>OV277860.1:88779815-90089815 GCA_922989275.2 Gari tellinella
TTACCCCATAAATACACCTTTTTACGCTTTTAATTTATTTCTCCATTTAGGAAAATTGTTCCAATTTGTATGGTAAAGAATATGACTGTATGATCAGAATTATTTTCTATATTCTAGCAGATGGTAGCTTAAAGCAGGCTGAAAGTAAAGCAGAATGCACCATAACCATAAAGTGCATTCTGCTTTACTTTCAAGCTACTTTAGGTGGTCACCTATATTCAAAACTAGAATCAGGCTAAAGGGTAATGGTTTCAGCACTTCCACAAACAAGTCTTCTTATGAGAAGATGGTATAGCTGGGTTTTATCATACAGAAACATAATCTTAATGTATGTGGGTTATGGTCATTAAAAGTTTTAAACTAAATCTCACATGCTATAAATACTACTACAGCATTCCCTCTCTCAAGTGACACTTAAAACGAGCCTAAAATTCATCTTTAAATACAGGTCACAGTTTATGCAGAACAAAAGAAATGCAAAAAGCTCCAAAAGGAGCTTTTTGCATTACCTTTGTTCTGCATAAAAATGTCACCTGTATTCTAAGGTCTCCATTCTGACTTGTTTATATGTCACTGAAGAGAGATAGATAGCACTGTATCTCTGTCTATTTTCATACTAACAATTCTAACTGTGAAATACTCTAATGTATTTAGGAAAGGCAGTGAAAGCAATTTCCAAGCATGCTTTACATTTCTAGAAGCTTATTCTAAGTGAATAATTGAGCAAAAAATACACTGGTAGCGAATCTATCAAAACATAAAAAATGTCTTTAAATGTATGTAAACTTCATAGGTGACAAAATAATCACCCTTGTACAATAAGAACTAACACATTGTACATATACATGTATTCAAATGACTGAAAAGTGTTGATAAAAATACTTCTCAAAGCTTGTCTAACCATACAGTTAATCTTATATTCAATGATCATTAAAAGCAATATGCTTGTGCTGTCTTAGATATTAAAGATATATCACAACTTAACCCCTTCACTGCCTTACCCCGAGCCCAACAGTTTTTCGCAAACAGTTTGGATCTTGATCAGACGCCGCGTTACACAGCGTCTGATCAGGATCCAAACTGTTTGAGACTTATTTCAATATTTCTTCAGTCAAAATAGCAAAAATTCAAATTTAAAGAATAAAAGCAGACGACAATTGTTTAAAATTGATGACGTCACGGCAGTGAAGGACAAAAGAAATGCTAAAAGCTTCCATTGGAGTTTGTTCTCTTAATAATTTTTGTATTGTGTTAAGTTGCACTCTATCTCTTAGAGATCTCCATGCTATTTCATTTAATGGTCCCTTAACCCACGACTATATGCACATCATGAAATCAAGTTTATTCCAATAGCCAGTATTGACAACCACTAAAATGCTCAAAGGCTTCCAAATAACTTCTTGAACCAGTTACCCCATAAATATACCTTTTTACGCCTCTAATTTATTCCTAGTAGATAGTAATTTAAAGCAGGCTGAAGGTCATGCAGGATGCTCCTTTAGCATTCTGCATTTATTTAAACCTGCTTTAGGTGATCACCTGTCTTCAAAACTAGAAACAGGAGTAATGAGTGAATACTTTATTATTTACATTTCATTGAAAGTTAAAGTCTATCTCATAACGCTGACAGCATAAGAAAAAGCCTTCAAAGATAGATTTGCAGCAACACCAAAGCTGTACCAGATCATGGGTTGATCCAGATATTTTTCAACAGGCTATAGAAGTCCTGATCAAAAGCCTCTTTCTGACCTGGTAGCAGCATAAACATTGTATTAGATGTTCCAGGTATTTTGCAGTATGCTGTAGAAATCTTCGTCATTCTCTACACCAAGGCCGAGTCCCTCGTAATATTCCTCAAACTCCACATAGCTCACTTCTTCCTGTTTCTTGTTCGGTAAGACGGCATCCAGGAATGCCTGCAGTGGACCAACCTCACCGCCCCCTGAAGGATCTGCATAAATAGATAAATATGTTACAGTCAATCTGTGAAACAAGTTGGTTTACAGTGTTTAATTCAGATGGATGAAACAAAACATTAGTTTGTTTTATTTATGCTTTTCGGTGGATTACCAGGAAATAGCAGTGGATTATCACTTGATAATTTCACTGCTTCCAGCAGTGGTATTATCGTCGTGCATGCTTCTTTTATGAATTATCCCTGTAGGGCTCCCCAAGAATCTTAGTCAACCGTGTCTTATCATTTCATTCCGGCAGCCCGATTTGTCCCGAACCACTAAACCAAAGAACACAAATCCAAGATCAGAAGTAACAACATAATTCCGATGACGTCAAATCAATAAATCAGTGACGTCATTGTGCTTCAAACTGTCACGAAAATGCGTTTGATATAAACTTGGGACTCTACACGGGGTTTATAATGTACTTTTGCTTTCAATTGTCGAACAATTTCGTTTAAAAAAGTGGCTTAAAAGCATAAATAAATAGAATAACTTTTTTTTTCAGTGTAAGATCAAATTTAATCCATTTTGTAAACATCAGACTGTTATGTTTTCACTCTTGACTTCGCCACTCATGAGAATATAACGCTGGATGTTCACTCAATGGATTAAATTTCGATCTTACACAAAAAAAAAAAAAGTTCAAGGAAACAAAAGGTTTTCAAAATTTGATTTGGAACTGGCTATATTATCAAAAATTGTTGGCAAGATATTTCTTTTCACATTTAGTTTTTAGGTCTTTGTATTTAAATAAAACTGTAATTAACAAAGTGAAATTAAGTTTAAAATGTACTAAGAAACTGGAGTGTAACTGTAAGCCACTCTTATCTGGAGAAGAGTTAAGGACCACAATGGAAATAAGGAAAATATTTTTCCTTTTTTGTGTTATCGTTGGTTTCTAGTGCGCATTACATGGCTCTTATATGTTTTGATTTAATTATGCTTTGCCATGTTATGTACACTTTTTACCGAAATAAATCTATCTATCTATCTAAGAGTTATAAATATCTAAAGCACATAATCATGGTTTAAAACATTCTTAGTCTCACCTTTGCCAGAGCGGAATGTTGAATTGAAAAACTTGTGAATATCACTGAGTGTTATATAACCTTTCTTTCCAGAGTCTATCTTTCTAAAAGCCTGCAAGAAAAACAAGAAAATATTTCTATATCACACAATGTCAACTCATTTACTCCTGAAACTTTTAATGGACCATCCCAGTTTCGTATCAACTTAATCACCCCTGAAACTTTAAATTGAAAATTCTAGTTTACAATTAAATTTAGTCCATATATTAATAATTAGGGTGAATTTAAACAATATTTTACAAAATGACAAACAATGCAGACCCTGATCAGAGGGCTCCTTTTGCTTAGGAAAATTTAACATTATACATGTACACTGTAAAGGATGAGAGTGGTCGATGCTAGGGTTCAATGTGTTAACATCAGTAACCTCCATCTTGTATTTTGTTTACTTGTACATTTTTTGGCATAGTAGCATTTTTGTTTTTCAGAAACTACAGTAAGACTCCTGTAATAAGACCATAAAGTTAGGCTTAATTTTTGGTCAAAAGCCAGGTGACTGTTTAGAGCAAGATTAAAGTAAAGCTCCTTCATGAGTTTTCTGCTTTACTTTTATCTTGCTCTTAGTTGTCACCTGTCTTTAATATCTGTTTTTAGTTTTGAACACAGACTATCACTTGAAACAGGTTAAAAGTAAAGCAGAATACTTCTGATGGAGCATTTTTCTATACTTTTAGCCTGTTTTAAGATTTTATAATGCAAAGAAAGTGCAAAATGTACTTGAAATGCTATCCATGATTCATTTCAAGAACTTCCTAGCTTAGGACAACTTTTCTTCATGAAAGAAAAATTAGAGGCCTTTAAAGGTGTTTTTATAGAGTAATCATTCAGTCATCTTACTTTTCTGATGAGAGATTTCCGAGCCTCCACCATGTGTCCGAGGACAGCTCTCATATATATACTGTAGTCTAGCTCCCCGGTCTCCTCGTCATCTAGGATCTCAAACAAAGCATCAAGGGTCTACAACAAAACAACAACATCTAGGATCTCAAACAGAGTATCAAGGGTCTACAACAAAACAACAACACCTTGCAACTAAAGAACTTGAAGAGCAAACCATCAACATTCTACTTGTATCAAGGTGTACACTCAATCCAACAGCTTAACCCATTACCCTAGAGCCTGTTTTTAGTTTTGGGAACTGGTAACTATTTAAAGCAGGTTGTAAGTAAAGCAGAATGCGCCTCAAGGCACATTCTGCTTTACTTTCAGCCTGCTTTAAGCTACCATCAGCTAAAATATAGAAAATATTTTGTGTGATATATATTCTTGACTGTATAAATTTGAACCATTTTCTTTCAATGGATGAATAAATAAAAGGCGTAAAAAGGCATATTTATGGGGTTATGGGTTAAAGTTGTGTTCATATTCACATGCTGATGGATGAACAACAAAAAACACTGAACCAAAATAGCTAGTACTCCAATGATCTAGTCCTACTCATAAAATATGAAACCTATTCAACTCTTTTCTCTAAATAAACAACATATGCCTTTGAACCATGGATGAGTTCCCCATACTTTAATATAAGGCAACTTATAACTTTTTAACTTTAGCCACACTTTTAATTTTAACCCATTACCCCATAAATACGCCCTTTTTTATTCCTCCACGGAAGAAAACAGTTCCAATTTATAAAGTCATGATTATGTATCATAAGAAACTATTTCTATATTCTAGAAGATAATAGCTTAAAGCAGGCTGATAGTTAAACAGAATACGCCTTGTGGGCATTCTGCTTTACTTTCAGCCTGCTTTAAGTAGTCACCTATCTTCAATACTAGAAAGAGGTAATTGGGTAATGGGTAAAACGTTCATCATCGGTAATCTGTTTGGCACACATAATATTGTCCATTTAACCCATTACCCCGTAACCTTATTTTAGTTTTGAAAATAGATGACAACTTAAAGCAGGTTGAAAGTAAAGCAGAATGTGCCTTAAGGCACATTTTGCTTTACTTTCAGCCTGCTTTAAGCTACCATATGCTAGGACGTAGATAATATTTCTTATGGTATATATTTATGAAGGTATAATTTTGAACTAATTTTTTCAGAGGTGGAATAAATTAAAGGCGTAAAAAGGTGCATTTATGGGGTAATGGGTTAAAAGACATATGAGGTGAGTAAGATATTCCAATACAGCACATAGATGTCTGTCAAATCAGCTAGTGATTTCATGTAGGAGAAATGAAATGCCGAAAACACAATTAGGAACTGAGGGATTGTTATGGCATTAATGCTGTTAGGTTAATTATTTGGGCCTGACCTAAACTGTTTATCTTATTGGGCCTAGTTGTCCACAGTAAGTGACTGAATTAAACTAATACAGTACAACCTCTCTATTATGACCACTAAAAGAAGGCTAATTGTCTGTATAAAAAGACAGGTGGTAGCTTAAAGCAATGTGAAAGTGAAACAGAAAGCTCCTGCAGGAGCTTTCTGTTTCACTTTCACATTGCTTTAAGCAGTCACCTGTCTTACGCGACTAATATTTGACACAATTTAGTGGTTGTAATAGTGAGGTTCTACTGTAATTAGTCTATATCTCTGTAATGAATGTACAAGTCTTACATCTGGGGGCAGGTCTATATGGTACTGGAACAACCCTTTCTCCAACTCAAATCTATACAGTATTCCTGTACCCGAGCTGTCAGCCTTTCTGTAGTATTGTCCGAGCCCTGTTATCGTACGAATAGCCCGCTTTCTAAGCTTTTTCTGTACGTTACCTAGACAAAAGAAGCATTAAATAGTTTAATTCTTTCCTCCCTGAACTTTAAAATGGACAATCTCAGTTTCTATTTTAGTCTAGTCCATTTCTGACTTTTAAGGGTTGTTTTTGTCAATGTCTAGCATTATGACAAACAGTGAATACCCAGATCAGAGGGCTCCATAAGGAGCCCTCTGATCTGGGTATTCACTGTTTGCATAAGACAAGTGCATTTTTCACATCTATACTGTTTGCAATGACGCCTATATGTGTGACTAGGGTTCAAAGGGTTAAGATCTACATCAGTAGATAAGTACATTGTATCTTTCAACATTGTAGATCTAGATGGACTTAAGTATAGTCTGATAACATATTCTAAGCTGGAAATCAATATACAGTAGAACCCCCTCCAAACCGGAACCTCTAAATATCCGAATTCTCTCTAAACCGGACAAAATATTTGGTCCCATTTCCAACCCTTCTATATTTTAAATTACATCACAAATACACACTTTATACATTCATGAATATGTATCATCAGAAATATTTTCTATATTCTTGTAGATGCTAGCTTAAAGTAGGTTGACACTAAAGAAGAATGCGCCTTAAGGCGCATTCTGCTTTACTCTCATCCTGCTTTAAGTGGTCAGCTATCTTCCATACTAGAAACATACTATGGGCTTATGGGTTAAAACCCTTCTAAACTGGAAACCCCTTTAAACCAGAACTTTTTGTTGCCCCTACACATGCCCGGTTTAGAGGGGTTTCACTGTACTGGTATGTATCCTGGCAAAAGGTGAAGACCCTCATTTTTAAATGATTTCCCTATAAATACACCTTTTTACGCCTTTAATTTATTCCTCTACTGAAGAAAATAGTTCCAATTTATACTGTTACAAATAAGAATCATAAAAATATGTTCTATATTCTAGCAGATAATAGCTTAAAGCAGGCTGATAGTAAAGCAGAATGTGCTTTAAGGCGCATTCTGCTTTACTTTCAACCTGCTTTAAGTGGTCACCTATTTTCAAAACTAGAAAAGGCTATGAGGTAATGGGTTAAGAAGCCATCTGATCAAAGACTTTACTGTTTTTCTTTGTTTCTCTAATATTTTCTTAAAACAGCTCTGAAAATCAGCATACACTGGTTATTTTTCAAAAATGGAATACATGTAGTCTATTTGAACAATGCATCATGGGTTTCAGGACAAAGTATTCAAACAATCTCTCCTAAATTTTTAAAGCAATTGTCCTAGTGGACATGCAACTTGCCAAAATAGGTTTATTTTCCCAAGAAACACTAGAAACAATTTTCATAACTTGAGGGATGGCTTTGTCTGTAAGACAAATATGATGCCCCAGCTGCCAAAAAAGACTGGCTGTAATATTGTGAAAAATTAAAACAGATCAAAATCCTGTTCATATGCCTATTTGTGGTATATGTACAAACACTCTGCCAAATCATAAGCTTGTAGCTTGAAAACTGTAGGAGAAGTTAGCCGGACAAAGTATTTACTGTATATGTGGGACCGATGGATGAACGGATGGATGGATGGACGGACGGACAGGGGTAAAACAGTATGCCCCTGACTGATTGTCGCCGGTGCATAAAAATATAAATTTACATTTTTAAATTTTTTTTTTAGCACTTCTGATGATGTCTCCAGTGAGAGACGAAACCGTCAAATGTAAGTGGATTTTTCGTGCTGTGTTTTGAAGAAAATGTTACTTAAAATTTACAAATTTCATTCGCAATCTATTACAGAGTTTCACTTACTTTGTATACTTTTTATGACCATTTTCTCTGTGTATTCTGTTTTGTTGGGAATGTGTAGTCTGGCGTAAACATCTTCTCTCTCTAGCCTTGGCACATCTTCTAGTCTAAAAATGTACAAATTTATGTACTACTCTGAGAAGTTAAAGAACAAACATATATGTAGAGCAAATGCGGGTATTATGGGCATGCGGGTATTATCGGCACTCCCAGACAGCATCTAGTATTTCGCTCACATACAAATACATGACTACGTCATCCGAGCTTTTAGATGTGGTTATGACGTCACTTTTATGTTGTAGAAGATTTACAGTACACTGCGGCCTTGTTTAATCTTTACCGGTAATGTGTTCTTTTTTTTATATGACCTCATATTTCAGATTGTAAAATAATGTATCTTATCAACTGTGTTAAGCTTGGTCCGATGAAAACACGTGCATATGTTTGCTTCAAAAGTTACTTGCAGAGTCACTACAGTTTCACACCTACTTAAGTCTGTGCTCTTTACATGAGAAATGATCAGAAATAATGAAAAACAAAGGGAATGGAGGGGAATGTAAAGGTGCCGACAATTACAGTCAATATTTGTAACAGTAGTCTATTATCGGCACCCTCTGCTGGTGATCGGACACCATACAACATTATTCCGGTAAGGGGTAACCAGCACCTTTTCAGGACCCAACTGTCTCTTACCTCGGTTAATTCATGTAAAAACAGTGTGCTTGGCCGTGCGTGTAATTAGCAATGTTGTCAATTTACCAGTGCTGGGAGATAAACAATTATACTTTATAAACATTTTCCATACCCAACCCTATTTACCTACTGTATTAAACAGTTAGGGAACTGCCAGATTAAGAGTAATCCCTGAATACACGTGTCATGATTTATGTCGAACATGTAATAATAAACGCAGAATCAAACTGTTGAACAAGTGTTCTGATCATTTCCCTAGTTATATACCACAAGGGCATTGGGCAATAAAAGGAATTCAGCACCGTATTAATATAGCCTATAGCATAATATTTTTTGATTCATGTCCTTGTGGGATTTAGTTATGAACAGATGGTCTAATTTCGTTTACACAAAAGGATATCGGTCAGATCAAAGGAGTTAGGAATGGTGAGACCGTCTTCAAGCCTAGTGACGAGTTCCCATGGCAGTGTAGCTGCAATTTTTGTGTAAGATATATATATGGATATATATCTATAGCCAGAGCTATACTATTGAATACTAAGTAAATTATGAAATGGACAGGGCTCCTCAATTCTGCTGTGATGTTTTTGTCACCTCGTGTGTAAAAAGTGTCTGTGATAATGTGCGTTTGTTAAGTATTTATATATGAGAGGATAATAATGCTATTAGAGGCGAAAATTCAAGGTGATTATCTGATATATTTTATTTGCAACTTCTTTTTACTGCCAGCTTTATAATCAAACTTTCAGCAGCATTTGAAAGCATCAGTAGTTAAAAGATGCCGCAGATTCGTTTTGATGTTCGGCCATATTGGCATGAGGGGAAACAATACTTCATTAAGGATAATTTTTTTACTATTTCTATGAGTATGGACACATACTAAAATAATTTGAAATAATTTATTATGTAGTCTGACAGAAATAAATAAAATTATAGTAAATAGAGTAAATACGGTATATAGTGCGTCATTCACCGATACATGTATTGAAAATTTCACTGGTATTCCGGTAGTATTCCGGTATTTTGAAGGGTTGTGTGAGCACAGATGTTAAGTAAAGTAAATTTTTGAAGTGCCGATAATATCCTCAAGGTGCCGAAAATACCCTCCAAAGGGTACAAAGTCCATCCTTTCATAATAGTAGTTATTTAAGTACAGTCAAACCTGTGAACAACAGCCACCTGTGGGAACTAGCAAAACTGGCCGTTGTTCACAGGTGGCTGTTGTTCGCAGGTGTGCAAAATGGCTAAGTTTTCATCAACTACATGTACTGAATTTTATATCTACAAGGGACAGTACAAGTACGCAAGTAATGAAAGAGAAATATTTGATACCTTTAAACTCTAAGTTATTTATCTATTTAAATATTAAAAATATTTATTTGCTTAAGAATTCAGAGTCTTATAAGTTTCAATCATCTTTCTTTTGAACGGATATCCATGTTAAAAGTAAATGTCTCGCTAGATAGCAAACTCTGAAGGGTTTTGGTCACGTGATCGCATTTTCTCATTTTGATTGG
Source organism: Gari tellinella (assembly GCA_922989275.2). NCBI lineage: Eukaryota > Metazoa > Mollusca > Bivalvia > Cardiida > Psammobiidae > Gari > Gari tellinella. The sequence continues at coordinate 88,789,549 of OV277860.1, forward strand.
CACATGTAGATATGGATATTTGAATAATGTTCCATCGCCGCTTTCGAGAAAATACGGAAAAGGGCGGGTAACTCAAAGGACGAATAGCTTCGAAATCATCTCGTTTAATAAGAACGAAGGACTTTTCAAAAGCCGATATTTTCATTATTTGCTTGTCTGAATGATTATTAATTTGTTGCTCTGATTCTTAAATGTACTGGGTTTTTCTTCATTTCAATGGAAACACTCACAATACACCGTGAATTTATTGCTGGTGTAAAGTTTATTTGGAAAGGACGCCATTTATGATAATGAGGTTATGACTAAAACACGGACATTGCCGAACATAAATGTTGACGTGATATGACGGCAGTTGTTGAATATTAGAATCTATAGCACAGTCTGTTGGTTTTAGCACCTTTAGTAACTCGGAAACTTCATCGACTAGAGTAGACGGCATTGTTAATTTTCCAATTTATCTTTGACTTTGTAACGTGTACCGGGCCGGTCACCCATCCAGTTATTAACCGCGCAGAACGTTGCTTAACTTCGCCGGTCACCCATCCAGTTATTAACCGCGCAGAACGTTGCTTAACTTCGGAACTGAGACAACTTTTTAAAGCGTAATGATTAAACTAGAAATGACTTTTTTATTTCACGATTTCGTATCTGCCAAGGTCTCTTACATCAAAACAAAACAATTAATCACCAATGACTAATCTGGATAAGGCCATTTTAGAAATCGCCCAATCATTTGTTTAATCTGGACAACGTGATTATAAACAATCATACAAACATAAGCAGCAACGGACATCTTCAATATTAATTAGCCAACATACAAAAACAAACATTTTTTTTGAAATTCTTTCATCATAATGTGGCTTATTTTAAACCCAAAAGTCGGTTGCAAACTGTCATTAGCACCTTAGAATTTGCTTCCAATTATATAATCAAGCGCATCCATAACAAAGATGGCGGCCGACATTGGCGAAATTGCACCCATTCAATCGTGTTATTTGGCTGCTGTAAGAGGTGTTAAAAACAGCCGAATTAGTGACCGCCGGCCACGATCGGCAGGTGACACCTCTGTGTCTCAGCCTGGCCGCTGTTTGGGGTAAAAGGTGTCAAAAAGAGCCAGTTTCAGTGACCGTTGGCCGCGGTCGGCAGGAGACCGTTATTCAGAGGTCAATTAAGAAGGAAATTGGCCGGGAGGAATTCAGACTGACCGTTGTTGACAGGTGACCGTTGTTCGGAGGTGACCGTTCAGACAGGTTTGACTGTAGTTGCAAAGTTTCTACTATAAAAGAATTAACCAATGAAAATATTTGTTACATATGACACTGACGAATTTAGCGTTAAATAAAGTGAAAGGGGGGATTTCATTGGTCGGTTTTTAAGGTGCCGATAATACCCGCATTTGCTCTACATTAAAACCCCTCTATTACAACCACTACAGTTTGTTTTACTTCAGTCGAAACATTCGGCATATAAATGGTTAAATTTGACAAAATCTATGACAGGCACAGCAGATGATTGAGAGAAAAAAATATTCAAGTAGATGACAATCATCACCTTGAGTAACTTACAGTATATTTCTCTTTTCTTCTTCATCTACATCTGTCAATCTGAAGGTGACTTCTTGGACATGCTTTAATGTCTCAGGTAGACTGTGTTGTCCCCTGGAAAGGATCTTCAAGTCAGCTCCCTGAACACAAACAAGACAACAGTCAAAATCAGCTGTCAAGACCTTTCAATGGATACGGTAAAACCTCTATACCATGACCACTAAAAATAAAGCTTATTTGTCACATTATATACATATCACATGTCCGACAGGGTGATAGTAAAATTGTCAACTCTCGGAAAAATACTGTCAACCTTGGCTTTGACTCGGTTGACAGTATTTTCTGAAAGTTTACAATTTTAATGTCATCCTGTCAGACATGTGATATTTATTTTATTATATTGAAATCCTGGGCTCTAACTGGAAATCTAGAACTTTCCTAAAGCTGACTGGAATCATGAATGTTACTTGATCCATATGCGATTCATAAAGAAATTCACTGTTTATAAAATTATTGGAATTTGAAGGAATAAGATCTATACAAAATCTGAATAAGGGGACATCCTTTGAAAGCACAGAAAACTCTTTATAAACAAACCTGAGTAGATTATCATATACCCGTCATGCATATCTTGTATGCTTCCGCATTGTAAGGTCACTGAATATGGATTGTACTGTAAGAATTATCAATAAAACAAGCAGACTTACAGAACAAATGTCAGCTAGTGTATATGGTTCATCTTTCCGCGGTCCATGTAGATGGTAAAACCTCCCTCTGTTGATAAATGGCAAGGCCTTGGCACTGAAATACATCAACAAAGTATCTCAAAAACTCGTATCCTGAACTAATGGCAATCTCTTTACATCTCTTACCATTCAAATGTAAAACCAATATGGTTTAAAAGGGTCATTTAAATCTCAATCACTGCCATAGTATTCTTTCCTTAACCCATCAACCCATAAATACGCCTTTTTATGATTTTAATTAATTCCTCTACTGAAAAAAACAGTTCCAATTTATACAGTCATAAATATGTATCCTTGTTTGTGTTAGCTTAAAGCAGGCTGAAAGTAAAGCAGAATGCACATAAGGTGCTTTCTGCTTTACTTTCAACCTGCTTTAAGTGGTCACCTATCTTCAAAACTAGAAACAGGCTATGGGGTAATGGGTTATAGGGGCCACTTAAATCTCAATCACTGCCATAATATTCTTTCCTAAGAACTTGTACCTTTTTTTTTTTACGAATTCAGAAGTAATATTGACATTAAATCCTAGTTACAAGCACATTTGTTCTGTAAAAACAGTGTACTTGTAAAGATTACACATTAATATGTTCTATGCAAACAGTGATGAGCCAGATAAGAGAGCTTGTTTATGATCACGATCTGTACTGTTTGTCATTTTCCAATATATTGTAAAGAAACCAACAATCATAGGTAGTCAAAAATAAACCTAGACTTAATTCGATACTTGAATTGTCTATTTGAAGTTTCAGGGGTGGATGAGCTAAGGTGGTTTAACTGTCAGAAGATATTTCATAACTAGATGATAAGTTACTCTGCATTTGATGTGGACCAAAACTGTTTGCCAATGCTCTGGTAGATTCACTTGGCAGTTATAGGGTTATTATTACTCGTACCTCTTCCCAAATTGCCTAAACTCATAGATGGTTAAAGAGTTGTCCATGCTGAAGAAAAACCCAGTCAGCTCTCGGATAGCATCATGACCATTCCTGAAATATACAACATAAACTAATAATTATATTTTGCCCCATTTCTTTCATTGACAAAAGTTAATGTCCATTTTGTCTGATTGTCATTCACCATCCCTGAGAACAACGTTCATACATGCATGAAATGAATGTCAATTTTTCTATGGACAGGCATGGGGCTGTTCCGTCTATAACCCATTACCCCATTGTCCATTTCTAGAGTTGAAGATAGATGGCAACTTAAAGCAGACTGAAAGTAATATAGGAATAAACAACATATTTTTGACGTTCATGACGGTATGACTACATTAGCTTCGCAGGGGGTAAATTCCGTAAACGCCCAAAGGGCGTTTACGTTCAATTTACCCCCCGAAGCTAATGTAGTCATACCGTCATGAGCGGCAAAGAGATGTTGTTTATTCCTTATATTTATATTTATATTTTCTGTCTTGTCAATTTAATGTGTTTATTGGCCAGATTTGTTTTTCTGTATAAGAATTAATCATATACCGGTCAACGAGGTTTGATAGATGTAATGTCGATGTAATAGCCATTCCAGTTTCTAAATATGGTGAGAAAGTAGTCCCAACTACATGTACTGTAACTGTATTAAAAATTCAGGATTTTTTCCAGTAAACTTTCTCTCTGTGAATGGAAAAGACTTACAAGGCAAACAAATAACAGTGCAACTTGAATATCTATTGCCAAAGCACATTCTAAAAATACAGGTCGCGGTTGTTTTCTTAACCCATTTACACACATAGCAAAGACCTATGCGTCTGTATCACTCCGCTAGTGTCATATGACCGTCGACCAATGGGAGCTTAGTGTTAAGTGCCCGATGTAGTCTATTTGAAGAAGTCCACGAATAGCACGGGTGAAATCCGAACTGGCTAAGACCAGTTTCGAAGTGTAGGTTCATCGACAGATGTCCCGCATATTTTTAATAGGATTACATAAAGACTTTACAGGGTGAATGTAAATATAGTAGAATGCGCCATAAGGTGCATTCTGCTTTACTTTCAGCCTGTTTTAAGCTACTATCTTCTAGGATAATAGAAAATGTTACTTAAGGGGATATATTCAATACTGTGTAAATTGGAACTATTTTACTCAGTGGAGAAATAAATTAAAGGCGTAATAAGGCTTATTATGGGGTAATGGGTTAAGTTGTTTAGTTTCTCATGTTTGTCTTTCTTCTGCAGTTTTTCATAACTAGTAAGGCAAGATTTGATGTTGGAAAATAGAAAAGAAGTATAATGGTAATACAGTGTTCCCTCACTAAACTGGCCCTCCCAGCAACAACTCCCTCCTCACAACGACCCTTAGAACAGTTTCCTTAACAGGATAATTATGTCTGACGCTTTTACTGCTGCAATATCGTCTGCTGTTTTTTCTCAGTTACATATAAGTGGACATTTTGAAAGAATAAATATTATGACAAGTGACGCGGCGTCTGATCTCGATTAAAGCTGTTTGCAAATGTAAGCCAAGTAGTGCAATTACTTTGATTGTTTGATTAAACTTCAAATCAATATAGTGTTTGAATATAATAAGAAAGTTGTACACTACAAGAACAAGAAAAGGTTAACCTTGTTAGGACCCGAGCACCAAATCTGACTCTTTTAGACAAGAGGTTCTCTGTGGCACTGGATGCAGTTCTCACTCTGAAGTAAAAATTACATGCATAGATAATTAGGAAAACAAGTGGAATTTGTATCAACACTAAAGTAAACTTATTTTTAGTTTCATCTCTAAACCATCTATTTCTGTCACTTTCTTGAAAGCAGTGTTTTGAGTAAGAAGACTGTGCAAATGTAACTGTCAATTCATTTTTTATCAAAGGGATGCCTGGTTAAAATTTTCATTTTCATTTTGTTTTATGTTTAAATTCCTATCAGCAAACAGTGTAGACTCTGACCAGACGCCGTATAATGCAGCGTCTGATCAGAGACTACACTGTTTGCCTATGTCCTATATATGGGATCGTGGGCACAAATGGGTTAACCCATCTAAGCCTAGTCAGAGTTCCAGATAAGGGGAGTTTTTCAAAATCTAAAATCTTTATTTCTGGATTAAACCATATGGTGTCACTACTCATTAGAATCGTCTCTTTGAGACAATTCTAATGAGTAGTTACACCATAGGATTTGTGTCGACATAAGTGAGAAAATGTTGGATTTGTTCTGTTTACTCCCTCTTATCTGGAGCCCTGCTAGTGTCTATTAAGCCTAGTGTCTATTAAAGGGGATGTTGGCAAACAGTGTAGACCCCGATGAGATGCTGCATTATGCAGCATCTCATCAGGGTCTACACTGTTTGCTATATCATATGAAATATTCTACTGTATGGAAAAACATTGAAGTGTCCTTAGATCACCATTGTTTATCTATAATGATTTTTTTTTTCAGGAAGCACAGAGGGAGAGTTCATTGCAATATCCTTGCATAAATGGGTTAAAATGTTTTACTTATTTATTATCTGTTATCTGGATAGGAGGTAATAAACTAAATTGTACATAAGTTTCACCTTTATGACTCGGATAGCTAAATCTGATGTTGTGACAACTTATTAGAATAATCTCTATGACACAGTTCTACTGAGTAGTCACAACATAGTGAAGACATGAATATTTTAGTACACATACTTGGAAATATCCCTTTATCTGGAATTCTGGATCTATAAATTATATTATATTGATAGTCTTATACTAACCCTTCACTGTATATTCAATTATGGCTATTTGCAAACAGCTTGCATCCTGAGAAGACACTGCTTAAATTGATGTCTGAACAGGATCTAAACTGCTTGACACTCATTTCAACATTTTATAAGTCAAAATATCTGGAATCTAAATTTGAAAAATAAAAGCAGAGAGCACTTGTTAAAGCAGATGCTGTCATAGCAGGGAAGGGATGAAAGTCTGAGAACCAAACATCAGCCAAATGAACAAGAATGATTGTATATCTTACTTGGAGTCATGCAGTGACCTCACACTGCCCCGGGGTCGCCTCCCCTCTGTCATATGACCTTTCCTATTCTGTTCTGGATCACTGATGACAGGTCTAGAATACAAACAGAACATATTATACCAATACCCAATAGCCCTTTTCTAAATTTGAAGACAGGTGACCATTTAAAGCAGGCTGAAAGGAAATCAGAATGCATCTTTATAGCTGCCATATTTCCATTGCAATATCAGTTGGAACAAGAACTTTAAATTTAGACAATATCTTTTGCAATGACGATGCTGGCAATGAACTTATTGTTGCAACCTTGACTTTTTACGTCTGTAAGAATATTCTCTGAACAAACTTTTTAAATCTTGCAAATGGATATTAAACAAACTGTATACATAGTTACCTAACATCTTAAGCATTAGTTAACTCATTACACCATAGCCTGTTTCTAGTATTGAAGATAGTTAACCACTTAAAGCAAGTTGAAAGTAAAGCAGAATGTGCCTTATGGCACATTCTGCTTTTCTTTCAGTCTGCTTTAAGCTTCCATCTGCTAGGAATAAGAAAATATTTATGTTGCATATTTATTATTGTATAAAATTGAATTATTTTCTTCAGTGAAGGAATAAAACAAAGCTGTAAAAAGGCATATTTATGGGATGAAGAGTTCATAACTTCTGTTACCGTGACAACTGGTCTATCATGACAGTCTCTACCAGCTTCAGCTTCTTATTGTGCTCCAACATGTCCTCCTGCAATACATACATTACAATATCAGCCAGATTAGCCATGTCCCATAATTTAACCCTTTGAACCCTAGTCCCGCATATTGGGCGTCCTTTTCAAACAATATATATGTGAAAAAGGCACTTGTCCTATGCAAACAGTGATGACCAAAATCAGAGGGCTCTTTAAAGAGCCCTCTGATCATGGTCTTCACTGTTTGCCATAATGCAAAATATTGCCAAAAACCCCTTGAAAGTCAGAAGTGGATTAGACTAAAATGGAAACTAGGGGATTGTCCATTTGAAGTTTCAGGGAGAAAAGAGTTAAGGAAAGTGAGTTTTCAAAGTGCTTTGTCTAATTTGTATTAAAACTATTTCCAGCAAAAACAAATTCTACTGCACAGTTAAATTTCTCTATTACTCTCTATTCAGAAGGAGTTTCAATTTTCCAATTTAAAACAGAAGGTTGCAGCAAAACAGAAATCATGTAAGAGCTGTCTGCTAAACTGGTCTCCTGCTTTAAACTGTCATCTAGAAGGTGACTGCTTAAAGCAAGATGAAAATGAAGCAGAAATCTCCTTTAGGAACTTTCTGATTCCTTTTCACCTTGCTTTGAGCTGTCAATAGCTGTATTCAACAATATCAATGAATATTCAGCTGTGATGCTTCTATTGAGCAGTGACAACAGACTTTCCTTTTATCTAAAATTGTGATTAATGCAAGCTCAGATTTAATTTTTTCATGAATATCCATGTACTCTGCTCCCTATAATCAGCAATATTCCTTTTCATAAGAAACAAACAAACAATCTACAGTGAAACTTCCCTATTACAATAACTAAAATGAAGGCTAATTGGTTGTATATAAGATTAAGTGGTCGTAATGGAGAGGTTTTACTGTATTATGACAGGGTTCATACAGCCAAGTTGACAAAATCTTAAATTTAAGGAATTTCAAGGACTATTTTTCATTTTCAAAGACATACTCGCCTATATTAAAAATGGTGAAAAATAAACTTCTTAAATACCTTGATTACTATATATAATCTGATTTGCAATACATTTATTACAATAAAAATGAACTTTGAAAAGTTCTCATTGGTAAATTATGTAAAATATAGTGCTTTCCGTACAGGCACTGTTTCAAGATTTGAAAAAACTGTCCCGAGTAGCATTTCTTGTAGAAATTATGTTTATGTTTTTATCAGCAGCACTGTAAATGCTTTAAGTAACTAAAGCTTTATGAAATGCTGTTGTATTCACATACACTCATATATTTACCAATTTAAGCAAATATTGGATGAATATTTCTCATTTTTAGGCCAACAGAGACCCAATTTGGCTATTGGGGGAGGTATATTTTCTGCATAAAATCTAAGGGGGTAGGGTTAGAATTTTGACCATATTTCATAAATGAACATGGCAACACCTAGGTTTCTTTACACCATATGATCAGAAATACTTTAACCTAGATGCCTAGAAAGTTTAATGAATTGTTTTCGGAATTTTTTACATAATTGATGTATTTGTGAGACATTGGCAAGAAATAATGTCTTATTTTTCCGGTTTTCAGCATTCATTTTAGCCCAAAAGCTCATTAAAAACACAAGAAAGAGCTATAAAAGTTTATTTCACACTTGCTTGGGATAAATGAATGCTAGAAAATTAAAAAGTGTACTAGAAATATGTTATTGTGTAGTAATATAAGTGCATTTGTCCCTTATGACGTTTTCTGCTCTGACAATGAGCAAATGCGGCAAACGTCACACTTTTTAAAGCCAGCTAGAGCTAAAAAAAAGCATGGCAATCCCCAATTTTTATTTTAGCAATTTGCTTATATAGACCTTAATTCAACTTGTAGAACTTTTCATGAGATTCTGTCGAATTTTTCAAATATGCAAGTATCCCTTTAAGTACTTTTCATACCACAGCTCAAAATTCAAGGACTTTTCAAAGCTGTATGAACCCTGGACCGTAAGCTCTACTTTTCATAATCAGAAGTACTTCAAATCACATGCAACCAAACTATGGCTAGAATGTACTTACAGCGTCCATCTTTTTCAGGTACTGGTTAACAGCCTTTGCTTGTCTCTTGGTCCAGCCTTTCTCTACAATGTCCTCTTTGTTGATGTCCAGCTCTGGGTGTCTCTCCTTCACTTCTTCAATGGCCTGGTTGATCTCATCCTACATCAAAGCAAGCTTGTAAATCACTAATAGTTCTCTGGTTAACCCTTTCTCCCCATAATAGCATCTTTTAGCGCATCTAATTTATTCCTCGACTGAAGAAAATTGTTCAAATTTAAATAGTCATGAAAAAGTACTACATGTATGAGAAATATTTTCTAAATACTAGCAGATGATAGCTTAAAGCAGGCTGAAAGTAAAGCAGAATGTGCCTTAAGGCACATTCTGCTTTTCTTTCAACCTGCTTTAAGTGGTTATCAGTCTTCAAAACTAGACACAAGCTATGCGGTAAAGGGTTAAAAACAATGTATCTAGATACTGAATACATATAACTGATTTTTTTCTGCAGTCTTAGTATTTTTGTGGTTTTGAAGAAAACAGGGTTTCTATATTTTCCTGTAGACAATTTAATTGTGTGGTGTCTTTAATGTTTTTAAAATAATTAACTTTTGTGAGATGGTAAGTACTTGAGGTGTCCATCCTTTTGGAAGAGCTTTGAGAGTTAGCAAGTCAAGTGACCTATATGTACCTCTGTAAAGTCCATTTTGTCTTTGTTCTGGTAAGATGCTTTCATTTCATCGCCATATTGTTGGTACATTTGTTTGTGCCTTGCTGACGGGGGAGGAAGGTCCTCGGGTACAGCTTGTTTGTCCCATGCCGTGGGCTAAAATAACAAAAGGGTGGCTTAATAAATCTCATATTGCAGCATTCATGTAAACTAGAATATTACAATAGATATCTTAAATAGCTAAGTTCCAATTGGTGTAACATGTTAAGGTTAACTTATTCAAGTCAAAACCTAAGGCAAAACTTAAAACTATCACTAAAGATGATCTATACAACCCCCCCCCTCCCCCCCCCCCCCCCCCCCCCCCCAACCAGCACATTGACCATTCAAAATAATAATCACAGGATTGTATTTCATATACATGTATTAGAATTACAAGAACAACAATATTTTATTTGTTAAAATTATAAAAAGGGAGATAATTCAAGAATGAAACGACAAATAAAAACCAAATTCGCTGGTGTACAACTTCAGACAGTGATCAACAATACTACATAATTTAAAAAAGTACCTTTAAAGGGTAGCTGTGTAAAGCTCTAGACAAAATTTATGTATTAAAATATAATTCAAGAACCAAATGAGGATTCAAAATCATAATCCCAGGTGCACAACTTTAGATGGTGATCTAAAATACTACATAATTTTAAAAAAGTTTCATTGAAGGATGGCAGAGAAGAGTTCCGGACAAAATTCGGTACGCAGACGGACGGGTTGAGTGATTCAAATATACACTACCTACAACTCGTTGTGGGGGGTAAAGTAAATTTCTAATTGAGGCATTTACACTTTTTTTGGCTTCATTTAAAATAATTCTTATTCTTTCGCCTGTTAACTGTGACATGACATATATTTGTGAACAGTTTTGACCCAGACCATATGCCTATTTACTGGACATCCAGACTGTTTAACACTACAAATTTTGAGACAATAATTCCAAACAGACAATATTACAGCAGTGATTAATATTTGAAGATTGTAATCCTATTGCCGTACCTCCTTTTGTCTGTGTGAAGCTGGTCTAGACTTCTCATATGGTCCTGTGTCCTCATCCAGGTTCAGACCTGGCATGCCCTCTGGTCGGCTACTTCTAGCACTTCTCTGTGTATCAGGAAACAAAACATGCAGTTTGGTACACTTTTATACCACAGAAACCCAATAAGAATTACAGAAAAATAAACTCTGTACTAAGACCACTAAATTAGATTTATGATTTTTTGCGTTTAACCCAGATGACTGCTTTAAGCAAGGTGACTTTCACCTTGCTTTAAGCTGTCATCTGTCTTTACTGAAATCTATAATGGTAGCCTTCTTTTTCTCTAGTGGTCAAAACAGAAAGGTTTTAATGTACAAACCTTTCTACATAAGCACTTCATGATGTTTTTACTAACTGATACTATATAAGACATGTGTCAGTTAAGCAGGATTAAAGTAAAATTTTCTGCTTTACTTCCATCCTGCTTTTATCAGTCACCTACTTTAATTTCAGTCTGCTTTAAGAGATCACCTGTCGTTAACACTGAAAACAAGCTATGATTGGAAATAGTTTACTCACTGAGCCCTTGCGATGATTAAACTTGTCATTTACAAAAAGTGTACATGTGAAGATTACATTGTTCTATGCAAACAGTGCAGACCAAGATCAGAGGGCTCATTTATCTGATCAGGGTCTGCAGTGTTTGTCATTGTGCAATAAATAGTTAAAAACAAACCTAAATAGTTCAAATTGGACTAGACTAACTTTGAAAGGGGAAGTGTCCATTAAGAATTTCAGGGGTAAATGGGTTCAAGGACAGTCAATTCATTTTCTATTCACTGGCCACTACTTAACACAGAGTTTTTCATTCAGTGTCATTCTCTTGTTTTATGATCCGTTCACTGCACTTTTACCAATACATTTTTGCATACAATAAAATTATGGGCGGACATTGTGAATCCACTATAACCACATTAACTTTGTTGCATGCGTACAAAAAACTGTAGTTTTGTTTGTACATGTATATGGAACATAAGTCAAAACTTAAAAAGTAAGTTTGTTACCATACTTACTTGGGCACTGTACTGCCTAGCTGTGCTTCTAGCAGAGGATGCTGCAGTCCCCCAACTGTAAGAAATAGCATAAGAAACAGTACAATAACAATTAACCCATTACCCCATAGCCTCTGTCCAGCCTTGCTAGATGACCACTTAATACAGGTTGCAAGTAAACCAGATGGTGTCTAATGACACATTCTGCTTTTCTTTCAGGCTTTAAGCTACCATCTGTTTGGATATAGAAACTATCTTAATGGTGCATATTCATGACTGTATACTGTGGAACTATTTTCTTCAGAGGAGGAATGAATTAGAGGTTCAAAACGGCATTTTTATTGGGTAATGGGTTAAAAACCTCTATAATGACCACTGAAAACAAGACATAATGATTATTATACATACATAGGCAGTGTGAAGCAGGTTTAAGTTAATGTGACAAGGTTTCATCTCTACTTTCATCTTGCATTAAGCTGTCAACTATTTTAACCACCTACTTTATTTTCTACCTGCTTTAACCTTCAGTATGCCACGTAGTTGTTTACTGCAAGAAGCGTCCTTTGCAATAATTTTCAGAGTTGATTAATCTGCGTTTTCGTTCAGAAAATATCATCAGAGTACCAACAGTTTGAATCCAGATGAGATGCTGAGTATATGGATGCCTGATCTGGATCCAAACTGTTTGCAATAATTACCAAAATGTCCCCACCAGCGTGCAGAAAGTTTATCAACTACCTATCTTATTCTCTGAAAAAAAGTAAACGGTCAAAATAGCACCTTCTGCTTTACTTTCAGCCTGTTTTAAGCTACCATCTGTTAGGACGTGGGAAATATTTCATATGGTGCATATTCAAGATTGTATAAAATAAAACTTTTTTCTATGATAGAGTATTAAATTAAAGGCGTTAAATGGTGTATTTATGAGGTAATAGGCTAAAGCTGGCAGTATATCTTACCTGACATCTGTTCTAGCCGAGTCTAGAGGATAGTCTGCTATTTGTACTGGTTTATACACATAGTTGTCAGCATCTTTCAGGTATTGTAAATTAAGGCCTGGCACTCTGCATAACATAACGGGGTTACATAGAACAGGTACAGAATCTGTACAGTAACAGTTATACAGCTCTTTGGGAGGGTACACAATCCCGTGTCAGAATCTTATGTACACTGAGCCAAAGGCAAGGGGTCCTAGAGATCTTGGCGGAAACATGGAACTGTGCACACTGGGAAAGTCCTGTATAGTTTTTTGTCATACTTCAAAGTTGATTTAACATTAAAGATTAAATGATTTGATTTTGTAAACTGTAACTGAAAATACAGAAAAATATGCGTAAATATACATGTAATTGTATGTATCTATGGAGTAAAGAGTTAACCCTGAGTAAATGTTGAGGAAATATCCAAGCAGCTTTTTACCCTTCGAGTACATATCTGATCTGGATCAAAACAGTATTGCTAAGCATGATAGCTGTATTTCCATTTCATAAAATGACATAATCATACAAATTGCAAACAGTCTATACCTCAATCAACATTGCCTACACACTTACCCTTGTGAGCTTGGTCTTGGTGGCTTTGTGCTTGCTCTAGATGGCACTCTCGCAGGACTCTCCTCTCCCTATAATAGTAAATAACAGGGCTCCAGATAAGAGGGAGTAAACTCAAGTTTTCAGACATTTTCTCACTCAATGCAGCACCCAATCCTATGGTGTAACTACTCATTAGAATCGTCTCGAAGACTGTTTAACCCTTTGAACCCTAGTCCCGCATATAGGCGTCCTTTCAAACAGTGTACATGTGAATAGTACACTAAGTCTTGTCCTGTGCAAACAGTGAAGACCCAGATCAGAGGGATCAGAAAGGAGCCCTCTGATCAGGGTCTTCACTGTTTGTCATAATGCCAAACATTGACAAAAACAACCCTTAAAGTCAGAAATGGACTAGACTAAAATGGAAACTAGAATTGTCCATTTAAAGTTTCAGGGAGGAAAGAGTTAATGCAGAAATAAAGATTTTAGTTTTTGAAATACTTCCCTTATCTGGAGCTCTGATAAAAGGAATGATATCAGGGTTGAAAACACTGATTTATTGCCTTATTCACCTCAGAGGCCTCTGTAAAAGTAAACCGAAAAATATATCAGGGCTTAAAACTGGTGACCTCTATTTCTAAAAAAAGAGAAGAGAAATAAAAGCAGACAATGTTTAAAGAAGATGATGTGGCAGTGAAGGGCCTGTAGTCTACCAACATTTTGACCGTTTTTGACCCCTCATGGCATGTCGTGTAGACGGGTTACATCCACCTGATTCGTGTTCAGTGAACATATCTTAGAAATTCTAGGGGGGATGTAAAGTCGAAAAGTTCAAATTAAGGTCAGAAATGAGGTCAAAGGTCAACGGGTGCAGATTTTTGCATACCATAATATAAACCTAACTTTATTTACATTTCAAATATATCAAATGAACTATTATTGGTTACAATTAGTTCACAAATGTCTGTACTTGCTAAATATTATCAAAAAAGTAAAATATTACTGTCAATGTCCTTTTCCAGGGGCAATAACTCTGATTTTCCTCATTCTTTTTTATATTTTTATAGTTATTTTTTCGTTATTTTTGTCTGTGTTCTTATAACATCAAATTATTTTTATGTTTCTTTACACCTTTGAGATAAAGTAACAATTCTAAATGCAAATGGTAGTATATATTACAGCCAATGCCCTTTTCCAGGGGCAATAACTCTGATTTTTCTCTTTCTATTTTATTTTTTATGGGAATTTGTTTTCGTTATTTTTTGACTGTTTTCTTATAACATCAACCTTTTGTATGTTTCTTTACACCTTTGACATAAAGCAACGATTCAATATGCAAATAAAAGTAAAAATTACAGTCAATGCTCTATTCCAGGGGCAATAACTCTGTTTTTTCTGCTCCATATATCTTTTTTAATAGGAATTTGTTTTCGTTATTTTTTGACTGTTTTCTCATAATGTGTTTATGTTTGTTTACACTTTTGACACAACCCGGCTGTACTTTTTCCTAGGTTTTATGAAAAAAAAACATGGAAAAAACCACGGAGAATTCGGACGGTCATATTACAAAAACCTTGGAAAAAAGACGAGAAAACCTTAGAAAATACAAGACCTTGGTTTTTACATGGTTTGACAAAATACCTCGGAAAAGTTTACGAGGAATCCTTGTAAAATATTTAATTTCCAAGGTTTTCTCCAAAAAACCACGGAAACAAAAAATCCTCGGAAAAGTTTACGAGGAATCCTTGTAAAATATTTAGGAAAAAACCATGGAAATATTAGAACCATTTTACGTGGTTTCGACAAAATACCATGGAAAAGTATATATATACGAGGAATAGTTAACTACTAGTGGGTGGGGTACCACATGCTTTTGTTTGTATCATGTAAATATCCAAAATATATTATGATCATGATAAAATTGTATTTATGTAAGTTATGTAACTTACCATGAATCTTTTGTCAGGAGTCTGAACTGGTTTGGAGTCTTTAATTTTTGCCACATTCACATTTTAAAGTGTAGATAAACAGACAACTTAAATCTCTGACCTCTGATTGTTGTGAGCTGTATGGCAATGCGCATGCGCAGGAAGTGTTTATGTTTATTTACTCTCTGCGTTTTAAATGTGATTTAATTGTATTTAAAAGGAAATATGTGCTGATCATTAGCTGTGATACTAGTGTTATATCTGGACTATATACTGGAACATTTGCTGTAAGTCTGAAATATGTGAATTGTGTGATATTTGCGATATTAAACTGTACAGCTAAGAACTATTGGGTGGGGTAACATATTAAGGAATTTCCCGCCCTAATGAAATCCTGGCAAATAGTTCGTCACGCATGACTGCACACGATATGGCAAATCCTGTATAATTAGCCTATTGTGTGAAGAATGGATAGTTTGGTGAGCGATGAGACAGTTTAAAATAGTATAGATAGTGCAGGACCTGCTACAGGCACAATGTCTTTGGACGAAAGCAGCACGGAAACTATTAGTCTCTACCGAGCGGAGAGAATTGAAGTCACACCTGAGAATGTAGAACGCGTATATGAGCAGATCTGCAGTGACACCCCAATACAGAATGGTCAAGTTGTTCAAACCAATGAGGACTTTACTTTAGTGTCGTCTATGGTCGACCTTGTAAACGATCTGACTCGTGACATGTTTATTAACCAGTTACTTGCGGATACTAAAGAAGATGCCATGTCATTAGAAGACATGCGAATAACCATGTATGAAGCCGTAAAGGCAACAGACGGATATCCCTTCGATCAGAAGCAAGAGCTAATACGGAGGCGAAATTCTAGAAATGGCGACTCACTGGCGTGCAAATTAGCTCGTGACATCCATATTCTGAGTCAGGTTATGGATGGGGCTGATTTTGAAGACATGAAGGAAGTCATCAACGTGAAACCCTACAAATCATCGGTAGCTGACACTAGCATGTATCTGCCTTCGTCGGGCAGCTCGGAGATCGAGGCTTTAAAGCGAACAGTTGATAAACTTTGTGATGACCTTATAGTGGTGAAACAGGAAAACGCGAGACTTCAGCAGGAGGTGACTGATTTGAAGAAAACGACGAGAGTTAAGATTGACAGTGTAGTGTCAGAAGTAGAAAACGACATGAGTGAATTAAGGGAACTCACAAAAATAAATGCTCAATCTATTGATAGACTTTGCTCGGACAAAAGCAATGGCAACGTGTGCTTAAAGAATGATATTAAGTTGATGAGAGACGACTTTAAAACCATGAACGAGGAGCTGGTCAAGAAAACTGATATCACTAGGACTGTATCAGATGCAAAAAAGCTTGGTACATTGACAAAACGTGTTTCAAAACTTGAAAATGTAGCGCAGAACAAAACTGACGACAGAAAATACGCAAACTCACATGAGATCCAAAGTCAGTCTACATCAAAGACGCTTACTACAACGGGCCAAAAAAGCACAGTTACGGATAGTCCTATGACTAGTAGTTCAGTGATGTCATTTGCAGCAAGTGTTAATCACGGCTCCTCTGAAAATGTTCGTTCTTGTGATCTGGAGACAAACACGTCTGCGACCAATGGCTTGAAAGACGTAGAGCCTGCACATACTTTTCCGCGTACCACTGCCCCAACAGTGAATCGGCGTGTTTCGCTACAGCATACTACTCAGGTGGGAGAAAGCCGTGGTAATAGCGGGCAAAGTGATCGTTATAGACGTAACATTCAATCAAAAGACAGGTTAACTGTGCATAGCGATCAAGAGACCGGGTATCTCAATCATACCAGCGAGGCGAGCCGCACGGACGAATCGGGGGAAAGGCGTATACCGGTGATATGTAATAACGTTAGAGTGCAAAGTAAAGTGCCCTACAGTCGCGCCTCAGATTTAGTGAACAGTGAAGATCTGGGTCGTGGCAGTAGTCAATCAGTTCAAAATGATCAGGAAGAAGACTTTTCAGTATATGTAAGGAGAAAGGTAAAGCGTTTTCACATAGGAGGCTTTAAATCGTCAATGACTGAAGAAAAACTAAGAAGTTATGTGAAAAGAAGGGGGTTGATTGTGACATGGGTAACAATATTTCCTATAAAAAACACTAACCGTATTACAATAAGACTCAACCTTGAGGAAAATGAACTATGTGACTCTGTTTTAGATGACAGCTTCTGGCCTCGAAATGTAACTTGTAGACCATGGATGTCATGGAATTCTTATAAGTCAAATAGGCAGGGTAGCACTGCCAGACACACGGACGATCAAAGTGATGATTAACATTTATTTATTTGTCAATATTTCAGTATGTTTATATTGTGCTGATACATTTCACATGCTGCTCAGCAAGTCTGAGGTTATATTATTTGAAGACAAATATACATATCCCTGTGAATATGTCTTCCTTTAATATTTTAACCTGGAATGCAACTGGTATTATGTCAAGTTCCGCTTATCTCAGCAGTTTATTGTATACTCGAAATATTGACATTTGCGGTTTGTCTGAGCACTGGTTGTTAGATAAAGATAGTCATTTTTTAAATCACATACACAGTGGTTACACAAGCTTTTGTATATCTGATGCATCGCTATCCCTTGGGACTAAAAGATATGGAAAAGGGGGTGTGGCTTTTCTATGGAAAAAAGAGCTTTCTAATAGAATTAGTCCCATCACGTTTGAAGATGATAGGATAATTGGGTTACAGATAGACCTACAAAACGGGATATTTTTATTCTGCATTCAAGTTTATTTACCGAGCAGTAATAACGGTACACATATATTTAGAGAATATCTCGAAAAATTAACGGATATTTTATCTAGATATTCACCAGTAGGTAAAGTGTTACTGTTTGGGGATTTCAATGCTCACTTACAAAGCAATCATTATATAAAGGATTCAGATATAAGGAGTAGATTGATGAATGACTTTATACGGGACAATAACTTTGTAGCCATCAATACTTTACCTCTATGTAAGGGGGCGCACTCTAGTTTTGTCTCGTATAATGGGCAAACCGAATCCTTAATTGATCATGTATTGTGTCCGGATGAAGTATCAGATATATTTGAATCATGTGAAATACTTGATGATAATGCATTAAATGTGTCTTGTCATAGGCCGATTTTATGTAAATTATTAGTGTCAGAGATGTGTATTAATAGTGGTACAGATGCTAGCTATAGAGGTATAAAATGGAATAAGGTATCTGCGGAACAGGTTGAAGGGTATCAAACTCTATTGTTAGAAGCATTATGTCGTCAAGATAACGGAGAGTCTATTTCGGCTGCTAATCACAAAGTGGTTATTGAAAAGCTTTATACTAATATATGTGACGCTATCTGCCACGCATCAGATCTCTCGTTTGTTAAATCTGAGTTTAAACCGTATTTAAAGCCATATTGGGACGACTTGCTAAAGGATTATCATTATCGTATGAGACAAGCACGTAGAGCATGGATTCAGAACGACAGGCCGAAAAGTGCTGATAACATGTATTATAACAGTTATAAGGAATCTAAGAGAGAGTTTCGAAAATATCATAGACAATGCTCTAGTAATTATCTTAAGCAATTAAATGAAGAAATTGACGAAGCAGCCGAGATAGACTCTTGTTATTTTTGGAAATTGATAAAACGGCGTACAGGTCGTTCTGTTGACAACTATTGTACGGAGATGAAATTTAATGAGACAACATATCGTGATGCTGAATCTATTGCTTGTCAATGGGGGCAGCACTTTCAGACTCTTTATAGTGATGAAATAAACCCTTCATATGACCCGGATTTTAAATCTCACGTTGATAAAAAGGTGACCGAACTTAACAATTTGGTTTTAGATGTACATTCTTTAAAACCATTTTCTATGTTTGAATTGCAAAACGAAATGTCTACTTTGAAAACAAAGAAGGCTTGTTCGCTAGACCGTGTTTCTAATGAACACATTATGTATGGGGCTAGATCACTACATTTATCTCTTTTGAAATTGTACAATCTCATGTATAAATTTTCTTACATACCTAAATGTATGAAATATGGCGTCATTGTAACCCTATTTAAAGGTGGACAGAAAAAGAAGGACGATCCAAATAGCTATAGAGCTATAACATTATCTTCGGCTATTTTGAAACTTTATGAAAAGCTTTTGCTTTCTCGTATCAAATCTGAGATTACATGCAGTTTTAGCCCTTTACAATTTGGCTTTCAGAAAAATATGAGTTGTGTTATGACGTCATTTTTGTTGCGTGAATGTGCTTATTTTTGCAATGAAAACAACAGCAAACTTTTTGTTTGTTTTTTAGATGTTAAGACTGCTTTTGATAAAGTATGGCACAGTGGTTTGTTTTACAAATTAAACGAAATGGGTATTCAGGGGTACACCTGGAAAGCAATTGTAAATTTACATGAGGAACTTGAGAGTTGTTTGCTCTTTAAGGGTTTTAAATCTGAGTTTTTCTCGATAAAGGTAGGTACGAGACAAGGCGGTGTAAGCTCGCCTTTCCTGTATCTCTGCTTTATTAATGGACTCATCCAGCAATTTATTGATTTTAACATGGGATTTACATTTAATGGTCTTTCTGTGCCAGCTATTGTGTCAGCTGATGATATGACCTTACTGTCTCTTACAAATTTTGGTTTAACAAGAATGATAAATATGTGTTATAAATATTCTTGTAAATGGCGTTACCAATACAATGCCAAAAAGTGTGCTGTTGTTGTATGCAATGAGTCTAAAAGACGATATATGAAGTCCAACAGGCAGTGGTTTATCGGTGATGAACGCATGAGTGAACAAGACTCGTATACTCACCTTGGAATACTTTTTGACAAATACTTAGCTATTAATTGTATTATAAAGGAAATGAATAGTAAACTTAGACGTACCTTTTTAAGTATAGGGTGTTTTGGTCACCAGGGTCTGCACCCTTTTACTCTAAAAACAATATACAATACAAAAGTTTTGTCGAAAGGTTTATACGGGTGTGAGATGTTATATAATTTGAAAGATTCTGACATTCTCAAATTTGAAAGAAGTCATAGATTTTGTTGTAAATTAATGCAATGCTTGGGTACCAGGACAAGGACGGATATAGCCCTTGGACTTCTAGGAATGAGATCAGTAAAGGCAGAAATTGATATAAAAAAGTTGACACTTTTTGGTCAGCTGTGCAATCTTAGCTCAGCTTCACGTATTAAGGATGTCTTCTTGATGCGTTTGTCATCCTACATTAATACACAAGGCTGTCAAACAGGATATTTTAATGATATTTTTAATGTTGCATCATTGTATAATGTTGATAATTACGTGCATAACTTTGTGCGTAATAGAGTGTTTCCAGGTAAACATGAGTGGAAAAGAATCTGTAAGATGGCTGTAAATAATATGGAGGAGTATCTGTGGTATACTCGTACTAATGATGATAGCTTTTATCAATTCAGATGTATACATCCTGTGTTCAGAGCTAGTACTATTTGGTCTATGTGCAAAAGTTACCCATTTCTAAACGAACACTGTCGAAATGTTATGGGATTAATATCTCGAATTAATTCATACGAGGTAGAAAAACTGTGCTCTAAATGTGGTGTGTTATTTTCTGGTGATGTAAGTCATTGTCTTATTGAATGCTCATATTTACAGGATATCCGAAATGACTTCAAACAGTTTATTGATATAGAATTTGGATCTCCAGTTCTAGAAATGCTTGATAATTTGCAGACAGATGTTTACGTAGGGGTAATTCTTGGATCTCATGACAATGCTATAACTGATGTACTCGGGGTTAGTTATGATAAGTTCCTGAAAGCAGGACTAATACATGTAAGTAAATTGTGGTCTAGTTTCATTCACTAGTGTTATGTATGAAGCTATGCTCACATTTTGCAACCCCAGCGACGTGTATACTCGTCATTTAAATCAGTGCGCACAAAAAGAGTACACTTGTCTTAGGTAGACAGTGCAGACCCAGGTCAAAGGGCTCCTAAGCGAATCCCCAGATCAGCATCTACACCGTTAATACTGTACAAAACCGCATAACTTACTATAAATTGACTATGTGGAATCTAGATTATCCAATCAAAAGTTTCACTGGTGAATGAGATAATCACGGTCTTCACTGTCGTCAATTCCGGAACATAATTGAACTTGTATATAGTCGACATGTAAAGATGCGGTTATTATCTCATTACACTATTTATTGCCATTAATATTTTGCATCTATATATTTATTTCTAATTGATATGTACATATGTTGTTTGTTTGTATTATTGAACTCTTCAGTATTGGAGGAAATAAAGAAACTAACATGCTTTTGTTTGTATCATGTAAATATCCAAAATATATTATGATCATGATAAAATTGTATTTATGTAAGTTATGTAACTTACCATGAATCTTTTGTCAGGAGTCTGAACTGGTTTGGAGTCTTTAATTTTTGCCACATTCACATTTTAAAGTGTAGATAAACAGACAACTTAAATCTCTGACCTCTGATTGTTGTGAGCTGGTGTCCTGGGTGTGTATAATATTCACTGTTTTGTGAAACTTACAATTGTAGCAAATATTACTTATATTTATAATTCACTAAGTTGTACTTCCAAGGTTTTTCCGTGCTGGAAAATGTCTAAGTACAATTTTTACGAGGTGCAAATTGTTTAAGTTATTATTTTACAAGGATTTTCCGTGCTAAAAAATGGTTAACTGTTCTTATTTCCGAGATTGTTCCGTGTTTATTTTTGCCAAAGTCCAATTTTTCCGAGCTTTTGCCAAGGTTTTAAGAGTTTCCAAGGTTTTTTCTTGATATTTACGTGGTTTTTTTGTTCATAAGCATGCATAAACCATGGAAATTTTGGTGACTAAACAAAAACCTTGGAAATTGTTACGAATAACCATGGAACTTTTAGAATTCCATGTAAATTCCACGTAAATTATTCATATTCCATGGAAATTTTACACTGAACCTTGGAAAAAGTACAGCCGGGAAAGGAGCAGTTCAATATGCAAATAAAAGTAAATATTATAGTCAATGCTCTATTCCATGGGCAATAACTCCGATCTTTCAGTTCCATATTTAATTTTAAATGGGAATTAGTTTTCGTTTTTTTTGTACTGTTTTCTTATAATGTTTTATGTTTGCTTACACTTTTGACATAAAGGAGCAGTTCAATATGCAAATAAAAATTAAAATTACTGTCAGTGCTCTTTTCCAGGAGCAATAACTCTTGTTTTTCCATTCCTATTTTATATTTAATTATTATTATCATTATTATACCCGATTTATATAGCGCTCTTTTCACACAGGAGTTGTGCGTTCAAAAGCGCCTCACATGAAATTATATTAATGTACCTACAAAGCGAGAAAGACAAATAACTACATTCACAATAAAAATGATACAATATTGAGATGCATGGAAACATGGAAATTCTTTCAATATTATTACCAAGATTATAAAATTGTTATAGTAAGTTGGTAAAATCATTTTTAAAATGAGTCAAATTAAACAATTATTAATGAGAATTGTTTGCGTTATTTTTGACTGTTTTCTTATAATATCGAATTTGTTTGGGTTTACCTAGTACATTTTAATAAAAACAGCAATTAAATAATCAAATCAAATGTAATCTTACAGTCATTGTTCTTTCTTTAGGCAATAACTCTGGTTTTTTCTCTTTCTTTTTTATGTTTTTTTGTTTGTTTGTTTATTATTTATCGTCTGTTTTCTTATAAAATCAAACTACTTTATGTACATGTATATAAACATCATTGACATGAAGCAGTAATTCACTATGGAAATTCATCACTGAAATATGCGTTTTAGGGTATACATACAGACAACCCCGATATATAAAAAAGCCAAAAGATTGGATTGTGTGCGATGCCAAATGAGTTTCTCTTAAATTCACTTTGGGGAAAGTATCATTATATTAAGTATTACTTTCTTAGGAACACTGTATTGACATGAACATACATAATGGATGACTATGTTAGGTTCGAATTTCTATAAAATGTTATCGTTGGTTTTGTGACAAATCCAAGGGTTATTACTATGTATCTGGCTAAAACATGGTGTATTTACAATTTTGTGACGGGAAGTTGTGCTTTACAGCCTGTATACGTGTAATTTGAACACATACCAAATGAATTAGATGTAAACATTCTGTATAATTATTCACATACTTTAACGTACAGTTTTACAAATGAACATTTACAATATCAATATCCTTTTAGAGATATTTGAACGAAGAAGAACAATCACAAACCATACACTCGTGGTATCATTTGACCAAACTTGCGAATAACTTTACAGAACTTTCATCACCAATTGGATGTACTAAGACATGCATTATGCTTCGTTATGAAACAATCAGATCATCGATCTACATACATTCAGTTTACAATGACGCGTCTAGCAAAAGTGAGAATGTGGGGATTCTTATAAAGACGCATGCTACCAATTAATCTGAGTTACACAGTGTGTTGCCTCACAACCACATTCATACATGCATACTTGTTGGCTTTTATAGCAAGCACATTTTGCCGAGCTGCACTTTGTCTTGCAAAAGCAAGACGCGAGTTGCATGTATGCCATTGGGATAGAGGGATTTCTTATCCAATTGGGGGTGATACATAATTAGTGTGTGTATGGGGTCCAAGGCTGTCTTGACTTTCATGAGTTGCCTATACCAGCAAGTGTCTATATACCAGTTAAGGTATGGAAACCTATGATGTTTTGTCGACCTTGAGTGCCTCATATATTTTGTTAACAAGGAATCATCCCCTTTGCTTTGCTGTACCGGATAACATCCATATTAACACGTCATTTCCTACAAAGCATCAATAGTATTACGTCTGTGTCCCTGCATATAACAATCAGACGATCAAACCCGCTTGCAACAGCATCCTTAGCATGGAATATCATTCTATTGTCAGCTTCTTTATTATCGACCGACAACTTATCAGCATGGAAGCTATATGACTTTGCATTTATAACGCCTACGAACGCTCCATCTGCTACAACAAGCAACCCTTGTGGTAATAATGATGAAACTCGGCAATGTACATGTATTTCTACTTCTCGTCGAGCACAAGGTATGGCTCTCTGACATGCGGTAGTGGGTCCAGGTAGTGGGTCTTCTGGACCTGTGATTTTTTCCAGTGGCAGCTTTGATAGACCTGCTCCCAAGGTATCAAATGTGACATCAATGCGAGTAGGTGTGCCTGTGAAATGGGAATATACCGACTGAACAAATTCTTGAGCATACTCTCCGAATGTCTGACATCCTTGAGATCTTTCTCGAGCTTTAATAAGGTCAGGTCTAATCTGTTTCGATACTTGTTGCTTGTCTGATCTCGTGTCTCTATAAATACATGTACTTGCTAATGTCTTTGACTCTGTATTTTGGGTGGAGCAAATAGTCGGTGTTGCACTCCTTGAATCAATAATTTTTAAAGTCCTAAACCAATGAGAGGGTTCTGCAATCACATCGCGTCCAACAAAATATGGCTAATGTCTTTTGTTTCAGCATCCTTTAACGTTGTCTCAACAAATTGGTCTACAGCATTTGATGCGTCTTTCGATTTTTCACTTGTCGAAATACAAAATACATCTAACAAACCGCCCAGTGCAGCAAGGGCTTAGAATTACCTTTGCTAAAAGATCTTGGTATACAGAAAGAGTTGGTTTCCTTTGTACAACAATCAAACTTGAGGTGGTTTCCCGTAATGAAGTTAATATTTTTGTTAATTGACCCTGTGAGATCTGAACATACACAATCAACGCATTATATTTCGTGTTCTGTTAATTCGTATTAGATGGTTTTCATATGGAAAGAGAAAAGGCTGCAAAGACCACATCGAATGCATTTCATGGAAAATATTTTACATTTACAATTTATTGTTTATTTACTATTAGTTAAAATGTAGAAACAGTAAAGTCTTGAAAACATTGCGATTGCTATGTATGACAAGCCATTAGATAAGTTGTATTTAATGCAATTATTGTGTTGGACTGGACGTGTTTGCCTGATAGTGGAAAAAACCTTACTTCGCAATTCCTACAAGCCAAGCAGCTTTGTTTAAACACACGAAATTATTTGCATACTAAATAGCTTGTGTTTTGTGGCATTACGCAAAATAATATAAGTGTCCAGTAGAGTGTGAATGAAGGAAATATATTGCTGATACATTAGACTAGGCTGCTATTTATTGGATATAGATATACATATAGTTGCGAAGATTAAGCGTATGCGCTAAATAAAACTGATTGCAGTGACAGATGCCTGTATTTTCGATGTTGCCGCTTTTGTTCAGATTAATAAATTTGTGAATATGACAATGAATATATACACCCATCTAAGCAATAATACAACAACAAACAGGATTTACTACTTTACTGTTCATAAACCACATATATATATATACATACAATGTATATGTATTTGCCAAAAGTAAGTCAATACCCAATTAAACAAGTTCTTTAATAAATTTACAATCACAAAATTAGTGATTTTTAACACTACCTTTGACTCCGAAAGTTTGACTAATGGTCATGTATGAGAAAATTTAAGAAACGAAATTAATCATTAGTGCAAAAGGTAACGGTCATCTTAAAGCAAACACGTTTCTTTTTCAAAAATTGGTCATTATGCATTAAAGTAAGCTTCAAATCAATTTAAAATTTTCTTGATTACCTTGCCAATGCTTAAAAACATATATTTCAACACCAAAAGTATAAAATTTGGTCATACATGTCAAATGTTAGAATAGAAATGGTATATGAGAACCGAAAATGGCGGCCATCTTGAAAAATGACGGCCATTTTGAATGTTTACGGTGCAAAAGGGCTTTTTGTTGAAAGAAAGGCCATATCAGTATATTATGTAAACCTACTTTGATGATTGTATATCAAGTTTATGATTTTTTCTCTAATGTGCCCAGCTATTATAGCAGAAATGAACAGAATACGTGATTTACTGGCTTATTTTAAAAGTTATCGCCCTTGTAATTGTTTTTTCTGTCACGAAAATTCTATTTCTAGATTTTTCGACCAATTATACATTCAATAAATTAAAGTTTTTTAGGTTATCTATGAGTGATTGCAAATAGCATAACAATTAATTATCATAATTCCTATTAAAAAGGAGATATGGAACAGAAAAAACAGAGTTATTGCCCCTGGAATAGAACATTGACTGTAATTTTTACTTTTATTTGCATATTGAATCGTTGCTTTATGTCAAAGGTGTAAAGAAACATACAAAAGTTTGATGTTATAAGAAAACAGTCAAAAAATAACGAAAACAAATTCCCATAAAAAATAAAATAGAAAGAGAAAAATCAGAGTTATTGCCCCTGGAAAAGGGCATTGGCTGTAATATTTACTTCCATTTGCATTTAGAATTGTTACTTTATGTCAAAGGTGTAAAGAAACATAAAAATAATTTGATGTTATAAGAACACAGACAAAAATAACGAAAGAATAACTATAAAAAATATAAAAAAAGAATGAGGAAAATCAGAGTTATTGCCCCTGGAAAAGGACATTGACAGTAATATTTTACTTTTTTGATAATATTTAGCAAGTACAGACATTTGTGAACTAATTGTAACCAATAATAGTTCATTTGATATATTTGAAATGTAAATAAAGTTAGGTTTATATTATGGTATGCAAAAATCTGCACCAATGACCTTTGACCTATTTCTGACCTTAATACGCGCCTAAGAACTTTACATCCCCCCTAGAATTGTTCGTATACATATGCTGAATATAAATCAAGTGGATGTTGCCCGTCTACACGACATGCCATGAGACCCATTTTCCAGAGCCTTATTTTCGATCCGTAGGCAGACTACTGGGTCAAGTGGTAATGTAAGGATGCTTTTTTCAGTACTACTGTAGTAAGTTAATTTGTTAGGTGGATATTTCAAATACTATCAAATTGCTTATTGAACAAACCCAATTCTAATGAGTGGTCACAACACTGGGCTTGGTGTCTAGAGACATAAAGGAGCACATTTTGGAAAGGATTTTTTCACTCTTAACTGGAGCCCTGAATTTGTTAATGAACTTGTAACGGGATTGAGTGCGGTCAGGTACAGGTACTTCTTGGAAATTAGTAAGTCCCGGTAGGGTGACTTGGTAGCTTATATATAGTTGTTAGAGTGCTGGTACAGTAAGCCAGAGACCCTGGGTTCAGATCCCGGTTAGGCAATGATTTTTTCACCAGTCCTGTTACAAACTTACTGTGATGGGGTTCCTGACCACTGATGGTTTGGCACTTGGTGGTCTACCACTACCAGGCCTGTCCACTCTCGGTGTTGGCGTGCCAAACACTGAAAAACTCATCCTTCTAATCCTGAAATTACAAAATTACTACAGTAAAACTTTAAGTGAAACTTGAGTCTGTTAATGCTTACAACGCTGAGTTTTCATTTACTCTAAATGTTCCCAAAAAGTATTACAAACAGGACAGATTGATCATTCTATCTATCTATCTTACTTTCAGCCAAACCCCTTGTGGAGTCCTCTGATCTGGATATACACTGTTTGCTTGCGTCACAATGATTATCATGTGATCATTGAAATTTTTCATTCCTGTCAAATTTAATGCGGTGTTTTTACTTTTTAGATGTGTTTACAGAGAAAATCCCTAAATTTATAATTTCGCAGTGGCTATGTTTACGACGAGTCGTAAACATAACCGAGATTCTATTTTTACGTCAAAAATAATTTCCGGTCGCGCATGCGCACATATTATATTTTGGCCAAAATTTATAACACTGACGTAAAAATAACAACCGTCGTAACGATAATTCCGAGATCATCGCAACTATAAGTAGTGGTTTTGAGAGATAAAAGGTAGATAAAACCACTGACGTTAAAATAACAACCGTCCTAAAGATAACCAGGAGCGTCGTAACTATAAGCGCACATATTACATATTTTGTCATAATATAAACACTGTCGTAAACATAACAATCACGATCGTCGTAACAATAAGAATATGCTTTGTCGAACAAAAAGTTTAAAAAATCGCAACTTCCTAAATAATTTTTGTGTTCTAAAATTACTTTTTTAAAAGAATTTACCAAGTAGAAATGGAAATGGATGGTATATAAACACTTCTACAGTCTGACTGTGGAAGTCGGCTTTTATAGCCAGATTGTTTAAGCGTTTGTCTAGGTTGCGAAGTTAGCAACGGTCTGCGCGGTTAGTACCTGGATGGGTGACCGCGCGGCAGGGTATACCGTTGGCCTGGTCAGGGATAATATCTAGTTATATATTATCCCTGGCCTGGTACACGTTACATTCTAATTTAATTGTGATGTGGCCATCATGTGGGTAACCCATTTTGCATGGACACGGAGTAAATACATTTACTCCGTGGCATGGGTCACCGTCAACATATCTTTTATGGATGCATAAAGCAGTCGGAAAGAAAACCAGAATGATTCTGTAGCATTCTACCAAACCAGATATATATAGATACAGGAATGTCTGTGACATTACTTCGCCTATTAAATCACTGTAAAAAGGTTAATTAAAGCAAACTAGCGTGACATTGTTCTCAGACGTCTGTCGATGCTAGCTGCGATGCTGTAACTCGAGACACGGAGGAAGTACACCCGTCGTCCTTCATTCGTGCTCGAGACAAAGGTCTAAATAGACTATAAGTTCGGCATTAATACGTACTGTTACGATATCGCAAATAAGTCGATGACAATAACAACAGTCATATAAAATTATTTCATCCTAGGCTGGCGGCGTTCGACGCGAATAGGCTAATTATCGGATTATGGGAGGCATTTGTTTACAATCAACTGTCAATCAAGTCCGGACACTTGTTATAACTTATATGCACATTCCGCCGCGATGATCGGTGTGTATAAAGGTTTTTACCGAGGCTAATTAGATCAGCGGAATAATTATGCAGTTGTTTCACCACATAGTCTTTTATATTTTTTTTAGACTTATACATCGGTTTTCATATGTCTTGATTTAAACTCAATTCCGTGTCGGAGTACACTCAGAGACTCCTACAGTCAACAAATGAAAGGCATGTAGTGTCTAGTTGGTAAAGTTATAACAAAATAATCTGAGAACACTACATTCGTAAGGAAGTAATGAATCTTTAAGCTTTTTTCGTCAAAGTTAGTCGATACTTAAAGTTACGACGGTCGCGTTTATTTTTACGACAGTGTTTTTACTAAGTCAGAAACATTAACATGTGCGCATGCGTGACCGGAAATATTTTTTTACGTAAACATAGAATTTGAGTTATTTTTACGACTCGTCGTAAACATAGCCACTGCCATAGGCCTAAGTTGTTGTGATTTTTGAATACCGTGATCTGTCCAGATATTAAGTGCCCCATAACTGGTCCATCCATGATAAATAAAAATTGTAAAAATCACAATAATATCAGAACATGAACTGTTTAAAATTTCAAACTGGGAACGCTGTCTTTCCATAAATGATGATAAGGTCTAAACTTTATGTAAACCACGCTGCGTCAGAATGGTCGGTGTTTTTAAAATCTTCAACTAGCAATGACTCTTTGTTCTAATCACATTACAAGTGTATTAATTATTCATTGATGTCATTCCTCTCTGTGACAAATCGCCGTTGAAGTTGAACATGTTGAACCATAACCATAAGGGTAAAAGGGATCTCGATAAATTCGATCCTGGTGCGACCATCGTCTATAAATAATGAAGAAATATGTTCACTATAAGTTAAATATGTGTTTAATTTGTAAAAATAAGCTATTAATCTTAATGTATACGAGCAAAATACAATTTATTTATCGGCTTACCTGTGTTGCCTGTGTAAACATTCTTCTGTAAGCGTCTGAAGATCTATTTTTGATCATTAGGATTTGAGTAAAACGCTGACCTGCACTGCAAAGTTTATGACAATGCGGTGCTATACTAAAAACGGCTGACAGCGGAGAGGCTATATAGCGTCAATTTTCTTCACATAGGTGCACTTAATTTTGTAAGGAAAACAGTTAAAGTATCATAAAACACGGAAATATAATTCCGTGCATTGTGCAATGTATTTACCACAAAAGGATGTGTGCATGATCTGCAATGACTTAGATGAATCCCCAGAGACCTCCCTACCGTGACATGGTTCTGGGGTTTATTTGTCATAGGGGATATTTCGGTTTATTTTATAGGGATTATTACCTCTGCGAAGAACAAAAACAAAGGCAGGTCAGTGGTTTTGATCCCATTCACTGCTTCACAGTGAATGAGATTAGCCAGACACTTCATGAAGCATCTCTCATCATCATATCACCTCATCATTTATTCGGCTCTATATGACCTATTTTGTGTAAACCCCAACTCATCCATCCAAAATGAATATTTCCATCAAACAGGACACATGTATGCAACTGTTAGCCAGAACGAATAGAAATGGCCAAACAAATTATAAAGGCCATTTTGCTGTGTTGACAGTAACAAAAATATTATAACAGAATGGGTAATCAAAGATTACAAAGCTCATCTCCTGCAAGGAACAGACTTTAAAAGAAAAACCTTAACATTGACCCTAGAGGTCAAGGTCAAAGGTCAAGGTCACCAAACTGCAGTACATCATGGTCTACTCAATAAGTTGCATCAGCATATGCAGTTTGGTAACCACAGGTGCAGTTGTTTGCTCAGAACAGACTTTAACGCAAAACCTTAACATTGACCCTAGAGGTCATGGTCACAGGTCAAGGTCACCAAACTGTAGTGCATTATTGAGGCACATCAGCATATGAAGTTTGGTGACTGTAGGTGCAATCATTTTCTACGAACAGAATTTAACTCAAAACCTTAATGTTGGCCCTAAGAGGTCAATGTCAAGGGTCATGGTCACCAAACTGTAATGCATCTTTGGTCTACTCATTGAGGTGCATCAGCATATGAAGTTTCTTGGTTGTAGGTACAGTTGCTTGCTCAGACAGTCTTTAAAGCAAAACCTTCATGTTGACCCTAGAGGTCAACGTCAAGGGTCATGGTCACCAAACTGCACTGCATGGTGGTCTACCCATCGAGGTGCATCAGCATATGAAGTTTGGTAACAATACGCAGAATAGGCTTAAACGCAAAACCTTAGAGCTGACCCTAGTGGTCAAGGTCAAGGCTACCAAACTGCAGTGCAGCGTGGTCTTCTAATTGAGGTGCATCAGCATATGAAGTTTGGTGACTGTAGGTGCAGTTGTTTGCTAAGAACAGACTTAACACAAAACCTTAACCTTGACCCTAGAGGTCAAGGTCAAAGTTCAAGGTCACCAAACTGTGGTGCATCATGTTCTACTCATTGAGGCTGTTTCATTATTGATGTGGATAAGAAGAACGACAGTAGACTGTACTCTAACTAAGAGTGTATTTAATGTATAAGCTAAGACTATCAAAGTAACACTGGTCAGCTCAAGCCATATGCAAAGGTATAGTAACCAGAGATGTAGCCATGCTATAAGACAGTACAACAGAGGCGCATCAGCATATGAAGTTTGGTGACGATAGGTGAAGTTGTTTGCTCAATTTATGATATCCAAGTACAGGACACTGACGCCGGGGGTATAGCACAGGCCCCCCCTCACTTCATTGAGGTGAGCTTAAAACTGACAAGAGCCCCATGGGGCATATTTCGCTCACCTGAGAATAGCTGATAAAATGGAGATAATGATTTATGTCCAGGACGGGGTCATTTTTTACCCGAGGGGCATTATTAAATTTGAACAATCTTGATAGAGGACCTGTAGATGATGCTATATGCCAAATATCTAAGATCAGGGTACTAGGGTTTTAGACAAGAAGATTTTTTTAAGTTCCCATTGAAAAAATCTATTTTTAGCTCCTGTGACCTACATATGCAACAGACTGGAACCATTTGAACAAAATAGGTAAAGGACATCTAGAAGCGTCACCATGCCCATTATGAAAGCTCTGGTCATATTGGTTTTAGAGGAGAAGACGTTTGAAAATTTCACTATATAACTCTATGTAAAACTGTGACCACGGGGCGGAACCAATTTTGACACCAGGGGCATAATTTGAATAAATTTAATAGAGGACCTGTAGATGATGCTATGTGCCATATATCTAAGCTCTGGCCCTAGTAGTTGTTGACAAGAAGATTTTTTAAGTTTTTATAGAAAAAAATTATTTTTAGCTCCTGTGACCTAGATATGCAACAAACCGGAACCATTTGAACAAAATAGGTAAAGGATATTTAGAAGTGTCACCATACCGAATATTAAAGCTCTGGCCATGTAAGTGTCAGATAAGAAGACGTTTGAAATTTTCGCAATATAACTCTATGTAAAACTGTGACCCCCGGGACAGGGTCAATTTTGACCCCAGGGGCATAATTTGAACAAACTTGATAGAGGATCTGTAGTCGATGCTATATGCCAAATATGTAAGCTCTGGCCCTTGTAGTTTCAGACAAGAAGATTTTTTAAGTTTTCATTGAAAAAAAATCTATTTTTAGCTCCTGTGACCTAGATATGCAACCAACCAGAACCATTTGAACAAAATAGGTAAAGGACATCTAGAAGTGTCACCATGCCAAATATCAAAGCTCTGGCCATATTAGTTTCAGAGAGGAAGACGTTTGAAAATTTCACTATATAGCTCTTTGTAAAACTGTGACCCCCGGGGTGGGGCCAATTTTGACCCCAGGGGCATAATTTGAACAAACTTAATAGAGGACCTGTAGATAATGCTATGTGCCAAATATATACGCTCTGGCCCTTGTAGTTTCAGACAAGAAGATTTTTTAAGATTTCCTTATTTTTTCACTTTGGTTGCCATGGCAACCCGAGTTCTACATTGTTTTAAATTCTTTGAATACATTTGAAAGAGCTTGACCCAAGGAACATTCCTGTAAAGTTTGGTTGAAATCTGTCAAGCGGTATAGGAGGAGATGTCATTTGAATCAATTGTTAACGACGACGCACAACGCACGACGATGGAAGACGGACACAGGGCCATCCCAATAGCTCACCTTGAGCCTTTGGCTCAGGTGAGCTAAAAATATATACAGCCAAACTTGTATGTGACCATTAAAAATGATACAAATTGCGGTTGTACCACACTTTTCTAGACAAAATCCCTGAGAGAAAAGCCTTGGAAATGCCTGAGATTTGAGCTTTATATAATAAAGCAGGTTGAAAGTAAAGTAAGCTAATTGATTGTATAAAGCTTAAAGCAAGGTGACAGCAAAAAATGTTGTAGTTAAATACAAGACTGCCTTGAAATAGTCTATTTTAAATCATCTACTGTTATTTCGCAAATTGAGATTGCAGGCATATTGACTACAGAAACATCGATACAAGTCGCAAAAAGTTTGGATCCTGATCAAATGCAGAATTATTAACCATTGTACACAGGGTAAGGGGTTAACCCATTATCCCATATAAGCGAATTTTAGCATATTTAATTTATTCCTCCGCTGAAGAAAATAGTTCCAGTTTATACCCTCATGAACAATTACAATAACAAATATTTTTAAATACCCTAGCAGATGATAGTTTAAAGCAGGCTGAAAGTAAAGCAGAATGTGCATTAAGGCACATTCTGCTTTACTTTGAACCTGCTTTAAATGATCACCTGTATCTAATTTTATAAATGGAATATTGGGTAAAGGGTTAAAAGAAGTGTAAGAATAACAACTAAAAAAATGAGTTTGAAATATTTTTATTCTTAACAAGCAACCATTAGAGTAGAAGGGATAAACATACAAAATTGGTAAAAAATATAATCAAAACAATGATTTATTTACTTCATTAACAGTGAAAATGTAAACATATTTTGTTAGTTTTATTTACATTACTGAATCTTTTGCAAAATTGGTCTTCAAAAACGTTTCTCAGAGTTTATTTGAGTCAAACAGCCTGGATCAAGATGAGATGTTAAGTTACTTGGCATCTCGTCTGGATCAAAAATGTTTGAGGAAAATATCCTAGAACTGTTGTTACTGTGAAAAAGGTTAAGAAAGACACAAACAAAATTAACACAACTTATCTAGATATAAACATATTCATCTAACACTTTTGTGTAGAATCATATGAAACTCTGCAGAAGAAAGGGTTTATCTGATCAGGGTCTGTACTGTTTTCAATGGGAGATGACAAAAGGCTGACAATGGA
The DNA here is from genome assembly GCA_922989275.2 of Gari tellinella. Taxonomy (NCBI): domain Eukaryota; kingdom Metazoa; phylum Mollusca; class Bivalvia; order Cardiida; family Psammobiidae; genus Gari; species Gari tellinella. The sequence continues at coordinate 88,823,926 of OV277860.1, forward strand.
GATAACATACCAACAGCAAACATTCAGGGCATTATTTTATATACATATAAGTCAACCAGCAGTCGCCTCAGTTCCCCACATTTTGTCACATTAACCCTTTACACCAGAGATACAACTTTTGTACTCAATTTTGATAGCTATTAATTTATTCATCCACTAAAAAATAGTTCCAATTTATACAACCATAAATATGTACCAAAATAAATATTTCCTATATCCTAGCAGATGGCAGCTTAAAGTAACACAGAATGCGCTGTAAAGCACATTCTGCTTTACTTCCAACCTGCTTAAAGTGGCCACCTGTTTTTAAAACTAGAAACAAGCTATGGGGTAAAGGGCTAAACTGACTTGGGTGTAATAGAATTATTTTTTTTACAGAAATGCAAAGTTATTTCATCAAGGAAGAAAAGAGTAGGGCACATAACCCTGGATTTCTGTATCAGCTCCCTTCTCTCTGGAGCGTCCAATTAGCCCATAGATGGCAGTTAGAAACGGACGTTAACAAACAAACCATCAGGGATACAATATGTATGCATAAAGATATGGCCTTATAATAACAACAAACAATTAATCATAAAGGAAAGTGTATGTACATTAACACTACCATTTTGAAAGTAAAATAAAATTATATAATACAAACAAATCTGATTCTAATAAATTTATAAAATTTCAATTTCTGGTAAAAATAAATATTCACAGGATTGGTGATTGATATTTTCAAAGACTTAACATAAAAAAGTATCTAACACACACCTTATCTCAGGTTTAAAACTTTTATCACAATGTAACCCATTACACCAGAAATACATCTTTTTACGCCTCTAAATTATTCCATCACTGAAGAAAAAAGTTCCAACTTATACAGTCATGAATATGCACCGTAAGTATATTTTCTATATCCTAAAGATGGTAGCTGAAAGTAAAGCAGAATTTGCCTTTCAACCTGCTTTAAGTGGTCACCAGTCTTCAAAACTAGAAACAAGCTATGGGGTAACGTGTTTAACAAAATCTAAACCTTGCAGAAGTAACTCTTATCTATGGTTCTGTTCACAAACCTGCATTCAGTGTAATAATGTATAAATAATATAAGACATAAACATCAAAACCATTCCTATAAACGGCACGATATATCTCATCAAACGAAGGAGTTAGTGATAAGGACATAGAAATGGTGATGTTTAACTATCCTGGTAGAAATAAACCTCTCTATTATGACCGCTATTGTCCTGCATTAACCCTTTCCCCCATAGAAGCGACTTTTAGCGTATTTAATTTTTTCGTGCTGAAGAAAATAAGTCCAGTTTATACCCTCATGAACAATTACCATTACAAATATTTTATATAGTATAGCAGATTTTAGCTTAAAGCAGGCTGAAAGTAAAGCAAAATGTGCCTTAAGGCACATTCTGCTTTACTTTCAACCTGCTTTAAGTGGTCACCTGTCTTTAAAACTAGAAGCAGGCTATGAGGTAAAGGGTTAAGAGCTCAGCTACATGCCTTCTGTATTATTTTTGTCCAGCATTAAATCTTACCATGCTAGCAGCAGATATGTCCCACACTGATAACCTCTGAAAACAGTTTGAATCCTTATGAGAGGTCTGGTAAAGCAGCGGCTCATTAGGATCGAAACTGTTTGACACACTGATCCTGTTTGAAAATTCCATTTTTAGAACAGTTGCAGACGGCATGAGTTTCCTGTCATTAGAGCTCTCCATACTCTTTAGTATGGTAACAGGGAAATGAGAAAGGGAATGTAAAAAAGGGTTTGCAAATTTTTATGTTTACAAACAACAAATGAAAATGGTTAAATGAAAGAAAATATTTACAATACAAAAATAAGGGATAAATTCATATGTTCACAAAGTTTTGCGCGAGTCCAGATTTCAAACATAGTAAAAACATATTTTTGTACAAAGCGTATGTCAAATTATCACATATAAAATGAAAATTAACCAAAATACATCTAGTGATGCATTATAGGTCATTTAAAAACAGTGTTGCCAGGATAGGCCTTATTAGCCATCTACGCACTCATTCCAGAAACTCAACAACTTGAAGTTGCGGTCATATTCCCATAGCGATGGAGGAACAACAACAACAACACCTGTGAAGAGTACGCTTTTCCTATTTAAAAGTTGTAAGAGTGAAATCATTATTTACAAAAGCACTTCATCTAATGCAAAAGTTTGTGATTTTGATTAGAGTATGATAAAGCTTCAGCAGTTAACTGTTACTCTGTAATATAAAATTTCAAGTATTTGTGTTAACCCATTACTCCATAAATACGCCTATATTTTCTATTTCCAAGCAGATGGTTGCTTAAAGAAGGCTGAAAGTAAAGCAGAATGCGCCGTAAGGCACATTCTGCTTTACTTTCAACCTGATTTAAGTGGTCAACTATCTTCAATACTAAGAAATAGGCTATTGGGCAGAGCACCAGATAAGGGTAGTTTTTCAAAAAACTTAAATCTTTATTTCTGAATTAAACCCTATGGTGTCACTACTCATTAGAAGTGTCTCTTCGAGACAATTCTAATGAGTAGTAACACCATAGGAGGTGGTGTTGAAAACAGTGAGAAAATGTTGGATTTGTTGAAATAACTACCTCTTATCTGGAGCCCTGTATTGGGTAATGAGTTAATTGACCAGTCACCACTGATTAAAGCAGCATAGTGATCATCTAAGGTAGGTGACTGCTTAATGCAGGATAACAAATATCTGAAGGCTCCAATAGAAGCTTTCTGCATTACTTTGTCCTACATCTATGCTATACCAGTCATCTGTCCACAATACCACCAATATGTCTTCTCTTTAATGATCAATTGGGGATGAAAGTTTGTTCATCAAAAATATGTACAAAACAGTAAAACCCCTCCTTTACGGCCACTACATGAGCTCAAATTGTCTGTTTTTAAGGCAGATGGCTGCTTAAAGCAAGATGAAAGCAAAACAGAATGCTCGTATAGGAGCATTCTACTTTAATTTCATCTTGCTTTAAGCTGGAACCTGTCAATAAACCTATATTTCAGGGTCAAAGTAGAGAGATTTTACATGTACGTATCTTTAGTCAGTCGGTTAATTGCTGATTGATGGGGGTAATGTGAACACCATTTTGGGGGCTGTCTTTGATATGTTTATTCATGTTTATTTTAGATCTTATTGTAGTTATTTGTCTTTTCTCATCGACCTGCGTTGGGTGCTCTACTATTATTTCTATCAGTCAGCAATCTAGCCGGCTGGTTTATTGCTGATTGATGGGGGGATTGTGATCACCTTTTTGGGGGCTGTCTATTGTATGTTTATTCATGTTTATTTTAGATCTAATTGTAGTTATTTTGTCTTTTCTCGCTTTGTAAATAGAGGATCTAACATGAGTGCTCATTAATTATCATTTTTAATAAACGAGTTGACTAAAACAATATGACTCGAGCCTTGGCGAGCGTTATATTTGTTTTAGTCAACGAGTTTATTAAGAATGATAAATAATGAGCACGAATGTTAGATCCTATTTATCACATAAACATTTTAAAACCCTTTTAAGTGAACTGAATCCGTAGTTTTTTGTCTCTCCGCCATATGTATTTTCCGCCAAAACTTGACGTTGTTTACAGTAACGCCATGGCAAACGACGTCATTTGGCGCCCAGCGCCATGCAGCGCTCATGGACGAACAGGTAGGGCCGGAGCCCAAATATTGATATTTCACTATAGTTTATTGAATGGCTTTATAACACTCCCAGAGTCGGTTTTATGTGATAAGTACATTTATGTAATTTCATGTGAAGTGCTTTTGAACGCACAACCCCTGTGTGAAAAGAACGCTATATAAATCTGGTATAATAATAATAATAATAGTATGTAAAGTCATCTTTCATACAGGTATGCCCCAATACATGTATAGACATGCATGTTCCAGTCACAGTTTGATCAATCCTAAAATCACAGTCAAACCTACAATACCAGCAGATCAAAATGTTGGTTGGTTCCAAACCAGATCAAAATGTTGGTTGGTTCCAAACCAGATCAAAATAATGGTTGGTTCCAAACCAGATCAAAAAGTTGGTTGGTTCCAAACCAGGTAAACTCTTTTCTTCATGGCCTATTCCAGAGTTTACGACAAGTAGTTGCTGTCAGCAGACTGCATGTAAAGCAGAAAGCTCTAAACCCATTACCCCATAGCCTTTATTCTAGTTTTGAAAATAGGTGTCGTCTTAGAGCAGGTTGAAAGTAAAGCAGAATGCGCCTTAAGGCGCATTCTGCTTTACTTTCAGCTTGCTTTAAAATACAATCTGCTAGAATATAGAAAATAATTCTTATTACACATATTCATAACCGTATTAATGGGAACTACTTTCCTCAGTGGAGAAATAAATAAAAGGTGTAAAAAGGCGAATTTATGGGGTAATGGGTTAAGCAACCACCTGTATTAAACAACTATGAAGGAGTAGAGTTAGTTAACTCCTGGTTTCAAGTCTTCAGACTTGATTTACTTTCCATAGGAATGTCAGTATTGTCTCTGAGCATTTTTCCGTAGTTCTATAACAGCCAATCAAATCACGAAAAGAACTTCTTGGCAGTCTTTCCTTTGTACACCAGGGCAAATCCTTCATCATCAGTTGTTTCAGAACGCTTCTGTAAAACAGCAAAACATACAATCAATTCTGTGCAAGGCAAAAAAACCAACAACCCCCACATTAGAAATAAGTAGCAATATCAAAGTTGACTTTTTTAAGGTTAGAGACAGAATTTCTTTTAGCTATAGACCAATCAGCGATGGTCAAAGAGACACCATTTTGGTGGGTGTATGATATGGTCTGGTGCACGTCCTATTGCGGTAGAGTAATGAGGTTACATGCTGTGCATAGGTAATCCCGTCTATGTTGATGAAGCTCCATTGACTACAGAATTTGCTAAGAACCTTTCCATAGTTACTTTGATTAACTGATGATTTTAGTCAGTTCGATATGAGTTATCATTGTTTTGTGCTTATTATCATTTAATTGTCGTTTTATGGTGCATATTTATGTTACAATATGTATATAGTGCAAATTTATTCTGAAATGAAAGTAAATCATATTCTGTTGTCGGAGGGATATGATACACCCGCCAAAACGGTGTCTTTCTGACCATCGACCAATGGGAGCTTAGCACTAGCTGCCAGATCTAGTCTATTTTAAAATATCTATGATAAATATGCCTTTAATTTATTTCTGCACCAAAGAAAGCAGCCCCACCTTATACAATCATGGAAATATTTTCTATAGCCTAGCATGTAGTAGCTTAAAGCAGATTAAAAGTAAAGTAGAATGTGCCTTAAAGCGACTCGCAACCGGATCGTGTACTTGTCAAAATAAAATAAAATACTCAAATAAAAGCAAATTTGTGGCATTATTTGGCTTCTGACATTAAAAAAATATGATCAGTCCAAAAAAAGTCTCAAGAATCGTCACCGAATCTTAGTTTTTTTTAGATATTTTCCATCGTTTTTCTATAGCGTTAGCTAACGGTATAGTTGTTGTTGTTGCTTCTCTACACGGGCTCTGACATAAACCGGAGCCGAATAATGTAGAATTAAGCGCTAACAGTGAAGTACGTTAATTCGCTACCGTATATATAGAGAGCGTCCGTGGTCGAGGCGGTAAAGGCGCGTCCTCATTTTTCTTGTTTGTGTCCGCAATGGAGGGTCACGGGTTCGAATCCCACCAGAGCTTCTTCCTTTTTTTATTATCATTAACTAAATCTTACCCATTTATATAATCATTTGACATATATTTACAAATTACCATTTTTAATGCTAAATCCAGTTGCGAGCCTCTTTAAGGCACATTCTGCTTTACTTTTTACCTGCTTCAAGTGGTCACATGTGTTCAACATTAGAAACAAGGTATAGGGTTGAGAGTTAATACAAGATTGACTTTATTACCTTGCGTAGCTTAGACAGGAACATTTTACGTTTTTGTGCGTTAGCTGATCGAGTAAATGTTATCTCGTCACATTCATCCTCACACTCCTCGTCACTGTATGTGTGTCCGACAGTTGCCCTCTCAGACTTCTGTCGAGTGTTCAGGTAGTTCTCCATTGAACTGATCTTATTGAACATGTGTTTGTAGGCAGCCCTCTTTGGTGCGTAGTCGCTTGTTTCCCTTAAAGTAAAAGAAAATCAATTTAAGATACAGTAAAACCCTCTATTATAAACACTAATTTAAGTTAAGATTCTGAAGTTTAATGCAAGTGGCTGTTTAAAGCAAGATGAAAGTAAAGCAGAAAGCTCCTTAAGGAGCTTTCTGTTTTACTTTTATCTTGCGTTATTTTATCACCTGTCTTAAAACTATCAATTAGTCTTGTTTTCAGTGGTTCTAATAGAGGAGTTTTACGGCACATGCTATATTGCTATAGCCAAACGATTTCTTAACTCATACACAGTAAAACTTCTCAAATCTGAACCCTCCTGGACAGAGGAAAAGGTTCTCATCAATTGCGTTTCTACTTTTATGCAATGAAAAAGGTAAATTTCTGTCTTTCACATCATCAATCAATTGCATTTCTTTCTTTAACGCACTTATGCAATGAAAAAGGGAAAGGTGCTTCCTGTCTATCACATCATCAATTAGTGAAGGCCCCAAATCCATTATCCAAACTGCCCTACTCCACCTTACCTTGTGTGTCTCCAAGCGACTCTTTGGTTCATCATTGCTCTCTCTCTCGCCATTGTGTAGCAACCATCGAGGGCAAGAGCTGCAGTAGTTTGAGCTGTATGTGTGGCAAGTATGTCAAGATTGGCACCTGTACAAACCCAAGAATCGGTAAAATAAGATGTCTTACAGAAATGATGAATAAAAATACTTTAGTCTCCATTTTGCTCCTTTAGTTTAATGGTGGGCACATAAAACAAATGTTTTAACCCTCCCGCACTGTTTACTCATATAAAACTACATTCACTATGATATATATCATTACATTGGCTAATAAAATAGAGAAAACTTTCTCCAGGACAGTGTGCAGACAGATCCTACAAGGATATAATGCTGCCCCTGATCAGACAGTTCCTTCAGAAGCTGTGTGAAACAGATCTACCTTATTTTCAAAAAGTGGCAATGGATGCTACTAACAGGAGAAAAACAGATTTTGTTTGTTTAACTCTTGGGTTAAAGGAGTTCAGTTTTCTGAGATTTCAGGTTTATAACAAATTAATTATCTGAGATAGATTTATAGCTCTTTCTTTCCCCATCCCCCCCCCCCCCCCCATACCTACTGTATTACTTTTTTAAAGTGCATAAAGCCATCAAAAGGTGTTAAGGATTTAAGTTTTCAGAGACTTATTTTAAACTCTTGCCTCCCTGAAATTTGAAACAGACAATTCCAGTTCCCTATTTAGTCTAGTCCATTTTTGACTATTTAGTTTTGATATTTGTCAATGTATGGCAGTATGACAAACAGTGCAGACCCAGATCAGAGGGGAGCCCTCTGATCTGGGTCTTCACTATTTTCAAAGGACAAGTGTACTCTTCTGAGGTACACTGTGTATATGCATGACTAGGGTTCAAAGTGTTAAGGAATTGAGTGTTTCTGTTATAACACTTCTATACATACTTTTCTCTGCTTTCCTCCGATCACTAGTAGTTGGCTTGGTTCTTGTGATTAGTCTCATAGCCTTTGCCCCTTCTGTGTCTGTGTATACAATCTGTAGCTGAAATGGTATATCTCTAGATCTCTCTTTCTTTTGAGCAGTCTCAGATGTAGCCCCTTCAGCCCCCTCTGACGACCCACCAGCCTTTGGCCCTTCTTCTGATCCACCTGCTTGAGGTCTGTCTCCCGCTCCTGCATTACACTCTTCCTTTACTTCTGAGGGTCCTGGCATCTCCTTTGGAGTCTTTTCATTGTTGTCTTGTGCTTCTGAAATAAAACACATTTGGTAAGATTAACCTCCTCCTCCACATAAGTGCCTTAATTTTTTCACTGCCAAGTTTTATCTTACCAACAAAATATGGTCTGCATTAGTAGTGTCATTTGCAATATTTTTAACGTTTGCAATATATTTGTCAGTTTTCACTGAAGAAATGTCGATTGGAGTGTCAAACAGTTTAGATCCTGATCAGATGCCACGTAACGCAGCGTCTGATCAGGATCCAAAATGTTTGCAAAGTCTCCTTTACCCGGCCATAACCTGTTTCTAGTTTTGAATACAGGTGCCCGCTTAATGCAGGTTGAAATTTAAAAAGTTAAACTTTACTTTCAGCCAGCTTCAAGCTTCCATCTGCTAGGACACAGAATTCATCTACGTTGCACTTTTATTACTGTATAAAGTGGAACTTAATAATTTTCTTTCGGGGAGGAATAAATTAAAGGTGTAAAAAGGTATATTTATGGGTTAATTGGTTAAGATGCCTTAACCTAACTCTTCTGCAATCAGTACGCCTTTCATTTATTCCTCATTTCAAGAAAATAGTTCCACTTTATACAGTCATCAATATGAACCAAAAGAAATATATTCTATATCCTAGCAGATGATAGCTTAAAGCAGGCTATACATAAAGAAGAATGGAACTTAAGGAGCATTCTGCTCTTTCATTTTAACCTGCTTAAATAGGTGGTCATTTGTCTTCAAAACTAGAAACAGGCTATAGGGTAAACGTGGCTAAACGTGTTCGACTAAACCAAGTTTGAAATATTGAAGTTCCACTGATTTACAAAATGTAGGTAGTATTTGCAAGGCTGACAATATAAATCCTAGAAGGATAGATGGCATTACCTTCAGGTTTTTTAGCTGTCCTCACTCCGTACTCGAAGGTGATCACAGTGTCAGCAGTAGCGTTACCGATGTTCTTCACAACCTTACTCTCCTCCGACTCTTCATTGAAGAAGAACCTGTTATAAAGGTATACATGTACATAGAAACCTTGTGAGAAACACTAGTTTTATTAGTGCATTACCCGATAGATATGCCTTTCTAGGCTTTTCATTTATTCTCAATGGGGAAAATACTTTCACTTTATAATAGTATAAATATGCACCAAAATTTATTCAACCACAAAAGAACATTGTTCCACTTTATACAGCTATTAATATGCACAATAAGAAATATTTCCTTTACCCTAACAAATGGCTTGATAAGGATCAAAACTTTTTACAATGATCTTTGATACAGGTCTAAAGTGTTGAAAGGGTTAAGTGTAGATTTGTTAAAGTGTAGATTTGTTATTCATTTCTATGGCTTTAATTCATTCCTGAACTGAAGAAAGTAGTTCCACTTTATACAGTCATGAATATGCACAATACAAAAAAGCTTCTATATACTAGCAGATGGTGATTTAAAGCAGGTTGAAAGTAAGCAGAAGTAAAGCCTTAAGGCGCATTCTGCTTTACCTTCAACCTGCTTTAAGCAATCACCTGTCGTAAAAACTCAGACAGACTATGGAATGAAGGGTTCAATGTATTTGAGTACAGTTCAATTTGTTTAATCTATTACTGTATAGATACACCTTTATACACATTTAATTCATTCTTCAATTCTTTCATTCAGTCATGAATATGCACCATAAGAAATATTTTCTATATCCTAGCAGATGGTAGCTTAAAGAAGATCAAAAGTAAACCACAATATGCCTTAAGGTGTGACTATCAACCTGCCTTAAGTGGTCACTTGTCAAGAAACTGTCATACTAGAAATGCAATCGAACTTCAATATCTCGAACTTGCTTAACTTGAACTATGCGATATGTCGACACATGAACTACCTTATTTCATACTTGGTTAAGTCGACATACCCGTATTTCAAAGATAAAACGTGGTAAGCCACGTTTTAACTTTGAAATATGAGTATGTTTAACTAAACCGAGTTCGAGATATCGAAGTTCGACTGCAGGTTATGGGTATATGGGTTATAACAGATATTGACATGACTTACAGGTCCTTATGAAGTATGAAGGTAGCCACAACATTGGTGGCTACGATCTTGTTGGCTAGAATAGTGCTGAACTCCTGGGTCAGTTTGAGAGGGTCTACAATGTTCACCTGAAACAAACGCAACATACAGTTGAACTTCGATATCTCGAAGTCAGTTTTGTCAAACATACCCGTATTTCAAAATTAAAACATGGCTAAGCCACGTTTTAACTTTGAAATATGGGTATGTACGACTTAACCAAGCATGAAATAGTGCAGTTCATATGTCGAACTATCGGATAGTTCGAGTTTAACAATTTCGAGATATCGAAGTTCGACTGTACTTTACTATAAACCACAAAATTTAATTTCAAATAAGTTTAAGGGTCCCATTATCCCGTAAATACATATTTTAACATCTTTGACCCATTACTCACTCTATAGATAATCATTTTGTGCATTTAATTTTTCCTACATTTGCCGTACTGACAGATAAGAGGGAGTAAACTGAACATAACCAACATTTTCTCACCTGTTTCAGCACCAAATTTATGGTGTAACCACTCAATAGAATCGTCTCAAAGAGACAATTCTAATGAGTAGTGACACTACAGGGTTTAGTGCAGAACTAAAGATTTTAGTTTTTGAAACATTCCCCTTATTTAGAGGTGTGAAGTCTGTACAGCAGTACGTACCTGGCCTCCTGTCTTGTCTGCCATCTTGCCTATCTCCACTAGTTTACAGTCTGTCCCCTTGATGGTAATCACAGACACTGACACACTGAAAAACATTCCCAGTCAACAGTTATAGACTCTTTTAACTCTTTACCCCATAGCCTGTTTCTAGTATTGAATATAGATATATAGATGAACCGACACTGACACACTGAAAAACAATTATAATGATACCAGTCACCAATTATAGACTCTTAAAACAACTGGTTTTATCCTCATCTTTACACTCACATACAATGACATGACACACATACTCATTTCCAAAATGTTCCTCACATATATGCTTATACACATGTACACACTTTTAAGATACATAATTATCTCTTTAAATACATTAAACCTTTGCCCCTTAGCCAGTTTCTAGTTTTGAATACAGATGAACACTTAAAGCAGGTTGAAAGTAAAGCAGAATGTGCCTTACAGCACATTCTGCTTTACTTTCAGCCTGCTTTAAGCTATCATCTGCTAGGATATAGCAAATATTTCTTATGAAACATATTCATGACTGTATAAAGTTGCACTATTTTCTACAGTGAAGGAATAAATCAAAGGGGTAAAAAGGAGTATTTATGGGGTAATGGGTTAATTAGTGTTGTGACAGGACATAATTATGAAACAAGGTGTCCAGGGCCCAGGTGCATGACACACCGCTAAATCTCCTCGCTAAACTATCCGATAAATTCTACCTGTCCGTTAGTTACCTATCAACTAGAGCGAGCCACTAACTGGCGTGCACATGTCGAATTTACCTTGTAGGTAGTTACCTTGGAGCTAGTACACTTAGTAGCCAGCTAAAGTCGGGTTAAATTTGGTGAATGCATTGAACACGAGTCAACATAAGCGTTTTGGCTAAAAAACCACTTCATACTTTGTTTTCCATTGTGTATATACATTTGTATACTGAAATTGGATGGGGGGGGGGGGGGGGGGGGGTCCTTATGTTGTAAGAACTTATGATCCGAACCCGTTTTCTTGTTCTCTATAGTTCAACATAATTATGCCAACAATGCATCAAGCAAATCATAAACTTTAATTGCTGAGTTTAGTTTTTACAATGTAATCAGTTTGGATCATGATATGACAGATAGACTTGGCAGCTGATCAGGATCCAACTATTTAGCACTCATGTTGCGTTAGATCAAAACAATGCAGTAAAAAAGCAGACGACATTATGGGTTGAAAAGGTTAGTTAGAAACTAAGTATATTTTATTCAGATTAAAAAGCTACAATTAGAGAAAAAGAGGAAGGACAGACATACAGGGACAGAAAGACGACAGGCAGGGGAACAAAGACATAAAGTGAAAGGAAAGAGAGAGGAAGCAAGAGAGGTTAGGAGAGAGAGAGAGAGAGAGAGAGAGAGTTTTAAAAGGCATGTATACATATACACATACAGAAGTGGCGCAGCCAATAGAGAGAGAGAGAAAAAGAGAGAGAGAGAGAGAGAGGGGGAGAGGATAGACAGTGACAGACAGACAGATGTGCGGACAGACGGTTGCTAAGCTGTTAAGTTACTACGCATTACACATAACGCGAAAATTTGGTACATTTTAAGTATTCTTGTTCTGACCCGTAGTTGATCAAGATCCTAAATGATTGAACCTCGTACAGATATTCAATTTTGAAGGTTATTTCATTATAGAGTTATTAGTGTGTTATTATTATTGCATTATTCTTTAAAGATGTGCTTTATGGGAAAACCGTGTTTGATAGACATGATTTAACAACTCTTTCACCACCGGAGTCACATAAAGTCGTCTTTGCAAACAGTTTGGATCCAGATCAGACGCCGCGTCACGCGACGTCTGATCAGGATCCAAACTGTTAGACACTCGTATCAACATTTCTTAAGTCATACTACATAGGATCTTTCTTTTAAGCGATATTACAAATAAGAACATTAAAGCAGACGACAATAAAACGGTGTAGGGGTAAAAACCCACGATTGATTGGCGCCGAAAGGGTTAAAAGAAAACATTATGGCAGCAGAACACACAATAAATTGTTTCGTTGTTACTAACAGAGCTCTCTGCGAAAATGTACTAATTATTATTATGTATTGTAAATTCATCTTTGTATTCTGAAATCGGTTCGTACTTCTTTATGTTACAGAAAACAGGGTCTCAGTAAAAACAGTTTGGACCCTGATCGACCCGCTTTTTCCAAAATACAGGTTTCAAGCGTGGAATTGGTTGAACTATTTCAATGCAACCAACATCCTATGGCGTATTACATCCATACAGTGGATAATACGTTTGTCTTTCCATTCCGCTTAAGCTAAATTGTTTTATGTTCTTTGCTTACAGTGTTGGAGCCATATCAGATAACGGGTAACCCGGCGTCTGATCAAACTCCAAACTGTTTGCCTCTCAGATAAATATGAATCATTATCATCGACATATTCCGTTGTCAATTAAAACATGTTATTGTATTGTGTTTGCGCTTAGTAAAATGTAAATATCAAACAGAGAAAATGAAAAATGAAATAAAATAACAAAAATAATCAAACAATTTTGACCTTGATAAGACACCGAGGTGCTATGTTTCTGATCTGGATCCCAAATGTTTCTTTAACGCGGCTATGCAAGCTGACTTAGCTGGCTACTAGCGGATTTATCGCTGCACTGAGTACCTCTAAATTTAGCGGTAAAACTTAACTTGTAGTTAGTCAATTTTGCGCTCGTGCAACACTAGTTATCTTACCTGTCTACTAAAATCGATTTTTAACTATCAACTAAAACTTTAGTATGTTACTAGAATTTAGCGGTGTGTCATGCAACACAGTTAGTTTATCTTGTAGTTAAAAATCGATATTTATCTCTCAGCGAGGGATTTAGTATACAGGTAAGCTCTAACTATGTGTCATGCACCCGGGCCCAGAGAGATAACTTGACTAATGACAGACAAGAGGCCCATGCGGGCCTAAATATCGCTCACCTGGAAAAACCAACACAAGGGTCACATGGCCCCTGGGGTGGGATCATTTTTTACCCCAGAGACATAATTTCAAAAATCTTGCTGATTTACTTGAAAATTAAGTGTTCTGTCAAATATTTTGTACATGGATGGTTTCAGACAGGAAGACTTTTCATTGAAAAAAATTTACTTTTAGCTAATGTGACCCAGATATGCAACAGACCCGAACTATTTCAGCAATATTGGTAAAGAACATCTAAAAGTGTCAATATGCTACATATCAAAGCTCAGGCCATAATAGTTTCAGAGAAGAAGGTTTCACTATATAACTCTATGTAAAACTGCGACCCCTAGGGCCTTGGCAGTTTTGGCCCAAAGGCATAATTTGAACAATCTTGATAGAGAACCTGTAGCTGATGCTTTATGCCAAATATCTAAGCTCAGGGTACTGTGGTTTCAGACAAGAATTTTTTTAAAGATTTCATTGAAAAATCTATTTTTAGCTCCTGTGACCTAGATATGCAACGGACCGGAACCATATTTACAATATTGGTTCAGGACTTCCAGAAGTGTCACCATGCGAAATATCAAAGCTCTGGCCATTTTAGTTTCAGCAAAAGAGATGTTTGAAGATTTCACTATATAACTCTATGTAAAATTACGACCCCCGGGGCGGGTCATTTTTTACCCCAGGGACATAATTTGAAGACACTTGATAGAGGACCTAAATACGATGCTTTGTGCCAAATATCTAAGCTCAGGGTACTGTGGTTTCAGACAAAAAGATTTTTTAAGTTTTCTTTTGAAAAAATATTTTTAGCTCCTGTGACCTAGATATGCAACGGACCGGAACTATATTTACAATATTGGTTCAGGGCTTCAAGAAGTGTCACCATGCCAAATATCAAAGCTCTGGCCATATTAGTTTCAGAGAAAGAGATGTTTGAAGATTTCACAATATAACTCTATGTAAAATTACGACCCCCTGGGCGGGGTCATTTTTGACCCCAGGGACATAATTTGAACAAACTTGATAGAGGACCTAAATACGATGCTCTGTGCCAAATATCTATGCTCAGGGTACTGTGGTTTCAGACAAGAAGATTTTTTAAGTTTTCATTGAAAAAATCTATTTTTAGCTCCTGTGACCTAGATATGCAACGGACCGGAACCATATTTACAATATAGGTTCAGGGCTTCGAGAAGTGTCACCATGCGAAATATCAAAGCTCTGGCTATATTAATTTCAGAGAAAAAGATGTTTGAAGATTTCACTATATAACTCTTTGTAAAATTACAACCCCCGGGGCGGGGTCATTTTTTACCCCAGGGACATAATTTGAACAAACTTGATAGAGGGCCTGAAGATGATGCTTTGTGCCAAATATCTAAGCTCAGGGTACTGTGGTTTCAGACAAGAAGATTTTTTAAGTTTTCATTGAAAAAATCTATTTTTAGCTCCTGTGACCTAGATATGCAATGGACCGGAAATGTTTGAACAACTTTTAAAGAGGACCATACAAGGATCATTCCTGCCAAGTTTGGTAAAAATCCATCCAGTAGTCTAGGAGAAGAAGTCGTTTGAAGAAATTGTTGACGACGGACGACGACGACGGACGACGGACACAGCACAATCAAAATAGCTCACCTTGGCACTACGTGCCAGGTGAGCTAAAAAGAGCTTCAGTGGAGGAAAGGGTTATAACAAAAGCTGAATGTCATATAAAAGCATATCAGCTGAACTTCTATAAATAAACTTTCTCTAGAACACATGTAATCTTAAAATACCATATTTACCCATTATCCACAGCTTCAGTAGACATTTCCTCATAGAAAACACTCGCCTGTTCCCTCTCTTGGTCAGTTTTAAAGTTGTCCAGTTTTCCCATACCAATATTGGCCATTCCATCTGTGCACAGAATGACCTTTGACCCTCTGACTTTGGCGGCCATTGTTATTGACACAAGCAGAGCTGGGCCTAATGCAGTAGGTCCAGATTCCTCCAGACTGAAATATGAAAACAGCCGTCATAATATTATATAGAAAATACTGGCCCATAGAATATTATAGAGTAAATACTGGCCCATAGAGGTCACTTATCCCATCCCATCGTCTGTATCTAGTAATGATGATAGGTGACCAATCTAGTATTGATGATTGGTGACCACATAAAGCATGAGGCGCATTCTGCTTTACTTTCAACTTACTTTAACTACAATCTTCTAAGATACAGAAAATATTTCTTATGGCTCAAATTCATGACTGTATAAACTGGAACTATTTTCCTCAGTAGAGGAATAAATTATAGGTGTAAAATGCCATATTCATTGGGTAATGGGTCAAAAGAAGATGAACTTACAGTTATATCCTATAAAGCTTCATACAGAGCAAGCGTAGTGCAAAAAGAAGCTTTCTAAATTACTTTTGTCTCCAAATAATTAATCACAGAACCCCAGAGAAAATGCCAAATTTTGCAAAAGTAAAAATGCCAAGTATGTAAAAGATTTACTTGATGTCATGTCTATGCTATATCTCCTAAACAATGTGTTATAAAACATATGGCAACATAAATTAAAGCCAATACTATAACCCATTTAGAACTCCATAAATACACCTTTTTACGTCTTAAGTATATTCCTCCACTGCAGAAAGTAGTTTATGAGATCAGTAACACAACTTACTCAAACAGTTTCTTGCCAAGCTGTTTTCTGGTTGTCTTGATGGCCTCTGGAAATGGAAGCTCGGATGCTATAGACCTGAGTGTATCCTTGTTACCAAGCTTATCCCCAGCTATCGGGACTGGCTCTGATTTACCATCTCCAACCGCTGTCACCTAAACATAACAAACACACAATTTTATCCCATTGCCCCTTTTTATGCCTTTAGTTTGTTTCTCCACTGAGGAAAATAGTTCCAAGTTATACAGTTATGAAAATGTATGATAAGAACTATTTTCTATGTTCTAGCAGCTGATAGCTTAAAGCAGGCTGAAAGTTAAGCAGAATGTGCCTTAAGGCACATTCTGCTTTACTTTCAACCTGCTTTAAGAGGTCACCTATCATCAAAACAAGAATCAGGCTATGGGGTAATGGGTTATATAGGAAAACTTCATGATGACATGGTGTTCAGCATGACAACAGACAACAGATATACGCAGTCTCTAGCCTTAAAGCAGGTTGATCAACCTGCTTTAAAGACATCTCCTGACGACCTTTCGATCATAACGCCTTGCCAGACAATTTCCTTGCAAAAAGCATGGGTCTTGTGGACATGTCGGTAGCAAAGAACCATTGAAGCTTCTCATGTGAGACCCGACCTTTACATTTGATGGTTTGGTAAGAAATAACCATTGAAAAGCACTAGAGCATGAGTATAAGCTGGGCCTCACCAGGTAAACTGAGATTGGTATACCCGCCGACAGCTTGTGCTGCATGCTCTGACAGTTACATTTACACCTATCCAGAACAATGGGGAGACTCCATCAATGGACTGAGGAAATATCTTTAAGTGGTCACAAACTAGAATCAGGCTATGGGGTAATGGGTAATATAGGAAAACTTCATGATGACATGGTGTTCAGCATTAACTGCTTCCTTAACTCATTTACCCTGTAAAATTAAACTGAACAATGCCTGTTCCAGTATAGTCAATAACTGAATAATATTATTTAGGGTTGATCACAAAAATATATGTAAAATGACAAACAGTGTAGACCATGATCAGAAGGCTCCTGCAGGAGCCTTCTGATCATGGTCTACACTGTTTGCATAAAATTGGACAAGTATAGCCTTAAGAGGTACATTGTACATGATTTGTAAAGGAAGGGTATACTACTTGATACAGTTCCATGTGGTAATAGAAACATTTATTTACACCTTTACTTATTCCTAGTAGAATGCCTTTTTATGCTTTTTATGAGGGTTTTACCAAATCTGAAAATTGCTTTGTCAACAACTTTTGAAGACTAGCACAACAATGATGTACAGTAGAACTTCTCTATTACGACCACTAAAAAGAAGGCTAATTGTCTGTATAAAAGACAGGTGACAGCTTGAAGCAATGTGAAAGTGAAACAGAAAGCTCCTGTAGGAGCTTTCTGTTTCACTTTCACATTGCTTTAAGCAGTCACCTGTCTTAAATGACTTATATTTGACACAATTTAGTGGTCGTAATAGAGAGGTTCTACTGTAATTGTAGTCAGCTCTGTGACAAAATCTTATGCTTACCTCATTACTGAAGGTAATTAGGGCTATTCTTCTGTTTGGAAAATCTCTCTCCATTTCCTGTAGCTGATGGTCAATGGCCGCTTGTACAGACTGAAGCCGGGAAATGTATGTGACATTTCTTTGTTGACGTGGCAAATACTGATCCTCTCGCTCACGGTTCCACGAACGGGCCCTTCGTAGACTTTCAGCTCCTCTTAGCTGGATATTACCAGGCACCTAGATAAAGATACACATGTGTAATGAATTAACCAGTTATTTCAATGGTTTATTTCCAAACTTCCCTTGGTGTTTCATACTCCACATATCTTATATCCGATTTAATAAAGGTATCTCTGAAACCCAAACTAACATAAAATTGTTACATGGCCCCCACTTTGACAATCTTATCTCAGTTGGATTGAATCAATGCTAAAATAAGAGACTATAGTCAATAGGTTTAAAATAATGCAGAAGGCTCCTATAGGAGCATAGAAACCACATGTATAAGAAAGACAGGTGGCAGCTTAAAACAATTTATTCTCTTTACTTTAACCACCCCTTGAAGCAAACATCTGTAATTAACATAGTTTAGTGGTTGTAATAAAGGTTATTTCACTCATTGTTGATTTCTAATTTTGAAGATAAGTGACAACTTAAAGCATATTTAAAGTAAAGCAGAATGCACCTTAAGGCACATTCTGCTTTACTTTCAGCCTGCTTTAAGCTATCATCTTCTAGGATACCAAACATATTTCTTATGGTACAAATTTCTGAGTGTATAATGTTGAACTATTTATTTCAGTGAAGGAAAACATTTAAGGGGTAAAAAGACATATTTATGACGTAACGGTTTGAAAGGTTCGTACTTCTAGTCTATAGATCTAGGAAGCACAGTACTAAGAACAGAATAATGTTAATTGATCAACATAATTATTTAATAAATCTCTTTATTTAATTAGCAGTACCTCTGTAGTAACACACATGCTGCCTGACACATCTAGACAGAATATGACAAGGGACTCATCCAGCCCCGTGGGGCCACTAGCAGTAGTGGACAAGGCTGGCTCCAGCATAAAAGTCACATCCTCTTCCTTAGGAATCTCCTCATCTTCTATATCCACAACATTCCTGGTCGAACAAAACTCACACTCCCATACCTACAAGGTAATGTATATGCTCATGAACAAAACTCACACTCCCATACCTACAAGGTAATGTATATGCTCATGAACAAAACTCACACTCCCATACCTACAAGGTAATGTATATGCTCATGAACAAAACTCACACTCCCATACCTACAAGGTAATGTATATGCTCATGAACAAAACTCAAACTCCCATACCTACAAGGTAATGTGTATGATCATGAACAAAACTCATACTCCCATACCTACAAGGTAATGTATATACTCGTGAACAACAGCTGTATGGGATCAGCATACCGTATACCCCTGTTTAAATGATCCCTCGCAAATAAATGTCCATCTTCAATATTATAAAGTGCAGTATTTTCAGTGTTATAAGTATGATTCTTCTTGATGGTTGTGTTTCAGTGAATTGCATTCATTGAGACAGAACCATTGGGAAAAATTATTTAACTGTATAATTTTATTTACTCAAACTTTCATGACTTTGTGTATGTTTCCTAATATATATTTACAGATTAATATATTAAATTTTTATGAAACCAACTCTTATTTTATAACAAAATGTCATATCTTGTATGTGACAGATTGATTGATTTTTTTAATTTATTCAATTCTTTTTAAATCTGGGTAAATTTGTAGGAACTTTTAAATTATCTCAACGTGGCATATATTGTGCAATAACTTCCGTTTATGGTCATATAATTTATTGAGTGTTATACATATAATTATTCTTATGCCAGTAACATCATAACTAGTTTGTGATAAGAAGTCTACATAAATTATGTCTTTCAAGAATAATTCATAATGTAACTAATGCAATATGTGATATTTTCATAAACTATGTGATATTGAAAACTTGCTAAATATTTTCATATCATTAAGTTATTATTTTGTTTATGTAACCAATGCATGACTTTCATGGATCTGCCACTAGTATCGGGGACCACAATGGAAATAAGGGAAAATATATTTTCCCTTTTTTGTGCAATCCTTGGTATTGGTGAGCATATCATGTGCATTTTCATGTATATGCATTATTTGTTATAGTTTTCATTATATGTGTATGCATTTGTATTGCCATGTTATGCCACTATTGCCAAAATAAAATCAATCAATCAATCAATCTGCCCCACCCCCCCCAAAAAAATAATCCAAAAACATTCAATTTAACAAAACTCTGCGGAACTTCAAACTGATTCATTGGTTTTTTGTTCATTATTTAAATGAGTGTATATGGAAGTTCCTTTATCGCAAACATCTTTTAAATAAGTTTCTATGTATTTCCTTCAGCGGAGGAATAAACAGAATGCGCTAAAAGGCACTTCTACGGGGGAAAGGGTTACTGTACTTACTTTATCTTCCTGTTCCTGTGTAACTTGACTCAGCTTTGACAAGATAGCACTACAGCTTGCACATGTAATAGGGTCCCCGGCATGCATGCCTGTTGGCGATATCAGCTGGTCAAGTTTCATAGATACAATATTTGTGTCCCCTTTCCTCACCTTCTGGCCTTTAGGGTCTTGTACAGGTTCATAGATGTCCTCTGAAAAACAAGGAACAATATTTTACTAGTAGAATTATGACACAAACAAATCAGTGTAATAGTTTGTTCTAGTAGGAAATCAACATTTCTTATATTGTTACACAACAATAGAATAATCATATAAAGTTTCCTGACCCTATGTTCAGTAGTTGTGCCACAACAGACTTTAATGCAAAACCTTAATGTTGACCCTAGAGGGCAATTTTTTAGTCTCCAAACTGCGGTGCAACATAGTCTTTCCATAAAGCGGTGCATCATCATTTGAAGTTAGTTGACTTGATTTGATCCTGAGTTTATTTTTCAACTGCTGCGGGTGTCCCAGGAACTGGGACAGGCAGCACTTGGGTAGAGTGTCTAACACCCAGATTCCACGCTTCTCTGTTCTGTGGATTTATGCCTGCAAGGCTACAGATGTTCATGTCAACCATGACACAGTCTGACAAGACTTTCTTGGTCTCCCTCTACCTCCAGAACTTTCATGTTCCCAAACAGTTATTTGCTCAGAACAGACTTCAAGGCAAAACCTTAAAGTTCATCCTAGAGGACAAGGTCAAAGGTAAGGATAACAAAACTGTGGTGCATCATGGTCTATTCATTTAGGCGCATCAGCATATAATGTTTACTGACCCTGTGTATAGTACAGTAGTTATATAATGCCAGAACAGACTTTAATGCAAAATCTTAACTTTGACTCTAGAGGTCAAGGTCAAAGTCACAAAATTATGGTGCATCTTGGTATACTTATTAAAGCGCATCAGCATATGAAGTTTCATGGTACTTAGACACAGATATTTTCTCAGAACAGAATTTAAAGCAAAACCTTATAGTTGACCCTAGAGGTCAAGGTCAAAGGTAAAGGTCACAAAACTGGTGCATCCTGGTCTATTCATTGAGGCACATCAGAATATGAATTTTCCTGATCCTATGTACAATACAGTAGTTATGACAGAACAGACATTATCTAAATGTTGACCCTAGAGGTCAAGGTCCAAAAACTGCAAAGCAACATAGTATACTTATTGAGGCACAGCAGCATATGAAGTCTCGTGACCCTATGTGCAGTAGTAAGGCCAGACCAGGCTTGAAGTCATGCATAGACTTTAATACGAAACCTTGTTGTTGACCCCAGAGGTCAATGTCAAAGGTCAATGACCCCAACAATGTTTTAAAATGCTGTACTCATCTTTGGTTCAAGTATCATAGACCTAGCCCTTGAAGTTTATGATATCCACTCCAGACGCAGATGCCGGGGGTGCATAGTATAGCGTAATGTGGCGTCTGGTCGGGATTCAAGATGTTTGCAAATGTACGCCAAGTCTTAATTTTCCTGCTTTACAATAACTCCTTCTGAACAACACACACAATCTGTGACTCCCAATGGGTGTTGCTTTTAGTGAGGGAGTGCTGTACAATGTATAACAATGAGAAAAGATTTGAAAAACTTCTTGGTCCACTTGAAAAATATTGTTTTTATTTCAAAAGAAAAAGGGGATGAAGAAAATCTCTTTACTGCTTTGAGTTTAACCACAGTGTGTATAAGGTAGTACCTGCATTTCTCCAGTGACTTTTTGCATGCTTTACACGTCTTCTTCTCGTCTCTGAAGCTGGTGGTGGAGCCCCTCTGGCTCGTGGTGGAGCCCCTAAGGCTGGTGGTGGAGGTGGCGGAGCGGGCACAGATCCTCTTGCGGGTACTGGAGGTGGGGGTGGTACTTCACCCAAACCTAGTGTGGAGACTGATAATAATTACTAATAAATTATAATAATCAATTGATGATTAATAGTTTGAGTATACACATTTACCTTTTATCCATAATTAAACCTTTTTACCCTTCCAATTATTCATACAAGAGAGACCCCAGCTAAGAAGTCCTATACATGAAATATAACACATTCAATCATAGTGACAAGTATACTCGTCATTTACAAACAGTGTACCTGTGAGGATTACTCTTGTCCCGTGCAAACAGTATAGACCCTGATCAGAGGGCTCCTTAAGGAGCCCTCTGATCAGGGTCTACACTGTTTGTCATTTTGAAATATAGTTAAAATCAACCCATAAAAGTCAAAAATGGACTAGACTTATTTCAAAGTTGGAATTGTCCATTAAAAGTTTCAGGGTGGAATGAGTTTAAGGACATTTCCATTACCTTTCCAGATGGGAGCATAAGACTTAGTGTTAACCTGTTTTCCAACTAGACACAGGCTATGGGGTAATGGGTTAAGACTACTTGATAACTACTTACCTCAGTGTAAGCCAAGTACAGATAATTATAACCTCTCAAAAGAAGATATGATCCTAGTGACAGAAACTGTTTGTAATACAGTGTGGAATTGGTTAAACACTATAATTTCTCACATAACTACCCCTGTTTTGTATAGCGAACAACGATGACGAATATCCTTATCTCCAACATGTGTAAGATCACTTTGATGACGTCACTATAACGTCACTATTTATAACAACGTTTTGACTTCACCGGGGTTAAAGAAACAAGAGCCTGAGAATAGCTGAAAAAATTGAGAAAATGATTTATGTCCAGGACTGACCTAGAAATGCAACAGACCAGAACCATTTGAACAAAATATGTAAAGTATATTTAAAAGTGTCACCATACCAAATATAAAAGCTCTGGCCATATTAGTGTCAGTGAAGAAGATGTTTGAAAACTTCTCTATATAACTCTATGTAAAACTGTGACCCCCGGGGCGGGGGCCAATTTTGACCCCAGGGGCATAATTTGAACAAACTTGATAGAGGACCTGTAGGCGATGCTATGTGCCAAATATCTAAGCTCTGGCCCTTGTAGTTTCAGAAAAGAAGATTTTTTAAGTTTCATTGAAAAAAGCCTATTTTTAGCTTGTGTGACCTAGTTATGCAACCGACCAGAATCATTTGAACAATTTTGGTATAGGACATCTAGAAGTGTCACCATGCCAAATATCAAAGCTCTGGCCATATTAGTTTCAGAGAAGAAGACGTTTGAAAATTTCACTATATAACTCTATGTAAAACTGTGACCCCGGGGCGGGGCCAATTTTGACCCCAGGGGCATAATTTGAACAAACTTGATAGAGGACCTGTAGGCGATGCTGTGCGCCAAATATCTAAGCTCTGGCCCTTGTAGTTTCAGACAAGAAGATTTTTTAAGTTTTCATTGAAAAAAAACTATTTTTAGCCTGTGTGACCTAGTTATGCAACCAACCAAAACCATTTGAACAATTTTAGTAAAGGACATCTAGAAGTGTCACCATGCCAAATATCAAAGCTCTGGCCATATTAGTTTCAGAGAAGAAGACGTTTGAAAATTTCACTATATAACTCTTTGTAAAACTGTGACCTCGGGGCTGGCCAATTTTGACCCCAGGGGCATAATTTGAACAAACTTGAAAGAGGACATGTAGATGATGCTGTGTGCCAAATATCTAAGCTCTGGCCCTTGCAGTTTTTGACAAGAAGATTTTTTAAGATTTCCTTATTTTTTCACTTTGGTTGCCATGGCAACCAGAGTTCTGCATTCTTTTTAATTCTTTGAACAAATTTGAAAGAGCTTGACCCAAGGACCATTTCTGTAAAGTTTGGTTGAATTCTGTCAAGCGGTACAGGAGGAGATGTCATTTGAAGCAATTGTTAACGACGACGCACGACAGACGACGACGGACACAGGGCCATCCCAATAGCTCACCTTGAGCCTTTGGCTCAGGTGAGATAAAAATGCATACTGCTTAAAAAATAGCTTAAATTGTTGGTAATGTGAGAAAAAGAATCTGTCACTTGTCGATGTTTAAGACAAGTTGATCTCAAACTCTTCCAGAATAGAAAAATTATTTAGCTTGCCAAGGCTCGCTTAATAACATTTCAATTCTAGACTCATTTGAGATCAGCTTGTCTTAAACATCGACTCATGACAGATCCTATATATCTGTACAATTGTACAAACACTTACAAAGAAGATCCCCGCCCATGCCTGGTGGAGAACCAGCTGATAAATGCACTGAAGACGTGGGCCCAAGTATCTCAGCATCATCATCAGAGTCAGAGTCACTGAAACAATGCATAGCAAGAATATAACCCTCCTTCTTACCATCAATATTCAGCATAAGAATGTTTTCTATATCCTAGCAGATGGTAGCTTAAACTCTACTGGCTGAAAAAATAAAGCAGAATGATCCTTAAGGTACAGTCTGCTTCTTCTTTACTTTAAACCTGCTTTAAGTGATTACATGTCTTAACAAGAGGCCCTGATATCCCTCACCTGTTATAATGAAGCCTCATAGCTTTACCTTTGACTTTCACAAATTTTATTCTAAATCCATTCAAATTTGTAGTATAGCATGCAAACAACATCGGAATATGAACTACTCTAGTATACACAATTCTATTTCTGATATATTGACCGCCGCCATTTTAAATGTCACGTGACCCGACCCCATGTCACCATTGTGCAACAACTCGAGTAAAAGTTTCAAATAGTACGACCAAATTTATAATTACCGTCTGTAATCTGAGAAATTATGTGGACTGAAGTGACAGCAACTAGTCATGTGTTTATATTGATGCTTTTGGAAAATAGTCTAGACACTGTTTTCTTTGACGATCTGTCTAAATTGAGTATGCACACTTCCCTTGGACAATGATTTCCTTATTCTTTCCACAAAGGTTATAGTTCAGATGACAGATAGTGTTTTGCTGTATATGAATATTCAGCCGGAGTACGATTAAGTGGACATTTTCCAAACAGACATTGCCCTTCCTCTACAGGTAGCCAACAAATAAACCCTTCCCTCTACAGAAGTACCTTTACCCAGGGCTCCAGATAAGGGGAGTACATGTATTTCAAAAACTAAAATCTTTATTTCTGTATTAAACCCTATGGTGACGATTCTAATGAGTAGTAACACCATAGGATTTGGTGTTGAAATAAGAAAGAAAATGTTGGATTTGTTCGGTTTACTCCCTCTTATCTGGAGCCCTGTTTACCTATCTCATATTTTTCTGCATTCAGTCAATTTTTACTCATTGATGCTGTTGAAGACAGGTGGTAGCTAAAAGCAGTATGGAAGTAATGAAGAAAGCCCAACAGCTTTCTGCTTTACTTTCATATGGCTTAAAGCTAAAACTTGTATATAACCTTTTACTCCATTCTATGTTTCTAGTATTGAAGACAGTTGAACACTTAAAGCAGGTTGAAAGTAAAGCAGAATGTGCCTTAAAGCACATTCTACTTTATTTTCAGCCTGCTTTATGCTACTAACTGCTAGGCTATAGGAAATATCATTTTGCATATTCAATACTGTATCAAATGGAACTACATGTAGTTTTTATTCAGTGGAGGAATTAATTAAAAGCATAAAGTTGTGTATCTATGGAGTAAAGGGTTAAAGAAAAACTGTAGCAAATAAAGAATAAAAGATCAGATTGAGACATAAATGATGAAATTTTGGACAATGTATATACATTGTACTATATGAATTAAAAAAATAAATGATGTATTATAGGCTTTAAAAACACAATTTTATTTCTTCTAACAATGCGCGACGCGTTTCACTATAATTCATCAGGCGCTATACTATTGTTTATGACGTCATGACGTTGTTGTCATGATATCGACGTCGTCACTTCCTTTTGACGTACATCTAAGATAAATAACTGTGTTTTATTAAAGGGAGATAATTATTGAGAATTAAGAATAGGTTTAAATTTAGCTATGAAATATTCTTCTTTTGCTAGCCTAGCTGAAACACTATTTGTCTTTAATTTAAAAAAAGGAAACATTTCATAATTTAAGTTTTTCTTTCCGCATTTTTCTAAATGGGCGCTTAAAGGAATTTGTCTTGTTGAAGGATCTCTTATCTGTTGTGAGTGAACTGTTCTTCTTGACCTCAGTTTGTCTCCAGTTTGACCAATATAGTATTCTCCGCATCCAGTGCATGTAAGAACATATAATACGTTTTGAACATCACATGACATTGATTGGTTTACATAAAATTTCATTCCTTTAAAATTATAAAATTCGCTTTCTTTAATATGTTGACATAATGAACAGTTAGATTTATTGCATTTTGTTACTTTATAACGTACATGTTGTTTCTCTGTAAATTTAGCTCTGGTAAGTAGTTTTTTTAAGTTTGGAGCTTGTCTTTTACTTTTGATAAGTTTACATTTATTTAAAATTTGAGACATGTTTGGGTCTGCTTGTAATATTGGTAAATTAGCTTGTATGTTGTTAAAAAGTTCTTGGTTGTTTGGGTTAAATGTTGAGATGTATGGAAGAGTAGTTGTGTTATTATTTGGTTTTGGTTTAAGAAGGTCTGACTTTGTGATTTGTTTTGCTTTGTGAATACTGTCTTGTAAAAGGGATTTGGGATAACCTCTTGTTCTTAAAGTGTCGTGTAATTCTTGTAATCTTTTATCTTTAACTGTTTCACATGAAACTATTGTGCAAATTCTTCTGGCCAAATTATATGGTATGTTAGTTTTTGTGTGTTTCGGATGACATGATTTAAAATTAAGGTATTGTTTTGAATCAGTTGGTTTATGAAAGATGTCTGTCGTTAACTTTGTGTCTGTTTTTTTAATTAGTACATCTAAGAATGGTAAATCAGTGCTGCTATATTCTACTGTGAATTGGATGTCAGGGTGTAGTTCATTTAATAGCTTATGAAAACTTTTTAACTCATCAATAGAATATTGCCAGATGATGAAACAATCATCCAGAAATCTTTTCCAGAAAGTTTTTATGTAATTTGAAAAATCT
This sequence comes from Gari tellinella, assembly GCA_922989275.2. Lineage (NCBI taxonomy): Eukaryota > Metazoa > Mollusca > Bivalvia > Cardiida > Psammobiidae > Gari > Gari tellinella. The sequence continues at coordinate 88,851,108 of OV277860.1, forward strand.
TTGCCGTGGGAATTTTCCAATGATGTGTAAAGTTGTTCTTCTAAGTAGGCTAAAACTAAAGTTGCATAAGTGGGAGCAAATTTTGTCCCCATGGCTGTTCCTTTAATTTGTCTGAAGTATATGTCATTAAATGAAAATATATTATTTTCTAGAATTGTTTTTATCCCACTTATTATGAATTCTTTAGAAAATCTTTCTTGTATGAGTTCAGGGTATTTGTCTAGCCAAAATTCTATTGCTTGTAAACCTAGTTGATGAGATATATTTGTATACAAACTTTTTACATCAAATGAAACCAAGTATGCCTTTTTACTTACTGACTCTGGTAATTGGTTGAGAAAATCAATGTCATCTCTTATGAAACTATTAACTTTTGGTATAAATGGTTTTAAAAGAATGTCGATTAAGTAACTTAATCTGTGAGTTTCACAGATTGGACCCGCTACTATTGGTCTGAAAGTACTATATATAGTGCTATTATCTTGAGGGGGATGCTGTGGCCAAGTGGTAAAGTCACTGTGACTAAGATCTTCACCGCTGTGGGTTCGAATCCAAGTCTGGGCACATAAGATTTTTTATGTGGGAAAGCCTTCCAGCTGGCTTGTGGAAGGTCCCTGGTTCTACCCAGTTGCTGATTCGTGCACAAAGGGCTTGTGGGGTTTCCTCCACCTGTAATGAGCTGGACGTTGCGATATGACTGAAATACTGTTTGTTTTTTTAAACCTTTACCCCCATGGAAGCGCCTTTTAGCGCATTCAGTTTATTCCTCCACTGAGGAAAAAAGTTATATTTTATACAGTCATGAATGCTGAATATGTATCATAAGGAATATTTTCTTCATTCTAGCAGGTGGTTGCTTAAGGGGGTAGGTGCACCTTGGTAAAGTAAATACCAAATTCTTCAAACTTTGCATACTGATAGTAAAATTAGTTTCTATGACAAAACTGGTGAAAAAAGTGGGGGTACCGGACCTTTCTTTTTCACAATTTGAGATTTTTCAAGGCTACCCCCCTAAAATTGAAGCTTCATAAAAACTCCTACTTTTTTGTACTATGGTTTTTCAATCTTTATTTAAACAATCTATTTGTACCAAAAGTATCCTAATTTATATAACCATAGTAAGAATAAACACTGAAAATAATGTTTTTTCAAGATCCAAAATAAAAATATTTGATTTCACCAGAAAGGAGTAAAATTTACCCCACCCACTTTTTTATAATGGGAGAATAAGGCACTGTGAAAATTGCCCTACAAATTGTAGCAAACTAAATACCAAATTTTTTATTTATTGTTTTTAGCCTTGCAAACAAAAAGTTTTAGTGAAATAGCAAATAAAAACACAGGGTCCCGTATCTTTTAAAAAAGATATAGATCATTTTATCTAAAAAAATCCATTTTTTCTCATTTTTTCAATTTTTTGTGTATTTTTACCAAAAATATTTTTTTTCCAAAAAATATCATTTTATCTATTGAGTTATCTATAATTTATACTAAAACTGTACTACCATGAAAATTTCATGCTTATATTCTGAGAAATTGAAATGAAATCGGATGTAACAAAATACAACCTAGCTACCTATGAAAACAGTGTATGCTGTTAACTACGAATAGGACATAAAACTTAAAAAGTCCCTTCCGGAACGAAAATCCAATTTTTCCCCGGGAAAATAGTGTTTTATTACTGTATGCATTCACCAAAAATGAGTTCTTACCATTTTTTTGAAAACGAGTTCGTAAATTTTTTCGGAAATTTCATAATGCTCAAAAAGACAGGCTGTCATCCTTAAAGCAGGCTGAAAGTAAAGAAGAATGTGCCTTTAGGCACATTCTGCTTTACTTTCAACCTGCTTTAAGAAGTCACCTTTTTCAATATAAGAAACAGGCTATGGGGTAAAGGGTTAAAAGTGACGTAAAAGCATATCAAATCAAATCACTTGTCTGGCTTGCTGTATGTAATGTGTACCTGACTGCCATGCCTTGTTCATATTCCTCCTCAGATATGTACTCATAGTCTGGCTCCTCATAGGTCAACACATACTCTGATCCAAAATCCATTGTCACTGTACACTGTGATACTTCTCACTGCAATAAAAGACAAAGTCCTACCCTTTACCAGGGCTGCCATAAATTGACATGAACAATCCTAAGATTTCCAAATTTGATTTTTTCAAGTGCATTTTTACGAATCATACTTTTACCCAATAGCCTGTTTCTAGTTTTGTTGACATGCGACTACTTAAAGCAGGCTGTAAGTAAAGCAGAATGCGCCTAAAGGTGCATTCTGCTTTACTTTCAGCCTGCTTTAAGCTACTAGAAACTGGGAAAAAATCCGAAGATTTAGGAAAAATCCAGAAGAATGGCAGCCCTGTTTTACATCTACATTGACATATCTACTTCATGTAGAGTGATGGACCATTCTCTTCAACTGATGGTCCTTACAGATCCAATGAAGTATGCCTCTACTGACTCTAACACCAAATCCTATGGTGTTACAACTCATTAGAATTGTCTCGAAGAGACAATTCTAATGAGTAGTGACACCATCGGGTTTGAAGTAGAAATAAAGACTTTACTTTTTGAAATACCCCCTTTACCTGGAGCCCTGTAAGTATTGAGTGATCAGCTCAGGCAAAGCTGTGTACGGACCATCCGTTGACCAGAATGGCTGCTCACTCCATGTAAAGTACAGTTAAACCTCTCTATTACCACCACTATACTAGAATTGGTGAAGTCTAACTTAAGGATTTCCAACACTGAAGATCCCCTTTTTCCGTGTTATCTCGACATTTTCCATGTTTAACCCTTTACCTGATAGCCTATTTCTAGAACCTAAGATAGGTGACTACTTAAAGCAGGTTGAAAGTAAAGCAGAATGCGCCTTAGGGTGCATTCTGCTTTACTTTCAGCCTGCTTTAAGCTATCATGTGCTATAATATAGAAAATATTCCCTACAATACATATTCATTACTGATTAAATTGGAACTATTTTCTTCAGCGGATGAATAAATCATATCCGCTAAAAGGCGCTTCTATTGGGGAAAGGGTTAACGGAATATACCGAACACTCCCATATAAAACCTGGATGATAATGTTAGAAATTATCCGAACGTAATACGAAATGTTGCAAATCTTGTCTTGTAAATTTGCTTGGCCTTTCCCGCACGGGTTCGAATCCCGACCGAGCTCAATATATTTTTCTTTAAAATATATATCTTTTTTAAACAAAACCTTTTCCTAAACCAATGAGTAGATGTTTTTAAATGGGCCTGACATTAATTTGCAAAAATATTTAATTATAAGCCAAATTTAGTGTTCAGTCTTTATAAAGTATTCAAGGTCTCCAACACTTTTTTGAAGACAAAATTAATTTTTTCCAGATAGGTGAGGTCAAATGTCTTCATATTTTGGATTTAGATTGCGTAAGTATTGTTTGAAAAAATAAGCAAGTGGTTTGGTTTGCCAAAGTAATCATTTTTGTACAAACATACAACCTTTTTAGTCATATAATGTAAAATCGTATGGAAAATATTGCATATTTTTAAGAGTACGGTTCAGATTTTTAAATTTTTTACATCATATGATGCAAATATTGGGACAATAACTTTTATTTTGTGATGTTCACGTCTTCTGGCATAGGCATGAGATAAAAAATATCAGTATTTTAGGTTAGAATAGGTAAAAATCACCCTTCAGGAATATTTGTCTTTTAATTTTCTCGCATATTTTCCTACCTGTAACTGGCTGTAAGGCTATATACAATATTTCAAATATTTTCAAGAAGAGATGGCGAAAAGCCTTCATATTTCACACAAGACACAGGAATTACATGTAGTATCCATTCATAATATTATTTTCACATTACAATTACCCTACCTTCAGTGTTGGATACCTTAAGAAAACTTCTGCATCCAGGCTAAAGCATTTGTTAGTAGGGGACTTCAACCCTGTCCCCCCTATAGAGGGGCTTTTCCTAGCCGTTACCTTTACCAACAGTTCTAAATGCCTTTTCATATGTCTACCTTGAAAAAAGCAGAAAAGAATGTTCCCATTTTTCTGACAAGTGAATGAATGAAAAGATGAACAAATGAAGTAACAACAAATAGACAGGGGTAAAACAGTATGCCCTGACTAAGAGTCATGTAGCAAGTGCTTGGGGGTCAGACTTTAGGTAAAGGCTTTGTTTATTATAGTGTCACCCCTATTGAAAGGGCCAGCCAGTTTTGACTTATGAGACACCTATATTTTATATGTACCCAGTTTAGACTAATCTGTCCTGGGACACCCACGTACATGATATGGTAGAGAAAGGGAACAGTACTTTGGGTTTCATCAAGAGGAATTTAACCCAATACCCCATAAATACGCCTTTTTACGCCTCTTACTATTTCCTTCACTGAACAAAATAATTCCTTTTTAAATGGTCATGAATAAGTATCACAGAGATTTTTTTGATATCCTAACAGATGTTTGCTTAAAGCAGGCTGAAAGTAAAGCAGAATGCGCCTTAGGGCGCATTCTGCTTTCCTTTCAACCTGCTTTAAGTGGTCACTTATCTGCAAAACTAGAAACAGGCTATGGGGTAATGGGTTAAAGGGACTCGCAACCGGATGGTGTACTTGTCAAAATAAAATAAAATACTCAAATAAAAGCAAATTTGTGGCATTATTTGGCTTCTGACATTAAAAATATATGATCAGTCCAAAAAAAGTCTCAAGAATCGTCACCGAATCTTAGATTTTTAGATATTTTCCATCGTTTTTCTATACCGACTAGTAGACGGTATAGTTGTTGTTGTTGCTTCTCTACACGGGCTCAGACATAAACACGAGCCGAATTACGAAGTTGTATGCACTTTCGATTGCTACACATTGAAATACGTTAAATCGATCCGAGATAAACGGATAGGTCCATGGTCCATTGGTCTAAGCGGTTTCCCCTATTTTGCCTTCTGTCGGCCAATGCCTGGCCCCGGGTTCGAATCCCACCAGAGACCAATATTTTTTTTTATTGAAATACATTTTTTTTAAACAGAATTTCTTATCCTAAACTAATTCTTTACCATTTATATAAGCGTTTGACACATATTTACAAATTACTATTTTTAATGCACCATCTGGTTGCGAGTCGCTTTAAAAGACTGCACACCGAAAGTCAAGGCAGCTGGATACACCAAACTAGTGCGCATAGTGGCAGAATATGCAACCACTGTCTAGTCATTATCAATAATTACGATATTGCAGCTAGGACCCCCATCTACACACTCACATACTGTGGAACAGATCTAGAGGAGTGCAGTGAGGTCCGTCACCAGCCACTACACTTCCACAATGCTGGAGTGTAGGAATTCTAACCCATTACCTCATAAATACGCCTTTTTACACCTTTATTTTATTCTTCCACTAAAGAAAATAGCTCCAATTTATACAGTTATGAATATGATTCATAAGAAAAAGTTCCTACATTTTGGCAGATGATAGCTTAAAGCAGGCTGAAAGTAAAGGAGAATGCGCCTTCAGGCGCATTCTGCTTTACTTTCAACCTGCTTTAAGTGGTCACCTATCTTCAAAACTATGGTAGAAAAAAGGCTATGGGGTACTGGGTTAAGGCGATGCTAAGAACGCTGGAGTGGCTAATTTTATACTGAAACTTTGATTGTCTCACCAAGTATAAATAGTCAGCATTTGGCCCAATCAAATGGTCTGTAAGGATCTTGGTTCTTACCTCATAAGGTGAAAGGGCATAAAAAAATGAGTGATTTCAGGAAGTTTCGCTACCTTAACATATTCACTATCTTGTGGCTTTCACGGCTGGTCTTTTCGCTACCTAGACTAGTTCGCTACCGAGTTTTATATTTCACACCTTTTATTTACTTAAGGGCCCGTCACACCATAACGTTCTGGCCAACGTTCTCTGAGCGTTTCAATCGTTCAATTTTCGAGCGTTCTATAATATTGATGACACTTCTGGCGTTTGATTAACGTGTTCCTAAAGCATGACTAGCGTGTTTCTAACGCACTAGAAACGTGTAACAGCGACCAAGCAAGATACCCCGAAACCAATAGTGTGTGTTAACGTGCCACTGGCGTGGGACGAACGATTTGCCAAAGTTAGACAAGCGTATTGAGCGTTCGACTAACGTGTGACTAACGACAGAATAACGTTTTGCTGGCGTGTGAGTTTTACGGTCGAATGGGTAAAGAACGCTTGGAATTTCGTAGTGAATTCAGTTGTTCATGTGAGTTTGAACAGTCAGCATCATGCCGCCAAGACGCAAAAGGAGTGGGGAGGTGACTTCTGCTACTAGCGCTGCAGGTAAGAAGAAGCCTCTTTCACTAGCAATGTCTTCTGACGAAGAAGAACACCATGAGGAAGAGCACTTCCGATTCCGAGAAGTAATGGACCATGTGAAACCCCCTGAAGACCCTAAACAACCTGAAACCCCCAATGATGACGGCCCGACCATGGCAAAGAGAGGGAAGAAGCAGGGAAAGGATTGTAAGATCATGGACCGGGCGGTGGAGGATAGTCTGGTCGAGTTTTTCCGCGAAAACGAATTGCTGTGGAACACACAGCAAACAGATTTCTAAATATGGTAGTGTGTACAATCATTTTCATTGAACATCGCGTGTCACTTGTTTTGAAACTGACGTAATATAGTAGGCGCAGCTTTTGGCACAGTTCTCCTATATGGAGAAGAAAATTAGAGCCCCATTTTACGAGATAGAGTCACACAATTACTGTTTTAATTACTGTTTATGCGAATTTAGGCGCCCGTTATTTAAAAATCCAATGATTCTCTATGGTTGAAAATGTAGGGCAGCCACTTAAGACATTATGTGAAAGAACACTTACCTCCAACATCTGCCCAGATGAACTTGTAATCTGCGTCCACTAGGGCCATAATCACCACAGAATAGAACTCCTTGTAGTTGTAGTAGGTTGATCCGGAAAGGTTAGGGCATCTGCAGGCAACATGTTTGCCATCAATGGCACATCAACAATGAGGGAAGCTTCACCAGTCATGAACTGGTTGGCAATCACACGTCAGGCTTCAGAAGTGCTTGGAGGAGTCATTAATTCATGCAGATACTCGTCATTGATAGCCTGGCACACTTCACGGACAGGGCTGATATCGTGTTAGATGGACTAGTCACCCAAACTTCATGTCAGCATACTTAGATCTAGAGGCCAAATGTCTCAGTGTCACTGTCCGTTTCAGGCCAGGTTCGAGGGCTCTCGGTAAAAGGTGTGCTCCTTTGTCAATTTGCTCCTGACACATCCAATGATTTCATCAAACAGTTCCGATGGCAATGCGTATGAAGATGGTGAAGGTACTGAGATCTTCCTGGCGAACTTTAACCATGAGTTGGTCGTACACACCAAACTCTTGACGCCTTAATATCCATGATTTACTCCAGCACTGTCGTCTTCGTCTGGGTCTTTTTCTCTGCGGGCAAGGTCCCTGAATGTGTCCAGCTATGTTCAAGTTCAGTACATCTACTCCATGCTGGGTTATAGCAAGCACATACAGCCTCCTTAGCCTTTCTGGATCCTCCATAGTAGGTGTTCTCTACGTAGTCCAAAATCAAATTAACCTTGCTTACAAAACATTAGTTTATATACCCATACACATGGACATTCGGGAAACGTTCGAATAACGCTAAATGGACGCCAAAGGACGTTCGTTTGACTTTAGTCACAAGCTGCGAACGCTAGGGGACCGTTCAGCAGTCGTTGACAGGTCGCAAGTGGGTCGTTCACTACAAAGCAAACGATTAGTAACAACCAAGTAACGCTAGAGGAACGACTGACTAACAAAGCCGAACGCGTGAAACGCTCGGTGAACGTTAGTAAAACGTTCAATGAACGTTCTTAAACGATCTCCAGCGTTTAACACTAAACGTTCGAAGAACGCTGGTCTCAGAGAAAACTTTTGTGCATGTTCAAAACTTTTTTTTTTGACCAGCGTTCTCCGACGATCATCGACGTTTACTAGCGTTCACACAACGCTCTTCTGGCGCAATCCCAGCGACCATGGGCGACTACCAACGTTTCCTCAATCGTCAGAGAACGTTGGCCAGAACGTTATGGTGTGACGGGCCCATTATATGCAAGCGCTGTGCGCCCACATAATAGACTTTTATTTACTGATCTAGATCCAAACTAATGGTCAGAAATAGAAGAGGTTTCATTTACAAATCTGGATCCACACTAATAAACAGTTCTAATAAAACCAAACTTTGACCTAATATTTGTACAGACGCCACGCTTTCACAAAAGACATTTTTATTTATTAATCTGGATCAAACCCAATGGAATCACCAAATTAGTATTTTTAATAATCTGGATCCAAACTAACGGACAGAAATTATTTAAATTTTTAACAAAATATTTGCACAGACGCCACACGCTTACATCAGAGATTTTTATTTATCAATCTGGATCAAAACAAAATTCATGGAATCACCATTTATGATTTTTAGTTAAGATGATCTGGATCCAACCTAACAAGACAGAAATAATTACAATTTTTGACGAAATTATTTGCATAGATGCCACACGTCAATAATCAGAGATTTTAATGCATGCTTCTTATAAGAGATTTTGATTTGATTATCTTGATCAAAACTAACAGAACATAATGGGTTTTATTTGTTATTCTGGATCCCAACTAACGGACATAAAAAGAAGAGATTTTTATACACTAATCTGGATCCAAACTAACTGTCATCATCATCATTGGAATTTAGATTAATGTGCAGGAGTGGGAGTCACAGTTGTCCACATCGGTGGGCCTCCTTCCATATATCTCATTAGCTGGCTAACTGCACCCAAAGCAGATCTCACATTGGATCTCCATACATCCCTATCACCATGAAGGGTCAAATACAGACAGTTTCCAATCTTGTCTGTCTCTTTCTGCCAATGCCTTCCAGGTCATCTTAGGCCGTCCTGGCCCATGTCTGCCCTCAATCTGCATGTCACAGACTGTTTTAATTGCACCACTAGAGCGTTCAAGATGTCCGAACCAGCGAAGCCTTTTCTCTCTGAGGATGATATTCCGGTCATCCAGACAAAGTCGTGTCAACAGCTGGTTTGATCTGACAGTATCCACCTACTCTGACTTTACATTGCAGACCTGCCTGATCATGGCTCTGTTGTTGCATTGTAAACGCTGGAGATTTGGACTTGTCAACGGCCAAGTCTCACTTGCATGGAGCATTGCGTTCCGCACGCACGACCTGTATATACGACTGCGGGTCTTGAAGGAGAGGTGACCGGATGACAGAACTGGTGGCAGCTCTTTAAGGCACATTCTGCTTTACTTTCAACCTGCTTTAAGTGGTCACCCATCTTCAATTCTAAAAACAGACTATGGGGTAATCATGTAATACTATAATAGGTTCAGCAAGATTGCTCAATGATCACGGGAGTGAATGTACAGTTGGCTTAACAGTCATTCGGACTGGAAGTACCATAGACTATTTTTTTTATATCATTTACAAACAGTGTAAACTGAACACAATCCATCATACATGTACACTGTACTAGTCCTGAAATTTGTCTAATGAGGAAATTTAAAATGTGGAGTACATTATATACAAAGAGTTTACCTTTATGTTTAAATTGATCAAAATCTTCATGCACTGCGAATTCACCTGGTGTCAACAGTATAATGCTTCCTGTTAAACAACTCTAAATATAGAAATTAAAACCGAACAGTATGACCCAATGGGATATATTTACTTATTACGTGTATAATTGCTTATTGTGCAATGTTTACACATCTGGCATGTATACAGAATTGTGATCGGAAATGTTCAGAGAGAACAAAAAATGGGAACATTGATTATTTTTCAGGAAATTGATCAAACAAAACTCACATGAAAATAAACAAAACTCCCAAATGTGTATTGGCTGGTACTTGTTCAATAATCATTAGCTTTTGTAATACAGGGTACCAGTTCTAATTTTGGGAATTCCCCCTTTTTTTTATACCGTTCGTTTAAATACCTAACTGCCCTGCCCTAACCACCGTTTGGACCGAAAACCTATCCAATAAATCAACAACAAAGTACCTACAGATGCAACCAAATCCAATTGACACACCCCATAATGTCTGGAATTCTGCCAAGTCCAACCCACATGAAGTTAGACGAGCTGAGATAAAATCAAGGCTTCTTACAGGGACTTACATTCTACAGTCAAATACGGCCAAGTTTAACCAAAATGCAGTCCCTGCAACCTGCAAATTATGTGGACAGGAAGATGAAACACGAGAACACCTGGTAGCAAGTTGCTCAACTCTCAACCCAATTATAAGATACAGCTCTCCCGATTCTCCAACAGATACTCCAAGACACGTATAGGCTAGATAATGCGGGACTAGGTAAATAGCTGGCGCGTGGCTGGCATAAAGCAAATAAGAACAACTTGACAGGCAGAGGCAGGCACTGGTTAGATTATATAGTGGCCAACGGGCCGTGACCTACCTGGCTGATGCCTGGTCGATATGGGTGATGGTGTGTTGCACAGGGTTTGCAGAATTTAATCTGCTAATCACTGTTGATTATATATAAATACGAAAGAATAAATACAAACGGACGAGATTTTGTTTTTGATAATGAACAAGTGACACAAAAAATTAAAAAAAAAAAAATTCTTAATTTTTTTTTTTATTATTAAAAATCCCTAGGTTAATTATACCTAATTAGTAAATGTAATAGCTATTTTTTTCGAAATGGCAAACCACATAATTTTGCTAATGATAAGATAGCGAACATTGATAGGCAGGCAATAAATAGGGAGTGCAGACGAGCATTAAACTAAGAACAACTTGGCAGGCATAAAGCAAATAAGAACAAATTGACAGGCGTTGGTTAGATTATATAGTGGCCAACGGGCCGTGACCTACCTGACTGATACCTGGCAGGCAGTATTAAACTAAGAACAACTTGGCAGGCACTGGTTAGATTATATAGTGGTCAGCGGGCCGTGACAAACCACGCTGGTATTACAAGGCAATAATGATTGACTTTCTTTCTGTAATCTGATGCAGAAAAATTGTTTTAAGAAAAAGATGAAAGCATTCGTTACACACTGTTTATAGGCTGCTGGCCAATAATGTGAACCCTCCCCCATAGGGGGACTTTTGGTCACTATGTTTTTCTGAAAACCCAGGGTCTGTAGGTTCAAATCCTATTTTCTGCACTTTGAACGTTGGGGCTTTAGTCTAAAATTTGACTTTGAAGATTACCTCCCCTTGCATAAATGGAGAAATACGTAATTGTATGTGTAGTTGTTGCACTAATATAATTTTTTTATTAAACTTATATATCTAACACAAAATGATTCATTTATTCCACATAACTAACTGAAAGCAAAACATGCAAAAACAATTGGACATAACTCAAACTTTATTCAAATTATCTCCCCTTAAAAGTACAGAATGCAATTTTTATACAAAAATAAGTCACTTTTCCCTTTATAAATGTTGAATACATATCATAGAAACAAGATCTAATCACGAAACCTTCTTTACATGAAAACCATGTATAAAGGATCCTTTTATGGGACATCGTTAATGACAAATGCAAACTAGCACTTTATTCTTACTTAAAACTGTTATCATTATTTTTTTATGCCAATTACTCATTAAACATATTTCAATATTTCATATAACATAAAATAAAAATTCCTTTATTCTACTCATATCACATAAATTCAAATTAGTATAGGAAACATTTATGTAATTTAAATACTAAAATCTTCATTTCATTAAGTTGGATTAAGTCAGGCAGTTTAATGCATTCGTTGGCAGAAGGACAATACTTACTTGTTATTTTGACTACCGTTCGTTAGCTAAGTATTAGTATCATTATTTATGCAAATTCAAAAATATGATTAAATTTTAATTACTAATTCTGTTTCATAGGTAATTTCTAAATTTTATAAACTTGTTTTTTTTTAACAAAAATATTTTTTTTTTTAAATAAATAAAAACATTTATATCTAACTATTTTAACTAAGCTTAGTATCTTACTGTAATATTTAAAAGAAACAAGTGTTATAATTATGGCAGGTTACTGAATCAGATTGCAGAACGAAAGTCATTCATTATTGCCTTGTAAAACCAGCGTGGTTTGTCACGGCCCGCTGATCACTATATATTCTAACCAACGCCTGCTATTTTGTTCATAGTTTAATACTGCCTGCCTTTCACGGCTCGGTGGCCACTATATAATCTAACCAGTGCCTGCCAATGTGTTCTTATTTTAATATTTTTCACCCATATTAGACCGACCAGGTATCAGCCAGGTAGGTCACGGCCCGTTGGCCACTATATAATCTAACCAACGCCTGTCAATTTGTTCTAATTTGCTTTATGCCTGCCAAGTTGTTCTTAGTTTAATGCTCGTCTGCACTCCCTGTTTATTGCCTGCCTATCAATGTTCGCTATCTTACCATTAGCAAAATTATGTGGTTTGCCATTTCGAAAAAATTAGCTATTACATTTACTATTTAGGTATAATTAACCTAGGGACTTTTAATAAAAAAAATAAAAATTTAAGATTTTTTTTTTATTTAATATTTTTTTTCAATTGTTCATTATCAGAAACAAAATCTCGTCAGTTTGTAATTATTCTTTAGTAATTATACATAATCAACAGTGATTACCAGATTGAATTCTGCAAACCCTGTGCAACACACAACCACATCGACCAGGTAGGTCACGGCCCGTTGGCCACTATATAATCTAACCAACGCCTGTCAATTTGTTCATATTTGCTTTATGCCTGCCAAGTTGTTCTTAGTTTAATGCTCGTCTGCACTCCCTATTTATTGCCTGCCAATGTGGTTTGCCATTTCGAAAAAATTAGCTATTACATTTACTATTTAGGTATAATTAACCTAGGGATTTTTAATAATGAAAAAAAAAAATTAAATTAAATTAATTTTTTTTTTTTATTTAATATTTTTTTTCAATTGTTCATTATCAGAAACAAAATCTCGTCAGTTTGTAATTATTCTTCAGTAATTATACATAATCAACAGTGATTACCAGCTTGAATTCTGCAAACCCTGTGCAACACAACCACCCATATCGACCAGGTAGGTCACGACCCGTTGGCCACTATATAATCTAACCAACGCCTGTCAATTTGTTCTAATTTGCTTTATGCCTGCCAAGTTGTTCTTAGTTTAATGCTCGTCTGCACTCCCTGTTTATTGCCTGCCTATCAATGTTCGCTATCTTATCATTAGCAAAATTATGTGGTTTGTCATTTCGAAAAAATTAGCTATTACATTTACTATTTAGGTATAATTAACCTAGGGATTTTTAATAATGAAAAAAAAAAATTAAATTAATTTTTTTTTTTTATTTAATTTTTTTTTTCAATTGTTCATTATCAGAAACAAAATCTCGTCAGTTTGTAATTATTCTTTAGTAATTATACATAATCAACAGTGATTACCAGCTTGAATTCTGCAAACCCTGTGCAACACACAACCACCCATATCGACCAGGTAGGTCACGGCCCGTTGGCCACTATATAATCTAACCAGTGCCTGCCTCTGCCTGTCAAGTTGTTCTTATTTGCTTTATGCCAGCCACGCGCCAGCTATTTACCTAGTCCCAGATAATGCAGACAGTAATCTCCTCACACAAATAGTGATGGACTGCACCCACAGTAGTGTCAATGAAAACATGAAACTAAGTAACCAGCAGGAAGTTGATGTAGAGAGATGGTCACAGATTTACTGTGAGAGACTGTTGGCTGAGAGAACCAGGGTCCTTAGTGTTATGTAGCTTCATTGGGTAGGGCGTTGTAAGTGGTCCTCTAGTATAGTTATATGTACGATAACAGAGCTATTGAACAGTATAGACTCAGTAAATTACAAGTTGAACCAGTGACCTAGTTCTGAGTATCATATTTATAGCCGTACCAGTAACTACCGATTAACATTATCGTTCGTACATAGTAACTTTCATCGCGCGTAATAACGTATATATGCTGCTAAACGCGAGTGATTGATTCCATGTGAAGTGTACATACCTGTGATTACTTCTAGACGAATTACAACAATATCCTCACCGAGGAGTGCTCCGTAGAACAAGCGGAGGAATCTACCAGAATACTACTACTACTATGGGTCGATTTTATTGGACGTACAGTTTTGTAGTGACTTTAGTCTATCTCCGATCTGGCCTAAAAAACCATAAACAAAGTATAGATTTGACTAAGAACTACGCTGTAAATGCATTTTAAGGCACAGACACTACCGGACTCTGAGCTCTGTTGTGTAGCACCCCTAGCTACATGTGCACGTGCAACGTGTGCTGCCTATATAGAATTAGGGACGATGTGAACCACCGATGTGAACCGATTTACCAGACGATGTGAACCACCCCACAAGACGATGTGAACCTATTTTTTTTATTTTAGTTTTATAAGTGAAATATCTGATTTATTTGTAACAATTGGAAACTATGTAGATCTAGATCTATACTTTTTAATGTTCATTGACCTGTTATAACCCTACTTTAGCGACTAAGTGGGCAAAAAAAAAAAGGTAAATTCTCATTGGATACAAGAAGACAATCACATATTAAGATTAGTTAAACTTGACATAAATCTTGACCAAAATATCTACATAATTATGTATATTGTTTAAGGTTCTTGTAAAGTGTTTTTTGGTGCATTTTTGAAAGGTGATATTTTGGTCATTTATGGAGCAATGTTGCATAATTTCATATCAAAATGTTCGTATTGAAATGAACAAGCTTATGAGATAGCTTACAATTTGAAAGGAAAACTGTGTATCTTGATTTTGAACAATATGTTTGGATTTGCACCAAAATGTGCAGCAAATTTTCTGTACTGAAATTCAACAAATCCTTCCTCTATATTGAAGAATATGCTTTACATGAGGTAGTAGGACCAAAATCCTGACGAAATCCACTCAAATAACAACAGAAGAAGTCATGGAATATTTGACAATTTTCAAGGACAACACTATTTTGCAATGGGGGACTACTTATTTTTTCCAAAGTATGGTGGGCAACACGAGCCTCTGTTAAACATTATTACATGAATATGCAGGCTGTATTATTTTTTCATCCTTTTTTAACCGAATTATACCTTGAGAATACATTGAGAATCGTTGTTGGGCTCTCGCGTGAGGATCTGCTTCTTTATAACCCCACCCTCTTCCTAGAATTCTTCTATAACTGTGTTTTAACGCATGTTGCAAGGTACATACATGATTATAATGACTTCATTGCGTATAACGATTACACAATTGCTATTCAAATCCCAGGTCTCTTTATGCGTCTAAGCTTGCCAACGTGTTCCTTACTTTGCACGTGCGCAGATACAGGTGTTTCACTGTAAACAGCGCTACATTCATTACCGCGAAGGCAAGAGAATCTCGCCACGGTCCGCTCGCCTCAATGCGCAAAAAGGAGGAGTGACCGTGGAGAACGATATGTTTGAGAGAGAAATAATGGGTAGTGGCAGCGCTATGGTTTGGTTTGGGAAAATTAGAACTCTGGAAATTGACTTGGTTATTATTCAATAAAATGCCAATGCTCAGCGTTACATCAATTTTTTAAATAGCAATGTGATTCGATTCATGCAAAAGAAAGGAAGGGCCTGGCATTTTCAGCTTGACAATACATGTATAAAGCATCACACGGCGCGTATCACCACACAATTTCTTGCTAAAATACATTAACGTTCTGCCTTGGCCTGTTTTATCCTCGGACATGAGCCCCATAGAACACATATCGGATGTATTTGATAACAAGGTCGGGTCAAATCATCAAATTTATACCATAATGCCCTCCTAGTGCATTTTGGTTGGAATGCCAACGTATTTGAAACGTTACGTAAAATCAATGAGGGGACGTATTCTGCAATGTATCCGTAAAATGGAGGGAACAGTGATTACTAGTGCTTTTTTAAACATCATTTTAAATGCCCATCAAGTAGATGTTTGTTTCCAGATGCTGTGTGATCATTCTAATTATTAAGAATATTCCATTTCGACCCCTCTCAACTGAATTATTCATTAAACAGTATGCAATATTTGATTCTAATCCAATGAAGTGCACAAACACATGACTATGACATTGAAGCTTCGATTACAAAAATAATTCATCCGGCATATAAATGTATCAACAAAATTTATTATTTTTAATTCTATATAAACTGAAGTGAGATCCGGTTGTTTATAATTCTCTGTGAAAAGTGTTGTAAACTTAATGATGTTTTTTTAATTCGAAAAATATTTTTAAGGTAAAATCTTTCTATATGTATATCCTCCATTTCTTAAAATAATTTTCAACATTGTATCATATCACCACGGCTTCGTCGATGACCAAGCAATTTTTGAAAACCAATCTTTCGGTACATGTAAGGTTGACAATCCAGGAGACGCTTATTGGTAGGCTTACATAATTTTTAAACACTTCTTTTAAGAATATATACCACAATACATGATAATAGTGTTTCCATATTGACCTGACGAGTGCTTTGTACAAAAATACGAAATAGCTTTTCGAAATGTAATCATACATTCTGATTATTAAGGATAATACACTGTTGGATTTGTTATCTTTTTCAGCTATATGTCTACTTACTTTTTAATCCTAATATTACCCCTAAATCCCCATTTTCACTAGCATACTCAATGTCCGCAAAGTTCAAAGTATACTGATAATATTGGTTGTCTCTTCCAAAGTGTATGGTTCTGTAATTTTTCACATTAAAACGCAACAGCCACTTTGACTATATGTAAGGCATCTAAGTCGTGCTGGATAATATCAATCTTAATGTCTTTGTTGTATAGTTTGGTACCATAAGCTAATAATTTCACAATACTACGTATAACTTCAGGGGTAGGGGTCATCTATTATAAACATATGAATAATATGGGTCCCAGGACGCTTCCCTGTGGTACTCCACTTAAAATGTCTTCCCACGAAACAGACCAGGGTCCTTTCACAGAAACATATTGCCTACGTCCAGTAAAAAAGTCACGTTTCCATGACAAAACGGGCCCTCTGATACCAAATACTGATACTTTGCGAGAAAACGTTAATGTACAATGCTCTCAAAAGCTTTGACAAAATCTAAATATACAATATATTTTCCCAAATTCTATCACCCTCAATGTAATGTGACTAATCATCTATGTATTCAATTAACTGTAAAACGCAGGATCCCCTAGAACGAAAACCAAATTGAGCATCAGATAAATTAATATATGATTGTTTCTGACTAAATTTTCAAATATCTGTGCCCTTATGATTGTTTTTAAATTCTTACAACTACTGAAGTAAGGCTATCAGGGTGGTAGTTGCATAATTATACTCATGAACTATTACAGTATTTTAATGTGAGTGTATGTGTGAAATGCAGAAGCAGAATATACGTGAAAAAAGTAGTAAGGACAAAAAAGAATTGTGTGTCTCTGCCCAACGAAATCGTCGGTTGTGTCCCTACTAGGACACCATAGAAAGCCTTGTCCAACTCGTGCAATAGTATATACAGTGGCGATTCTGTTATTCTTTCCCGTTTAAAAGCAAACGTACGCAAACGCAAAGCACTAAAACGTAGAAAATAACAACTTTTGGACAATTCTGATCTTTCATGTTTATCGTGGTGGCAAACAGTTTGGAGCCTGATCAGACGCCGGGTTACCCGGCGTCTGATCTGGCTCCAAACTGTTTGAACTGCAAATAATAGTTTTAGCGTAAGCGCGTTTATTGGGAAAGAATAACACATTCTCCACTGTACATGAGCATTTACCCCTGTACCTGCCAAAGGCTTGAATAGTTTCACAACAATGTAAGCTTTATATAATAGAGATCGCAATGCAAAGTGAAATATTAATCAACATTACAATAGCCGGAAAGATGTGGAATACTTGAATGGGTGTAAAAAGGTGATTTAAAGGGACAAACTGTTGATTTTCCTGAAACAAAGGTCAGCTGTACAGGGACGAAATTACTTTCCGACAAGTAATCCGCTAAAGAATCGTGACATACGGAGAAATTTATGATCGAAAGTAATGCGCAATGCACTTATTTTATTGTTTATGTATCAAACAACAATAGTGTACTGAAATAAAAGTTGAAAATATGGATATTAAAAAATGAGAAAATGCGGATTAATCGGAAAAGTCGACAAATGACATATTTCGGTGACCTTGATATAATTGAACGGATATATTGTCTAACTGCAGTGAATCGGGTGAGTGACATTCCATCAATCATATTGCTTGTTCTTTTCTCTGTCCGCACGTATATAACAATTGTCAATCGGTTTTGTAGATTTGGAGTAAATGGACTTTAAATGTTAGCAAACTTCTACAAATTTGTAAAATGCAAATGGCTGCCCTTGAATCAAGCATGGGGTATTCTAAGGGCCAATTGCAAGGTTTTTTTCTGACTTTTGTAAGACATTCTGTGTAGGAGTACCCAGTATGTAATGGGTTCTTTGTATGTATTCTACCAGATTTCCGAAAATATGTGCCATTAAGTGATTTGATATATTCTGCTGAAGAGGCTATTTTTACTCCAAGTTCGCTACTTTTGGATCTTCTGACATTACAAGTACACTTATATTAATGAAAATTTAGGCATGCTCCTTTTCATTGACTACTTATTTATGCTGTGTGAAAATATTTTTAGCCAATGTGGTATAGTTATTGAGTATTACAACTTTTCAAATTTGGGTATTTTTTTCTCGTACAGACACATTACATGAACCTTAAATTGAGTTTACAGCATCAAAATGGCTACAATGACAAGTTTGTGGCACTATTGTACTAGCATTTACCAGTAAAGAGCAACTAGTTTAAAACGTAATCATACGTCAGGTTACCCGGCGTCTGATCGGATACCAAACTGTTTGCAAAGTATTTAAAAGTGAGTGGTAACATGGAGGAAGTATACTTCCTCCATGGTGGTAACTAGTTTAAATCCTAATCATACGTCGAATTACCCGGCGTCTGATCTGGCACCAAACTGTTTGCAAAATATATAAAAGTGAGTGGCAACTAGTTCAAAACCTAACCATACGTCGGGTTACCCGGCGTCTGATCAGGCACAAAACTGTTTGCAATGGAATTAAGGAAAACGCGTTTATTGGAAAATACACCCTCATTGGGTGATTGATTAACTTTGTCTTTGTACGTTTTAAGTTTCCCGCGCTTATTTTTCATAGATGAAGCATTTCAAAATTTCACGAAAACGTGCTTATTTTTCATATTATTAAACTAGATTTATTCTTGAAATAGAAGGAAAATATCACATGCACATAAATGAAAACTATGATAAATTTGTATTTCAAATATAAATATGAGATAAAGTTATATGAGTTAAAAACATATATAATAAATAGCATGACGAAAAAACAATGAACGTACAGGACATATTGCCACTCCACGCGTATTTTGTTCTAATAATTGGTTCCCGCCTAAATAGCCATATGATCCTTAAGTTATAGTGTAGATTCAACTCGTATTGGGCCCTGCAGGTTCACATGGTCATTTACTCGTATGGAATATTCATAGTATTTGGAAATATCGATATTATAGGATTAATAATGGGATCTAATTTATTTTTTTGATGGAATATCTTCATAATTATCATATTTTACATGTATGATAGAATAATACCCATAAAAATGACCCCCGGTATAACTCATTCTACTCGTATGGATACGTATGGGCAGAATCTCTTTAGTACACCAGTAGTGTGCCAGTTGTATGGGAGTTTTCCATGGACCGGTAAATGATGCCGAAACAACTGTGGTCCGAAACGACTGTGACGGGTATCACACGCAGTTAGGATTTATTAATTGAGGAAATGTGCTTTCACTTCCTGTTTTGAACATTGCATCTGCTTTGTATTGGTAAGTAAAATTATTAATGAAGCAAAAACTAGCTATGCCTGTGCTGCTTTTTTCCCCTCTATTGAACCACAGTCAATAATATTGTAAGCTGTTACTTGCTTCAAGGATCTGAAAGTGGTATGGGTCGGATTGGGTCCTTGAAACCATGCGTCCTAATTGTCCTAATTGACCTAGATTTCAATCTATCTAACACTAGTAACAGTAACATCCAATGAGTTAATCCCCTGTTGAGGACCTTGACGTGTCGCCCTTCAAATGTCAAGAATGTTAAATATGTAAACATAGCTAAAAAGAAAGAGATAGACATGTCTAGATAGATAAAAAGATAGAGAAGATCCGGATCTAATCGGCCTTAAACTCAATCGGACTGGGTCTAATCGGACTGTCAAATCAAATCGGTCGGGTCTGTGTAAACCAACTATACAGGAATGTTCCTTGGATTAAACTCATTCAAATTTGTTCAAATAATTTTTTAAACCATGCAGAACTGAGTTGCCATGGCAACCGAAATGAAACACAAGAAAATCTTTAAATAAAATCTTATTGTCAAAAACCACAAGTGCCAGACCTAAGATATTTGACAAATAGCATCATCTGCAGGTCCTGTATAAATGCTGTTCAAATAACTTCAACTTCAACTTCAATTCGTTACTTCCAGACGATCAGTTCAGATCATTATCGGAAGGCGCTGTCAGGGAAATAGACGGAATTAGTCTGTTAAGTGCAAAATAAAAGAATAAAGCATGAGATAAAAGATAATTTAGACAAGTAATAGAACAGAGGTGCAAACCCCCTTGGGGTTAAAATTGGCCCATCTTGGGGTGGGGGCGGATGTTCATAGTTTTACCTAGGGTAAATTATAAGGTATATATAGTGAACATTTCAAAAAATCTTCTTCTATGAAACTTATATGGCCAGAGCTTTACTATAGTTTTAACCAGTGTAAATTCAGCTCAGTACAACTTAGGTTATGTCTGACAAAGGTCAAGATGTTCTTTTAAATGTTGTTTCTATTAAATCTGGCGCCAACACATAATTCTCAAAGTTGAGAGAGTGTTGTATACATGAAGAAGAAGGTCATCTAGAGGTCAACTATCACTAGTGAATTTAAATGCGCCATAACTTTTGATCTACATGTGATACAGACTTCATATTTGGCATGTGTATTTAACTCAAGAAGCCCTTGAGCTTCGTACAAGTCGTGTTATATTATGTCAGACAAAGGTCAAGGTCATTTCGAGGTCAAGTAGAGTTAATTAGGGGGAGACATATTGGCGTTGTGGTTTCTGTCTGTTTGTCTTTCCATCCACCCGTCATTCTGTCTGTCCATCCTTCCCGTCTATCTGAAGAATATTTTGTACAGCTAACTCCAACACTACTGGAAGGATTTACTCCGAAAAAGATATTCATGTGGTTTGGAATTTGAGCTGCAACCTTTTTGACAAAAGTTATGGTCCTTTGAATTTTTTACCATGATATATATAGGGAAAAAATTTTGTGCAGCTAACTCCTCCTACACTACTGGAAGGAATTGCTCCAAACTTTCACAGAATATCAACTTATAATTTGTATGGAAAGATGTTTATGTGGTTTGGAATATGAGCTGCATTTATTTGAATGTTTTTAAGACAAGTAGTATAGGGGTCACTTGTAGTGCAAACAAAGATGATTTGTAGTGTAGCCTGTTAGAAATTATGGACAGCTAACTCCTTCTACACTATTGGAGGGATTTGCTCCAAAATTCCACAGATAAACAACTTACATGGGAAGATGTTCATGTGGTTTGGAATTGGAGCTGCAACTTTTTTGACAAAAGTTATGGCCCTTTGAATATTTTTTCAGAAAAGAAGTATAGGTGTCACTAGTCTTGTAGTACACACAAAGATTATTAGTGGTATAGTCTGTTAAAAATTCTGTGCAGCTAACTTCTCCTACACTACTGGAGGGATTTCCTCCAAACTTTAACAGATGAACAACTTGTATAGAAAAATGTTCATGTGCTTTGGAATTTGAGCAGGGACCTTTTCAACAAAAAATACGCCCCAACACGCACACCCACAAACACCAACGCACACCCCACACTTTTTTTGTTTTAAAAATAAATAAACAAAATTTCATAGATTAATTTCTTGTATATGTTACAGTCAATCTGTGTAATCAGTCATTACGCGTAATGACTAAAATTTTCAGTCATTATTCATTTCACGTAATGACTAAAATATTCAGTCATTACATGTAATGACTGAAATTGAGAGGCAATTATTACACAGATTGACTAAAGGCCATTTGTGAGTTTCAGGCAATGTGTGTAATGACTTTTATTTAATAAAATTTAAATTCATCAGCAATAGTTCATTCACAGCATTAATTATGCATAATTTTTTTTAATACTTATTAACAAACGATTGTTTAAGAATATTTGCCCCAAAAAAGTAAAAATAATTATATGATACTTGATCTATGAAACAAAATACATGCATTTTTAGCTCACCTGGCACGTAGTGCCAAGGTGAGCTTTTAGGATCGCTGAATGTCCGTCGTCCGTCCGTCCGTTCACAATTGTTCGTTAACACTCTAACAGGTTCAAATCTCATTGGATCTTGATGAAACTTGGTCACAATGTCTGCCTAAATGAAATCTAGGTCAAGATCGAATGTGGGTCAGGTCCGGTCAAAAACTAGGT
Source organism: Gari tellinella (assembly GCA_922989275.2). NCBI lineage: Eukaryota > Metazoa > Mollusca > Bivalvia > Cardiida > Psammobiidae > Gari > Gari tellinella. The sequence continues at coordinate 88,873,719 of OV277860.1, forward strand.
CACTAGGTCAAATTATTGAAAAACCTTGTTAACACTCTAGAGGCTACAAATTTCATTGGATCTTCATGAAACTTCATCAATATAATTGCCTCAATGAAATCTAGGCCAAGTTAGAATGTGGGTCATGTCTGGTCAAAAACTAGGTCACTAGGTCAAATTATCGAAAAACCTTGTTAACACTCTAGAGGCTACAAATGTCATTGGATCTTCATACAACTTCATCAATATGATTGCCTCAATGAAATCTAGGCCAAGCTCGAATGTGGGTCATGTTTGGTCAAAAACTAGGTCACTAGGTCAAATCTTCGAAAAACCTTGTTAACACTCTAGAGACTACAACTTTCATTGGATCTTTATGAAACTTCATCAAAATGTTTGCCTCAATGAAATCTAGGTTAAGTTAAAATGTGGGTCATGTCTGGTCAAAAACTAGGTCACTAGGTCGAATCATAGAAAAACCTTATTAACACTCTAGATACTACAAATTTCATTTGATCTTCATAAAACTTGATGAATAGGTTTGCCTCAATGAAATATAGGTCAAATTCAAATGTGGCTTATGTCTTGTCAAAAACTAGGTCACTAGGTCAAATCATCCTAAAACCTCGTTAACACTAGAGACTACAAAATTCATTGAATCTTGATGAAACTTGAACAAAATGTTTGTCTCATTGAAATCGAGGTCAAGTTAGAATGAGGGTCATGCCCGGTCAAAAACTAGGTCACACAGTGTACATGGTTACCAGGTGAGCGATTTAGGGCCATAGTGGCCCTTGTTTTAATATTTCAGTTTGTATCATTAGATACTGTTATCAACATAAAATTAAATAGCTTAATTGGTTTGTTTGATTTCACCTAACCATTTCACATACATTAATTAATAGATAAAAACAGATATTTGTGACTGATTGGATAATATCTTAATTAATTGTTTGTTTTACCTGGCCGTTTACAAAAAGGCTTGAAGTAAAGATTAATGCATGCTAAGGTGCTTCTTGTTTTACTTCCAATCTGCTTTAACTGTAAACCTGTGATTAGACTTTTAATCGGGCTATGGGGAAATGGGTTAAAATAAAAGTATGGTTATTAATAGATATCAGGGATAATCTATACTAAAGTCTAGTTATATATTATCCCTGTAGATATGTAACAATAGATATGTAACAATGAGCTATTCCCGATATCTGTCTGTTAATTTGTAGCTTAAAGCAGCTTTAAGGTAAAGCAGACTGCTCATCAAGGCATGATGTTTTACTTTCAACCAACTTTAAGTGGTAACCTGTGTTCAGACCTACAAACAGGCTATGGAGAAATGGGTTAAGCATAATGAAATATGGTTATGAATAGAACATTAATAAACAATAAACTATGTCCGATAGCCTGGTAGTATGGTAGCTTAAAGCAGACGTAATGTAAAGCAGAATGCTCACAAAGGCATTCCGTTTTACTTTCAACCTGCTTTAAGTGGTGACCTATATTCAACTATAGAAACAGGCTATGGAGTACTGGGTTAATGACAAATTTCTAATATCCTAACAGTGGATAACTTATCAATAAGCTATCCTCTGTTAGGATATTAGAAATTTGTCATTGTTTATTGATAATTATATGACATCATACTTAACCCAGTACTCCATAGCCTGTTTCTATAGTTGAATATAATGCAAGAGTTGTCACACTTGAAGAAAAGTCTCACAATACAACACTACTAATGTGTACCACGTTTGAAGACAATATCATGAACAGTTTTCAAGAAAATGGCATGTTCCAAGAAAATAGAACAAAATTTCAAGTTAAAAAGGGGTATAATTCTGTAATTTGTTGGCAAGAGTTATGTAACTTCAAGTAGAGTCTGCAAACATCATACTTATAATGTGGACCAAGTTTGAAGACAATGGCATAAATAGTTTTCAAGAAAATGACATGTCCAAAGAATAAATGCATATTAAGGAACAAAATTTCAAGTTATAAAGGGGCATAATTCTGTCAAATTGTGTGCAAGAGTAATGAAACCTGTTAATGAGTGTCCCCAAATAACATTGATAATGTATACCAAGTTTGACGATGGTTATCATAAACAGTTTTCAAGAAAAAGGCAAATATCCCGGAAAAATGCGACGGACAGACCGAGTGAGCGACTGACGGACGGACAAGGCGTTTCCTATATAGCCCCCACCACTAGTGGTGGGGGTATAATGAAATACTAATAAAATATATAATAGTTGGTTACTTAAAACAGTGTTACAGATAAAGGCAATCAGTTTTACTTTTAACCAGCTTTGAGTGGTAACCTTTGTGTGAATAAACAATGCATGGAGTAATGGGTTGATAACAATGCAAAATAATTATGAATAGATTATGAAAAAACAACAAGATATTTGCTATATTTTAGCAGATTATAACTTAAAATGGCTTAAAGTGAAGTAAAATGAACCTAAATTTAAGGAGCATTCCATTTTACTTTAAACCAGTTTTAAACCTAAAACGGGATATGGAGTAATGGGTTAGATATGTTGAAACATGATTATGATTATGAATAGATTATGAATAAACAGTTGTTTAAAAAATCTCTTTGTTTTTATTTTCAATCAACACAATCATGAATGTAATAATGAGCTATAAATAATGTTGATTGATGCTTTTCTTATATTAACTTAAAGTTTTCCTGTCAATTCCTGAAAAGCATGAATAAATAACACATTTTGTGCAAAAAAATTGTATAACCAATAATAACAATGTTATACAGAAGGCTAAAGTCAATTTAGTCATTACACGTAATGACTGGAGGTGTTTTTTAGTCATTACGCGTAATGACTGAAGATTTTAGTCATTACGTGAAATGACTAAGTGAAACAGTCATTTACGTGTAATGACTGAAAATTTTAGTCATTACGCGTATTATGACTGATTACACAGATTGACTGTAACATATATATGATGGCCACGTCCATGAGGCATTCCAATTGGGATGCAACCATTATGGAAAATTTATCACTTTGAATTTATTTCGTACAGAGAATATGAAGGGAAAACTTGTGTAGTTTGCTAAAAACTCTTGCATTGTATGTGAAATTTTTCATGTTGTTTGAAATTTAAACTGCACCATCTAATTTTTTCGGGATAAGGGTATGTGGGGGAGACATACGCTTTTCTCAAAAACACATTCTAGTTCAATATCGGGTATAATTCTGGTTTAAAATCTAGAAAAACTTGTTTCTTTGTACATTTTCATCACAACAACAGCAAGGAGCACCATACCTGCTGTATGATTTTTTTTACAGTCAAATGAATACATTTCATTGACAAAACACCTTTGGGCATTTGTCACTTACTGTGACACAGTTCTTGTTACTTTTGGCTATGTAGAAAAGTTTTAAGCTAACAAAGTTATGTCAGCATTCATAACAAAAACTTTTTTTTCATTTCACAGATATTCCATGAGTGGGGAGCTGGGTCCAAGGTTATAAAGCCCTTGGGCTTAGATCTGACCAATCAAATGCTTGAGAACGACTTAGTCCACATGTCCAGAGGTTGACCTGAAATCATCAACTTGCATTTCACACTGTGGTTATTTGTGTGTTTTCTTGGAATCCAAAAATCAAACCTACAATGGGGAAATAGCAGGTGTGTAAAGGACAAGATTGTTTATAAACAATGGACCCATAAACAATGGACTGGCGTATACAGACAAAGTGTTCCACATTTGACGACCAAACAACTGTACATCCTTGGAATAGACTAGTCAAGACTATCTGTGATGATTTACTGGATGAGGAAACTTTTAAAACACTAGTTGTGTTATCAAAGGACAAACTTGGGAAAGAGTATAGATCAGTAGATCTATTACAGAAGAATGATTACTATCTGTTCTTTGATATCCTAGAGAAGACGATGGGTAAGAAGGATATGGTAGACTACCTAGAAAATCTATTTACACAAACAAACTTGCATGGAAGTTCAGGTAAACACAAATAGTCATCCAGGGCTCCAGATAGCAGGGCTGCTATTTCTCCGGATCTTTCCTAAATCTTCGGATTTTTTCTAGTACATGGTAGCTTAAAGCAGGCTGAAAGTAAAGCAGAATGTGCCTTAAGGCGCATTCTGCTTTACTTTCAGCCTGCTTTAAGCAGCCATGTCTCAACAAAACTAGAAACAGGCTGTGGGGAAAAGGTACGATTCGTAAAATCGCACTTGAAAAATTCAAATTTTGAAATCTTAGGATTTTTATGTCAACTTATGGCAGCCCTGAGATAGTGGGAGTACAGTCAAACCTTGAAAAACTCAAAGTCGCCTTTGTCGATTAACCCTTTTCCCTATAGATATATATATATATGAATATTCAACAAGGGAAGGGTTAACCCATTACCCTATAAATACACTTTTTTACGCCTCTAATTTATTCCTCCACTGAAGAAAACGGTTCCAATTTATATAGTAATAAATATATATAATAAGTTACATAATATTTTCAATATTCTAGCAAATGTACATTATGTTTAAAGCATGTTTGAAGTAAAATAGAATGCGCCTTCAGGCCCATTCTGCTTTACTTTTAACCTGCTTTAAATGGTCATCTGTTTTCAAAACTAGAAACAGGCTATGGGGTAATGGGTTAATTTTAAGCTCACCTGGCACGAAGTGCCAAGGTGATCTTTTAGGATCGCTGGATGTCCGTCGTCCGTTGTCTGTCTGTCCGTCCGTCCGTCCGTTCACAATTGGTTGTGAACACTCTAGCGGCTACAAATTTCATCCGATCTTCATGAAACTTGATGACAATGTATGTCTTGATAAAATCTAGGTCAAGTTCGAATGTGGGTCATGTCTGGTCAAAAACTAGGTCACTAGGTCAAATTATAGAAAAACCTTGTGAACACTCTAGAGGCTACAAATCTCATTGAATCTTTATGAAACTTCATCAAAATGTTTGCCTAGTTGATATCTAGGTCAATGTCAAATATGGGTCATGTCTGGTCAAAAACTAGGTCACTAGGTCAAATCATAGAAAAACCTTGTGAACACTCTAGAGGCTACAAATCTCATTGGATTTTTATGCAACTTAGTCAGAATGTTTGCCTAATTGATATCTAGGTCACGTTCAAATATTGGTCATGTCCGGTTAAAAACTAGGTCACAAGGTCAAATCATAGAAAAACCTTATTAACACTCTAGAGGCTACAAATTTCGTCCGATCTTCATGACACTTGATCAAAATGTTTTCCTAATTGATATCTAGGTCAAGTGTGAATGTGGGTCATGTCCGGTCAGAAACTGGGTTACTATGTCAAATCAAAGAAAATCAGTGTTAACCCTCTAGAGGCTACAGATCTCATTAGATCTGATTGAAATATTGTCAGAATGTTTGCCTACATCGAATCTAGGTCAAAATCAAACATGGATTGTGTCTGGTCAAACTCTAGGTCACTAGGTCAAATCATAGAAAATTCTTGTTTACACTTTAGAGGTTTAGAGAACCAGGTGAGCGATTTAGGGCCATGGTGACCCTTGTTAAATCTTCAGTTGAATTTTGATTACTCAATTTCACTTGAGGCAAACTTACCTTTACTTTGAAGTTAAAATATGGCATAACCACATTTATAAACTTTGAAATATGGGTACCGTAAGTTCGACTAGGATATGAATAGTATGTTCTGTGTGTCTCTCTTGCCTGCACGGCTGGGTGCTGCCATTGTATTTGTATGATTACTGGAACCGATTGTACCATTTGAAGCAGGCTAAAAGTAAAGCAGTGTGCATCTTAAGGTACATTCTGTCGTACTTTCAATCTGTTTTAAGTGGTCACCTGGCTTCAAAACTAGAAACATTCTATGGGGTAATGAGTTAAAGCAAGCTTAAAATATCAAAATTGAATTGTATTTGCATGTCTGTTCCAGGTGTAAAAATTGCTGGTGTAATCGCAGATTACAGACTAAAGGAAAAGACACATGGGACAGAAAGCTCTATAGGTACCTGGTAGAATGACCAACTGGGACCTTGAGACAGTATTCAAAAACCTTGATGACCGTCTGTCTGTTCGTCCCTGGCTTGTTCTTACTGAAAATATCAATAAAGAAATAGAAGATGACACCTTCTCAGAGCTTGTCAGGTTGTCCAAGGAAAAACTTGGCCAGGAATATGATAAGATACAGAGGGAAAAGGATCGTTTCTTGTATTTCGATACATTGGAGAGAAAATACAAGGAGGATGTTTCCATGGTTCTGGAGAACATATTTGAACATGCACAGACTCATGTTTGCCTAGGTAGGATATACCTTCAGGACCCAACTGTATCAACATTAGTTAAACTAACATCTGGGATAAGTTTAAACGATCTTTTGTTCTTTATACAATCACTAACCCACTACATGTATTTAACAAGAATGTTTTTTAAACCAAACTTTATACCCAGTGGTTAACTTTAACCTAAGTTTATACAATTGGCACTGGTGTAACTTTAGTTTAGCTCTTCCTCTAGAAGCCTTCTGTTTAACTCTCATCCTGCATTAAAATATTGAACCCTAATGAACTCTATTGACACCTATACACACAGTACAAACAGTGCACCTGTAAAGAGTACACTTGTCTGCTGAAAATGGTGTAAAACCATATCTGAGGGCTTATACTAGAGCCCTCTGATCAGGGTCTGCACTGTTTTTCATTTTGCAATATTATATATTGTCAAAAACAACCCTAAATATGCAAGAATTGACTTGACTTAACTGGGAACAGGAATTGTCAATTCACAATTTGAGGTTTCAGCGGTAAGATGATGCCATTATTGAATCCTCTTTCTAATGGCTGTTATTGTTGGATTTTAATGCAATATTTGCAATACTGCACACATCTCTTTTTGGCTTTATTATATGGTCTAGGCCCAGTAACACATTATTGTGAGTTGGATACCCTGCAGATGAGACTTTAAAAATGAACATCCCTTGTACTAGAGCTATACACTGGGCACGGCTGCCATTTCTCCGGATTTTTCCGAAATCTTCAGATTTTTATCATAGAAGATTGTAGCTTAAAGTAATCACGCTTGCAAAATAGAAAATTTGAAAGTCTAAGAATATTTCAAAACCAAATTATGGAAGCCCTGACTGGGCAATGCAAAAGAGCCAGAGGGCTCTACTGAAAAAGAGCGGGTTATCATCTGGGTTCCTTTGTATTGACTTCTGTCTCTCTGAGATATCCAGTTAGTCCAAAATTGGTAGAAAGGGAGGTATATTAAAACACTTAAACAGGGCTCCAGATAAGGGGGAGTAATAGATCCGAACAATCCAACATTTTCTTACTGATACAGCACCAACTCCTATGGTGTTACTACTCATTAGAAATTTTTGCAAAAAGGTTCATTTAGCAGGTATTATATTTCATAGTGAATGTTCTTGAGACACTGCTAACAAAGGTATATTTACCCAGACAGTTTCGTGATCTGGACTGTCTGTCCACTTGATCACTGGCGACTGAACTGTAGTCGACGGGTGTTACTTCCCTTTGCTACTACCGGAAGTGGCAGTAAACAAAGGGTTGTAAACCTTGCTGAGTCGGAACGCCCCAGCGAACCCCAGCATTATGAACAGGGACCAGGGGGCGTTCCGACTCAGCAAGGTTTACAACCCTTTGTTTACTGCCACTTCCGGTAGTAGCAAAGGGAAGTAACACCCGTCGACTACAGTTCAGTCACCAGTGATCAAGTGGACAGTCCAGATCACGAAACTGTCTGGGTAAATATACCTTTGTTAGCAGTGTCTCAAGAACATTCACTATGACTCATTAGAAATGTTTTAAGCAGAAATAAAGATTTTAGTTATTGAAATACTCCCCTAATCTGGAGCCCTGCTTAAAGGCTTAAAGCAGGTTTCTGTATTATGTCCCCACAGTACATAGTTGGGCATAGTCTTTTATCCTCCATCCATCTGTCTGTCCATCCATACATACAGTAGAACCCCTCTATTACGGCTACTAAAAAGAATGCTAATTGATTGTTTAATAACAGGTGACAGCTTAAAGCAAAGTGACCTCTATAAAGGAGCTTTCTGTTTAAGTGTCAACTTGCTTTAAGTAGTCACCTGTCGCGAGCACTTAGTAATTAACATAGTTTAGTGGTCGTAATAGAGAGGTTTAACTGTATGTCGGTCACACTTTTTGAGCAATTCTTAAGAGTTAATTGCCATTCACATCGATTAGGCATATGGGGGCATGTGTATGTTTTAAAAGTCTTTCATCCAGTTTTAATCTGCATTAAACTCACACTTATTTGAGAGAGATCTCCATGTCTATTAACGGGTTAACCTCTTGATACATATGTAAACGTATGTGTAACTACATCTATCTTATTATTTTAGGGGCAGTGAAGATTTCAGACAAGATTAAGGAGTATAGAAGACTGGAGGAGAGGTACAGCCTGCCGTGTAGCGATGGGAATTTTGTTGGGCGTGAGCAACTCCTGAACAATTGTATTGACTGTCTCCAGGCAGAGAGAAATCAGCAAGGTAGAAATGGTATTAAGCCTTGCTCCTTAACCCATTACCCCATAGCCTGTTTCTAGTTATGAAGACAGGTGACCACTTAAATAATCTCGTCTAATTAGTAGTCACACAATAGGGTTTAACCCTTTACCCCATAAATACGCCTTTTTACGCCTTTAATTTATTCCCCCCTCTGAAAACAGTTCCAGTTTATACAATCATGAATATGTATGTTAAGAAAAAAATTCTGTATCCTAGAAGATTATAGCTTAAAGCAGGTTGAAAGTAAAGCAGAATGTGCCTTCAGGCACATTCTGCTTTACTGTCAACCTGTTTTAAGTCAGCACCTGTCTTCAAAACTAGAAACATGCTATAGGGTTATGGGTTAATTTGTCTTGCTTATCAGGAACATTGTATGTTTCATTGCAATACCACCTAAGTCTCGGTTTTTCCTCTTAGTCACAGCTCAAAATCTAATTGCACAGATTTTTGTGACACTTCAACTCACTTGCAACTTCTGTGTTTTTAGACAATCAAGCAGGCAGTGGTGGCAAACAGCCAGTTGGGGTTGTCTTGTGTGGACTTAGTGGAATGGGTAAGACAAGCCTAGCAGAGCAAGTGTGCAACAAACTGCGACGCTCCAGACCTCCATGGGATATTGTCTACATCAACCAGCGGTTTGTACAACATTATTATTGGCATTTGAATGTCAATTAACCCCTTCACTGCCATGACGTCATCAATTTTAAACAATTGCCGTCTGCTTTGATTTCTCAAATTCAATGTGTATGTTTTTTGAGTTAAGAAATATTGAAATGAGTGTCAAACAGTTTGAATCCTGATTAGACGCTGCGATGCGCAGCGTCTAATCAGGATTCAAACTGTTTGCAAATAACCGTTGTACTCGGGGTAAAGCAGTGAAGGGGTTAAACCCTTTTTTGTGTAAGACAGGTTGTTGCTTAAAGACATCCCTAGATGACCTTTCGATCATAACACCTTGCCAGACAATTTCCTTGCAAAAATCATGGATCTTATGGCCATGTCGCTAGCAAAGAACCATTGAAGCTTCTCGTGTGAGACTCTACCTTTATATTTGATAGTTTGGTTAGAAATAACCATTGAAAAGCACTAGAGCGTGAGTATAATCTGGTTCTCACCAGGAAAACTGAGATTGGTACACCCACCGGCTGCACGGGCTAAACATGTTTTGACAGTTACATTGACACCTCAAATTTAATGGGGGGGGGGGGGGGGGGGGGACTCTTTCAAAGGACTGAGGAAAAGTCTTTAAAGAAGGCACAAAATAAAGTAGAAATCTCCAAAAGGAGAATATGTGCCTTACTCTTTTCCTGTTTGTTTTGCAGTTGCCCGCTAGAACCTAGGAATCTGTTATCAAAAAAGGGTAGAAGCATGAAAAGGCATATTTATTTGGAATAGGTAAAGATGTGAAAGGGTATAATGGCTCCGATAAACTGAACAAATCCAACATTATCTCACTTACTTCAGCACTAAATCCTGTAGTGTTAAATGTAGAAATAAAGCTTTTAGTTTTTTAAATACCCTCCTTGTCTGGAGCTCAGGCCCGGCTTTTACTAAACGTCTCAAACTCAAGCAAATCTCATGCTCATATTTCGTCTCAATCTTATGAGACATTGTCTCATTTGAGGCCTTGCTCATTTTGGCTTTTACTAAACAGCTCGAGAATTTGCTCAAATGAGACAGAGATTTTTAAGTGCATAAGCGGCCTATTGTTTACAGTTATCTCCATAAGAACATCATTAATTGCGAGAATCACACATCAAATTTCAATTAAATAACCCTGCTTGTTAATACTATCCTTCAGTAATAAACAACACTGTCCTTTTTAGCTTTATTGAGTTTTTCCCCTTTATTTATCAGTCTAAAAATAGAGTTGTTATTTTTATGACGTCATTTCCATAATAGAAAAGTATCATGCCACCCACATTCGACTAGATCTATTTATTTCTATGATATGTTGTTTCTAACCTTGTCAACATCAACTTTGTTAGCTGCATGTGTATATTACATTGATGAGCTCATCACTCTGCTGATCATGGCCAGTGGATTTACGTAGATCTGTATGATAGTCTGACAGTGTTGACAGTGTCAACCGGTTTCAAAACACCTAGAAACCCAGTGTTATCAACTTTAAAATCAACCAAAATCCATGAAATAAGTCATTTTCTGGCATAGTTTTCGTTATCTAAATGCCAATCAGCGAAATGGAAGTAATAGTATTAGTGCCAAGTAGCCTACTTTAAGAAAAAATAATTTACGATACACTCAATCATGAATCCTCGATTCACCCAAATCCACCGAAGTCCAATACAAATCTGAATAAGGGGAGATCCTTTGAAAGCACAGAAAACAAAGCAAATACTGAAAATTGCAGACTCGGTTTAATTGAGTCTGTTCATGAGCAATACTGAAATATGCAACATTGCTCACGCCCCCTAGCACCAGCTTAAGCGGAATTCAACTTTCAACTGTAAATGCGCTGAAATCAATGATTCCAAAGGACCAGAAAGTATAACAACACTGAGAATGAAGTACGGGGCAACTTTTTACAGCCGCCACACAAGCACTTAACATCTGCTGTTGTGAATTATATAAATCTGAATAAGGGGAGATCCTTTGAAAGCACAGAAAACAAAGCAAATACTGAAAATTGCAGACTCGGTTTAATTGAGTCTGTTCATGAGCAATACTGAAATATGCAACATTGCTCACGCCCCCTAGCACCAGCTTAAGCGGAATTCACCCAAGAACACCCATAACCACGAAATAAGCCTTAGACTGACAATATTTTCATTACTGGCATAGGGTTATTGTCAATGAGGCAGCTACATACCTGCCTCACAAATTTTGAGCAAATTCTCATTCTTTGAAATGAGATCGGTCTCACAATTGTTAGTAAAAGCCAACTTGAGCAATTGCTCATCTCATGACTAGAAGATTGAGCAAGATCTCATTTTTTGAGCATGAGCAAGGGTTTGAGACGTTTCGTAAAAGCCGGGCCTGGGCTATTTCTATGAGGTAAAAAGTGATGTGATTGGCAGGAAGATTAGGTCAAGTTTGATTTCAAATCATTTAGCCTCATTTTCTGCAGTTGGTGAAATTTTGCAGTGAATATTATCAGTCTAGCCATAAGCTCAAGTATGTCTCAACCAGTTATCACTAAACTTGGCCATGGTCGAAAAAGTTCAATGGTGTAATAGGTTGATAGCAATGAACAACTTGGATGCATCATTTAGATCACCTCAAACACTGGAGTTTTTGCCCTTTACCAGCTCTGACAGATATAAATTGAACAATTTAACTGTAATTCTTAATTGCCCTTTAATTCACTCAGCCCTGAAACTCCAGATGGACAATTCTAATATCAAATTAAGTTTATCTATTGACTATTTAGGTTTTTTTTCTCATATAATGATCTGGTTCTACAGTGTTTGCATATGTTTCAATGTCTTCTTTACAGGTACACTGTTTGTACATGACACATGTGCTCGTTGCTAGGGCTGATTGGGTTAATATATCAGGTGAAGTTTGGTATGCAACCAAGAGCATCACAGGCAGGAACAATATTTTTACATTAGTGTGTTAGGAAACAATTATATACTTCTCCACCACAAAAGAATATCGATTGATGGTGTTGGATACACGTGACAGCTTAAAGCAAATCAGAAACAAGTAATAAAAACTTGGCAGACTTAGCACACTGATCAAGGAGTTAAACATTTTTGCACTCTTGTTTGTATGTTTCTTCCTTACAGCGGGAAATGTGAGTTGAAGGAATTGTGTGCAGACCTTGTGAAGAAGTTGCCAAGTACATGTACATCTAATGAGAAAGACCCACTCTGCAAATTTATAGAGGAACAGGACGCCCAGAGTCTCAGTAAACAAGCCCAGCATCTGATTGGAGAACTATGTACCAATGGCAGAGGAAAAAGTTGGTGTAGTATTTACCTGTACTGTTGTGTATACATTCAGTGTTGTATTCGGTGAACACTTTTTGAAGTAGTATTCAGCTCTCATAAAACAGGTGACTGCTTGATACAGGATTAAAGTAAAACAAAAGCACCTGAAGGAGCTTTCTGCTTTACTTTTGTCCTGCAATAAGCTGCCATCTATCTTAAAGACATTACATCAGTCTATTCAATGATCCCCCATTGTTCTCACTAGGCGAGAAAGTAACTGTAAAGCATGAGAAATGTGTGCACAGCCAATGTCAGCAATCTCAAGTTTTCTATAGAGGCCCTGACATACTCGCGCTCAAAGGGTTTTCAATGGGTTTTACTAACCAAATTATTAAATATAAGGTATTGGCCTCACATGAGACACTTCAATGATTCTTTGCCTAGACGTTTGTACAGTTAAAGCATGCTATTCCTGATTTAATTCAAACTTTTATCAGACTAGGTGTTACCATCCAAGCTAGGTCAAGTAATGTCTTTACAGACTGTCAATCTATGAGGTTGTTTTGTTCTGCATTAAGCTGCCACTTATACTAAAGGCCGCCAATTTATCTTTCAGTGGTTGCTTAACCCTTTGCATGTGTTTTTATGCCCTTGACATCTGAAGATGTTGAGGCATACAGTGATTGACCTGTCCGTCCGTAATAGGTTAAATAGATTTTACTGTATCGTCTAGCATCAACATGGCTTACTTAAATACTTGGATACTTATACAGTTGTTGCCTTGGACCATTTCCAATCCACCAGTATCATCCAACCTTGACCTAATTTTACTTAAAGAATATTGTAAATGGCTATTTCTTGGTTTACGGGTACTAGATTTTACTGTTTCTTCTAGCGTCAACATAACTGACTACAATGCTGTGATACTTATACAGGTCTTGCCTTGGAGCAAATTACCCAACCTCAGTTGACCTTGACCTTGATCTAATTTGGACTTGGAAAAGGTTCAGAATATATTGTCAAGGATGTCACCGGGGGGCATAAGAGTTTATGAACACAATCTCGTTTTTTCATCTAAATGAGAAAGAATCATGTGTCTATGGTACTTTGCAGGAGTGCTTCTATGGCTTGATGATATGGATGGGCACTGTGACACACCTAGTAGACTCCGTGATCTTAGCAGTTTCCTAGACAGGGTCATGAAGCTTATATATCAAGAAGGACATGTAAGTCACTCAATGCCTTTTTATGGCCATTCCTGTGTTTAATCCTTCCCCCCATAGCTTGTTTCCAATGTTAAACCTATGTTTAACCTATTACATCATAGCCTGTTTTTAGTTTTGAAGACAGATGACAACTTAAGCAAGTTGAAAGTAAAGCAGAATGTGCATTATGGCTTATTCTGCTTTACTTTCAGCCCGCTTTAATCTACAATTTGCTAGGATATAGAAACTATTTCTTACGGTTACATATTCGTGACTATAAGTTGAAACCATATTCTTCTGTGGAGGAATAGATTAAAGGCTTGAAAAGGGTATATGTGAGGGAACGGATGAAATGTTAAGAAAGTTGATACAACAATTATTGTTCAACTATGTACATTTACAACATGTAAACAGTATATATACAAAAATTGCACAGCGACAAAATATTCTTGGGGGTTTGCAGTCTTGTTATTCCAAATGTTAAAACAACTGTGAAAACATTGGCTACAAGGAAAACATGAAACATTGTCTCCACAAACATATCTGGATTTTAGCAGGCAACATTTTCAGCAGGTGACATCTATTAACCCTCTACCCCTAAACCTGTTTCTAGTTTTGAAGACAGGTCACAAAGCAGGTTGAGAGTACAGCTGATTTCAGTCTGATTTAAGCCATCATCTGCTAAATTATGGGAAATATTTCTTTTCTTAACCCTTTACCCAATAGCCCGTTTATAACATTAAATATAGGTACTCACTTAAAGCAGGTTGAAAGTAAAGCAGAATGTGCCTTAAGGCACATTCTGCTTTACTTGCAGCCTGCTTTAAACTACCATCTACTAGGTTGTATAAAAATATTTGTTATGGTAATTGTTCATGAGGGTATAAACTGGAACTATTTTCTTCAGCGGAGGAATAAATTAAATACGCTAAAAGTCGCTTCTATGGGGGAAAGGGTTAAGTGGAAGAATATATTAAAGGCATAAAAATTAGTACTTATGGAGTAAAGGGATGAGTATTGACAGGGTTGGAATGCAATTTCTTTTATTGTGTGCTTACAGACAAGACTGCTCATCACTGTTGCTAGAAAACTTGGGAGAGATTCTGGGCCAATACTGCAGAACATGCCAAAGCTTGGAGAGTGGCTGAAGGAAATTGAGGTGACCTCCATGACCCCAGCAGAAACAGAGCAAATCATCAGGAAGAATGGAAACCTCCCTGACAAGGTGATTGTAAATCCTGTAAGAGTTCTTGATCTGACAAGCATTGCAAATACAGTCGAAACTCGATACTTGGAACTCCATTCAGTTGAAATTACAAGTACTTTTTAACCCATTACCCCGTAGCATGTTTCTAGTTTTGAAAACAGATGACCACTTAAAGCAGGTTGAAAGTAAAGCAGAATGTGCCTTAGGGCACATACAGCTTCATGACTATAAAATTTAACTGTTTGCTACCATTGAGAAATAAATCAAAGTCGTAAAAAGGCGTATTTATGAGGTAATGAGTTGAGATGATTTCGAAAACTTGATCTGACTTTAGTCGAGCTTACCCATTTTTCAAAGTTAAACGTGGCTTAGCCATGTTTAAGCTTTGAAATATGGGTAAGTTCCACTTGGTTCAATGATACTTACTTCCTTATGTCTCAATAAAAAACCTGTATTTAACATCATCAACAGAAAATAAGTTTTGGCACATTTTGGAGGGGTAGGTAGAGGTGTCCTGTGGTGCCTATGGGAGTGAAAGGGTGATGGTCATAGAATCCTCTTCTTCTTCCTCTTCTTCCGTATAAAGGACATGAATCAAATGCTGCAATGTACTTCGTCCTTCATATCAATGTTGAATACATAGAGGATAATCAATTCCTTTGGATTGATATGAAAAATATATCACTAGAATGGGTTGTTATCTGGTTAAAAAACGAGTCTGCAAATATCCATCCATAGGAACTAATTATTCTATTTATTATTTACATTTTAATGACGTTTTTACAGAGAACGCACACAAAACTAGTTGTTTACGTTCCACATCACAAAACTATTGTGATGTGACGTCACAAAAATTGATATCGTCACTGCAACTGTGACGTATATGAAATTTATCTAACTGGGAAATCACTATAAATCATCAATAGGTATATAATAATAAACCTTTAACCAATTACCACATTGTCTGTTTCTTGTTTTTAAGATAGGTGACCACCTAAAGCAGGTTGAAAGTAAAGGAGAATGTGCCATAGGTGCATTCTGCTTTACTTTCAACCTGCTTTAAGCTACCATCTGTTGGGATGCAGGAAACATTTCTTAAGGTGTATATTCATGGTTGTGTAAAGTTTATTAATAATTTAAAGGCCTATTAATGGGGTTGTGGGTTAACAAATTCATCTCTAGCAATCAGGCAATCTAGCAATCATTGATGATTTTCAAGACAGATGGCAGTTAAAGGAAATTTCTGTTTGTTTTGTCAACCTACCTTAAGCAGTCACCTGCAACCTACTTTAAGCAGCCACCTGCCTTAAAATAAATCAAAATTATTTCAGTAGGATAAGTGGATTTTTTCTGTTCTATTCATTTCTTGCAAAATCATTGAATTATCTATCCAAATGTAAACATATATAGATTGATACAGTCAAACTTCTATATTTTGAACTTGCTTAACTTGAATTGTCTGATATTTCGAAACATGAATTTGCCTTATTTCAAGCTTGGTTTAAAGACGTATCCGGGAGTTGTTACTGCGCATCCCAAACGCGCATGTCCTTTCCGCTCTTTTCTGTATTTTCCTATCGTGGGTGTAATTATTTACGATCACAACAGCGTCTAGATCATCGGATTTCGCGAATACAATATTTACTCAACTATCGTTATCTATCGTTAAAAAACCCTTTTAAAATTCCTGGGGATATGAAGAGACGCAAATCAGGATCATTTGTGACAAAAAAGTGCTCGAAATCTCTGGAAAACATTAGTTTTTTCACCAGGAACTCGCCGACTCGAGTCAGCGTTAATAATCATAATGTGACAGGGAGTGAATTTAGTGTTGACATTGCCCCTTCCTGTGATAGTCTTTTTGAGATCGATAGTCGGGTCTAGACTCCGGGCGACTTTTTCCAGTCGGTCTGAGTCCGGACGACTTTGACACCCGCCGGCCATGACAGGCGTGTTTTGCCGCACTGCGGTGCTCTTGTTATGATATTTTATCTTATGAATGGTTATGTTAACTCACTGCCCACATTGAATAATGATTGTAGATGTGTTTATTGGTGGGTCTACTTTTTGTCCAGAGTATATTTCCTTTGTCACATCAGCTACCGATAACAAATTATGTGTGTGAGTTCATCTTTGGATGGCGGAGTGTCGCATACCATTTTCAGGTCACCGTGAACTTGACCTTTGACCTTCATTTTACAAAAAGCTTGTTCTGAGCATATATCCTATATCTTACCAGTTACCTATTCCAAATTCAGTGTTTGAGTATGGATACTTCCTACATTCTGAACTGAAATATTTGAACATGTATTACCTCCCTTTGATGTATGAATATGCATGCAGCTCTATGTAGCTTTATTCATTTATTATATAGCTTTAATGGGTTTTAAGCCAAAGAAAATATGTGTGAAAATAAACATAAAGTTGTGAATAAAGAATGAATGAATTATGCACCATCAGCATCATATTTAGGGGGGAGGTGGGAGGGGGCATTTCATTTTTCACTCCGACTTGAGATGATGACAACACTGCATTTTTCAGAAGAACTTTCTAAAGTGCATAATATATGTCACAATGCAAGACATTTCTGTATAGCTGTGGGTATTACTTTATAAAGTATAACATTTAGACTATTTAAAACAAAATTGTTAAAAAAGTGCATATTCACTGATAAAGGGAGGTAATACAATTGAACATATCTCTGAAACGAACAAGGCGAGGTACTGTTTTCTCATTCGTTCTATACTTGTTATATAATTATCTACTGTTATAGAAAAAAATAGGAAATTCTCCGCGCTAGAATTTTTTATTTTTGCAAAAAGGCTCGATTTTTTGACGATTTTCGAGTTCATTTTGCACATATTTTATGCATAAAATCTGTATAATGCCACTCAAATCTAATTATTTTACATTCATGTGTAACACTATTCCATATACATGTAATTAATTAAAATTGGACTTGAAGTATCGATATTTGTGTGTTTGATGGACTTTCTTCTTATGAGGCCTAATTTCGGAAAATTTGAATATAGTACTTCTAAAAAAGAGTAAATTATACAAAAAGTAGCAAGGCGACCTATGTTTTTGAAGACTGTTTTTACTTTCATTTATATCAATTTACTTATATGCAAAGTTTAAAAAAATTCTCCGCGCTAGAAAAATCTCCCAGATACGTCTTTAATTGAACATACCCATGTTTCAAAGTTAAAACGTGGCTTAGCCGCGTTTTAACTTTGAAATACGGGTATGTTGGACTTAATCGAGTTCGAGAAATCGATGTTCTACTGTAATGGGAATGAAACAAATTATCATAAGTCGCTATCATTTTCGATTCATATTCTCTTTTACAGGACATTACAGAAGAGGTTTGTGAGAAGATTTGTTCTCTGTGTTGTGGAAGTCCTATTGCTATAAGAAGTGTGGCTGATCTCCTCAGGGAAGGTTGTAAACTTACTGAAATTATGGGTTACTTAAAGTGTAATCCAGGCCAAGCTCTTGTAGTGAACCAGCAACTAAGCAAGTGTATAAGCAAGTCACTGGAGAAGCTCGATATAGACATTGGCCCTAAAGAATGTAGAGGATTACTTGTACAACTGTTGATGTTCCAGTCAGCAGAATTTGATCTTGATGATGCCTTTGCTGTGACTCATGATACCATGGAAACAGAGATGTTGGCCTACATGAAGGATGTTGAAATGAGCAAGCTTCGTTTCAGGTTGATAGAATTCAAAGCTTGGCATTTGCTTGAGTCAAAGCATCAATACAGGCAGAATGAAAAGGAGAGTCATATATACTCTCTGCATCCACTAGTAAGGAAATATTTAGAGACAGCTATTGATGAATCAAAAGAGTTAAAGTTTGCTGAAGAACAAGCTAAAAGTAGGTTTTTAATGTACTTTTATCAGAAAATTCAGGAATTTGCCATGAAGCAAGATAAAACTCCCATAAGAACTAAGTTTAAAATTGAAGATAAATGGGTACACATTAAACAATTCTATGAGACATTACTGAATGAGTGTGACACCTTTTCTGTGTTTGATCTAACCCCAGTTGGGCACAAAATGTCTGCTAAGTCTGTGACACTCCAGCATAACCGTTTATGGAAAATAGCTTGTTCTGTTCTGCATATTGAAAAAAGGAAAACCTTTGCCAACAAACAGGCAATGCACGCTAGGGCAAATAAAAATGCATATGGTTATATATACTGGACATGTATGGAGGCAGAAAACTTAATGCAGCAAGACAAGAAAGAGTTGGCAGAAAAAGTCCTTGATGAAATGATAAATGAAATAGGAGACAACATCGAGGGAGGGGTACAAAATGCTAAGTTTGGTTACAGGGTACATGATTGGGAATGGCCGACCATAGAAATAGTACCAGTGTATGCTGCATATTGTGCCACTCGTGGGAAACTGCTTAATGAGACAAAGTTCTATGACAGGGCGCTTGAGTACTTGAATTTGGCAGAGTACATGTTACAAGGACATGTTCCACATGCTTTACGTAGAACAGGAAAAGAGAGAGTAAGCAAGAGGGAAGTGAGAAATGAGCGTGCTAAAGTAGAGAACCTTATTGGAGTGGTTTATTTTAACA
This sequence comes from Gari tellinella, assembly GCA_922989275.2. Taxonomy (NCBI): domain Eukaryota; kingdom Metazoa; phylum Mollusca; class Bivalvia; order Cardiida; family Psammobiidae; genus Gari; species Gari tellinella. Next base: position 88,893,127 of record OV277860.1, read on the forward strand.
AGGAGAACTTTGAGAAATCAAGGGAGTATCATGAAAAGGCGTATGAAACAATCAAAAAGGAACTGCAAGAGAATGTTAAATGGCATGAGGATTATACAGAGTATCTATCAAACCTTGCTACTACCTACCATCAACAGGGACTCAACAGTAGTGAAAAGGCAATTAAAGCTCAGTACTTTCGTGAATCTTTACAAACCTACAACAAGTGTATTGAGACAGACAAAATGATGAAAAGAGATATGACATTTGCTCATGGCTGTGTACTCGGCAAGAGGGCAGAGATATTTTATCTGCAGGAGGATTATGAACGAGCAATTGTTGATCAGAAGAAAGGGCTCAGAATCATTAGAAATTTGTTTAGACCACCAAACATACACATCACATTAGCTTCTGAGCGGATGGCCAGATACTATTTAAAACTGGGAAAGATACAAAAGCAGCAACAAAAACTTGGTATGATTTGAATTGCAATATTTGAAAACTTAACTTATTCACCCCTGAGACTTTTAATAGATAATTCCAATTTCCAAGTAAGTTTAGTCCTTTTATATGTATTGCACAAATGACAATGTAGATCTGCACTGGACAAGTATATTTTGCACTGGTACAATGTTTATATATGACTTGTATATTTGCCGCTAGGGCTCCATGAGTTAAAATGTCACCAACAAATTGTATGAGATGAGGATCTCAGATTCATCTCAAATGCTAATGTATTTAGATAAAATGTAACTTTGGGGCTCAAATCTGACCAATCAAAAGCTTGAGAACAATCTCAGACTCATCTCAACACTTTATAACCATGGGCCTTGATGTCAAGTGACTTTATGTCTGATATGAAAAGAATGTATGTCTGATATATAAATTCCTTTATAAGATGTCAATAAGAACTTGGTTCCAAATTCTAATTTCCCGATTCAAGGGATGAAAAACCATCTGTCTGTTGAGATCTATACAATTATTTATTGAAGTGTAACTAAACATTACTTAGGCTTTACATGTAGTATTTTTCTGGAATTTTGCAGATGAAAAAGATGCATCTTTTGAGGAAGCATTTGACCATTTTGATAATACTCTGATATATAATTCCTTTATAAGACGTTGCTAAGGACTTGGTTCCAAATTCTAATTTCCCAATTCAAGGGATGAAAAACCATCTGTCAGTCCGTCTGAGTTGAGATCTATACAATTATTTATTGAACTGTAACTAAACATTACTTAACCCTTAGCCCGCCAAATAAATTGTCGTCTGCTATATTTCTCGTCTGCTTCAAGTTTCAAAGTGCTTCAAAGTTGCTCAAAATTGCTGAAAATGTTGTCCGAGTGTCAAACAGCTTGGATCCGGATGAGACGCCGAGTTACTCGGCGTCTCATCCGGATCCAAGCTGTTTGCATATGGAGCTATAGTCGTGACTGGCAGGCTAAGGGTTAAGCTGTACATGTAGTATTTTTCTGGAATTTTGCAGATAAGAAAGATGAATCTTTTGAAGAAGCATTGGACCATTTTGATAATACTCTGTCATACATCGTAATGGGAGGACTTCCAAAAGACCATAATAAACACAGAACATATAGGATAATAAGAGGTAATATGTCAATCTTGTATAAACCCATTACACCGTAAATGCTACTTTTTACGCCTTTAATTTATTCCCCCACTGAAGAAAATACCAGAGTTCTACTTTATCAGTCACAAATATGCAGGCCAGCATAAGATATATTTCCTATATACTTGCAGATGGTAGCTTAAAGCAGGCTGAAAGTAAAGAAGAATGCACATTTAAGGTGCATTCTGCTTTACTTCCAACCTGCTTTAAATGGTCACCTGTCTTCAAAACTAAAAACAGGTTTTTGGGTAATTGGTAAAGCAACTTTACAATGAAGTAGCATAGAGGCCATCTAAGACTGGTGAGTGTTTATACTGCAGAAAGCTAAATTATTTATTTCCTGCACTTACCCATTACCCAATAGCTGCCTGTTTTTAGTATTGAATAAAGGTGGCTACTTTAAACAGGTTGAAGGTAATGTAGAATGCACATTTGGTCGCATCCTGCTTTAGAAAGGCATACTTATTGGGGTAATTGGTTCAGGAACCATACAAGACTACCAATGAGTCTTTTATCACATAGGCACAATATAAGATTTATTTTGATTTTTTTTTCTGTATAAAGGAGCTTTCTGTTTTATTGTCACTATGCTTTAAGAAGTCTGCTGTCATAAACAATTAATGTTTAACACAATTTTGTGGTCGTCATAGAGAAGTTTTACTGTACTTTACATGTACATTTTCTTATCATTAAATTGCATTTACAGAGAAACACCTCGAGTTACTTTCCATGATGAAGAAAAATCCCAGGCGTGTTGAGAAGAAGTACAGGGTATGTAGTATCTCTAATGTTCTTACATTTTCAAATCAGGAATCATCTTCTTACAAAGAAGCATAGTCGCTCATACCCAATGATCATAGGTTGGTTATTTTAAGCTTTGATAATGTTGCCAGGATACTGACATTTGTAAGGAGGATCAGTTGGCACCAAACATTGATGCTATACAGTTAAAATATAAAAATCATTTTGTTTCAATTTTCCTTTTACATGTTTTGGACTTCCCTTTTGTTGCCCTTAATCAACAGGTTATAGATTTTTGAACAAATTGTTTGAAAATTAATTTTTTCGTTCTTTCTTTAGTATACTGAAATTTTGTATGGAGGTTCAAGCATTGGTGTCAAACATAGCTGCTGCAAAGACAAGTTACATTTTAGACTTAACCTTTCAACAGGCAGGCATCAGGTGGCTTTGACTCCATTTCTGGTTGGTAATACAAGATGTCTGGTTTTCACATAACACAGCTTATCTTTCATATATTTAGGCATTTGAAGAAGGCAAATATGATAAACAGATAGAACAAGACAAAATGGATGATTTCAACCTAGATGAGTTTTTAAAGAAACACCAGGAAGAAGGTACAGAGTTTGAACTGATTCCATGCAGCGATTCAGAGGAGGACTCTGATGAGTCAGCAAGCTCTTCTCCTAGTTCATCATCTAGTTATGGACAAGAGTTGAACAAACAACCAAGACTGGATAGTGGTATTGAGGTGTGCAGAGGAATGAGTCAGGAAGACATGGAACACCGAAATAGTATAAACAGACAGTATAGTGACGGCATGAAAGGGCTTGAAGGGCGATATGGTGAAGTTAGTCAAGGCAGATATTTGCCAAGACGAGAAAGTAGTGAAAGTGCGTTTGAGCAGTCAATGATGGACTTAGGTATGGGCAGTGTTAGTAGGCAGCAGTTATATAGAGACACACATGTAACAAGTCAGGAGTTAGCAGAGGTGGAATACAGAGTGAAGGATGGACCAATACACAGGCCTTCAGTGCGAGATTCAGGGATGGGAGATAGTGAGGAACATGACACTGGTCAGAGGAGGAAACTTGTCAGACAGTCTAGTTTAGATGTTCCTTCCAGTTTTACAGGTACAGGGAAACCTCTCTATTACAACCACTAAAACAAAGGTCAATTAAATGTTTAAAAGAAAGGCAACACCTTAAAGCAAGGTGGCAGTAAAACAGAAAGCTCCTTTAAGCTATAAATTTTTCCATTTGCATAGACAGTTGATGTTGGTTTTGCAGCATTTGATCAGTTGCTTAACCCAATATCCCATAATTACACCTTTTTAGGCCTTTCATTTATTCCTCCACTAAAGTAAATAGTTCGAATTTATTGAGTCAGGAATATGTAGCAAAATATATTTTTTCTATCTTCTATCAGAAACTGATGATAGCTTAAAACAGGCTGAAAGTAAAGCAGAATGAGCCCTAAGGCGCTTCTGCTTTACTTTCAACATGTTTTAAGTATTCACCTGTTTTCAAAACTTGAAACGGGCTATAGGACAATGGGTTAAAGAAGGAGTAAAATACAATAATTTATACAGTAATGAATATGCACTGTCAGATATACAATCTCTCTGCCTAGCAGATGTTAGCTGAATGCACCTTAAGGCACATTTTGCTTTACTTTCAACCTGCTTTAAGTTGTAACCAGTCTCCAAACTCGAAACAGGCTATAGGGTAAAGAGTTGAAGCAAGATTAAAGTAAGATAGAAACTCTTGTAGGAGCTTGATTTATTTTTAGCTCACCTGAGCTAGCTCAGTGTGAGCTTTTGCAATCCTTGAATGTCCATCATCAATGTTAGTCGTCAACAATTTTAGTGTTTACACTCTAGAGGCCTCAATTTTGTATATTACCATAAGAGTTTAGATGAGATCGATTATGGTTGAAATTGGATCAATAGGTCAATAGTTATCTACCTTTGAACTGCCGAAAATTCCATATTCAACAGTGTTTACACTCTAGAGACCACCATTTTATCCAATCTTTCTCAAACTTGCTCAGATTGTATATGACTATAAGAGTTCAGATGGTTTTGATTATGTGGTTGAAATCGGAAGAATAGGTCAAGAGTTATGTACCTTTGAATTGCTGAAAATGTCATTCAACAGTCACATGTGTTTACACTCTAGCAGCCACAATTTAATCAAATCTTTCTCAAACTTGCTTAGATTGTATATGACTATAAGGTCTCAGATGGGTTCAAGAATGGTTGAAATCGGACTCTTTGGTCAAGATTTATCTGTCCTTGATGTGTTGAAAATATCATTAAACAGTGTTTACACTCTTGCAACTACAGTTTTCAACCTGTCGGTCTGCTTTAAGCTACCATTGGTGGAATGAGGGAAGTATTCTTATGATACACATTTATGACTACATGTATAAATTGGAATTGTATGTTTCAGTGGAAGAATAGATTAGGCGTCAAAGCAAGTTTTTATGGAGTAACGGGTTAATATTGCTGCTTGATTATCAATTGTAATGACCTGGTTCAATTTTTTTCACTACTTGCAGGTCGAGGTTTATCTGGGGACAGTTCTATGGAGGACCTAGAAGACCGCAACAGTTCACCTTTCTTGTCACCACAGAGACCTGTAAGCTCATCAGTGATCAGGCACACTTCACAACAGTTGCCAAGGAAACGCTCCCTTGAGGTTCATCAGGGGATAGAGCAGCCAGGAACCAGTACCTCAACCCAAGATAGAAGACAGTCATGGCTCAGTGCCAATACTGGGTCCGGTGGTAGCGCCGAGGACCGACGACTGAGTTGGGCAAGTACAGGCTCACAGGACAGCGTCACAACCCAGCTTAAGATGTTTACACCATTTCGGGAAAATGTTTTTCTTGAAGGTAAATCTATAATTATACTAAAATGCAAAAGAATCTGCACATGGAGTTTACTTGTTTAATATCCATGATTGAAATATTATGTTTGGTACTATGCTTTAGGTTATTCAATTACCTACAGAGTGGTTTAATTAACTTGTTTTCATATATCTACATAGACGTATGTTTATCGGTTGGGCACAGCGAGGGTCAAACTGAAAATTACACAAAATGTGACATTTATATTACTGTACATTAAACTGTGTTTGATGACTCTGGTAATGATTCTGTTGTGATATTTTCATCAATTCATCAATATTGGATATGGCTACCAGCATGTCAAATCATATGTATAATATGACGTCTCATATTTGTAGTGAGTCTTTAGTGCTGGCTTAGCTGAAACAGTTACAGTCAATTTTCATTATTCTATCATCAAAAGAGTGTTTGATGTCTTATGTTATTTTTCAGAAGCAGAGGATGAACCAGAAAGGAAAAGAGTTAAATCCTCAGAAACTAGATGGGGGTACAGTGATGACAAGCCACCAGGGTATCCATGATGAGATATACATGTATTTATAGGAGTTTGAAACATTTACAAAATGTACCAAGGACATAGGTGTATTACCTTAACATTCCACAATTAGGAGTTACAAGATTAATTTTGGTCTCATGGTGTTAGGATAGTATGGGGGCTTCAACAATAATTTAGTTGGGGTGTAGTTATATATTTGGCAGCATAACAATTGGTCTCAGGCAGTCACGGTTGCCAATTGTACGAGGGCTGTCCCAAAACACCGTGGACTGATATTATTTTTGAAGAACCCGACGTAATATTTCTTTGATATTTTTACCAATGCTATTTCAAACATTTTCACATTTGCATGAGAAATTTTAAGGTTCCTGAACACACTTGACCAGATTTTATTTGTAAATATTCATTGTTGGTTAGATTATGCGGCGCACGCCAAAATCTTAAAGGTAGATTTAAAGAGGTACATTTTACAACCTCCTACAAAGCAATTTCGAATTTGAATTTGCGCAAAATTGCGTCATGAATGTTGACGTTGTTATATATGACGTCATCCTTGAAAAATTCGTTAACGTAGCGTCATTTAAAAAAAAGATATCTAGGTTATGACGAATGATACTGTGTTCTGAAGACGCATGAAATGACGACGTCAGAGGAAAAGGCGGCGCAGCAGAATGTCATAGAATACTGCTTTGAGTTGAATTTGATCCCGAAACAGACGTTAAAACAACTACAATCAAGAGAAATGTATCAATCAGCATCTCGCTTGCTGGTGTTAAAAAAAATACGCGATTTTCAGAAGGATGGGTTGAGAAAATAATGTAAAGATGGGATAGCCGGAAGAAATTGACGGTTTCATTGTAGAAAACGTGAGGAGCGTCATGATTGGTGATCGGCGTCTTGCGATGAGATAGAATGCTTAACTCATCGGGGTGAGCAAATGGTTTGTACATCACCTTTTACGTGAGAAATAAAACACGTCGAGAGTCGGTGCTATATGGGTGCCACGCTTGTTAAGAGCAGAAGAAAAGGAATGATGTGTCCAGGTATCAACCGTTTTTTTAAGACGATATTCGAGAGATCAGAACTTTTTCATCAAACACCCTTCACACAGATCTATTGCATACGATACGAGAGAAGTGACCGGGGTTCATTGACAACTTTGAAAAGCAACATATTTCACAAGGTTATCGCTTCGTGCCACATTTCCCAGCATGCACATTTGGAACTTGCCGTGTTGGGGTTTCAAAAGCTTAAACATCCGCCTACTACCATTGACCTAGCCGATTAGATTTTGCAGTATATTCATACCTAAAATTGAGCCTCAATTACGCCGACAAAAATTGAAAACGTTGAAGACAGCTCAAACAAGGAACATTGAGAGTGTTGCGCGAGTTTCATGTATAGATACCAGCTTGTTTAAGAGGCTGTGTGTCAGCGAAAATGCATCCATCACCACTACAAGTAAAGGAGTGACGTTGTTCAACGTCGATTACGTCATAACGTTATCTAGTGTGCGCCGGGGTTACACAGGTAGTGTGTTACAAATTACTCTTTGCTGGTGAGTTTTAAAGATAGCGCGTTAAAACTTCACACATGTTTACATAAACCCTATGTTTATATATACTGACGACCGTTTGCCTCTGCTGTTTTAACGAACAATTTTATAAGGAAAGTCTACGGTGTTTTGGGACAGCCCTCGTATAGTACATTACAACACTGGATCTCACAGGGACAAACTGCATAATTAACATTTTTAGCTCGACTTTTTCGAAAAGTCAAGCTATTGTCGTAACCCTGTCGTCTGCGTCAGCGTCTGCGTTAAGTTTTTAGAATAAGGTTTTTGTAAGAGTTCATTTCTCAAAAACTATCAAAGGTATCCATTTGAAACTTGGAATACTTGTTTAGTATCAAAAGGGCAACTCATTACAACAAAGCAGGTAACCCTGGGATTTGTCATTCCAGAGTTATTGCCCTTGTTTTATTTACTTAAAAATTGTATATTAACTTATCTAAATAACTATGGAATATATTAACTTGAAACTTTTAATACTTGACAAGTATGAAAAGGGCAATTCGTTACAACAAGGTAGGTAACTCTGTGATTTGTGATTTCAGAGTAATTGCCCTTGTTTTATTTACTTATAACTTGTAAATTGAAATATCTTAATAACTGTCAAAGGTTTTTAACTTGAAACTTTAAATATGTGTGTTATATCAAAAAAGCAACTCATTCAAACAAGAAAGGTGACTGGGGATGTGCCATTCCAGAGTTATTGCCCTTGTTTTTATTTACATAAAACTTGTAAATTGAAATTTCTCAATAACTACCATAGGTATTTACTTGAAACTTTAAATACTTGTTTAGTATCAAAAGGACAACTCATTACAAGATGGCAGGTAACCTTAGATTTTGTGATTCCAGAGTAAATGCCCTTGTTTTGACTTAGAATTTAATTAGATTTCTTAATAACTACCAGTACCATAGGTATTAACTTGAAACTTTGAATACTTGTTAAATTTCAAAATGGCATCACCTTTCATCAAGGCAGATAACCATGGAATTTGTCATTACAGAGTTATTGCCCTTGTTTGACTCAGAATTTGTATATGAAATTATTCAGTAACCGTAGAAAGTTATTAATTTCAAACTTCCAATATATTTGAATACTTGTTTAGTTTCAAAAGGGCAATTCATAACAACAAGGCAGGTAAAGCAGGCAAATATATTGTCCTTGTTTTGACTTATAGTTTACTTTAAATTGAGTGTAGACTGTCCACGTATGTTTGAGTTGTTGTTGCTTACACATTTCTATGATCAATAGGGCATTAAACACCTATTCACATTCTTTAAGTTTGAAAAATGTAGCCGTCTCAAGTATATGAAAGTCGAGCGTCCAGCACCTGTTTGCGGTGCTCTCGTTACTCATTTTTGTGCCCATCTTTTATACGAGTAGTTATGGAGAAATAATTTTTTAAGTAAATATCATTAACTCTTCAAATATTTAAAGTTTATATCAAGTTTAATAATTTGATTGCCTAGCAATAGAATATGATTATTTTGTCAATAATGTGTTAAGATTTTTTTATTTAATGTAAATGAAGCTTTCTAATATATAATGAATTGAGTTGACTAGAATCACAAACACAATTGTGTTAAGCAACTAATGCTTGGATCATTATTTCATGAATACCAGCAAGATGAATGCTCAGATAAAATCTGATTAGAAAAAACATGAAATGTTTGCAAATAGTGCATAGAAAATGTGTGCTGCCTATGGATACTAGTTGTAAATATAGCTTTTATTGTAATGTGACATGCCAAATTGTTATTTACATAATAATGTATGAGTCTTACTCGCATTATATTATTTCTCCTAAGTGCCATTACCTTGATACTTTTGTAAGATTTGTGTAACATTTAGTATCATGTATTACAGTTTTAAATCTGTTTTAAAATGTCAAATGTTTATTGATTTACACAATTTATACATAATTATATGTGATTTTTTATTGAGAGATTGAGCATGACTCAATGATGTCTCTGTATATCTCGTTTGTCTATGTCTTGTGTTCAAATAGAATATTCTTTTTAGCTCCCCTTGCAGGAAGTGCCAAGGTGAGCTATAAGGATCACTGGATGTCCGTCATCTGTCTGTCTGTCCGTCCACAATTGGTTTGTTAACACTCTACAGGCTAACATTTCATTTAATCTTCATGAAACTTCATGACGTTGTTTGTCTTGAAGAAATCTAGGTCAGGTCAAGTTCCAATTTGTGTCATATCTTGTCAAAAACTAAGTAACTAGGTCATCACAAATTGAAAAACCTTGTTAAAACTGTAGATGCTACAACTCTCATTAAATCTTGATGAAACATGGGTAAACTGTTTGCCTCATTTATATCTAGGTTAAGTTCGAATGTGGGTCATGTGCGGTAGAAAACTAGGTCACTAGATCAAATAATAGAAAACCTTGTTAACACTGTAGAGGCTACAAATATTATTACATCTTCATGAAACTTGTTCAAAATCTTTGCTTCTTTAATATCTAGGTCAAGTTCAAATGTGGGTCATGTCAGTCAAACTCTAGGTCAAACCATATTAAAACCTTATTAACACTCTAGAGATATTTTGTATTTTATCTTTAAATGAATTATATTTAATATTGCCTTGATGAAATCTAGTTCAGGTTTGGATATGGGTCACCAACTGTCAAAAATTAGGTCACTAGGTCAACTCATAGAAATATCTTGTTAATACTCTAAAGGCCACAAAACTCATTTTATCTTGAGGAATCTTGGTCAAAATGTTTGCCTCATTGATATCTTAGCCAGATTTCAATACTGAACATGTTTGGTCAAAAACTGGGTCAATAGGTCAAATCATAAAATTATCTTGTTAACACTCTAGAAGCTACAAATCTCATTTGATCTCAAACTTGCTCAAAATGTTTGCCTCATGAAAAATTTAGGCCGCAGTTGATTGTTGGTTATGCAAGGTCATAATCTAGGTCACTATATGTCAAGTTTTACATGGTGTACCAGGTGAGGATTTAGAGCCATCTTGGCTCTTGTTAGACATATTGGCAAACATGTTTTACTTTCAAAACTAGTACAACTTAGTACTCTTTATAATGTTCTTTGTGACTTGTGTGGCATTTGCAAAACTGATTCAGATCCATATTAAAAGATGGCTATCTCTTTGTCTGATTATAATCTGATCAGGATCCAAACTGTTGATATTGATATTTGACTTTCTTCAGTTTAGAGGTCCACAGTACCTCTGTAGTATTGGTTATGTTATAAGAGTTTACCACCATGCCTTTTAAATTACCAGGCAGATATACATAATAGCCTTTTAACCCTGAATTGCTGAATTGTCGTCTGCTTCAAAAATATAGTCTTCGAAACTTTTTTTAAACTTTTAAACTTTTGTTTAACCTTAAGAAATGTTGAATATTAGTGGCAAACAGTTTGGATCCAGATTGGATGCCACTTTACAAGGCATCTGATCTGTATCTAAACTGTTTGCAAATATTAGCCAAGTCACGCTTAGCATGATTAACCCATTCCTACATATACCAGACAAAAAAAGAAACGTCTACTATAATATATAGTGTTTTACTTCGTAGCACCAGAACGAAATAAAAACTTCATAATTTTCACGACAGTTCCCTTTTACTGATGCAGACATCCTTTTTCTGTATCAAAAGAACAATTTTAATTGTCTAATTTATACATGTAGATCCAAATTCTCGCCAAGATGTTGAATAAAAGTATTAAAATGAAAGGCACACACAGTTTTAGCTCGCCTATTCGGAGAATGGGGGGGCTTATGGAATCACCCCGGCGTCGGCGTCGGTTTTTCATGGTTAAAGTTTTGGGGTAAGTGTTGTAATGCACTAACACTACATGAAATATTTGCATTAGGAAGCTGATATTTTGAATGGAGGTGTCCTGTGGGTTTAACATTGATGTTGTGTAGTTAAATTTAAAAAAAATAATTAAAGGCATAGGTTCAAAAAGGGGTGAAATTGGCCCTATGTCAAATGTACACCAAATTTTCACAGAATATGGATAGGTATGTGGTATAAGAAAAAACAACTTTATTTTCTCCATATTCACTTCCATGTTGTCATAGCAACCAAATACAATGTACTTATAATAACATAAAAATGCCGTATATTTTCAAAATTTTATCATATCAACAGGAAAACATAGTATTTGAGCATAATTGATATACTGATAATCAAACAATGATAATACTATTTAAAAAATAGTAAAATTGATAGAGATATGTGTATGTTGCTATAGCAACCAGCTATCAGAAAATCTCAAAATTGTGTTTTTTCCCATATTTTGGAACATTTTCACTGTTTTTGGCATAGGCGCCACTCCTCGACCAAAAATATAAATATAACAAATTAATTGTTTTAGAATAAGAATAACAAATAACAAAATGTAAATTTGGTCGAAGGGTGGCGCCATAGAAAAAAATCGTCTTTCTAACTCTTATTTTGTTCGTTTTTTACATGAAAACACAAAATCATGGTCGATAAATGCTTTATTTCTAAACGATTTCGGTCTTCTATTAACAAAAATTAATATGTTTATGATAACAAAACGTCTTCTTGTATCACCAGCATGTTTTAAATGTTCAAATTCTGATGTTTAAAAATAAGATTTTTGTAGGGCTGAAATGTATAGTTTCTGCACCTGTGCCTTTAGTCAAAATTTCATCTTTTGTGGGCTTAGGTTTTTCGGCTGATTTCTCATGGTTAAAGTTTTATGGTAAGTGTTGCAATGCACTAATACTACATGAAATATTTGTATAAGGAAGCTTATATTTGGAATGGAGATGCCCTGTCGGTTGAACATTGATGTTGCATAGTTAAAATTAAAAAAAAACAATGTTAAAATTTAGTCAAAATTTCACCTTTTGTGGACTTAGGTTTTTCGGCTGATTTCCATGGTTAAAGTTTTGGGGTAAGTGTTTTAATGCACTAATACTACATGAAATATTTGTATTAGGAAGCTGATATTTTGAATGGAGGTGCCCTGTGGGTTGAATATTGATGTTGCATAGTTAAAATTTAAAAAAAAGAAATGTAGTCAAAATTTTACCTTTTGAGGACTTAGGTTTTTTGGCTGATTTCTCATGGTTAAAGTTTTAGGGTAAGTGTTGTATTGCACTACTACTACATGAAATATTTGTATTAGGAAGCTGATATTTGGAATGGAGGTGCCCTGTTGGTTGAACATTGATGTTTTGTAATTAGAATTAAAAAAAAAGTTTAAATGTAGTCAAAATTTCACCTTTTGTGGACTTAGAGTTTTGGGACTGAAATTTCAAAGTTAGTTATGGAGTAAGTGTTGGAATGCACTTATACTACATGACATATTTGCATTAATAAGCTGATATTTGGAACGGAAGTTCCCTGTGGCTTGAATACCAATGTACTGATACACTTTTCTATTGATAGTTACCTATTTAAGAAAGGTTTAGTTAGGCGAGCTTTGCTGTTCTCCAACAGCTCTTGTTAATGTAGACGTTTCTTTTTTTGTCTGGTATAGATAGTTTTTAGTGTTGAAGCATGAAAGGACATTTTTATGAGGAATAAGTAAAGGTGTCAAATACTGTTAGTTGCTTTGTAGGGAGAGAGGTGAGAGTAAAATATGACCTAATACAGTAAAACCCCTCTATTACAACCTTTAAATTATGTTAATTATTATGGGTTAAGGACAGGTGACTGCTTAAAGCAAGGTGACAGTGAAACAGGAAGCTCCTGTAGTCAAATTGCTTTAAGCTGTTACCTGTCTTTTATACAATCAAATAGCCATAATTTTAGTGGTAGTAATAGAGAGGTTTTACTGTATCTATCTTTGCAGTATAATAATATTAGTTTTACAGTTTTGTTCCAGGGTCTGTGAGGGCAACATGATTTTCCTCACCTGGGATTAAATCCTCATGTACCATGGGAAAAACCTTTATAGCTAATATGGTCTATACTTTAATAAAAAGTGTCTGAGATCATTCTCAAGCTTTCGATTGGTTAGATTTGAGCAAAAACATAAGTAACATGATATATTGTACATGTATTATCATATATCTGCTTAATCTGCATATTAGATTCTAGTTGTAATGTTACATTATGTCGGTAAATAGCTATACATAGCTAATGTCAAACTTGTATATGCATTGATTTTAATTAAAATTTGAATTAAATTGAGTATGCTCAAATCTGACCAATCTAAAGCTTGAGAATGATCTTAGACTCAACTCAAATGCTTTAAAAGCATGGGACAATATGCTTTATGTCAATCTATGGCATTCTTTTACCTAATGTTTGAAAAAAGTAACTGTGACTAGAGTAAATCTTAACAAAGGAATAGTGATTTTTATGAGAATTAGTGAAATGTGTTTCCAGCACAAAGATCAAGTTTAGTGAGAATAATGGCATTAATTACTGACTTACATATGAACGTATTAACGGTATAATATCAAACAGTTAATTGTCAGCATTATGAATTTTTATGTACATTAAAAGTTGCAATTGTTTCTTATATTTTTAGCTCACCTGAGCACAAAGTGCTCAAGGTGAGCTATTGTGATCGGTCGCCATCCGTCATACGTCGGTGTCGGTGTTGGTGTAGGTGTCGTCCGTTCACAATTTGTTTCAAACAACTTCTTCTCTGAAACCAATGGCCCAATTTTAATTAAACTTGGTGAAATACATACTGTAGTTGTGAGCTTTAAAACTTGTTAAAAAAAAAGTGGGTGGGGCAATCGGTCTTGTTGCCATGGCAACCATGCACAATATCTTAAAAAATCTTCTTCTCAAGAAAGACTGGTCCGATTTCAATTTGGTTTTCACTAAAATGTTTCTCAATTAATACACTTTCAAAATTGTTCAAAGAATTTTGATCCGTCAAAAAACATGGCCGCCAGAGGACGTGGTCAATTTCCGTACTTACATCATCAGTTTTACATAGACTTATATAGGAAAACCTTTAAAAATCTTCTTCTCTGAAACCGTAAGGCCCAGACCTTTTATATTTTGCAATTAGCTTTGCATTATGGTCTTCTACGAAAATTGTTCAAATCATGACCCCTGTGTCAAAAATGGACCCGCCCCGGGGCTTATCAATTTTACATAGACTTATATAGGAAAACCTTTAAAAATCTTCTTCTCTGAAACCATAAGGTCCAGACCTTTTATATTTTGCATCTAGCTTTACCTTATGGTCCTCTACCAAAATTGTTCAAATCATGACCCCAGTGTCAAAAATGGACCCGCCCCGGGGCTTATCAGTTTTACATAGACTTATATAGGAAAACCTTTAAAAATCTTCTTCTCTGTAACCGTAAGGCCCAGACCTTTTATATTTGGCATCTAGCTTTGCCTTATGGTCCTCTACCAAAATTGTTCAAATCATGTCCCCATGGTCAAAAATGGCCCTGCCCCAGGGCTTATCAGTTTTACATAGACTTATGATGGAATTTTTTTTAAAAACAATTGCTTCTCTGAAACCATTGTCAGAATTCAATAATATTTTGAATGAATATTGTTAAAGTGACCCTTTATTAGCACTATTTATATCATTGCCATAGTTTCCCCTTTTGCTCAAATAGTAATAATGACAAACAGATTCCGAATTACTTCTTCATGCAACAGTCCACATAGATGCAATGACAAACTTCATTTTGCATTGAGTAATATATAACACAATAGTCCTCAGGTGAGCGATTTAGGGCCGCATGCGGCTCTTGTTTAACATTGATTTTTATATGTTTTTTTATTTGAGCATTCTTTGGTATTATGTTTTTATGTGTTCATTCCACCAACATGTTACACAATCAAATTTATAGAATGGGACCAATGATGAAACTATGCTGAAATCTATGTATTTGAAACAAGTGTTTAACCCTATTTGTGCCAATTTCCTTTATAACAGACATATGCAAACAGTGTAGATTCTGATTAGATGCCACATAAAGTGGCATCTAATCAGAATCCACACTGTTTGCTGATAGGAATTTCAAAACAAAACAAATCAAAAATGAACATTTAGACCAGATACCCCTTACATAAAAAATGAACTAATCCAATATATTTACATGGAAAAATCAACTTGTCATAAATGGGTTAACCCTTAGCCCGCCAAATAAATTGTCGTCTGCTATATTTCTCGTCTGCTTCAAGTTTCAAAGTGCTTCAAAGTTGCTCAAAATTGCTGAAAATGTTGTCCGAGTGTCAAACAGCTTGGATCCGGATGAGACGCCGAGTTACTCGGCGTCTGATCCGGATCCAAGCTGTTTGCATATGGAGCTATAGTCGTGAGTGGCAGGCTAAGGGTTAAGTTAAATGATTTACATTTAATGTTTATGTTGTATAGTAACCATGTTTTCACTGAGTAGTCCACATAAAAACAATCTAGGATCAATAGTCAAACATTCAAGTCAAACTTTGAAAAAGTTATGCAGATATTATTTTGCATTGCATTTACAGTGGACCAATTAACCCTTTGAACCCTAGTCCCGCATATAGGCGTCCTTTGCAAACAGTATACATGTTAACCCTAAGCCCGCCAAATAAATTATCGTCTGCTATATTTCTCGTCTGCTTCAAGTTTCTAAGTGCTTCAAAGTTGCTCAAAATTGCTGAAAATGTTGTCCGAGTGTCAAACAGCTTGGATCCGGATGAGACGCCGAGTTACTCGGCGTCTGATCCGGATCCAAGCTGTTTGCATATGGAGCTATAGTCGTGAGTGGCAGGCTAAGGGTTAAGTTAAATGATTTACATTTAATGTTTATGTTGTATAGTAACCATGTTTTCACTGAGTAGTCCACATAAAAACAATCTAGGATCAATAGTCAAACATTCAAGTCAAACTTTGAAAAAGTTATGCAGATATTATTTTGCATTGCATTTACAGTGGACCAATTAACCCTTTGAACCCTAGTCCCGCATATAGGCGTCCTTTGCAAACAGTATACATGTTAACCCTAAGCCCGCCAAATAAATTATCGTCTGCTATATTTCTCGTCTGCTTCAAGTTTCTAAGTGCTTCAAAGTTGCTCAAAATTGCTGAAAATGTTGTCCGAGTGTCAAACAGCTTGGATCCGGATGAGACGCCGAGTTACTCGGTGTCTCATCCGGATCCAAGCTGTTTGCATATGGAGCTATAGTCGTGAGTGGCAGGCTAAGGGTTAAAAGTGCACTTGTCCTATGCAAACAGTGAAGACCCAGATCAGAGGGCTCCTTAAGGAGCCCTCTGATCTTGGTCTTCACTGTTTGTCAAAATGCAAAACATTGACAAACAAGAGCACCGCAGTGCGGCAAAATACGCCCGTCACGGCCGGCGGATGTCAAAGTCGTCCAGACTCAGGCCGACTGGAAAAAGTAGGCCGGACTATCAATCTCAAAAAGACTATGCTGTAGTATTGCGATAGCTCAAGTACTTTCCCGATAGTATTGCGATAGTCAAGAAAAAAGTTCTGGTTTTTTTAAAAAATGCCCATTTTTGACAATAAAGGGGGCATAACTCTGCTAAAAATAGTCGCCAACGTCTGAAATTTAACAGGAACCAAAATTCACAGGTGCCTTCCCTGTATGATGAGAAAACTAAATATGAAATTTGGTTACAATAGATAAAATGTAAGTAAAATTATTATCAGGAAACAATATATTGTTAAAAAAATTGTGTGAAGGGGCATAACTCTGAAAATACAGAGTCAAACCAAAAACCCGTAATATATATTAAGTCACTTCATTCACTGTATCACCATATCAAATTTGAAATCAATTGAATCAAAAATAAAAAAGTTCTGTTTTTTTTTTTAAAAATGCCCATTTTGACAATAAAGGGGCATAACTCTGCTAAAAATAATCGCCAACGTCTGAAACGCGAACTCGTCCGAACTATTGTGGTATGGAATATTTGTAGGAAGTTTAATCAAAATCGGTCAATAAATGAAGGTGAGAGAGCGCTAAGAAGAAAAGTTAACGGACAAAGTGTGGCTTATTTTAAATTTTAAGGATGTAAAGGGGCATAACTCATAGAAAAATAATTTAACAGGAACCAAAATTCACAGGTGCCTTCCCTGCATGATGAGAAAGATAAATATGAAATTTGGTTACAATAGACAAAATGTAAGTAAAATTATTATCAGGAAACAATATATTGTTAAAAAATTGTGTAAAGGGGCATAACTCTGAAAATACGGAGTCAAACCAAAAACCCGTAATATATGTTAAGTAACTTCATTCATTGTATCACCATATCAAAGTTGAAATAAATTGAATAATTAAAAAAAAAGTTCTTTTTTTTTTTTTAAAATGCCAATTTTTGACAATAAAGGGGCATAACTCTGCTAAAAATAGCCGCCAACGTCTGAAACGCGAACTCGTCCGAGCTATTGTGGTATGGAATATTTGTAGGAAGTTTAATCAAAATCGGTAAATAAATGAAGGTGAGAGAGCGCTAACAAGAAAAGTTAACGGACGGACGGACGTACGGACGTACGGACGGACAGCGCTGGGTATACCATAATACGACCGTCGATGACGGGCGTATAAAAACCCCTTAAAGAGGCTCGCAACCGGATTTAGCATTAAAAATAGTAATTTGTAAATATATGCCAAATGCTTATATAAATGGGTAAGATTTAGTTTAGGATAATAAATTCTGTTAAAAAATGCATTTCAAAAAAAAAAGAAAAGAAGAAGCTCTGGTGGGATTCAAACCCATGGCCCTCCATGCGGAGACAAACATGAAAAATAAGGAAACGCCTTTACTACCTCGGCTACCAGCGCTCTCTTTATATATGGTAGCGAATTAACGTACTTCACTGGTAGCGATTGATAGTACTTTATTCGGCTCAGGTTTATGTCTGAGCCCGTGTAGAGAAGCAACAACAACAACTATACCGTCAGCTGACGCTATAGAAAAACGATGGAAAATATCTAAAAGAAATTAAGATTCGGTGACGATTCTTGAGACTTTTTTTGGACTGATCATATTTTTTTAATGTCAGAAGCCAAATAATGCCACAAATTTGCTTTTATTTCAGTATTTTATTTTATTTTGACAAGTACACCATCCGGTTGCGAGTCGCTTTAAAAGTCAGAAATGGACTAGACTAAAATGGAAACTGGGATTGTCCATTTAAAGTTTCAGGGAGGAAAGAGTTAAAGCCTTTTTTCTGTGCAAACAGGATCAATATTTACCCTTTACTCCATTAATACTTGTTTTTAGTTTAAACATATTTTATTTCCATATACATAAGGAAATGTGGTCGCTTCTAATTATATGTACTCTAGGAAAAGTAGTCCCCAGGTAGGAAGTTCTAAACATAAAATATAAAAGGCATTTTAAGTATCTTTCAAAATTGATACTTAAAGCAGGGTGAAAAGAACAGTCTGCTTTACTTTCAGCCAGCTTTAACACATTTAAATCTACTGACACTGTACTTGTCATTTACAAAACTCTTACTGTGAAGAGTATGCCTGCCCTAGACAAACAGTGTAGATCCAGATCATAGGGACTTCATAAAGGACCCTCTGATCAAGGTCTGCAGTACTCTGCACTGTTTGTCAGGTTGCAACAAATGGTAAAATCAACTGTAAACAATAACAGTTAACTAGATTTTATTGGTAATTGGATTTGTACGCATGACCTTTCAGAGACAAACATCTGTCTTCAATACGAAAAAGACATTATGGGGTAAGGGGCAAATTTAAGTTGTGTTCAGTTTTGTTCTTGGTATTACATTGTTTATGTGCTTATATGTTGTTATTTCTCAAACTGTTATATATGAAACCTACTGCAAAACTAAGGTAAAGTCATTTGTTTGCTTCATTTGGCCATACTGAAGCAGGTATTGGTTTAACCCTTTACCTTATAGAAGCGACTTTTAGCACATTCATTTTATTCATCCGTTGAAGAAAATAGTTCCAAATTATACCGTAATGAATATGTGTCATATTTAATACTTTCCTTATTCTAGCAGTTAATAGCTTAAAGCAGGCTGAAAGTAAAGCAGAATGCGCCTTAGGGCGCATTCTGCTTTACTTTCAACCTGCTTTAAGTAGTCACATATCTTCAATACTAGAAACAATGCTATCAGGTAAAGGGTTAATGTCGGTGATGGCAGATGTGGTGGTGGAGATGGCAGGGGCATCTTAAAACTGGAACGTTTAGTTTTCCTGTCTCTTCAACTGCTGATCAGAACTTTATGAACTTTGTGTAGGATAATCTACAAGAAAATATTTACATTTTGTTTTGGTTCCATTTCGATAATCAGTACCTTAGTTTCTTTCTCGTTATTTCATTACAGCAGTGCATTAACATCCATGGTATCCGTCTTAAATCAAATATGCAAGCAAAGCTACATATTCTTCAAACATATGTGCCATATTAAATATTATGTGTATTACATCTAACATGCAAAGAAGTACGTGTGTACATAGTATGATCACTTCATATATTGTATGTTCACTTCTTTGTATGAATACTGCTTTGCATGAAAACTTTGTTGTATGAAAAATTTGTTGTATTAATATTTCATCATATGAATTATTCTTTGTATGAATACTTTGTTGTATGATCACTTTATTAGCAGTTACAACTACATATAGGTTAGTTATGAATTTTGACAAATCAGTATATTTCATACAAAATATACAGTCAAATCTCAATAATTCAAACTTGCCTAAGTCAAACATATCTGTATTTTAAAGTTGAAATGGCTTTGCAAAAAATTGACTTTGAAATTGGGATACGTTCTACTGAAGCATGCTCAAGTAATCACATTTTAAGTGCAGACTTATGGATAAGCTCAGCTTTAACGAGTTTGAATAAGTGTGGTTCAACTGTATATATATATAGAGAGAGTGTGTGTGTGTGTTTGTGTGAGGTTAATATTACTAATACAGTCAATCTAGTATTAAAAGGACCACTCCGTGAAGTAGCATGAAAACCTTTGAAGACAAATGGCATGTTAATGCATGATAGAAATAATGCAGAAAGCTCCTCTAGGAGCTTTCTGCATTATTTCTATCATGCATTAAGCAAGCACAGGTAACAAATACTGCTCATTGGTATGCTATTGAGTAGTCACTTAATACAAGATTGACTGTAGCTAAACCCAAGTGCCATATGATAATAGTTAGTAGAAATCTTGTTTTTAAGTGGAAATACTGAATTGTTGTTACATATAATTTTACCATTTAATTGACTATTCCTTAAATTTGCCGATGACTAATAGGTTGGCTCCTTATCAGATGCCAGCATCTGATCTGTATCCAACTGTATGTGAATTTCTTGAATATTAATCCTGCACTCAAAGTGTGGATATTGCTCAAAGGCTTCTCTGGTCCAAGGAGTCAAAAAACCAGAAACCCCATTGATCAGATGAAATATTCAATGAGGGTCCATATTTCAGATTTTATCGGTCTTGTTGACATTTAGTTCACATTTATCATTGGTAAAAAATTAGTAGAATTTCTGTGAACTGAAAATGTGTTTAGTGACTTTTGACCCTTCCATTGCTTGAATCTGATAGATAAAACCTTTGCAAACTATGTAGATCAAGGTCAGAGGGCTTCTGAAGGACTCCTCTGATCAGGGTCTGCATTGTTTGTCATAATTTTTACTTCTTCTAGAATGAGCCCCAGCAACTAAAATGTAAACTTGTCATTTAACAGGAAAAGAATGAGTCTATTTAAAACTTCAGTATTAGAAGGTTAAAAAAATACAGTTGAAGTCTTACAGATGAATGACTTCCCTAGTCCCACATATAGGCATCCTTTTCAAACAGTGAACATGTGAATAATAACTTGTCCTGTGCAAAAAGTGAAGACCCAGATCAGAGGGCTCCGAACATTGACAAAAACAACCCTTAAAGGTCAGAAATGGACTAGACTTAAATCGAAACTGGAATTGTCCATTTTAAGTTTCAGGGAGGAAAGAGTTAATGCAGAACAAAAGTAATATACATGTAGATAGTTGCTTTTGGAGCTTTCCTCGTTACTATTACAATGTACATGTATTTAGCTTTCATTTGTCTTTAGGGATACACCTGGCTCTGCTCTGAATAGTCCTTTGGCACATGTAACTGTTTACATTTCCATCTCAACAATACATGTAGTGTCATTTATAAGTCTTCATTTGAACTTATAAGTCTATATTTGATCATGATCTCAGTACATACAATTCTAGAATTTAGAAAAATTAGCAAAATATTGAAGTTTTGAAATTTTTGAAAACTTTTTTATGCTCTTTTAAGTCATTTGGTAAAACCATTTATGTGAATGTCATTTTTAACCTGATCAGTATCCAAGCTGTTTGAAAATATAAATGCTTTCAGTGTAAGGTATTGAAGAGGTTATAAAGAAAATGCATTGGAAGTTTTTTTTAAACAGTTGACAGCATGATGTCAAACAAAAGCAGAGTAGAATTGCCCTTTTGGACCTGTTTCTGAAAAAGACATCTAGTATCAGAACTAGATAAATATGTCAAAACAGCTTCTTTCGGGGTGGGGAATACAGTTGTGAAAAATGTCTAATGAAATCTTATCTCAATTCACATTTCTGGTACATGTATAACCATTGTAATGCCATAAATTAAAAATTGCTGGTGTCTCAATTGTAATGTCAAGAGTCGATACAGTTCTAGTATATATACAACGTATTGTCAAGAACTCATTGCTGGTATATATACTCAGCCAAAAAAAAAGTACCAACATTTTAATTCTACATTATCAGCGTCTCGTACATAAACTGTATTCAAATTTTGTTTTATAGAAAGAGGCAGATAACAAGACATTATTGTTGCTAAATAACGGGCACATTGTATTGAAAAGAAAGGGTCTATAACTCTTTTTCCTAAAAACAGCATTTTTGCCTAGAAATGTTTTCCATAGAAGAGAAACAATAGTGCTCATTTTCAGCAGCTAGAACTTTATCTTAAAGACAATAAAATCACATTAGACTTTCATTCATTACAATATTCACGGCGCAATTTAGACTAGAAAGTCATAAATTATCAAATTACCTCCCTTTGAATTAAAATAAGAATGAATTTTAAATGTTTCATTTTCGTTGCATGTGTCGTTTAATCTGAATGTTTTACTGGAATGCATTGAGGAACGCATGGGCCTTTAAAATCCCAAATAAAACTTGAGTTGATGTGGTACTTTAAAAGATATGGAGCTTTAAAATTTGCTTAATGTAAAGTCTATGTAAAAACAGGGGTACTTTCTTTTTTGGCTGAGTATACATTGTATGTGATGGCTGATGATGTGCTCCAAAAGCTTGGAGAGGACGCACGTAAGGGATACTGGCCTGTAATTTTCGGCGGTGTGACGATCTCCTTTCTTATATACTGGTGCGATATTTGCATCCCTCCAGTCCTTTGGCAGTTCTCCTGTGTCTACTGATCTCTGAAAGATAGCAGTGATTCCTGGTGCTGCTTCTGAAGAGCATAATTGGAGGACTCTGTTTGGGAGTTCATCAGGGCCGGCTGCTTTGTTTACCTTGATGTTGGACAATAGTTTCTGAACACCGTCAGTTCCAATTTCTAGTGGAGGCACATCCTCTGGCACATGTCCAGTAAGTGGAGGGTTTTGGCTAGTTTCATCGTCTTTGGTGAATACGGATTCAAACTGATTGACAAGAATCTCCGCCTTTCCTTTGCAGTCTGTGATGAGTTGGCCTTGATCTCTTAGTGGAGCTATGCCAATGCTATCTTCTTTCTTTGATTTAATATAGTTCCAGAAAGGCTTGCTATTGTTTTTCTGTAGACCTTCATTGATGATCTTATTTATGTGTTCTAATTCGGCCTTCCTTAGCATTTTCTTCGTTTCTCTTTGGCAGGTACGGTACTGGTTCCAATCATTTGTCTTTCGTGATCGCTTGTAGAGACGTGTTTTCCTTCTAAGTTGACGTCTAACTTCTTTATTGATCCATGGTGTGGATTTGTTGGAAGACTTCATCTTAGATGGAATGTTGGATTGGATAGCAGACTGAAGTTCTGTTTTAAAGGTGTCCCAGAGTTCATGTACAGAAGATCCATTGTTATAGAGGTGGATTACTTTAGTAGAAATGTCGGTGACAGTGGTCTTTAGAGCATCCCAATTGGCCTTTGAAAATATGTAACATTTCCTGGGTTTCTGTTTGGCATAGTATGGCTTTGTGTCAGAGTCGGCGACTACAATATCATGGTCGGATATTCCTGGGGCGTTGGCAGTTGACTTGATTAAGGATGGGTTGTTGGTGAAGATCAAGTCTAGAAGATTATTGCCTCTTGTTGACTTGTCGTGGACTTGAGTGAGGTTGAAGTCTGTGGACAAATCTAAGATTGCCTGTTGAACTTCCTTGTCTTGGGCTTCTTTCCGCACCGATGAGGTCTGCCAATCAATATCTGGGCAGTTGAAATCGCCTGCAACAATGGTAAGCCTCTCCTTTTCTGATGCGGCTAGTTCAATGGACTTTCGTAGTTCATTCACGTCAGACATATTCCTATGTGGCATGTAGAAGGAGGACACAAGTAGTGACTTTTTTCCTTTGAGCTTCACTTGGACCCATTCAATTTCGCAGTGTGTAACAAGATCAGCCTTTTCTTCTGCTACAAGGTCCTCATGTACTAGGATAAAAACACCTCCTCCAAGAGTGCCTCTATCGTTCCTGTAAGCTTTGTAGTGACTTGGGAATACTTCATTTGACTGTATAGCATCTGGAGAAGTAGGTTTACCCGGTTTCATGCCCTTTAACCAAGACTCTGTGCCGCACACAATATCTGGTTTGATGTAGAGGAGAGCTGCTGCCAGCTCTGCCCTCTTTCCTCCATTGACGCTGCGACAGTTGATGTTCATGATGCGCAGGTTTTTCTTGTCTGAGACACAGAATAATGATGAGGTATTTCCCTTACTGGTGTCTGTCGAGGATGATTGATGTAGTCGTCTAGAAGTTGACGACCTGCTCATTGGACTGCTAGAATACAATGGACTAAATACGTTATTGGATGAAAAGGAGTCAATGGATGAATCAATATATGCAAGTGGTTGGAAATGGTTTGATGTGGTAAGTTCAAAGCTCCTAAAGGTAAAACTAGAAATGTTTACGCTGTCACATTTGCAACAAAGCCATTGTACGTGGGAGTGTTTAGCTAACAGGTCATAATCAGCTGAACAAAGCTCAATGCATGAGCGATGATGCCAAAGGTCACATCCGTCACAGCAAAGTCCCTCTTGGTACTCCCATGTTACTGGTAGTTCACATAAGCCACAGGGAAAGACTTGAGCAGTTCCTGTCGGACCTGGGTTTGATTCAATGTCTCCACTTAATAGGAGTATACAAATAAGTAAGGTCTTGTCCCTATGTGCATTTGATTGATGGGCGAACGACCAGAATCTATGTTTCATAGACCGTATAGATAGACCAGTTAGGAGGGATGGTGTTCCTGTTGTCGGTTGGGATGTCTCTGTAAAGCTAACAATGACAAGTATCGCCACTAAATTTTCATGACAAAAATCATCAAGTTGACACTGTCATCCTAGACTTCAGCAAGGCTTTCGATACGGTACCCCATAAGCGTCTACTACACAAGTTAGACAACTACGGCATTAGAGGTCCCATCCTTACCTGGATTACCAATTTTTTGACTCAACGAGAGATGTGTGTTGTCGTCGAAGGTGAGAAATCCCACCATGTCCAGGTAGGCTCTGGTGTACCCCAGGGTACCGTTCTAGGCCCTCTGCTTTTCCTGTGTCATATCAATGACCTACCAGAGAAGGTTACATCACAGATACGCCTGTTCGCGGACGACTGCCTTTTGTACAGACCAATTAAGTCTTCAAAGGACCATGACCTACTTCAAACAGATCTTAACAACCTTCAACAATGGGCCCGAGACTGGGGCATGAAGTTTAACGCCAAGAAATGCTTTCTTCTCAGCTCCAGAAATAAATCTATGCATTTCTATACCATCAACAATACTATACTTGAACAAGTTCAAAACAACCCATACCTTGGCATCTCATTATCTGAAGACCTAAAATGGAAGACTCACATCAACAACATCACCAAACGTGCCAACTCTACACTAGGTTTCCTTCGTCGAAATTTAAGAAACTGCTCAAAAGACTGCAAGAAAAATGCCTACATTGCATTGATCAGGTCCAAGTTGGAGTACGGCTGCAGTGTCTGGGATCCCTACCAACAGACAGACATCGATAGACTTGAGCGCGTACAGCGATCAGCGGCTCGGTTCATCACCAGAGACTACAAGACTCAAGAAGATGGCTGTGTCACCAACATGTTAAGGGACCTGGAGCTACCTCCACTACAAGAGAGACGACGCCACCACAGACTGACTCTTCTGTACAAGGTGGTGAAAGGGCACGTACCGGCTATCAATCTAGAACACTATCTTAAACCATTAAGACCGAAAAGAACTATAAGGGCTAAACAATATGAGGAGTACATTAGTAAAAACATTGTGGAAAATAGTGTTAACAACAACAAACGGTGCTTTACTCCTATATTCTCAAAGACAGCGAACTTTAAAAACTCCTTTTTTGTGAGAACAGCGTTGGATTGGAACAAGCTCAGTGATAACATTGTGGAAACTGACACTATAGAAAGCTTCAAATCGCTCATAAGTATTTTTGACTAAAGCGCACTCTCCCCGTTGAATTAAAGCCAGTATTGGTATCTTCAACGTATTATACAGATACAGATACAGAATGGTCAAGAATTTACTGCTGGTATATAAAATTTGTTATGTCGAGCATTAATTTATTGCTGGTATATACAATGTAATATCAATAATTAATTCATTGCTGGTATATACAATGTAATATCAATAATTAAGTCATTGCTGGTATATACAATGTATTATCAAGTATTAATTCATTGCTGGTATATACAATATACATGTAATTTCAAGTATCAATTCAGAGCTGGTATTATACAATGTAGATTCTAATGTCAAGAATTGTAAAATGACCAAATCATTTTTAGAATATTAGCAAAGAAAGTTAGATACAGAACTGTAGCTCATTGTTGAAAGTTTGAATTATTAAATTAAATGTTATTTGGGGCAATATAATTAGATCAATAGTTTGATCCAGAACATCGTTACTATTTTGTGTATACAGCATTATT
Organism: Gari tellinella; assembly: GCA_922989275.2. Taxonomy (NCBI): domain Eukaryota; kingdom Metazoa; phylum Mollusca; class Bivalvia; order Cardiida; family Psammobiidae; genus Gari; species Gari tellinella. Next base: position 88,919,546 of record OV277860.1, read on the forward strand.
TTTTTACAGCAAATTTACATAGATTATAACACATCTACTAGTCTCAGTTTATGTCATCAAAGGTAGTTTAAAGTTTTTTACAGATTGTTGTGTCATGTCATTGATAGACTTTTTATGAACCCCTATAACTTCTTGTCAAAAATGTAAAACTCAGTGCTTAGATATTAAGTGAAAAGCATAACCCAAAAGAAGCTGTTAAAAGAGTTATAGATTAATAATCATTGGTTGGAACGTAACATATGAGGTAAATGTCTATATGATCAGGTTAGAAATCGCCAGAGATCCAATAAGTTGTATTTTTTTTCAAAAAGTAAATTTTGTCACACAATGATGATTCTTATTCAATGATTAATTTTAAGGAGTAGTTGCAACATAGGGGTTGGTTTGAGATATTCAAGAGACCTCATGCTTTTGTTGTACATGCATTTAAATAACTGTGGCTTAGTTATTATAAGTATACATCTACCAAATGATCAGATAAGTGCTTTAAACATGATTTTGCTCAGAAATTATTTTCTTGCTGAGCAGCAGATAGTATATTCATATATAATTTATCATATATCTATTTATAATAGTAATAATTAGTTTATTGCCATATTTTAATGTTTGAACTATGTTGATACATTTAGTATAGTACACCCTCTTTATTGACTACTAAAGCAAAGACTGATTGATGCTTTTAAAGTCAGGAGACAGTTTAAAGCCAGATAAACTAAAGCAGAAAGATCCTAAAGAAGTGTTCTGCTTTGAATTCACTTTGCATTAGTTGTCCTATGATTAAGGTCTACACTGTTTGCATAGGACACATTTACTCTGCACATGCTCACTGTTTGTAAATGATGTCTATACTCATCACTAGGTTTCAATGAGGAGAGGTATACAGTGGTGTACATGAATGACCATAGGCCATACACTATAATGATATTTGTATGTAAAAGCATGGATTGGTCTCAAACACTATACATACTATATGTTTATTTTGCCAATTTTCTGTATATACATGTTAACAATAATGCAAATATGTTTATGCAGCTTGCACACTTTTACTGAAATATAATGTGTGCTTGATTAATAATAATCAAATACATGTGCACGTCTATTAAACATACTAACAATACTTTTCTTCTGAAAACCATCTCTGAACATAATTAGACTACTGAATTACATTTTTAATTGTTACCTGTTAGGTATATGAAAAGTTTTGATGTTTACTCAGTTTTACTGAAGTGAAAACGGAATGAAACAATTTTGAATTCATTACGTCCAGTAATACTAATGCAAAAAATCTAACACAAGTAACAAATAATTAGGATTCTCCGAATTTAGTTCATCTGGCATGATGTGCCAAGATAGGTTGATATGATCGCTCTGTGTCGTATGTCGTCAACTATTTTCTTTAAGAAACGTTTTGGAAATCACTGGGAAAATTTCATTAAAAACAACCTTTTTCCTAGTAGGCTACTGTCAGAATTTTTCAAATATAGGTTATCAAAGGGAAATTGTGGTTGCCACGGAAACCAATTAAAAAGGTTTAATTGCCCTGTTATAAACTACAACTATGAATTGAAAGTATTTTAAACAAATAATCCACGGGCAGCCCTGTATTAGATTTCTTAAAATATTTTTCCTAGACTAAAAACTTTGCAACCAGTGTGGGTGTGGCAGTATTTCCTGGTATGGTTTATAAACACATTCATAGTAAATGTTTTAAAAAATCTTCTTTCCTGAAACCACAAGTCCTATTCAAAAATAAGTTTACACAAATGATCCAAAGGTGACCCTCCTAAAGATGTGTTAAAATAATTGTCCTACAGTCATGGGACATAATTATTCGCCTCTCTACGAAATTTGGCATTTTTTCCACACATTCCACACATTGTTTCCAATACTTATGGTGCCATAAAATTTTGATGCCACAAAATTGTCGAACACAAACTTTCACCACAGTGTAGGCCAGTTAAAAAGTCGGGGTGTAAACTTTTCAAATATAGATCTTTTTCTGCTGTTCGGACCAAAACGTCTGTTGCTAGGGAACTTTAGAATATAAATGAAAAAAAATAACTCATTCCACTCAACTGGTTGTCATTGTAACAACCAATGTCACAACTAGCTTAGCATTGAAGATTATTTTAATTTGAAAACATACTCTCCCACACAATAGTGGTATTTTAAAAGAAAACAAAAGAAAGTAACAGATATTGTTAATGTTCAAATGAATACGAAAGACTCAAGCAGGAAACGCAACACAAACAATACACCCACCTCTCAAGCAGAACACCCACACAGTCGTACCATAACAAACACACACACATACACACCCACACACCCACACATGTGCAATACCATTCCTTCATCTACACACTAAATAGAAAACAACACGCAAGACAAACATAAAGCAAAGTGAATATAGGAGCCCACCTTTGTACGGTCAGTAGCAATCAATAATTAATTATAAATTAATCACTAACAACTACTGGGGGGTTAAACCTGGGTTTAGGGGCGCCCAACCTCACTCTTATCTCCTATATTCACAAGTCTACTGACATGCGATACATGCTAAAACTAACATTGGAGTCTATGGGGAATCAAATTTACGTATTGAAATTTAGAACTTTACATGAGTTAAAAGAGCTTTGACATTTTCTTATTTGATTTTGAATGGCATAATAATTATGTAAGGTCTTCAATAATTTGATGTAGTTTTACATAACTTTCCTATATTGTTACAATGGCAACCATATACATGTACTGTGAACATGGTCCACATTTTGCATACACATTCTAAAAAAAACATAGCAACAAGAACCAAATAATCACATGCCCAGTTCGACTAAAGACAATTTTATGGATCTTTGCTCAAACTGTCAAAACCAAACAGAACGACAATAATGTTGTCTAAAGTTTTATTTTTAATAAACAGTTCTGAAAAACTGATAAAAATAAGTAATTTTTTCGCAGGGTGGCGAATAATTATGTCCAATGACTGTAGCTTAAAAAGAATGACCATCAGCGGGTGGGGCAAGTTTTTTTTATTGCTGAATGCTTTCGTTTGCGACTTGTTCCACAGAAAATCAATCGGACTCTTTCTGCATGAGGCTCCTAATGGGCGTCGTGACCACAGCAAGGTTTGCTGAAAACTTGCTCATGTAATTAACCATTCCGAGAAAAGTTTCTAATTTCACACGGCTATCCGAGATTTCTAATTTAGCTGTGGCCTCGATCTTAGCCGGGTCAGGCTTAAGAAATTGTGCAGAAATAACGGGACCTAAATATTGTACGTCCATTACACCTATTATGCAATTTTCTGGGTTGAATTTTACATCCTTAGCTTGTGCTCTTGAGTAGCTCGTTTCGCACATTTGTACGACCAAATACAAGTTTTGCAAATGCCTGACAAGTCGTCGAAAATTTCATTGCATTTCTACATGAAAATGTCGCCTAATGAGGCGATCCAATTTGGTAATCGTATATACTTGTATCTTCTGAAGGGTATGTTGAACGTCGTTAAAAGAAACGAGGTGTGGTCTAATTTAACGCTCCAATAGGCATGTGTTTGGTCTAGGAAGCTGAAATGTGTAGCTCCTGACAATTCTGACATAATATCTTCCAATGTTGGAATTGGGTAGTGCGTTCTTGGAATACTTTCATTCAAAACCTTCGGGTTAATGCATACGTGCAATTTGCCTGTCTTAGGTTTCTCTATTAAATCAGTGGGCTCTGTGACTTTTGCTACATGTATGATGCCGTCGTGGATCGTGCGATCTAGTTCTTTTTTTAAATGTGCTTTTAGCGCTTTCGGTACCCGGTGTGGAGGGTTTACTACAGGAATCGCATTGTCTTTCAAATAAAGCTTTGCGTAGCCAGGGGTATTGCCTATTCCTTGAAATAGGTCTCCGAAGTCGGCCAATACCGAGTCATTGGACATTAGCACTTGTGAAGTTTTGTCCACAGAGTTTGGTCAGTTTAATGTAACCAAGTTAAAGTGATGATCTAAGACTAAGTATTGCGGGTGTGGATTTTCCACAACATAAAAGGTCGCCCTTTCCTTGAACAATTTATGAGAACAGGTCAGATTGACTTTCCCTCAGACCCTGATCATATCACCTGCCTATGAAGTGAGTTTACAGTCTGAAGACTCCAATGGGGTACTCGATTTGAGTCTTTCAAATGTTTGCCTTGGAATTATACTGCATGCTGTGCCTGTGTCAACTTTGAACCTTATCTTAGTTTTTGAAGGACCAAGGAGTATGAGTACAAATGTATGCGGTCTGCACGGTCAGAAAGTTGTGAATAAGAAAATGTGCTGACCGTGTCAATGAAATTTGTGTCAGTCCCTTATGCTCCGTTATCATCATAGAAACTGACACCACAGAAATTGTCACTGACTGTCAAGTTGTGCACTTTCTTCCTTTGTCTGTTTATTGAACGACACACTGTTTGAAAATGGTTGTGCTTTTTGCCGTATGCTGGACAGTTGTTTTTGGCGTAATACGTTGTCATTGTGGTCGGTCGGCTGTCTTGTGGGCTTAAACATGCGGCTGTGACCATCTCTTTGGTTTACGTCTTCCCCTCTGGATTGCGTCTACATAATTTGTTGCGGATAATGACATCGTTGATATTTGTTGCTGGCGATATTCAAAATTTTGCGCAGTCAGAATTACGTCGTCAAGTGTCAGTTTTTCACCTTTGTTGATCAGTTTTCCCTTATCTTTGAATTCGTACACCCGAATACGATGTTTGTCCGGTATCAATATGTCTTCTTTGTCTCCATACCTGCAACCTCTTTCCCTTAATCGTAGACGTGTGACATAGACGTCAAATTTGTTGGTGACCTGAACGTTGGTGTTAAAAGACGATATCGTACAAATATTGGGTTTAACTTGGGCTGTACATATCCTTTGAATTTGTCATATTACACTTTCAGGGTGGTTGCGTAGTGGTCCCATCTTTCCAAGTTTAATTTAATTGTCGCCCGTGTTGTCCAACCCACAAAAGCTAATAGGCTATCTTTTATGTATCTTATTTACTGTTTGTTGTCAAATAAATACGAAAGACTCAAGCCCTTGCAGGAAACGCAACACAAACAATACACCCACCTCTCAAGCAGAACACACCCACACAGTCACACCATAACAAGCACACAATCACGCACATAAACACACACGCGCAATACCATTCCTATATCTACACACTAAATAGAAAACAACACGCAAAACAAACATAAAGCAAAGTAAACATAGGAGCCCGCCTTGGTACGGTCAGTAGCAATCAATAATTAATTATAAATTAATTATTAATAACAACTGGGGGGTTAAACCTGGGTTTAGGGGCGCCCAACCTCACTCTTATCTCCTATATTCACATATAAAGACGAACAGTGTACATAAAATATAAACCCTGTTCCACAACCTTAAAATTAAAAAGTCTATGTGTTGCTGGAATGTGTCCCATTTGTCTGATCAGTTCGTACTATTGCAGTTTATTTCAAGATGAGGAATGCCACTCAGACCCATGGTTAACTTTTCACTTTAAAAGTTCCGAAACGTTAACTCCAAAATATAATGTTTTTAGAGTTCCAATTAAGTTATCCACGTTTACTTCTGACACAAATGTTGTGTATATTACTTTGTGTATGTATCGACAGTACTGATCTCTAATGGGATTTATCACTAACGTGATACAACAGGATACAGTTTGGTATAGAATGACAGATACACGTGTAGGCTCTACTACTATTCATTTATAACTGATAATGATACAGCATGGTCAATTCCAGACATGCGTAAAAGCGCATGAGAGCCAATGTACATGCATATGCATAAGAATGTTTCTGCTCACTATGTGTTCATAGTTAAACCACTAATTATATACGATATACGAGATATAAATAATTAGTGTTATTCACTTTTCGGACCATAGGTTATGTTATAGAGATCTTTCTTTTTCCAAACCAGTTGTCCATCTTTAATGTCACAATGACAATAACCATCATCAGTTTGGAGACAGGGGCCCGTTTTACTAAACAACTTACGCAAAAATTTTGCGTAAGTCAAAATCGTTTAACTCTTATTTTTCGATCATAAACGTTTGCAAACAGCAAATAGCCAAATCAGAGGACGCGCTAAAAGCGCGTCCTCTGATCTGGCTATTTGCTGTTTGTAGCAAGTGATAGTAAAAAATATAAATTAAAAATTAAAATTTTGACTTACGCAAAACTTTTGCGTAAGTTGTTTAGTAAAACAAGGCCCAGGTGAGCGATTCGGGGCCAGCATGGGCCTCTTGTCATATATTTTAACATTGTATTGCTTACTTGTTTACTGAGTAAAAGTTAGATGCAATATGCTCAAAAGAATTGTCAGTGCTTGTGATTATTATATTTCTGCAGCATCCGTTAAATTGAAATGATATTAATAATAAAAATGATGATAATCATAATGATAAGAATAATAATCTAATTCATGTAAAGACGGAACGCATTTGACAAAATCGAATATTCCACGTGACCTCTGAACTTAATTATATAATTATATATTTACAAAACTCGAAAAGACATCAATTAAAGTAACGACCTTTTTAAGTAGTGAACTGTTTTACCAAAAGCGGTTTCTATTACGAACTTATAAAAGTTTGTAGATATTTTACAGAATATGTTTTTTCTTTCTAGTTTTAACACACCAAGATCTATATACTTTGTAGAGGACTGAAAATTACGATTGTATAAGTCTTGACATTGAGATGGTTGTAGAAATGTGGCACCCTTTCTTCAAAGCTTATTTTCAGTGTTTAGATATTTGGATGATTAAATCAGACTGAGAGATTTCTGCTTTGCTTCTGGTATGAATTCAGCAATCGCCTGTCAGGAACAATGATTTCACTCTTTAATTATCACGACTTTGGTGAACAATGAAAATAATTTCTATCAGAAATATATAAAGGTGCCGAAGGTGTATCCATTAGAATTGAACCCTAACGACAAGCATACACGTCATTTATGAAGAGTGTACCTTAAACAATCACACTTGTCCAATGTAAACTGTGTATCCCTTTGGGCAGGTTCAGCACTGTTTGCGAGTTTGACTTATTTGGTTCAAATCCACCCTATATTGTCAAAAATAGAGGTTTTTGGAAACTGTAATTGTGTACTAAAAGTTCTGGGGTGATTGAGATAAAAAATGAAAAGAACGATCACATTTCGAAGGAAATTCTTCCACAGGAGGGAAGACATTATTCTCTTCCGTTAAAACGAATCCAGACGTAACCCAACACGATTGATTTTTAGTCAAAATGTGATACTTCGTTAATACACGTGTATTGAAGACCTTTTTTAATGAAACCGAAAATTACTACATAAATGTCATTATGAAAGATTGCAGACAACATTCAGGTTACACAGCATCTGTCGTAGACGGATCATGTTCCTGTTTTCAATTCGTCTTTTGTCGGCTCTTGCGGTGAACGTGCTACACAAATAGGTTACACGAAACACCGTTTCATAACACAGTGTCACCGTGCAGTACTGGTGACTGAGTGGTTGTTTCCAGATCTAGTGTTTACATAATTTTCTATATTCTTCAGTTAATTTCAATCTTTTATATCGGATTTCATCTGTGATTCTGACTAGCAGGTGACTGAAGTAGAATTTCCTTATTCGTGGAAGAACACTTCTCACATACTGCTCATTGTAGTTTCCATTGACAATCACGGCATGATCTTTTGTCCACACTACAAACTTACAAAACAATCTCTTAGTGACAAAAAGGGTCATCTGAACCTGGCAATAATAGCTTTTGTTTCCTTTCGGGCTCAGGATTGTAATTCCATCCACTGATACTACATCATAAATGCCAGAGTCTATAAGATCCTTCAGAGGTCTGGAAGGGCATTTGATTTTAATGATGCCATCTGCTCCGATGAGTCCATCTGGGCTTGCTCCAATATACGGTTCCTCGGGACAGACAACAAACCCACATTTGTTCACTTTCAATCCTGAAACATCTTCAAACCAGGCACAGGTAACTGGCTCAAACTTTTGTCCATGCGTAGTTGCAGCACACCCCTTGAATCTATTGTAGAGCAGAGACTTAACAACTTTGTTCGGATCTCCACGGCTGGTCTTTGGCAAACTGTTCACTTTAGATGCTGTAATGCGGATTTTCCTGGCATCCAGCCATAATTTTGAACTTTGCATATCTGTCTTTAAGCACAACTCTTTTTGGATGTGTAGCTCAATATTGATGTACTTGTTAAATATTTCCTGACAACTGCTGCATTCAAGAGGCATAGTCACTCTCTCTGTAAAATCAGATTCATGATTGCCATGTGTCAAGGACACAATTTCTTTGACTCTGCTTGCGGGAGCATTCAATACTTTGTACAGCATAGTGCCTTTACATTGAAATATCGTCTAAAGACTGGATTTCTCCGCATGATCAACCATCTCCTGGTGACTATAAAACTGTTTGGGTTTTGGCAGCTTCTTATTTGTAGTCTTTGTTTTGGCAGTGGGGACATTCATTGGATTAGGCCTGTTAAAATTAATGTCTTCCAGCTGTTCATGGCTCATTACTTTTGATGCACCTTTACCCCATGTCACTGCCTTGTCTGTGCAATATTTGTGACTGTTTTTCAACCAATCAATGTCCTTGGGAAGTTGATCTGAAAAAAAGTATATATATCATTATATACAACAGTTGAAACGTATTTATATACTTCTGTAGATTTGTTCCTGCTAAATGAATCATGAGTGTGATCATTGAAATATAATGTCAAATAAATACGAAAGACTCAAGCAGGAAACGTAACACAAACAATACACCCACCTCTCAAGCAGAACACACACACACAGTCATACCACAACAAACACACACACGCAATACCATTCCTTCATCTACACACTAAATAGAAAACAACACACAAGACAAACATAAAGCAAAGTGAATATAGGAGCCCGCCTTCGTACGGTCAGTAGCAATCAGTAATTAACTATAAATTAATTAATTATTAACAACCACTGGGGGGTTAAACCTGGGTTCAATACAAAGTTACTCATCTGATGCTAGATAGGCCCCTACTGAAAATCTTTTGAAAAATAGGCGGTCGTTTGCTTTTAGCCTCGGTACATATGCGGGACGAATTTATTCGCCAGTAAATCATGTATCAACTTATAATAAACATAATAACCAACATTCCCAATTAAATGGAGTGAATTCCTGCGTTATAAGTTCGTAAATACCGTAGATTTTCCTCGATGGACCGATAAATATTTGGTTCAATGTGAAGTTTCATCGGTAATCGCGTTGACGATTCCGTTTAAGGTTTTTCTTCTTAAAAGTCACAACAGGAGTAGAAATGATAAAAAATGTTTTTAAATGTTAATATTTTAAGTACTTGCGAGTTTCTGGGTCATCCATAGTGCGCGTCTCGGATTACAGGCGGTAATTATAACTTTCGTCGTATTGTTTGAAACTTTTACTCCGGTTATTGCACAGTGGTGACATGGGGTCGAGTCACGTGACGTTCAAAATGGCGGCGGTCAATTTATCAGAAATAGAATCGTGTATACAATAACATCTCTCTATTACCACCACAAAACTGTGTTAATTATTAGGAGTTTAAGAGAGGTTACTGTCCCCTGCATTTTATACAATCAAGTAGCTTTCGTTCTAGTTATCGTAATAGAGAGGGTTTACTATATTTTATTTCCGTCATTTTAGGAGGGTACAAAACATTTTTTCAGTGATACATAGGTATTCCTGCACTTTTGACTGAGTGGTTGTGTCCAGATCTTCCTATACAATAACACCTCTCTACTTCCACCCCGAAATTGTGTTACTTCTTTTCCGTCATTTTAGGAGGGTACAAAACATATTTCCAGTGATACATAGGTATTCCTGTATTGGTGACTGAGTGGTTGTGTCCAGATCTTCCTATACAATAACACCTCTCTACTTCCACCCCGAAATTATGTTATTTCTTTTCCGTCATTTTAGGAGGGTACAAAACATATTTCCAGTGATACATAGGTATTCCTGTACTGGTGACTGAGTGGTTGTGTCCAGATCTTCCTATACAATAACACCTCTCTACTTCCACCCCGAAATTGTGTTATTTCTTTTCCGTCATTTTAGGAGGGTACAAAACATATTTTCCAGTGATACCTAGATATTACTGTACTGGATAAAGCTTTACTACCGTAAGTAAAATCCATTCAGAATGCGTCAATATAGTTGTTGTACCACCAACGTACCTTTTGCGCACAAGTTTGCATCTAGACCAGTTGTCAGTATCCGTATCGGTAGTTGTAAAAGCCATGCCAGAGTGATACTTAAGAGAATCACCTGCGTTCCAGGAATAGTTCCCGACCACCAGTGTTAATTTTCAGCTGTTGACAGCACCTGGTAGTTTCTATACTTGGCGTAAGCTGTTCTTCCTTCGAAATCTTCCATATCTACACAACGGCCTCCTGTCATTTATATTTGTTGCCCAGCCAGAACTCGCTTTCCATCTTGTCAAAACCATGTCCATAACTCGTCTCATCTCTATATCTATCTTTCGAGACATCCCTTCTTCGCTGGAATACAATCCAAGGCTCTATCATTTCACAATATACACGGACATGGGTCCATTATATCAATGTTCCCGCGGGTAAACGGTTTAACCCTTCCACTACTAAATATGTCGAGATATTTACCCCTTTGCCTTCTTCAAGTTCGTTGTCTGCAATGTCGTTTCAAAGTTTAAAAAATGCAGTATGACACGAAATTTCAAAACGAGTGTCCAACAGTTTCGATTCTAATTAGACGCTCGACGTCTGATCAGGGTCCAAACTGTCTGCTACATGTATCGCGCTTTTAATCGTCAGTGAAAGTGTTAGACAACACTCTCTCTATTTCTGCGATCAGAAATCTCTTTGCAAGAGGGAGGTATTGCTATGGAATCAACTTCTGTCATCTGCTTCTTGAGATAAAGTAAAGAAGAATTGACATTGTCGACGTCGGCCGTAGATTTAAGTAGACTATTTCCATTTTCCTCGCACGGTTCCTAACAAACCACGATGGCAGTTTTAGATATTTCATCTACTGTTTGTGTCCCGTCTTTCTCTACACCACTTACAATAGCTTTCAGATCAGATATTTCTTCTCTGAGGTGTGCATTTAGCACTTTTTCCTGGCGGAGTGCTTTCAGAAGTATGCTGCTATCATTTTCAGCACAAGTCTTGTACTCTCAATAACCCGAGACATTTTGATTTCTCCATCCGTATTCCACTTTGGCTATAGAAGTTGATGTTGTATCGTTAATTTTCCCTAGCATAGATTTTTTTCCGTATTTTCATAGAACTTGTATTCGCCAACGTCTGACCTTGTCGTCGAGTACTTAAGACTTTAGAAATCAATTGGAGGACTTAAGACTTTAAAAATCAATTAAACTAACATTAAGAGACCTTTATTAAGGTGGTTCGCGGGTCAGCTTATTCTGTGTCAGAATTCTTTGAAACCTTATAAAATTGAAATATACCATATGGAGAGTGAAAATCGTTAAAATAAAAAAAAATTACAGTGCCGTTTTTTTCTGACAGGACCATTTGTCGAGAAAAACTCCTTTTTTAATGAACAGGAATATTTTCTTTCTAAAATGATATAACTAGATAATTTTGGTATATTCAAGTAAACTGTACCCTATAAGATATTGTGCAAAGAAAAATATTTCATGACATATTTTCTGGAAATATCAATATTTTAAAAACGTCAAATTCTGAAAAGGTCACTAAATCTCAAATTACAAAAAATCTAGCTGTTTAACATACACTAATTTTACCTTTATTAGATAGATATAACTTAAATCTACTAGTCACACAATTTTAATGAAAATCTACAGTGGAATTTAAATTTTATACATGATTTCCAGAAATTCTGACAAAATATTAACACAAAACGAGTAACCTCCCTTGAGTTCAACTTTAAAATATGCCATCAGCTCTAAATAATACCATAAGTCAAACCTGTAATAAGGGACCATTGAAAACGTTAGCCTGTAGATCTTTAAAGGCAGGTGATTGCTTAATGCATAACAAAAGTAATGCATAAAAGCTCCTTTAGGATCTATCTTTTAGCATTAGGCTACTTTTGTCCTGTGTTAAGCTGCCATCTGTCAAATAGGCTATAAATCCTTACAAAGTTTAGTTATCACTTGACTATACTTGCATCTGATATTATTCATTATTACGTGACTAAACATAGCCTGTCTTTTGATCACTGCGTTATGGATTGACTAGTCAACAAAATCGGACAATTTATTTTAAAAAAAAGTTTTGAAGCGAGTGGGAATCGAACATACCTTTGGATTGCTAGTCAATCACAGTACCAACTGCGCTAACAGAGAAGACACTCAAGCAAATCAAACTTTTCTTTATGTAAATTTACTTCTATAAGCACGTGCCGCAAAGATCAGGTGAAAGTCATCAGCATTTCCGGAACTCGAGATGCGGGCCGCCCGCTGTCGAACCACCTTAAGAAATGCAGGGGTAATCAAAGACAGTTGACTGCTTAACGTTTGAACTTAATTTCTTTACATAGATTATGAAACAAGCTACATTAAATTATACAAATCACTCTAAATGACTCGAATGTTGGCTTATTTGGTCAAACCGGAGTGCACGTAGAAAGCCCATGTGTTCGGACGGGCAACCAATGTACCCTCTCACATACTGCCCTGACCCGGGACCGAATTCTGAGACCGCATTAGTGAGAAACGGGTGCGCTAATAAACGCTGCGCTATCTGAGCACAGTTGACTGCTAAATGCAGGATTATAATAAGGCATACAATTCCTACAGGAGCTGTTTGTATTATGTTTACTAAAGATGCATTTAGCAACCAAGCACATGATCATAGAATGACTTGAGGATATTGTATTGAATGATATGACAGTGCAGGCTTACTCTACACCGTTAGCTAATAAGAACTTTAGAAGTACTTATTTCCACTACGAGCACAGCATCTTATAACCTGTCTAAAGGGGAACTGCGTTTAATACATTTACCTAAAAACGTATGTCCAACACTTTTTGCGCTTTATGCGAGCCACTAATTCATTGATTTTAAGCTCAGCTGAGCTAAAGGCCCAAGTTGAGCTATTGGGATGGCCCTGTGTCCGTCGCCAGTCGTCCGTCGTGCGTCGTCGTTAACAATTGCTTCAAATGACATCTCCTATACCGCTTGACAGAATTCAACCAAACTTTACAGAAAAGTTCCGTGGTTCAAGCTCTTTCAAATTTGTTCAAAGAATTAAAAACAATGCAGAACTCTGGTTGCCATGGCAACCAAAGTGAAAAAAAAGGAAAAAATCTTCTTGTCTGAAACTACAAGGGCCAGAGCTTAGATATTAGACACATAGCATCGCCTACAGGTCCTCTATCAAGTTTGTTCAAATTATGCCCCTGGAGTCAAAATTGGCCCCGTCCCGTGGGGTCACAGTTTTACTTTTCAAACGTCTTCTTCTCTGAAATTGATATGGCCAGAGCTTTGATATTTGGCATGCTGACACTTCTAGATGTCTTATACCAAGATTGTTCAAATGGTTCTGGTCGGTTGGATAACTAGGTCACAGGAGCTAAAAATAGATTGTTTTCAAAGAAAACTTAAAAAATCTTCTTGTCTAAAACGACAAGGGCCAAAGCTTAGATATTTGCCACATAGCATCGCCTTTAGGTCCTCTACCAACTTTGTTCAAATTATGCCCCTGGGGTCAAAATTGGCCCCGCCCCGGAGGTCACAGTTTTACAAAGAGTTATATAGAGAACATTTCAAACGTCTTCTTCTCGTACACTAATATGGCCAGAGCTTTTATATTCGGTATGGTGACACTTTTAAATATCCTTTACATATTTTGTTCAAATGGTTCCGGTCTGTTGCATATCTAGGTCAGACCTGGACATAAATAATTATCTCAATTTTTCAGCTATTCTCAGGTGAGCGAAATATACCCCATGGGGCTCCTGTTTAAAACATATACCTAACATGCATCTTACTAATGATATATACCCTTTTACTCTATACATTATAGCCTGATTACAGTGTTTATTTGCAAGCATTTGGATCTTGGTCAGATGCCGAGTAACTTTTATCCAAACTGTTTGTTATAACTGGATCCAAGGTTATAAAGCTTTTGAGTTTGAGTCTAAAGTCATTCTCAAGCATTTGATGGGTAGGATTTGAGTCTAGGCTGAAATCTGGCCTATCAAATGCTTGAGAACAAACTCACACTCAACTCAAAAGCTATATAACATTGGAGTCTGTATTACTTTAGTCACTTATCCTAAAAAGTAGATTTGAGAAATACCAGCAGCTGACAAGACAAACAGCTTCACATTTATCAAATCTGGTGCCAGTTTCATAAAACTTTTTACGACAAATGTTGTCGTAAGTCAGATTATAAAAGTCTCAATTATTACTTATTTCCCAATCTAATCCTGTCATGTGACACCTCTTTGGAATCGTCTTTTCAGGACGATTCCAAAGAGGTGTTACAAGACAGGATTGGATAGGGAAATCAGAAATTAAATAAAGTTTTAATATTAGACTTACGATCGTTTTTGTCGTAAGATTTTTTATGAAACGGGCTCCTGAAGGCTGTTTCAGTTCTAATTTAGTTTCTTGTGTGAAAATACTACTGTATATAGACATGAAATAAATGACAGAACAAAGGATCTTGCTTGTTTTCATTTGAAATATATTTTTATTTAAGCGTGTACTTTGAATGCGATAAGATATGAAACAGCCTTAATTTGACACACCTTTTACAAAAGGCCGATACATGTAACATCGTGTAGAATTTTTACAATGCCCAGGATCCAAACTGTTTGACACTCATTTTGAATTTTTTTAGTCATACTGCTTTATTTGTTTTTAACTTTCAAACGACATTGCAGACAACAAAGTTGAAGCAGACCACTATGAAACAGTACAGGGATAAACTCTCCCGTTTAAAATTTGATCATGAAAGGCTTAACAAACATTTTCACCAATATTTTGTTTTAAACTTTTAGAAACACCTTCATGTACGTTTGAGTTGTGATAGTATCGATGCTACCCTGTATGCTGGGTACAATGGGAAATGTACAGTATGTACAGTATTCCCTCTCTACAACAACATAACATGGGAGACAAAGATTGCGTTTGAATCCATATCAGTCGCCGCGTCACGCGGCATCTGATCATGATTCAAGACGTTCGTCACCCTTCATTATGTTTTTATGTCAAAATGTCCAATATGTGACTGATATAAACAGCAGACGACAATTTTAAGCAGACGATATTGCGACAGTGAAAAAGTTGGAAAGAAGTGTCTTGTTTAAAGAACAGCGGCAAGCGTTGTTGCAACGGGGGAATCGTTGCTCAGAGGACCGTTGTTAGGAGTGAGCACTCTAATCCCAATCAGCGCGCTAGTCCTGAAAATCGTTTTTCGTTTGAAACGGGTTTTTGCCAGATTTGATAGTATATCCAGTATTTCAGCACGTTTGAACAAGCTCCAAACGGTTTGTCAGATAAAAATGAGTCGTCAGCACTTAAAATGTCATTTTCTACATTATGTTGGATTGCGATTACCTTAGATAACGTGAAAGCAGGATAACATAAAGGTGCCACATCCGTATATTAGTAAACTTTTCTTTATGTAACAATTCTGAGGTCAAGGACGATATTATTTCGATATTCTTTTTGAGTTTAATGGCTTACATTATAGCACCATGCATGTCTATACTGTGGAAATAAATTACCGGATGAGCTTAAATGTACACAGAGTGTCGAGGTGTGGCGTATATTTAACACCATTGCAAAACTATTTCCTTGATGTGTTTCATCACAAGGAATAGCATCTAATATATTTCCTTAATAGTAAGTTTTGCAAATGTTAACAGATGATTTCATTTTCCAATCATGTACGGTTTGCGCCTAAAATAAATGTTATTATTGACATTTTGTTTTCACACTGACAAAACATTCAGAACTTGAACATGATTGATCTGATATTCCATACTGTAGTGTAATAAATACAATCATTTAGAGCATAGGTTGCACAAAACTGCCATCGCCTGTGAATTAAATTTGCTAAAAAGAAGACGGTTACATCAAGGAATCTGCAGCTACAGCAATGTTACATTAATGAAAATACAGACTTATATATCAAACGTCAAAAGTTTGATAAACATGAACAAACTGTAAACAAAATAATCAAACATTTTAAAATTATTAACACTGCTTAGCCAATGCTTACTTAGTATCAAAACTAAAAACTTAAAAGTTATTCCATATTATTAGCGACAGGCTGTTACATTAAAGAAGCAAATATGTTACATTAATGAAATAAATGACTCTTCTGATACATAAAGCTTAGAGAAGGGGTCGATTGCCAACTTAGTATACATCTGGTATCTTCAAGTATAAACGCTTTACTATGACATTCATTTCCGTAACTAAATGACCTATGCAACCATAGTTTTACGGTACCGTTACATCATCGAAATCCTATTGTTACAGAAAGGATTACAATATCATTTTGACTTGTTTGTTTTTAAGGGCTAGGGTTCACTGTAATTTTTAAGATGTAAAGGTGTTACTGAAGATATACACTCAACATAATTTCTAATTGGTCACTTTACTTTTCCTAAAAATTCTTGACAGTCAACACGTATCACGTTGAGGTTTCACTCATGAATCACTGACCATGTATATTTTGATGAAATCGATGTTCTGATGCCCGAGAAACTCAATTGTCGAAGCTTCTTAATGCAAGCATGTTACGCATGATTTGCACATGCATAAAAGGGCGCTTTGTTAAACACGTTGTCTTTTCATACGACTGAAGTCCTTGGATATATGCTCGACAAAAGCACATAAAAATGGCCAGTATGACATTTCAAGAGTGTACTGTTGCCGTCAAAATGTTGGAAGCGCGGACGCATTTGAGAGAGGAATTTTTTTTCATTACAATACATAATAAAAGGCACCAATTATTTATTAACCAGACAGTGCAGGACAACCCCCATGCCTTGTTGCAAGGGATACACTGGAATTATTCAGTGCAAAAGACATTCGCCTGATTACAATTCCGTCGAAAAACCCAGGTGTTAACCCGATAGAACATGTGTGGGACTTAATGTAATGCATGTAGGCTAATGGTACAGTGCGTGTACTACCACAACAACAGATTTTACGAAAATAGAGCTTGATGTCATTCAAGAGTGGAACAACATACAACAGCGTTACCTGCAGATACACGCTGCTTCAATGAGACAACATTGTCGTCCAATTATTGATGTTGTTGGGGAATATACACGCTACTAGCATAGCATGAATTGCAGAAAATAAATTTAATTTTTCTAGTTTTCGAAAATTTCTACAAGTTTCGTTATAAAATGATAATTACTGATCATGAAATCTCGTACATGTATTAATTAAACATATAGCAATCAAATACATTTAGAATCAGGATAGAGTTATTACATGTTGCTGAAATTTCCTGACCAACGTAGGTGACTAATTAGACATTTTTGTTGAGTGTATAGATATAATATTAATTCCTTGTTGTAACACAAAGTAGGCTCTTAATAGAAGGCTTACAATACAAAATGCATGTCATATTTTAGTTTCTTATAAAATAAGTGGAACAGTGTATTCAATTACTAATTCAACATAAAAATAAAAATACTGAACTGCTTTGAAATTTATTTTCTTTTATGTAACACTGTACTTTGCCGTTATGTAACTGTATTCTCCTTGATGTAACAGTTAAGGGAAATAGCAAAGTTTTAGGGAGAATTTGAAATGATTTTCATAACAACAACTGTTTAAATAACGCCTACCACCTTCAAAAAAGAAATTTTAAATTCTGTATAAAGTCTTCCTATTTTGTTAGTATCTTACAGCTGTTTTCCTTAATGTAACGAAATTTGTATATGTAAACAGTTTGAATCATAAACAGACGCCGTTTTACGCGGCACCTGATCAGGATCCAAACTATTTGACAGTCATTTAGATATTTAACATATTTCTTGAAAATACCTATAATTATGACTACTGATAAATAATTGCCATTCAGTTCTTTGTTTTTAGCTCGCCGGACTGTGTCCAAGAGCTAATGTTCTCACCCAGTCGTGGCGTCGGCGTTTCCGTTCCCGTGTCCGTTCCCGTTCGCGTAAGCAGTTTCAAGAAAATACTTATAATTCATATGTCCCTCGAGGTATTGCTTTTATATTTGGTATGTGTGTGTCAATGGACAAAACCTTTCCATGCACACAAAAAGTTTGACCCCAGTGACCTTTACCTTGAACTAAGGGCCTGCGTTTAGGTTGCATACAAACATTTTTAGCCTTGTTACCTTGACCTTGAATTAAGGGCCCACGTTTAGGTTTTGAAATCTGCGTTTAGGTTTTAAACAATGCTTATAACTCCTATGTCCATTGAGATATTGCTTTCATGTCTAGTATGCATGTGTATATGGACAATACCTAACAAAGCAAACACATATCTTTTCCCTAATGTCATTGGCCTTGAAGTTAGGGCCCACGTTTAGGTTTCACAATTTGCGTTAAGTTTTTCAAAATGCCTTAAACTTATAAGTCCCTTGAGGATTTACTTCAATATTTGGTACGTGTGTGTGTATGGACAAGACCTTTCCATGCACACACAAAAAGTTTGACCCCTGTGACATTGACCTTGAACTTGGGTCTGCGTTAAGGTTTCTAAATCTGCGTTGAGGTTTGAACTTCTATGTTCATTGAGATATTCCTTTAATGTTTGGCATGCTTGTGTAAATGGATAATACCTTTTCATGCATACATAATATTTCAGCCTAGTGATCAGGCTAGGGCAAGCGTTTAGGTTTTGAAATCTATGCTTAAGTTTCGATAAATACTTATAACTCCCATGTCCTGCGATATACATGTATTGCTTTCATATCTGGTATACATGTGTATATGTGCAAGACCTTACCATGCACACAATTATTTTTACCCCCGTTATCTTTACCTTGAAGTTAGGACCGGTGTAACGAAGTATTTTGACCCCCGTCGAAAAATGACCCCCGGTCAAAATTCGACGACGTAGAATGACCCCGGTCATTTTTCGATGTCGTACACAGACCCCCCGGTCAGAATACGACGTCGAAATTTGACCCCCGGTCATAGTACTATGACCCCCCACATGAAGTATTTTGACCCCCCTGAAAAACTTTGACCCCATCGAAAAATGACTCCCCCTTCCCTACCAATTAAGAGGCGCAGTTTAACCCATTGGACCATAACAACGAGTATACTAGTCATTCACAAACCGTGTACACGAGAAGAGTACACTTGTCCTGCGCAAACAATGTAGACCCTGATCAGACTGTTCCTAAAAGAACCCTTTTATATGGGTTTGCAGTATATGTCAGTTTTGTAATATATCGTATAAAATAACCCTAACTAGTAGAAAATTGACTTGATGCATAATCGAAACTAGTAAATGGGCAAATGACTTGAAAGATACCTAAAATTTAAATGATAAACATGTCAAAATTCAAATTTACATTAAGCGCGCCATGCGAAAATGCAGTTTATATAAATTGCATCTCTTCGTTATAGATTATGAGTTTTTGTATGAACGTAGTTTACAGCCAATCAGGATAATTCGATACGAATAGAGCTGAACGAGTGAAACAATACCCCGATCATGGAGAAATGACTTAGAAGGTATATAATACTTACATCCATTTTAATGACATTAGCACATGGCTTGGAGCTCTCGGCCAATCAGATGCCTCAAAAACCTGTGAATATATCGTTTATTTCAACAAATCATGGACTAACTAACAAACTGTTCACTGTTCCACGCTTCCGTCATCTCAAGGCAATTTTAAGTCATAATTCTAGCAATCCTCCGAGCCAGCCACCGCAAAAACCTTTTGCCTGCAATGTAGGCTTAATGATAAATAATCGGAATAAACACCAGATCAAGGATTTAAACTGAAGCATTACGGAAATTTCACAGTAACAATAAAAGATCTAGATCTACCCCGTTCCTCTTGACCTAGATATAAGCATTGTTTCAGTTGTAGATGTAAAAAACCGGAATACGCATGTCTAGATTGTCTTTAAAAACAGCTGAGGTCAGAGGTGAACTGCACACGGTTCATGACGTTATATATTATGTACAGTGAGATCTAGACTTTAAAGACAATTACTAATTAATTGTGCTTACATTATAGAGCTTCAATAAGCGTTATTTATGTCGGTGTTAAAGCATGCTTAATGTCTCAAACATATTATAGAAATAACCTTTCAATTTTAGTAAAATATTACAAACAAAATGACTTTTTCGTCTAAAACAAAAAGCAGAAACGAATGGCCTTCTTGTTTTCCTCGAGCCCAAGCCAGTGCTAAATAGGTTAGACCATGGTTGCGCGCGAATAAACGACATAGTTCTCGCGGGCTACGCCCCCTCGAACTATATCGTTTATTCGCGCTCAACCATGGTCTAACCTATACTTAGTTCTCTTATATTGTGTCGCAGGAGAAACATAGTGACATTTGCCTTTATGGAAATTTATTAGGTTGTTTATAGTACATTGTACAAAACAAAATAACCTAATGATGATAATACGAATAGCTAATGATTTTTTATTCAGATAACACATATTTTCGACAATGTGACATAAATTAACCCTCAAGGAGCTGACACAGACTATAGCGGGTTTATTCTACGACGTCGAATAATGACAAGGAGGCATCAAATATTGACAATGAACAGAGACCGTGACATGAAGTGGCATTCTGTGATATAACATGGGGTCCTTCTAGTCACCAAATACTGATATCTCGAGCTCATAAAGGTCTATCAAATATATCGAATTATCAAAAGTTCATCGTAAATATATGATTGGTTTTCTAGCAACCATTTCAATGACGTTATCTGTCGCTAAACCTAAAATTTCTGACCCGACGTAGCTTACGAGCACAGGGGGCCAGAACGTAGGGGGTGTTTGTGGCCTTAAATGACCCAAAAAAAAAAAAAAAAAAAAAAAAAATATGAGTATATATAATATACAAGGGGTCGAATTGTCAACAGGGCCATTTCACTACCTCCATTGATAAACACGTCATATTTTGTACACGTTTTGATCAATTCAACTACATTCAACAGTTTCAAGTACCTAAATAGTCACACTAATGATAACCATTTACTTTTATCCTGCAATTATACTTGGTCTCGAAAAAAAAGCAAAATCCGAGCGGAGCGATGCCCAATTTGCGAAGTCGGCAGCACTGGTGCAATCGTCATTTTCAAGACTGAACAGCAATATAACGCCATGCAGGGGAGAAACGGGCGCATGCAATCAATAAACGAACATATTACATGCAACTTACCGGCATAAACCATCCGCCAACCGCTCTCGAATCCACCAATTTCGCGAACTTTCTGTTTGATCAGTCAAATCAGCTGGCGACCTCCGTATTCAATCACGTGACCGCAGATGTAAGCCGTTTATAAGCTGCCGTTTCATTGGATGCCATCTGGACCCGGCGCTGGTTACAAAAGGTAAGGCACTCACAAATCAAGCTGGATTCAATCGTTTCACAGTTCAATTCATCGCAGAACTTTCTCTTCTAAGAAATTATTTCATTCACAATGACTGCAAACTGGTAAGTTTGTAGTGTTCTTATATTCACCGTTAAAAAAAATTGCTTTCAGCTATTCTTTGTTGATATGCAGCATACATGTTTATCTATAAGTAGATCTAACTACATTCCTTCATTGCGCAATTTGCGGCTCATTGTCGTAGCTGTCATACTTTGACCATGTGCTTTTCTCAAGGAACCACGCTAGAGGGCGTCAACGCAGTAGTATTAGCTACTGTTATCCTTACAAAGTAATAAACTGAGACGCCTTGTAAACTGTACATATAAGTTGCATTCACATTTCACCTTTTCGGAGCGCCCGTCACACACGACCACGCCCACTCGATCACTGTACAGTCACCCCTGCACCTCCACGTCATGGCCAAGTAGGATTTTGTGGCTAACCATGATTGAAGTTGAAGCATAAAGGACTGACACCGTGGTTGAAGTGAGGAGTTCTTGTGAAAACTAGAACGGCTATCACTAAAGGTGATACATACCCACACTATACACTCTGTCACACTCTGCAGACCTTTTCAATGAGGTTTTACAATGGCAGGGTGCTGGGACAATCATAAAAACTTGGAAAATTTATGCAAAGTATCAAGTAAATCAGGTTGAAAGTGAAGGAGGAGTTCGCGGTACAAGATTTTGCCTGCCAATTTAAGACCAATTTCAAGGCCAAAGGTCAAGGTCACAGAGATTTTAAATTTGTGTCTTGCACATCTACTACTCCTGAGTAAGATTTATGTAAAATATCAAGTGAATCAGGTTGAAAATGAAGGAGTTCAAAGTACAAGATTTTGCCTGCCAATTTCAAGGCCAAAGCTCAAGGTGACAGAGACCTGAAATTTGTGTCTTACACATCTACTACTCCTGAGTAACATTTATGCCAAGTATCAAGTGAATCAGGTTGAAAGTGAAGGAGGAGTTCAAAGTACAAGATTTTGCCTACCAATTTCAAGACCAATCTCAAGGCAAAAAGTCAAGGTCACAGAGACCTGAAATTTGTGTCTTGCACATCTAATACACCTGAGTAACATTTATGCCAAGTATCAAATGAATCGGGTTGAAACTGAAGGAGTAGTTGAAAGTAAAACATTTTTCAGACAGACCGACCGACCGACGACCGACCGACAGGCTGATTCCAGTATACCCCCTCAAACTCTTTTTGTGGGGGTATAATTATGATAGTGATCCAGCTTTTTATTTGAAGTGTCATACAAGTGCAAGACAATTCTTGCAGCTTGTCAATGTGATCCAAATATTAATTTCTATTTCTAATTATTACCTCTCTCAATGGGGCTCTTCATGAAGGTTGGTGATGAGAAGTGGCACTTATATTGACCATAAGTTATGAGGTGGACCCGGGACAGTACCTGGTCAGTCACTTTATCCCGACACCGATGAACCAGTTGTAATGCTAACCAGAAATCATGAGCGCCAAAAAGTCTTTGAAGTGTCATACAAGTGCAAAACAATTCTTGCAGCTTGAGATCCAGATTTTTATTTGAAATGTCAAACAAGTGCAAGACAATTCTTGCAGCTTGTGAGTGTGATCCAGATATTTATTTGAAGTGGCATACAATTGCAAGACATTTATTGGACTTCAGAATCAGGTCTTACAGATTGTTGATGTCCTGGTCGGCAGCGGGATGGTAGTCTATCTGGTACTGTTATATCCCCTAAAGAACTGTTCAAATCATTAAATTATTTACATGTTTTACAGAACCAGGAAACCCCTTCTTTACTGATTTGTTTCCATATGCTTTTATTTTTTAAACCAGCACACTTCCTGTGGAACCAACTGTTACATGCGTCACACTGAATCCATTGATCCCTTTTGTTTCTGAAACATGACTGACATAGGTCCTCTGTATCGCTGCCCAAATCTTGCGAAGATAGTCCAGGTTGTTCCTCTTGTTCAGGCTGAACTTGACATGAAAGATCTATACATGAAGCTTGCAATGATGGCCCAGGCTCTTGCTCAGGCTCAATTTGACTAGATAGATCTACAGCTGAATCTGTGAATGACAGTCCTGGCTGTGGCCCTTGTTGATCACTGTCCATTGTCAAGGTCAAAGGTGCTACGTCATCACAAAACTCGGTGGTTTTATCTCTTTTTTGACGTTTTGATTTTTTAATAGTAGGGTTTCCTTCACATTCATGCTTTTTGGACACTTTTATTTGTTTCCGATGTGCCATAGTTTTTTCAATCCGAAATCCTGATTTAACATCTTTTCTAAATTGTGCTAGCAGAACCAGGAGATACTTTTCAATAAGTTCATAGTAAATTTTACATGTCTCCGAAGTTATATGAACAAGTTTGTCAACTGAACAACTAACCTCACTAGAATCATCAAACTCCTCTACTGGCTGCTCAGAATAACTGGTAACAACAACTTTACAAAACTGTTCATACATATCAAGGTCATCTTTAATTTGGTCCAAACACTTGTTGTACATATTTTTCCCAAATTTCATGAGATTTTCATGCACTAAGAGTGACATGATTTCTCTGTAAGGTTGACAAAGAACTTAAACAGACTGTCATTTACATTGGTCAACCCCCTAGATGTATACTGCCTCCTTTCTATATCTAGTAATGAGTCTGGTTTTCAAATAATGCTCATTTTCTTTTAACAGGTTAAGAACAAAAACTATCCATTTAGCTTGAATGTACATGTCTTGACCCTGGCTGGTTTTATCATACATGTGACTTCTTTGCATTTTTGTATATTTCTTTCTCAATGATGCTAAGCAATATCCTGCCACATAACGCACAGGGGCCCTAGATGCATCAGTGACATGCCTTTGTGTTATATTGCCTTCTCCTATTTTTAGCAAATCTACTTTTTCTTTCAAGAAAAATACCCTCACTGCCTCCACTAAATTGTAGCAGAACATGATATGAATTTCAGAGAAATCCTCATTCTCAAATAACATCAAACAATTCAGAGTGTATTCAGCACTAGTACTGAACTCGTGTAACAAGCGATAACACTGTGCAATATTTTTTTCTGGAACTCCACACATGGTCTTCCCTGGGGACAACTTGCTTGCATAACTTGAGCATTTAACAAAGATCTTTTTAACAAAAGTGCACAATCTTTGTCTGTCAACTGTTCTGATAATTTTGTTTAAGGTACTTTGTGTTTGTGTCACTTCCTTCTTAAAGATCATATTTTCCATAATATTGTCAATATCAAAACGTTCTGGAACATCGAAATCCATCAAGTGTGCTTCATCTGCTGTTATTTGATTTATCACAACATCAAATTCTTCATCAAATTCTTCATCAAAACCCTCTGCACTAACATCTTCTATATCATTTGATGAATCTTCCTCTGGTAACATGCTTGTTTCTTTAGGCCCAACATTTAATTGACTGTCTGTTGTCCTGAAAGAATAGCATAAAAATTATTAAGCAGCGTGTACTTAAACTGAAGACATTTGGTATAGTTAAAGACTTTTCCTCAGTCCATTGTGGGACCACCAGCCCATTGTTCTGGAGGTGTCAATGTAACTGTAAAGCATGTGCAACACAATCTCAGTTTATCTGGTGAGGTCCAGATTATACTCATGCTCTAGTGATTTTCAATGGTTATTTCTAACCAAACTATCAAATATAAAGGTCCGGTCTCACATAAGACGATTCAATGGTTCAACATGCACAAGACCCATGCTTTTTGCAAGGAAATTGACAGTAAATAATCTGGCAAGGCGTTATGACCAAAAGGTCGTCAGGAGATGTCTTTAACCCAATACCTAATAATAATCAACTTATGCTGGTCTTTTTTGGCCCCAAACTGGAAACTAGGTCATGCAGCCAAACCATACAAAACCCTCAAGGTTAAAACATCAGGGGAGTGGATTCTTTTAACTAATTATCCTATAGCATGTTTCAATTTTTGAAGCTATATGATCAATTAAAGAAGAGTGAATGTAAAGCAGAATGTGCATTAAGGCCAGGGCTCCAGATACAGGGAGAATTTCAAAAACTAAAATCTTTATTTCTGCATTAAAACCTATGGTGTCACTACTTATTAGAATCATCTTAAAAAGACGATTCTAATGAGTAGTAACACCATAGGATTTGGTGCTGAAATGAGTGAGAAAATGTTGGGTTTTGTTAAGTTTACCCTCTCTTATCTGGACCCCTGCTTAAGGTACATTCTGCTTTACTTGCAGCTATCACCTGCTAGGATAGAGCAATTCTTAGTTAAGGTGCATGTATAAATTGGAACTATTTTTATGGAGTTATAGTCATTTCGTAACCGAGTCATTTCGTAACCGGTAAAATAAGTCATTTCGTAGCCGAATTTTTGGTCATTTCGTAACCGTGCAAAACCTAAAAGTCATTTCGTAACCGATTTTTTGGTCATTTCGTAACCGACAAAAAAGTTGAATAAGTCATTTCGTAACCACCAAAAATTAAAAAATGATTGGCCCCAGAGAAGGCATAAGTCATTTCGTAGCCTCGGAAAACTGTTAAAGTCATTTCGTAGCCGAATATTTTTTTCTTTGGTTTTTTTTTTATAAATTTTTTGTGCAGTTTCCTGAACTTATTTCAACAAAAATGTGCAAACATGCAAAGTTAAGAAATTATGTAAAGAGTGTAATGGGGGCCGAATTGATTATAAACCTTGATTAATAGAATTATAATCAAGTTGTTGAATATTGTTTTAAATAGAAATAATATTACGTGTCTCTATGCAATTAAATTCATATGAGTGTTCTATTCTTTAAAATTGGAACCAACATAAATAGATATATAAAAGGTGTATAATTGATCATTAATCGCCCATTATATGTTGCGCGTGTTTTAAGATGAAACACAACACCTACACAAATTGGTTTACAGTTGGATGTTTAATTTATCGTTAATCGATCATTATATCACGAAGAGGTATATTGTCCACACCTTTAATTTTTCAATACAAGTTTTGTCTCACCTTTTGGGATTGCTTTACAGTTGGATGTTTAATTTATCGTTAATCGATCATTATATCACGTGCAGAAAATTCCATCTTGAGCAGCCAATTGTACATAACGTTACATTGATACAGTGGAGAAAACGTTATTCTTTCCCGTTAAAATGCAAACGAAACGCAAACACAAATCACTAAAATGTAGAACGGAAAGCTTTTTGAAAGTTCTGACTTTTCATTTGTTTCTGAGTGGCAAACAGTTTGGAGCCTGGTCAGACGCCTGATTACCAAGCGTCTTATCTGGCTCCAAACTTATTGGAATGGAAAAAATAGTTTAAGCGTAAACACTTTTATTGGGAAAGAATAACGTTTTCTCCACTGTACGCAACTTAGTTGAAATACAGGTCCAAAAGTATATATGAATAAGAGTTGAGTTTAAAGTAAATAAATGATTGCTGATTTACTTTTATTTTGCTTTAAGCAGTGATCTGCCTAATTGAACTGGCTATTTAGAATACGTAGGAATAAAAGATTGAACTAGTTGTGCATTAAATTCATTCTTGAGCAGCCGCTTGTACATAACGTTGCCTTCATATGCACTTTAGTTGAAAAACAGGTCAAACATTTTTTTATTGGTATTTAAGACAGATGGCAGCTTAAAGCAAGGTGATTGCTTAATTGAATTACAGGTACAAGGGTAAATATGAATGAGATGCTTTAGTCTAATTTAGCGAGATAAGTGAAATGGACCGTGACAAATCCAATCGCTGTAGGAGTAGGTATTGGGTGTGGCTTATGAAGAAGATTTATTTGATTGGTTGAAAGGTGTGAGATATCTACTTGTAGACTTCGAACATTTAAAAATTGGTAGTGGTGTGGTTTATGAAGAAGATTTATTTGATTGGTTGAATGTTTTGAGAACAATAACCTGTAGACTTCGAACAATAAAAATTAGATATTGGGTGTGGTTTATGATATAGATGTATTTGATTGGTTTGAAAGAATAACCTGATGCAATTAATACGATTGTTTTTAATTTTTTATAAAATAAGTGAACTTTGTAGTTTCTTTGAAATATGAATAAGTTTACTTAGATTCAGTAATTCTTCATTTTTTGATGTAGACATTCGTTTCTATGATTTATTTGATGCAGGCCATCTGTAATAAAATGCTTTTATGTATTAATATTAAATAGCTATAATTTGGTGTGTAATGCCTAAAATAGAAAACCGTTCACTCTTATCAGATACAGATCTTTATTCGGCATAAAATAGCATAAGCATAAGCATATTCATAAAAAGTTTACATTTATCATTTACAGCTAGGTCTACCTTGTTAAAATTATGAATATATTTTGCATAGCAAATAGTGAACGTTCTGCTATTTTTTGCTGTGTTCGCAACCAATTTCCGTTTTTGAAAATGTTTATCCCAAGATATTTATCAATGCATAGTTTCCTTTCTACCAGCTACAGTAAAACCTCTCTAATACGGCCACCTGTCATTATTCCAATCAAATATTAACTCTTTGAACCCTAGTCAGGCATATATGCGTCATTTGCAAACAGTGTATCCGTGATAAGTACACTTGTCCTATGCACCTTAAGGAGCCACCTGATCAGGGTCTACATTGTTTGTTCTTTTGACATATACTGTGAAAGTCAACCCAAAAATGTCAAAAATGGACTAGACTGAATTGAAAATTGCACCACTGTATTTAACCGTCATTTTGTATTTATGCTGTCAACAGTTTAACTTATATGTGCGTATTGATTGTAATAACAAATAAACAGTGATTATTGATTACAAAGTCATTTTTCTTGTCATTTGTGAAATTAAAAGTGAAATTTTTTTTTCCACATTTCCGGCACGTGCGGGAGGCGATAATTGCCTTGGTATGAGTGTTTGTCCGATGTGTAAACTGTTAAAACAACATACAAGCTAATGTTTGACACGCTTCACATACATTGAGCGATTAACGACCAATTATACATGTTCATTGTTAACAAATGGACCATTTAATTGAATTAAAGACAAGTAATAATATTCCTGTTTTAAAAAACATTCAACAACTTGATTACAATTATATTAATCAAGGTTATAATTATTTCGGACCCCAAACTCTCTTAACATATATTTTTTAACTTTGCATATTTGCACATTTTCGGTGAAATAATGTCAGAAAACTGCACAAAAACATTATAAAAAAAATAAAGACAAAAATATTCGGCTACGAAATGACTTTAACAATTTTCCGAGGCTACGAAATGACTTATGCCTTCTTTGAGGCCATTCAATTTTTAATTTTTGGTGGTTACGAAATGACTAATTCAACTTTTTTGTCGGTTACGAAATGACCGAAAATTCGGTTACGAAATGACTTTTAGGTTTTGCGCGGTTACGAAATGACCAAAAATTCGGCTACGAAATGACTTATTTTACCGGTTACGAAATGACTCGGTTACGAAATGACTAGCTCCCTTTTTATGCACCCAAAGCCAGGATTTGGCGGCATATAGTAATCGCACCGTGCGTTGGTAGGTGTGTGTACAAAAGCTTGTCCAGAGCATATCTCCTATACTTTAACAACCAGGGATTCCAAATTTGGTGTATGAGCACATCTTGGAATGGGGGAGTATTGCGTACTACTTTCTAGTCACTGTGACCTTCACTTTGACCTTTGACCTCGATTTAACATAAAGCTTGTTCAGAGCATATCTCCTACACCTTAATAGCTAGGGATTCCAAATTTGGTATGTGAGTACACCTTGGGATGGCAGAGTGTCTCATACCACTTTCAGGTCACTGTGACCTTGACCTGGACCTTTGACCTCAATTTTACAAAAAGCTTGTCCGAAGCATATCTATACCTTACCAACTAGGGATTCAAAATTTCGTGTGTGAGTACATCTTGGAATGGCCGAGAGTCGCGTACTACTTTCAGGTCACTGTGACCTTGATTTAACATAAAGCTTGTTCAGAGCATATCTCCTATACTTTAACAGCTAGGGATTCCAAATTTGGTGTGTGAGTACACCTTGGGATTGCGGAGTGTCTCATACCACTTTCAGGTCACTGTGACCTTGACCTGGACCTTTGACCTCGATTTTACAAAAAGCTTGTCCGGAGCACATCTCCTTAACCTTACCAGCTACGGATACGAAACTTGGTGTGTGAGTTTATCTTGGGATGACAGAGTGTGGCATATCATTTTTAGTTTACTGTGACCTTGACCTTTGACCTAGATTTTACAAAAAGCTTGTCCAGACCATATCTCTATTGAGGAGTACTTGTCATGGAAAGGTTCTGTTTTTAATGTTAAGAATTGACTCCCGGGTCATTTTTAACAGTATCAAAGTTTTAGGCTACACCTGCATTACTTTGTCTATAATGATTTTCCACCAAAATGCATTTTGGTGTCAAACACTATGGGGGCATATGTCACGCGTGACGAATGTACTTGTCTTTCATGGATTAATAAATTCAAAGTGTAAAAAGGCGTATTTCTTGGGTAATGGGTTAACAAACACACTTTGTATTTCAGGTTATTATCTCGCTTGCATGTGGACCAAACTAATGAAATTGAAGTCAACTGTTTGTACAATACCTTCAAGTTAGAAATAAATGAATCGGAATGTCAAACTCCTTTTGAGGTACCAACTCTTAGAGCGTTTGTGGACAATCTTAATGCAGTGTACCCACAATTACGCCGTGTTAGGAAAAAGAAAGATGGTAAATGGCTAGTATTATACAGAGGCATCTCTTTATGTCCTTTACAACCACTCAGTAGTACAAATGCAGATTTCAAAGATCTATCAAAATTCATACCACAGACTTACTCAGTTACCAAAGTAACAGACAAAGTCATTGTTTGTACAACTGACAGTGGCCATAAATCAAATGGAAATCGTATTTTGAAGACACTGACTTTCTCTGAGACTGACAGATGGGAATTGAGTGTGTTTGGGAAGGTTGTCAACGGAAAAGACATGGATGTAGCTGATACATACACCCGTGATGAAGTAAGCATATTAAGCATATGTTCCCTAGTGCAAAGATTGAATATTTGTGAAGGAATTGCTTACAAAAAACCAGTAATCATGAGCCGCTTTCATATCATGGAACAGTATCAAACAGATAACACATCAGCTACTGTGAGAACTCTGAGGCCACTCTCCTGTAATGCAGTTCTCCCATTTTCAGCTAAGAGTAATACATGTTTGACTTGCAGGAAGATGACATTTTCATGCCATGATAAGAAAACTGATAATAAAAGTATGCATGAACCTGAAAAGAAAGACAAAGACCAGGTTGAAAGAATACAACACCTTCTGAAACATGCAAATCCTGAACTGGTCAATTTATTTATAGAGCAATCTACAAATGTGGATCGAGACCCACGGGGTAGAAGATGGTCAAAGTCATTCATAGGCACATGCCTTCAGCTCTACAACCGAAGCCCTCAGAGTTACCAACTTCTTCTCTCTTCAAAGATATTAATTCTTCCATCAACATCTGCACTCATCATGTACAAAAATAAACTGAAACAAGAACCAGGATTTGACCAATCCATGTTTGAGTGGATGCTGCAGGAAGCAACAAGAAGAGGTATACCAGAGGATGGAATGTCAGGAGGACTGATTTTTGATGAAATGTCTATCCAGAGTGATATTCAGATCAACAAAATAGGTGATGTTGTTGAACTTGTTGGATTTACAGATCTTGGGGAAGAAGGTGATTTAAGCCATAATCTCAGAAAGGGCTCTACAGTAAAAAAAATGGGAACACATGTTTTGCAGTTGCTTTTCCTTGGTATTACTGGTTTCCGATTTCCCTTTGCTCACTTTATAACTGACAGTGTCCAGGCTTCAGAACTGTATGGTCTCTTTTGGAAGGCAGTTCAGTACTTGCGGACCTATGGATTCTCTGTATTATACACATGTATGGACGGTGCTGTCTGTAATCGCTCTCTGATGCATATGTGTGTAGGGGACAACTCTTACCTCCATTACAACTTCTTATCAGCAAGTCCAACAACATCACATTCTGTTATTTTTACAATGGACGTGTCTCATGTTTTAAAAAAAATTCGAAATAATATAATGAAAAGTGGCATTCATAAAAAAAGTACAAGAAACCTTAAATTACACAGCGGCCATTTAGTTCAGTGGCAAATGTTCATTGACTGTTACAAATGGGACACAGAAAATAGTTTACAGCTGCACCGAAAATTGACTCCTGAACACATATTTCCTGACAACCAACAAAAAATGCGAAATCATTTAGCCGAAGAAGTTCTAAATTCAGAAATGCTGCATTTGATGCAGCAGTATCAAAATTCACTTGGACAAAAGGGTCAGGTATTGGATGGTGTTGTAGAACTACTATTCCAAACATCACAAGTAGTGTCAATTTTCCGCGACATGAGACCCATAGCGGTAACAAACGATCCAAGATTGTCAACACTACAGCAAATAAGTGATTGGTTTATTTCATGGGAGCGGTTTGTATATGAAAATTCTTCAACTGCAAAGAAAGAAAAGCAAAAATTGTTGATGTCACACCAGTGCCTTGAAGATATTCAAGCCTGTCTTCAAGGTTTCATATTGCTGTGTAAATTTGTTTTGAATCGCTCCAATTCTATTTACATAACCCCAGGACTCATCAATTCTGATGTCATCGAAAACATCTTCAATCAGCAAAGGTCCACCTACAATGGAGCCAACTCAAATCCCAATGCCCTGCAGTACAGGAAGACCATAAATAGTATTTTGGTTGGCCAGAATGTGGTATCAAGAAAGTCCAATGCTGCAAAGTCACCTGCAAATACACCATTTACTGTTGAAATGAAAAAAAAACAGCTATAAAAGACAAACAAGCTAAGGTTTCCCCCTATTCAAACATTAAGGTCGTCAGTGTGTAGGAGGTGATATTATTTTGAAAACCGGACTCAAAAACAAATAGAGAATCTTGAAACCAAAACAGATGTAGGCACTCTGCAAGAATTGTCTTGCGTTTGCAGCAGTTGATTATACTCTTTATTTCATCTTTTTACAGAAATCTGTTGGAATCACCATTACAATACTCTGAATAAGGGGAGATCCTTTGAAAGCACAGAAAACAAAGCAAATACTGAAAATTGCAGACTCGGTTTATTTGAGTCTGTTCATGAGCAATACTTAAATATGCAACAGTGCTCACGCCCCCTAGCACCAGCTTAAGCGGAATTCAACTTTCAACTGTAAATGCGCTGAAATCAATGATTCCAAAAGACCAGAAAGTAGGACCAGAAACCTGGATACAGATGTAGGCACTCTGCAAGAATTGTCTTGCGTTTGCAGTACTTTATTATACTCTTTATTTCATCTTTTTACAGAAATCTGTTGGAACAAACTTAACAATCATGAAACCAATATAGATGTAGGCACTCTGCAAGAATTGTCTTGCGTTTGCAGTTTATACTCTTTATTTCATCTTTTTACAGAAATCTGTTGGAACAAATTTGACAATCATGAAACCAATACAGACGTAGGCACTCTGCAAGAATTGTCTTGCGTTTGCAGTAGTTGATTATACTTTTTTCATCATCTTTTTACAGAAATCTGTTGGAACAAACATTGCAATCCAAATCCATGATGGAGAAATCGTTGGAAAAAACAGAAAGTTGTCTGACTCAGCGAATCGCAGAATGTGAAAAGAGTAACGCTACCCTGGTTATCCTATCAGACAGCAAAGGAAAATACCTGAAGCGAGCTTCTTTCCCACTTCAAGAGAATATCCCAAACAGAACACTATGGTGGTGCGAAAGTGGAGCAAGGTGTGCAGAAGTATTGAGCTCTGTGAGAAGTAACTTCAGTCGTAAAACGGCTAGAGCATCAAACATAACAGTATATGTGTGGTTGGGAACATGTGATCTGACCAGAAGACAAAGAAATGGTCAAATAACTCTTGCTTCATATGATAATTCTACTGTGACTTACATCTTGGCCAAATACAGAGAACTATCACATTTTCTTGTATCAAAATGGTGTAAGGTCATTTTCTTGGAAATCCCCTTATATTCAATACAAAGATGGAACTCCAGAAGAGAGCAGAGACAAGTTGAAGCCTATGTAGAACAGGACACCATATTGCATCAGCAAATCAGTGAACTAAATAGCCAAATTAAGGAATTAAACCATGCAAACCAACTGACATCACCTGTGTTCAACAAGGATCTACAAAAAAGCAGGAAAGGCAAAAACAAAAGCAAAACCACCTACTATACAAACTGGCTCCTTCTACCGGATGGAATTCATCCAGGACCAGTCCACTGCTTTGTCGTGTGTGGCTACTGAAGATCGTATTCAATTTCCTGACACAGTAATAAACAAGAGCCCCATGGGGCATATTTCGCTCACCTGAAAAAATAGCTGAAAAAATGGCGATAATAATTTAGGTCCAGGACTGACTTAGATATGCAACAGACCAGAACAATTTGAACAAATTATGTAAAGTATATTTAAAAGTGTCACCATACCGAATATAAAAGCTCTGGCCATATTAGTGTCAGAGAAGAAGATGTTTGAAATTTTCTCTTTATAACTCTATGTAAAACTGTGACCCCAGGGGCGGGGCCAATTTTGACCCCAGGTGCATAATTTGAACAAACTTGATAGAGGACCTGTAGGCGATGGTATGTGCCAAATATCTAAGCTCTGGCCCTTGTAGTTTCAGAAAAGAAGATTTTTTAAGTTTTCATTGAAAAAAATCTATTTTTAGCTCCTGTGACCTAGTTATGCAACCGACCAGAACCATTTTAGCAATTTTGGTATAGGACATCTAGAAGTGTCACCATACCAAATATCAAAGCTCTGGTCATATTAGTTTCAGAGAAGAAGACGTTTGAAAATTTCACTATATAACTCTTTGTAAATCTGTGACCCCCGGGGCGGGGCCAATTTTGACCCCAGGGGCATAATTTGAACAAACTTGATAGAGGACCTGTAGATGATGCTATGTGCCAAATATCTAAGCTCTGGCCCTTCCAGTTTTTGACAAGAAGATTTTTTAAGATTTCCTTATTTTTTCACTTTGGTTGCCATGGCAACCAGAGTTCTGCATTGTTTTTAATTATTTGAACAAATTTGAAAGAGCTTGACCCAAGGAACATTTCTGTAAAGTTTGGTTGAATCTGTCAAGCGGTATAGGAGTAGATGTCATTTGAAGCAATTGTTAACGACGACGGACGACTAACGACGCCGGACACAGGGCCATCCCAATAGCTCACCTTGAGCCTTTGGCTCAGTAGAGCTAAAAATGGTAGACTTTGCGATTTGAAGGTTACATAGAAGGTATAGCAGGGAAGGAGGAGGAGCTAGCCAATCTAGTTGAATGCCTTGACAAGACATCTACCGATTTTGGCATGCAGATCAGCACAGAAAAGACAAAACTGATGAGCAACAACATCACTGGTATCAGCACTGAAATCACGCTCAATCGGGAGAAGCTTGATTGCGTTAATAGCTCTAAGTACCTGGGTGCAACGGTTTCTGACAAGAGGTTGAAACCCGAGATATTTGCAAGAGCCGCTCAGACCACAGCAGCAATCACAAAGTTAAAATTAATATGGAATGATCGAAATATAAGCCTCAGCTCAAAAATAAGGTTGATGCGTTCACTTGTCATGTCCATTTTCCTATATGCCAGCGAGACTTGGTATTTGAGTGCAGACTTGGTGTGAAGAATTAATGCTTTAGAGATGAGGTGCTTTAGAAAACTACTTTGCATATCATACAAAGAACACATCTCAAATGAAGTAGTTTGAAACAGGATCAATCAAGCCATTGGACCTTTTGAAGATTTATTAACAATTGTCAATCAACATAAAATTAGTTGGTACGGGCATGTGATGAGATCATCAGGGCTTTCAAAGACAATATTACAAAGAAAAGTTCAGGGAGGAATAAGGAGAGACAGACATAGAAAGCGATTGGAAGATAACATTACAGAGTGGACAAATTTAAGGCTAACAGAAACGCTGTGGAGCGCAGAAAACAGGGGAATGGAAAAAGATGGTTATCAAGAAATCTATGGTGGCCCAACGGTCGGACATGACTACTGGATAGGTGAAGGTGAAGACATCATCGACCATGAGTGAAGAGCACTGATCGATTTAGTGAGTACTCATACAATATTTACTAATTTTCACATTTTTTAAATTACACACAATCCATTCCCTGATATTGATACAGTTTGATGTCTGTAAAAGTCACCTCTTGAAACAACTGCTAACAGGAGTTTGCAGACAGACAACAAAGCTCGCTATAGACACATTATAAAACTTAACATCAGATTCTAATGTCAAGGTCACAGAGGTCAAGGTCAATCTTTTTTTTTAAAATTTACATGTATGGAAAAGTCTTGTGTATATACACATGCATACTACGTACCGGCAATGAAAAGAACAAGAACATTTGCTCCATAGGAGCAAATGCTCTATTTAACTGAATTGTTTAAAAAATGCAAATTTCTGCAGTAAATGCTCCGTTTAAGCAGATTGTACCTGAATCTACCACTAAGTAAAAAAAATGTACTACAAAGAGTTTATTATCAATAGAGGCTGAGCTATGAATTTTTTTCTTCCAAATAATATTTTAAGGGCATACAATGCAGACCTGGTCAAATGGCTTCCTTAACCCTTTCCCCCATAGAAGCGACTTTTAGCGTATTTAATTTATTCCTCCGCTGAAGAAAATAGTTCCAGTTTATACCCTCATGAACAATAACCATTACAAATATTTTATAAAGCCTAGCAGATTTTAGCTTAAAACAGGCTGAAAGTAAAGCAGAATGTGCCTTAAGGCACATTCTGCTTTACTTTCAACCTGCTTTAAGTGGTCACCTGCATTCGAAACTAGAAACAGGCTATGAGGTAAAGGGTTAAACAGCCCTCTGACATGGATCTGCATAGTTTACCTGTCAATATTTGGTCACATTGTAGGTTTAACCGATTTTATGCAAATTATCATTTTACACCACTCCACTCTTTGAATATTAAATATTTGGTAATCATCAAATCTTCATGTTTTCTGTAGAATAAGATGGACAAACAGTCCAGACCCTGTTCCGAGGACTACTACAGGAGCCCTCTGATTTGGGTCTACAGTGTTTGCAAAGTACTGATGCTTAAGTATCCCGCATAAAAAGGGTAAAAATATTAAGTATGGCTACTTTACCTTCTTTCTCTACAGCACTCCAAGTCCCGTGAAGTGGCCTTCGATGCTTGATCCATAAAATCTCTTACAGACTGGGGCGGTGGAATGATGTATCTAGGGTTGTAGTTCAGGACCCTTAAACCACCTGCAGTTTTGACCCTTGATATGGCCACACCAAGCTGTCCTGCTCTGAATATCTCCCGACAGTCAACTTCAGCTCTGTAAAATTACAAGGTAAGTTACATACCTTTTATTTATTGATAGGACAATGTCACATGTACTTGTAGTTTAATCCATTCCATATAAGATTTGGTCACAATATTTTTAGGATTATTTGTGAGTCAAAAACATTTTTTAAAACATCTTAACCCATTACCCTGTCTCTAGTACTGAATATATGTGACCACTTAGAACAGGTTGAAAGTAAAGCAGAAAACACCTAAACTCTTTGAACCCTAGTCACGCATATATGCATCATTTGCAAACAGTGTACCTGTTAGAAGTATACTTGTCATATTGAAAGAATGAAGACCCTGATCAGATGAACCTATAGGAGCCTTCTCATGATCAGGGTCTGCATTGTTGGTCATTTTAACATAATTATATTGTAAATATCAACCCTAAAAAGTCGAAAATGCACTCAACTAAATAGAAACTTAGAATGTAACATTTTCCTGACTGTTAAACTGGACTATTTACTTCAAAGGAGGAATGCATTAAAGGCATATTTACGGGGTAATAGGTTAAGTCTACAAAATAGTTTTTAATTCATTTAAAGCTGAAGGTGCTTTTCAGAGCTCCAGATAAGGGGATTATTTAAAAAACTAAAATCTTTGTTTCTGCATAGTATTAGTAACCCTATATTGTTACTCAAAGAGACGATTCTAATGAGCAGTTACACCATAGGATTTGGTGTGGTCATAAGTGAGAAAGCGTTGGGTTTGTTTGTTTTTCTCCCTCTTATATGTATCTGGAGCCCTGTCTTTTGATTCAACATGCCTTCTTAAGCTAAATCTTTAAATTGATTTCTTTAGGTGGTTTTAATTTTACAGTCAATTATCAACATTAACTTTCATTTATATCAAGGATTACATGCAAGATTTGACAACTCTTTATGGATATCATATTGAGTTAGTACATATTACATCATAATACATGCACCCCTCAATATTACAATCAGTGTGATGACAATGCTCATGCCCGTCTCCTTCTTACACTTTCCCTGGACAGGTAAAGATACATTGATGGTTTGGTACAAAACTACCGAGTTAAGTAGCTTTGCTCCAAGCCCCGAACATGTAATTTGTATAGATGTCTAACAATTATGTTGCATTGTTTAGGTGCAATGTTTCTCCTACATGTACATCATATTGTTACCTGTCTAGTGTCATCCCTTGAGCCTTATGTATAGTAAGGCCAAAAGCCAGCTTCAGTGGATACTGCTCCCGGACAGCTATGTCAGTGTTGAGCTTTGGGCTGTACACTGAAATTCATATTTATAAATGTACATTTCAGGGCTCCAGATAAGAGGGAGTAAACTCAACAAATCAAACATCTTCTCACACATTTCAGCACCAAATCCTATGGTGTTACTACTCATTAGAATCGTCTCTTCGAGACGATTCTATTTAGTAGTAACACCATAGTGTTTAAAACAGAAATAAAGATTTTCTTTTTTGAAATACTCCCCTTATCTTGAGCCCTGACATTTATATTAGTTGCAGCGCATCTTAGTTACCCCGGTATGATAAATTTAAAGCTCTGAAATAATAAATAATTTAACAATTTAGCTAATATTTTTCTGATATTAATTTAATTCTTATGATACCCCACTTTTGGGAATCCTAATAAAAAGACAATTAAGACAAGTGGTCTAAAATAAGATGGTGGAAAGAAAGTAAAAATTTGAATTAATGTATGGATGGATGTGCAGACGGATGGACTGACGTAGGCAGAACTACATGTATCCCCCTCTTCTCTTTTTTAACTGGTTCCCTGTAAAATATCCGCTCACCCTAAATAATAATAACTTTTGTATATTGTACAAAAATTTAATTGCAACTGGTTGAAATATAAACTCTAGTCAGACTAAGTCTATAATATTTCAATAAGAAAACAGGGCAGACCTAAATCAGGCATGGGTCTTCACTGTTTGGAAAGGCGTTAAAGTATAAGGGAAAGTATTAATTTATGGGACAGAGAGCATTAGAACACATCCAGTATTTACAAAAGAAATGAAGATGTGAAGTAGCCAATTGACATTTTAATAAAATTGTTTTTACAGAAGAATTTTTTTTTCTTTACATTTATATTAATTTGACATCACTCACCTGTGAATTTTATTTTTGGTATTGTTGTTGTCATTGCGATGGAGGGAAATTCAATGACTGGGTCCAGGCCCTCCTGTATGTCTGTCACAAACCCCTGAAGACCATTCACCAGTTTATTGGAAATGTTGCGCAGCAATATTACGGGGCAGCCCATTTTCAGCCAAAGAGTATGGGGCGCATGTATTTCAGACAATGATGTTATTTTTCCAGAGTCTTTGGATTTGTACTCATACACATCTCCTGGAAATTTCATTATACATTTCCTGTTGTAATCATCAACAAAGTCGTTTCTGGAGAAGAGTTTAACAGTCTGTGAGCCCTCAACGTCTAATGGCCTATTCAGTTGCATGATAAAGTCTTCTGATTCCGGGGATATATTTCCATCATACACTTCTTTGATGACATGTACAAACTCTTTGTCACTTTGTCTCAAGGTCTGTGACAATACAACCCTGTGGGGAAAACACTTTTCAAAATCCTCACATTCAAAACAATACTTTCCCTCGTCTCCATAGGGGATGTTAGCAACAGGAGGGAGCTGCAAGAAGTCTCCACAGAAGATAACCTGTATCCCCCCAAAATGACGATCCGGATCCTTCATTTTGCAAACATTGTTGATGGTGTTAAAAATGTGCTTGCTAATCATTGAACATTCATCCAAAATTATTACATCTGTTGTCATAATATTTTTCACAACATATTCATACTTTCTATTGTGTCTTATAACATCAGCAATTTCCCCTGGACTGTGGCGTCCATCTGATATCCCTGTGAACTGGTGAATGGTGCAAGCCTCTTCATACACACTGCATGCTATTCCAGTAGAACAAGTGATTTGCACTTTCTTACCACCTTTGCGGAAACATTCAGCGAGCTTCTTCAAAACAAACGATTTCCCCGTCCCGGCGGCACCTAATAAAAGCAGGTTGTGCCCTTCCAAAGCTATATCTATGGCGTTCTGCTGTTTACAGTTCATTCTCTTGTAGATTCTGACAATTTAAGCGAAAAAGTTGTACAAGTTTGTATACATCCGGCTGTACTGTTTCTCGTTTCAGTGAATTACTTGCGCCGATAGCGGGGGTACCGGTTCATTACGCACTTCGACCTTTGAAGCCAATGAAATGACGGCTTACATCTGCGGTCACGTGATTGAATATGGAGGTCGCCAGCTGATTTGACTGATCAAACAGAAAGTTCGCGAAATTGGTGGATTCGAGAGCGGTTGGCGGATGGTTTATGCCGGTAAGTTGCATGTAATATGTTCGTTTATTGATTGCATGCGCCCGTTTCTCCCCTGCATGGCGTTATATTGCTGTTCAGTCTTGAAAATGACGATTGCACCAGTGCTGCCGACTTCGCAAATTGGGCATCGCTCCGCTCGGAATTTGCTTTTTTTTCGAGACCAAGTATAATTGCAGGATAAAAGTAAATGGTTATCATTAGTGTGACTATTTAGGTACTTGAAACTGTTGAATGTAGTTGAATTGATCAAAACGTGTACAAAATATGACGTGTTTATCAATGGAGGTAGTGAAATGGCCCTGTTGACAGTTCGACCCCTTGTATATTATATATACTCATATATATAATTTTTTTTTTTTTTTTTGGTCATTTAAGGCCACAAACACCCCCTACGTTCTGGCCCCCTGTGCTTACGAGCAAAAAGCGTTCGACATGTGAAAAACGAGCGTCATGGCTCAATTTTGAACCTAAACAGAATATAAGCAAATGAGAGTGACACATGCTTACTGCATTTAAACACTTAATCCACACTTTCATTTTAGCATAACACTCAAACTTTTTTGTTTTACCAACGCCAACTATTAATTTGGCAATGGAAGGTCTAGTATTGCATAAATGTTTTCACTGTAACCTGAAGTAGCATTTGCAATGCAAACTCGCGTTTGTCGAACAGATCATGACTTGTTTAATACATTTGACATCGAATTATTTCCGAGCATCATTCTACGAGATCGGAGAATGGTAAAAGTACTAGAAGAGTACATGTACTTCTAACATATTGAATAAACACTGGCGGGATTAGATTATTAAACGACATCATAATATGACTGATTTCTTCATTTTACTGCATCGAATAATTTACGGGGGAGTCATTCTACGACATAGAATAATGACCGATGGCTTCATTCTATGACATTGAAATACGAACGGGGGAGTCATTCTACGACATCGAATAATGACCGGGGGTCATTCTACGACATCGAATAATGACCGGGGAGTCATTCTACGATATCGAATAATGACCGGGGGTCATTGTACGATATCGAATAATGACCGGAGGTCATTCTACGACATCGAATAATGACCGGTGAGTCAAACTATAATATCGAATAATGGCCGGGGTGTCAAAATACGACCTAGAATAATGACCGGAGTCTTTCTACGACACTGAATGGTGTGATGTGCAATGAGGCAACATAACACAGCTTCCGATTTTGATCGCTGTTTGTTAGCTTGTTTGCTTGTTCGTTTAGTAAATGCAATTAATTTTACACTTAACATGGTAAACTATAAACGCACATCATAGCAAGTGTTGACAAAAGACAACAAAGCCCACTCAAAACAACCGACTTGCATTCTTCTTATTTCTTGACAAAAAGGGATTTGTTCCGACAAATCAAAACATCCTCTATGAAAATATGTTAAGACATTACCTAATAAATACGAATTTTACGCCTTTGATCTTTGTATTCCTCTACTGGAGATAAAAGATCAAATTTATACAGTCATGGATATATACCATAAGAAAATATTTTCTATATCCTAGCAAAGTGTACCTTAAAGCAGGCTAAAGTAAAGCAGAATGCGCAATCTGCTTTTCTTTTAACCTGCTCTAAGTGGCCA
This sequence comes from Gari tellinella, assembly GCA_922989275.2. Taxonomy (NCBI): domain Eukaryota; kingdom Metazoa; phylum Mollusca; class Bivalvia; order Cardiida; family Psammobiidae; genus Gari; species Gari tellinella. The sequence continues at coordinate 88,961,514 of OV277860.1, forward strand.
TAACCAAAGAAACCGCAGCAAGATAGAAAGATTTCTTGGAATGGATGTCAATACGAGCGTATTGTAAATTCTGATCATACGCTTTCTCGGAGACGTGGTGCATGTGTGATTGGGGTTTACTCAGCCTGCTACGTCGAAATTAAATCAATAATCAAACAAGAGTAATTGGTAGATCGTAAAGGTATACTTGTAAAAGGGTAAACGGTTCTGGGTTCGATACCCATAAGGTTGTCCATTGATAGGCATCCATTGATGGGGGTCAAAATACTTCGTTACACCGGCACTTAAGGTCTTTCGCATACGGAAGTCGGTCTTGCGGGCGAGCGGATATGCGTCTTGGCGACATAGACTTTTTTCGTACGTGCTTATACTAGAAATTTTATATAAAGGAAATGTTGATACGATTTAGTATAATCCTTCATAGCGCAGTCAGTAGAGTGATTGACTGGCAATTCGAGACTCATCCGATCCAAAAAAAAATTTAAGTGTCCGATTTATTGACTTGTCAATCCATAACGCAGTGATCAAGGGACATATGTTATGTTTAGTCTTCGTTGATTAGAATTAGTGATGTTATACACGGTCCAATTATATGTCAACTTACATGTACATTTTAGTTTAATGACTTACAAGTCAATAAAATCGGTATATATGTATACGATTTGATCGAACTATAAAGCCATACATTGAAGCTTATCAATACGTCAACCTTTTCAAGATCGACATTGCTCATTATTATTATGTTTAAACAATATAATTAACATTGTATGCAAGTCCATTAATAAATAATAGCTCATTTTAATGACAGAATTTTAATTTTTAGCTCGAATATTCGAAGAATATGGAGAGCTATTACAGTCACCCTCGCGTCGGCGTCGCCGTCTGTGTCGGCGTTGCATGTTAAGGTTTTTGATCAACCTAGAAAATGATATCCTCTTAAAGCATATATCACTTATGTTGCATTTTAATTTTACCATACACATCTTACCTGCCCTCAATCACCAAGGAGGACAATTCTAGATGGTATTTTGGGTGAATTATCTCCCACTTTTGGACTTAGACATCCACGTTAAGATTTTTGATCAACCTAGAAAATGACATCCTCTTAAAGCATATATCACTGCAACTAGTGTTTTAATTCAATAATAGCTTTACCTCAAACATCTTACTTGCCCAGACTAGAGGCGGATAATTCTAGATTGTATTTTGGGTGGATTATCTCCCCCTTTTGGACTTAGACATCCATGTTATGATTTTTGATCAACCTAGAAAATGCCATCCTCTTAAAGCAGATATCACTGCAACTAATGTTTTTATTCAATAATAGCTTTACCTCAAACATCTTACTTGCCCCAGAATAGAGGCGGATAATTCTAGATGGTATTTTGGGTGAATTATCTCCCCTTTTGGACTTAGACATCAACGTTAAGATTTTTGATCAATCTAGAAAATGCCTTACTCTTAAAGCATATATCACTGCAATTCGTGTTTTTATTCAATAATCTCTTTACCTCAAACATCTGACTTGCCACAGACTAGAGGCAAATAGTTCTAGATGGTATTTTATATTAATTATCTCCCCTTTTGGACTAAGACATCCACGTTAAGATTTTTGATCAACCTAGAAAATGCCATCCTCTTAAAGCATAAATCACTGCAATTACTGTTTTTATTCAATAATCCCTTTACCTCATACATCTTACTTGCCCCAGACTAGAGGTGGATAATTCTAGATGGTATTTTGGGTGGATTATCTCCCCTTTTAGACTTAGACATCCATGTTAAGATTTTTGATCAACCTAGAAAATGCCCTTCACTTAGGCATATTATATCACTACAATTAAGATTTTTATTCAATAATCGCTTCACCTCAAACATATTACTTGTCTTACACTAGATGTGCATAATTCTAGATGGTATTTTGTATGAATTATCTCCCCTTTTGGACTTAGACATCCACGTTAAGATTTTTGATCACCCTAGAAAATGCCCTTCACTTAAAGCATACATCACTACAACTACTGTTTTTTATTCCATAACTGCTTTTAGAACAAAGGAGCAGAAAGTCGTGCTTGCTGTCTTACGGGCAGCTCTTGTAAGGTAAGTAACTGTATCTCAACTTCAAATTGCCCACATTTTAATAAGAAAATCTGTTATAACAGCAAATCCTGACTCTTATATTTTCTAATTTTTTTCTGACCAACTGTTTCATCAACCATGTATTTTAATAAAATGAAAACAAATATACATTGAATAAGTCAGTTTTTTTAGCATTTTGCAAAATTTAAATAGCTGATAACATCTTTCTGAACACCTTTATTCAAAATGTTTTTAGTTTTTCTTGTAATGAATGTTGTGGACTACAAATTTGGCGAGACTTATAGTCATTAGCTTTATTTAATTTTGAGAAAAATAAGATCATCAAAATTCCAGGTTTTTGTCAGAAAAAGAGACCTTAAAGACAAACCACACGATAATTGTTGCTTATATTTTCACATATTGTTTCTTAGGCTATTATCATTCTTCATGAACATTTTCATAACACCTTGTATGGAAACTAAGCGCACCTGCGAAGCACCTTAAGTTTCAAAATCTGCGTTTAGGTTTCTAAAAATGCGTTTAACTCCCTACATGTTCATTGAGGTATTCCTTTCCTCTTTTATATGAATATGGGCAAGACCTTTCTGTGCACTTAAAAAGCTTGACCCCAATGACCTTGACCTTAGGGCCCACATTTAGGTTTCTAAAAATACTTATAACTCCAAGGTCCTTTGTGGTATTACTCTAATATTTGGTTTGCATTTGTATATGGACAAGACCTTTCCATGAACACAAAAAGGTTTACCTCTGTGACCTTAACCTCTGAGCCTGCTTTTAATTCTTTAAAAATGCCGAAGGCGAGCTTTGTTGTCTCTTTGACAACTCTCGTTTATGTCAGTTTTAAACCAATACAAATGTCAAAATTAAACATTTTGTGTTTTTGTTTTATTTCATTGACTCCAGTTTGATATAAATCTTATGACAATCAATCAGTTTTATTATATCTTTTTTATCTAAGTAACTTTTACCTTAAGCATGTAAATATCGTAATCAAATCGTCCGAAGCAAATAGTGTAAACCCAGTTCTGATGGCTCTAACGGGATGTTACAGGAGCCCTCTAATCAGAGTCTGCTTTGTTTGTCATTTGCAACATATTGTTAAAACGAAGCAAATTTAAAATATGGACATAACTTAGTTGGAAACCAGAATTTTGAAGTTTCAGGGATATATTAGATATCACGTTCATTATCAATGACGCCAAAAGGCGCATTGGCAAACAGTTTTGATCCTGGATCATACGCTGAGTAACACGGTGTCTGATCAGGATCCAAACTGCTTGTCTCTTGTTTAGAAATTTTGCCAGCCATTCTGCCTTAGATCTATTTTAAAACTATTTCGAGTAACCCCAGACTGCAAGAATTACCTATGTTTCTTTGATGGGGTACTGATGACTATTCTTTGGAACCAAAAGTTTATCACATGGCTGTTAATAGTTTTGGAGTCCAGTCTTCTTCTGGATGTGCGAATTTTGGTCTGAAACAGCCGGCAAATGATTAGGAGCATCTGTCTGGTTATGACATTCCCAGGTTCATACATCGCGACTTCTTTGTCGATGATGGTGTGAGTCGCTTCTAACCGTTCAGGTAGCCGTAGACTTGCTAGGGAGGCAATAAATATGCAGCAAGTTTATCTCGAATGTTAATGAAGTTGTTCAACTTATGAGACCAGGGGATGTATCGGAAGGTTACAAAATTATTGAGCTTGGTGGTGACAAATAGCCAGTTGAACGAGATTTAGGGATAACATGGTACACAGTCTTACAATTTCAGTTTCGAATCACCTTAAAGGACCGCCATACAAGGCGTGATATATTATCCTCTATAAGCTGCGTTGGTTTCATTGCACAAGTGGTCCTCAGCGGTAAGCATATTCTTCAGCAAATGTACGCTGATAAAGCCGATAGGGACGACCCTTTGCTAGAGCATTTGCGTACAAAGTTGGAACAGTGGTGTAATAGTCTAGAAGTTCTTTCATCCCTGAAGATCAAGAGATGCATCAAACCAGATTACTTCGGTGAAGTATCTTCCATACAGTTCAACTACTTCTCAGATGCGAGCACTGTTGGTTACGTCAAATGTTCATTTAATATGGTCGTTTGACCAGCAAATATGACAAGGTTCATTGTACGCTTTTAATTGGAAAATGAAAGCCATGACCATTCCACCACTCGAGTTGATAGCTGCTTTGCTGTCAGTGAAGACGACATGATTGCTTGAGCAAGAACTAGATTACGACAATAAAGATCACGTTTTCTGGACAGACAGTAAAGTGTTACTAGGTAACGAGTCGCGTAGATTCCAAGTTTTCGTAGGAAATCGGTCCATCAGATACGGGGTCTCAGCGAGCCATGTCAATGTCATTATGTTGAGTTAAAAGAGAACCCATCTGATATTGCCTCTAGAGTAATTCTGAAACAGGTGTTGCTGAGCAGTGGTGTTTGGTTTAGTGGGCCAGTCTTTCTCTGGCAACAAATCTTGCGATTACCTGCTTCAGAGGTATTGTCCATTGATTCTGCTGATCCAGAGGTGATTTACCAGAACGTTTGTGACAGTTTTCCTACTCTTCGTGAGCGTTTGCAATATTTTTTCAAGTCGGTATCGTGCCAAACGAGTAATAGCCCTCTGTCTTAGACTGAAAATGCAGCTGCGTTAGCATTCTTTTAATTAACGGAAACCTGTGGAGTCGAAGACGCAGTTACCCGCTAGATATGCCAGTGTTGCAGATCTGCAAGAAAGAGAAATGGTATTCTGCAAAACAGCTCAAGCAGCCAACTTTCAAGACGAAATTGACCAACTAAAATCTCTTTGATCGACATGCCCTCAGATAGAAATAATGTGTTCAGACGTCATCTAGTGTTGTAATCAAATTCTAAGTTTCGTCGATTAGATCCTTTTCTAGACTCTCAATGTTTAATGAGAGTAAGTGGTCGATTACATAAAGCTCAGATGTCCAGTTCATTTAAACATCCCATTATTATGCCCCAGAAGGGACACATGACAGCACGTCTAGTCCGTCATTTCCGTGAAAGATGTTAACACCAAAGTCGCGGAATGACCACAAATGAAACAAGTTAGCTGTAGTTGTGTTGTTTCCCATTTTTTTTGTTTAGCTCACCAGAGCACAAAGTGATCAAGTTGAGCTTTTGTGATGCCGCTCTGTCCGGCGTCTGTCATCCGTCTGTTCGTCCGTCAACAATTGCAAACGATTTCTCCTCTCAAACCAATAGCCCCACTGTAACTTAACTTGGTTACATACAAGTTGTAAAAATAAAGTGGATGGGGCAAATGGTCTTGTTACCATGGCAACCGTCCGCAAAATCTAGAAAAAGCTTCTTCTTAAAATATTTTTCATACTGTGCAGTTGACCTGTTTGGACACTTTTACATCAAGGAAAGAAGCCCGTTTAAAATGAATCCCCAATCGGCAAGTCATATGGATGCCGTGCGGAGGAGACGATTTCGCTCAGTTCTCAGCGTATTGTTTTATTTATTGCTAACTGATGGTTCTCAATTAGACGATGAAACATTGAGAACATTTCTATATGAATCTACGGCAATAATCAATTGTAAACCCATATCTGTATACAATTTGAAGGACCCACTTTCTTCCACGCTTCTGACTTCGAATCAATTACTCACCTTGAAAGCAATGACTATTCTGCCTCCTCCTGGTAATTTTCGTCGAGAAGCTGTATACTATCGAAAACGTTAGCGTCGCACCCCGTACTTGGTTGATTAGTTTTTGGTCCCGTTGGAAGAATGCCACGGCTGATTCTTCCCTCGATGACAATGGTAGGCGCAAGAGCCCTTTGATATATCTTGATTGACCTGTTGAAAAGGTAATTCTACTTAATGAGACCGAGGAAATCCCCAACGAGGTGCCTGGTTCGGTAAAACCTTAGACTTGATGAAGTCGTTTCATTTCTAGTCATATTGCAGTGTTAAGGAATTAAGTTCATAACTTGAGCTGACAAACAGTTTGTAGGTATTTGGAAACATATGATATCGCAAAATACATTTGGGTGTCAACATTTAAATTGAGCGTTTCATTATCATGTGGTTTGAACATAAGCTCCAGGTGGTTCAGAACAAGATTATAAGATTTATTCAAGGGTATTCTCCAAGAGAATCCATCACTTGGCAAGACTATGTGCGTTTGAATATGTTGAGAGTTGACAACAGAGCTAAACAGTTTAGACTTAGCCACATGCATAAAGTCCATTATAAAACTTGTCCTTCATATCTTTTGGAAAACTTTGTAAAAAGTTCTAGGGGTTCTAGCCAAAATAATTTTATGTTACCTAGAGTCAGTAACAATTTAAGTAAACATACTTTTTTGTATACTGGATCAAGAGACTGGAATTCTCTTCCGGATCACATTAAAGGTGTCAAAAACATCAGCAAATTCAAACAGTTAGTTAAGAAACACCTACTTGATGTGCAAGTCTTAGAGAGCAAAACTGACTTTCTATATTATTAACACTCTCATTGCTGGAAACAGTTTATACATTTTCTACAAATAGTGTAGACCCAATTCAGAGGGACAGTGAATCCCTTTGAAATGAGTCACCACTGTTTACCAATATTTTGAAATATTATATTTCTGAATTTATGTAAAGTGGAAACTGTTCGAAAATGGAAGAGTCCATTTAAAAATTCAGCACTATGAAGGGTAATCTGAATGTGATAAATGTATCTGTGATAATTTGCTTAACCCTTAGTGATATATATAAATATGTGATATGATGCAGTAAATGAATGCATACTTTTAATAATCCCGTTTTGTACCTAAATCTTTGGCTTAATTAGTTTCTTTCTTAGTAGTTTTAGTCTAGAATAGTTGGACCCCATTGGAAATAAGCTTTTAGCTTAATTGGGTTATCTATAGGCCATCTGCAGGTAATTTACTAATTCAACACACATTATCCTTTTAAGTAATCAGTTTTATCAAAAGTATGCAAGATTTTATTCTTATTAGCTTTCTTTTAGACAATATTTTATAACTTAACTAAATTTCTTATTTATTGCTGTGATATATTTAACTTTGTTACATGTGTTGTATTATGCAGTTGACTTTAAATGTAAATAAATAAATAAATAAAGGTAAATCACATAAAGAAATGTGGACTGGTATTCAGTAGTAAAAAGTAGACATAAAAATTATATGCAAATATTGACACATTGAGATTAATTACAGGAGTCTCAACAAAATGGAACTCCTTTATGGACACCGCGGGTTTGCAAATAAATAGGATATGTCATGAGTCGATGTTTAAGACAAGCTGATTTCAAACAAGTCTCTAATTTTAATGTTATTAAGCAAGCCTTGGCAAGCTTAATAACTTTTCCATTCTAGACGAGTTTGAGATCAACTTGTCTTAAACGTCGACGAGTGACGGATTCTTTTTCTCACATTACCAACGATTTAAGCTCTTTTTAAAGCAATATGCTTATTTTGGAACCCCGGTGACGTCATAAAAGTGGGTCACTAATTTAAATCACAGGAAACACCGTGTCAACATTCTATATTCATGTTGGGTCAAAAAGAAGGTCATTAGATCAAGTCATAAAAAACCCATGTGAACTCTATAGATGACATAAGTTCCGGTAAATCGCCATCAAACTAGATCAATACGTTGCTGTCGACAACTCTAGGTCAAGTTTGAATACAAGTCATTAGGCCAAATTATAGAGACACATTGTTGACCCTTTAGGGCCCACAGTTTTGCGGTATCTTAATGAATAAATCTTGGTTCGGAAATGGGTCACGTGGGCCAAAAAGTAGGCCACTAGGTCAAAACCTTGCAATTGTACCATCCACAAGAAAATTCTATTAAATTCAATGCACTAAGGTGAACGAAACAGGACCATCATGGCCCTTTTGTTATTTCTGTATTTTACAATACAAATTTTAAGTTTATTTTTTCATACAATTTATTAAATTGAGTTGGTAATTTATTGCAAAGTTATTTTACTAGGAAACACACATACATGTAAATAAGAGGGGTTGTGGGTTTTATAGCACTGAACTAAGACTGCGTTCAATACACACTTATGACCCCTGTTGGATCAGTGCCATTATAATTCTTCACTTTATTTAAGGCCAATTAAGTTAAGGTCAGATCAAGGTTAGATAATACGGGTGGATTAAGAATGGTCTAATGCCTACAGAAAATTAAAACAAAAACAAAATCTCTCGAAAAGTATTTATTCCAGACAAAACATATTTTGAGGTTAGATGGTATTCCCATTTATATAGTACATGTATATAATTTAAAAAGAAAATTCAGAAAAAATCGAATGATTCAACAAAGGGACAGAACAGAAGAAACTTAGATTTCGTCTCAGGGATGATGACAGAAATAACTGATAATTGTTTCCTTAACATTTCGTAGGTTCGGGGTCATAGGTTTCATATCCCACAATATACCCCGCAAGTTATTTTGCACAAAATATGTTGGCCAATTTCCCTCCCCGATATTTACAAATCTTTATTCTATCAGTTCATCGTCTGATAAAATATGTAAACAAATCTTCTCTGGCAAAATGAGAATACAGTGCTCACAGCTCCATACGCTCTAAGTGTTTTCACGTAAAGTGCAAATTAAATAGTTGTAAGCACAAGAGTCATATAACAACAAACTTACGTTATCATCCTATTGATGATGTATTTTTCCTGTTTACCAGCTAAATTCAACTCATCCACTAAATGAAGTTTTGACTATCATAGAAATGAACACTAAACCGGAAATATAGACGAATATACAAGAAGTAATTAAATAACAAAAGTAACGAACAATTACACTTTTAAAGAATTTATTGATAGACATACATACAAGATTCAGAAAATGACAGTACGAAATGAAATACATACAGAAAACAGTAGCAAATTGACAACACGAAATGACGAACCTGCATAACACAATAGCAAGCTATAGAATATACTACTTACATTTTGGTAAGCGCCAACATCTTCATAGGAAACAATACATCGACCTTACCATTCTGTCACTTTATAATTGCCATAGCGTTGTTCAATTTCAGCAAACTTTGCAGAAGTTGTAGCTAGAGTACATTCCATAGATCTAGCACATTTGTGTAATGACAACTATACAGGATACTGTAACAAATTGACAAAACATTCTGAAAAACCTACATAATACAAATACAGCAGAACGTAATGACAAATTTAAAGAACAGAATTGCATATTTACAGAAAATAATTATATACTTACTGAATACAGAACATAACCACAGAGTCCCGTAATATATAGCATAACGAGTAATAGTGTTCTATAGTGTAGGGTTTGGTAAGAGGTCTCCTGCTATGTTCCATTGGGTTAATATCACACAAGTAGTACGTTCTGAAAATATGATCTCTGTATATCAGAAGTTGTTCTAACATTTGTATCTAACTTAATTTAGAAAAAAGTATCTAAGCACTAAGTTAAACATGTAGGGATTTATGAATGATTCTCACGATATATTTACCTTTCTCGCTAACACCGTGCTTATAAAAAAAACATTCATTGTATACCCTAACAACGTACTTATCAATATAGACACGTAGAAACTATAAACATCCGGGTTGAACCTTTTTTGAAAATTTCAGGTAAGTCAACATATTTAAGTGTAATGCTAGCGTTCTCTATTACTGAAACATACTCATTTACCATTTGTGCATTTAAACCCTCGTGACATACCCTGGACACAAATATAAATATAAAATCGATTACTAATTAAGTGTGAGAAAGTTTAGATTTATATGTGGTCTATATTTCTAACCACAGGGGGCCAGAACGTAGGGGGTGTTTGTGGCCTTAAATGACCAAAAAAAAAAAAAAAATATGAGTATATATAATATACAAGGGGTCGAACTGTCAACAGGGCCATTTCACTACCTCCATTGATAAACACGTCATATTTTGTACACGTTTTGATCAATTCAACTACATTCAACAGTTTCAAGTACCTAAATAGTCACACTAATGATAACCATTTACTTTTATCCTGCAATTATACTTGGTCTCGAAAAAAAAGCAAAATCCGAGCGGAGCGATGCCCAATTTGCGAAGTCGGCAGCACTGGTGCAATCGTCATTTTCAAGACTGAACAGCAATATAACGCCATGCAGGGGAGAAACGGGCGCATGCAATCAATAAACGAACATATTACATGCAACTTACCGGCATAAACCATCCGCCAACCGCTCTCGAATCCACCAATTTTCGCGAACTTTCTGTTTGATCAGTCAAATCAGCTGGAGACCTCCGTATTCAATCACGTGACCGCAGATGTAAGCCGTTTATAAGCTGCCGTTTCATTGGATGCCATCTGGACCCGGCGCTGGTTACAAAAGGTAAGGCACTCACAAATCAAGCTGGATTCAATCGTTTCACAGTTCAATTCATCGCAGAACTTTCTCTTCTAAGAAATTATTTCATTCACAATGACTGCAAACTGGTAAGTTTGTAGTGTTCTTATATTCACCGTTAAAAAAAATTGCTTTCAGCTATTCTTTGTTGATATGCAGCATACATGTTTATCTATAAGTAGATCTAACTACATTCCTTCATTGCGCAATTTGCGGCTCATTGTCGTAGCTGTCATACTTTGACCATGTGCTTTTCTCAAGGAACCACGCTAGAGGGCGTCAACGCAGTAGTATTAGCTACTGTTATCCTTACAAAGTAATAAACTGAGACGCCTTGTAAACTGTACATATAAGTTGCATTCACATTTCACCTTTTCGGAGCGCCCGTCACACACGACCACGCCCACTCGATCACTGTACAGTCACCCCTGCACCTCCACGTCATGGCCAAGTAGGATTTTGTGGCTAACCATGATTGAAGTTGAAGCATAAAGGACTGACACCGTGGTTGAAGTGAGGAGTTCTTGTGAAAACTAGAACGGCTATCACTAAAGGTGATAAATACCCACACTATACACTCTGTCACACTCTGCAGACCTTTTCAATGAGGTTTTACAATGGCAGGGTGCTGGGACAATCATAAAAACTTGGAAAATTTATGCAAAGTATCAAGTAAATCAGGTTGAAAGTGAAGGAGGAGTTCGCGGTACAAGATTTTGCCTGCCAATTTCAGACCAATTTCAAGGCCAAAGGTCAAGGTCACAGAGATTTTAAATTTGTGTCTTGCACATCTACTACTCCTGAGTAAGATTTATGTAAAATATCAAGTGAATCAGGTTGAAAATGAAGGAGTTCAAAGTACAAGATTTTGCCTGCCAATTTCAAGGCCAAAGCTCAAGGTGACAGAGACCTGAAATTTGTGTCTTACACATCTACTACTCCTGAGTAACATTTATGCCAAGTATCAAGTGAATCAGGTTGAAAGTGAAGGAGGAGTTCAAAGTACAAGATTTTGCCTACCAATTTCAAGACCAATCTCAAGGCAAAAAGTCAAGGTCACAGAGACCTGAAATTTGTGTCTTGCACATCTAATACACCTGAGTAACATTTATGCCAAGTATCAAATGAATCGGGTTGAAACTGAAGGAGGAGTTGAAAGTAAAACATTTTTCAGACAGGCCGACCGACCGACGACCGACCGACAGGCTGATTCCAGTATACCCCTCAAACTCTTTTTGTGGGGGTATAATTATGATAGTGATCCAGCTTTTTATTTGAAGTGTCATACAAGTGCAAGACAATTCTTGCAGCTTGTCAATGTGATCCAAATATTAATTTCTATTTCTAATTATAACCTCTCTCAATGGGGCTCTTCATGAAGGTTGGTGATGAGAAGTGGCACTTATATTGACCATAAGTTATGAGGTGGACCCGGGACAGTACCTGGCCAGTCACTTTATCCCGACACCGATGAACCAGTTGTAATGCTAACCAGAAATCATGAGCGCCAAAAAGTCTTTGAAGTGTCATACAAGTGCAAAACAATTCTTGCAGCTTGAGATCCAGATTTTTATTTGAAATGTCAAACAAGTGCAAGACAATTCTTGCAGCTTGTGAGTGTGATCCAGATATTTATTTGAAGTGGCATACAATTGCAAGACAATTATTGGACTTCAGAATCAGGTCTTACAGATTGTTGATGTCCTGGTCGGCAGCGGGATGGTAGTCTATCTGGTACTGTTATATCCCCTAAAGAACTGTTCAAATCATTAAATTATTTACATGTTTTACAGAACCAGGAAACCCCTTCTTTACTGATTTGTTTCCATATGCTTTTATTTTTTAAACCAGCACACTTCCTGTGGAACCAACTGTTACATGCGTCACACTGAATCCATTGATCCCTTTTGTTTCTGAAACATGACTGACATAGGTCCTCTGTATCGCTGCCCAAATCTTGCGAAGATAGTCCAGGTTGTTCCTCTTGTTCAGGCTGAACTTGACATGAAAGATCTATACATGAAGCTTGCAATGATGGCCCAGGCTCTTGCTCAGGCTCAATTTGACTAGATAGATCTACAGCTGAATCTGTGAATGACAGTCCTGGCTGTGGCCCTTGTTGATCACTGTCCATTGTCAAGGTCAAAGGTGCTACGTCATCACAAAACTCGGTGGTTTTATCTCTTTTTTGACGTTTTGATTTTTTAATAGTAGGGTTTCCTTCACATTCATGCTTTTTGGACACTTTTATTTGTTTCCGATGTGCCATAGTTTTTTCAATCCGAAATCCTGATTTAACATCTTTTCTAAATTGTGCTAGCAGAACCAGGAGATACTTTTCAATAAGTTCATAGTAAATTTTACATGTCTCCGAAGTTATATGAACAAGTTTGTCAACTGAACAACTAACCTCACTAGAATCATCAAACTCCTCTACTGGCTGCTCAGAATAACTGGTAACAACAACTTTACAAAACTGTTCATACATATCAAGGTCATCTTTAATTTGGTCCAAACACTTGTTGTACATATTTTTCCCAAATTTCATGAGATTTTCATGCACTAAGAGTGACATGCATTTCTCTGTAAGGTTGACAAAGAACTTAAACAGACTGTCATTTACATTGGTCAACCCCCTAGATGTATACTGCCTCCTTTCTATATCTAGTAATGAGTCTGGTTCGTCTGTGTGAGTTTTCAAATAATGCTCATTTTCTTTTAACAGGTTAAGAACAAAAACTATCCATTTAGCTTGAATGTACATGTCTTGACCCTGGCTGGTTTTATCATACATGTGACTTCTTTGCATTTTTGTATATTTCTTTCTCAATGATGCTAAGCAATATCCTGCCACATAACGCACAGGGGCCCTAGATGCATCAGTGACATGCCTTTGTGTTATATTGCCTTCTCCTATTTTTAGCAAATCTACTTTTTCTTTCAAGAAAAATATCCTCACTGCCTCCACTAAATTGTAGCAGAACATGATATGAATTTCAGAGAAATCCTCATTCTCAAATAACATCAAACAATTCAGAGTGTATTCAGCACTAGTACTGAACTCGTGTAACAAGCGATATTTTTTCTGGAACTCCACACATGGTCTTCCCTGGGGACAACTTGCTTGCATAACTTGAGCATTTAACAAAGATCTTTTTAACAAAAGTGCACAATCTTTGTCTGTCAACTGTTCTGATAATTTTGTTTAAGGTACTTTGTGTTTGTGTCACTTCCTTCTTAAAGATCATATTTTCCATAATATTGTCAATATCAAAACGTTCTGGAACATCGAAATCCATCAAGTGTGCTTCATCTGCTGTTATTTGATTTATCACAACATCAAATTCTTCATCAAATTCTTCATCAAAACCCTCTGCACTAACATCTTCTATATCATTTGATGAATCTTCCTCTGGTAACATGCTTGTTTCTTTAGGCCCAACATTTAATTGACTGTCTGTTGTCCTGAAAGAATAGCATAAAAATTATTAAGCAGCGTGTACTTAAACTGAAGACATTTGGTATAGTTAAAGACATTTCCTCAGTCCATTGTGGGACCACCAGCCCATTGTTCTGGAGGTGTCAATGTAACTGTAAAGCATGTGCAACACAATCTCAGTTTATCTGGTGAGGTCCAGATTATACTCATGCTCTAGTGATTTTCAATGGTTATTTCTAACCAAACTATCAAATATAAAGGTCCGGTCTCACATAAGACGATTCAATGGTTCAACATGCACAAGACCCATGCTTTTTGCAAGGAAATTGACAGTAAATAATCTGGCAAGGCGTTATGACCAAAAGGTCGTCAGGAGATGTCTTTAACCCAATACCTAATAATAATCAACTTATGCTGGTCTTTTTTGGCCCCAAACTGGAAACTAGGTCATGCAGCCAAACCATACAAAACCCTCAAGGTTAAAACATCAGGGGAGTGGATTCTTTTAACTAATTATCCTATAGCATGTTTCAATTTTTGAAGCTATATGATCAATTAAAGAAGAGTGAATGTAAAGCAGAATGTGCATTAAGGCCAGGGCTCCAGATACAGGGAGAATTTCAAAAACTAAAATCTTTATTTCTGCATTAAAACCTATGGTGTCACTACTTATTAGAATCATCTTAAAAAGACGATTCTAATGAGTAGTAACACCATAGGATTTGGTGCTGAAATGAGTGAGAAAATGTTGGGTTTTGTTAAGTTTACCCTCTCTTATCTGGACCCCTGCTTAAGGTACATTCTGCTTTACTTGCAGCTATCACCTGCTAGGATAGAGCAATTCTTAGTTAAGGTGCATGTATAAATTGGAACTATTTTTATGCACCCAAAGCCAGGATTTGGCGGCATATAGTAATCGCACCGTGTGTTGGTAGGTGTGTGTACAAAAGCTTGTCCAGAGCATATCTCCTATACTTTAACAACCAGGGATTCCAAATTTGGTGTATGAGCACATCTTGGAATGGGGGAGTGTTGCGTACTACTTTCTAGTCACTGTGACCTTCACTTCGACCTTTGACCTCGATTTAACATAAAGCTTGTTCAGAGCATATCTCCTACACCTTAATAGCTAGGGATTCCAAATTTGGTATGTGAGTACACCTTGGGATGGCAGAGTGTCTCATACCACTTTCAGGTCACTGTGACCTTGACCTGGACCTTTGACCTCAATTTTACAAAAAGCTTGTCCGAAGCATATCTATACCTTACCAACTAGGGATTCAAAATTTCGTGTGTGAGTACATCTTGGAATGGCCGAGAGTCGCGTACTACTTTCAGGTCACTGTGACCTTGATTTAACATAAAGCTTGTTCAGAGCATATCTCCTATACTTTAACAGCTAGGGATTCCAAATTTGGTGTGTGAGTACACCTTGGGATTGCGGAGTGTCTCATACCACTTTCAGGTCACTGTGACCTTGACCTGGACCTTTGACCTCGATTTCACAAAAAGCTTGTCCGGAGCACATCTCCTTAACCTTACCAGCTACGGATACGAAACTTGGTGTGTGAGTTTATCTTGGGATGACAGAGTGTGGCATATCATTTTTAGGTTACTGTGACCTTGACCTTTGACCTAGATTTTACAAAAAGCTTGTCCAGACCATATCTCTATTGAGGAGTACTTGTCATGGAAAGGTTCTGTTTTTAATGTTAAGAATTGACTCCCGGGTCATTTTTAACAGTATCAAAGTTTTAGCCTACACCTGCATTACTTTGTCTATAATGATTTTCCACCAAAATGCATTTTGGTGTCAAACACTATGGGGGCATATGTCACGCGTGACGAATGTACTTGTCTTTCATGGATTAATAAATTCAAAGTGTAAAAAGGCGTATTTCTTGGGTAATGGGTTAACAAACACACTTTGTATTTCAGGTTATTATCTCGCTTGCATGTGGACCAAACTAATGAAATTGAAGTCAACTGTTTGTACAATACCTTCAAGTTAGAAATAAATGAATCGGAATGTGAAACTCCTTTTGAGGTACCAACTCTTAGAGCGTTTGTGGATAATCTTAATGCAGTGTACCCACAATTACGCCGTGTTAGGAAAAAGAAAGATGGTAAATGGCTAGTATTATACAGAGGCATCTCTTTATGTCCTTTACAACCACTCAGTAGTACAAATGCAGATTTCAAAGATCTATCGAAATTCATACCACAGACTTACTCAGTTACCAAAGTAACAGACAAAGTCATTGTTTGTACAACTGACAGTGGCCATAAATCAAATGGAAATCGTATTTTGAAGACACTGACTTTCTCTGAGACTGACAGATGGGAATTAAGTGTGTTTGGGAAGGTTGTCAACGGAAAAGACATGGATGTAGCTGATACATACACCCGTGATGAAGTAAGCATATTAAGCATATGTTCCCTAGTGCAAAGATTGAATATTTGTGAAGGAATTGCTTACAAAAAACCAGTAATCATGAGCCGCTTTCATATCATGGAACAGTATCAAACAGATAACACATCAGCTACTGTGAGAATTCTGAGGTCACTCTCCTGTAATGCAGTTCTCCCATTTTCAGCTAAGAGTAATACATGTTTGACTTGCAGGAAGATGACATTTTCATGCCATGATAAGAAAACTGATAATAAAAGTATGCATGAACCTGAAAAGAAAGACAAAGACCAGGTTGAAAGAATACAACACCTTCTGAAACATGCAAATCCTGAACTGGTCAATTTATTTATAGAGCAATCTACAAATGTGGATCGAGACCCACGGGGTAGAAGATGGTCAAAGTCATTCATAGGCACATGCCTTCAGCTCTACAACCGAAGCCCTCAGAGTTACCAACTTCTTCTCTCTTCAAAGATATTAATTCTTCCATCAACATCTGCACTCATCATGTACAAAAATAAACTGAAACAAGAACCAGGATTTGACCAATCCATGTTTGAGTGGATGCTGCAGGAAGCAACAAGAAGAGGTATACCAGAGGATGGAATGTCAGGAGGACTGATTTTTGATGAAATGTCTATCCAGAGTGATATTCAGATCAACAAAACAGGTGATGTTGTTGAACTTGTTGGATTTACAGATCTTGGGGAAGAAGGTGATTTAAGCCATAATCTCAGAAAGGGCTCTACAGTAAAAAAAATGGGAACACATGTTTTGCAGTTGCTTTTCCTTGGTATTACTGGTTTCCGATTTCCCTTTGCTCACTTTATAACTGACAGTGTCCAGGCTTCAGAACTGTATGGTCTCTTTTGGAAGGCAGTTCAGTACTTGCGGACCTATGGATTCTCTGTATTATACACATGTATGGACGGTGCTGTCTGTAATCGCTCTCTGATGCATATGTGTGTAGGGGACAACTCTTACCTCCATTACAACTTCTTATCAGCAAGTCCAACAACATCACATTCTGTTATTTTTACAATGGACGTGTCTCATGTTTTAAAAAAAATTCGAAATAATATAATGAAAAGTGGCATTCATAAAAAAAGTACAAGAAACCTTAAATTACACAGCGGCCATTTAGTTCAGTGGCAAATGTTCATTGACTGTTACAAATGGGACACAGAAAATAGTTTACAGCTGCACCGAAAATTGACTCCTGAACACATATTTCCTGACAACCAACAAAAAATGCGAAATCATTTAGCCGAAGAAGTTCTAAATTCAGAAATGCTGCATTTGATGCAGCAGTATCAAAATTCACTTGGACAAAAGGGTCAGGTATTGGATGGTGTTGTAGAACTACTATTCCAAACATCACAAGTAGTGTCAATTTTCCGCGACATGAGACCCATAGCGGTAACAAACGATCCAAGATTGTCAACACTACAGCAAATAAGTGATTGGTTTATTTCATGGGAGCGGTTTGTATATGAAAATTCTTCAACTGCAAAGAAAGAAAAGCAAAAATTGTTGATGTCACACCAGTGCCTTGAAGATATTCAAGCCTGTCTTCAAGGTTTCATATTGCTGTGTAAATTTGTTTTGAATCGCTCCAATTCTATTTACATAACCCCAGGACTCATCAATTCTGATGTCATCGAAAACATCTTCAATCAGCAAAGGTCCACCTACAATGGAGCCAACTCAAATCCCAATGCCCTGCAGTACAGGAAGACCATAAATAGTATTTTGGTTGGCCAGAATGTGGTATCAAGAAAGTCCAATGCTGCAAAGTCACCTGCAAATACACCATTTACTGTTGAAATGAAAAAAACAGCTATAAAAGACAAACACGCTAAGGTTTCCCCCTATTCAAACATTAAGGTCGTCAGTGTGTAGGAGGTGATATTATTTTGAAAACCGGACTCAAAAACAAATAGAGAATCTTGAAACCAAAACAGATGTAGGCACTCTGCAAGAATTGTCTTGCGTTTGCAGCAGTTGATTATACTCTTTATTTCATCTTTTTACAGAAATCTGTTGGAATCACCATTACAATAATCTGAATAAGGGGAGATCCTTTGAAAGCACAGAAAACAAAGCAAATACTGAAAATTGCAGACTCGGTTTATTTGAGTCTGTTCATGAGCAATACTTAAATATGCAACAGTGCTCACGCCCCCTAGCACCAGCTTAAGCGGAATTCAACTTTCAACTGTAAATGCGCTGAAATCAATGATTCCAAAGGACCAGAAAGTAGGACCGGAAACCTGGATACAGATGTAGGCACTCTGCAAGAATTGTCTTGCGTTTGCAGTACTTCATTATACTCTTTATTTCATCTTTTTACAGAAATCTGTTGGAACAAACTTAACAATCATGAAACCAATATAGATGTAGGCACTCTGCAAGAATTGTCTTGCGTTTGCAGTTTATACTTTATTTCATCTTTTTACAGAAATCTGTTGGAACAAATTTGACAATCATGAAACCAATACAGACGTAGGCACTCTGCAAGAATTGTCTTGCGTTTGCAGTAGTTGATTATACTTTTTTCATCATCTTTTTACAGAAATCTGTTGGAACAAACATTGCAATCCAAATCCATGATGGAGAAATCGTTGGAAAAAACAGAAAGTTGTCTGACTCAGCGAATCGCAGAATGTGAAAAGAGTAACGCTACCCTGGTTATCCTATCAGACAGCAAAGGAAAATACCTGAAGCGAGCTTCTTTCCCACTTCAAGAGAATATCCCAAACAGAACACTATGGTGGTGCGAAAGTGGAGCAAGGTGTGCAGAAGTATTGAGCTCTGTGAGAAGTAACTTCAGTCGTAAAACGGCTAGAGCATCAAACATAACAGTATATGTGTGGTTGGGAACATGTGATCTGACCAGAAGACAAAGAAATGGTCAAATAACTCTTGCTTCATATGATAATTCTACTGTGACTTACATCTTGGCCAAATACAGAGAACTATCACATTTTCTTGTATCAAAAGGGTGTAAGGTCATTGTCTTGGAAATCCCCTTATATTCAATACAAAGATGGAACTCCAGAAGAGAGCAGAGACAAGTTGAAGCCTATGTAGAACAGGACACCATATTTCATCAGCAAATCAGTGAACTAAATAGCCAAATTAAGGAATTAAACCATGCAAACCAACTGACATCACCTGTGTTCAACAAGGATCTACAAAAAAGCAGGAAAGGCAAAAACAAAAGCAAAACCACCTACTATACAAACTGGCTCCTTCTACCGGATGGAATTCATCCAGGACCACTGCTTTGTCGTGTGTGGCTACTGAAGATCGTATTCAATTTCCTGACACAGTAATAAACAAGAGCCCCATGGGGCATATTTCGCTCACCTGAAAAAATAGCTGAAAAAATGGCGATAATAATTAAGGTCCAGGACTGACTTAGATATGCAACAGACCAGAACAATTTGAACATATTATGTAAAGTATATTTAAAAGTGTCACCATACCGAATATAAAAGCTCTGGCCATATTAGTGTCAGAGAAGAAGATGTTTGAAATTTTCTCTTTATAACTCTATGTAAAACTGTGACCCCAGGGGCGGGGCCAATTTTGACCCCAGGTGCATAATTTGAACAAACTTGATAGAGGACCTGTAGGCGATGGTATGTGCCAAATATCTAAGCTCTGGCCCTTGTAGTTTCAGAAAAGAAGATTTTTTAAGTTTTCATTGAAAAAAATCTATTTTTAGCTCCTGTGACCTAGTTATGCAACCGACCAGAACCATTTGAGCAATTTTGGTATAGGACATCTAGAAGTGTCACCATACCAAATATCAAAGCTCTGGTCATATTAGTTTCAGAGAAGAAGACGTTTGAAAATTTCACTATATAACTCTATGTAAATCTGTGACCCCCGGGGCGGGGCCAATTTTGACCCCAGGGGCATAATTTGAACAAACTTGATAGAGGACCTGTAGATGATGCTATGTGCCAAATATCTAAGCTCTGGCCCTTCCAGTTTTTGACAAGAAGATTTTTTAAGATTTCCTTATTTTTTCACTTTGGTTGCCATGGCAACCAGAGTTCTGCATTGTTTTTAATTATTTGAACAAATTTGAAAGAGCTTGACCCAAGGAACATTTCTGTAAAGTTTGGTTGAATCTGTCAAGCGGTATAGGAGTAGATGTCATTTGAAGCAATTGTTAACGACGACGGACGACTAACGACGCCGGACACAGGGCCATCCCAATAGCTCACCTTGAGCCTTTGGCTCAGTAGAGCTAAA
Source organism: Gari tellinella (assembly GCA_922989275.2). NCBI lineage: Eukaryota > Metazoa > Mollusca > Bivalvia > Cardiida > Psammobiidae > Gari > Gari tellinella. The sequence goes on from OV277860.1 coordinate 88,982,108, forward strand.
AATGGTAGACTTTGCGATTTGAAGGTTACATAGAAGGTATAGCAGGGAAGGAGGAGGAGCTAGCCAATCTAGTTGAATGCATTGACAAGACATCTACCGATTTTGGCATGCAGATCAGCACAGAAAAGACAAAACTGATGAGCAACAACATCACTGGTATCAGCACTGAAATCACGCTCAATCGGGAGAAGCTTGATTGCGTTAATAGCTCTAAGTACCTGGGTGCAACGGTTTCTGACAAGAGGTTGAAACCCGAGATATTTGCAAGAGCCGCTCAGACCACAGCAGCAATCACAAAGTTAAAATTAATATGGAATGATCGAAATATAAGCCTCAGCTCAAAAATAAGGTTGATGCGTTCACTTGTCATGTCCATATTCCTATATGCCAGCGAGACTTGGTATTTGAGTGCAGACTTGGTGTGAAGAATTAATGCTTTAGAGATGAGGTGCTTTAGAAAACTACTTTGCATATCATACAAAGAACACATCTCAAATGAAGTAGTTTGAAACAGGATCAATCAAGCCATTGGACCTTTTGAAGATTTATTAACAATTGTCAATCAACATAAAATTAGTTGGTACGGGCATGTGATGAGATCATCAGGGCTTTCAAAGACAATATTACAAAGAAAAGTTCAGGGAGGAATAAGGAGAGACAGACATAGAAAGCGATTGGAAGATAACATTACAGAGTGGACAAATTTAAGGCTAACAGAAACGCTGTGGAGCGCAGAAAACAGGGGAATGGAAAAAGATGGTTATCAAGAAATCTATGGTGGCCCAACGGTCGGACATGACTACTGGATAGGTGAAGGTGAAGACATCATCGACCATGAGTGAAGAGCACTGATCGATTTAGTGAGTACTCATACAATATTTACTAATTTTCACATTTTTTAAATTACACACAATCCATTCCCTGATATTGATACAGTTTGATGTCTGTAAAAGTCACCTCTTGAAACAACTGCTAACAGGAGTTTGCAGACAGACAACAAAGCTCGCTATAGACACATTATAAAACTTAACATCAGATTCTAATGTCAAGGTCACAGAGGTCAAGGTCAATCTTTTTTTTTTAAAATTTACATGTATGGAAAAGTCTTGTGCATATACACATGCATACTACGTACCGGCAATGAAAAGAACAAGAACATTTGCTCCATAGGAGCAAATGCTCTATTTAACTGAATTGTTTAAAAAATGCAAATTTCTGCAGTAAATGCTCCGTTTAAGCAGATTGTACCTGAATCTACCACTAAGTAAAAAAAAATGTACTACAAAGAGTTTATTATCAATAGAGGCTGAGCTATGAATTTTTTTCTTCCAAATAATATTTTAAGGGCATACAATGCAGACCTGGTCAAATGGCTTCCTTAACCCTTTCCCCCATAGAAGCGACTTTTAGCGTATTTAATTTATTCCTCCGCTGAAGAAAATAGTTCCAGTTTATACCCTCATGAACAATAACCATTACAAATATTTTATAAAGCCTAGCAGATTTTAGCTTAAAACAGGCTGAAAGTAAAGCAGAATGTGCCTTAAGGCACATTCTGCTTTACTTTCAACCTGCTTTAAGTGGTCACCTGCATTCGAAACTAGAAACAGGCTATGAGGTAAAGGGTTAAACAGCCCTCTGACATGGATCTGCATAGTTTACCTGTCAATATTTGGTCACATTGTAGGGTTAACCGATTTTATGCAAATTATCATTTTACACCACTCCACTCTTTGAATATTAAATATTTGGTAATCATCAAATCTTCATGTTTTCTGTAGAATAAGATGGACAAACAGTCCAGACCCTGTTCCGAGGACTACTACAGGAGCCCTCTGATTTGGGTCTACAGTGTTTGCAAAGTACTGATGCTTAAGTATCCCGCATAAAAAGGGTAAAAATATTAAGTATGGCTACTTTACCTTCTTTCTCTACAGCACTCCAAGTCCCGTGAAGTGGCCTTCGATGCTTGATCCATAAAATCTCTTACAGACTGGGGCGGTGGAATGATGTATCTAGGGTTGTAGTTCAGGACCCTTAAACCACCTGCAGTTTTGACCCTTGATATGGCCACACCAAGCTGTCCTGCTCTGAATATCTCCCGACAGTCAACTTCAGCTCTGTAAAATTACAAGGTAAGTTACATACCTTTTATTTATTGATAGGACAATGTCACATGTACTTGTAGTTTAATCCATTCCATATAAGATTTGGTCACAATATTTTTAGGATTATTTGTGAGTCAAAAACATTTTTTAAAACATCTTAACCCATTACCCTGTCTCTAGTACTGAATATATGTGACCACTTAGAACAGGTTGAAAGTAAAGCAGAAAACACCTAAACTCTTTGAACCCTAGTCACGCATATATGCATCATTTGCAAACAGTGTACCTGTTAGAAGTATACTTGTCATATTGAAAGAGTGAAGACCCTGATCAGATGAACCTATAGGAGCCTTCTCATGATCAGGGTCTGCATTGTTGGTCATTTTAACATAATTATATTGTAAATATCAACCCTAAAAAGTCGAAAATGCACTCAACTAAATAGAAACTTAGAATGTAACATTTTCCTGACTGTTAAACTGGACTATTTACTTCAAAGGAGGAATGCATTAAAGGCATATTTACGGGGTAATAGGTTAAGTCTACAAAAAATAGTTTTTAATTCATTTAAAGCTGAAGGTGCTTTTCAGAGCTCCAGATAAGGGGATTATTTAAAAAACTAAAATCTTTGTTTCTGCATAGTATTAGTAACCCTATATTGTTACTCAAAGAGACGATTCTAATGAGTAGTTACACCATAGGATTTGGTGTGGTCATAAGTGAGAAAGCGTTGGGTTTGTTTGTTTTTCTCCCTCTTATATGTATCTGGAGCCCTGTCTTTTGATTCAACATGCCTTCTTAAGCTAAATCTTTAAATTGATTTCTTTAGGTGGTTTTAATTTTACAATCAATTATCAACATTAACTTTCATTTATATCAAGGATTACATGCAAGATTTGACAACTCTTTATGGATATCATATTGAGTTAGTACATATTACATCATAATACATGCACCCCTCAATATTACAATCAGTGTGATGACAATGCTCATGCCCGTCTCCTTCTTACACTTTCCCTGGACAGGTAAAGATACATTGATGGTTTGGTACAAAACTACCGAGTTAAGTAGCTTTGCTCCAAGCCCCGAACATGTAATTTGTATAGATGTCTAACAATTCTGTTGCATTGTTTAGGTGCAATGTTTCTCCTACATGTACATCATATTGTTACCTGTCTAGTGTCATCCCTTGAGCCTTATGTATAGTAAGGCCAAAAGCCAGCTTCAGTGGATACTGCTCCCGGACAGCTATGTCAGTGTTGAGCTTTGGGCTGTACACTGAAATTCATATTTATAAATGTACATTTCAGGGCTCCAGATAAGAGGGAGTAAACTGAACAAATCAAACATCTTCTCACACATTTCAGCACCAAATCCTATGGTGTTACTACTCATTAGAATCGTCTCTTCGAGACGATTCTATTTAGTAGTAACACCATAGTGTTTAAAACAGAAATAAAGATTTTCTTTTTTGAAATACTCCCCTTATCTTGAGCCCTGACATTTATATTAGTTGCAGCGCATCTTAGTTACCCCGGTATGATAAATTTAAAGCTCTGAAATAATAAATAATTTAACAATTTAGCTAATATTTTTCTGATATTAATTTAATTCTTATGATACCCCACTTTTGGGAATCCTAATAAAAAGACAATTAAGACAAGTGGTCTAAAATAAGATGGTGGAAAGAAAGTAAAAATTTGAATTAATGTATGGATGGATGTGCAGACGGATGGACTGACGTAGGCAGAACTACATGTATCCCCCTCTTCTCTTTTTTAACTGGTTCCCTGTAAAATATCCCCTCACCCTAAATAATAATAACTTTTGTATATTGTACAAAAATTTAATTGCAACTGGTTGAAATATAAACTCTAGTCAGACTAAGTCTATAATATTTCAATAAGAAAACAGGGCAGACCTAAATCAGGCATGGGTCTTCACTGTTTGGAAAGGCGTTAAAGTATAAGGGAAAGTATTAATTTATGGGACAGAGAGCATTAGAACACATCCAGTATTTACAAAAGAAATGAAGATGTGAAGTAGCCAATTGACATTTTAATAAAATTGTTTTTAAAGAAGAAATTTTTTTTCTTTACATTTATATTAATTTGACATCACTCACCTGTGAATTTTATTTTTGGTATTGTTGTTGTCATTGCGATGGAGGGAAATTCAATGACTGGGTCCAGGCCCTCCTGTATGTCTGTCACAAACCCCTGAAGACCATTCACCAGTTTATTGGAAATGTTGCGCAGCAATATTACGGGGCAGCCCATTTTCAGCCAAAGAGTATGGGGCGCATGTATTTCAGACAATGATGTTATTTTTCCAGAGTCTTTGGATTTGTACTCATACACATCTCCTGGAAATTTCATTATACATTTCCTGTTGTAATCATCAACACAGTTGTTTCTGGAGAAGAGTTTAACAGTCTGTGAGCCCTCAACGTCTAATGGCCTATTCAGTTGCATGATAAAGTCTTCTGATTCCGGGGATATATTTCCATCATACACTTCTTTGATGACATGTACAAACTCTTTGTCACTTTGTCTCAAGGTCTGTGACAATACAACCCTGTGGGGAAAACACTTTTCAAAATCCTCACATTCAAAACAATACTTTCCCTCGTCTCCATAGGGGATGTTAGCAACAGGAGGGAGCTGCAAGAAGTCTCCACAGAAGATAACCTGTATCCCCCCAAAATGACGATCCGGATCCTTCATTTTGCAAACATTGTTGATGGTGTTAAAAATGTGCTTGCTAATCATTGAACATTCATCCAAAATTATTACATCTGTTGTCATAATATTTTTCACAACATATTCATACTTTCTATTGTGTCTTATAACATCAGCAATTTCCCCTGGACTGTGGCGTCCATCTGATATCCCTGTGAACTGGTGAATGGTGCAAGCCTCTTCATACACACTGCATGCTATTCCAGTAGAACAAGTGATTTGCACTTTCTTACCACCTTTGCGAAACATTCAGCGAGCTTCTTCAAAACAAACGATTTCCCCGTCCCGGCGGCACCTAATAAAAGCAGGTTGTGCCCTTCCAAAGCTATATCTATGGCGTTCTGCTGTTTACAGTTCATTCTCTTGTAGATTCTGACAATTTAAGCGAAAAAGTTGTACAAGTTTGTATACATCCGGCTGTACTGTTTCTCGTTTCAGTGAATTACTTGCGCCGATAGCGGGGTACCGGTTCATTACGCACTTCGACCTTTGAAGCCAATGAAATGACGGCTTACATCTGCGGTCACGTGATTGAATATGGAGGTCGCCAGCTGATTTGACTGATCAAACAGAAAGTTCGCGAAATTGGTGGATTCGAGAGCGGTTGGCGGATGGTTTATGCCGGTAAGTTGCATGTAATATGTTCGTTTATTGATTGCATGCGCCCGTTTCTCCCCTGCATGGCGTTATATTGCTGTTCAGTCTTGAAAATGACGATTGCACCAGTGCTGCCGACTTCGCAAATTGGGCATCGCTCCGCTCGGATTTTGCTTTTTTTTCGAGACCAAGTATAATTGCAGGATAAAAGTAAATGGTTATCATTAGTGTGACTATTTAGGTACTTGAAACTGTTGAATGTAGTTGAATTGATCAAAACGTGTACAAAATATGACGTGTTTATCAATGGAGGTAGTGAAATGGCCCTGTTGACAGTTCGACCCCTTGTATATTATAAATGTGGTGATTGGTCCGCGTTTTAGTATATACCCGTCCCGGGTATCCGCGGAACCGGAAGTACGTCAGCTGACATGCTCGCGGGAAAGACAGCGTGCGGCCCATTCGACTGTTATCAGGATTGAGAGCAGACGTGCCGTACAACCGTACACTAACAATCTAAGAAGTGAAGCCTTCGACGGAACAACTTTAAACTATCAATACGTAAGTTGACTTAGTATTAAGTGTAGTATATATTTCCCCCTATTTTACAATATTGGTGTCAGAAGTTTTAAAAGTACCTACGAATTTATTTTTCTTACACGCCGTCCTGAATCGAAATTGTTCAGCGGACGCCATTTTTACCACGAGGCAAGCAATAACAAGAAGGCAATTACAAGTCGGGAGTGTTTTCATAAACACATTCTGATAAAATTGCTATTCTATTTAAAGCAATTACAAGTCGGGATTGTGTTATCATAACAAATTCTGATAAAATTGCTAAAATAAATTTTTACAAAAGTTGTTTGAAATTTTTTGGATCAATTCTTTTACGGAATTGGTTTTGATAATTTTGGAATTAATTTTTGACGAAATTTATTTGTATTGACTGTTGGTTTGGAGTAGCTGAACAGGCCTTTTGTAGGAAAGATAAATATATTTAGGGGAGAAGTAGTTAGGAGTTGCATTAAATAGAATATTTGTACTTATTACATCTTATTTATTTTTTGCAACATGGCTGATTCTAGTAAAACCTCTCAGTTGGACAGTTCTCAGGCTCAGTCTACTGAAGCTGTACAACCGGAGTTAATTCGTATCAATTTTGCAAATATTGACCTTTTGTGCAAAATACCTGGGATTAAGCAAAAATTAGCTCAGCTAATCATTGATGTAAGGGAAGGTTCAGGCAACATCACAAAGTCAGTTTTGGAGACCTTGACCAGGCGCAAACTTTCTCAGAAAGCTTTGGATATGGTTGACTTCAAGCCAAACTCGTCTCTGTACGAAGCGACTTCTAGTAGTTCAGAAACGGAAGGGGAAGGGATTGAGGCAATTCCAAGTTTGACAGGCTTCTACAATGTGGTCAAGGCTGCCACAGAATTGTTGAAGGTTAATCAGCCCCCAGTAAACCCTTTCTTGTCAGAAAAAGGCATGCAGCAATCTGTTGCAGGCCCTTCTATGCCCCTGAAAGTGGAACAAGCACCCGTTAAGACACCTGCTGTCCCTTTTTTGTCTAAGCAAGTGGACCAAACTCCTATCAAACTCCCTTTTTTATCTGATGAGCCACTAGATTTGAAGCCGTCTGGTCGTAAGCTGCCAACTGTCCCCTGTCCAACTGTCCCTTTGTATATTCCTCAGAAGGTAGAGCCATGGGAACTTAAGTCCCCCTATGATTTCACTACAGTTATCCCACCCCCTGTTAGGAGTTCAAGCCCTTTTTCACCTAAACGGCAACTTAGGTTTGGAGATGAGACCTTGCCCTCTCGTTCACCTTCTCGTTCCCCCACCCGTCCATATGAAGAGTCTTTCTTCAACCAAACGGGTTTGCGGGGACACCGAGACTTCATTAAGTCCCTACCTAAGAGCCTAACATATGATGGGAAGGGAAATTGGGAGCCTTTTAGGTTAAAGTTCCAAAGGTATGCCATTGCTGCAAATTGGACAGAGGAAGACTGCTTAAACGGGTTGTGCTGGAGTCTGACGGGCAAAGCAGCAGATTTCTACAGTCTGCTGTGTAAGCGAAAGGAGTCCCTTTCGTTTGATACCCTGTTCAGCAAGATGGAAGCAAGATTTGGAGACCACGAGCTACCAGAAGCCGCGCAAGTTCGTTTTCAACAAACTGCGCAGGTAGGTGGCGAATCCCTAGAGGACTGGGCTGATAGAGTGCTCACTCTTGGCAGCCGTGCATTCCTTTCCTTACCTGAAAGTTTTCAGAACAGTCAGGTAATAAATAGATTTTGCCAGGGCATGTTGGACAGAGAGGCAGGGCATCAGGTCTGCATGAGAGAACCTAGGACCCTCCAGCAAGCCATACAAATGGTGCGCAAGCACCAGCAGGTCCATGCTGCAATGTATGGTAAGGACAAGAAAGAGTACCGCAGGAAAGAGGAACAGAAGGTGTTTTCAATCCAAGAAGAAGATGCGTCTTTGTACTCAGTGCAAACGCAAGATCCAGCCAATGATTTTGTGAAGGCACTGAGGGATCTGGAGCAGAGGTTGACAAAGACCTTTCAGAACAGAGGCCGTAGACCGCCGCAACCTCAACGACCGACGTTGACCTGTTTTACATGCGGTGAGCTTGGACATTTTAGTCGGGTCTGCCCTAGCAAGTCGTTAAACGACAAAGGGGTGATGAAACAGGTCGTTCAACACCCCCCAAAACCCCAGTAAGTATGACCTGTCCCAAAAATTCAAGATTGGCCGCGAAATTCCCTTCCAACTCTTCCCAGGGTGAAGTAAGTAATTCTACTGAAAATGTCAGTATAGAGCACCAATCAGATACTGTAGTTGTCTGTCAGGTTAATTCCGCCAGTCAATTCAATATAGGGTTACAAGTAGGAGACAAGCCTGTAAACGCTGTAGTGGATACAGCCGCCCAAGTGACCATAATATCAGATAGGGTCTATGAAGCTTTAACTCACAAGCCTCCTGTAATTAGGAAGGTAAAGTTACAAGCAGCGGGTAGGGGTAGTGAAATGTCCATGCAGGGTTTTATTGCGGGGCCAGTGAAACTGAAAATAGGGAATAACTGGTATAAGGAAGAAGTTTATGTAGCTCCTATTCAACAAGAAATGCTCTTGGGATTTGACATTCTTCGGAACAGGGGACAGTCCATTCTTGATATGGGGCGGGGCATATTGTTTTTCGACGGGATGGAACTTAACTTAGAGGTTAAAACTGGCAAAAATCCAACAGTTTCCAGAGTAACAGTTGTTAAGAGAAGGGTAGTGCCTCCACACTCAGTTGTGAAGGTAAAATGTAAGATGAGTGAACCTCTTCCGGACTATGTCATAGAACCCAAGAGCAAATCAAAATTCTGGATGCCCAAAGTTGTTAGGTCTGGGGGGTCTGCTCCAATTGTTTGTCTTGTTAACCCTAGTGATAGGTATAGATTAGTCACTAAGGGAACGGAGATTGGAAGTGCATACCCCGTAGTCGAGATTAAGAGCGGAGAAGAACCGGAAGAGCCTGAGCCAATCATGGTTCAGGAGGTTCAGGAGTCAAAAGGTGATGTCCTTGGCGCAAACCCAACATCAGACGCAAAGGATCCTGGCGGAATACCCGATCATCTGAAGACGCTCTACGAAAAAGCATCCAATGAGTTGGACGAAGATCAAAGAATTCAATTAGCTCAGGTTCTAATTGAGTTTCAAGATGTTTTTGCAAAAGATGATTTCGATTTAGGCAACTTCACAGCAGTTGAGCATGTTATTGAGACCGGTGATGCCAAACCCATTAAGCAGAGAATGCGGCGAACCCCTGCTTGCTTTCTTGGGGAGGAAGAAGCCCATCTTAAGAAGATGCTTCAGGCAGGAGTTGTCCAGGAATCGACTTCAGATTGGGCCTCGGCGCCAGTTTTAATAAAGAAGAGAGATGGGACTGTAAGATGGTGCATTGACTATCGCGCGTTGAATGATGTCACTGTAAAGGATGTTTATCCATTGCCGTTGATAGACGATTGCTTAGATACTGTCTCGGGTAATGTCTGGTTTTCGAAACTAGATGCAAACTCAGCTTACTGGCAGCTCAAAGTAAGGGAAGAGGATCGGAAGAAAACAGCCTTTATAACCAGGTATGGGCTGTACGAGCACATCAGGATGGGCTTTGGACTTTGCGGGGCTCCAGCTACTTTCTCCAGAGCCATGAACCTGATATTAAGGGGCTTGACATGGAAAACCGTGCTAGCCTTCTTAGATGACGTCATCGTCTTAGGCAAGGGTTTCTCAGATCATATAATGAACCTCAAAGATGCATTGCTACGGTTTAGGCAATATGGGCTTAAACTGAAGCCAAGGAAGTGTGAGCTATTCCAGAGGAAGGTAGAGTTCCTTGGTAGAACAGTTGGTAATGACACGCTTGCCATAACAGAGGACGATATCAAGGTGGTACGTGATTGGCCAGTTCCTACTTGCGCCAAAGACGTAGAGAGATTTATGGGGTTAGTTAACTACCATAGAGGGTTTATCAAGGACTTCTCTAAGATGGCTTCCCCATTGTATGCAGTCACAGGCAAGCAAAGCTTTGTCTGGGACGAAGAGCAAGATGAAGCTTTTAAGTCACTCAAGAAAGCTTTATCAGAACCGCCTATATTGGCATTGCCAAATCCAAAGGATACATTCGTGTTAGACACGGATGCTTCGGATTTTGCGATTGGTGCCGTCTTGTCTCAGATACAAGATGGACAGGAGAAGGTTATTGCATACAGTAGTTATGCTTTAACAAAGGAACAACGCAGGTATTGTGTTACGAGAAAAGAGCTTCTAGCGGTAGTGCGCTTTACTAGACAGTTTAGGCACTACTTGCTAGGGAAACCATTTGTTGTGCGTACTGACCACTCAAGCTTGAGATGGCTGACAAAGTTTAGGGAACCACAAGGGCAATTAGCGAGATGGCTGGAGGAACTATCTCAGTATAATATGGTATTGAAGTACCGGGCAGGTCGTGATCATGGAAATGCAGATGCAATGTCAAGGTTACTCGAAGGACAATGTTCTCATTCCCATGTAGGGTCTCGACTGGAGCGGTTGCCTTGTGGTGGGTGCAAGTATTGTAAAAGAGCCCAAGAAAATTGGGGGTCCTTCATGGAAGAGGTGGACTATGCGGTGCCTTTGGTGACCGGCATGGAAAGGTCAGCTCCATTGATCACGGAGTCTGAAGCCTTTGGAGTCCAAAGTAAGGTTAAACTTGACTCATTAAGTCCTTGCGACAGTGGCAAGACAGAACACACAATGATGGTTAACAGCTGTACAGAGGAGCAGATTTTGAGTGATCCAATCTCAGTGGTCTCGGACCTTGATGATTGGTCTCGTCATGAGAATAAAGTCTCGGAAGAGACGTGGCATTCCGGAAGTGCCATTGACACTGAGCATGTTGACTCGCTGAAAGGAGTGATTGAGGGAATTCCGTGGGAGCACGAGCAGTGCTTGTTTGAAAATGTGGTTAGTGTCAATGTCGTAACTAGAAATACGAGCGATCTGCCGACAGATGGAGTCACTCCTTCCAAGGCTGATGGTCAATGCTCAACTCCATACCAGAGTTGGGGATTTACCATAGAAGAGCTCATAGAGTTTCAGGGTAAAGATCAAGATATGACCTTGATATTGGACTGGTTGAAAGATCGAAAGGAACCCAACCCATCGATTCTGTTCCGCTCAAGTCCGGCCACCAAGTATTATTGGTTGAAAAAGGACCAGTTAATACTAATGGATGGTGTCCTGTATGAGAGTGATCCAGACTCTGGAGACAGACGTCTGGTTCTACCCTGCAACCTTAGGGTCAAGGCTCTTTCATGGAACCACTGCCTTCCGTCTTCTGGTCATCAAGGGATCAAAAGAACGAAGGAGAGAATGAAAGAGAAGTTTGCCTGGTATGGTATGGGGAATGAGATAGCTCGATTTGTTTCAGGTTGTGAAATATGCAATCAAAACAAAAAGTCTAGTAGACCTGGAAAGTGTCCCCTTACCGAATATCAAGCAGGAGCACCGATGGAGAGGGTACATATAGACTTCTTGGGACCCTTACCAAGGTCGCCAAGAGGCAACGAGTATGTACTGATGATGGTAGATCAGTTTACCAAGTGGGTGGAGTGTATACCCTTGCCGAATCAGTCCGCAGAGGTAACTGCAAAAGCCGCAGTAGATCAGTTCTTTTCTCGGTTCGGAATTCCGTTCCAGATCTTCTCAGATCAGGGTCGGAACTTCGATTCGAGATTGTTCAATGAACTGTGTAAGGTGCTGCAAATCAGTAAGTCACGGACCACACCGTATAGGCCGTCCTCAAATGGGCAGGTAGAACGGTACAATAGTACTCTCATGGGTGCTATCAGGTGTTTCATTGGTAAGGCTCAAAACCAATGGGATGTGTACATTCAGCAAATCGCTGGTGCACTAAGAGCTTCTGTCAACAGAATGACTGGCTTTACAGCCAATATGTTAATGTTGGGGAGAGAGGTGAATACACCTGCAGATATAATGTTTCCGTGTAAACAAGATTCCAGCGACCCCGAATCCTATACCCAGGAGATTGTCGCAAAAATGCAACAGGCGCATGAGGCTGCACGTAAAGTCATGAAAACGACCTCAAAGAGAATGAAGCGTAATTATGACCTAAAGGTGCTGGAGCGGAATTACCAAGTTGGTGATATCATATACCTCCTGGATACAGCGGCGACGAAGGGTAAATGTAGGAAGCTTTGCCCACCCTGGAAAGGTCCTGCGGTAATAGTTTCAAAACTATCTGAGATCCTTTTCAGGGTGAAGCTTAGGAACGCGGTTTTCGTGGTCAACCATGACAGAATTAAGCCCTGTCAGGATAGACAGATTCCTCAGTGGATCAAATCTTGGCAGAGGCATCCTGAGAAAGTTGTGACTGGCGCACAAGGTGATGATAGGGTTTACTGTTTTTGTAGGAAGCAATGGGAGGGGCGATTCATGATCCAATGTGACTCTTGTGGGGAATGGTATCATGGGGCCTGTGTTGATGTTACTCCAACCGATGCGTTAGACATTAACACTTACAAATGCTCCGATTGCAAAAAGAGAACATTTTCTGTAACATAGCTCCTGTTATGTCTTTTCAGATCATGTCTTCAAGAGAGGATAACAACCAGTACCCATCATTGCTGGATGGTATTGATGGTGTAATCAGAAACACCCGACGTGGGAAGCTGGGGAATCCATTGGACGTCGCTAGGAGGGTCACAGCCTGCAAAGACAAGCAGCGTGCTATTGAAGCTCTCCGGGACCAGGTGGCAGTGGCCAAGAAGCACAAGAAGACGGGATGGCTTGCATCACTAGCAGCAAACCTGGATAGTCTAGAATTCCATAGCCGAGGGTGGATCAGTAAGGAGGTCAGCTATCTTCATCCAAAGACGTCAAAGCCTTCTTCGGAGAAGCCCTCAGGCCCTAGCAGGGACTACCGTCTTGACAGTAACCCCAAGTTGGAGAGGGTGGTGGCTGACTTTGGTAATAAGTCAGGCAGTCAGTCACCAAGTCTTTCCCTTGGGGAGGATATGGACACGGGACTATCCCCAACCACAGAGAGCAGGCTTTTGGCGTCGCCAAAGCCTGTGAGCCCAGTCAAACCCACTGTGAGGAGACCATCAAGCCAATCCAGCCAGGATCGTCGGCCCTGCCAGCAGCCCTCTCGCTCAGCGAGACCTGTTGACAGATCACCGCGCAGATCATCGTACGTCAGATCCCGGGAAGACTCGAGGGTGACCATACCAGACAGCAAGCGCCCTAGGGTAACCAGCCAGAAGAGTTCCAGTTGTCCGGTCAAGGGGTGTGGTTCCGAGCTCAGCCGGTCTCATGCCTTTAGCCGACATCTGCCACAGGTGTTCCAGCCAGCCGTATCAGGAGAGGACGTCACCAATAGACGCATCGGAGCCCTCAAGCTAGCCTCCCGTTGGCTTTTGGGACAGCGTGCATCTCTGCACCAGCTGATGAACTACCTGGACAATACAGGTAGTCTCATTGAGGAGGAGGAGATGCCGGATGCCGAACTAGCCATAGCCATGCAGTCTTTGGGAGCGGCCCTGAAGGAGGAGGTACCTGAGATCCTTGTAGTCAGGAAGGCGAGTAATTCCATCTTCGCCCTTCTTGACTGGAGGGTTCTCTTGAACCTGGCGTCCTTGTTGGAGGAGCATCAGAGGCTCAACCTCCGTCAGATGTTTGACCTGGATGAGGAGGAGAAGTTACAGCTACCTACTTTGCCCAAAGCCTTCGACAGTCACTGTCATTTGGATAGAACCTGCAAGGATATGGGAATTGCAAGACCCTCATTGGACGCTGTCATCAGTGCAGTCGTACCAGAGGAGGCCTATGAGGTAGATGTATGCAAGGTGGTAGGAGTTTTCTGCGATCCAGCAACTTATCCTAGCTCGGGTGGGATTAAGAACTGGATCCAACAGGGAGTGGTTCCCGTCATTGGTTTGCATCCCAAACGCACCATGTCTGACAGCGCTCTACGACGCATGGGGGAATTACTACAGGAACCCGGTGTGGCTGGCCTGGGAGAAGTTGGTATCGACCATGGGACAGATGAGAAGACGTGGGCAGAGCAGATGCTGAAGCTTCAGAAACTCTTGTCGTTGCTGAAGCCTCATCATGTGTTGGTGCTGCACTGTAGGAGTCAGTCAGCGATAGCAGATGAAGCAATCCTCACAACAATGTTTATTCTACAGGCTCATCCGAACGTCGCGAAGGATCAGCTCATTCATCTCCATTGTTTCACGGGCACTAAAGTATCCCTGGGGTCTTGGTTGGAGGCCTTCCCTAACACCTACATTGGACTGACAGGGGTGGTAGGGAAGTTGGAGCACGAAAGCCAGAGGAAAACCGTCAAGAGCATCCATCCTAAACGACTGCTGTTGGAGACAGATGCACCTTACTTTAGTCCTCCTGGTTTTCGTCGTTCATCACCATCTCTCATTGGTATAATAGCCGCTACAGTCGGGGATTTCTTGGATATGCCGTGGAAAGAGCTTCTAGAGCTTACAGCCCAGAACGCCGAGCGACTCTACATTCTCAAGCAACCACCCGATATTAACTAAAGTAGTATAAAGAAGCAACTGTGTCATCCAGCATTCCAACAAGCCAGTGTTCAGCGCTAGGTAAATGGATTTAAGTGACACAGGTTGCAATTCAAGTGTTAAAGAACCCCGTTCCATGAACAATTACTAGTTTACATTGCTCAGTGATGTGCAAAAGTTAAGGGATAGCTACCATTCTATGGACAACTACTAGTTTACATGATTCCTGTGATGTGTAGTACAAATAGGACTATAGGACATAGCTCAATCAGCTCATGGACAACTACTAGTTTACATGATTTCTGTGGAATTCATCAGCTGTAGGATTTCAACCTTTAAATGGAACGGGGAGGAATGTGGTGATTGGTCCGCGTTTTAGTATATACCCGTCCCGGGTATCCGCGGAACCGGAAGTACGTCAGCTGACATGCTCGCGGGAAAGACAGCGTGCGGCCCATTCGACTGTTATCAGGATTGAGAGCAGACGTGCCGTACAACCGTACACTAACAATCTAAGAAGTGAAGCCTTCGACGGAACAACTTTAAACTATCAATACGTAAGTTGACTTAGTATTAAGTGTAGTATATATTTCCCCCTATTTTACAATATATATACTCATATTTTTTTTTTTTTTTTTTTTTTTTTTGGTCATTTAAGGCCACAAACACCCCCTACGTTCTGGCCCCCTGTGTTTCTAACCCATCATTCTCACCATTTTGCATAGATCTACTAAGATTTTCGTATAGAAGAGTTGTCAAATTAATAAAGAGAGGTCTATCTAGAATATGTAAGTCTATGGCGACCATCATCTGTTAACTAGTTAGTCGCTTATCACAGTAACCACCCATTATCATCTAAACAACCGACGTCGCTATCGACATCGACTTTGACCTATATAAACACTGAGTATACCCGTACGCAGGATATTGATACCAGCGAATCGAGAGAGATACCTAACAGCCCTGGAGAGCAGGGCTGTTTTTCAAGATGAGATAGATAGATGGATGGATGGATGGGTGGGTGGGTGGGTGGGTCGCTGGCTGGCTGACTGGATGGATGGATGGATGGGATGGATGGATGGATGCTTCTTTATTCGGTAGCTTAACTTACAAATTCCTCGTTACGTACAACACATATTCATATAGTGGTCACTCAAACACACACACACTCGCAAACTCATATACATACACACAAACACGCACACGCACCAACACGCACGAACAAATACAAAATAAATACACGCACGCGCAAACGTGCTCGTAATGAAAAGGATTTATTATGGTTCTAATATTAATTAGAAACGAAACTGAGGTCGAACCTC
This sequence comes from Gari tellinella, assembly GCA_922989275.2. NCBI lineage: Eukaryota > Metazoa > Mollusca > Bivalvia > Cardiida > Psammobiidae > Gari > Gari tellinella. The sequence goes on from OV277860.1 coordinate 88,997,964, forward strand.
TAGATACATTAACTAATTAAGATATGAAACGATCAGAAAAACTAGTGTCAAATCAATCAAGGTAGTTTAATTCACCTTTCCGCATCTCAAACGCTTCATAAACAAACCTTGATAGATTTAGTAAAGTTTTTGAATTATTTGACTTCATCAATTCTACATATTTATAAGCACTTGGCATTTGGTAAAAATAACGTTTTATATACATTTTTCTTAATTCAACATAAAGACTACACACTAAAACAAAATGATACCCATCATCTACGTCATGATTGAAACAAAATACACAATATCTTTCCTCCCTGTCAGTTCTGCCTTCGCCATAACGTCCTGATTCTATTCTTAAACTATGAGACAATAATCTCAACTTAGCTAAAGCATACATATATTTTCTTGGTAAAACAACAAGATATTGCTCATGCTCAAAAGCTTCTTTGAAAAACTTGTATGTGTATAAAACGTTAAACTCTTGAATATAAGCATACCAAGATTGTTTAAATACGTCAACTACCCTAGCTTTAAATATAACATGAAACTTGCTTAACTCCATCACATCTCGGTTTAACTAAACGTAGGAAAATCCGTAATCATCTAAAAGCGTTTGACATTACTTAACCAGTTGTATTTACCTTCATTAAAATCATTAGTAATTTCACTCAACAAAGTTTGAAGTATAATATTATCACTTTGAAGAAGTTAACACCATAATTTAATGACTCTGCTGTACCTATTTATGTACAATGGAAGCCTACCTAGCTCACCGTAAATACACAATCCGCGTAGATAATCTAACACCTAATAATCGTTTACAAAATTTTAGATGTAGATTCTCAAATTGTTTACTTTTTATCGGTTTATAGCATGTTTATACATGTGTCTCAATTAAGGTGGAGCTGTTTCACCGTAAAACCCGCCTAGATATTTCCAATTTGTTAAAAGAATTAAAACAATGTAGAACTCTAGTTGCCATGGTAACCGAAATGATCAAATCAGGAAATCTTGAAGAATCTTATTGTAAAAAGCTGCAAGGGCCACAGCTTAGATATTTGGCACATAGCATCAGCTATAGGTACTATATCAAGTTTGTTCAAATTATGCTCCAGGGGTTAAAACTGGCACCGCCCCGGGGATCACAGTTAAAGAGTAATAAAGTAAAATATTGAAACGTCTTCTTCTCTGAAATTAATATGGCCAGAGCTTTGATATTGGCCTAGTGACACTTCTAGATGTCATTTACCAATATTTTTCAAATGGTTTAAATGATTTCGGTCTGTTGCATATCTAGGTCACAGTAGCTAAAATAGTGGTGTTTAATGAAAACCTAAACAGTCTGCTTGTCAGAAACCACATGGGCCAGAGCTTAGATATTTGGCACATATTATCATCAACAGGTCCTCTATCAAGCTTATAAAAATCAAGCCCTGGGGATCAAAATTAACTCCGCCTCGGGGGTCACAGTTTTACATAGAGTTATATAATCAACATTTTCTTCTTCTCAGAAACCAATGTGGCCAGATCTTTGATATTTGATATGGTGACATCCCTAGAGGTACTTGAAGTGGTTCCGCAGCTAATACACCCAATATCCGAGATCCAAGATCCGATAGCGACTTCATGGTCATAGGTCGCCATCTAATTTAATGTGTCTTATTTAAATGTTATTAGAAATGTTGCGACATTGAAAGATCGGATTGCGCTGCGTTGGCGCCCAAAGGCGACTAAGATGCGATCCACTGCGGTCTGTTGGCGCTCCCATGGCGACCACTGCGATCTATGGCGCTCGAAAGAGATCCGATAGCGATGTCGGCGACCGAAGGAGATCCATTACCGTTCTGTTAGCGCTCTATTTGATCTGATTAGGGAGATATCCTATGAAACTAATGGCGCTCTGCCGCACTCATTCGTTTTAGATTCGGAAGCAGATGTTTAGGCAAATAGTTATAAATATAGCTGCGTTCTTCTTTACATGTGTCAACTTATGCAGTAGCAAAGTAATGCAGCCAATTTCCATAAGAGCTTATGCATTACGTTCGTACTACCACAAGTCTTTAAAAAATACGTGTTTCTTCATTTAACAACTAGTGTACAGATGTTCTAACGCACATCAAAACCAATGTTGAACGCCATTATATTAACACATTTTTCGGTATCATCATTGTATGGGTGTATAACAGTTTGGATCCGGATGAGACGTCGAGTTACATCATACAATTTGGATCTTTTGATAGAAATAGGATCACTTTCAGATCGCCACGGAGCGCGAAGTATCTACTGATTTGCTTTGTTGAATCATGGTGGCGCTCTAAGGTGATCCGATAGCGCGCCAGTTACGATATTGGCGATCAAGTAGCATTCCGATGGCGACTTATGCGACCAATTAGACCAATGGCGTTCTGGCCAGGGCGCAACGGATCTTTGCGCAGGGGAGTAAACCGACGGCGACCTTGTCGCTCATGGAGATCAGATAGCGATCCGTTTGCGATCAGGTAGCGCTCTTGGCGATCTAGGCGCTCTGTATGGCGACCTGCGGCGCTCTGACAGAGCGCCATAGATCGCCGTCTAGTGGAATGGGGGTATTAAAATAGCATTTTTAAATAAAAATATTTTTGTCTGAAACTCTTGTACACACACAGAATAGATATTCGGCACGTAACATCATCTAAAGGTTTTCTATCAAGATTGTTCAAATTATGCCCCTGGGGTCAAAGTTGACCCAGCCCCGGGGATAACAGTTTTACAAAGAGTAACATAATAAAATTTCCAAACCGCTTCTCCTCTGAAACTAATGTGACCAGAGCTTTGATATTTGGCATGGTGACAACTTCTAGATGTCCTTTACCGATTTTGTTCAAATAGTTTCAGTCTGTTGCATATCTAAATCACAGGAGATAAAACTAGATTGTTTCAATGGAAACTTAAAAAGATCTTATCTGAAACTTTAGTACCCTGAACATAGATATTTTGCACGCAGCATCATCGAAAGGTTCTCTTTCAAGAGTGTTCAAATTATGCCCCATAGGTAAATAATTACCCGGGAAATAAACAGTTGTCTCCATTTTGTTAGCTATTCCCGGGTGAGCGAAATATGGCCCATGGGCCTCTTGTCTCTTTACACATTTCGTTCACGATTTGTACGTTCATCCAAAGATACCTTCCTATTTATCAATGGTACACTTTTTAGTTCACCAGAGCAGAAAGTGATCAAGGTAAGATATTATGACACCTGTTGGTCCGTCCGGCCGTCTGTCAACAGTTGCAATCAACTTCTATTCTGAAACTTATGGTTCCAATGTAACTAAATTGTCAGATGCATGCTGTTGACTTGAGCTTCAATATCTGTTCAAAGAAGGTCGAGTTGAAAGGGCGAATTGAAATAATCTCGTTAGGGAGAAAGGACGAGTATCTCTCAATTCCAGAAAAAATAATGGAGACGAGGCCCGAAGTGGCCGAGACTTCATTGTTTTTGTGGCGTTTGTCGTCAGACAACGCCACAATGTCAGTACTGAATTTCAACAATCGTATCACATGCTACAGTCGGTCTTTAACGGCCATCAAAATGAGGTTATCTAGGTCTCAAAGACAGGTGACTGCTTACTGCAGGTTGGAAAAAAATGCAGACCGCTCCCATAAGACCGTTATTCACTACATCTGACCTGAATAAAAAGCCATCTGTCTTAAATGTGCACTTTACTTCCTCATTGCATGCTCGCTTAAAACAGGTAATACTGTGGTCGAGTTTGATACCTTATAACAGCCAATAGGCCTATTCCGAGCATGACGTAATAACAAATAGACCCTCAATATATGGGCGATTGCTTAACTAATTTATCACATAAAACGTAGAAAGTAGGTCTGGAGCATAAATCCACTCGGGTACGCTTAAAATTATTTGTATTTGTAATAAAAACAATTACAAGAAAAACTCAAATAGGAGCGATACAACAGGACGGGCCCGTTCGATTCACTGTCCGGAACACGTTCCAAACCTGTTCCAGAACAGCTCTCAATCGAACGCAATTATTCTATTTAGAACAGGAAGTTGAAAATTCAAAATCTGTTGGTTGTCGTTGAGTGCGGACGTGTTCTGAGCTGCTCTCAAATTCTTTTAGTTTTCATAGTTTTACTAGTTTTATAGATATTTTTAACGAAGACTAATAGCTGTATATAGTTAACTGAGCACAACTGTAGTGAATAGTGTAAATATTTGGAGAAGAGGAGACGACGTAGAGGAAAGGTGAAATTCGAGGACAGAGCACGCCATCAAGGTTTGGAAAGCGCGTGAACGAGAGGCAGCCATCTTGAACTTTTTATGACTTTTTAACATAATAGTAACTAGAGGACCTTTAAAGCGACTCGCAACCAGATGGTGCATTAAAAATAGTAATTTGTAAATATGTGTCAAACGCTTATTTAAATGGTAAAGAATTAGTTTAGAATAAGAAATTCAGTTTAAAAAAATGTATTTCAATAAAAAAAAATATTGGTCTCTGGTGGGATTCGAACCCGGGGCCCGGCATTGGCGGACAGAAGGCAAAATAGGGGAAACCGCTTAGACCAATGGACCACGGAACTATCCGTTTATCTCGGATCGATTTAACGTATTTCAATGTGTAGCCATCGAAAGTGCATACAACTTCGTAATTCGGCTCGTGTTTATGTCTGAGCCCGTGTAGAGAAGCAACAACAACAACTATACCGTCTACTAGTCGGTATAGAAAAACGATGGAAAATATCTAAAAATCTAAGATTCGGTGACGATTCTTGAGACTTATTTTGGACTGATCATATTTTTTTAATGTCAGAAGCCAAAAAATGCCACAAATTTGCTTTTATTTGAGTATTTTATTTTATTTTGACAAGTACACCATCCGGTTGCGAGTCCCTTTAAAGACTTCTTACCATCGTTTATTGGTTTTATAATTAACGTGTTACACGTGGCGAATTTTAACCTGAACTTTTTATCCTTTAAACTTGATATTTGTCGGGCTACACTTCGTCGTGCAAGGAGCTGAATTTGTGATATATCTCTTATAAACTGCCTAGCTGGACGTGATAATTAAATTCATTCGTGAGTTATTCAGCATTGAACTATATTGAACTGTATTTAAGCCACTTCGGAGCATTTGATCTGGACATGATAATTTATTACGAAAATTTTTAGACTGTAATTTTAAGCATTGAACTGTATCTTAGTCCTTTCAGAGTATTGGATAATTAATTACTGCTTAAACGGTCTTATTTTAAATCAACTGTGATTGGCATATCTTTAGTGTAATTCTGCACTGCTTAGGGCAACTATATATGAACTGCCTCAGACTTTTTTAAACCGACGTAGAAGAATCTGTGAAAACGGTCTATCTTAACTGAACTTTTCCTGGCTCGTTGCTGTGTTACAGACTATCATCATCCGTATTACTTAACGAACTATATATGTGAATATTTTAGCAGGCTATATAAGTCAACCTGTAATTTATTGAACATCTACGTCTCCCTGACTGATATTGTGACATTTGTTTTTAGTCTCCAAAAAGACTACGCTGAATTTATATCTACTGCATATACAGAGCCATATTTTTCTCCACCGAGTTGAACCTATATAGACTCTTAAGAGGAACATATTATCCTCCTACGTAGATCTACGTCAGTATAAATTAGCATTGACCTGCGAGGTTATTTTTTATAAGCACCTGTATATATAACAGGTCGTATCCCTACCCCACCCGCTGCTAATACACCCTGGTTCCGCAGTCTCTCTCATAAATATGGAGGAGCCCAACTTACAGATAGCTCGAGTAGACAGACCTAGGCGTAATAGGAACCAAAAGCAATTGTTTACTCCCTCCAAGTACGAAAATGAAGTAATAAAGAAGACTGTACCGTACAAACTTAAGGAAGACAAGGCGGCACGTAAGAAAGTGGAGGATGCGAGCAAGCAACATGGAGAAATAAGCGTAGTGGACAAGCATGGAACTTTTGTAATAAGCAACCTGACCTCTGCAGCTTATGAGCTTCTGAAATGTTCTTTCAAAAAATTATTATAGCAAATCCGACAACAAAACATCAAAAACCACAGTCAGGATAAGTAGAGGAAAGAAAACGCACGCAGACCTTGCTGTAAACGAATCTTTAGTTATTAACCGCAGGGAAGACAGTACCCAGATGTTCACCATAAATTTTTACAACACCACTAGCAAAATAACCATAAATGGTCAATGTTATTATTCATGTATTGAAGAGGATCTACCTCATGTTCTCAGAACACTAGATGGCGTCAATCTTGACAAAGTCAATCTACAAATTAAAACGATATGTACTAAGTTTCTTGAAAGTAACCTGGACGGTCAAGTCACCCTAGGACAAAATACACAACCCTTACAGCGAAATCTTAAAGCAGTCAGCCACCAAGAAGCCGATGCATCCAGTGGCCCCATAATCTTAAAACTCCCTCCCAAAAGTAACAACCCCAATATTACAGAAATCTCAAAGGAAGAGAGCAGACCTACCGAAGAAGGCTCCACAATAATGGAATGTCAAATCTGCCAAAGAGGGATTGAAAACATTGCTAGCAGGGAGTGCACACTATGCGAAAGATGGTACCACGACAGCTGTATCCACCTTAATGTCCATCCGGACAATGACCTAAATACATACACATGTCACTCCTGTAATCATTTGGACCCAAACCCCACTTCCAATACTGACTTTTCTACCGAAACGGTTAACTTCTGCGATACTCATCCCCAGGACCAGAATAGTGAAGACACACATACTGATGTAGGGCCTTATCAGCGTAGCAATCCTACCCCTATAAACACCCTTCCTCCAACAACACTTGATCCCTTGCTGAATCCAACACATCCCCCCCAAAGTTCTAAGAGAGGAGAGGCCTCCCTATATCCTATGAGTACTACAGATGACAACGAAGTCGGTAATCTTGACCCACCAGATCTCCCCAGTATACCCGTAGAGATCAACCCGGCTGCCCAGACATATGTCACCCAGAAACCCCCCGTGCAGTCAGCACAGGTTCCTGTGCGCACAGAAATCTGTGCTGGCGACCCACATAAATCGCCAGTGAAAGCGACCAAGACAAGGAAGACACAGAAAGCGATGTCTGACACCCAGCTGGTAGAATGTAGGGCGAGAATACAGATCCTCGAAACAGAAAATGTAGGATATCAGAGAAGCATTTCCCTTCTTCGACAGAAGATAGAGCAGTCAAACCCAATAATTTCTGATGCCAATTTAGAAAAGCCCCCTCATGGAGGTCCCATACCAAGCAATATACAGCACATCATTGATACACAGAAGGAGATTATGCATAGACTCCATATAAATGAGCTACAAATGCAGAACTTTTTTGAGAACCAGCAGTTGAAAATGCAGATACAGACATTGCAGAAAGACATTTTACATATGCAGACGAGTGGAGCGACCCCAGCACGTAGTATACCAGTGGAGGCACCCAACGCCCATAGTTATGGAATTCAAACTGGCCCACCTACTATGCCGCACTTCATTAGACAACCAGCCCCCCATTACCAACCATTCCCAGTAGCCAACCCATATCTAAACAGCCATCCTTGGATCCATAATCGACATCACCCATACCAACAAGCAATACATCCCAACATGCCAAACCAACGCTTGAATCCCCCCCAATATACAAACCCAACAAATGGCTCCGGGTTTTAACTTCCTCCCAAATCCCATAAACTTGCAACCCCTAGCAGGGCTAACTCAGCCTCCAAATACCTCCAGTTTACAGCCACATCAATGGGAATCTGGACTACAACAGCAAAGTGCTAGCCAACATGTGCCAGCCCACATACCTTTACAGGAAACTGCTCCAATACAAATGCCTCCACAACCATCTGTACCAATCCTTATAGGAAATCCAACTGCTGCTTCTACATCGATGAATGGCCAAACTGTATTCAGGCATACCCCCCTTGTCATGCCCCTCCCACATGGAAGAAATGTAATACCGACTCTCATACAGAGCCACCCCAAGACCCTTAATAAGATCCCCCATGCACCTAGACCTACATTGCAAATGACAAGAAATCCGGTCAGTGTACCAACCCCAATAAACATAGTAAACTCTGCGACAGCGGGATCCCATTATGTATCCCAACAAAGTCAACATGTGCTGTCACCCAAGAAACCGACTGTTGATACTACGCTTGAAAAACACAGCCTACATACACTAACTGGAACACACCAAGGGGAGGATATTTACATCCTCACAGACAACTCTAAGGACAGCAGCGACTGTATCATCCTGGACGAACATGGTGCACAGGCCTCTGCAGTTGCTAATAAAGAGACAACAGAGCCTTGTGTCCATGGGAATGCCAAGGGATTTGGACATACCATATGTGACGAACCCATCGATTTGACCTTGAACAATAGCTGCTCAATCTCTGCAAGTGATGACAAACCTGTAGAACAACACATTACACAGCATTTTTTAGGGAAAGGCCGAGCCTCAGAAAGACTGGATCGGAACCCTCGCAGCAACCCCCCAATGAATATGTTAATGCCAAAAAGCACAATGAAACTGAGGCAAAACCACTAAGAATAGGGACTATAAATATCCAAAATGTTAAAGGAAACCTAGTATATGTACAAGAATTACTGAAATCACATGATATCCTATGCTGCCAAGAGCACTGGCTACTTAACTACGACAAGAAGATACTATTCTCCATCAGTGAAGATTTTGAAGTAACTGCTAAATCCGCAGATGACATAAATCCCAGACTCGACTACAAAATGATACGGGGATATGGAGGCGTATGTATATTCTGGAGAAAAGTTCTGGATCCATGCATCAAGGTAACAGAACAGGGAAGCGAGCGTGTGATTGTCATGGAAATACAAACCGAAGATAAACCCATCTGTCTCATTAACGTATATATGCCCTCCACAGTCAAAAACTCCGACAGTGAATACAAAGAAATACTTAGCGAAATCCAAGAAGTTCTAAACATCTACAGCCAATCCCACAACATCATACTGTGTGGTGATATGAATGCATCTCTAACACGTGGCACAACAAGAGACCTAACTTTCAAGACCTTCATAAAAGAAGCTGACCTGTATACAACAGACCTTGATGATGGCTCCAACACTTTCTTTCATCATAATGGTATATGCATACCTATAGAGAAGAAATCAAATCTAGCCTACACAAGCAAGACCACGACCCTTACTGGCCACTTGAGGCAAAAATCAAAAAACTAAATGACACTCTACATATGGCAGGGAAGAAATCTATTCCCAGCTACAGGAAACTAAAATCCTTAAAAAGGACTGGTAGCATCTGGAATTCTGAAATAAGTAGGATCTTCAAAAGATGCCAAGGAACTCTTCAAAGCCTGGAAAGACTCTGACAAGTCGTCTGAACCCCTTAGAATAGCTCTTAAGGAAAAGAAGAAAGAACTCCGGCGCAGTCAACGTCAAGCTTACGCCAGACAGAAAAAACAACACAATCAAGAAATCCTCACTGTCTGTGAGTCTAATGATAAACTTTTCTATAAGCTAGTCAATAAACAAAGGAAAACAGTCAACGATAATGTAAAGACCCTCAAGGTAAATGGAGAAGAAATCCAGGGACAAGCAGACATCTTGAATGCATGGAGGGACCACTTTGAATCTCTTGCTACACCGGACAACCAGGATCTTCCTGAAAATCATGCTTTTAGCTTAGCTAAAGAACAGAACCTTATCATCGAAGAAAACATTCAAGAGAGTAAGTTTATATTACAACCAGTGACACAAGATGAAGTTACTACAGCCATAGCCTCGCTTAACTCCGGTAAATCAGCAGACCAGAACGGAATTACAAGTGAACACTTTAAATCTGCCAAGGATGAAGTAGCACCAACCTTGACTGAAATCATAAATACAATATTTGAAAAGCTGGAGGTCCCAGACTTCCTTAAGTGTGGGATCCTCAACCCAGTTCATAAAAAAGGCAAAGACAAATTCTTAACTGGAAATTATAGAGGTATTGTTATATCGGACACCTTATCAAAAGTGTTAGAAAGTATACTCAAGACAAGGATAGACAAGATATTTGAAAGTCAACAGAATCCCCTCCAAAGAGGCTTTACTCCTAGGAGCTCCTCAATGAATGCTGCATATATAGTTACTGAAACAATTGACCACTACAAGCAAATAGGCCAACCTCTTCTGTTCGCAACACTAGATGCACAGAAAGCATTCGACACCGTTAACCACGAAGTTTTATTCAACAAACTGTATCACATCGGCGTTGATGGCCCACTATGGTTGCTTCTTCGAAATCTCTATCGGCACTCAACTGTAAAAGTAAAATGGGAAGGGGAGTTATCCCAAGAATTTGAATTGAAACAAGGGACAAAACAAGGCGCCCAACTCTCAACAACCTTATACAAGATCTACCACAACCATCTTCTGAACTCATTATCTAAAAGCTCTCTAGGAGCTTATGTGGGCAACATCAATGTCTGTGCCCCAACCTGTGCGGATGATACAGCACTCCTTGCCAACACGGCGGAAGAACTACAAGCAATGCTGGATGTTGTTGACTTCAACACAAAACGGGACTTGGTTAAAATTAATCCGGAGAAATCTGAAATCTTAGCATTTAATTCAAAGAAGACTCCTGCTGTGACGATCGACAATCAATGTGTACATGAAGTCCAAAAGCTGAAACACTTAGGCATCAACAGAAATGAGAAAAACAATGTAGACACCGAGGGAAGAATCAAGATCGCGCAAAATACAGTATATTCGCTTTTAGGCCCTGGCCTGCACGCCAGAAGGGGAAATTCACCAATTATCTCGTATAAAATATGGAGGACGTATGTAACCCCCAGATTTCTATATGGTATAGAAGTACAGCAGATCTCCAAGACTGCCCAACAGAAACTTGAAAACTACCAGAAGAAGATACTCAAGCACATACAAGGCCTTCCTGAACGGACATCTACTGCAGCAGTCTACATTCTCATAGGCGTTGAACCTATTGAAATGTTGATCGACAGAGCATGCCTGTCACTATTTTTAAACATCATACATCTTCCAAACTCAGTTGAATACAAGCTTCTAGAAAGACAGTTTGCCATGTCTAACATTGATGGACCCAGCTTCACATCCAAAGTCAGACGAATACTTGAAAAGTACAACTTACCTACGCCTGAACAAATTATCAGAGATTTACCCTCAAAACACAAATGGAAAACAACTTTTAAGATGGCCGCCAACACGAATTAATAAGCACCGGATCTGAAACCACATATTTCCCCAATAATGGTGTCGTTCATTCGCCGATCGATACCTGTCCGCCGACTCGCGGTTAATCGATCGATGAACACGTCTAAAGCGCGCGCGTTCGCCTGGGACGGCTACCTATATAGTTAATTAAAATTCCGTTAAAACTTTAATTTTCTTCCGATTTCCAAAATATAGGGCTCAAATGAGAGCTAAGATATTCAGCTTTTATTTGTGAAAATAATAACGTTCTATATTGAGCGAGTAATTGTTAACGACAGGTTAAAGAGTATAAAACTAATGAACCAGCACGCATTTGACCGCAGATTCTCGCACAAGAAAGGGTTACCTATCGTTATAAAAAAGCCTATAGACAAATCATTTTTCATCCGATTTTTACAGTCAATATCTTAAATAAAAGCAGAAATCTGTATCTTTAAACTGTATCAAAACCATGAATTCATATTATTTTAAACCAGAGCAGTCGCGAGTTATATATGAGCCTAAGCAAATAACGCAGACCGGACAGCTGCCGATCAGCGCGCCGCCCGAAAAACGAGACTGATTCGAAGCGCTATTTCTGCAAATTTTAATTAAATAGACGTGTTTTAAGGCATTAAATATTTAAAATATTTATGCTATCGGATTCGGTAAGTATCCCCTTTTTCATCTGTGTCGTTTATATAAGTATACGCGCTGTTTTCACCGGTTAAATAAGAAGGAATTTATATGGTCAGAAAACCGTCGTTTGCATCGAGCGGAACAAAAATGGCGGATTTCTATTTGTATACATAATGCGGCTGCCGCCCCATTTTATAGAAAGGTATTTCTTGTTGTCCATTTTTATTGAAATTAATACAAATACTTCAAAAGATACTGATTCTTTTGTTTTTGAAATTTGGTGAGGATTGATTGTGTCTTTCTTGGTGAGTTTAACGCGTGAAAACGACGATTTTTCATGTGTTGTAAAGAATTCTTTAATATGTAGGGTGTGGTAGCGCCCATTTTATAGAACTGAAACCTATTTGTAATATTTACTTCAGAATGGTTTTTTTGTAATAAGAACATGTTGATGCATTTTTTTTTTAAATTTTGGTGAGGATTGAATGGATATTTCTTATCTTTTTCATGTTTTGAATGCAGTACTTTTTTTTCAATTTTCGAGCATTGCAGACATTTTGAAATCTGTTATGTGTTGTCTCAAATTCATTCAAAATCATCAGATTTTGTATTATTTTCACTGAAAAAGGTTTGCTTGTTATGAAAATATCCTATCCCAAAAAGTCAAAATGGGCTTGACTAAATTCAAAACGAGAATTGTCCATTTGAGGGAGGAGAGGCCCTCATACTTATATCTACTGAAGACCAGTTCAAACGTCTAGTTGTATACATCTTCTAAAGGCTAGCAGGCATTTTAATCCCTTTATCTGTCCAATTAGTGGTGACAGGAGATATTGTTTATTGGAAATCTCCTCTAAGGGAAGGGGACATATGGTTTTGGGGGCTAAGACAGGAAGTCACCCTCCCATGATGTAAGATTATGCAATCAGTCAATCACCATCATAAAACACTGGTCTAAGTGTAATCACTTTAGACTTAGACTCTAACAAGCGACTGAAGACTACAAGCTCAGAAAATGCAAAAGCTTTTCAGTCATTGATACTTTTTAATTGACAGGCCGCTTTATGTCTCACAAGAAATATTTTCTACACCTAGCAGATGGTAGCTTAAAACAGACTGAAAGTAAAGCAGAATATGCCTTAAGAAGCATTCTGCTTTACTTTCAATCTGCTGTAAGGAATAACCAATTAAAAAAAAAAAATGTAATGGGTTAAAGGAAACATGCATTCACAAAATGCTGAGGAAACATGTTATCAAAAACTAAAATCTTCATTTCTGCACCAAACCCTTTGGTGTCACTACTCAGATTTGTCTCGAAGAGACGGTTCTAATGAGTAGTAACGCCATAGGATTCTTTGCAGCATTAGCTTAAAAATGTTGGATTAGATTACATTACACCCCCTTACATTACACCCCCTGTGTTGTTAGATGCTTACTCTGAACATTCTGCTTTACTTTTAGCCTGCTTTAGCTTCCATCTGCTAAATTATAGAAACTATTTCATTTTCTAGTGTGATGATTAATTATTCATACGTGTCAAAACTGAAGAAAAATTATTTCATCAGTTCTTTGTTACGAGAAAACTGTCCATCCTCTTTCTACTGCAATAATCGTGTCCGGTCTGCATTATTTGCTTAGGCTCATATATAACTCGCGACTGCTCTATTTTTTAATAATATGAATTCATGGTGTTAATACAGTTTAAAGATACAGATTTCTGCTTTTTTTTTTAAAGATATTGCTTGTAAAAATCGGACGAAAAATGATTTGTCTATAGGCTTTTTTATAACGGTAGGTAACCCTTTCTTGTGCGAGAATCTGCAGTCAAATGCCTGCTGGTTCATTAGGTTTATACTCTTTAACAATTACTCGCTCAATATAGAACGTTATTATTTTCACAAATAAAAGCTGAATATCTTAGCTCTCATATGAGCCCTATATTTTAGAAATCGGAGGAAAATTAAAGTTTTAACGGACTTTTAATTAATAATAGGTAGCCGTCCCAGGCGAACGTGCGCGCTTTAGACGTGTTTATCGATCGATTAACCGCGAGTCGGCGGACAGGTATCGATCGGCGAATGAACGACACCATTATTGGGGAAATCCATGGGTTTATAGGTGGTTTCAGATCCGGTGCTTATTAATTCGTGCCGCCAATAAGCACTGGACCACCGTTTGGACCGAAAACCTATCCAATAAATCAACAACAAAGTACCTACAGATGCAACCAAATCCAATTGGCACACCCCATAATGTCTGGAATTCTGCCAAGTCAAACCCACATGAAGTTAGACGAGCTGAGATAAAATCGAGGCTTCTTACAGGGACTTACATTCTACAGTCAAATACGGCCAAGTTTAACCAAAATGCAGTCCCTGCAACCTGCAAATTATGTGGACAGGAAGATGAAACACGAGAACACCTGGTAGCAAGTTGCTCAACTCTCAACCCAATTAGAGATACAGCTCTCCCGATTCTCCAACAGATACTCCAAGACACGTATAGGCTAGATAATGCAGACAGTAATCTCCTCACACAAATAGTGATGGACTGCACCCACAGTAGTGTCAATGAAAACATGAAACTAAGTAACCAGCAGGAAGTTGATGTAGAGAGATGGTCACAGATTTACTGTGAGAGACTGTTGGCTGAGAGAACCAGGGTCCTTAGTGTTATGTAGCTTCATTGGGTAGGGCGTTGTAAGTGGTCCTCTAGTATAGTTATATGTACGATAACAGAGCTATTGAACAGTATAGACTCAGTAAATTACAAGTTGAGCCAGTGACCTAGTTCTGAGTATCATATTTATAGCCGTACCGGTAACTACCGATTAACATTATCGTTCGTACATAGTAACTTTCATCACGCGTAATAACGTATATATGCTGCTAAACGCGAGTGATTGATTCCATGTGAAGTGTACATACCTGTGATTACTTCTAGACGAATTACAACAATATCCTCACCGAGGAGTGCTCCGAAGAACAAGCGGAGGAATCTACCAGAATACTACTACTACTAATGGCGTCAAAATAAAATAATGATTGCAGTTAACCCAAAGTTGTTATTGTTTTTCTTGCTATCCCGTCCAGAGAATAGTTTTGAATCAAAGAGCAGCACTAAATTAGTACCACTGGCTAAATTTCTTAAAATAATCACCATTTTCATCCTCATTATACTGAAGAACATTTGTGCACCAGTCAAATTGTAGCGCTTATAATGTAACCACGTCTGTGTCGGAGCACAGGAACTTGACACATTTATTTTTGTAAAATAATGTTTGTTTTTTACTATATCATATAAAACAATTGGTATAACCAACAAGAAACCCTGTATAAAAATTAGATAAAAATATGTCATGTACTTGTGCATCGGGGTTGGTGTCAGTTAAGGTTTTGATGCAATTGTTGAAATTCCGCTGGCCAATTTGACCCAAAATATTACTATGCACATTTGTGCGTGAATGTTGCTTCAGGAGTGGTGAAAAACACTCCAAAGCAACATTTATAAAATCTGGCGTCTCCAATTGCTCCGATTGCCGCCATGTTGTTGTTGTTGTTGTTGTGTTTGTAGATTCCTCCGTTGACTTGTCGGAGCACCCAGGACTTGGTAAGTCCTGGTAATTATGGCGTTCTCACTAATAAAGTTCAGAGATGAAGCAAATAAGTTCAAAGAGCCTTATGCCAAGGCTAACGGGTCCGTGTATTAGCGGCCAGAAATCACATGTTAATATTAGCTTCACACACGTCTGCCTTGGCTACGAATTATAGCTGAAAACTAATATTGCATGCACATGTATAGTCTATTCTTAGGGCTCACAAAAGAAACACGTCCGTTCAGCAGGTATGGCAAGAAAACACCTGGAACTAAGTGGAAGTCCTACTTGACTTCTTAAGTCTATTATAGTTCAAAATTAAACAAATAAGTTCAAAGAGCCTTGTGCCATGTTGATGACGTCACTGTTCCGACTGCACCACCTCGAAAAGGTAGTGCGCATGCGCGAAGATTTCGGACGCAAAATTCTAGCAGGGACAAAAATCTGGGGAAATCTACTAACATCGACGAAGAAACATTTATTATTTAGACAAATTACAACTAAAAACTATCAGCTAAGTATACTTTACATTTTGGCATATCGAAATTTGGGCTTTTTAACTTTTTCCGTGTCAGATTTGCTTCTTCTACATGCTTACCACATAATACCTCGCCGGCCGCCATCTTGAATTTTCTAACATTTACCATTATTCCAATACTTACATCGGCCAATGTACAATAATTCTTGATAAAATAACATAGATTACACAACAATAATAAACCAAAGGACATAAATGACCACAAACAAATTAATTCAATTTATTGGTAAAGCTCCAATCCCTCACGGAACGGAGAAATTGTACACAGCAGTAATTGTTTCTGACTCTAAGGGCAAATGGCTTGAGCGCAAAGTTGAAACCTGTTTTGATAGGAATATACAGTGGTGGTGTAGAGGAGGAGCGACTACTGAGGATCAATTAGGGTGGCTACAAGCACATTTTAGAAACAAGAATAGACATTTTGGTAATCTTTGGCTATATATCTGGCTAGGCACTTGTGACCTAACTTCAAAAAACGGAAAATACATATCACTAAAAACAACTGAAGGAGACGAAACAATTGAAAAAACCATATCTAACATCAATAAAATTGTAGAGTTTGTACAAAGCTTCCAGGGAACCAAAATCACTATCCTAGAAATACCTACATACAGCATCTTCGAGTACAACAAAAATAAAGGCCACAAACAACCTGAAATATTTAAGGACCAGGACAAAGAACTTGAACGACAGATTTATACCCTCAATTCGAAAATCAGAGAAATAAACAAAACAGAAAACCACCATTCGCCAATCTTCAACACAGACATTATCCGAAACTCAATAGTCAAATCAGGCAAAAACAGAAAAACAAAAAAGGCAAAGAAATTTAATTTTGGACTGTACGCAGATGGAATTCACCCTGACATCCTACTATCTAAGGTTTGGCTCAAAAAATCTCAAACCAAGTGGCACAGGACTGCTGGAGTGGGGCATAGCAGTACGGTTTGGTCACTGGGGGTCAGCATGGAAGTTCCAAGCTAAACCCATCAGTGTCCTTGCGGTATTGTGGTGCCGGCACCATCTGGACTGAGAGCCACCGAGTAGGATTAAGTAAGGTTAACACTAGAGGAATATAGTCCTAACTACCTGGAAGAATTGTAGACCAGTGGCTATCATCGGGAGCTGGGGGCAACGACAGACGATATACATTGGACACTAACGGTCAGTATGGAACTTCCAAGCTAAACCGAAATAGTGTCCAAGGTGTATCAATCTAAGGAAACAGCTGAAGCAAAAACCTTCATAATACCCCACGGACAAAGAACACCATAAAGAAAGGATGATTTTGAAACTACTAATAATCCTTTTCATCTACTGCCAGATACACAGTTTGACAATACAAGCAGAAACAATTCATGCAGATGATCAAAGCAATGCTCAATGCCGTGTAACTGTCAATCTTCATTCAATACTCTCAACAAACATATTTAGAAAGGGGAATAAATTAAAACATTCGTACAAACACACAAACACATATCTCACACTCCTGTTGCTCCTAGCATCAAATGCTATCCATCCAAACCCTGGACCAAAAAACAAAAGCAATAAAAGCACTGTTTACCCTTGTGGCAATAGTCTGTGATACGTGCAACCAATGGTTTCACACCAACTGCCAAGATGTACATAGTGGTACATACAGCAATCTGATGAACGATAGTGAGTCCGTAAGATGGGATTGCCTTGTTTGTGGAAATCCAAATTACACAAACATATGTTTCGGGTCAACAGCTGTGGAAACCTCCAATCAGTATTCGGTCCTGTCAAATTGGAACAGCATAACAGAAGCTTTTGACACAGTACCAATTCCTGTACATGCTTCAACCCCAAATCGCAACAACAGAAAAAACAAAAATAAAAAACAATTTGCACCACTTAGAATACTAAACATCAACTGTCAATCGATTAGAACAAAACAACACCAGATAGAAAACATAATTGAAAGTACAAAACCAGACGTCATCTTGGCAACAGAAACATGGCTCGACTCTGGAATAAACAGTAATCAAGTAATACCCTCACAGTTTAACGTGTACAGAAAAGATAGGAAAGAGCGAACAGGGGGAGGAGTATTGATAGCAGTGCACGAAAAATATCTGAGCTCAGAAATTCCCGAACTTGATACTGAAGCTGAAATAATCTGGGCTAAAATACAGCAATGTGGAAATAAGGAGCTAAGACTGTGCTCATATTACCACCCCAAAACGTCGGACGACTTAGACTCCTTTGAAACATCAATCCAAAGGGCAAACAATGGACATGCCCAAATGCTGATTGGGGGTGACTTCAACCTACCTGGATGGGACTGGAAAGAAAAGTGCCTAAAACCAAAAACGCAAAACATAAAAAATCATAACCATCTTTCTGATATACTTGATGACCAAGGTCTTGCCCAAATGGTACAAGAACCAACAAGAAACAACTCAACTCTTGACCTCTTCATAACAAATCTCCCTAACAAAGTCCAGAAGGTAGAAACAATACCAGGAATATCAGACCACGACATAGTCTATCTAGAATTTGAATCCGATAATAGCAAAATTACACAAAAAACAAGAAAGATAAAATTATACAAAAAGGCAAATTGGAAAAGCATGGCCAGGGATATGAAAGAACTAGGCCAAAAAATTAAATTAGAAAATGAGGCAGGAAAAGATGTAGAGTCCCTGTGGACCACCTTCAAAGCCGGACTACAAGATAGCTCAAACAAACACATTCCATCAAAAACAGCAAAAGCAAAAGACAAACTACCGTGGATTACACGAGACATTAAAACAATAATCAGAAAGAGAGACAGGGCATACAAAAAGAAAAAGAAAACGAATAACCATGTAGATATAAAGAAATATAAGGATCTTAAACACTTAGTCCAAAGGAAATCCAGGCAGGCTTATTGGACATATATAAACGGCATCCTCACAACTGAAGAGAAGGAAGAAGAACGCACCACAAGCAAACGATTTTGGACCTACATAAAACACAAGAAGAATGACAAAAGCGGAGTTGCCCCCCTTAAGAAGAATGGAATACTTGAAACAGACCCAAAAAACAAAGCAAATATATTAAACCAACAATTCAAATCAGTTTTCTCAGATCCAGACCAGATAACCTCACAAACATTCAAAAGTGAAAAATATATGTCTGAAGATGACATCTTTCCTGAGGCAGACGAAATAATTATAACTGAAAAGGGAGTATTAAAATTGCTAATGAACATTAACCCTCACAAAGCAGGGGGCCCCGACGAAATAAAGCCGTTAGTGCTCAAAGAATTAGCAAAGGAAATCTCCCCAATTCTAACGACGATCTTCCAAAAATCTCTTCAGTCAGGCGAGGTCCCATCAGATTGGAAAAAGGCACGTATCACGCCAGCCTTAAAAAAAGGACAGAAATACCAAGCTGAGAATTATCGACCCATTTCGCTAACCTGTGTATGTTGCAAATTAATGGAGCATATCATCACCAGTCACATAATGAAACACGCAGAAGCAAATAAGATTCTATACCCACTACAACATGGATTTCGCAGCAAAAGGTCCTGCGAAACCCAGCTTGTAGAGTGTATCGATGACCTCTCTAAAAATCTTGAAGATGGAAAACAAACTGATTTATTAATACTTGATTTCTCAAAAGCATTTGACAAAGTTTCCCATACTCTCCTCCTCCACAAGTTAAGCCACTATGGCATTAAAGGCACAACCCTATCATGGATTAAGGCTTTTCTAACAGGTAGGACTCAGGTCGTTGCGGTTGAAGGCGAGGAATCGGACACGGAGTCTGTTGACTCCGGTGTACCACAAGGCTCGGTCCTTGGACCGAGTCTGTTCCTCTTCTACATAAATGACCTGCCGCAAGGCCTCCACTCTACCGTGCGGCTTTTTGCAGACGACACGATATCATATCTAACTGTTAGTTCAAAGAGTGACTGTCATACCTTACAGGAAGACCTAGACAGGTTAGCGGAATGGGAAGACAAATGGAAAATGGAGTTCCATCCCAATAAATGCTCAGTATTGTCCGTATCAAAGAAGAGAAAGACCATTAGCCATAACTATAAACTGCATGGAATCTCGCTTTCTCGAGAAAAGGCCACAAAATACCTTGGTTGCACTATCACAGACGACTTGGACTGGGGGGAACATATCAACAACATCGCAAATAAAGCGAATAGGACACTTGGCTTTCTATCTATCTATCTATTGATACTGCCTTAACGCCTTTTTCAACATTTTTCTACATAGAAATTTACACATCTCCTCACAAAATATTAAAGAAAAAGCATATCTTACTTTAGTGCGACCCCAATTAGAATACGCAAGCACTGTTTGGGACCCTTATAAGAAAAAACATATAGATAAATTAGATAAGATACAAAGACGCGGTGCAAGATATGTCATGGGAAAACATAGAAATAGATCTAGTGTGGGGGAGATGCTAAACAAACTTCAGTGGAAAGACTTAAAAATTAGGCGAAAAGAAGCCAGACTGACCTTGTATTATAAAATTGTGAATAACCTTGTAGAAATAAACCCAGCAAAATATTTAGATAAACCTACAAGAAACACTAGATATGCACAACCTCACAGCTATGCAGTGCACATAGCCAGAACAGATTCCAGGAAATGGTCATTCTTTAACCAGACAACTAAAGAATGGAACAAACTTCCACCTATTATCGCAGAAGCCCAGTCCCTTGAGATATTCAAATCTCAGGTGACCAAGCAAATCTGACACAAACCCTTCAAAAATTTCAATGGGAAGGGGGGTTATCATGCGTACAAAACTGGCAGAGTATTCGGCAAGTCGAAGGCGGCCAGTATATGGAAGAAGAAGAAGAAACCAGAACAGTTGGAACATGTCCGGAACACTGTTCCACTGCATTCGATTGATGTTCCGTCTGTCCGGAACAATCGGAACAGTGAATCGAACGGGACCAAAATTAGTTCCAAAAGTCGGCACAGTTGGTAAGTAAAAATGTCAAATTTTCGTAATTTACTCCAACATACACAATTTCAACTGATCAGTCAAATTCTCTATGTAATTTATTAATGTTTTATGTACTGAATTTAGTTGATGAATTAGTAATACGGCCTTATGAAAACTTATTGCCCAGCCTTAGCTCGTTACGGAGTGGGTGGGGGAAAAAGTGACAGTCGGTTATGTTCGCGTGAAGCCTTTACTAAAGGCAAAGGCAAGCTTTATTTAACGTCGCATATGGTAAATAATCAACATAAGCTCTGTAGAGCTTTTATTGCGACAAACAAGGTATCCATTAACATGCATACTTACCTGGGCATTACATTTACCTTCCTAGTACTACCCTTTCAATGTCGAGCGTCAGGCAAGGGAGCTACTAGTACCGTTTTTATAATGGTCTTTGGTATGACACGGCCGGGGATCGAACCCACAACCTCCCGCCTCGAAAGCTGATGCTCTACCACTGAGCTATCGAGGCGTAACAACCATCTTTTCACGGATGCAATATTACTTTTCAAGCCTTTTGGATCCTTATCAGAAGCCGCGTAAAGCGGCATCTGATCAGGATCCACAATGGTTGACATTTTTTTATTAGTTTAAACTTTTAGAACAGACGACTTTTCAAGAAAAGCTAGCTGATCAAAAGCCACCTTTTAACGATGAAAGATTTGCTTTCATACATTTTAGATCGTTATCAGAAGCCGTGTAGAGCTTAAGATCCACAATTATTGACACTTAGTTTTAGAATAGACTATATTTGCTTTAATGCTTTTTAAATATATCTGGTAGTGACTATTACTATTACTTTTGATCAATTTGGATCCTGATCAGAAGCTGCATAAAGAAAGACTATCTTTTGCATGATAGGTGCTCAAATTATTTTCAAGCAGTTTGGATCCTGATCAGAAGCCGTATATGGCGGCATATTCTCTTTTCCAGTCATCCGGGCATTTAATGTCATACAGGGGCGTGTCTGGGCTTACGCACTCACGCACGTGCGTAAAGTTAATTGACAAAGTCGAAAATTTAAAAACGCTAAAAATGCAATAAAAATCACCACCTTACTCGGGTGAGGCATAAATCTTTTTTTTTAAAAAGTGTCTTTAGTTTACATCAAATTATACACAACGCACATAATTCATCCTCTGATAAGGTTTCAGGTTGTCAACTACTCAGTTTACGAGAAAGTAGATTTTACCTGGTAAAATGCACCAGAGACCATTTAAGAGTAAAATTTTCCCAGGGAGCTTCCCCTGGCACCCCTATAGTAAAGTTGCATACACTAATTGTGTTTAGCTACGCCCCTGGCGTGTGCCCCAATTGTATTTTCCTCTATACAAAGGGGGAGGTCAGGAGAGCAAACATCTTTCTCTGTATTTTGATATGCATTTCAAGCACTCATTCAAAAGTGTAAAAAAGTTTTGAAAATGCATGTTCATGTATGTATAACAAGTACAATAGAAGGTAAAGTCAAGGGAAAGTAAACAGACAAAGGTGTAACATGAATAGAGGATAATGCAATTGCAGTTGGTGATATAAAAGGTGGAGGTAGAAAGTATATTTTGCTTCACTAAAAGTGTGGACACCTTAAATAGTTTAACAGTTTAATTCAAGCAAAGAATATTCTTATAGCTCTAATATTTTGTGTTTTGACACATATCTAAAAATGGTTTATGTATTTTATGACATCAAACAGCCCTATGTGCATTGTGAGGGGTATTCATAATATAAAAAAAACCTTTCTAAAACGATAGTTTAACTATCATTTTAGAAAGGTTTTTTATATTCTAAATACCCCTCCAAATGCACGTATGGCTTTCCAACGAAAAAAAATTTCCCGGGGGAGCATGCCCCCGGACCCCCCTACCCATAATGCGTAAACTTAAAATTGGTCCAGACACGCCCCTGTCATATGCATACTCTTGGTCCTTCATTCGGATGGCTTCAGTCTTACTTGAGAAAAAATTAAATCTAATTTTCGGTAAAATCACGCTTTTGCAACTTATGTAAGACCTTTGTAGTATTCATAGGACCTATTAAAATAATAATGCGTAAAAATGAATGAGATGAAAAGCGACGCTGTATACTAGCTTATATGTAGATTTCGGGTTTGTTGTCCCCGAGTGCACATGCTCGCTAAGTGTAAACAAACAGAGTATGACGTAGCACTGGAAAACAGAATTGTCAGGATCAACATAATTGTTGACACTGACACTAATATTAATATTTCGAAACATTGTGAACTGATGGCCATAATGGCAAATTTGTTCCTAATTACTAAATTTTCAAAGATAATGCTTTGTCTTCGCATCAACTTATAACAAATTGAATGTTTCCCTATATGTATATCCTTTTATCCTCTATGTGGTACGCTTCGACCAAAAATGGTATGTTTTGAATCGGTAAGGCCTAAAAAAAAAAGATGTGTGTTTCCGGTTTCCCGACCGACCCTATTTTTTACCCCCGACCCTAAAGTTTTTAAAGAAAAATTAAAAAAAAAAAAAAAAAATTTTTTTTTTTTTTT
The DNA here is from genome assembly GCA_922989275.2 of Gari tellinella. Lineage (NCBI taxonomy): Eukaryota > Metazoa > Mollusca > Bivalvia > Cardiida > Psammobiidae > Gari > Gari tellinella. The sequence goes on from OV277860.1 coordinate 89,021,478, forward strand.
TTAGGGGAAAGTTTTTGGGTGGGAAGGTGGCCGTTATTCGGCGCCTGCTGTTACAGAAGGAAAAAAGCCCTGTATTAAAAGCAAACACACACATTTTTTTAAAATATAATATTTATTTGATGCAATGGTTTTCAGATTGAAACAAGAACTTTTTCACATAATTATATTATGAAATACCTTACAATTTAAACTTGCAAATCAAGATAAATCATTTCAGACACTTTCAATGTTGAATACAACAAGAGCAAGGTCATTATTTGTCATATAAACCCATCCTTTGATTGTAAAAAAAATCTGCATATATACCCTATATAAAAACTTTTTAAAAAATAAAAACTTTTTCCTACCGACCTACCCTAAAATTTTGAGAGGGTGAAACCAGAAACACACATATTTTTTTTTTAGGCCTAAGCTTTGACCATAACCCGCTTAACCCATTGCCCAATAAGCTTGTTTCTAGTATCATGATACAGGGATAAAAGAAATGGAATTTGTCACTCGTCCTCAAGTTAAAGTTTTGACCCGTTTGAGATTGACGCTAACAAAAACTATAAAACTGGAATGACATTTAATTTCTATGGCAGCCCAGTTTTGTGACATTTTGGGGTCCGGTAAGCGATATTCGGCCCCCTTTCCCAAGTAAAAAAAAATACTTTTCCTAACATTTTGTAAAATACCATAGTGCTTAAAGATTTCTTTGCAAATTACATTAAAACTACTGTTTTTACATATTTTACAGATTTTACATCACTCTTGAGGTAGATGGTGAATCTACAACATACCTTGCAGATGCATCTGTGATCATTAGTGGAGATGATGAATTCAGAAGGTAAATTAAGCATTAGATCTTTTCTAAAATGTTGTTATAATGGGTTAAATCAGGGCTCCAGATATCATAAGATGCAGTACTACGGTACCAGGGGTCGTGAGTTCGATCCCACGCCGGACGAGCTGTCTGACTAGGGGATTTTTTTCTGAGTCCCCGATGATGTACAGGAATGTCCTTGAGCAAGACATGTACCGCGAATTGCTCCTCTCCACCCAGGGGTTAACATGGGTACCTGTGAAGGGTCCGAGTCGGTACTGCGGCTGCATTTGACTGTGCCATATGTTAGCAGTGCTCAATATTGTAGGCAAGATGGCTAAATGATCAGGGGAGTAAATGTACAGTCGGTTGAGCGGTCATTCGGACTGAAAGTAGACTATAACTTGGTATATTACTTTTTTAGCTCACCTGAGCCTTCGGCTCAGGATGAGCTATTGTGATACCATTCCGTCCGTCGTCCGACGTCCGTCGTCCGTCCACACTTTCAAACAACATCTCCTCAGAAACCACTGACCCGATTTCAACCAAACTTTGTCAGAAGCATCAGTGACAAGGGGGAGCGAAATGTTGTTCAAAGATTTTGGCTAGAGTTATTCCCCTTGCTTTGGGACCAGATTTTCTAACATAACCGTATAGACAACTTTTAATGCATAAGAAAATCTTTAAAAATCTTCTTCTCAGAAACCAAAAGGCCCAGACCTTTGATATTTGGTTTGTATCATGACCTAATGATATTCTACCAAGATTGTTCAAATTTTGACCCTGGGGCCAAAAATGGCCCTGCCCCAGGGCTTATCAGTTTTTCTTAGGAAAACCTTTGAAAATCTTCTTCTCTGAAACTGTATGGCCTAGATCATTAATATTTGACATGTAGCTTTGCCTTATGGTCCTCTACCTAGATTGTTCAAATTATGACATCGGGTCAAAATTGGCCCTGCCCCCGGGCTTATCAGTTTTACATAGAGTTATATAGGAAAACCTTTAAAAATCTTCTACTCTGAAACTGTGAGGCCTAGATCTTTAAAATTTGACATATAGCTTTGCCTAATGGCCCTCTACCAAGATTGTTCAAATTATGACCCCTGGGCCAAAAATGGCCCCGCCCTTGGGCTTATCAGTTTTTCTTCAGAAAACCTTTAAAATTCTTCTTCTCTGAAACTGTATGGCCCAGATCATTCATATTTGAAATATAGCTTTGCCTTATAGTCCTCTTCCATGATTGTTCAAATTTTGACCCTGGGGCCAAAAATGGCCCTGCCCCAGGGCTTATCAGTTTTTCTTAGGAAAACCTTTGAAAATCTTCTTCTCTGAAACTGTATGGCCTAGATCATTAATATTTGACATGTAGCTTTGCCTTATGGTCCTCTACCTAGATTGTTCAAATTATGACATCGGGTCAAAATTGGCCCTGCCCCCGGGCTTATCAGTTTTACATAGAGTTATATAGGAAAACCTTTAAAAATCTTCTACTCTGAAACTGTGAGGCCTAGATCTTTAAAATTTGACATATAGCTTTGCCTAATGGCCCTCTACCAAGATTGTTCAAATTATGACCCCTGGGCCAAAAATGGCCCCGCCCTTGGGCTTATCAGTTTTTCTTCAGAAAACCTTTAAAATTCTTCTTCTCTGAAACTGTATGGCCCAGATCATTCATATTTGAAATATAGCTTTGCCTTATAGTCCTCTTCCATGATTGTTCAAATTATGACCCCCGGGTCAAAATTGGCCCCGCCCAGGGGCTTATCAGTTTTACATAGAGTTATATAGGAAAATCTTTAAAAATCTTCTTATCTGAAACTGTAAGGCCCAGATCTTTCAAATTTCCTTATGGTCTTCTACCAAGACTGTTCAGCTTATGACCCCTGGGCCAAAAATGGCCCCGCCCTTGGGCTTATCAGTTTTTCATAGGAAAATCTTTAAAAATCTTCTTCTCTGAAACTGTAAGGCCCAGATCATTTATATTTGAAATGTAGCTTTGCCTTATAGTCCTCTACCAAGTTTGTTCAAATTATGACCCCCGGGTCAAAATTGGCCTCGCCCCAGTGCTTATCAGTTTTACATAGACTTATATAGGAAAACCTTTAAATTTCTTCTTCTCTGAAACTGTAAGGCCCAGTTCTTTAATATTTGTCACATAGCGTTGCCTTGTGATCCTCTACCAAGATTGTTCAAATAATGACCCCCGTGCCAAAAATGGCCCCACCCTCGACTTATTAGTTTTTCATAGGAAAACCTTTAAAAAAACTTCTTCTCTGAAACTGTAAGGCCCAGATCATTTATATTTGACCTGTAACTTTGCATTATGGTCCTCTACCAAGATTGTTAAAATTATGACCCTTTGATCAAATTTGGTCCTGCCCCAAGGCTTATCAGTTTTATATAGACTTATATAGGAAAAACCTTTAAAACTCTTTTTATAGCTATATATATCACGATATTGTTTTGCCCAGTCAGCTTAGGTGCAATGTTCTCAGGTGAGCGACTTGTGGGCCATGGTCCTCTTGTTTTTGTCCTGCAGGAGGAGTGGAAAATAATGTGTACTATGATCTATCAAATTGTCGTTTTACCCCATAAATTAGCTTTGACATGTTTGATTTTTTAGCTCACCTGAGCCAAAGGCTCAAGGTGAGCTATTGGGATAGCCCTGTGTCCGACGTCCGTCGTCGTTAACAATTGCTTCAAATGACATCTCCTCCTATACCGCTGAACAGATTTCAACCAAACTTTACAGAAATGTTCCTTGGGTCAAGCTCTTTCAAATTTGTTCAAAGAATTAAAAACAATGCAGAACTCTGGTTGCCATGGCAACCAAAGTGAAAAAATAATGAAATCTTAAAAATTCTTCTTGTCAAAAACCACAAAGGCCAGAGCTTAGATATTTGGCACATAGCATCACCTACAAGTCCTCTATCAAGTTTGTTCAAATTATGCCCCTGGGGTCAAAATTGGTCCCGCCCCGGGGGTTACTGTTTTACATAGAGTTATATAGTGAAATTTTCAAACGTCTTCTTCTCTGAAACTAATATGGCCAGAGCTTTAATATTTGGCATGGTGACACTTCTAGATGTCCTTTACCGATTTTGTTCAAATGATTCCGGTCGTTGCATATCTAGCTCACAGAAGCTAAAAATAGATTTTTTTCAATGAAAACTTAAAAAATCTTCTTGTCTGAAACTACAAGGGCCAGAGCTTAGATATTTGGCACATAGCATTGCCTACCGGTCCTCTATCAAGTTTGTTCAAATTATGCTCCTGGGGTCAAAATTGGCCCCGCCCCGGGGGTCACAGTTTTACATAGAGTTATATAGTGAAAATTTCAAACGTCTTCTTCTCAGACACTAATATGGCCAGAGCTTTGAAATTTGGTATGGTGACACATCTGAATATCATTTACATATTTTGTTCAAATGGTTCCAGTCTGTTGCATATCTAGGTCACACGAGCTAAAAATAATCTTCTCGTCAAAAACTACAAGGGCCAGAGCTTAGATATTCGGCTCATAGCATCACCTATAGGTCCATTATCAAGTTTGTTCAAATTATGCCCCTGGGGTCAAAATTGGCCCCGCCCCGGGGGTCACCTTTTTACAATGAGTTATATAGTGAAATTTTCAAATGTCTTCTCTGAAAGTTATATGGCCAGAGCTTTAATATTTGGCATGGTGACACTTCTAGATGTCCTTTACCTATTTTGTTCAAAAGGTTCCGGTCGGTTGCATATCTAGGTCACAGAAGCTTAAAATAGATTTTTTTCAATGAAAACTTAAAAAAACTTCTTGTCTAAAACCCTAGTACCCTGATCTTAGATATTTGGCACATAGCATCATCTACAGGTCCTCTATCAAGATTGTTCAAATTATGCCCATCGGGTAAAAAATGACCCTGTCCTGGACATAAATCGTTTTCTCCATTTTGTCAGTTATTCTCAGGTGAGCGAATATGCCCCATGGGGCTCTTGTTTTCATAAATCTTTTCTGTCGGTTAATCACGCTCAAATCGGATGTTGACTTATCTAGGACCCAATCGTAACATCTTGGCCAATTCCAAATTCTGTTGGCAAAGCACTCTGAACAGGAGTATAGCAGAAACTTGTGAGGTGTTCCGACTGAGCCAAAAAGACCTATTCCATTTTTTAAAACACGGACCTTTCTTGCTACCAGCGGATATAGCCGTAATAACGCCTACACTATATCAACAGCCACCATTAATGTATCAAATCTGAAGTAGTTTATATTGCTTATTTCATTTATACAAACTTAAAAAGTCTCTCGATTTCATACTGACCAATTATTAACGTTTTATCACAAGAATAACGTGACCGGAATGGTCCGCCTTGAAGACACTACCGCCATTTTGCGAAAATTACTTCTGTACGTCTGTATAACTGTAAAAATGTCCGATCTGTAAGAAGTTTTTTGACACAAAAAGGAGTAGTGTTCTGCCATAATACTTTGCATAAATGTTACTCAGGTGTAGTAGATGTGCAAGACACATATTTCAGGTCTCTGTGACCTTGACCTTTGGCCTTGAAATTGGTCTTGAAATTGGCAGCCAAAATCTTGTACTTTGAACAACTCCTTCAACTTCAACCTGATTCACTTGATATAAATGTTACTTAGGAGTAGTATATGTGCAAGACACAAATTTCAGGTCTCTGTGACCTTGACCTTTTTCCTTGAAATCAGTCTTGAAATTGGCAAGCAAAATCTTGTACTTTGAACTCCTCCTTCACTTTAAACCTGATTCATTTGATACTTGGCATAAATGTTACTCAGGAGTAGTAGATGTGCAAGACACAAATTTCAAATCTCTGTGACATTGACCTTTGGCCTTGAAATTGGTCTTAAAATTGGCAGGCATAATCTTGTACGGCGACTTCCTCCTTCACTTTCAACCGGATTTACTTGATACTTGGCATGAATGTTACTCAAGAGTTGCAGAGTGTCATATACCATTTTGAAATCATTATGACCTGGCTTACACCTTTGACCTTATTGTAAAACCTTATTGAAAACGTCTGCAGAGTGTGACAGAGTGCTGTATAGTGGGGGTATTTTTCACCTTTAGTGATAGCCGTTCTAGTTTTGAAAATAGGTGACCACTTAAAGCAGGCTGAAACTAAGTAGAATGCGCCTTTAGGCACATTCTGCTTTACCTTCAACCTGCTTTAAGCAACGACCTTCTAGTATATAGAAATACATGTACATGTATTTCTTATATTGATACTGTATTCAGGACTTTTTTCTTTATTGGAAGAATAAAGTAAAGGCATTAAAAGGTGTATTTATCTTATTCAACACTGAATAACTGCCATATGAAAATGATGAGTGCTATACTTCTAAAACTTGGCTCAACCTTTATTTTATAGAAACAGGAACTTTGTGACATAGTTTGGATTTTGATCAAGTCTCAAGTTCAGTGGGGCCTGGTCTGGATCCAAGCTGTTTGCAAAAGTTTTTGATATTGGTATTTATTGCTGGAACCAGTAAAGCTAGGTTAACCCCAACCCTCCTAGCTCTGAAACTATCCCGTCTGCTACTGTTCTAAAAATAGACTTTTCTAAATTTCTTTTCAAAACATGGTCAGTGTGTCCCACATTTTGGATTCTAATAAGACACCACATTACCTGGCATCCCATTAGGATCCAAACTGTTTGCATAGGTTACTATGGTTACAAGGTGTGCATTCTAAGAGCTAATCAGGTAAAAATGGTATTGATGAGTTTTGCAAATTGTTATGAGTTGTCTACCGGTAGATGAAAAATGTGTGACAAATTGTACATGCACATACTATGTCAGAGCTCCAGACAAGGGGAATATTTTGAAAACAATTTTTATGCTTGCTCAAAAATATATGGTGTGACTACTCATTCTCGAAGAGACAATTTTATTGAGTAGTCAAAACAAAGTTTAAACGTTAAGGAGGAAATGCTGAAAATATTTAGTTCAGTCACTCTTATCTGGAACCCACTGGTAGGCATGGGAAAGTAAATTTCAGATATATAGAAGACTCTTTCTTTTCAGACACCTTTTAAAAGTGCATATCAAAGTCAAAAGTCAGGGCTCCAGATAAGAAGGAGTAAACTCCAGTTTTTAAACATTTTCTCCTTCATTTCTGCACCAAATCCTATGGTGTGACTAAAAGAGACACTTCTAATGAGTGACACTGTGGGGTTTAATGCAGAAATAAAGATTTATGTGTTTAAAATACTTCCCTTATCTGGAACTCTGAAAAGCTAATTTCACAAATTGCCTTCATTTATTTTTTATAGGAGCAGAAAAGAATGCGCAAAGAACTGGAGGATGAGGGCAAAGCTATGAAATCTCTGGAACACTTGCTGAAGAAGTTCCTCAAAACACAGCATCAGCAACAGACAACAAGTCAAGTTGACATGGAAACAGAAGACAGTCACTCTTGATGGCGTGACGACAGTATATAGGTGTAATAGCTAGACACTTGTTTGTATCTGAGGAAACAAAAGGAACTGAAGCATTTATTTAAATACCCGAATCACTTTCGTAAGACTGTCATGATAATGGGATGAAGTGTAGTATTTATTACAGTTAAACCTCTGAAAATCGAATGCCTCTGGACTGAGAAAAAAATATCGGATTAGATAGGTTACCGGTACCCGAATCAATGACATTCGTAAGACTGTCGTGATAATGGGATGTGTAGTATTTATTACAGTAAAACCTGAAATCGAATGCTTCTGGACTGAGAAATAAGATCGGGTTATATAAGTTTCTGGACTGAGGAAGTTTAGCAGCCACTTGGAAGGAGTTAAATCGTCAATTATATGACCTTTTCCTTCACATTAGAGCGCTTTAACCCATTACCCCACAGGTACTTGACACATTGACACATACTTTATTATCTATTAACACCCCCCCCCCTTAAAAAAAAATAAAAAAATTTATAGTAAAAAAAAATAATATATATATATATATTTTTAAAAAGGTGGGGGGGGGGGGGGTTAATAGATAATAAAGTATGTGTCAAGTACCTGTGCATTACCCCATAGCCTGATTCTATTTTTGAAAATTTGTGAAAATAAAATATTCAGTAATGTGTTGAAATTAAGTTTCAGCTTAAAGCAAGATGAATGTAAAGCATGCTGCTTTACTTACAACTAGCTTTACGTGGTCACCTGTTTTCAAAACTACAAAATGTACTGCCATGCAAGCCATTAACATAAACCTATGGCAGAAGACTATTGAAGCATTTGCGTGTTTACACGTTTTATTGATCTTATAATATCTATTACTTTACATGTTTTTTGGCTGACTCAATACACTAGTTTCATGTAGAATTATTACTTTATTAAAATTTTGAGAAGACATATGATCTTGTTGTTTAGTAATGCCAATATACGTTTTCCCTGTATGAGTTGAAAAAAAGCATGTTTATGCCACGCTACAAAGTAGTGCATGGCATATAGTGTTACCCATATTTGTACATCTGAAGCTTTAAAAAGAGGATTTCACTTTAGCTCTGTTGTTGACGTTGACATGATACATTGCAGGTTAGCTCAGATTTTATCCCTTTGACCTTCACTAGCTTTGTTTTTAGCTCACCTGAGCACTAAGTGCTCATGGTGAGCTATTGTGACCGTGCTGTGTCCGGAGTCGGCGTCCGTCGTCCGTAAACTTTTCCTTGTGAACACTCTAGAGGCCACACTTTTGAGCCAAACTTCATCAAACTTGCTCCAAATGTTGGTCCTGACAAATTCTAGGTCAAGTTTGAAAGTGGGTCATGTGGGATCAATAAATAGGTCATTAGGTCAAATCATAGAAAAACTTGTGAACACTCTAGAGACCACAATTTTAGGTCAAACTTCATCAAACTTGCTCCAAATGTTGTTCTTGACAAAATCTAGGTCAAGTGCGAAAGTGGGTCAAAATGTAGGTCACTAGGTCTAATCATAGCAAACCCTTGTGAACACTTTAGAGACCATAATTGTGGACCAATCTTCAACACACTTGCTTCAAATGTTGTACTTGATAAAATCTAGGTAAAGTTTAAAAGTGGGTCATGTGGGGTCAAAAGGAAGGTCACTAGGTCAAAGCATAGAAAAACCTTATGAACACTCTAGAGACCACAATTTTGGGTCAAACTTCATCAAACTTGCTCCAAATGTTGTTCTTGACATAATCGAGGTCAAGTTCGAAAATGGGTCATATGGGGTTAAAAAGTAGGTCATAAGGTCAAATCTTAAAAAGAAATTGTGAACACTCTAGAGGCCACACTTTTGGGCAAATCTTCACTAAACTTGCTCCAAATGTTGTTCTTGACAAAATCTAGGTCAAGTTTGAAAGTGGGTCATGTGAGGTCAAAAGGTAGGTCACTAGGTCAAATCATAGCCAAACCTTGTGAACATTCTAGATGCCACAGTGTTTACACTATATAGCGTCTAGAATCAGTGAAAATATGACAAACTATTTATATATGACTTCAAGTCCTCAGATGATTTGGGTTATGGGCGAAATCCAAATATAAAACTATTTAGTTCATTTTACTCAGGGGAGGGATAAAGGGTCATCATGACCCTCTTGTTCTTTTAACCATTTCACTGACATGACTTCATCCATTGTTAGTTTTTTTATTTCTCTAATTTAGTACTTATGATTAGGATACAAACTGTTTGCAAATAAACATAACTTTTGGTAAGGCAAAGAAGCGTTTAATATTATGGACCAAGTATTGCAGTTGCGATTCAGATAGACATCTTCGTGATTTTAGTTACATGAATGACCCCATTGGCCCAGTGGTTTTAAAGTCATTGTGACGATCACTCATCTCTGAATTCCAATTTCCATGAGAGTAAGCCTTCCAGCTGACTTGCAAAAGAGTGGAGGTTCTACCCAGTTGTTGATTTGTACCCATAAGTGTATAAAGGACATCTTAGGTCTTCCTCCACCTGTATTTAGCTGGATGTTTCCATATGACTGAAATAGAAGCGACTTTGAATTCTAGGTTTTCGAGTTTTTATCACTTTTGGACTGCTGGTAAATTCCGCAACTTTACAAACAAACGCCACATCAGTACTATCAGTACTTTGATTCAGGAATGGAGAGATACGAATTCATTTTCCCACTTAAAATACAAATGAATTCCCACTGGTACTCTCAGCTAAACATTGTGTAATTGCACTGTCAGTGATACTCATGCTGATGCGCATGTTTTTTCGAGAAATTCTAGAAATTAGAAATAACTTTCCATTCCTTAAAGAATGTCGTGTACAATGACTGTGTACAGTGTTTTAACTAGCCATTTCGTGTAAAATCATCGTAGACAATGGCTGACCAGAAACTCTCTAGCTATTCTCAGTCTATGTTAAAATGACACCTGAAATATTTGAAAACGTTGGATTTATTTCATAATCTGGATTTTCTTTCCTTGCAATGAGCAATTTATACAGTAAACCCCTTCTATCACGACTACTAATTAAAAGGCTAATTGATTGTATAGAAACCAGATGGAGCTTAAAGAAAGATGAAAGTAAAACACACAACTGCAAACGGTGCTTTGTATTTTACATCAACCTTACTTTAAGCAGCCACCTGCTTGAAACACAAAATAATTAAAATAGCCCAGTTTAGTGATCGAAATAGAGAGGTTAAATTGTAAACCAAAGTCAGTAGTGTCTGCTAAAGTTATCGTCTGCTTCGCTTTGAAAGCTAACTAATTACAGTTACATATATACTGGCGGATATGGGTCTATTAATCAACCGTCTGGCTCTACAATTTAGTAACCAAACTTAAAAAATATACCAAATGTTTATCTCTTACTTAGCAATGCGAACACTGTAAATTCATGTTCTTCTTTTGTATCAAAATTTTGAACTCACAACGATTATTTGAATTGTATGTTGGGGAAATGGCATATACAGATTGTTTTAAAGAAATCATTTTAAAACTGATCACATATGTTAAAATGCACCTGTGCTATTATCCCATTCAAAAACGCTCCATTATTTGTCAGGAATGGAGCGTTCGGAACAATAGGTCTCCATTTCTTTTCCCTACACAAGTGTGTAATACACTTGTGTTGGAAAATGTAATGGAGGCTTATTGTTCCGAACGCTCTATTCCTGAATAAATAGAGACTGCTAATTAAGCGATCACTGACTGAAGATGCGGGTGATATTTTGAAGAAATACTCTTGCAAATCAAGAATGTTGAAAAATAAACTTCTTAAATACCGTTATTACTATATATTTTCTGGTTTACAATACATTTATAACCACAAAAATGAATTTTGAAAAATTCTTGTTAGTAAGTTATGTGAAATATAGTCTTTTCCACACAGGCATTGTTTCAAAATTTGAAAAAACTGTCCCGATTGGCATTTCTTGTAGAAAACATGGTTTTGTTTTTATTATTAGCACTGTAAATTCTTGAATTCTGCAAATCTGTTAAATGTTGTTGGATTAACATACACTCATATATAAACCAATTTTGGCAAATGTTGGATGAATATTTCTCATTTTTAGGTCAGCAGAGACCTAATTTGGCTAGTTGGGGGTGGGGTGGGGTTGGGGGGGGGGTCTGCATAAAATATAGGGGGTAGGGTTAGAAATTTGACCATATTTCATAAATAAGCATGATGACATCTAGGTTTCTTTACATTTTCTAATGGGCATTAGGGTAATCATCATTTCTGCCAAGTTAAGAAGAAATATTATGGGTGGTTATAAAAATTTAGTAATTTTATGACATTTTTATTTCGAAAATGAAAAAGGTCTTATAAAAGAGAGTGTCAGTGCAAGTTTTGCTTCTCAGTTATTCTTTTAATTGTTTCATTTTACCAGTAAAATGATTGTAATATACTTTATTTATATCAATATTATGAAATAAGACTTAAAATCATTAAATATCACCAAATTAGCAAAGAGAGAAACTTAAAGGTAATCAGCTGCAGTTTTGAAGTTTATTTCTCAGCGGTGTTAAAAATAATCAAGGGTCATATTTGTAAAGCCTATATTTGAAAATTTAGGTCGAAAACCCAATACTTTCTTTATATTTTATTTCTTAGAATGGTTAATAGTATGTGTTAACAAAGTATTAAGACATTATTATGGAAATTGTATTTGCACATGTGTGTCCTTAAGAGAGGTTGCCGCTAAACGCAGGAGAAAAATAATACAGAAGACTACTATATGAACACGCTGTATTACTTTTGTCCTGCATTAAGCCGCAACCTGCAGTGAAAACTACAACGTCATGTTTATCGATTATTAGTGGTAGATTAAGACAGGTTTGACTGTAAATCTCCCTATTTTAAGTAAACAACGAGCAGTGAACAATAGTATTTAGCGCAGTCCACTTTCGGGGGGAGCCAGCATTCTGTCGGCATATCGACAGCTTAGTTAGATAGACTGCAGCAATACAGACACCCCTAAATCGTGGAAAGTGCCACACTGTAAAGTACATTTACGGTTCACTGCTCGTTGTTTACCTTTTTGTACTACAACTAATTCTGTGTTTACTATTTGGTGTCTAAGACCGGTGACTAGATTCATTCAAGGAAAGTGAAAAAAACACAGAAAATTCATTTTGAAGCTTTCTGTTTTATTTCAATCGTCCTTTAGCTGTCACTTGTATTTTATTCGCCGTAAGCAAGCTACAAAAAACTAGAACCTTTACAAAAAGATTGGAATGTAATTAACAGAAACCTAATCGACAAGGATAAGCATTTACTGATGTACCTGCATTAAGAATCCCGAAAACTTGGTTTTGTTAATTAGTGTTGAATCTTTGCATATTTCTTAGACTTGATTTGGCATTTATAACTGTTTTTCAATTGTGACAAATTAACGGACAATCGGTGCAGATAGATACTGCTAGCATCACCGGGCAACAATATGTGCTGCACTAAGCGCACGTGTAAAAATAGCTCAATTTTGCCTTCACCAACAGGTATTATAAATTGCTGATAAAACTAGGTGAATAGGTACTCCAAAAACTACATCTGCATGCACATGTTTTATTTTTGTGTTAACATAATATCAAAAGAGATATTAAGAATTTAAATGTCGGTACTTTATTTTAGGCTTAGTATACCGGTATTTGTTCCAAATCTAACTCATCTTCATTCGTATGACAGAGTTTACTCACACTCATTTACTGTGAAATGCCCAGGTACGCCACTTATAAACTTTCATAAGGGCACTTCATTTTAACAGAACTATTAAGAAATGTGATGAGAAATAACGTCAGTTTGTAAAACAACGCCAGTTTTACATAGAAATGTTTCTCATTTATCAAGGCTCACTTTTACAGACGGTACAACTAAGCAGCAGAACTGCTCAGAAATGTAATGGAGTGATAACCGACTCCAGAGCTATATAAATTTATGTTATACTATTAATCTTTCATGAATTGTTATGTGTATACGAGTCAAAGGATCAATTTGAAAACAGTTACCGTTGAGGTGGATGATTTACGCTATATACATGTATGTGCTCTGTGTCATTTTACAAAATTGTTTTCATCAATGTATGCTGGAGATAGTTGAAATGTAACCGGGTGTTCTTATAAAGAAAAGCATCCGTTCAACCTGGGGTTGAACTCGCGTTGCAAGGTTCTCCTCGATTCCCTAAAAGCGCTCTTGTACATTAAAGCCGAAAAAGGGATGATAAACCTACACACTGCGACATACTCTTCCAGTAAGTTGGAATTCTTCTCGAATTTCTATGGGTATAAAAGCGACTTGAAATCGAATTCAATCAAAGACAGTGACAACCCCACGTTGGGCACAAAATGTAACGAGTGCTCTTATAAAGAAACATACCCGCTCCGACTCGGGAGTGAACCCGGGTCGCCAGGTTTGCAGTCATGTTCTCTACCATATCACCCTAAGAGCGCGCCAGTACAGCAAGGTCATATTATATGTGACGATAAACAAATACACTGTGACATTATTTATTAAATGAAAATCTGTAAAAAGCTTTATCATAAATTATTATTGATATAAGAAAAACTACGTTTAAACCATAAATTGTCGAGTTGTATTTTTTTATACATTTAAGGCATTCTTAAGCCAATGAGGGGGATCTTTAGTTTAAAGCAAAAGAAGAATAGAGAGCATGGACCATAGCCAGATGACAAAATGGCCAACTGGGACCTTGAGTCAGTATTCAAAAACTTCGATGACAGTCTGTCTGTTCGCCCCTGGCTAGTTCTCACTGGAAATATCAATAAAGAACTAGACGACGACACCTTCTCAGAACTAGTCAGGTTGTCCAAGGAAAAACTAGGAAATGAGTACGACAGAATACAAAGAGAAAGGGATCGTGTCTTATATTTTGACACACTTGAGAGAAAATACGAGGAGGATGCTCCTATGGTTCTTGAGAACATATTTGAGCATGCACAAATCCATGTATGTTTAGGTACAGTATAGTAAACATATTCTATTACAATTCTATGATTTCAGGTTCATATCGAGATGTATATACATGCTACACTGCAATAAATGTGATATCAATTTAGCCCGGTTCGATTTGGCTCTGCTAAGAAAAGTGGTAGATATTGAATAGCTCAGCAATCGATTGGGTTAACGTCTCTGGAACATAATTATGTTTATATATAGCGCCGGTGTGCATGTATTAGTGTCTCTTTTTAGCTCACGTGAGCTATTGGGATGGCCCTGTGTCCGGCGTCCGTCGTCGTGCGTCGTCCGTCGTCGTTAACAATTGCTTCAAATGACATCTCCTCCTATACTGCTTGACAGAATTCAACCAAACTTTACAGAAATGTTCCTTGGGTCAAGCTCTGGTTGCCAGGGCAACCAAAGTGAAAAAAATAAGGAAATCTTAAAAATATTATTGTCAAAAACTGCAAGGGCCAGAGCTTAGATATTTGGCACATAGCATCATCTACAGATCCTCTATCAAGGTTGTACAAATTATGCCCCTGGGGTCAAAAATGGCCCCGCCCCGGGGTCAGAGTTTTACATAGAGTTATATAGTGAACATTTCAAAGGTCTTCTGCTCTGAAACTAATGTGGCCAGAGCTTTGATATTTGACATGGTGACACTTCTAGATGTCCTTTAACAAAATTTTTCAAATGGTTCTGGTCGGTTGCATAACTAGGTCACAGGAGCTAAAAATAACTTTTTTTCAATGAAAACATAAAAAATCTTCTTGTCTGAAACTACAAGGGCCAGAGCTTAGATATTTGGCACATAGCATCGCCTACAGGTCCTCTATCAAGTTTGTTCAAATTATTCCCCTTGGGTTGAAATTGTCCCCGCCCCGGGGGTCACAGTTTTACATAGAGTTATATAGTGTAAATTTCAAACTTCTTCTCTGAAACTAATATTGCCAGAGCTTTGATATTTGACATGGTGATACTTCTAGATGTCCTATATCAAAATTGTTCAAATGGTTCTGGTCGGTTGCATAACTAGGTCATAGGGGCTAAAATAGATTTTTTTTCAATGAAAACTTAAAAAATCTTCTTGTCTGAAACTACAAGGGCCAGAGCTTAGATATTTGGCACATAGTATTGCCTACAGGTCCTCTATCAAGTTTGTTCAAATTATTCCCCTGGGGTCAAAATTGGCCCCGCCCCGGGGGTCACAGTTTTACATAGAGTAATATTGTGACAATTTCAAACGTCTTCTTCTCTGACACTAATATGACCAGAGCTTTTATATTCCTTGTGGTGACACTTTCAAATATACTTTACATATTTTGTTCAAATTTTTCCGGTCTGTTGCATATCTAGGTCAGTCCTGGACATAAATCATTATCTCCATTTTTTCAGCTATTCTCAGGTGATCGAAAAATGACCCATGGGGCTGTTGTTTTTGAAATTTTACCACTATGCCAGCTCGGGCAGTGGGTGTATTCTATCCTCCCTCAATCCCACTCGGACGCTGTTTATAATTACAATATACTCATTTAAGATTAAGAACAGGATTATCAATATGTAGATATCGAAACATTAACATCTAGACCTTTAGTTGCGAGACAATTGTTAAACCTTGAATGAGTTCATTGTGTTGGTAAATCCATATTTAAAGAATAGCTTTTCTTCTGTTCACAACACTTATATTTGTTTTATTGCTGACTGTTTCGTCCACTACTGTAGACATCTTCTAAGCTACTGGCGAAACACAGTAGTGGACGAAACAGTCAGCAACAAATAAAAAGTAAGTATTGTGGACAGACGAAACACTATTCTTTAAATTGTTTAACCGTTTCCGTGCCATATTCTACATATAGTTTGAGTTCAGCTGAGTTTCGCCGTTTAATCTTTATTTAAATTAAGTGACGCTCGTTTGAAAAAGCGATTTAGTACATTTTT
This sequence comes from Gari tellinella, assembly GCA_922989275.2. Lineage (NCBI taxonomy): Eukaryota > Metazoa > Mollusca > Bivalvia > Cardiida > Psammobiidae > Gari > Gari tellinella. The sequence continues at coordinate 89,037,622 of OV277860.1, forward strand.
GTCCCATTTAACCCTAAGACGGGTAGTAGTGCCCTTTACAAAGTGTACCTGTGAAGAGCACTATCTTATGTACAACGCAAATACTGTAGACCAAGATCGGAATGCACATTAAAAGGAGTTCTCTGATCAGGGCCTGCACTATGTGTCTTTTAGAAATAAAATTTTAGAATTACACCATGTATAGTCAAAAAAGGAAGATAAATTAAAAAAAAATGAATTGTCTTTGTTCCTAGGGAGAATGACTTAAGAATGAATAATAGCGAAACACATAAGACATTGAAAAGCAATATTAATATTTAACGAAGAATATGTTGATCATAAAAATGCTTATAAATGGTTTGAGTAAGGGGTAAATTTAAAGTCTTACGATTCTTCAATCAAATGGTTATTCGATGTATTTGCAATTTATATCATAAAGATAACCCATTTGGACAAATTTGATCTGTTTCAAACTACATCACTTGCTACATTTTCTGGGCAACAAAAACGTGAAGATGTTTTATAAACAGACGGACAACAATCATACAGAAGCCAGTTAACAAAACCAACTGAAAATGTGCACACCTTATACTAATACACACTGTGTTTAATAAGTGTTATACATCACGTTATTAATACACACTGTGTTAAAATAAAGGATATTACATGACTGTTCATGATTTATTAGATTTATTAAACGAGTCTTTTAGAAATCGATAAAAACGAGGCTTTGTTTTCTAAAACGACGAGTTTGATAAATCCAATAAATTACGAACACGAATGTTATCTTCTTTTTATAACATAACCTAGAAAAGTTATTTATCGCAGCAGTTGAGATCAAGTGAATGATAAGTGCGAAATAAGTAGATCTATACAGGAAAAACGTTGTTCTAAATTGACCCCGTTCACAAGCATAATGTTGAGGTTATTAAATGCATTAATAAACACTTTCATGTAGATCTAATATTGACTAATTACACCAAAATTCTACATGCAGGAATGCAAATTTTGGATATTGAACGAACAGAACGCATTTTAATGACATCACAAGTAAACGACGTCATTGCGTACCTCATTTGCATAGACGTAACGTCAAAAGCTCATGCCCCCTTTGAAATATGCTCACATGACCGTTCCTTTTGCCTTTCAAAGCATTTTAAGATTTAGTACAATACTAATGTTATATATCAAAATGAACGTCCAAGATTGCTGAATGTCATGATGCATTCATATTTTAGAAATATATAAAACGTAATTAAAATGAGTCGTTATTATTAGTAATGATCAGTAAAAAATCCAACGTCCCATGTTACATTTTCATACAGCTGTTTGTGATGAAACGTATGTGTTCCGTTCAAACGCGGGTAATTGCATATATTTCATCTGCAGCGTTGATCGAACATCATTTCCAAATATAATGCACACAATTGTTTTTAAAATTCTACATTAATGGAAGACGAAATGGAGGATAAATCAAAGTAAGAGAATTTGTCCCAAGCTCCCAAAAAATTGTAAGCACTGTTTTCAATCAAATATCTGACATATAAATAATTTATATTAGTTCATTAATTCTTGTTGGCAAAATACACTTTTTGTCCTGTTTTGAAATATAGTGTCGTTTTACCAAAAGCGCTTCAGATATTTCTGTAATCCGTGAAATGGATTGTCCATTCAAATGTCCCAAAGTAAGAAAACAACGTCATATTTACTTAATCCGAAAAACTGGCGCTGTTTTTTTCAAATAATAATGAATTTTAGCCAAAAAATAGTCTGATAGGAAAAATACACTTTTTCTTGCGATTATTTTGATATATAAATTATTGTACTTTTCAATTTACTAATTTTGTAATTTACCAAACAAATTGTCTGTCCCTAAGAAATGTCCCAGACGCTGGTTTATAATGTGTAACGTTGTCGATCGAATAATTAGACAACGTTTAAACATTTTTCGAGGTTGTGTTTGTTTGTGTTTGTTTATATCTAAAAGAAATTTGCAGCTATAAAAAAGAAACTTCCGTGTAAATTGAAAAAGAAACAAACTGGTATATTTGTAAAGAAAAGACCATCGCCGTGTCTCTACAGAACATACGAAAGAACGCGTGTAAAAATATAAATAACAACAGTTTTTTTATTGACTAGCTCTACGTACAACTTTAGATCCAACTTCGAGTGAATTTAAAATTATAAAACGTAGCAGCGCAAACAAATATACGTTACCACATTGAAATTGCCGCAACTGATACTGGTCTGTATGGGCCAGAAAACATGGCGCGTACCCATGAATTGTAAAGAATGTAGACCTTGACCAGACGCCGCATATTCATACAGATGTTGACCTGAGTCTAGCCTGATTGTCATATCCTATCCTGTACTTTAAATAAAAATTATTTTAGATGGACTCATTTACTGTATGCGCAACTGCTTACAGTCAACAAAACCAAACCTGCTTTCCTCTTTTATTTCTTCAAAGTCTCGAGAACATTTTCATTTTCCCCCTCCTCAAACACAAATGAATATGACAGATGTACCTACTTGGGGTCACGGGGGAAAACCAACCGTACCGATGTTAATTTTTAATGGAGAAACTAATGTCATAATTGACGTCACCAGTATTTGTTATATTTACGTCATCAGTGAAAAAACCCACGATAAATGGTACATGTACGTATAGACGGTTCATTAGCCAGGTAGATCTATACTAGTGCAACTGTATTTCAACGTCATGTGTAACGCCGTGGGGCATGAGCTTTTGACGATACGTCTTAGTAATTTAACTAGTTATATATGACAAATAAACAACGAGTGTTATTCAACGCTAACACCGTCTGTTATGTTATAATAGGGGTTATACATCACGTTATATCGGCGGACGCAGTCGAGGGGTAAAGCACCCGCTTACGACGTCAGGTATGTGAGTTCGATCCCCCGCCGAACCATGTCCTTGGCGATATATGACCTATTCAGTATCACAGTGCCGAAAAACCTAACTCTTCCATCCATCTATCCATCCATCAGATATATCATCCTTGTTTCAGGACAAGTGAATATTGCTGATAAAATTAAGGAGTACAGACGTCTTGAGGAGAATTTCAACTTGTTTTGTAATGACGAGTACTTCACTGGACGAGAGAAACTCATAAAGGACTGTATTCACTGCCTCAAGGAAGATAGAAGCGGTAAGAGAAATTTACAATGCATATTTATGGAATACACAAGGTTTGATATAATTAATATAGCCATTGTTTAGTTTTCATTATCTATAAATATAACAGTGAAATCCACAAATTTATTGTACTAAATAAAGCAATATTTTTTTTTATAACTCATAGGATGACGCAATTTGTGAAAGTCAGAGTTTGTGTTTTTGATAAAAATAAGGATGTTTCAAGCGGTATCAGAAAAGAAAAATCATTATCAAAATCATTATGTAAATGCTAATGTTCATATTAATTGTTTATGATATACGGTGGTATATAACACATTGATATGGATTCCTTAGATTAATGTAGAAGTTGGTAAGAGTTCATACACTTGACAGATCACCCCCTCTGACAAAACCAAACCGAAATGGACAGGCTCTTTTAGTTTTGACGTATTCAAATGTACTAACAAACACATACCAGATCATAACAAGCTTTCAAAATGTTTATAATACCCGAAAGACTGAAGGAAACTGCCTATTGCAGCATTCGGGCGTGCTCAAATTCTTGTACATTCCAAATTAACCAGATTATTACATCAAACAACGTGGTAGTTTCACAACATTGTAGTACTATTGAAATGTAAAGTATTTGAGAATCAAATGAAAGCAATTTACAAGGTGTCTACTTATATTAATTGTAGAGGACGTTATGTTTTTATGCAATAAAAATGAGTAGTGTGTGGGTGGGTGAGACTGAGCGGGAAATCCAGGAGACAATAAAAGAATATTTTAATGATGTAAGACAATATGTAGAAAGTTTTGAGTAGGTATTACAGCAGTGATGACGTAAGAGTTGTGATGTTGAAACGAATGTTGAATGCACGCATATTTGAAAAACAGACAGATTCATGAAGTTGTTTTATGAGACTGAGACCTAAAGAATGGTTTTTATGTCAAGGAAGACAATGCGCTGATAAAACAGTTTCAGTTTTTGTTTTTTTAGTCAACATGGCTGGTTGGACTGACATTCAGCCTGTTGGGGTGATCCTGTGTGGCCTTAGTGGTATGGGTAAGACAAGCCTAGCATTCCAAGTGTGCAATAAACTACGATGGTCTAGACCTGCATGGGATATTGTATACATCAACCAGCGGTTTGTTAAACAATATACGTCTAAACTATGTGTTTGAAAATAAAAGAATGTTAAACGAATAAGCAATGCAATGATATCAACAAACAATACGAAATATATATGGCACAATCAATACGTAGTAATGTTATCCCATGTTACTCTTCTATTGGATGAAACATGGATCCCCTTTAATTCTATTATGCTCCCTTCTGAAAGAAGAGAAAGCAAATTAATATGCACATGTATGTCGGTCTGTGTTAGTAGAATAAATTATTTCCAATCAATAACTTCCCTCAACCTATAGTACTCACAAATAGTAAGTGAGTTTTGTCATATTTAGTAGATGCTCGCTATTACTTTTAAGATCAAAGGTCAGGGTAATTTAATGATGTACTATTATATTACACAGCAACTTGTTTTTGAATTCCAATCCGTTATAAATTCTTGATTCGACCGACAATTCTAATATTTATTAAGTAGATGACCCATATTTCGTTTGAGGTCAGTTGGTAAAGTATCAATGTCATTCAGTAATATAATATTATTGTTACACCAAAATGTTTCCGATAAATAACTCATCCGTTCTCTACTTGCAGTTAACAGATATAGTAGGAAGGTTTGTCAGATGAACACATCACCCTTATTTTTCTTTTGAGATGAATAGACCAAATGTTAAAGTCTTTCAATATCCTTATATATAAGTTGTTTTAAAGAAAATTATTCTAGACCAATTATCATTCATTTTATCTGCAGTTCTCATAGTTGAAAGAAATGTCTATCATGTCAGAAGATGAACCTTGGTTCTTTTATGGACAGTAGGTCAAAGGCCAAGGTGATATAATAAATTTAATATAATGTTGTTTAGTGATACTAATATTCTATCATTCAGTCGCCAGTCATTATATTTAGTAGGCAGCTTTATCTTGATCAGTAGAAGACCCCTATTTGTTTTAAGGTAAGTAGTTCAACGGTCAATGTAATTTAGTATTGTAATACGGGACACATTACATATGTTTTCTAGAAGGAGAGGGTGGGTACATGCTTTACAAACATAACTTATTTGTTCACTTTCTAACTCAAACACATAATAATGTGTCCTTACAAAACGTATTAATCGAATATTTGGGAGGAAATTAATTCAAGCAATATGGAGACTTTTAAATTTGTTGTAATTGTGCTAAATAGTTTTGTTTGCTCTTAAGAGCACTGATGATGAATACATTTTACCTTAGTATGTATATTGGTTTAGATGTATAACCAAATTACGAAATTAATTATGAAAGTCATTGTCTTTTATTTCACAAGATTTTCAAGATATCAGTTATACTAACATGACCACATATGCTTTTAACAATTGCGATCTTCTTTTATTTCTCTATTTTAATATTCAGGTACATGAGCTTTGATCACCGTCATTATGATGGCATAGTTGAAACTGCTAACAAGTCACTTTCATATTGTAGCCTGCTTAAACTTTCGTCTGATTTTGTTTTTAGAACTCTGATGTTTATGCGTTGGTTATGTATGAAACATTGAGATGTGTGTTTAACAATTTGATACTGATCAGACGCCGCGTTACGCGTCGTCTAGCCTGGATCCAAAGTTTTTGCAATAAATATTTGTTCTCGTGGCATGGCAGGAACGGGGTTAATATCAAGTTAAGTTTAGCCTATCTTCTAAAAGATCTTATTCGATGGTATTGAGTCTTTAAAGATTGATATACGTTCGTAGAGTAAATGTATTCGATCATGTATGACCTCATAGCGACAGAATGCGCTATACTTTCATGTTTGTGCTAATGTTGCCAATGTTTGATTTGAAACATATATAATTTACAATTGCTCTAGAATAGCTCTTGTTTGACGCTATAATAGAAAAGGGAACGGTCAATGTCTCGTCCTGTCAAATATAATTTATAGTTGTAACAACAAAAATAACGACATTGGGACTTATGAAAAGGATATATGCATTTGGCTTCAATGGATTCTTTCGAATGAACGTGCTTGAAGCCTTAGCGGCAGAAAGGTCAAACCAAAAGTTTTAAACCATAAATTATAGACTCATTTAACCTTTTCACTCTCATTGACGCAAACAAGCGGGTTTAAAAACAGTTTTGATCCTGATCAAACGCCTCGTACCGCGGTGTCTGATCAGAATCCAAACTGCTTGACACTCGTTTAGAAACCCCGTCAGTAATATTGCCTTAAATCTAACGTTGAAATGAGTCTTTACAGACAAAAATAATAACGCAGACGACTATAAAGCGATGAAGGGGTAAAACTCCCCGGAATAATTTGACCATGAGATGGTTAACATCGAGCATAATATGTTATGAAAAGTTTTTTTAGGATACACAATGTGTATTTCAGTGAGAAGTGTGAAATGAAGGAACTATATGAAGATCTTATCAGGGAATTGGCATATGCATCCAAAGAACTAGATCCTGTCCTAAGTTCTGAAAAAGAGCAGGACATTGGGCATCTTCAAATGGAATCGATTTATGTACTTGGAAAATTCTGTGCGAACCGAAAAGATAAAAGTTAGTATACTATTCACTGTAGAATTATTGTGGTTCGTTATAATTCAAATGAAGTTAAATAGACTTAACGTTGTTGATATATAAATGAATGATTTATCGAATAACTAGATACTTTTCCGACCTTCAGACGTACATGAAATACATTAAACTTATTTCTGTGTGACTCGTGACCTGCATTAAGCATCAACAACCAGCTATAAGCAAGCATCTATGCCATATGATTCTTCACTTTATATACATTTACGAAAAGTCTTCGATTTTCTAAGGACATGGACAGCGTGTAACTATTTGCTTTGTATATCAAGTTGCTTGTTGAACAATTCAATAATAATACTTTCGAACTTCAGTTTTGCTATTCTAAGATTTACGTGCGCTTGATGTGAACTATATTTTCAGGGGTACTGTTATTTCTTGACGATTTGGATGGGCATTGTAAATCACCTGAAAGACTTAATGATCTTAAAAGTGTTTTGGATAAGGTCACACAACAGATTGTTAAAAGTGAAGGCGGTCATGTAAGTTAAATTAATATTTGAAATTTCAAATAAATGATATAATACATCTCCTCATGATATAATACAATGGCTCTTTTTAAAAACAGTGTAGATCCATATCAGATAGCTTTAAATGGAGCTGGCTGATTAAGATCTGTATTATCTTCTAAAAGCATCCATCTGACATGGGTCATTTTTCGTTCCTAGGAAAACCTGTCCTTATCTATAAACCTATAACTATAAACATTCAGCAGAAGAAGGGTTTATAAACAACCAGATTTAGAATAGTATTGAATGAGTCAAATGCCATATTAGAATAAGCCTAGATATCATCGAAGGCATATTAATTTCTACTGGTTTTTTTATAAGTTTTTCATATTTCGTCTTTAACAGCATTCCAAGTAAACATTTGAAATACGTTTACATTAACACATTGTCACCAAGGAGTATATACCATTCAGTTAGTATGTTACCCGAACGTACATTGTAGGTGATGGAGAATATCTAGGTCATTTTTCTACAGACTGTTTTCCTTATCTGTAGAAAATTATGACTGTGTCTAATTGATAAGATTATTCATCAACAATACTTCCTCAGGAAAGTTATTTTTTCATTTGGTCATTTCTGGTTAGAGACGCATTTACTTGCAAGAAACGTATGCTATGCCAAACAATTATAGAACTTTAGAAAAAGAGTATTTCTGTGTAAAAGGTTATTCCTGTCAATCAATGTTGCTAGCCTTTAAGTATACAAATGTACGAGGGATGTTCACGCCGTTCAGTCACAAACTGAGGCAGCATCTGTCCGCGTATTGTTTGAACAACCCTCGTATTACAGACATTTCAATCATTTATGTCTCCCCCTTATCGGCAAACATATTGTTTTTGTTCTGTGCGTTCGTCTGTTTATCCGTCCGTCTGTCTGTCACGTTTTCGTTTCCGGAAAATATGTTCAGTTCTTGTGGGATGATCATGATATGTTTTAGTAAATTTGTTGCTAATGAGGAGGGAAATCACGGGATTGCATTTGAGTTCCGTATGTCAAAGGTCACATGATCTGCTCTTAAAAAAAGTTTTAGCTTTGCTCTCTGGACAATAAATTATATTGCTGTGGACGGTTCACACTAAGTTTTTGTGAATTTGTTGCTTACGTGGACAGAAAGCTTGGAATTGCATTTTATGTCTGTAGGTCAAAGTTCACGTTATCTGTTACTAAGAATTTTGGCTTCGCTTTGGTTTCCGTACTATAACTTTTGTTCTTATGGGCCGAGCATGATCATTTTTGAGAACTGGTTACTTATGATAAGGAGCCACTTGGTTTGCCTTTCAGTTCGAAGGGTCAAAGGTCACTTGATCAGTTACTAAAAATAGAAATGTTTGCTTAGCTTTGATTTCAGCACAATGACTTATGTTCAAATAGGGTGATCAGTTTTGCTTTATGGACAATTTACACTGGTGTCCATGTGCTGATCAACTCTATATGTAATGTACAAAAGGGATGCTTGTAATTTGCATTTCGGGTCAGTATATCAAAGGTAACATTTAATATAGAACTGTGCTTTCCAGATTATAACATTTGTTTTCGTAGACTTTTTTGACAAGCTTTGTCCCAGTGAATTTGTGTTTGAACATAGTATAGCTAGGCTAAAGTAGTATGCAGCTACCCTATAAGGGGGTTGGAACAGTCTTTCACAGAGTTGTAATTTAGATGTGCTGTTAATGATTTGGTCAACATCTAGACAAAGAACTAATATGGATTACTTGGGGTTGGAATTTAGGTAAGTAGGTCAAATGATAGGAAAAGCTTCAAAGTACTCTAGGCCCACATCTTTTGCCCTAATTTCATGAAACTAGCTCACAATAGCTACCATGACAAAATCTAGAAAACTTGTGAGTATGGGTTATGTCTGAATAAAAAGTAGGTCAGTAGGCCCAATCACGAGAAAGGCTTCTGAACACTTTAGGGGGCTATGTTCAGTAAACTTGATAAAATTAATCACCTAGCCAGTATCTAGGCAATGTATGAATGTGAGTTATGTCAGGTCAAAAAGTAGGTCATTTATTCAAATCATAGGAAAGGCTTCTGGACCCTCTAGGTTATATGGAGTACACACACCAACATTATCCTGGCACATTTGCTTCTTGTGACATTGGGCGCTAGTTGAGGTATTAATAACCTTCAGTGATAAAGTCTGGTTAAATCTTGGAACTTTCTACTCTAGCGCCTTAGAGCCCATTGGTCTCTTGTTTAAATAAAAAACGGACCCGTCCCGGGGCGTATCATGTTTACATAGACTTATATCGGTAAACCTTTAATCATCTTCTTTGAAATAATAAGGCCAAGACCTATGATATATGGCATCAAATTTTGCCTTACGGTCTCAGTCAAGATTGTTCAAATCATAACACCCATGTCAAAATGGACCCGGTACGGTGCTTATCACTTTTACATAGACTTATAAAGGAAGGCCTTTTAAAAACAATGTCTTCCATGAAACCACTTTCCAGAATTTAATACTATTTTAAAATGAATATTATGTAGGTGACACTTTATTTGGACTGTTTATACCATTTCTATATTTTACCTTTTTATACGCCCACCTCTTAAGGTGGTCGTATATTGGCGTCGCCCTGTCCGTCCGTCCGTTCGTCCGTCAACATTTTGTTTGTCCGGAGTTTTTCCGGGAAACTATTTAAGGGTTATTGATGAAACTTCACACAAATGTTATATCGTCGCTGTTCTGCGCACACCGCGTATATCATTTTTGGCTCTAAAACTTTTTACGCACGCTCAGAAAGGCGGTAATTCGTTTTATTTTCTGCGAAAATGCTGGACTTTATAGCCAATGGGAGCCTTGAATTATTGTCATGTGAGTATATCCTGAATACGGATTGGTTGTTTATTTATGTCTGCGAAAAAAGCGTATAACATAAGAGTTGTTGATCATTTGGTTCGTACTTTCTAATCTTCATGTTTGATCCTCCAAATAGCGGAATAACTTTCAAATGGTGAGTGAAACTGTTTCTTAGAATTATAATGAATGAATCGTTTGATCTAACATTTACATTCTACTTAAAAAAGTGGTTTTATCATGAAAGATTTGAGTTTCCCTTTTTCATCAGATATTATGCTTTAAATTTTGTCAAAATCTTGTCGATTTCTCTCGAGTTTCTAAGTAGTACTGTGTCTCATCAAGCATTACGTAATTCCTAACCTTTGTTTCAATCATAGTATTTTGATACCATCGTATTTATGATGAAAACACAAGTTTTACGCCATTTTGTCACACAAATTCAGGGTATAATATGGGTCAAAAAACATTTATACGCGGTTTTCGAATAATAAACAGCCAGGGGTGGCTATAGTCAATAATTTTATACCGAATAGTTCAGTCCTATGACGTCACATATTCATATGCTACGTCATATTTATTGCTTAAATGGCAATCGATCCATTATGGTGTATTCATTTTATCTATAGATCTAGCATAATTAAGATTAGCTAGCTTTAGATGCGGGCGTTTTTACTGCGGAATATTAGTCATTTTGGTTACTTTTAAAACGTAAAACGGTATTATTTGTGACAGTAAATCTGTTTGAAACTGACGGCAGACTGAAATGTCTGAACGATTAACCCATTACTCCATAAATGCACCCTTTTACGTCTTCAAATTATTCCTCCCCTGAAGAAAATAGCTCCTCTTTATACAGTTATGAATAGGTGCTAAAAAGAAATAATTTCTATATTCTAGTAGTTGGTAGCTTAAAGCAGGTTGAAAGTAAAGCGAAAGCGCCTTAAGGCGCACTCTGCTTTATTTTCAACCTGCTTTAAGTGGACACCTGTCTTCAAATCGACAAACATGCTATGGGGTAATGGGTTAACACCGCGTTTACTGTAATCTATATTTGATATGGTTTCAGGTAGATGTCTAATTCATCTGGGTCACCACCTGAAGATGCCTGGGTTTGTTGTGTTTGCCTAAAACGCCCGGACAACAGCTTAGGACTTGAGTTACAGTTAGTTCAGGGAGGAAAAGTTCTATTGGAAGACTCGAATGGTGAATTGTGGCTTTATTGTCACGGGTGTGGCGACCGTGTTCATTTGAAATGTGTTGGAGAAGAATATAATCCAACAGAACAACATTACTTTTACTATTGTTGTTTTTGTGAAGATGTCCAGTAAGTGGCTTCGATGCCCTGAGGATGAGCATAGTTCTCAATCTATACATAAACTATTAATGGACAGAGAAAATGGAAGCTATTCTAAAAAGTTAAAACAGTACGTATTTCTCAAAGACATATATTACTCACTGTATGGGACCACTACACCGCGGAATATCAGTGTTGAACATAAATGCAGACATGGAGAATACCATTGTATTGAAATGAAGTTTCACCCCAACTGCAAGAACGGTTGCTAGCAAAAGTAAGAATGACTTCACGAGGAAAATTGATGGTTTCCATGTCTCTTCAGAGAGGCCATTCACCAACTAATCCCCCGAGTTCTGATAACATAGACAAAGGAACAAAATTTACAGACCATGTACAAATAACAGGTACATCTGTCAAGAGATTGACAAAAACACTTGTTCAACTTCAAGAAAATACTAACAATGTAGACTCTGATATTAGTTTTGACAGCGACTATTCCGTTAAAGATCCTGATTGGAAGATTGAAAAGAGAGGTGAGAGAAGTATATCATCAGACGACTCTGACGACAATAGTGGTAGAGTACTGAAGACAGGTACCCAAAGGAAGCGCAGAAGGAATATTTCACCTATCAGTCTACCACTAGAAGTCTCAGAAGTTGAAATAGAAACTACAACTGATAACGCAGAAACTATTCCAGAGGTCAATACACTAGAGCCTACAACAAAGAAAGCCAAGAAAGGCATGGGGAAACCAGAAACATGGACCCGAAATGTTAATAAGATGTTGAGGATGGAGGGAAAGGCATACAAAGGTGTCAAAAATGTAGGCGGGAAAAAGTCGTTCTGTTCGGATAGACCGGAGAGAATACAGAGTGAAAGATGCTGCAGTAAACGATGCAAAAGTTCGAGAAAATGTGGTTCAGTGGGAGAAGAAATAAGGAAAGATATTTTTAAAGCGTTTTGGACCAAAATGGATTGGAATGAGAAGAAAGCGTTCGTGGCCAGCCATGTTAATAGGATAAAGGCTAATACCAAGTCAACTGATAGCAGAAGACAGTTTACATACAAGTATCATTTTAGAGATGGCGAGCTAAAACTTCCAGTATGTAAAGAAATGTTTCTCTCAACCCTTGGAATTTCGGAACACACAGTTTATGATTGGTTGATAAACAGAGATGAAAATGGCCTTCCAGAGGAAAGAGAAACTGATAAAGCAACAACCAGCAAGAGGAGACATGCGCCATTTCACGGGAACGAAAGCGTGAGAGAATTTCTAGAAATAATTCCTAAAATGCCGTCACACTATTGCAGATCAACGTCACAGAAAGTGTATCTGGAGCCAACGTATTCATCGTTTTCCCATTTGTTTAAAGTTTACAAAGACTTTGCTGCAAACAGAGAATACAAGGCAACCGGTATTAAATTTTTTACTAGAGTTTTCAATGAGATGAACTTAGCACTGTTTCATCCTAAAAAAGACCAATGCGACACGTGTGTAGGCTATGAAACAAAAAATGTGAGTGAAGAAGTGTACAATAAACACATAAAGAGAAAGGAAGAAGCGAGAGACAATAAGCAAAAAGACAAAACCAGAGCTCTGGAAAATGATAATGTAAAGGTTCTGTCAATGGATGTTCAGTCAGTTTTACTTTGCCCAAAGGTGGAAGCTAGTGCAATTTACTATAAGACAAAATTAGCATGTCACAACTTTACTGTTTATGACCTATCTAGCAAAGAAGTCACTTGCTACTTTTGGCATGAAGGCGAAGGGGGGTTAACGGCAAACATGTTTGCCTCGTGCATTAACGACTACCTTGAGGGCATTGTAAAAGAAAGTACTGAGGAAATCACCATCTATAGCGATGGCTGCGGCTATCAAAACCGAAATGCGACATTATCAAACACACTGTTGCGCTTTGCAAAGACAAACAACGTCACAGTGACACAGTGCTACCTAGAGAAGGGTCACACACAGATGGAGGTCGACTCTGTCCATAGTGTGATAGAGCGTAGAATCCGTGGACGACCTATTTACTCACCAAGTAATTATGTGGAATTAATAGAAAGTGCTCGGCAAAATCCGTACAAAGTCAAGTATCTCGATCACAGTTTTTTCAGGGAGTTTAGTACTTTAAAATACTATGATTCAATCCGTCCTGGAAACAAAGTCGGGGATCCTGTTGTCAATGATATCAGGTGTCTGAAATATACAGTGGATGGTGCCATCCATTACAAAACCTCTTACTCGGATGCATTCATGGAATTACCAAGAAAGAGAAATGCCACAAGCCCAAGTGATCATGAAAACATACCAAGACTGTATGATACATCCCTGAAGATCAAGAAAAGTAAATACGAACATTTACAACAACTAAAAGAAGTGATCCCAAAGGACTACCACGCCTTTTACGATGCTCTATCTCACGACGGATAATCGTCACTGGGGTGTACTGTATTCACAAATTGGAGACTTGGTCAAACTTTGAAACATGATTGAGAATTATGATACTGTCATTTAGCCCTTATCACGATGCTTTTCAAACATTTATTATTTTACTTTCTTTTTTAGATTCAAGAATTTGCTCTTATATAAATGCATTGTAAAGTAAAACCTCGCTAATACGACCATTAACTCGTGAGTAACAGCTGTCACTGAACAAAGGTTGTTGCTTAATGCAGAAAAGAGTAATGCAGACGGATACTGAATGAACTTTCTGCACTATGTTTGTGCTGCAGTAAACAGTCACCTATCCAATAGATTATCAAAAGTGTCTATTCTTTCTGTCGCACTAACGAGGCTTTACTTATTTTTGCTTGTCAAACACCTTTGATCAAGATAAGATGATGCATTTTCGGGATCTATATTAATTCAGTGTGTTAGTTAATTGCAAAATTGCCAACTTAGTGCAGAACTATGGTAACTTGTTATTAATATAATTACTCACAGTTACCATATTTTTATACTATGTTGACGCAATAATATAACAGATACATGTAATTGTGTTTAGTTTGATGTTCAACTTGTTAATGTGTTATTAGTTTGATGTTTTTCATTAAATACAGTCAAACCTCTGAAAGCGACCATGTTATGAAGAAGAATAGTGAATTTAAAAGGTATATTAACGCTTAATGCAGGTTGGAAGTAATACTGAACACTTCTATAGAATTCTGCACTACTTCAAAACAGCATTTAGCTGCAACCTACCTTTTATGTACACAGCGCTTTCTCAAAATCACTTAAGATTGGATTGACTGTAATATAACATACTATGAGTTTTTTTATGGAGTATCACCATCTTTTTATACTATGTTGACGCAATAATATTACAGATACATGTAATTGTGTTTAGTTTGATGTTCAACTTGTTAATGTGTTATTAGTTTGATGTTTTTCATAAAATACAGTCAAACCTCTGAAAGCGACCATGTTATGAAGAAGAATAGTGAATTTAAAAGGTAGATTAACGCTTAATGCAGGTTGGAAGTAATACTGAACACTTCTATAGAAGTCTGCACTACTTCAAAACTGCATTGAGCTACAACCTATCTTTTATGTACACAGCGCTTTCTCAAAGTCACTTAAGATTGGATTGACTGTAATAAAACATACTATGAGTGTTTTTTATGGAGTATCACCTCTAGAAATAATTTGTTTTGATCCTTTGATGTTGATGAATTAAGGGAAATTATGAATATGAGGAAATATGAACATGCATAGCATTTAGCCTTAACCATAATAATTATCTTTACTGCCGTGGCAGTTATGCTCATGCACAGTCTTTCCTAAACTTAACAGATTCACTGGATCGATGACAAAGGTAGAAAGTTCAAACAATATGTATTGGTATGAGACGCCTAGGATTCAAACTGGTTTCATAGTTATGTAACTGTGATCGTTGTAAGGCAGTGAAAGGGGTTAATCATGTCTATGTGATGGCAGTAAGAAAACGGTTTATGTCAACAGTCGAACAAACGGCTACCACATGTTCATCATGTTGAGTGTCACACTCCGTGGTCACAGAACTTAGTGAATTTGTTGCAGTAAAACCTAAACTGGGGTTAAACTTCGATAAACGATCACCCCAGCAAAGAAAACGTAAAACCAGAGAAATAAGTCATGATGTTTTAGTTTGTACCATTATTGGTTTGAGTTCGCAATTGTAGTATAAGAGATCTGAGGATACGAATATCAATCCAAATTTACTCTAAAATCGAGTATAACTCGTACTCCTGAAAATGGGATTGAAAACATGTTCGAAAATCACGTATCTTCAATAACTAAAAAACGGACTTAATTACGATTTTATCGTACAAAACAGTCATTAAAACACACCAAATAATATTCTTTAAAGTGATGTTGCTTTCGACATTGAGACTTCAGAAAATGCTATTCGGTTTTTTTTAGCTCCTGAAAAGTTGTAATTTTTCACATTTTTCTTATACGCATTTTGCGCAGATCAGCGACGATATGCATCAAGATATAAAGCTGAGTCGAGTTTGAGGTTCATTCGAATTTTCATTACAGAGTTATCTGCCCTTGATGTACATGTACTCAAATATGCTACAAAAAGCTTGTCCGCAGTTTTCTGGGAAAACTATTTGAGGGTTATTATTGAAACTTCACACAAAAGTTATATGCATCAAGATCTAAAGCTGAGTCGAGTTTGAGGTTCATTCGAATTTTCATTACAGAGTTATCTGCCCTTGATGTACATGCACTCAAATATGCTACAAAAAGCTTGTCCGCAGTTTTCTGGGAAAACTATTTGAGGGATATTAATGAAACTTCACACAATTTTTATATGCATCAAGATCTAAAGCTGAGTCGAGTTTGAGGTTCATTCAAATTTTCATTACAGAGTAATATGCCCTTGAGGTACTTAAATATGCTATAAAAAGCTTGTCCAGAGTTTTCTTGAAAAAGTATTGGAGGGATCTTAATGAAACTTCACACAAATGTTATATGCATCAAGATCTAAAGCTGAGTTAAGTTTGAGATATATTTGATATTTCGTTACAGAGTTATCTGCCCTTGGTGTACTCAAATATGCTATAAAAAGGCTTATTGGACAGTGTTAACACACTTAGCAACTACAGTTTTGAATGGATTTGGATTATGTTTGCCCACAGTATAATTTTAGAAGCATAAGTTCATGAAAGGGTTGATTATTGTTGAAATCGGATCATTGTGTTGAGTAATCTGCCCTTGGTGTACTCAAATATGCTAGAAAAGGCTTTATTTTAGTCTTCTTTATGCTCTCAGAGCTCTAAGAGTCTACAGATTAGAGTAAATTTTGATAAAACTATATATTTCTTTGCCAGTGGGCTTATAATGTACCGCTTGCGGTGCTCTCGTTGCTCAAATAGTAATAATGACAAACAAATTCTGAGTTACGTCTTTGTGCAACAGTCCATATACATACAATGCCAAACTTTATTTGTATTGAGTGTAACACAATCGTTCCTCTACCACATGCAGCTCTTGTTTCTGAATAGTTTGTAAAGACCAGGTTTGCGACACAAATGTTTCACGTTCTTGATCGGATGCCATTTTAATTCAAATCAAAGATAAATATAACTGTTGTGGTTGGCGTCTAAGGAAATACACTTTGGTCGTTATAATGAGCTTCTTAAAAAGAAACGCGTCTTGTTTATACATATTAATAGTTTTTAATCATTAGACAGGGCATCCATATAATCGGACCAATATTTTTGCGAATGCCAATGTATCATCCGATAATAAATACTCTAGCCCTCTTCAGTCACATACTTACTTTTTTGCATTTGTGTTTTCAGGTAAGAATTCTAATTACTGTTTCTAGAAAACTTGGCCGAGATTCAGGGTCAATACTGAAGGGAACATCTACTCAAACTGTAGGCGGGC
The DNA here is from genome assembly GCA_922989275.2 of Gari tellinella. Lineage (NCBI taxonomy): Eukaryota > Metazoa > Mollusca > Bivalvia > Cardiida > Psammobiidae > Gari > Gari tellinella. The sequence goes on from OV277860.1 coordinate 89,054,941, forward strand.
GACTGAAAGAAATTGAGGTTTCATCGATGTCACCTGCAGAAACAGAAATGATACTACGGAAGATCAGAAGCCTGCCTGATACGGTTTCAATTCAGTTTTACCTTAATTTCCATACCCAAACCATTTAACTTGAGAGAAAATTTTCATATGACTATGACTGCAAATCTATGTTATCAATATAAAATTAGCCAAAAGGGATGAATTTATGAATTCCAATACAAGTGAGTGAAATATACTCGAACACATAAAAACAATATTCTTGTCAGAAACTCCTGTTGCAAATTAAATATATAGCTACGCGAATGGTCCATAGGTGATCTACGATCGGATCATTTAATATAGTAGATCTACTTCCTAGCTTAAAGAACATGATCGCAACTCGCAATTAACTTAGGTTTATCATATATGGCTAAAAGTCAACTTCTTTTTGTCTGAAGCTACTGGCCCAATTTGAAAATAATTTTTACAAATGATTCTTCACCTATTGATCACACACGAACAGATATTTTTATTTTACACCAGTAGTTTCTGACTTTAATTTTTCCCTTTAGCCATACATATAAAAATGGTCCCATCTTCTGGGGAACATGCTTTTTTAAACTAGCAAATACTGGTTGTCCGTGTATGTATTAAGGAAAATCGTCTAAGTCATCTTGTTTAAAACAACTTGTTTAGTTTGAATATGCATAAATATCCATTGGTGAGTCGTCACAATTTTTTTTAAAAGCTCTTAGCTAAACCAACATGGCCACAAGCCGCTGAAGCATATTTTTCATGTTTATGTACACCTTAATGTAACATTTTGAAGTCTTCTGTTTTAAACAACAATACATTTGCCCTAAACGATCGATCCAAAGTGTCCAAAACTGTGCATCTACCGTTTTTGTTTAGCTCACCTGGCACGAAGTGCCAAGATGAGCTATTGTGATCGCCCTATGCCCATTATCGTCCGACTGTCCGTCCGTCGTCCGGCCATGAACTTTTTCTTTTAAGATCTTCTTCTTGGAAACCAATGGAAATATTTCAGGCTTTATAGTGAAAAACTTAAAAGACTTATCTGAATTAAAAATAATTTTTACCAAAATGATTCAAGGGTGACTTTCCAACAGAGTTATTAACATAAATATGCTAGTTAAAGAAACATGACCAAAAGTGGGTAGGGCAACTTTACCTATGATTAAACTTAAAAAGTCTTCGTATCTAATACTAGTCCAAATTGAAAATAAGTTCATACAAATGCCCCATGGATGATATTCTACCACATTTCTTAAAAAACTTTGTTATCAAAAACAATCATGGCCGCCAGTTGGTTGGGCAAGTTTTCCTTATATTGTATAAAGACACATGGTTAAACTCTTTTCTCTTAGACTAATGGTCTAAGGTTAGAATCATTTTCACAAATGATTCATGGGTGGCCCCTTGCAAGTTATCTTCCAATACTCTTCCTAGCATGGCCGCCAGTGGGATGGATGAGTTTACTTATGATGGTTTATAGTGAACATTTGATAATAACTGGTCCAAATGGAACATAATTTGATACAAATAATTCATTGGTGAAAAGTCTGAATATCTGAAACCAGCTATTAGTAGAGGGCATTTAGCGTCAAAAACACAAATAAAGGAACTAATTTGTACAGAAATGATTTTTGTGCCCTCATATGCTACGACATGAACCGAATAACAGAAAAAAAGTCCCAAGAAATCACACGATGCGAAATATGATTTTTGGGGTAAAATGGCTGAAATAATAGGTAAAAGCACGATTTTTTGGGATTTCCAAACTGCGATCGTAGAAATCAATATAAAAGCCCGAAATTTACAGGCTAGACAAATATTCATGTAAACTATGGAATGGTACTTGTTAAGATATGTAAAATTTTCAAAAAACTAATTTTTGGGGTGAAATTGTCAAAATATTAAACCAAAATCACAAATTTTTGAAAATTCAAACAGACCGTGACATCTAAAATCAAATAAAGGAAATGGTGCACAGAGTTGATTTATATGTTTTAATTTGCTTAAATATGTTCCAAATAACAGACAAAAAGTCTAGGAAAATCTAATAATGAAAACTATGATTTTTTGGTAAAATGGTTGAAATAATAACTGAAATCGCTAATTTTGGGGATTTCCCTGCTGTGATCGAGGATATCGATATAAAAGCTCCAAATCTACAGGCTAGACAACTGTTCATGTCAGCTGTGGAAAAGTACTTGTTAAGATAAATAAAATTTTCAAAAAACTGATATTTGGGGTGGAATAATCAAAATATTAAACCAAAATCACAAATTTTGAGAATTTCAAACAGACCCTGACATCAAAAAGGAAATAAAGGAAATGGTGCACAGAGTTGATTTATATGTTAATTTTTGCTTAAATATGTTCCAAATGATAGACAAAAAGTCTAGGAAAATCAAACAATGCAAACTATGTTTTTTGGGTAAAATGGTTGAAATAATAACTTAAATCGCTAATTTTGGGGATTTCCCTGCTGTGATCGAGAATATCGATATAAAAGCTCGCAATCTACAGGCTAGACAAATGTTCATGTCAGTTTTGGAATGGTTCTTGTTAAGATAAATAAAACTTTCAAAAAACTGATTTTTGGGGTGAAATTGTCAAAATATTAAACCAAAATCACAAATGTTATGGATTTCAAACAGACCCTAACATCAAAAAGGAAATAAAGGAAATGGTGCACAGAGTTGATTTATATGATATTATTTGCTTAAATATGTACCAAATAACAGACAAAAGTCTAGGAAAATCAAACTATGCAAAATATGATTTTGGGTAAAATGGTTGAAATAATAACTTAAATCGCTAATTTTTGGGATTTCCCTTCTGTGATCGAGGATATCAATATAAAAGCTCCAAATCTACAGTTCACACATATTCATGTCTATCATGGAATGGCTCTAGGTAGGATGAACACAACTTAAAACAAAAGATTATTGGGGTAAAAGGGTAAAATTATTCAACCAAAATTTCATATTTTTGGGATTGTTGACAGATTTTGACATTGAAATCAAAATAAAGGAAAATATGCACAGAATTGATTTATCAGCAATTATATGTTTCAATGTGTACCAAATAACAGACAAATAATGTAGGGGAACCAAAGAATCCGAAATATGAATTTGGGTAAAATGGTTGAAATAATAACTGAAAAAGCTATTTTTGGGAATTTCCCTTGTGACCATGGATATCAATATAAAAACTCCAAATATCCAGGCTAGACAAATATTCATGTCTACTTCAGAATGGTCCTTGTTAGGATAAATGAAGGTTTCAAAAAACTATTTTTCGGGGTAAAATTGTCAAAATATTAAACCAAAATCATCAATTCTTGTTTGTAAAATTATCTAGGAAAATCCAACGAAGCCAAATATAAATTTTGGGGTAAACTGATTAAAACAATTAATGTAAATGCAAGTTTTTGGAAATTCCACACTATGGACTTAGACGAGAATATAGAAGCTACAAATTTACAGGTAAGGTACATATTACTGTGTACTGTAGCCTTGTACTTATTAGGATGAACTAAGGTTTAAAAAATCTGATGGGGGGAGGTTAAAAATGAAAAATGTAAATAGTTAAATGAAAACCCATATCTTTTCACTTCTCTATACTGTGACCTTAGACATGAAACTATACGTTCAAGGTCTATAACTTACACACATACACCATTTTAATGTAGCTTAGTTCAAGTGAAGATAAATCAAAGAGTTTAATTGATTAAAAGTTTTAAGTAAAAATGGTAAACTTAAATAGGGCACATTTTTAATGTATATATTATGACCTTTAATATGATTAGAAAAGCTCCAAATCCATTTGAAAGTACATTGAGTACATTATTACAACAATATAACATGAATATAAAACTTAAAAATATAGTTAAGACAAATATATGAATGGAGACTTTTATAATTAAGGATAACTACTATTTTGAATTTGTTTTGAAATTCATTACTAAGGTCAAACAACTAGGTCTGATATGTCACAGGGTGGCCGAGTCCATTTATAAGGGAGATCAGCATTTCAGATGTCCTCGTGTCAAGTTTTAAAGGAAAAGGTTCGGTTATATGTACAAACAATAAGCGAATTAGTTATTGGAAAAAATAACGTAGGCTTGACACAGTCCTTTCAAATGAGACCTGCAACTAGTTTATCCAAAATTACACATAACAAGCTCAAAAATATATTATAGTGATTTGGAAAAATACACCCCCTCCACCAATAAAAGAAATCAAAACATAAACGAACAATTTTCTGCATTGTTGGATTTTCTGCACGAGACTGGTTGGTTCTGGTGTTGGTTGGAAACAAATAGACATGAGCTATCCTGTACTTTGAGCTGTCATAATGGAATCTGACAACTGTGTGAAATATCAGCAAATCATAGTATACGCACATTGGGCATACATCGTAATTAATGTAATTAATTGATCTAACAGTGCTTGCTATATATACATGTATATGAAATAACTGATAGTATATATATCACCAGGTCAATAACAGTCAATATTCTTTTTGTGGTGCTTATTGTCTACTACCAGTGCACACTCTGATTTGACAAGTGGCATTTTAAATGCTGCTTCTAAGCTAGTACATTGGTTTAATTATCAAAATGCTGTCATTTAACCCTTATTGTGTGTGAAACGAATATAGGTTGTTACTTAACCCTAATTGTATGCGGAACGAGAATATATATCATTGGCAAATAGTGAGGACCCAAATCAGAGTGATTATAGCCTACAGTACAAAGTATATTGTGTCTTACCTGTAAATTTGAGGCTTTTACATTTATATCTAAAGCCATGTTGTGGAAATTCCAAAAAATCACATTGAAACTAATTGTTTTAACCAGTTTACTCCGAAATGTCATATATGTATTTGGCTTTGTTGGATATTCCTTTATTTTGCTGTTATCTAATTCATGTTGAAACATACTCAAACACATAAATCAACTCTCAACGCTTTTCCCTTTATTTGCTTAAGGCTTTATTTGGAGTTTTCAGACCAGGAGATCTCTGCTAAAATCTCGAAAATTGGTGTTTTTTGTTTAATTATTATAACAACTTAACTACATAAATCAGTTTTTTGACAGTTTTATTAATCTTTATAAGTACCATTCCACAGTGCAATTGAGTATTCGTTTAACCTGTAGATTTGGAGCTTTTGTTTTAATAGCCACCACCACAGTAGTAAAATCCTAAATAAAGCCCATTTACATTTTATTTTTCAACGATTTTACCCAAAAAACATATTTGGTATTGTTTGATTTCCCTAGATTATTTTTCTATTAATTTGTACATACTAGTATTAAAGCATATGATAACGCATAAATCAATTTTGATTTTGATGGCAGGGATTGTCTACAAAAATCCCCAAAATTGGTGATTTTGGTTTAATATTTTGACAATTTAAACCCAAAAATCAGTTTTTTGAAAGTTTTATTTGTTCTTACTAGTACCATTACACAGTTAAAATGATTTTTGTCTAACCTGCATATTTGGTGTATTTATATTGATATCCACGTTCACAGTAGGAAAATTCCAAAAATTCGCATTTTCAGTTATTATATCAACATTAAATTTTATACCTCAAAATTCATTTTTTAAAGTTTTATTTATCCTTAATAATACTTTTCACAATAGAGATGTTTAAGTATCTAGCCTGTAAATTTGGAGCTTTTATATTGATAACGAACGACACAGTACTGAAATCCCTAAAATTAGCGTTTTCATTAACTATTTCAACAATTTTGCCTCAAAAAAACACATTTCGTATAGATTGATTTTCCTAGATTTTTCTTCTATTATTTGGTACATGCTCTACCATATAAACCATTTCTGTGCATATTTTCGTGTTTGACATCTACTAAACTCTCCAAAAATTTGGTTTGTGTTGAAAATTTTCATGAAAACCATTTTTTGAAAGTTTTATATTTCCCAATTAGTACTATTTGACAGTGCATATAACTTTCAGTCTAATTTGTAGATTTGGAGCCTTTATGTTAACACCCAGGATCACAGTATGGAAATTCCAAAAATTATCATTTTCGTTTATCAATTCAATCATTTTACCCCAAAAAATCGGATTTCGCATCATTTGATTTTCCTAGATTTTTTTTCTGTTATTCGGTACATATTGGAGCATATGAAAACGCAAAAATCATTTCTGTGCATTTTTCCCCCAAAATTTTTAAATGCCCTCTACTACAAGATCTTAACGTGTGTTCATTTAACTAAATTCATTTTCACTGACATAATAAACTTTTATTCAAGCATGCAGGTATTCTTACAAGTAATTTATAACATTTAAATGGAATATGTATCTTGCATGAAGATTTAGAGCTAAATGATTCATATCCAAAGCCACTGGAAACAAAATTCCTAAAATCCTGATTTTTAGGAATTTTCTAAGGTTTTACCCAAAAATATATTTGTTTTTAAATAATATTTCATTGTTTATCTGGTAATGATCTTTTTTAATTTAATTTAATAGAACATTTTGTGTAACGTATTGAGTTGGAGCATTTATATTCATATTAAAGCCATAATATATAAATTTCAAAAATTCATGGTTTTTTTTGTTGTTTTTTTAAACATTTTTACCATAAAAACACATTCTTTTAAAACAAATATTTATCTTTACCTAATAACTTACTTTATTTAGAAGGTGTGTGCAACTATTATTTCAAACTTTAGCATTTTTTTTCATAGTTAAGGACACAGTATCGAAATTCCAAAAATGTGTGTTTTTTAACTTATTTTTTACAATTTTACCCCAAAAAATCCAGTTTTTTTAATTTTTCTTAAACTGGTGTGGTACTAGCCTGGAGTGTAATGGAATATGTACCTAATCTGAAAATTTGGAGCTTTTTTGTTCGAAACCATGGTCACAGTGGCGAAATTCCAAAAATTCGCATTTTCGTTTATTGTTTTAGTCATTTTACCCCAAAAATCATATTTCGCATTGTGTGATTTCTCGGGACTTTTTTTCTGTTATTCTGTTCATGTCATAGCATATGAAAACACAAAAATCATTTCTGTACAAATTAGTTCCCCAAAATCTGTAAATTCCCTCTACTATATTTATATATCAATAATTATATAGTATCGGTAATAATGAGTGTACTTCTGTTTTGCAAGAATAAATGTCAAAACATCGCTGGCTGTTATATAGATAACATTTTGTTATAGTGTACAGTTGACAGTTGATATTATTTCAATTATAGACACTAAGAGAACGAACTCTTTAAAATAGAAACAATAGCTACTTTAAAAAAAACCTGTTACAGGACCATTTCTTAAATTGTTTGGATGACTCATGAGAAACATTCCGTTTGCATGAAAATTTTAACAACCCGTTCAAACGCAGTGTCTACTTTAATCACTTTCTCTCTATGTACATACTCCAGCACATGAGGTATGCCTCGCCTATTTTGATGCATTTAAATTAAACAACACAACAACAAACAACAAACTTTCATTGCGATTTAGGCCTCCATCCCATACACAAATGATTATACATGAGTACTAATGTTACAATATCTTTCATAGCTATGTTGTTTCTGCAATTAGGCAAAGATATCTAATAAAGTGAAACATTAATTTGGAATTTTACATATATATACAAAAATTAATTATTAGAAGTTTGACCAACATAAATCGACACTTGAGTTGACAAAATGCCATATCATGATATATGTGACTTTCTCGACTGCATGTCATAATAAACATTGCAAGACGTTTTATTACTGTTTCATTGCGAGAAGCATTCAGAATACTGAATGTGTTTACATTAGGATTGTCAAAATATTTAGAAGGGATATACTTATGACGCAAATTGTCATACAACCCACTAACAGGAAATGGTACTCAGTTTCAATGGCTTCCTGACAATAAATACAATATCTATCTTCTCTTGCCAGGCCAATATGTCGCCCTTTTCATATCATTAAAGAGTGCCCTGAAGAACGAAAAGCAACAAAATGGTATCTAAACTTCTTTACATCTAACACATCAAGATATTTTTCATAACTAAATTTAAATTTATACCATCTATAATGTTCCAGCTTCGAGCTAGTGCTTCAAATATCAGCCCATTGTTGAATATAGAGGTATGCTAACCTTTGTACATAAATTACAATCACATATGCTTGCAACATTTGGTGTGTATACTTTCAACAATACCAGTTTAAGATTATTTGGACTATACAAACTACAAGCTAAATAAACATGGTCCTGAATTGAACAAGTGGCTATATACTTATGCGAAACCTTCAAGACCAACTAGTGCCAATGTATTGTTTAAATGAACGAAGATTGTTTTCAGTATTCTAATCGAAGTACATCAATGAACCATAGGCAATCAAATAGTTTCCGTTTATTAATTTTCGTGTCCAGATGATAATTTAAATTTGGAATAACTGAATTGATATAAACTTGATTCAATGTTATCTTAAGAAAATGTTTAAAGAAAATGTATAGAATGGGAGAATTTCAAAAAGATCGTAGCAACTTTCATGATCACGCTCTTTTGGTGCTTTCTTTTACTGTCAGGAAATTATCATTAAGAAACGGAATGATACAATGAGAATATTTGAAAGTATGTTAATGCAAATATATTTTATGAATACATTTACAGTGGAATTATATATAGGGCCTATAGGTCAAATATCAACCGCAATGTTGCAATCTAGGTCCAACTTTCCTAAAAAATATCAATGATGTCAGAGGACAAGTATTGCGTGCAACACTGACTGCAAGCTTGTTGTTTGTTATTCTCATAACTTTTAAGATCTGTGTATCAAAGGAAAGCATTTAACATTGCATTTATTTGCTAATCTACTTTAAAATTTGTCTCTATGTTTACTTTCATAGTGGAAAATGCAGGATTTACTTGCTTTTTGAGGAACTGTGTGAGAAACGTCTGCTTATACATGTATGATAAATGTGAAACTCAAACAAATTAACTCTCTTACTACTTTGTGAAATATTTATTTACTTTTACAGGATATAACTGAAGATATCTGTGGCAAAATTTGCTCTCTGTGTTGCGGATGTCCACTCGCTATAAGGGCTGTGGCTGATCTACTTCGAGGGGGTTGTACATTCGACGGAATAATAGGTTACTTAACGGCTACGTTTGGACAAGCTCCTGTAATGAATGAGCAACTTGACAAGTGCATTAGCAAATCTCTTGAGAAAATTGATATTGAACCAAAGAAAAGTAAAGAATTGCTCGTACAGCTGTCTCTATTCCAGTCTGCACCATTTGACCTCGATGATGCGTTTGCAATTACTCATAGTATCGCGGACACGGATATAAGTGGGTATAGAGAGACATTTGATAATCGGATAGTGACGAAGTCAATGTTTATGAAGGACACGTACAAGTGTAAGCTTTTCATCAATTTAATAGAATTAAAAGCCTGGCATTTGTTGGAGTATAGGAAGCAATGCAGTCTGGGAATAAAGGATAATTGTAATTTTTCTCTGCATCCGTGGGTCAAACGATATTTTGAAACGGCCATAAACGAATCGAAGGAGCTAAAGTGTTTGAAAGAACATGCTAAGAGTAGAATTTTAGTTTACTTTTACCTGCAGATTCAGGAATTTGCCATGAGACAAGAGGAAACTCCTGTAAGAACTTTATCTGAATTAGGAGATAAGTTTGTGCACATTAAACAATTCTATGAGATTTTGCTGAATGATTGTGACAGTCGTTCTGTGTTTGATCAAACTTTAGTCGGTCAGAAAATGTCTACTAAGTCTGTGACACTCCAGCATAACAGACTTTGGAGAATAGCTTATTCTGTTCTGCATATTGAAAAAAGGAATAATTTTGCCAAAAAGCAGGCAATGCACGCTAGGGCAAAGAAAAATGCATATGGATATACATACTGGACATGTATGGAGGCAGAAAACTTAATGCAGCAAGACAAGAAAGAGTTGGCAGAAAAAGTTCTGAATGAAATGATAAATGAAATAGGAGACAACATTGAGGGAGGGGTACAAAATGCTACGTTTGGTTACAGGGTACATGATTGGGAATGGCCAACCATAGAAATAGTACCAGTGTATGCAGCATACTGTGCCACTCGTGGGAAACTGCTCAATGAAACAAAGTTCTATGACAGGGCGCTTGAGTACTTGCATTTGGCAGAGTACATGTTACAAGGACATGTTCCATATGCTTTACGTAGAACAGGAAACAAGAGAGTAAACACAAGGAAAGTGAGAAATGAACGTGCTAAAATTGAGAACCTTATTGGAGTGGTATATTTTAACAAGGGAAACTTTGAGAAATCAAGGGAATATCATAACAACGCGTATGAAACAATCAGCAAGGAACTGCAAGCGGGTGTTAAATGGCATGAGGATTATACTGAATATCTCTCCAATCTTGCTACTTCCTACCATCAACAGGGACTCAACAGTAGTGTAAAGGCAATTAGAGCTCAGTACTTTCGTGAATCTTTACAAACCTACAACAAGTGTATTGAGACTGACGAAATGATGAAAAGAGATATGACATTTGCGCATGGCTGTGTACTCGGCAAGAGGGCAGAGATATTTTATCTGCAGGAGGATTATGAACGAGCAATTGTTGATCAGAAGAAAGGGCTCAGAATCATTAGAAATTTGTTTAGACCACCAAACATACACATCACATTAGCTTCTGAGCGGATGGCCAGATACTATTTCAAACTGGGAAAGCTACAAAAGCAGCAACAAAAACTTGGTATGATTTGAATTGCAGTATTTGAAAACTGAATTAACTCATTCTTCCCTGAGACTTTTAATAGATGATTTCAATTTCCAAGTAAGTCTAGGATGTTAAGGGTTGTTATTGCGATATGTATTGCACAAATGACAGTGTATATTTGGATCAACACTGTTTGCAAAGGACAAGTATATTTTGCACAGGTAACATGTTTTTAAATAACAAGTATAGATCTACTTGCCACTAGGGTTCAATGAGTTAATAATGTTGCCACCAAACTGTATGAGATAACAATCTCATATTCATCTAAAATAAAATGTAACCATGGGGGCTCAAATCTGACCAATCAAAATCTGGCGAACAATCCTAGACTCATCTCAATGCTTTAAAACCATGGGCCCTGATGTCAAGTGACTTTGTGTCTGATATGTAACAAGACAAGGACTAGATTCTCAATTCTAATTTCACAATTCAAGGGATAAAAATCACCTGTCAGTTAAGATCTATATACTTATTATTTATTGAACTGTAACTAAATATTACTAAAGCTGTTCATGTACTATTTTTCTGGAATTTTGCAGATGAGAAAGATGCATCATTTGAGGAAGCATTGGACCATTTTGATAATACTCTGTCATACATCGTAATGGGAGGACTTCCAAAAGACCACAATAAACACAGAACATACATGATTATAAGAGGTAATATGTAAATTTTGTATTAACCCATTACACAATTTATACTACTTTTTACACCTTTGATGTATTCTCCCACTGAAGAAAATACCATAGTTCTACTTTATAAGTCAAGAATGTGCAGCCTAAGATACATTTCCTATATCTTATCAGATGGTAGCTTAAAGTAGGCTGAAAGTTAAGAATGCACATTCTGCTTTATTGCCAACCTACTATAAATGTCATTTGTCACACACAATGAAGTAGCATTGTGGTCATCTAAGACTGGTGAGTGTCTATTATAAGATAGAAATAATGCAGAAAATGGTATTTCTATATACTATGCTATGCTTAATCAGGCTATAGTGTATAAACTATTCTATTTTATACTGTACAAAACTGTACTACATGCTTCCAATACTATACACAACTAAACTATACTTTACTATGATTTACTACCACTAAATAAAGAAGGCTAAATGGTTGTTTTAAAAAGACACGTGACACCTTAAAGCTTTCTCTTTTACCTTTTACTGTCACCTTGCTTCAAGCAGTCTCCTGTTATCTACAATTAATGATTAACACAATTGTGTGGTCATAATAGAGAGGTTGTACTGTACTGTACATATACATTTTCTTATCTTTTAGTTGTATTTACAGAGAAACACCTCGAGTTACTTTCCATGATGAAGAAAAATTCCAGGCGTGTTGAGAAAAAGTACAGGGTATGTAGTATCTTTCATGTTCTTACATTTTCAAAGCAGGAATCATCTTTTTACAAAGAAGTATACCCGCTCACACCCAATGATCATATGCTGGTTATTTTAAGCTGTGATATTTTTGCCAGGACACGGAAATTTGTATGGAGCGTCTGTTGGCGTTAAACATTGATGCTATGAAGTTGAAACATAAAATCCTTTTGTTTTAATTATCTTGTCACATGTTTTTGACTTTCCTATGTTGACTTTAATCAACATTTTAAAAATCTTTGGACACATTCATTGAAAGTTTATTTTTTGTGCTAGCTCTAGTACATGTATACTGAAATTTTATGTGGAGGGTTCAAACATTAGTGGCAAACATAGCTGCTGCAAAGCCACGTTATCCCCCACCCCCATGACATGAGCAGGGGACATTTTGTTTCGGTCTATTTATCTTTCAACAACTTTGACCTTGGCCTTGGCCTTTGTTACTCGTGATGTGACAAAGACTTCATATCTGGCATATGTACTCAACCCAAGAGTACCCCAAAATCAATACATTAAGCATGTCATTCATATAACAATCTTTCTAGCGAGTCAAATATTTGTTTTGATTTGGATGTAGATTCTAACATTGATTTACATGTAGTCATGTTTAATTTATTTTCAATACTGAACCTTTCAACATAAAGGCATCAGGAGGCTTTGACACCATTTCTGGTTTGTAATACAATATTAGTCCGGTGGCAGAGACCGATAAGCGTGTTTTGCCGTCCGTACAAAGTTTTTTTGCTGTTTCTATACCTCTGAGGTGTGCTCTTTAAGAATCTGAATGATGCCACTCTGGCATCATTGGGCAATCCGCACAATATGCAAATTAAGGCCGCCATTACTGAAAATCTTGTTTTCGTCAATATCTCAGAAACTATGCATGGTATCAACATAATTTTGGTGTTTATCCCATTGTTTTGAGGGGTAAATAATCAGATAAAGCCATTTTAGTAAAGATCACAGCGATATTTTGTGCTGAATAGGCATATTTAGGCAGCCATTACTGAAAATCTCGTTTTCGTCAATATCTCAGTGCCTGTGCATGGTATCAAAATCATGTTGGTGTCTATCTCCATGTTTTGAGGGGTAAAGAATATGATTAAACCATTTAAGTAAAGGCCACACCAATACTTTGTGCTGAATGGGCATATTAAGGCAGCCATTACTGAAAATATCGTTTTCGTCAATATCACAGTAACTACATATGGTTTCAGAATAATTCAGGTGTTTATCCCCATATTTTGAAGGGTAGAAAATCAGATAAAACCATTTAAGTATTGATCCCACAAATATATTTATAAGGTTGTGATGAATATCCATATTTCGGCAGCCATTACCGAAAATCTTGTTTTCGTCAATATATCAGCATCTATGATATATCATATCAAAGTAATTCTGGCGTATAAACACATGTTTTAGGGGTAAATAATCAGTTAAAGCCATTTCACTAAAGATCACACAAATAGTTTTTCTGAATAGGCATATTTAGTCAGCCAGTACTGAAAATCTCATTTTCGGCAATACCTCAGGAACTATGATACATTCATTAACATAATTCTGGCATCTGTACTCATGTTTGTAAAAATAAAATAAAGTATCAATTTAAAGTCTACTTTCAGTCCGAATGACCGCTCAGCCGACTGTACATTTACTCCCCTGATCATTGAGCCATCTTGCCTACAATATTGAGCACTGCTAACATATGGCGAATAAGCAGCCGCAGTACCGGTTCAGACCCTTCGCAGGTACCTATTCTAACCCCTGGGTAGAGAGGAGTTATTCGCGGTACATATCTTGCTCAAGCATATTCCTGTACATCATCGGGGATTCGGAAAAAATCCCCTAGTCAGGCCGCTGGTCCGGCGGGGGATCGAACTCACGAACCCTGGTACCGTAGTCCAACGCGTTACCACTGGATTACTACCACCGGTAGGGAAAAGAAGCAGATTAAACCATTTCAGTATTGATCACACCAACATGTTTTGCAAAATAGACAACAATCCACTTCACTGTACATCCAAGTTACAAATCATTCCTTTTACTTATAATGATGTAGATTGCCATTACTGAACTGATTCAGTCCTCAAACAAGTCATTTTTAACAACATTGTCACTGTCATCGACCCGTCGAACGTGTTTTTTCTGGCAGGGTGCTTTTCCGTGGCAGCCACACAATATTGCGCATGGCAAGCGAGTCGTATATCACAGACACATTGCTGTCGGACAGAGTGTATACGTAGCACAACCACACCTTATCATTTCCAGCACCTCCTGTGGAGCAATAGTAACGTTTGCTTGCAATACAACTGGTATAAATTATCTAGTGCGTTCATCAAGTTTCCACCCAAACTCGACAAGATCTAATGATGCAGGTTCTGATTTGGAAGCTGATTTCCAAATGGCAGTCTGAATGTTTTACGTTCTCTTTAAATGCCTCTATAGAAGGTGAAAGTGACTTAAGCTGTGGGGTGTTTGTAACATATTTTCTACCAATTCTTTGCAACCAGACTTCTCTTTAAACTTCAGACATGTTTGATGTCACCAAGCTTGTGACCCTGTAACAGGCAGCCATGAATCCTGTCGCTTCTCAAACGATGTCGCCTATAGCATAAGATAATTCGCCCACTTTGTCCAGTACCACACCGATCTTTAGGACTTTGATGACAATGCCTTTGTCTACTCTGAAGCACTGACCTACAGTGACACAGCCTGAGAGGACATTGGCGACTGGCAGATGTGAAAACAAGTGTTCTGTGCCGCAACTGCAAGTGAACATGAACTGTTCATTGTTCACTTGCAGTTGCGGCAATGTCTATAGTAGTTTGTTAAGCATGTGGTCCTTCCAAGGTTAAACGACAGGCCAGACTCAACTTTGCGTAGAAGTGCAGCAGGAGGTCGAAAACGTCAATGTCCTCACAAACAATGTTTGATTCTTTTTACGCCAGTTTCAGCTGCCTTAACCATCTACTGTATGATAATTACACCCACTTCTTCATGACGGGTCATGGTATCTTTCTTGCGGAAGACAATGTCATCCTGAAATACTAGTACAGTGTTAGTAGAGGTAATGGCCAGACTATGTCCATTCGGCTTTCTGGATCAAACTCTGACACATCAGAACTATGACCTGTACCTTATTCTCAGTTGCTGTAAGGAAAACCTTCTGGAGCGGCATTGGAGTATGTAACTGCAGTTTTTGTCGTCGTATGGCCTCGTCACCAGCTCGAGCTGCCCACATTCAACTTTTAATCCTGAAGTTGAAGTAGCGATCGAATGGGTCATAGTTTGCCACCCTCTTCATAACATCCATCATGAAGCCATTTACAGTTCCTTGATTAGACTTGTTTATAACCCAAATGATAGCACAGCCATCAAGTATTTCTATCATCTCTGAATTCTTAACCTGAGGAGTTGTGCAGCGTGTGTTCCTGCCTGTATGGATCAGGTATGGGTCGTCGATCCCCTCACTTAACTACCAACGAGACCCTACAGCTGAGCCATAGGTGCCCAGCTACTGTAGTTGATGAGATATACTCAAATTGCTCAGCTCTTATGACGATCAACGGCTGATCATCAACAATTTGATAATTGACTATTGATGGACTTTCCTGAGTGTATGATGCTCAGTGCCTTCTTTGCCTATGGTCCGGCAATTCAGGCGAGCACGGGCGATGTGTATGACCTACAAGCGCCCAGTCACGGTTTGGAGGTTTCACTTTTCGGACTCAGCTAAGCTACACTAACAGAACTATATATATTTCTGACTTTCACCTTGGTACTCTGCACTACTTCAAAGTACAAGTATACTGTCTAAACCAACCGCCTAAAATCTAGAGCTATATTTCTGTGTGCCTCCTTTGACCGCAAAGCAACAACTGACCGAATTTTTGTTTATTTGTTTGTAAAAATCCTTTTCTGCAATATATGGGCTACTTGGACATCCAAAAGAGAGGGCATCGGATACAGAAATCTGGGCGCGATGTCTTACTCTTACTTTCGACAGGGTTCTCTGGTTTTTTATATGCCTAGTGTAAAGTCTCATCCGAAGGACCTGGTCCAGCGGGGGATCAAACTTACGACCCTTGGTATCGCAGTCGATTGTGCTACTACTGGACCACGTCTGCCGCGGTGTTTGTGCGTGTATCAGTCTTTTATTATGTTCGGTTAGGGATAAAGTACGACTTTACATTGTTGTCGGCTACCGTAAGGACTTATTAAATTCAAGAGTAAATATCACTGTCAGCATCATCCTAATTTTGCGGTCGTTACACTATTGAAAAGGAACTTAGAATGTATATATATTGTCAAAAAAATGAACCTAAGAATTCTTAAGCTAGCTGAGGTATGACCATTCTTTTAATGCTCTTATATAAATGATAAACACACACCAGACAGACGACACAAAGAGAACGTAGACTCGACCGTCGCATCAATAATGGTGGTCCTTCTTTTGCATATTTTGCAGAAAAGCTTCACCAATTTTGAGCGACTTTGAAGAAGTTTGAAAATTGAAGCAGACGAAAACGTTAGCAGACAACAATTTCTTTCATCAGTAAGGGGTTAATCTGATTCTTAACCTCTCGCAAAATGGGGATTGAAACTTTAATAATTTTGAGATACTGACAAAAATGAGATGTTCAGTAATGGCTGCCTAAATATGCCTATTAAGCACACATTGTTGGTGTGATCTTAACTAAAATGGCTTAATCTGATTGTTTACCCCTCAAAACATGGAGATAGACACCAACATTAGTTTGCTACCATGCACGGGCACTGAGATAATAACGAAAACGAGATTTTCAGTAATGGCTGCCTCAATATGCCCATTCAGCACACATTGTTGGTGTGATCTTTACTAAAATGGCTTAATCCGATTCTTTACCCCTCAAAACATGGAGATAGACACCAACATTAGTTTGCTACCATGCACGGGCACTGAGATAATAACGAAAACGAGATTTTCAGTAATGGCTGCCTTATTATGCATATTCAGCACAAAATATCCCAGTGATCGTTACTAAAATGGCTTTATCTGATTCTTTACCCCTCAAAACATTGGGATAGACACCCCAATTATGTTGATACCATGCATAGTTTCTGAGATATTGACGAAAACAATATTTTCAGTAATGGCGGCCTTAATTTGCATATTGTGCGGATTGCCCAAAGGTGCCAGAGTGGCATCATTCAGATTCTTAAAGAGCACACCTCAGAGGTATAGAAACAGCAAAAAAACTTTGTACGGACGGCAAAACACGCTTATCGAAAAATCAGGGGGTTGGCAACCGGACTATATGTCTTGTTTTCACATAACACAGCTTATCTTTCATATCTCTAGGCATTTGAAGAAGGCAAATATGATAAACAGATAGAACAAGACAAAATGGATGATTTCAACCCAGATGAGTTTTTAAAGAAACATCAGGAAGAAAGTACAGAGTTTGAACTGATTCCATGCAGCGATTCAGAGGAGGACTCAGATGAGTCAGCAAGCTCTTCTCCTAGTTCATCATCTAGTTATGGACAAGAGTTCAACATACGACCAAGACTGGATAGTGGTATAGTACAATTTGACCGTTGCCATAGTGGGTTATTTTTAACACGGGCTTGAATATTTAATTCTTTCCCATGTTACTAATGATCTTGTCATAGAATTTTTGTTAAATGTTTTACATGTATTTACTTACCATTCCTTCATCTACACACTAAATAGACAAACATAAAGCAAAGTGAATATAGGAGCCCGCCTTGGTACGGTCAGCAGCAATCAATAATTAATTATAAATTAACCATTTACAACCACTGGGGGGGGGTTAAACCTGGGTTTAGGGGCGCCCAATCTCACTCTTATCTGCTATATTCACCTATCAAGACGAACAATGTACATAAAATATAAACCCTGTTCCGCAACCTCACAATAAAAAAGACCGCCAGCACAGTAAGTAAATACATGTAAAACATCTAACAAAATTCTATGACAAGATCATTAGTAACATGGGAAAGAATTAAACATTCAAGCCCGTGTTAAAAATAACCCACTATGGCAACGGTCAAATTGTACTCAAGCGACTAGTCTGTAGTTACGAGTAACTGTAAGACATAGAAGGGTCCAGGGTACGACAGAGAGGGAGAGAAAAAACAAAGCACGAAAATCCGACATAACTCTTCCGGTTAAGGGCGGCTTTAAAGATACATCATCATGTAGTGCTAAGCCCTGTCTGTCGTCGCACAACCAAAGAGGAAAGCATAGTTATCAATTGTAGATTTATCGATAACCAAACGTGAAGTGCGCAGCAATATCGTTGGATCATAATCTTTTTTGAGGAAAAATCTAATACGTTTCACAAATAGGTTTTGAAAATGTATATGTCCAAGAATCTTACGAAGTCTGTAAATCACATCACCATAAAACTCCGGATGTGAAATACCTTGCCGCAGAAAAGACTTTAAGTTACATTTATACTTGTTAATGAGAGGAAGATTTCTATAAAAGAATTTAGAAAATGTTTTACGAAGTTTATGAAATCTGTACCCCTGTTTAAGAAGCTTTTCAGTAATAGTTTTATTACGAATGTGGAAGTCCTCAACAGACTTATTGCATTGCAACATTATAGAGACCGAACACCATTGTCATTATTATTGACTTTCAGACAGAGCTTACTAGATAAGCATGATAAACCAAACCTAGTTTGGCCTTATTTATTTACACATGTACTTCAAACAGTATAAAATCAAATTCATTAAGTTGCCAACTCGCGGACGTACACAGCCTGAGCAAGGAAAAAACATGATTATTAAAGGAAAATGGACAGCTCCGGTTAAGTCGGTCTTATATTGTAGCATTTTTCTTACAAACAACATATGTCCAAAGTCCATTACCTTTAGGATGCATATAATCGTAAAAAATAGACAATACACTAGCTAGGTAAGTCTTCACTAATTAAATAGGAGGTCGCCATCTTTGCGTATTCGCAAGCGGAACTATTCGGTCTTTATCCTATTTGTGACGCCATATCTCCCCACGCATGCTGCCGGGTACTTTGGATGTACAGGGTACATACAAGTCATTAATATTTATCTGATAAAGGGCTTTTAAACTCTTAGTGATTTCTCGAATAAATACCAGCTTATATAGTTCGTCCGTCATAAATGACGAATACCACTTTGTCATCATACAATTAGTGTAGCTATCCGTGGACACGGAGGTGGCTTGTCAAATAAATACGAAAGACTCAAGCAGGAAACGCAACACAAACAATACACCCACATCTCAAGCAGAACACACACACAGTCATACCATAACAAACACACACACGCAATACCATCCTTGCCTGGAAAGTTCTCTGGCAGTGCGGACAAGGAATTGTTTCAGGGGGAGGGGATATGTTTGCGATGTCTTTCCTTTTCTGCCTGCGCAGTTCAGCAGCTACAGTCCCGTTTGCCTTGGCACCCTTGTGAACAGCTGAACGCCATTTACCTCTGTCAGATGCAGACTGTTCCCAGGTGTCAATATTAATATTAAACACCTTCAAGGAGGCTTTCATCGTGTCTTTAAACCGCTTCTTGGGGGCTCCAATGGATCGTCTTCCTTTTTGTAGTTCGCCATAAAAGAGTCTTTTTGGTAGGCGGTTGTCAGACATTCGTACCATATGCCCAGCCCAGCGAAGTTTGGACTGCATCAGGATGGTGTAGATGCTGGGCAGTTTTGCACGTCTGAGAACCTCTGTATCTGGGATTTTGTCTTGCCATTTCATGCCAAGCAGTTTTCTGAGAGAGGTTGTGTGGAAGTGGTTTAACTTCCTTGCATGGCGTTGGTTAACAGTCCAGGATTCACATCCGTATAGAAGGGTGGTCAGTACCATAGCGCGATAGACCTTGATCATAGTTTCAAGAGTGATACCCTTCCTGTTCCACACATTCTTATGCGGTCTT
This sequence comes from Gari tellinella, assembly GCA_922989275.2. NCBI lineage: Eukaryota > Metazoa > Mollusca > Bivalvia > Cardiida > Psammobiidae > Gari > Gari tellinella. The sequence continues at coordinate 89,075,036 of OV277860.1, forward strand.
CCAAAGGAAGAGCTTGCTTTTGCGAGTCTGGAATTTACCTCGTCATCAATAACAACAGATCTTGATAGGGTACTGCCAAGGTAGATGAATTTGTGCACCACATTCAGTCTAACTACCAGCTAAACTGTAGATAAAAGTACAATTGAACTTAATGAGAGATGGGAAATTTATCAAACCTTTTTTCCACGTTTTGTTTTAACACGAAATGCATATTACAACTTAACACACATGCAAACATTCAGGCATTTATGTGTATTAACAATGGCATGCTCCATCCAGATTGCAACTATTCAATCCCTCGAGATAATTGCTGCCCTTACCATTCCACTAATCCGATTAGTGACATAAGAGTTACCAACTAGACCCATAAAGCCATAAACCACCCGTCGCGGCAGACTTGCATTTTCGCCAACACATGGCCCGCCGCTACCGAAAATATATGATAACGACTACAGTCTTTACTAACCGCGCGAAAGGTTTGAACTTTTGTCGTCTTGATCACTTTGTAAATGACCCGTGTAAATATATAGAGAGTTTTCTGTAGAAAATTAAAGTCATTAAACCGCGAATGTAATGTAAAACTATGGTAAGTTTCGGACTGTATAACATTACAATGACAATGATAGCATGTGTCACACTGATCTAGTGGATAACGTGTAGGATTACAATGAATGTGACGCAAAAAGATGCATCCAATTGAATTAAAACCTTTTTGTTTTGTTCTGTTCTTTTTATCATGTTTATTGGATGTTTTATTATCATGTTTACCTTAACGTTTCGAAAGGTCGAGCTATTTTCGCCACCCTATCGCCTGGGTCGTTTTTAGTTAATTTCTTTCAAAAGACAATATTTCTCAATAACTATACATGTATTAGATCACCGTTTGAAAATTGGGAAACTTATCTTTGTTTAGTATTCTGGGCAACTTACATCATGTAATTCACTATTATTCAACAGGTACGGTGTGCCTTGAATTTTATGATTTGATCAGCTCATATCACTGTATACCACATTTAATTCAGAGCATGCCTAAAAGTCATTTAAATGACACCTAGTTCTAGCTATATGTCGAGTATGAAAAGCAAAAACAGAAAAGATAAAACGACGGACGGACGACTACGGACACAGTATAGCACAAACTTTATGCCAGGCGAGCTGATGAAGCCTTCAATACCTCAGCGCCAGCAGGGATTTGGTTTAAGCATTCATTCTAAATGAGATGATATGAAATCTTTAAAGAGGCTCGCAACCAGATTAAGCATTAAAATAGTAATTTGTAAATATATGTCAAACGCTAGAATTCGTTTAAGATAAGAAATTCTGTTTAAAAATGCATTTCAATAAAAGATATATATATATATATAGAGCTCTAATGTGATTAGAACCCGCGACCGTCATGCGGGACAGAAAAACAATAATAAGACAACCACTTAGCCCATACGACCAATGGACCTATTCATACATCTAGGATCAATTTAACGTACTTCCGTGTATAGCGATGGAGAGTAAATAATTCGGTCCAGGTTTATGTCTGAGCCCGTGATCAATTTCAAATGAAAATGATTTGAAGACCTTTCTTAAGGATGTTGATCATATTTTTCTAAGGCCAAATGGACCATAATGCTACACATTTTTTTTTTTAGTATTTTCTTATATTTTTACAAATACACCATCTGGTTCCGATTCGCTTTAAGGCAAACGACAGCATTCTTGTTTTCAATCCCTGCTGGCGTAAAGATTTTTATAGGCCCATCTCTAAAGAGGGTGTATATATTGTCGTATCCCTGTCCGTACGTACATTAGACCTACCGTTCGTTCTTTCATTCGTCATTCCGCCGCCGGTGGGCGTATTATGTACCGTTTGCGGTGGTCTAGTTAATTTTTAGCAAATCTGGCACGAAGTGTGACAAGGCCAGCTATTTTGATCGCCCTGTGTCCGTCGTTCGTCGTCGTACGTTCGTCGTTGTTCGCCATTTTGCTTTGTTTTTTACATTCGACATCATATAATAATGTTCGTTTCCATTACATTTGGTTAGCTGTGATTGGCTATATGATATTGACGACGACTTTACTACAAAACAACGTCGCGTTTTGGCAAAAATATATATGGCGGAGGGACTACAACCAACGTTTTAAAGTGTTAAAGAATAAACGCTCCTGTCTGATTCTTTATTTAACTACTTTCTTATATTCAGTAGTGCAATTAAATTATCAGGAATTATTCGGAACATTTATTGTATTCATGGAGGTATGAAAAAAAAAACTGGTCACTCTTCCTTGACAGACTGAAGACAAAAGCTCGAATTTTCGAAATTTGAACTAAACATGAACAAGTAAACATGACAAAGGGGTTTGCGTTCGATTTAATTCGAACGTCGGACCTTATGGTTCACAGTCCTAATAGTCTTACGCGTTAGACACTGCGCTTACGCGATTCGTGTAATTTAATTGGCATTTTTTGTTTGGTTGTGCGACGACAGACAGGGCTTAGCACTACATGATGATGTATCTCTAAAGCCGTCCTTAACCGGGAGAGTTATGTCGGATTTTCGTGCTTTGTTTTTTCTCTCCCTCTCTGTCGTACTCTGAACCTTCCATGTCTTACAGTTACTCGTAACTACAGACTAGTCACTTGAGTACAATTTGACCGTTGTCATAGGGGGTTATTTTTAACACGGGCTTGAATGTTTTATTCTTTCCCGTGTTACTAATAATCTTGTCATAGAATTTTGTTAGATGTGTTACATGTATTTACTTACTGTATTGGCGGTCTTTTTTATTGTAAGGTTGTGGAATAGGGTTTATATTTTATGTACACTGTTCGTCTTAATAGGTGAATATAGGAGATAAGAGTGAGGTTGGGCGCCCCTAAACCCAGGTTTAACCCCCAGTGGTAGTTAATGGTTAATTTATAATTAATTATTGATTGCTGCTGACCGTGCCAAGGCGGGCTCCTATATTCACATTGCTTTATGTTTGTCTTGCGTGTTGTTTTCTATTTAGTGTGTAGATGAAGGAATGAGATTGTGCGTGTGTGTGTGTGTGTGTGTTTGTTATGGTATGACTGTGTGTGTGTTCTGTTTGAGAGGTGGGTGTATTGTTTGTGTTGCGTTTCCTGCTTGAGTCTTTCGTATTTATTTGAAAGATATATGACTTCTATTAGTTATCAATGAAAATCCATCCGCCGTATATAAGCCTCCGCGTTTAGTCTGTACGATAGACAACTTAACAAAACGTGATTTAGTTTGCATGTTGGTATAAATAAAGAAGAAATTAACTTAACTAGGTTTGGTATAAAATGAATATCCAGCAGGCTCTGTATGCAAGTCATTTATGCCTCATAATTTCTTTTCATTTCAAGAGTACTTCTTTGTCTTGCTAGGTTTGCTAAGTTCAAAACTTTTGAGGTGTGATATACGGTTATAATTCCGTCTGAACATTAAACTGGAAAGGCTTAAGTAAAGCAAAATATGTGTTTCTTTTTTTCCCCATAATCTGTTACTCAACTTTACGAAGTAATGACTACTTAGAGAGTCATTATGTTTTATTATATAACTGAAATAAACTTATGAATTGCAATATAGTTAATGTTTAAGCATCCTAATTAACTGGTGCAATATATTTGTGGGTTTGAAAAAGACTTGACAAAATTATAAAACGTCATTTAAAGAGACTGAAAATCAAATTGTGAATTTTCAAAACATTATAAAAATATTCTGTAAAACATCGTCTGCATTTATCTCTTAATTTAAAATTCATGTATTTGATTGCAGAAACATCGATAAGAAAACCAAACAGTTGGGATTCTATGCAGCCACAGTGCTACTCGGTGATTTTTTAGAATCCATAATATCTGCAAATAACCATTGTGTTCTTCAAGTATTCATAAATTATATTGATTAGTTATTTAGTTAAGTGATTGATCGGTTGATTGATCGATGGTTTGATTGAATGATTAATTAATTAATTAATATAATCATTCATTCATTCATTCACTCATTATTTTGTCTTCCTCATTTGTTTAATCATTCCTGTATGTTTAGTCAATAACCTTGTTTTCTGTTGTGCATATGTGTCTGTATGTTGTCCTCTTTATTTCTTTTTCACATTTTCATCATGTATGGTGGCAAAATAAAAGCACACAAACAAACAAACAAACAAACCATGTTAGGTTAAATTGATTGTCGATTTATGAATGACACGGTAGCCCTGTGGCAAAGATATCTGACTCAACTTATGATTTCCGTCCCCATTTCCCGGGTTCAAATTCCGTCCGAGCTAAAAAAGGCTTTTTCTTTGAAATGAATTTTTAACTACATATCTCATCCTTAACTAATATCGATACATTTATATAAACGTTTGATATACATTTACATATTATTTTTCAATGGCACCATTTGGTATTCAGTGTCTTTAATACTTGCTTTCAGAGTCAGATAATGTACCAGAATGGAAGAAGATAAAATGTTCTGAAGCTGGATGGAAATACAGTGATGACAGACCAACAGGAGATACTAACTGAGAGATACTTGCTGGCATGTGCAATATCAATTACCGACATACACATCTGTACATTGGCATCGTCATAATTGTGGCATCTGTTAACACTTTACCCAATAGCCTGTCTTTGATTTGTAGACAGGTGGCCACTTAAAGGAGGTTAAAAGTAAAACATAATGCACCTTAATGACACTATATGAATATTAGATGGCAGTTTACGTGATATTCAAACTGTCATCCCGGGAAACAGAATGTCACCCAAGGCAAAGCCTTAGATGACATTCTTGTTTTCGAGGGTTGACAATTTGAATGTCAGGCAAACTGTGCCATCTTATAGTTTTTCATTACACAAAGCCTTTCAACCCTGGCTGTGGAATCGTCTCGTTCGTATTTTATAAAATATGTTGTGAAAACCAATTAAGAGCCGCCGTGCACATAACGCGGGAAACGACATCGACGTCTATGACGTCACATTGTATATATCATTACATAAAAGAAAGAATAATAGAGACAGTAATATCATATAGAGTGACAAAAAGAAAACCATATAGAGTGGCAGTATTTTTGATAGATGTAAAATACATGCAAAATATGTTTCATTTTGGTCTATAGGAAATAACATTGTAACTCAAAGCGAGGTGAAATAATCTTCTTTTATTTTCAGCCTGTCTTAAGCTTCTATCTCCATGGATATTATAAATGTTTATGTTATGTTGCATGTTCATTACTGTATAAAATGAACTAACGTCTTCAGGTAGGGAATTATGAAATGCGAAAACATGCGCGTGTATGGAATAACGGGCTGATATTGCTAACAGAAGTAAAGGTCAAGTTTGGGACCCGCCCTTGAAATGAGGAACGGGTGCATTGATTTGCAGTTTTGGCTGGAGCCCAGGACAAAAATGGCACAAATGGCTCACTTGGGATTTATATTTTCTTGACATGCGCTGGAAAATATCCTAAATAGTTGTACAAAGTGCGAGTTTATGGACAATCGGAGTAGAAATGATTCAGAAAGCAGATCTTTCTGTGTTGTTTCTGACCTGGATTGTACACCAGCCAAAGATTTTATGGATGAAAACAGGACAGAATGTTCTGCGCTGTTTTTATCCTGTATTATACGACATAATTAATGCTTACATTAGATGCGGTCTTTGTGGATTATTCTCTATAGAAACTGCACAGAGGGGTCACTTGGGATCTTTCTGTACTGTGTCTAGTCTTCATTGTACACCCTCTTCGATTTTTTATTTTACTGAATCGGTGTCTCTTGATAATTCGGGATAAAAATGACACAGAAAGTTCGCTCTTGACACCTTTCTGTGTTGTTTTTGACCTGCATTATGCAACATCCTATACTCTACTTAAAACGGGTTTATAGATAGCCCAGGACAAAGATGACACAGAGAGCTCATTGAGGATCTTTCTGTGTTATCTTTGACTGGTTTGAAGAGCTTGAGTTCATATACTTAATGTGGTTCCCGGACGACACCATTGACCCAGTGCCTGTCTGGTGGACCTTGATGGTAGGGATTGTCCTTGATCTCTTTGATACCAGCTGGTTGGCGGGTCTTGGGTGACATTCGGGAACACAGCATTTATAAATTAAGGTTGTAATAAATAAAATGAAAAATAATAATAATAATAATGTTCTTATTTGTTCTATGTTGATTCTATGTTGATGTGGTGGAAAGTGGTGTGTGAGTGGGGGATGAGTGAGGTGATAAGCGAGAGAGGCCGTAAACACATGTACAGTCAGGACTCGATACAACGACATCCGTTACAATGGAATATTCACTTAACGACACGAATTCCGTGGGAACAAACCTGCATAAAGCTTTATATATGAGATTCAATATAACGACAAACTCGTTATAATGACATATTTGTTGGGAACGAACTGTGTCATTGTATCGAGTCCTGACTGTATCAAACCTAGGGGTTTGGCATGTGTGTTTCGCTCTTGCCATGCAGCCTGAAATATTATTATACATGAATGTTTATTTTGTACCTTATATAAAATGCTGAGCCATGTTCCGAGAGAAATAAATTGTAAGTACATGTAAGCTATTTCATCGTTTGTCCCTATATTTTGTTCTCGATCATACATAAAACAATGCTCACGAGTAAATTTAACACTTGAATAGCAATGTTTGAATTGTTGACGTCAAGACATAAAAAAACCTTTTTTGAAAATTATATATCTAAATTGTAGCATGTTTGCTGGCTGTGCTATTTTTCAAATGATAATTCACATGATAATATTTTGCCGATAACCAGCAAAACTTTTGTTAACACATTCTCCCTAGAAACTTGAAATGGACATTACCAATCTCCAATAAACTCCAGTCAATGTATCTCTATTTACGGTTGCTTTTTACGTTTAATTTCAAAATCATAAACAGTGCAGACCCTGATAAACCAACAATGTATGTTTAGGACAAGTGTACTCTTCAAACGTATACTGATTGTAAATGCCGAGTATATGCGTAGCTAGGGTCCAGTGAGTTAACCGCTGAATAAGGTCCCCTGTTAATATTAGAAGATTTTAGCAGGACTGTAAGGGGCTTTTTGCATTCGTTTTGTTCTGTTTTAAGATGGGATAGAATTTACTTTGCCGGTCCCCACGCTCTTCCTTACCAACATGTTACCATACAAGAATAAACACGCCATCATTGTCTCTCATTTCGAATCGACCATGGAGGGTTCGGGGGCGCTAGCCCCTGATTATTCTGTTGAAATATGGACGCAGAGTCCGATTTTGAGGTCACGGGGTTCTATATAAACTGTAAAATGTCATTATTTCCCGGATTCTTTTGGGACCGGCAAAGTAAAGGCGTTCCTTAAGATGTTTTATAGGCTGTAAAGAAACCCAATGTCTAGCCGTCGCCTTTCCATGTGTTGAATTTACCTTTTGTAACGGGTCGATACATGTAACATCGTTTTGATGTTTTGCCCTGCCCATTTGAGTTTGATCAAGCAGTTTGCTGTGTTCCGAAGCGAAAGTATAAGTCAACGTATCACATAACTTGCGGTCTTGGAGTGGAATGAAGCCATTATATAAACATCGAAATCCACTAGTAGAATATCGTTTTTTGGGCCGTCCAGACCTTTTCGTCCACAAGCGCTGCATGTAACGGGACACCAAAATGACGTAATTTGCGATGACCTTACCGTAAATGCCTAACGTCAGGTTTTTGCGAACATTCTGTATGGCAGAAAGATAACAAACTACGGATTCGAAATACACAATCTCAAACTCGTGCTCATTACTTATCATTTTTAATAAACTTGTTGACTAAAATTAATATGACGCTCGCAAAGGCTCGCGTCATATTATTTAAGTAAACTCGTTTATAAAAGATAATAAATCCTGATCAGGATCCAAACTGTTCGACGCTCGTTTAAAATTTCTTCAGTCATACTGCCTTGATTTTTAAAGGGACTCGCAACCGGATGGTGTACTTGTCAAAATAAAATAAAATACTCAAATAAAAGCAAATTTGTGGCATTATTTGGCTTCTGACATTAAAAAAATATGATCAGTCCAAAAAAAGTCTCAAGAATCGTCACCGAATCTTAGATTTTTAGATATTTTCCATCGTTTTTCTATACCGACTAGTAGACGGTATAGTTGTTGTTGTTGCTTCTCTACACGGGCTCAGACATAAACACGAGCCGAATTACGAAGTTGTATGCACTTTCGATAGCTACACATTGAAATACGTTAAATCGATCCGAGATAAACGGATAGTTCCGTGGTCCATTGGTCTAAGCGGTTTCCCCTATTTTGCCTTCTGTCCGCCAATGCCGGGCCCCGGGTTCGAATCCCACCAGAGACCAATATTTTTTTTTATTGAAATACATTTTTTTAAACAGAATTTCTTATCCTAAACTAATTCTTTACCATTTATATAAGCGTTTGACACATATTTACAAATTACTATTTTTAATGCACCATCTGGTTGCGAGTCGCTTTAAATTCGAAATGATATTGCAGACAACAAAATGAAGTAGGCGAACAAAGAAACAGTGAATGGGGGAAATCTCTCAACTTAAGTGAGTATGAAAGCTTTAACAAACATATTCGAAACTATCTGTATTTTCAAAGTTTAGTTTTGTTTGTTAACGTCCGTTTCTGCCATATATGGGCTAATTGGACGCCCCCAGAGAGACGGGAGCGGATAAAGAGAAACCGGGCGCGATGCCCTTCTCTTATTATCGAAAGATTTTTCTGGTTATTTTAAATGCCGAAGTAAATCACTGAGACATCGGAACTCGGTTTATAAAGTCTCATCCGCAGGACTTGGTCCGGCGGGGGAATCGAATCCCTGACGTCGTTAGTGGGTGCTTTACAACTCGAATATTAAAAACGCGGCGTCTAATCTGGATTTAAGATGTTTGTCACTCATCATTATGTTTTTTTCGGTTAAAATGTCCAATTTGTGACGGAGAAAAACAGCAGACGACAATTTTAAGCAGACGATATTGCGGCAGTGAAAAGGTTTCGACATAATTGTCCTGTTTAGTAAAAAGCGACAAGCGTTGTTGTAACGAGGGAATCGTTGCTCACAGAACAGTGTGTGGGGAGTGAGCTTTCTAATCCCAATTAGCGCGCTTGTCCTAAAATCGTATTTCGTTTTAAAAAGGTTGCTGCCAGATCAGACACCTGGTATTTCTGCGCGTTTGAACAAGCCCCAAACAGTTTGCCGGTCAGGTAAAAATAAGTAGTTAACTCATAAAAATGTCATTTTCTACATTATGTTTGATTGCGATTGCCTTAACCCATTCCCTCATAGATACCACTTTTTACGCCTTTATTTATTCCTCCACTGAAGAAAACAGTTCCAATTCATACTGTTACAAAGAAGAATCATATGAACATTTTCAGTATTCTAGCAGATAAAATCTTAGAGCAGGCTGAAAGAAAAGCAGAATGCACATTAAGGCGCATTCTGCTGTACTTTCAACCTGCTTTAAGTGGTCACCTGTATTCAAAATAAGAATACAGGTGACCACTTATTATTAAAAATAAAAAAAATAAATAAGAAGGGGCCTCCGTGGCCTAGTGGTATAGTCACTGTGGCTTACATCACTAAGCTCCTCACCGCTGTGATGTCGAATCCCTGTAGGGTCGTTCGGATTGTTCATGTCCTGAAGCCTTCCAGCTGGTTTGCGGAAGGTAGGTGGTTCTACCCAGTTGCCGATTTGTGCCTGAAACAGTGCATAAAGGACTTCTGGGGTCTTCCTCCACCTGTAATAGCTGGACGTTGCGATATGACTGAAATACTGTTGAAAGCGACGTAAAAAAATCAAAACAAATAAAAAACAAATCAAAATAAGAAACATGCTATGGGGTAATGGGTTAAATATCATGAAAACAGACTAAAATAAAACGTGCCTCAATCTGTATCGGTCGACTGGGGAAATCACCCCGGCGCTGTAATGCACGAATACTTCATGAAATATTTGCATTAGGAAACTGATATTTGGAATTGAGGTGGCCTGTGGGTTAAACATTGATATTGTGTAGTTAAATTTAAAAAAAAAATTATATTTAGTCAAAATTTTACCTTTTGTGGACTTAGATTTTTCGGCTGATTTCTCATGGTTAAAGTTTTGGGGTAAGTGTTGTAATGCACTTATACTACATGAACTATTTGTATTAGGAAGCTGATATTTTGAATGGATGTGCCCTGTGGGTGAAACATTGATGTTGCATAGTTAAATTTTTTAAAAAAAGTTTAAATTTAGTCAAAATTTTACCTTTTGTGGACTTAGATTTTTCAGCTGATTTTTCATGGTTAAAGTTTTGGGGTAAGTGTTGTAATGCATTAATACTACATGAAATATTTGTATTAGGAGGCTGATATTTTGAATGGAGGTGCCCTGTGGGTTGAACATTGATGTTGCGTAGTTAAATTTTAAAAAAAGTTAAAATTTATTCAAAATTTCACCTATTGTGGACTTAGAGTTTTGGGACTGAAATGTCAAATTTAGTTATGAAGTAAGTGTTGTAATGCACTTATACTACATGACATATTTGCATTAAAACGTTGATATTTGGAATGGAGGTTCCCTAGCTGTGGCTTGAATATCAATGTACTGATACACTTTATTATCGATAGTTACCTATTTAAGAAATATTTAATTAAGCGAGCTTTGCTGTTCTCCGACAGCTCTTGTTCTTCATGGCCGTCGATGCAATAGTTTGAAAGAATTATGTCTTCCAATAATAAAAGAACCATAATTAATACAGCTAACTATATAAATGAAGCATTTTATATTCGTAAACAGTACCTGGATGCATTAACTGCTCCATTAAGTAAAGCAGTAATTGATATGTTCAGTACACGTTTTGTTTGATTTGTGTATGTTTATTGTGTTAATGTTCTATTCTATATGTTGTTATGCTAATTTATGCATGTAAAATACGTTGATAAGGCTGTCTTGGTCATATTAGGTACATTTGTTTTGTAAATGACCAAAGGCATCGATGTATGCTGATTGTCAATAAAGTTGAAAATGAATAAAGGGATACAGTGTTATTTTAGTGGTTTCTTTTTCCTTTTTATCCTAATGTATTTTTGTATTCACTTGGCAGGCCATTACGCAGTAATCAAGGGTCAGGTTATGTTTAGTATTTGTTTGTTAAAAATAGTGATGCTATATACGGTCCAATTATATATAAATACGAAAGACTCAAGCAGGAAATGCAACCCAAACAATACACCCACCTCTCAAGCAGAACACACAAACAATCATACCATAACAAACACCCACACACACACACGCACAATCCCATTCCTTCATCTACACACTAAATAGACAAACATAAAGCAAAGTGAATATAGGAGCCCGCCTTGGTACGGTCAGCAGCAATCAATAATTAATTATAAATTAACCATTTACAACCACTGGGGGGGGGGGGGGGGGTTAAACCTGGGTTTAGGGGCGCCCAATCTCACTCTTATCTGCTATATTCACCTATCAAGACGAACAATGTACATAAAATATAAACCCTGTTCCGCAACCTCACAATGAAACAGACCGCCAGCACAGTAAGTAAATACATGTAAAACATCTAACAAAATTATATGACAAGATCATTAGTAACATGGGAAAGAATGAAGCATTCAAGCCCGTGTTAAAAATAACCCACTATGGCAACGGTCAAATTGTACTCAAGCGACTAGTCTGTAGTCACGAGTAACTGTAAGACATGGAAGGGTTCAGGGTACGACAGAGAGGGGGAGAAAAAACAAAGCACGAAAATCCGACATAACTCTCCCGGTTAAGTACAGCTTTAGAGATACATCATCATGTAGTGCTAAGTCCTGTCTGTCGTCGCACAACCAAAGAGGAAAGCATAGTTATCAATTGTAGATTGATCGATAACCAAACGTGAAGTGCGCAGCAATATAGTTGGATCATAAACGTTTTTGAGGAAAAATCTAATACGTTTCACAAAAAGGTTTTGAAAATGCATATGTCCAAGAATCTTACGAAGTCTGTTAATAACATCACCATAAAACTCCGGATGTGAAATACCTTGCCGCAGAAAAGACTTTAAGTTACATTTATACTTGTTAATGAGAGGAAGATTTCTATAAAAGAATTTCGAAAATGTTTAACGAAGTTTATGAAATAGGGCAGACTAAACTCTCATAATTCACGGAACATTCGACGTTTGAAACAGAAGAGGCTTGTTTGCGACAGGCAGAAATTAGTTCTGATTCGTTACGATTTAGCGTTTAATACTTATGTGTTGCAATAATTGTGTAATAGACGTATTTCTTACCTGGCCTTACATTGTTTACATCAATTCACCATGGAGTCCGTATCACTTTGGAGCAACATCCGCTGTACGATGTATACCAGTGACAACGTACATAAATATTATCCAGAAGAAATGTTAGTGATTTACAGACATCGGTGCAAGTCCACATAGTGTAATGCTTAACCGTGTCATTTATAAAAAAAATGCACGATCAGTATTACACGCCAGAAATAGTTTCCTTTCTCTGGCAAAAGTCTTTTCAATAAGTTGTATAAGTTTAGCTTTTATTAAATTATGAGGTAAGGTAGTATATAGTGTTTAAAAGTCATACGTACTTATATTGCAAGCTTGGTATTTTCTATGTTCAAGCTTCGTCAAAATTTCATATCCTATTACAGGTACGTTTTTATCAATAAAACCGGTATAAAAGATTTGATCGAACTATAAGGCAACAAATCGAAGCTTATCAATACTAAAACTTTTTGAAGATCGATATTGCCAATCATTATGCTTAAAGAATAGAATTGACCTTGTGTGTAAGTCTATGAATAACTAAATGTATTTTAATTACAGAATTACATGTTTTAGGGAGGTAACTGTTTCTAAACTTCACATTTCCCACATTTTGATAAACAATATGGAATGACTACAAACCCTTCAAACCCTTACTGTAATTTTTTTTCTAATTTATTCCAACTAACCGTTTCACAAACTATATTTTTGAATAAAATGAAAACAAAAATAACATTGAATGAGTCAGTTTTTTTGAAATTCAATATTTTATGACAAATTAGCATTTTGCAAATTTTCTTTCCGAATACTTTTATTCAAAATGTGTTTTTTTTCTTGTAATGAACGTTGTGAACAACTTATACAATGTATAGTCATTAGCTTTATCTGTTTTTGAGAAATATATTCTCACCAAAATTCAATGATTTTGTTTAAAAAGAAATCTTAAAGACAAACTAAACGATAAGTTGTGCCTATATTTGCACACATTGTTTCTTAGGCTAGTATTATTCTTCCAGCAAAGTTTCGTAATACCTTTCATGAAAACGAGGCTAACCCGCGAGCTACCTTAAGAGTTTGGATCGGATTGAGACGCCGAATTTCTCGGCGTCTCATGTGGATCGACACTAGTTGCGACTATATGTACAAATGTGCCCGTAGCGCTCAGAAAGTTAAGTTTAACCCCTTCACTGCCTTACCCCGAGTACACTAGTTATTTGAAAACAGTTAGGATCCTGATCAAACGCCGCGTAATGCGGCGTCTGATCAGGATACAAACTGTTTTACACTCATTTCAATATTTCATAAGTCAAATAACGAAATATTTAATTTAAGAAATAAAAACAGACGACAATTGTTTAAAATTGATGACGTCATGGCAGTGAAGGAGTTAAAACGAAATCTGCTTTTCATTCTACCAAACCACATCTTTACCCCTTACACTGTCGATTACACTCAAGACGCATTTCCAAACGGTTTAGACCCTGATCAGACGCCGCGTATCTGTTTGACACTCGTTTTGAAGTTACGCCTTAAATCTTACTTTCAAAACGATATTGCAGACAACAATATTTAAGTAGACGACACTAGGACGATGGAGGGGTGAAACTCTCACGATAAATTTGACGATGAAAGGGGTATGGTACACACGTGCAGGAAGTATATCTAGACGCTTGGGTTTCTTCCGCATACATGAGCTTGAACGGTTTCACAAAGACATTGTTTGTTTTCGTCGACAAATAACAACAAGCTTTTGTAAATGAGATCGGCTTTATTATTGGCCATATTTCCTTATTCCTACCGTAAATCTTTTGAATGGTGAATAAATGTATTCTGCTTGGATTATCACGTTTTCTCAATTCTGAAATGATCACTTTCCTTTTGATATATACAGATACGGTTTGATTGACAAATATGTAGTTTGAATCGTAACTTGACACTGTGGTTTTTTTTTTATTATCTTGATCCAAACTGTTCATCAGTTTATTTAATTCCTGTTTCCATAGATGACTGGTTAGGTCAAGGTCATTTACATACTGTACGACCAGTGTTAAATAGCTAACAATACAAGTACCAAGAATATTTATGACAGTCTATCAGATAGCTAGCAGCTTAATGTAGGACAATATTAAAGCAAACAGCTCCTTGATATAATATGTATTTGGATATATCTAAACTTCTTTACTTAATGGCTGCTTAAAATAAGGTGTGCTGTACCTATTTCATGATCACCTTACATGCTGTCATAGATGAACCGCACCTTGGTGTAACGTTTTTCGGGCTGCTAATTTAAAGGGAAAGATAAATAGGAATTACAATGTTGCGACTGATGTTAACCTGGTTTATACTATTCAGCACTAGTTATATTGTAATAGGTAAGCCATAAGTAAAATATGTTAGTTTGAAAACCTGGTATTTTACTGTAAGACATATCAAATATTTTTCAGACTTCTTTTTATAGTAAGACATAACTTAATTTGACAAGGCGTCCTGGGACATGCTTGTACCAATCATTAACATAAAATAGTTTTCTTTCTGTGAATAAAATGTTTCATTCAGATTTACCAAGTAAGATACGAGGGGTGTTTCATAATTAATGCAACTTTATCAGTAATTCAATATAATAAGTGTAATATGCATGTATGATATATCATTGGAAAGGGCAATTATTCACCTAAACGATGGTATATTGCACGATAAGATCACATTACTCAATAAATCACAATACTAACCTAAATGACACCTACTCAAGGGCACTGGAACATTGCATTTTTCACACATTATTTATTGACGTACTAAGTTCTGAAAAAGTACAATGTGTTCAACTTGTTTTTGATAAATATCGGTTTATGTCTGAATTTTAATGTTGATTAAATTTCATTACAATTGAAAGGGATACCTGTCTTAAATGTCTTTTTTTTTCTTCAAAAATATGTTTTCTTATCTTGCTTATGAAAAACGTCGACATTTCCATTGAAGAAATAGGAATATACTCGAGTTAAGCGAGTTCGAGAACAGTTCGACTGCACTAATGTTTAAACTGCTTACCATGGTATTCTGTGATCTTAAAAAGGGAAACGGTGTTTGATTGCTTTATGGGTGTCATTTTTGGCGATATGAGCACAATTTATAGATAATTGTTTAAGATGAACCATTTATATTATCTATAATAGCTTTATACCGCCATAAGCAACTTTTTTATCAGAGTATTATCAGGATCCAAACTGTTTAGCATGCATACAACATGTCTGCAGCCTGCTTTCGATTTTACTTTGAAATGATATATAAGGTAATAGTAATAATGGTGACCACTGGATTCAAGAAGACGATAAACATTGGCGGTGAAATGATTAACAAGAAGAAAATGACTGATTTACTGGACAAAATCAGTCTACTTTATCAGGGCTGCCAGTATATAATGAAAATCCTAAGATTGCAAATTTTCTATTTTACCGACGCAATTTTACTAATCGTATATCTTTACCTCATAGTCTGCTTCTTGTTTTGAAGACACATAACTGCTTAAAACAGGTTGAAAGTAAAGCAGAATGCGCCTTAAAGCGCATTCTGCTTTACTTTCAGCCTGTTTTAAGCTACAATCTGCTAGGATTAAAATCCGAAGACTTAGGAAAAGTCCGGAGAAATTGTAGCCCTGCTTTATATTGCTAGCGCGATTTAAATTGCGTAAAGTAAGGCATATTTGTAGATACCATGGCGTAATTGCCAAACACCTGGCTAAAATAGAAGTTTGTTTTTAATTTTTACTCTTCTAAGGGCGTTGTTCACAACAGTTTTTCATTCAGTATTGTCTCTGAAAGTACTATTCTAAACATTTGAACAAGCTTGGTTCCAATAAAGCTATTGGCTTAGATGGTATTCCTTCTAGGTTTGTTAGAGATGGTGCCTCTATCATTGCCAGTCCTTTGACTCATATTGTAAACATTTCTACCATATAAGGTTCTGTTCCAGATACACTTAAAGGGATTTGCAACCGGATGGTGTTCTTGTCAAAATAAAATAAAATACTCAAATAAAAGCAAATTTGTGGCATTATTTGGCTTTTGACATTAAAAAAATATGATCAGTCCAAAAAACGTCTCAAGAATCGTCACCGAATCTTAGTTTTTTAGATATTTTCCATCGTTTTTCCATAGCGTTAGCTAACGGTATAGTTGTTGTTTTTGCTTCTCTACACGGGGTCAGACATAAACCGGAGCCGAATAATGTTCTATTAATAGCTATCATTGAAGTACGTTAATTCGCTACCATATATATATAGAGAGCGTCCGTAGCCGAGGGCGTAAAGGCGATGCCTCATTTTTCATTTTTGTCTTCGCATGGATGGTCACGGGTTCGAATCCCACCAGAGCCTCTTCTTTTTCTTTTTTGGAAATGCATTTGTTAACAGAATTTATTATCCTAAACTAAATTTTACCCATTTATATAAGCATTTGACATATATTTACAAATTACTATTTTTAATGCTTGATCCGGTTGCGAGCCTCTTTAAAATGGCAAGAGTTATTCCTCTGTACAAGAAAAATGATAAGACAGAAGTAGGCAACTATCGCCCTGTTTCTATTCTAAGTATTATTTCAAAAGTTTTTGAAAGGATTATATATGACCAACTGGAACAATATTTGAATGATGGAAAGCTCCTTTATAGTTTGCAATCTGGTTTTAGGAAGGCTTACTCAACTGATACTTGTCTAATTCATTTATCAGATTTCATCCGATTCAACATGGACAAAGGGAATATGGTCGGTATGGTTCTTTTAGATTTTCAGAAAGCATTTGACACTGTTGATCATAAAATTCTATTGATGAAACTTGAAGCTTTAGGTCTCCATTCTAACGCTCTTTTTTGGTTCAGATCTTATTTATCTTGTAGAAAACAATGTGTTGATATTTCAGGGATACTATCCACAGAAGCCTCTATTGAATATGGTGTTCCACAAGGTTCAATTCTTGATCCATTGTTGTTTTTAATTTATGTAAATAATTTTTCAGCTGTTGTCAAGGACAAGATTTTACTGTATGCAGATGATACTTGCATTCTTGTCACTGGGAAGTGTAAGTCTGATATTGAAACTGGCCTTACTCGATCTCTAGAATTGGTGGGTGCTTGGATGGTAGATAACAAACTATCTTTGCACTTAGGCAAGACAGAGTCTATTTTATTTGGTTCAAAACGAATAGTTAAACAAAATTCTGAATTAAATATTAAATGTAATGGAGTAAGTATTTCATATTCTTCTTCTGTGAAATATTTAGGTGCAGTATTAGATCAGACACTTTCTTGTGAAAATATTGCTAAATCAGTCATTGGCAAAGTTAATTCCAAATTAAAATTTCTTTACAGGAAAAACAAATTCCTTACAATGCACACCAGAAAATTGCTTGTTATGTCTCTAATTCAATGTCATTTTGACTATGTCCGCTCTTTCTGGTACCCTGGGCTAGCCAAATACTATAAACATAGGCTTCAAACATCACAAAATAAGGTTATTAGGTTTGTACTTGGTTTAGATAGTAGATCGCACATTGGCAAAGAACAGTTTACTTGTCTGAATTGGTTGCCTGTGACCAAAAGGGTTGAACATATGATGCTATGTCATGTTCATAAAATTAGAAACGGTTCTGCCCCTGATTACTTAAGTGATAATTTTAAACTTGTGAATACTGTTCATAACCGTAAGACAAGGTCAAGTAAAATTTCTAGTCTAAGTGAAGATTTTTCTAACATGACTTTTTCTGATACTAGGCGGTTTGCCAAGCCCAAGGTACGTGGTTTTGGAGAAAAATCATTTGCTTGTCACGGTATCGAGTATTGGAATAGTCTCCCACAGTATTTAAGAGACATCACTGACAATTTTAGGTTTAAAAAATCCACCAAGAAACATCTTTTAACTATAATATAAAGTTTTTGAGGTGCAGTATTTTCAGTATTATAAGTATGATTCTTCTTGATGGTAATGTTTCATTGAATTGCATTCATTGAGACAGGACCATTGGGAAAACTCATTTAACTGTATAATCTTATTTACTCAAACTTACATGACTTTGTTTATGTTTTTAATATATATATTCAGATTAATATACTAAATTTTTATGAAACTAGCCCTATTTTATATCAAAATGTCATATCTTGTATGTGACAGATTGGTTGATTTTTTTATTCGTTCAATTCTTTTTTAAATCTGTGTAATGTTCTGTTTCTTGTAGGACCTTTTTAAATTATCACAACACGGCATATATATGCAATAGCATCCGTTTATAGCCATTTAATGTATTGAGTGTAATGCACAAAATTATACTTATGTAAGTAACATCATAACTAGTTTGTGATAAGAAGTCTACATATGTCTTTCAAGTATAATTCATAATTTAACTAATGCAATATGTGATATTTTCATAAACTATGTGATATTGAAAACTAACTAAATATTTTCATATCATTAAATTATTATTTTGTTTACGTAATCAATGCATGACTTTCATGGATCTGCCACTAGTATCGGGAACCACAATGGAAATAAGGGAAAATACATTTTTCCTTTTTTGTGCAATCCTTGGTATTAGTGAGCATATCATGTGCATTTTCATGTATATGCATTATTTG
Organism: Gari tellinella; assembly: GCA_922989275.2. Lineage (NCBI taxonomy): Eukaryota > Metazoa > Mollusca > Bivalvia > Cardiida > Psammobiidae > Gari > Gari tellinella. The sequence continues at coordinate 89,093,947 of OV277860.1, forward strand.
TTATAGTTTTCATTATATGTATATGCATTTGTATTGCCATGTTATGCCACTATTGCCAAAATAAAATCAATCAATCAATCAATCAATGGTTGGTGGCCAAAACTCTACTATAGTTTGTCTGTGAAGTGGTTAAAATCAGGCGTTTAAAAAGTGCGGTAAAAGATTTAAAGCAGATGACTATTTGCAAAAATAAAATAAAAAAATAAAGTAATGTAGAAAGCTTTTACAGGAGATTTCAGATTTACTTACGTCCTGTTTGAAGCCTGTCTAAAGTGGATTTTGAGCAGGGTAAATTACCTTTAAATGTAGATCAAAGCGGACAATCCATATACAATAAAACCCCTCTATCGCGACCAATAAAAGGCTAATTCATTGTACAAAAGACAGATGACAGCTTTAAGCAAGACGAAAGTAGATTACAAAGTTCCTAAAGGAGTTTCCTGTTTTACTTTCACCTTGCTTGACGCAGTTTTCTGTCTAAAACAGATACTGATTAACACAATATAGTGGTCAGAATAGAAAGGTTTTAATTTTGCAGACATTCAGTGGAGGAAACGTTATTCTTTCCCAATAAACGCGTTTACGCTAAATCTGTTATTCCCATTGCAAACAGATCAGAGCCTGATCAGACACCGGGTAACCCGGCGTCTGATCAGGCTCAAAACTGTTTGCCAATCAGATTAAAATGAACATTAAGAATTGTTAAAAAACTGTCTAACTCTGTATTTAATTACAATGCGTTTGCGTATTATTTGCGTTTAAACGGGAAAGAATAACGCTTTTCTCCATTGTACCATAGGTCAACACATATTACTAGAAAATCAGCGGGCATCTAACTCGGAATGTTTTGGTAGCGATAATGTCGTGGAATGTGTCTGTGACACCGGCAGTCATGTTCTACTAGATAAGATATACCTTGGCTCCAAACTGCTAACAACTGACTGTCCATCGTCCTGGAATGCTACATTGAACATCAGCGACACTTGCTGTGAAAACTCTCCTGATGACTGTCTCTATACTGCCGACAAGAACAACTACGAGCCATTGCTTGGCCAGTGCAATGGCCTTGTATCGTGTCAATCTGCTGCTTATAATGATGTGATATCCTCGGAGAAATGTGACAGCGCTAACATATCCCAGTTCCTACAAAATACCAACTATATGTATTTGGACTACTTCTGCATTGAAGGTAAGAATTGCATGACATACAGTTAAATATAAGCTTAACGATCACTAACGACCGCTAAAAGGAAGGCTTGATAGATGCGTTTTCTGATTAGAATCCAAACTGTTTTCATATAACCATCATAGTGTACTCGGGATAGGGCAATGAAATATTTCAAGGGTCAGTGCATTGCGGCAAAGAACAATACATCTGACCAGGATCAAGGTTGTTAAGTTTATGTTTAGTGTTCAATTTTTCTCTCAAAACACCTATAGAATTTTATTTTGCCAACAAACAGTTCAGAAAAGTTACAGGCGACACAGGCGGCGATCCTTTACGGAACGAGTATAGCAGAACTAGATCTATGTTGTAGCTGACCTAAATCACAATTCTAAGCGCGCCTAATCTATTACATGTATTTGCAAACGCGGCGTCTGATCTGAATCAAAACTATTTGTCACTCATATTCAACTTTTCTTAATGTCAAAATTAGAACAGCTAATTTTGATATTTTTCGTAGAAGAACTGTTTGAAACAGATGACAATTTAGCATGACGCTTTGAGAAGAATGGTGCAAGCACATTAGATCTAGATGAACGCCCAGAAATCAGACCTTTTTACTGGATAAAACTAAATGATTATCTGGGCAGGGTCAAATGATTATCTGGATGGATGCATGAGTTAGGTTTCACGGCACTGCGACACCAAAATGGTATATAGCGACGATTGATGACAAGGAATGATGAGATAAGATGATGATGGTTTCAGGAAGATGAGTTCGGCTAATCTCATTCGTTGCAAAGCAGCGCATGGGATCAAAACCACCGACCTGCATTGCATTTTGTTTTTTGGCAAAGGGGATAATCTCGGTCTAATAAACAGAAACAATTACCTATGACAATTAAGCCCCTGAACCACGACAAGGTAGGAAGTTCTCTTGGGGAATGACTATCTGGTGATATTATCCGAAATAAATGGCTAAAAATCAAAGATAAAGATTGCAGACGACAAAATTGGCAGACGAAAGACTACATAAAAAATTCACAAGTCTACACACAAATATCTTCCTGCTATAGTTTGTAAATATTAGATGACATCATCCACTTTAAGCAATTGTCGTCTGCTGTTGCTTCTTAAATTTTAGGTATTTTGACTCACTACATATTGAAATGGGTCTCAAATAGTTTGGATCCTTATCAGACACCGCGTTACGCGGCGTCTGATTAAGAGTCCAAACTGTTTGCAAGAGTAACCATTGTATTCGGCGTAAGGAAGTGAAGGAATACAAAATCGCTAAAATGACGGAAGAAAATATAGACTGAAATATTTCAAAAGAAAGTTCGTTTCCGGGTTTTTAAAGCAAGTAACTGGTTAAAGGTTGTTGAAATAGAGCAAAACTTCTCAAAGAGCTTTCTGTTTTAAATTTAAAATTTCATAAAGCTGCAACATTTTCTTTTTGTTTGCTATAGATCTATAGAGAATTTGTCAAAATGCAGAAATTTGGTTTGACATAAAACAAAAAAAAATATTTGACCATTTCACCTACATTGACGATTAACGTTGACTTTGCAAAACCAGTTGAAATCCTAATAAAACCTGTTTTCTGATCAGGGTCAAAACTATTTGGCACTTCTAACACATTTTTTTTTACATTAAAAATTGCAAAAATGTACATGTATTTGGAATACAATTTCAGCCCACAGAGTTTAGTGGACAGTATTATCTTTACGAAATGGTTTAATATGTCGATTAAGTTTTGTGTGAAAGGCTCAACACATTCACTGCCTTACCTCGAGTACGCTAGTTATTTGCAAATAGTTTAGATCCAGATTAGACGCCGCGTCCAGGATACAAACTGTCTACCACTCATTTCAATATTTCTTATGTTAAAATACCTAAAAAAGCAGACGTAAATTGTTTAACATTGATGACGTCATGACAGTGAAGGGGCTAATTGCATGTTATTATCAAATGAATTTGCAAACCAAGTGATCTGAACAAAACAAACTTACAAATGTACGTTAGTGTTGTTTTTTTTCCAGAAAAGAAATACACAAAAAGATGTATTTGATTGTTCGACAATTTTGATACGGAATTATAAGTACGTACAAAGCTTAAAACGTCATAATTTCCTTACACACTCACTTAAAATGCCTAACAAGATATGTCTACTGCAATTAGTGTGGAAAGAAATATCATCATACAGTATGGGGAAACTAATGTCCAGATGACAAACTTATTTTTTTTTACAAAACTGACAATATTTAGAAATAAAATCACAATAAAAGAATGTGTGCAAAGTTCATTTAAGGTTCATGTAACGTCCATGTACGAGAAAAATATACCCAAATTTGAAAAGTTGCAATACTCAATAACTATACCACATTGGCTAAAAATATTTTCACACAGCATAAATAATTAGTCAATGAAAAGGAGCATGCCTAAATTTTCATTAATATAAGTGTACTTGTGATGTCAGAAGATCCAAAAGTAACGAACTTGGAGTGAAAATAGCCTCTTCAGCAGAATATATCAAATCACTTAGTGGCACGTATTTTCGGAAATCTGGTAGAATACATACAAAGAACCGATTACATACTGGGTACTCCTACACAGAATGTCTTACAAAAGTCAGAAAAACCCTTGTAATTGGCCCTTAGAATACCCCATGCTTGATTCAAGGGCAGCCATTTGCATTTTACAAATTTGTAGAAGTTTGCTAACATTTAAAGTCCATTTACTCCAAATGTACAAAACCGATTGACAATTGTTATATACGTGCGGACAGAGAAAAGAACAAGCAATATGATTGATGGAATGTCACTCACCCGAATCACTGCAGTTAGACAATATATCCGTTCAATTATATCAAGGTCACCGAAATATGTCATTTGTCGACTTTTCCGATTAATCCGCATTTTCTCATTTTTTAATATCCATATTTTCAACTTTTATTTCAGTACACTATTGTTGTTTGATACATAAACAATAAAATAAGTGCATTGCGCATTACTTTCGATCACAAATTTCTCCAAATGTCACGATTCTTCAGCGGATTACTTGTCACGAAAGTAATTTCATCCCTGTACAGCTGACCTTTGTTTCAGGAAATTCAAGAGTTTGTCCCTTTAAATCACCTTTTTACACCCATTCAAGTATTCCACATCTTTCCGGCTATTGTAATGTTGATTAATATTTCACTTTGCATTGCGATCTCTATTATATAAAAGCTTACATTGTTGTGAAACTATTCAAGCCTTTGACAGGTACAGGGGTAAATGCTCTTTTTTGTCCTTACTACTTTTTCCCCGTATATTCTGCTTCTGCATTTCACACATACACACACATTAAAATACTGTAATAGTTCATGAGTATAATTATGCAACTACCACCCTGACAACATTACTTCAGTAGTTGTAAGAATTTAAAAACAATCATAAGGGCACAGATATTTGAAAATTTAGTCAGAAACAATCATATATTAGTTTATCTGATGCTCAATTTGGTTTTCGTTCTAGGGGATCCTGCGTTTTACAGTTAATGGAATACATAGATGATTAGTCACATTACATTGAGGGTGATAGAATTTGGGAAAATATATTGTATATTTAGATTTTGTCAAAGCTTTTGAGAGCATAGTACATTAACGTTTTATCGCAAAGTATCAGTATTTGGTATCAGAGGGCCAGTTTTGTCATGGAAACGTGACTTTTTACTGGACGTAGGCAATATGTATCTGTGAAAGGACCCTGGTCTTTTTCGCGGAAAGACATTTTAGGTGGGGTACCCCAGGGAAGTGCCCTGGGACCCATATTATTCATATGTTTATAATAGATGACCCCCTACCCCTGCAGTTATACGTAGTATTGTGAAATTATTCGCTTATGGTACCACACTATACAGCAAAGACATTAAAATTGATATTATCCAGCACGACTTAGCTTAGATGCCTTACACATAGTCAAAGTGGCTGTTGCGTTTTAATGTGAAAAATTACAGAACCATACACTTTGGAGGAGACAACCAATATTACAAGTATACTTTGAACTTTGCGGACATTGAGTCTGCTAGTGAAAAGGGGGATTTAGGGGTAATATAAGGATTAAAAAGTAAGTAGTCATATAGCTGAAAAAGATAACAAATCCAACAGTGTATTATCCTTAAGGTGGTTCGCGGGTCAGCTTATTCTGTGTCAGAATTCTTTGAAACCTTGATTAAATTGAAATATACCATATGGAGAGTGAAATATCGTTAAAATAAAAAAAAGTTACAGTGCCGTTTTTTTCTGACAGGACCTTTTGTCGAAAAAAGCTCCTTTTTTGATAAACAGGAATATTTTCTTTATAAAATGATATAACTCAATAATTTCTGTATATTCAAGTAAACTGTACATAGACTATAAGATATTGGGCAAACAAAAGTATTTTATGACATATTTGTTGGAAATATCAATATTTAAAAAAAGTCAAATTCTGAAAATCTCAAATTACAAAAAATCTAGCTGTTTAACGTACACTTATTTTACTCTTATTAGATAGATATAACTTAATTCTACTAGTCACAAAAAATTAATGAAAATCTACAGTGGAATTTACATTTTATACATGATTTCCTGAAATGCTGACAAAATGTAAACACAAAACGAGTAACCTCCCTTGAGTTCAACTTTAAAATGCCGTCAGCTCTAAATAATACCATAAGTCAAACCTGTAATAAGGGACCATTGAAAACGGTAGCCTGTAGATCTTTAAAGGCAAGTGACTGCTTAATGCATAACAAAAAGTAATCATAAAAGCTCCTTTAGGATCTATCTTTTAGCATTATTTTTGTCCTGTGTTAAGCTGCCATCTGTCATATAGGCTATAAATACTCACAAATTTAGCTGTCACTTGCATCTGATATTATTCATTATTACTTGACTAAACATAGCCTGTCCTTTGATCACTGCGTTATGAAATGACTAGTCACTAAAATCAGACAATTTGTTAAAAAAAGAGTTTTGAACCGAGTGGGAATCGAACCTAGAACCTTTGGATTGCAAGTCTATCACCGTATCCACTGCGCTAACAGAGCAGACACTGAGTAAGATCAAACTTTTCTTTATCTAAATTTTCTACTATAAGCACGTACCGCAACGATCAGGTGAAAGTCATCAGCATTTCCGGAACTCGAGATGCGGGCCGCCCGCTGTCGAACCACCTTAATAATCAGAATGTATGATTACATTTCGAAAAGCTATTTCATATTTTTGTACAAAGCACTCGTCAGGTCAATATGGAAACACTATTATCATGTATTATGGTATATATTCTTAAAAGAAGTGTTTAAAAATTATGTAAGCCTACCAATAAGCGTCTCCTGGATTGTCAACCTTACATGTACCGAAAGATTGGTTTTCAAAAATTGCTTGGTCATCGACGAAGCCGTGGTGATATGATACAATGTTGAAAATTATTTTAAGAATTGGAGGATACATTTAATACATACAGAAAGATTTTACCTTAAAAATATTTTTCGAATTAAAAAAACATCATTAAATTTACAACACTTTTCACAGAGAATTATAAACAACTGGATCTCACTACAGTTTATATAGAATTAAAAATAATAAATTTTGTTGATACATTTATATGCCGGATGAATTATTTTTGTAATCGAAGCTTCAATTACAGTCATGTGTTTGTGTACTTCATTGGATTAGAATCAAATATTGCATACTGTTTAATGAATAATTCAGTTGATAGGGGTCGAAATGGAATATTCTTAATAATTAGAATGACCACACAGCGTCTGGAAACAAACATTTACTTGATGCGCATTTAAAATGATGTTTAAAAAAGCACTAGTAACCACTGTTCCCTCCATTTTACGGATACATTGCAGAATACGTCCCCTCATTGATTTTACGTAACGTTTCAAATACGTTGCCATTCCAACCAAAATGCACTTGGAGGTCATTATGGTATAAATTTGATGATTTGACCCGACCTTGTTATCAAATACATCCGATATGTGTTCAATGGGGCTCATGTCCGACGATAAAACAGGCCAAGGCAGAACGTTAATGTATTTCAGCAAGAAATTGTGTGGTGATACGCGCCGTGTTATGCTTTATACATGTATTGTCAAGCTGAAAATGCCAGGTCCTTCCTTTCTTTTGCATGAATCGAATCACTGTGCTATTTAAAACATTGATGTAACGCTGAGTATTGGCATTTTATTGAATAATAACCAAGTCAATTTCCAGAGTTCCAATTTTCCCAAACCAGACCATAGCGCTGCCACCACCTATTATGTATCTCTCAAACATATCGTTCTCCACGGTCACTCCTCCTTTTTGCGCATTGAGGCGAGCGGACCGTGGCGAGAGATTCTCTTGTCTTCGCGGTAATGAATGTAGCGCTGTTTACAGTGAAACACCTGTATCTGCGCACGTGCAAAGTAAGGAACACGTTTGCAAGCTTAGACGCATAAAGAGACCTGAGATTTGAATAGCAATTGTGTAATCGTTATACGCAATGAAGTCATTATAATCATGTATGTATCTTGCAACATGCGTTAAAACACAGTTATAGAAGAATTCTAGGAAGAGGATGGGGTTATAAAGAAGCAGATCCTCCCGCGAGAGCCCAACAACGATTCTCAATGTATTCTCAAGGTATAATTCAGTTAAAAAAGGATGAAAAAATAATACAGCCTGCATATTTATACATGTAATAATGCTTGACAGAGGCTCGTGTTGCCCACCATACTTTGGAAAAAATAAGTAGTCCCCCATTGCAAAATAGTGTTGTCCTTGAAAATTGTCAAATATTCCATGACTTCTTCTGTTGTTATTTGAGTGGATTTCGTCAGAATTTTGGTCCTACTACCTCATGTAAAGCATATTCTTCAATATAGAGGAAGGATTTGTTGAATTTCAGTAAAGAAAATTTGCTTCACATTTTGGTGCAAATCCAAACATATTGTTCAAAATCAAGATACACAGTTTTCCTTTCAAATTGTAAGCTATCTCATAAGCTTGTTCATTTCAATACGAACATTTTGATATGAAATTATGCAACATTGCTCCATAAATGACCAAAATATCACCTTTCAAAAATGCACCAAAAAACACTATACATGAACCTTAAAGACTTTTCTGACATAGAGCTTAGTCTGAGGAGCAACTACATGCAATGCAATTGTGACCTAAAAAGAAGTTCAGCTAGCTAAATATGTAGCGCATAGGTTGTGTAAATATGTATACCTTTTACGCACAGGTTCGAATCCCGACCGGACCATTTTTTCTTCTTTACAATGTTTTTTTTTTAAATATAAATCATTTTCTTTAACTAATATTTACGTGGATAAGTAAGCGCCTGACACCCATTCACAATTAAGCCAAATTATGTTTTCTGCCTCTTTAAAGGTATTTATTGCTTTATGCTAAAAGTTCATTGTAATTTATTGTTATGGATCGGTATTAGGTGAACGCTATCATTTCCCAATAAACGTGTTTGTCTTGAATACCTCAAGTCCTTTGAAAACAGTTTTCAGCGTAATTAGACAACAGGTAACCCACCGTTTGACCAGTCTTCAAACTGTTTTCAGATTTCAATAAGTCAATATCATTATTGATATATTGGTACTACATGTATAAACAAACGTAGTTATCTATGATTATTGCATTGTATTTGGGATTCGCTTAAGTTTGATATGGTCTTCCTCATTGTACGTGAGGAAGAAAATGCCCACTTTAAGCATTGGCCTGCTTCGTATCATTGCCATTTAAAATGCCTTTTCGCTTTGTGATGCAGAAGGTTGATAAACTTGTTAGCACCTGCCAATGTCTGTTCATCCGTATATATGCCTGTCAGTACCCAAGTCCGTGTATCTGCTTGTCTGTGTTTGTCTATCTGGGTACTTGTCTATTTTGTTGTAAATCTGTTGTCTCTCTTTTGTTTTGAGTTTTATTGTATTGTTTTTAGATGATCGAGCGTTTGCTATAGGCGATGGAAACGTTACTGCCATGCGAACTAACACGACGGTGTATGCTTGGAATGCCCAGTCGCTGTCATCAGAGACGTCCCTCACATTCTCCATACAGTCCTCCGACCCCATAGACACATTTCTTCTCTACAGAATTACTCTGTAAAGTTACCCACGTTTATTCGATATTTACACGTCAATCTGTTACTAATCGTAACGGCTCGCAATTTTAGTGACAACAATTCAAAAAGACTATTCCAATAAAAATACATTAATGATGCAATTTATTTGCTTCTAATGTTAAGATGTTTTCGTAAATGGTGTTTTAAGACAAGTCATCTCTAAAAGCAATATGGCAAGAAATTCCAACAGACGCGTCTGCGCTAAAACTCTTATATCCATTGCAAACAGTTTGGAGCCATATCAGAAGGCCAGGTAACCCGGCGTCTGGTCAGGCTCTAAGCTGTTTGCAACGCAGTTTAAAATGAATCGCCAACATGTTCAAAAAGTTGTTATTTTGGTTAAATTGGGTTTGTGTTTAGTTTCGTTTAACGTTTACATTGTAACCCTTTCACTCTGAATGACACATTAACGCGCATTTGCAAACAGTTTTGGTCCTGATCAGAACCAAAACTGTTTGATACTCTTATCGATATTTATTACGTCATGCAACCTTAAATCTAACTTTGAAACATGATTTGCAGACAACAATACTGAAGCAGACGTCAATAACGCGGTGAAGGGGTAAAACTCTAATTTGATCATGAAATGGTTAACGGGACAGAATAAGGTCCTCTCCACTGTAGCAGGGTTTTACCGTATTTGACACGTGCAATCTCATGTTTGTTACAGTGACATACCGTGCAATACGACCGTGCACGTGACTGATATACAGAGGTCAGAGGTGGCAAACTGGACATGTGAAGATAACTCCTATACAATGGAAGTTCTGAACATATCCAGTAGTTACTTAGAGGTCGAACTACACAACGAAGACTCTCTGGAGGACGCACGATTCTGGTTCGGTTTCCGAGGTAACATGCAGTCCTATTTAAAACACAATACAGTACAATTTCTCTATTACGGCCACTAAAAAGAATACTAATTGATGTGATAAAAGACAGGTGACAGCTTAAAGCAAGGTGACAGTGAAACAGAAAGCTCCTGTAGGAGCTTTCTGTTTTACTGTCGCCTTGCTGTAAGCAGTCACATGTAAATACCTTATAATTAACACAATTTAGCTGTCGTAATAGAGGGGTTCTACTGTAAATAGCCGATATTGTTTGCATACTAATCATGATAGACTGCATACTATTCGTGATAGACCATCAACCGATTAAAAATGCCAAGATGGGCTAGCAGTGGGAAAGACAACGTTCTTTCTCTCTTTCACGAAGTTCAATGCAAAAGCAAAGAAATAAAATTGAGATATTGACAGGTTGTTCAACCCATTGAAACCTAAAGACGAGTATACTCGTTGTTTGCAATGTAACTATGAAGAAAACACTTTTCATATGCAATTAGTGTAGACCGAGAACAATGGACCAGAGTCTACACTGTTTGTCATTTTTAACAACACTATAAAACAGTCATATTGAGTTATAAAACACTATAAAACAGTCATATTGAGTTATAAAACACTATAAAACAGTCATATTGAGTTATAAAACACTATAAAACAGTCATATTGAGTTATAAATGGATAAGACTTTATTTGAAACTGAAATCGTCAAATTGAAGTTTCAGTGGTGAATAGTATGATATATCAATTGACGAGTTATCAAACTCTGAATGACAACCAGTTTTGAGTCTAATCAGACGCCGAGTTTATCCTTTTTATTATACACATATCGAATGGGTTGTTATCTGGTTAAAAAACTCGTCCTGTGGTCTCGTTTTTTAACCAGATAACAACCCATTCTCGTGATATATGTTTCATATCAATCCAAAGAAATTGATTATCCTCTATATACCGGATCTCTTTTTACTATTTAAATTTGAATTTTTCGCACACTTGCTGTCTTAAGGATGGGTTTATCTGAATTATCTTATGTTCCAGCTTCGTCAAATATCACCATAACTTATCCGGTTCCTGAAATGACCACCACTCAAGTGACTCAACCACCTGCGGACACGAGCACTGACTCGTACAATACCTCGACCACAACCAATCCTGATGGGACGGAAAATTATCTTCGTAAGTCTTCTACTGTAACCGCCTTTAGAGTGTTAACTGGTCCCATGGTTCTCAAGCCTTTTGATTGGTCAGATTTGGGCAGATACTTGAATATCGCGTTTTGAAATCGAAAACTTGAGAAATCTTAGGATTTTTAAATTTTTTTTATGGTAGGCCTGATACTTACTCGCAAATTTGACCAATCAAACGTTTGTGAACAATATCAGGCTCATATCAAACGCCTCATAAAACCATTAATTCTGTCACTACAATAATACTTCACTGTCAAGCTCGACAGCACCAATAATTGCAAATAGTTTTGATCCTGACCAAACGCCGCGTCACATGGTTATGGTGGCAGTGAAAGGGTAACCTCTATTGCTTAACCCAGTGAGCCCTAGTGACGCATATATGCGTCCTTTACCAAAAGTGTACCTGTTAGGAGTACACTGGTCTAATGCAAACAGGGAAGTCCCTGATTAGAGGGCTCCTGCAGGGGGCCTCTAATCAGGGACTCCACTGTTTGTCATTTTGCAATATATTATAAAAACAACAACTCCTAAATAGTAAAACATGGATCAGTCTTTATTGTAAACTGGAAATGTCTATTGGAATTTTCAGGAGATAATGAGTTAACTTTGTCGCATGCAGTCTGTTTCTCTGTACAGTCTAAATGAAGAAACACGGTTACGCGTGCCAAAATGCGGTGATTTATTTTATTTCTGATTTTAGTCCAAACTCCTTGCAAAAGTCAGTCAACAAACCCTTGATATAAAGGATCCCAACTAATTGACGTTCAACGTGCTTTTTACAGTTAATAGATATACGGATACACTTTCAAATTCTTTTCTTTTAAATATACTTCTACTTCTATAATGACACGGCCTCCGTCAAAAAGTTGATTGTTTTCTGCCGTTTTGGGGATACATATATGTAATATATATGCCATAACATAAATGTAACAGTTAACACCACATAGGATACTACATTTGTTTAAGCTTCGTAAGCTTGTGTTTAACTTATGGAACGAAAGAGAGTTATAATTAACAATTCTGATATATTTCAGGAAATATTATCCTCAGTATATCTATTCCATTCGTTGTCATCTTTTGTGTACTTGTGGTCATAACGTTGTGTGTTATGCATCATCGTCAGGACAACGAGGTCAGTATACTTTAGTATTACATGTCCCTATAATTTGAGCATTTTCATACAGTCTAACAACGATAAGTCAAACTAACTTACCTCATTCTTATCCCTACTTCTACAGTTGCATTTCAAAAACTGATAATTGAGCCGTGCCATATAGTATTTTAAGCTGTGTAGATGAAGGCCAGCCGCCGCGTCAAAGACGCGGCGGCTAGCCTTTATCTACACTGTTTAAACATACATGTATCTAAAGCAGTTTATGTAACTATATTATACACGGTTTTTGGCAATGTAGACCAAATTACAAAGCCTGGAACAATAACGGTTCTTGGTCTGTAAAATTTTCCAATGCAATAAGGCAGGTTTTGGGCTGGCACGGTTCATTTATGTCTTTGAGTAAATTGTACATTAGTATCTAAATAAGGCATGATAGGCCTATCTTGAAAAAAGTATGTATACTTTGGTTTGATTTAAACACGTAAAAGAGCCAATAATGACGCTTTTATGTACTCGTATATTGCTAGTGATAAAATGAATTTACTTAAGTCGTTTTTAATCACGTTTAAATGTTAAAAGGTGGCAAAGCTTTGGAACATTGGTAAGTTCGACTTAATCGCTGCCGTGTTATTTAGGTTCGACTGACAAGTTTTTGGTGAAAGAAACTACTATAACTTGGATTAAATTGTGAATTATTATTGTAAATAAAGCCTGTTTTAGACCACCATCTGCTTGGATATGAAAAATATTTCTTTTGATACATGTACATGTTTACGGCTGCATAAATTTCTGCATTGCGGGAATAAATTAAATGCGCTAAAAGGCGATGTTATTGGGGGGAAGGGTTAATGTGTCGTAAAGGCCTACCAATACGGGGTCCAATGGGTGCCGCATTGCAGAAAAACAGGCGCCCCGTCGAGTGCACTTTCCATACGTTGTGATTCCTGTTCATTTATCCAATTTCGATGTTTTTACTCATCTTCTAGTGATTTAAAGATATGATTTCTTACTCGATATTAGATAATAAAATCAATTAAACACTTAAATTGCAGAGCGTAAGGGAAGAAAGACGTATTTCAGACGAAATGGAAAAGTATTTCGTGGTCTCGACGGAATACACGACGGTACGTATAGTTAGAACTTAAACGTAACTAAACATAACAGCTGTGAAATCAAATGTAGAAAGGCATGTTTAAAAAGCGTTGATGATGTATTTAATTCCGAGTTGTTAACCGTTTGGAACCTGACCATACATTAAATACAGACATGGGTGTTATTGCTTCACTACCAATAGTTCCTATAACCAGCCAAGCCATCCGCCTCTGAATGCTTCGAACCCTACCTCGATACACTCTCAGGATGGGTGTCCACAGTGATGCTCATTCTCTATGTGCTAAGTGGATTTCCAGCTACCTCGTGTGTCCTTGTCCACAAAAAACAGGATGCTCTAATGCCCTTTCAGCTGTTTGAACTTCTGTTGGGTCTACCAATCGTCTCGTACCACCTGACAAGCTCGGAACTAAACAAACAAAAGTCACAAATATTGGGCAGAAAATTCTCTCCAACCGACTTCAACAAGGAAGAGCTATGCTTCCCATTCATGCGTCTTAGATTGTATCATGAGACTATCACTGAGATACTAGGTGTCTGTTCTGGTTCCAGGCAGTTGCAGTTGACTTTTATTCATTGAGTACAAAATAGTCCAGTGTGAAAGAACAAAGAAATTTAAAGATGCAAACCCTCTTTAAATTTTCGGTTGATAATACAGCTTAAAGCAACACGAAAAGTAAAACAGAAAACCCCTTTACAAGCTTTCCGTTTTACATTTGTTTTAACCAGTATCTTGTCTTTAAAACTAATCGATTAATTTTATTTTAGTGGTCGTAAAAGAGAGGTTTAAAATTATGTGCTCAAAATAGTTGGTTAAACATAATCGTCGTCCAACAATTACAAACTTGTGAAATACAAACAGATATCGATAACTCGAACACATAGTTGGTCCTTTTTCGACTGTGACATTGCTATACTTCGAACTCGCTTTAGTCGACCACGGTAGCTCACATTCTAGCTTGATATAAAATTATTTTATGTTCGACTTTTACGGTTTATTTAGATTCGAGTATACATTTGTATAACCATATTAGAATAAATCCAAAAATAGCTTACTCTAAAATCTCAGTTCATATCGTTGAGATGATGTATTATTACATGAAAGTTTCTTGAAATAGGTGAAAACGGGGCCGGTTTTGGACGAAGCGCCTGCTGAATTGCCGGAAGCCCCATCCGCTTGCCGTTATGACGATGGCATGGAGACATCCAATCACGACCAGGAAACCACAACACAGAAGAAAGTGGAAATGACAACAGAAATTTGACACTATTATTCCATGTATCTAGCCTACATTTTAGTTACACAGGGCTGCTAGTTCTCCGGAGTTTTCCGAAAGTTTTGGATTTTTATCCCAGCAGATGATAGCTTAAGATGATATTTAGCAGAATGCGCATTAAATCGCGTTCTGTCTTATTTTCAATCTGCTTGAAGTAATCGCGCTTGAAATATAGAAAAAATGGAAACTTTAGGATTTTTCATTTAACAGTTTGCTAAAAGTATTGACAATCATTTGTATAGCATAGTGGATAAGACGTTATTCTTTGCCAATAAACGTGGTTGTGCTTAAACAATTATTTCATTGCAAACAGTTTGGAGCCAGTTCATACGCCAAACTGTGTGTCACTCAGATTTAAATGAAACATATTCCAGACGCTTTCATTTTCTGCTTTCAAACTGTTTGTATTAGTTGTATTAGAAATAATCATTGTGAAACAAACGCGTTTGCTTGGACTGTATACTGTAATTCCATCTGCAAGCTGTATAAAACGCTTTTTCTGTATTCCAGTGCAAACTATAGGACATACAGTGGAGAATGTGTTATTCTTCCCCAATAAACGCGTTTACGCTAAAACTATTATTTGCAGTGCAAACAGTTTGGAGCCAGATCAGACGCCGGGTAACCCGGCGTCTGATCAGGCTGCAAACTGTTTGCCACCAAGATAAAATGAAATATCAGAATTGTCCAAAAGTTGTTCTTTTCTACGTTTTAGTGCTTTGCGTTTGCGTACATTTGCGTTTAAACGGGAAAGAATAACAGATTCTCCACTGTAGAAACTGCTACTCAGACTATCAATGGCGATCTTTCTTTTTCATGTTTTTATGGGGTGTATATCAGAACGTTTGCAACTAAGTCGAAACAGAGGATAATACATTATTCTTTCCCAATAAAAGCATTCGTGCTAAAACATTTATATTCATTTCACACAGCTTGAAGCTGGATCTATTTAGAATTTATCTATACATAATTATAGACTCTAGATATTATTAAACACCGCCACATTTTAAATCAGCATGCCACTTCTCTGATCCCGAAATCATACCTTTGTTCACAAAAATAAAGTGAAAGTAGGTTCTACTTAAAGGAAAACGGACAGCTGATGACAATATGGTCTTAGATCCTAGATTTTATCCTAAAAGCAACATTCATGAAGGTCCTGCAATTATTACTCATCGATAAGGTACGAAAAAGATCGATTTACTGCATACAGGTAAGCTATCGCTAATTGGAACGGGCGCCGCCATATTGGCAAAGCTATCATTCGGAACCCTCGATTTTTATCCATTTTGTGACGACACAAAGGCCTAAACGCTGATTGGCTCTTTCACTCAACCACTGTAACTTGGACGGACATTTCACACTTCGTCAGTAAGGGTAACGGCAAGCTTAATTCAAGGTCGCATACAGTTAAAAAAAAAAAAAGACAATAGATAGATGGTACATGTATATTCATATTGATTATGATGAACTTGAAAGGTCGTGTAGATCCAGAAACGATCAGAAGCTATCGTTAATCGGCTTAGAGAAATGTCCGTTCCAATTCCCAGCTATAGAATCTGGGAAAACAATGCTGCGAAATGGCTAACAGTAGAGTATGGCGACATCCATAATACCTTGATTGATGATTATAATAATAGATCTAGATCTACAATAAAAAAAAATCTGATAATCAGTGCGATATTGTGCTGATCGAGACCTAAATCTTGAACTGGCTTAGATCTACCAACTCGTTTACAAATCAGCATTTTCTAGCTGGTTCGTCTCGGTTTAGGAATTCAACGCTACAGAAATTCTTAATGAAAAAAGTCTCATTACTAGATCTACATATTGTACGGGTAGATCTAGATCGGTTTTTTCTTTCTTAATTTAATCATCGCGATTCTCTAGATCCCGATCTGATAGAGCGATCTTACTTGAGTCCAAATCCGATTTTGATTGGATCTAGTTTTATCGTTCTTATTTCTGGGTGTAGTTTTACACTTGTCGTTTCTGTAGAAAAAAATTCAAACAACTTTTAGATAGGCCTAAATGAATTTTAATTTAAGATTTAAATTCGAGTTTTATGGTAGACTCTAGCCTTTTTAAAAAAGCAGCATACACATCTAGATCAATACATATACTGAAGAAAATAGTTTCAATATCATACTGTCACAAATAAAAATCATAAGAAATATTTTCTATATTTTAGCAGATAAAAGCTTAAAGCAGGCTGAAAGTATTTTCAACCTGTTTTAAGTGGTCACATATTTTCAGAAGTAGAAACAGGGTAAAAGGCTCGTGGCGTGTAATCGCATATTTAAGTAGCCAAATTGCTAGCCTGTGTTTAAAATCACAACCCTGTTTGGCAAGTGCGGCTAATAAGATTACGTAATATGGATATTTATGTCCTTCAGGCATAAAGCTTCTTACTTCTTCACAGAGGGGGTCTTAGGCAGAAAGGGGTTGTGTATAATTATTTCCGGTCCATATCGTACAATTTGCAAGGCAGCTTAATTGATTAGTGGTTGATGATGAATGTCAGCATAAAATGCGATCTTAATCAAAGCCGCCTGCTGAAATATGTCCTGAATCTGTTTCGATTATGATTTTCATAGATCTTTATATAAGCTCAAGATATATAACGATAAGTAAAAAACGACATTAATACAATAAATGAGCACTCGGGTCACGTCATCTAGAGCGTTCAGTTTTGACCCAGATCAGAATATCAAATACTTTGTTCAGCAGACAATTAATCAGTTTGGATCTTAATCAGACATTGCCAGTCTCAATTGCTAGATGATAAATTGATATTCCACATTTGTCATGTCAATGACTGTGCAAAAAGTTCAGCAACAGTTTGGATCCAACTGAGATATTGAGAAACTCTGTGATTGAAAATCCAAACTAAGGTTTGAATGTATTGAAAAGCTCAATGAAGAAACTTTTATCCGTACGAGAGACTGACAAACAGTTAGGACCCAGATCGGAATCAAAACTGACTGTACTTAAAGGTCAGCAACAGTTTGGATCCAAATGAGATATTGAGAAACTCTGTGATTGAGACCTGGATGTTGCGATACCGAGAATAAATGGTCTATTTTCTAAAAATGTATGTCCGATTGAGGACCAGAACTGATGTTAAACGTCACGGAAAATTCATAACAGACCAGAAAAATAATTTGATCCCCCTTATTTTATTAAATAAAAACGTAATACCTCATCCGTTTTGTACTGGATGCAGAGACAGTGTATAGCCATATGGCTATACACTGTCTCTGACTGGATGTTATAAAAATCGGCACATGTATTATCGTCTTTATCTGCTCGTGTTTTAGTCGTAGCCCCGTAAAAAAACGAAGATATCCTGGAGCCGATGTTTATGATTAATATTTACGGAAATATTAACAGATAAGACTAAATATATCGGAGAAACTTTTTTCGAAAGTCACAGGGCTTCGATGCCTTTATTCACAACCAGTATGCAAATATTATCAAGAGTATCCGTGCCCGATTCCGGTGTCTTATGATATTTGCCTGATAATACGCTACCTCAAGTATGGCTGGATTAAGCACTAATAGCTCGAAATTTTGATGGTTCTGCTATGCACTCATTGTCACCAAGACACCCAATCGTCATTTCATTTGTTCTTCAGCAAGTATTAAACTCCTTTGTAGGCATTTATACACAAGTATTGCAGTCGCAAATTCGTCCGGCGAATGCGCTTTCTCTTCGCCCGACCCGTCGTAGTCTCTGTCTTCTAATATTACATTCTCTGATAATTTAGGATCGAAATCGTAACACTGAAGTTCTAAAGTGTTTTTACCTTCCTCCACATGCCCAATTTTTCTCAGTACTTCAGTTTATTAATGTTATCGATGTAAATTCCGCGCACTCTACGGCATTCCCGGTTAGACTCGCTATAACCGGAAGGTCGCGGAAGGCCTTAGTTACGTCACACAGGTAAACAAAATGGCGGCCCCCATGGTCGCTTGCACAGTCATATATCACAAAGTTTAAACGGCTCTAACTACTTCATTTTTTATTAATTTTCAAAATTTCAAAGGCAGAAGGCGATTTTTTTTCAATATCTTTCATTTAAAAGATATTTATCACCAGCTGTCCATTTCCCTTTAAATAATAATAAATATATATACTTCAGAGAGTAATGTTTATTCACTAGAGAGGAAATAATTGTTTTAAATCGTTTCACTGTTTCTTCTAATAATACAGATATCAAAATTCTCGAATTTTCATTTTTAAGGAACTAGTATTATCCTTCGATAGTATATATTTCAAGGACCACAATGGAAATAAGAAAACTATTTTCCTTTTTTGTGTAATCCTTGGTTTGTAGTGCGCATTACATGACTCATATACGTTTACTTGAATTATGCTTTGCCATGTTATGTACACTTTATACCGAAATAAATCTATCTATCTATAGATATTAGATAGCAGTTTGTGTAACATTCAAATTTTCAATCCTCGAAAACAAGAATGTCACCCGAGGCGACGCCAATTTTAACACAAGTGCTATGATTTGAACAAACTTGATAGAGAACATGTAGGTGATGCTTTACGCCAAATATCTAAGCTCTGGCCAATGTAGTTTTTTACAAGAATATTTTTTAAGATTTCTTTATTTTTTCACTTTGGTTGCCATGGCAAATTTGAAGATGTTGACACAAGAAACATTTCTGTAAGCTTTGGTTGAAATCTGTTAAGCGGTATAGGAGGAAATGTCCTTTGAAGCACGGACACAGGGCCATCACAATAGCTCACCTTGAGCCTTTGGCTCAGGTGAGCTTAAATGGGCTATAACTTTGCTTCTGGTTGAGCTTGAGATACCAAACAAGTACCAATCAAGAATACGCATTTAATAAACACTTATGCCCCCGGTGGCATCCTTGACAATATATTCTGATTTTTTTCTAAGTCCAAATTAGGTCAAGGTCAAGGTCAAAATCAAGGTTGGGTAATATTGGTGGATTGGTAGTGATCCAAGGCAACAACTGTATAAGTATCAAAGTATTGTAGTCAGTTATGCTGATGCTAGACGAAACGGTAAAATCTAGTTAACCAAGAAATAGCCCATTTTAAATATTCTAAGTCCAAATTAGGTCAAGGTCAAGGTCAAAATCAAGGTTGTGTGATATTGGTGGATAGGGAATGGTCCAAGGCAACAACTGTATATGAATCTAAGCATTTGAGTAAGCGGTGTTGATGCTAGACGAAACGGTAAAATCTGCTTAACCTGTTACGGACGGAAGGACGGATGCACGGAGGGACGGACGGACAGGACGATTTCTATATGCCTCCGCATTTATAGATGCCGGGGGCATAAAAAGTAGAGACACACGACGTTAAGTTGAGGTATAACTCAAATGAAATTAATAATTGAATACTTCTGCTGCATGAAAAAACCGTAGCAATATTGACGTCACTTTGTCACAATAAACCAGTCACTTGTGTATATGTTTCGTTACTAGACCGTAGCAATATGGCACTTACTCGTAATGGAGAAATATGTATACAATATGTTCAGTCTTTAGAAATGCTAATGGTTTCTTTATCTGGAATATGTCCTATACTCATACAGGTATGTACATTTTCTGTGTTGCAGCCTCTGACATTAACATTTATAGATGAAAGGCATTGTTTATTTCTCAATAAACCGGTTATGTTAATACATTTATTTCCATTGCACTTTATTAACAGAACCCTGTTATTTGAGAAATAAACAATTGCAAAAAACGTAAATAATACAAAAACATCTTTGTTCTACAAAGCACTAGGCATCTATACCTTCAGAAGGTCATGTCCAGTACATAACGTTAAGCATTATTTGATATTGTGTTAAACAAAAGTAACCCATTTACAATCTTATCCCGAGTATAACAGTTATTTACAACCAGTATTGGATCCTTATAAGACGCCGCGTAATGCGGTGTCTGAACAAGAACCAAACGAATTGCCACTCATTTCAATATGGATTTGGTCAAAAAAGTTAAATTTTAATTTTGAAAAATTAATGCAGATGACAATTGTTGAACATTGATGAAGGCATGACAGTTAGTGGATTGAACTCAGTGTCATTATCGAATTATCAGTTTCTTATACATATGAGAAAAGTAAAGTGTCTTTTAAAATTGATTACACAATATGTTGAAACGCGATAAGATGATCTGACGAGGATTCTTGGAAATGATCGTCTAAATTCGGAATTCTGGTGGCAAAGATGGTGACCATATAATTCTTAGTCAGAACGGATCACAATTCATTTTTACGAAGTGTTGCACCCAGTTTAATTGGTCTCTTAGGTCGCAGAAAACCTTCCATTATCGACAATTCAAGGGGTTCCTGAAATAAGTATTCAAAGTAAGCATGTTCTTATAGCGTTCGATGCTGAGTGTTGCTTCGTCTGCAAGAACGGTCGTCTGCTACTGTTCTAAATATAGAATTTTAACAAACTGCAAATTAGTACCAGTCTGATACATACATTTTCTTTGTGTCCTGTTAAGATCCCGCACAACGCGACGTATAATCTCGATTTAACCTATTACCCCATAAAGACGCCTTTTTACGTCTTTAATTTATTCCTCCCCTGAAGAAAATACTTTTAATTTATACAGTAATGAATAAGTATTGTAAGATTTATTTCTATATTTTAGTAGATTATAACTTAAAGTAGGCTGAAAGTAAAGCAGAATGTGCCTTAAGGCACATTCTGCTTCACTTTCAACCTGCTTTAAGTGATCACTTATTTTCAATACTAGAAACGGGCTATGTGGTAATGATTTAAACTGTTTGAAAATGTAGTCACAGTTTCACCTCTGGCATGCTAAGAGTTGAAATATATTTTGAAATCATAATTATATTTCAATATGCTACGTTGTTATGTCCCGTTTAAATAAAGCTAATTGCAAATGCAGTGCAATGAATTGTAGAAATTACGTTTGTTTAAATGAATACATATAGGATCTGATATGAATCGATGTTTAAGACAAGCTGATCTCAAACTCGTCTAGAATTGAAATGTTATTAAGTGAGCCTTGGCAAGCTGAACAACTTTTCTATTTTTGACGTATTTGAGATCAACTTGTCTTAAACATCGACGAGTGACAGATTATTTTTCTCACATAACCAACGTTTTTACGTTATATATTTTAAAGCAATAGGCATTTGTTTGGAATCCCGGTGACGTCAAAACGCCTTTATAAATAGTGACGCCATCAAATTGATCTCACACATGTTGGAGACAAGGATATTTGTGATCGTTGTTCGCTATAAAAAACAGGGGTAGTTAATGTGAGAAATCTGATTCTAAATCATTTGACATTCAAATTTTATCCTTTGCACGCTAACAACGAATCTGTCACTATATATGCTACACGTTGTCTCATCTGGATCCAAACTGGTTGACACTTTGACCATTTTAAAAATAAAATTTTAGAGAATTCTCTCATTTTAAATAAGTAGCAGTCTAGCAGACAACTCACAGTAGAGAATTAGTTATTTCTTCCCATTTAAACGCGAACGAAACGCAAACTCATTGCAAGAAAACGGGAAAATGACCTTTTTGATAATTCTGACTATTTATTTTAATATGAGTGGCAAAAAGTTTTGAGCCTGATTAGACGCCGGGTTACCCTGCGTCTGATATGGCTCAAAACTGTTTGCAAAGGAAATCAAAGTTTTAGCGTAAACGTGATTTTTAGGAAAGATTAACACATTCTCCATTGTAATGAATGTGCGTTCAAAAAGCTAAAAGCAATGTCTACAATGTTGTTATCTAAATAGAGGATCTTGTATGAGTACTCATTATTTATAACTTTTAATAAACGAGTTGGCTAAAATAATATGACGCGAGCCTTGGTGAGTTTATTAAAAAATGATAAATAATGAGCACGAATGTGAGATTCTATTTATCACATAACAAGTTTAAGCATTTATTAAATTGATTGAAGCCGTAGTTTGTAGACCCTCCTCATATAGATTTTCCGCCAAAACGTTACGTTGTTTACGTCAACGTAATAGTAAAAGACGTCATTTCGAGTCCCGCTACATGCAGCGCTTGTGGACGAACAAGTTGGGCCGGAGCCCAAAAAACGATATTCCACTAGTGGATTACGATATTTATACAATCGCTTTATGCAACTCCCAGACCGCAAATTATGTGATAAATGCTGTTACATCGTTCTTGCAGTTAATTTTGTTCACTTGTAAAATAAATCACGTTTTCCCTCATTTATCCATTGGATCATAGTGACGCATATATGCCCCCCTGGACAAATAGCTTCACTGTGAAGAGTATACGCTTGTCTTTTGCAAATGATGTAGACACAGATCATGAGCCCTTTTATGAGCCCTTTGATTAGGATATGCATTGCAAAATAAACTAGACTAAATCAAAATTAGACTAGTCATTTTGAATTTAAGGGGTCAAAAACTTAAATAAGAATCAACCCACCTCGGTTTCGTTGAGTTTGGTGAATTTCATCTTTTTCATCACATGGATAGCGGCTACCTTGGCTTGAAATAGAGCCAGTCTCATGCCTATACAGTTTCGCGGTCCGTGTCCGAATGGCATAAATGAGACAGGATCACGCTTCTGTTTTTCTTCTGGCGAAAAACTAGTAATGTAGCAATAAGACAATACTTAACAAGCATGGTTTAACTTTTGAAACAGTTTGGATAACTTTTTTATTCCAACCTGCTTTAACCCGTTACTCAATACATTTAACGCATTCGATTTATTCCTCCATTAACACAGTTAGTTTTTAAGTTATGCACCATCAGAACTGTTTTCTAATAAGATAGCATATAGAAGCTTAGAGCAGGCAAAAAGTAAAGTAGAATACTCCTTTATCAACCATAAATTGCCCATACAGTAAACACATTATAGAGAAAAAGGGTTATCAGGGTATCAAAAGTATTCATCTGTCAAACTTTTTAAAACATATTTTATAGCATAAATACTATAACATATATGTTCCATGTTAATTTCAGTATAAAAAAGCATACCTAATTGTTCAACTTCAGACATGTATAATGACGAAACAGCCGTTCTTTTAACCACATAAACTTTTCTAAAACAGTTTCAGAGTAAACGCATTTTTGCTAAACACCTTGTTTATGTTTATCGCAACCCGCCCATAGCTTGTAAAGAGTAACATGAACGTCTCGATTCAATTCAATATCGTTATAAATTATGGCATTACATATACATATCTATCTATTGCTATTATATTGGCGGTATAAACATAGGAATAACTATTCCAGCTGAATTTCATACAGTGAATAAACCGTGTCTTTCTCTAATTAAAAGGAGTTGTCAACAAGTTCACTAATGTTCTAAATTTCAGTACAATCCGCTCAGATAAGTGATGTTTAAAGGAGAATAACGCGTTCCCCCCGCTTAAGTTATTTATTTTAAGACAATAGTTAGAAGTATACAATGAACACACCTTTCGGGGTTGAAACATTCTGGATCCTCAAACAGTTTAGGATCGTGATGGAAATGCCAGATGGAATACTGCAGCATAGTATTGCCTGGGAACCAGTGGCCATCTAACAACACATCTTTGTACAAGGATGTCGTTCTGTTCATTCTAAGTGTAGACAAAATTGACAATCTTAACCCATTTATGCATTTAAGTTGATTATTCCGTGCATATTTTAAGTGAATCCATATTTTATTGAATAGATTTCTGACTTAAGTTATAACATTTTTATCATAGAAATTCTCATTAGCAAAATGTGCAGATCAGATCATACTCCGTATTATTAAGCGCCTGAGCTTAGGGCTGCCATAATTTGATCTTGAAAACCCTAAAATTGCCAAATTTTCTATTCTCCAAGCGCTTACTTAAAGCAAGATGGAAGTAACGCAGAATGTGCCAAAATGTGCATTCTGCTTTACTTTCAGCTTGCTTTTAGCTACCATCTGCTAGGATAAAAATACGAAGAATTTGGAAATTCCTGAGAAATGGAGACCCTGTGATCAGAGTCAGTACTTTTGCCTGTGTCCCTTGTATGAAACAGTAGGCACAGATTGGATATCGATACTTCTGCAACTTGAGTGTATTTCAATATTTGCATCTGGAATACCTGCCTTAATGCTTTAAACATAGACATAGTTGGTTTTGCGCACACGCGTGTAATGGGAACTAATAACGACTTCTTCACTGTTCAAGGTTATACTTTATTAACGTCAATTTTATCCTTCTCTTGTCAATGCCACTGTCCAACGTTCAAAACACAAAATGATTTTGACATTAAATTGCAGATGCAAAAATTGCCGATGAAAGACGCTAGTCATATCTTTACTAAATATGCAAATAGTTTGGGTTTAGATCAGTCGCCACGACATGTGGCATCTGAACGGGACGGTCACGCAAGCTGTTTGAGTATCGTTTTAAGGTTTCTGAAGACTAAATTGGCTTTGAAAATAAGTATTTGAAAAACAATAACAAGCAGACAATGGTGTACCAGGCGGAAGGTAAAGCAATATACATTCTAGCTGCAGCAATGATGCAGGAATTGTTGGATTTGTTATGTATTTATAAACGTTGCATTAAAACATTTCAGTCATATCACGACGGCCAGCTTATTAAAGTGAGGAAAACCACATACGCCCTTTTTGCCCTGTTCCAGCCACAAATCGGCAACCTGTAGAACAACCGACTTTCCGCAAGCCACACATTAAAAACCCAAATGCTAAGATCGGGATTCGAACCCGCAGCGGTTAGGAGCGTTGTGATGTTAGTCACAGTAACTACATGTATACTAATAATTGGTCTTGAGTCCTCTCCCACACTGATACAGTATTACATTTGATTGCTTGTTTATATTTCCGGGGTTTATAAGTGTTTATGCTTCCCCCACCGAGTGCGCGTGTGTTCAAAAGTATGTTATCAGCTACAAACGGAAAATAGACTGTATACAAACCGGACGTACAGTGGAGAATCTGTTATTCTTTCCCGTTTAAACGCAAACGCAAACGCAAAGCACTAAAACATAGAAAAGAACAACTTTTGGACAATTCTGATAATTCTTGTTTATCTTGGTGGCAAACAGTTTGAAGCCTGATCAGACGCCGGGTTACCCGGCGTCTGATCTGGCTCCAAACTGTTTGCACTGCAAATAATAGTTTTAGCGTAAACGCGTTTATTGGGAAAGAATAACAGATTCTCCACTGTAGGTGTCAACAATTTTCATACGTCAGACTGTTTGCAACTCAGACTTCACAGATCTAAATCACTCTCACGCTTAGTGGTTTGTTTTGTGTAATCTTGAAAACATACCGTGTTTTATTATACTTACCTAATCAGTGGCGGGTACATTCTAAGTGTTTCAGAAATCACTTGATCCAGGTATGGTAGATCAGCTATGTCATCATATTTAACATGAACCTCGTTGTCCTGAGATAAAATTGTGGCAATGAATTGGTAACTATTTGCAAGTTGGGTAATAATTGTCGTGTGCAATGTTCTACAAATACCACTGTCTAAACGTTGTCTCAAAACTGCATCAGATTATCAAAAAATCAAGCTTGATATTGACGCTGAGCGGCGTCTCACCAGAATAAAACATCCTCATACACGGATATATGACTATTCAGTAATTACAATTACAACATAACAGACAGCGCAAGACAGTGTCCCGGGGGCTAATTAAACCTACCATGCACCACAAAGGTCAAAATGTCATGGATGTCAAATTGTTCAACAAGACCTTCTGCATAACACAAATAAATGTACCCGAGAATGAACTCATTTCCAACTGTGTAAAATCATGCTGCTTCAATGGCAACCCATATGTATTTTAAGATGATGGTTTATATGGAAAATTGATTTTATCTCTTCTAGATTTCCAGTAACACATTGCGCTTTCAGATAACATTCCATTATGCAAATTATCTATGAATATTCATGAAATTGTTGTTTGTAATGAAATGTATGTCAAATTCACGACATATTACTGATATTAAGTTCTTAAAGCTGTTATCTGACAGATAGACTATCAGAACCTGAAATTCAAACCTTACTTGTTAACTGAGTAAACATACATGCAAATTATCTACTTGCAGATTCATAAATATTGATGAATATTAACCGTTTGATAACATGAGAGACGTTAAATACACAGTGCATAAGCGCATACCATATCAATTGGGGTTAAATATGATTTCGGCTAATCAAAGCAGCATATTGGATCAAAACCAACGACATTCCTCCCAATTAGTTATTGGTAGAGAACTACATTAGAAATCTAAGCAATGTGACTGTAATACAGAAAGCTCATTGCTTTAACCTGCTACCTTTATTTCATACAATCAATAAGCCTTCATTTTCAAGGTTGTAATAGAGAGGTTGTTATGTAGTGGTAGAACTATGTTAATTATGTAAGCGAAGTGAACATGTGATGTCATTTCATTGTGGTCAATGTCATACGTCAAGTCATCACTCCTTGACAGACCGGTTTAAATTTTAATCTTTCAGGGCTGTCATAAGTTGATCTTGAAAAATCCTTAGATTTCAAAAGTTTCTATTTTTCATGCGCGATTACTTAAAGCAGGTTGGAAGTAAAGCAGAATGCGCCTTTTGACGCATTCTGCTTTACTTTCAGCCTGCTTTAAGCCACCATCTGATAGGATTAAAATATGAAGATCTCGGAAAATCCGGAGTAATGGCAGCCCTGTTTGGGTTGAGCTTATCTATTTAATTGCACATTTACCTGAAATTGATAGATCTGATTGTTCATAAAACATTGATAAAAATACAGTTAGTTTTAACCAAATTTCTAGCTGTCTTCTTAATTCGCGAGTATAAATCCTTAGTATGAGTGAGTTTATTTGACCCTCAAGACAACGACATTTAAGTAACGAAAATACATGGAAACTTATTTGGGTTACATCATAAATAGAATATAACATTTGTGTTCATGATTTTCTAAACGACAGTGACTCGTTAAATAAAATACCTTTTTATAGTTCAGTTCAGTTCAACATTTATTGTGTATAAGCCCTATATTGTCAATGCTTATTTCTAATTTAAATGTGTTTAAAATTAAATGCAATGACATTTTACAACAAAAATGCTTACTTGTGAAATAAACATATGAAGGAAAATACGAAGAGGTGTATAAATCTCTGCATCATTATACAGTGTTCCCTCCCTACAAGGGGCCTCCCAACAACGACTCCCTCCTTACAACGACCCTTGTCGCAGTTCCCTAAACTGGACAATTATATCGTCTGCTTAAAATTGTCGTCTACTGTTAAATAATGGACATTTTGAGAGAATAAAAAACATAATGAACAGTGTCAAACAGCTTGAATCCAGATCAGACGCCGCGTTACGTGGCGTCTGATCTGGATTCAAGCTGTATGCAAATTTACCTCCCTATAACGACTCACTCCGAACAACGCACACTATTTGTGTCGCCCGTTTGGTGTCATTGTGGAGAGGGAGTGATGTGCATGTAAGTCATAAAGGAAACTGCTCGGTGAGATTACCGATGGAAACTTGTTGTTTATTTCCTCGACAAGCCTTTCCTGTATTTCTGGATGTGTCGCCATGGCATACGCGAAGTATGTTAACAGAGAAGACGTAGTGTCATACCCAGCTACAAAGGCAATAAATCCCAGCGCCAAAAGCTCATCCTTGGACAGCTCTGAAATTCAGTGGAGAACATGGTATTGTTTCTCGTTTAAACGAAACTAAACATAATATCATATAATGTTGAACATGATAGCCTTTTTAAGAATATTCTGACGAGTTACTTTTACATGAGTGGCAAAGATCGGAAAACAGTTTTGAGTCTGGTCAGACACCGGTAGACCGGCACCGGATCCGGCTCCAAAACTGTTTGGAATGAAATAATGGTAAGAGAAGAAACGCGTTTATCAGGAAGAATGGTGTCATTTCCAGTATAATACAATACCAACAATAAATGATTGAAAGTTTACACATAAAATCTTAATACCGAAATTTTAATCCATCTGTTAAGAAACATAACATAGAGAAGACGTTATCATGTCCGTGTTAAAACGCGCTCGCGTTTAAACAAGTATGGTACATCAACTTGTTTGAAACCAGGCGCCAAGTTTGACATGTTTGCAACTCTGATACAAATAAACATTAACATCTTCAAAATACTTCCATTCCTAGAACGACATATTGATTCGAGTTTCAAACTTTGAAATATTGATCCTGATAAGACGAATATAAGACATAGAGCGGAGAGGAGATGCATAGTTCTTAATGAACTATCTGTTTATATGCATAGTTCTTAATGAACTATCTGTTTCATTGACACACTGCTAAATAGTATCTGTATTCAGTATTTTTGTGGTAATGGATACTAATGACTAAGTTGAGTGTAAAGAATAAGTATACAGTTAAACTTCGATTCTACGATTACCAAAAAATAAGGCTAATTTGACTGCTGCTGTATAAAACACAGGTGACAGTTAAAAGCAATGTGGAAGTAAAACGAGAGTCTTCTATAGGAGCTTTCTCTTGTACGTCCATCTTGTTTTAAACAGCCATCTGTCTTAAACACCTGGGGCCCGTTTCATAAAACTTCTTACGACAAATGTTGTCGTAAGTCAAAACTTTAAAATACATTTAATTTGTGATTTCTCTATCTAATCCTGTCTTGTGACATCTTTTTGGAATCGTCTTTTCAAGACAGGACAGGATTAGATGGAGAAATAAATAATAATTGATACTTTTATAATCTGACTTACGACAACATTTGTCGTAAGAAGTTTTATGAAACGGGCCCCTGATAATTTACACAATTGAGTGGTTGTAATAGAGAAGATTTACTGTATTTGAGATTACTTTTGTTGCTTTGTGCATCTGTTTGATAGAAATTCCCGAAAGCAAAGTGTAAAGACTCAGATCAGATTGCACTGTTTGTCCAATTAATTGGGATACTAGGCACAAACGGTTGTACAAAGAAGGTGGGAAATATAGTAGAAAACTTAACCAGCCTGTTTTAAAAGTCAATCTGTTTAGATGCAAGAGATGTTTCCAATGGTATCAGGGCATAGAAGAAAGAGGAGTATCTATAACTAGGATATAGAAGCTATTTCTTACGGTACATATGTATGACTCTATAAAGTGGAACTATTTTCTTCAGTGGGGGAATAAATATAAGGTGTAAAGAGAGTATCTATGGGATAATTGTCTAATACAAGATAAATTAAATGGGCGTATAACTCTTCTATTGTACCTGTTGTGTCTTCTTTCTGTCTTCCACTACCCTCTCTATCACATCACAAAAGAAGGCGACAGAATCCGGCGGGAAAAAGAAGCTGGCCCCAAACACATTCTTCAATATTTTGGAAAAGTTTGGAAATAACACTGAAACGATAATTAAACATATTATTTAGGAAATTTAAAGCCGGTGTGTATGGAAAGAATACTGAACAGCGTTAGCTCTTTTCCATTTACATGTATTTACAAAATTATCGTTTCTTAAAGTTAAACATCATATATATGCAGTCAATTTATGTTAAACAGGCTATATTTAAACATTGTAGCAAGTGTTATAGCGTGGATTATCATTTACACCAAAAATGTGATTTAATTAATATAATGCTGAACATTATCACCTGATTCCTTACTATTTCGATTTCCCTGTTGAATTTCTTAGGAGAAAAGAAGATAAGGTTATAGTTTACACAGTTCGGTCATGTCAGTAGCAATGAACCTTCAGTCTCAGTTTATACTTTTCGGTCTAGAAGAACTAATTTTTCTTGACATTCGTTTGGCTAGTCTTCTCACATTATACGTAACTACGGGTCAGAAATAGTAGGCATTTGTTCACCTGTTCGACCCATTTGTGCCCACGATCACATATATGGGACATAGGCAAACAGTGTAGACTCTGATCAGAGTCTACACTGTTTACTGATAGGAATATCAATATAAAACAAAATGAAAATGAAAATTTGGACCATGCATCCCTTTGATAAAAAAGGACTAATCCAATATATAAACATTGAAGAATCCACTGGGCGTAAATGGGTTAAATATGTTTACATGTCACTATGTCACGATTGTATACAATTGATATGCACTGAAACAAATAACTGAGTGACTTGAACCAGTGTTATACCTGAGTTCGAATCCCTGATCTTGGTCAGAATACCTGAGGAACTGCAGTCGGGCCGTGCTCATTTTCTAGCCTGTACCAGAACGGCACCCAACGTGAGGTACTAAAAGTGACCGGACGTTCTTATATAGAAACGTTTCCGCTCAGACCCTGCATCGAATCCGGGTCGCCAGGTTTGCAGTCATGTAATCTACCACGCCGCTAATATTATGAGCGTGTTTGTACACTAAATAAATACAAGTGATGCTAAACCCCTAAACACTGTGACGTATTACCCAATCAAGATAAAATTCGTGTTGAATTTCTAATGATATGACAGCGACTTAGAATCAAACTCACAGCACAATTACCCACGCTGTGCGCCAAATGTAACATAACACGGGGGATTACTTCTGTCGTCCACAAGGAACATTTAGTGATACACTAGCGAATACGTTGTACTTCTCGTTTAAACGAAAAACGAAACGCAAGGACGTGAAGTAAATTATAGAAAATAACAACGTTTTGACCCCGCGTCTTATCTGACTCCAAACTGTTTGCAATTGAAGAAATAGTTTAAGCTTGCAGGCGGTTTTGTTTGGAAAGAATAACGTCTTCTCCACAGTATATTCTAAAAAAAGTGCGTCAAATAGCTGTGGTGCAATTGAAAATTTCAACATATTCAACTGGTTTAAACAGGATACACCTGACGTAAAAGTGTTTCGGCTTCTGATCTGGATGCAACCTCTTTCTGAAAAAAAGCTAAGTCGTGATCGACATAAGAAGGATTTGGTGCAAGAGTGCAGCTTGCTCACTGTTTGTGGTAATTATACAACAACATGCAATAAAACGCATCTATTACGACTACTTAACCCATTCCCCAATAGAAGCGCCTTATAGCGAATATGATTTATTCCTCCGCTGAAGAAAATAGTTCCAATTTAATCAGTCATGAATATATATTATGGTGAATATTTTCTATATTCAAGCACATGGAAGCTTAAAGCAGGCTGAAAGTAAAGCAGAATGCGCCTTAAGGCGCATTCTGCTTTACTTCCAACCTGCTTCAAGTAGTCTCCTATATTCAATACTATAAATAGGCTATCGGGTAAAGGGTTAAACGAAGGTTAGTTGATTGACAAAGGCAGATAACAGCTTAAAGCAAGTTGGTAGTAAAACAGAAAGTTCCTGTTGCAATATTTCATTATTTTAAGAAGTCACCGGTCGTAAAACATAGTAATCAACACAATTTGTGGTCTTAATATAGAGGTTTTAAGTACTGTTATTTCTATATATTACTTGCTATCAGCACCATAGGGTTTTTGTAAGCTTCTTGTCCAAACACCTTCCTAGCATGTTGTACAAAAGGCTGGTCGGGATTCGAGTAAGACTGGGTTCTGATGCCAAAGGCAGTTCCAGCAATAACATCCATCGTAAAAGATCCGAAGTGACTGTAAACAAGTAATGTTTTGAAAAACAATATTCGGCGATATGCTTACTTGAACTAATAGAGCAGATGGGTGTGGAAAAATAAATTCATTTCTTTATAATAGAAAACTTTTGTAGAAGTCAATACTTTGGAAAATATAAATATATGATCTTACATGAGTGTTCATGATTTATTGAATTTAAGAAAAGAATATTTTAGAAAACATAAAAAACTTTGCAAGCCTCGCTTTTATCGTTTTCTAACAGACGAGTTTTATAAATCCAATAAATTATGAACAGGAATTGAATGTTAGGATCTCTTTATAACATAGGCCTAACCTGGCAAAGTTGTTGTTTAACAATATGGCTGGTTATTCATGCCTATTAGCTTCCTTATAAGTCGATAGATGACGAGGGAATGGACCGCACAAGTGAGTAAACATGCAAGAAATACCGAGGGTAATTCCGATTTTTTCAGAATAAATATAGGGAGCAAACATTCCCTGTCTCTTGCCATCAATAGCCACTCGATCGCCGACAGAAATGCCATTTGACGCTATTTGTGTTAACAAATTTTGACAGCGGCGCGAAAAAGAATTCGGCGACACATTAGAAAAGAAATTCATGACTTAAAAGGAAATGTAATGATATTTTGTCCATTCTTAATTTAACCCATTTTTTGACTGAAACGAGACCCATTTTCCGTCCAAAGTGCGTCTTCTTAACTTATGAACTCCTATAACGTTACATCCATTCACTGTCATTTGTGTCTATATGTATTTTAAAGTTTGGCCGTGTTTTGAAGAGGTCGAATTTCCATTCGTTTCGTTTGCAAATATATAATAATCATGTTCGAAAGATAAAGTATCGTCTTTAACTTTTCATCATCTCAATACGAGCATGGCTCATACAAATACAAAAACCTCGCTATCACGACCACTAAAACAAAGGCTAATTGATTCTATAATAGAGAGGTAACAGCTTAAAACAAGGTGTTTTCTGTTTCACTGTCACCTTGCTTTAAGCGGTCACTTATCGTAAACACCCTAATAATTACCACAATTAAGTGGTCGTAATAGAGGTTTTCCTGTACTATTTCAAAATGCAAGTGTATGACATTTCACCTACTATTGGATATCAATGGGTCCTCCATTCGTTGCTGGCTTGATAAGACTTTTGATAAGTAGATCGGCACAGAAATTGACTTCCTCTGTCATCTAACAAACAAAAAGGATATACTTAATAATTGGCATAGCACACAATCACACATCAATATTTTAAGCAATGGTGAGCTTATTTCTTTATTACCGGTTTATCAATGAAAGAGAGGTTAACAATAATCACATGCAGGAAACGGTACCACCTTTTAATTACGATCACACAGTTGTATTAATTACGAGGTGTTTACGGCAGGTGAATATTTAACGAAATGTGACACCCAAACAGAAAGCTCTTGTAGGAGTTTATCTTGCATTAAGCTGTCACCAGTTTTTCCCAATCAATTAACCTTCATTTTAGCGGTCGTAATAGGTTTTACTGTTTCTGTTTTAAACTGAAAATCTTACCAGTTTTATCTTCACAGGGCTGAAAGTTGGTGTGACAATGCTTCTTACTCTTTTCCAGTCGGAGTCCTTCAGTGATAACAGGCCAACGTTCAGAGGCCTTGGATCCAAAAAGTCGACACTCTATGGATTACAATGTACAACAATACTCTTCCAATGGGCAAACACTGCTAAACGGAAGCACATTGCAATAAAATGTAGAAATTAGTCATTTTCTGAAAAGGTAGACAATTCCTTTTAATAATCCGAGTTGCAAACACTTTCAAAACTGAAATACCGATATACTGGGTGTCTGGCCTGGCTATAAACTATTTGCAACTGGAAGGAAACCACGTGTTCTCTACCTTAACAAACACATTTGACAATCAACATCACACATCGAACAGAATTTATCAACTAAATCGTAAGATTTTACTAAATTTCAATTGGTCTTTTCCTGTAAAATTTAATCCTATTCACTAGCAAAACTCAACTATACTTGACTTTGCAAACAGAACGGATCCCGATCTTATTATTTCTGTTTGATCTTGGTTTTATTAATTAACCCATTCACAATAAAACACCGACCGTACTGGCAAACAGTACAGATCTAGCTCGGACATCAAGTAACATAACTGATCTTCAACCTTTCCCTTCATAGCCTTCCTTTCAGTATTCAGTTTTCAGACAGATGGTCGCTTACAACAGGCTGAAAGTAAAGCAGAATTGTCCCTTTGGGACATGCTGCTTTTCTTTCATCATGATTTCAGTAACCATTAGCTAGGACATAGGAAATATTTCTTGGTTTGAATATTCATGACTTTTTAAGTGGAACTATGGTTAACCCATTACCCCATAGCCTGTTCCTAGTATTGAAAATAGATGACCACTTAAAGCAGGTTGAAAGTAAAGCAAAATGCGCCTAAAGGCGAATTTTACTTTACTTTCAGCCTGCTTTAATGAATATTCTACTACAGTATAGATACTCTTATGATACATATTTATTACTGTATAAATTAATAATTCCAATCATTGGAATTATTTTCTTCATTGGAGGAATAAATTAGAGGCGTTAAATATCGTATTAATAATGTGAGTTGTCGTAGATGATCGTAACAGCAGGACCTTACCATAGTTATTATTAACCTCTTCACCGCCAAGGCTGACAAGACTGAAATTTTCAAGCAGTTTGGATCCTGATCAGACTCCGAAGAAAGCAACGGCTGGTTATAATCCAAACTCATTGACACTCAATTTTGTTTTTGTTTTTTTTCAGTCAAAATACCTAAACTTTAAATATGAAAAACAAACGCAGACGACAATTCTTTGAAATTGATGATGCTTAGCTATGGTACTGAATAGCTA
Organism: Gari tellinella; assembly: GCA_922989275.2. Taxonomy (NCBI): domain Eukaryota; kingdom Metazoa; phylum Mollusca; class Bivalvia; order Cardiida; family Psammobiidae; genus Gari; species Gari tellinella. Next base: position 89,129,222 of record OV277860.1, read on the forward strand.
AAATATCCGAAGGGTAAGAATTCAAACTTGCTATGAAACACTGACTACATACAAATCTGTTTTGGAACTGGAGGTGCTCTCGGATGAAGATTTTCTTCATCAAATCAAAGTCGTGGATGTTGATAGTATTGATGAAACCGGCAGATAAACTGAAATGTTAACATACATGTACAGTTAAACCTCTCTATTACGACCACTAAATTATGTAAAGTGTAAGGGTGGCTACGATAGGTGATCGCTTAAAGCAAGGTGACAGTGAAACGAAAAGCTCCTTTAGGAGCTTTCTGTTTCACTGTCACCTTGCTTTAAGCTGTCACCTGTCTAATATACAATCAATTAGCCTTCGTTTTAGTGGTCGTAATAGCGAGGTTTTACTGTATATTTTAACTGTATCAGTGCAGTATGCGACTAAAGTCGGCTTTGTAAACAGTTTTGATATTTAAAGATAAAGTGGGAACAACGTTATCTTTACCGGTTAAACACAAACGAAACGCAAACGCATTGTAATCAATTGGAGAAAATTACAACTTATTTAAAATGATGAGGATTCTTTTTTATTTGATTAGCAAACAGTTTGACGCCTAGGTATATCTGGCGTCTTATCAGGCTCCAATTTTTGCAGCGGAAATTATGACTGTAGCATTAATGCGTTTACTTGAAAGGAATGACGTCTTCTACACTATAACACGCCATGGGATCAAATCTGTTGGCACCCGTATTGATACTGGGCCAGTTTTACTGTCGTGAAGCTAATGTTTAAAAGGCATGCAGATAACAAACAGTGTAGAAGCAGACAGCTATAGGACGATGAATGGGTGAAACAATTATGTTAACCAAGCCTGTGAAAGGGTTACGTTTAAAATCCATAATACTGTGGTGTAGTTAACATGATGTATGTATGTCACCAAAGCTCACAACATATAACATACATTATATAATGTAAAACCTCTAAAATAATTACGATCACTAAAATATTTCGACTGACTTGGTATTGAAATCAGATATTCCTTAAAACAAGGTGAATAAACAACAGAAATAGTTCATCTTTACGCTCCCAACTGTCGTTTTCTTCACCAATTAGCCCACTATTTAGTGTTCGAAATAGAGATGTGTTTTCTGTATTCTATATTATTACACCTCACTTTAAGTTACAATGTTCATTTCCCATAGACCTAAAGTTAACATTTTGCATATCTTTTACATCCATCCAAAAAATATACTGTCACTCTTTATGATATTCTTTTTGTGACGTCACTCGATATAATATTATTTTTCTCTATTTTTAAAAATACTGTTACCAATATGATATTACTTTCGCTATGGGAACGTTCTTCTTTTTTTTCTTGTAATTTATTTATGCTTTTCGGTGGATTACCACGAAATAGCAGTGGATGATCACTTGGTAATCCACTGCAGTGGATTATCACCAATCGCTTTTATTACGAATTTTCCCCGTAGGGCTCCCCAAGAATCGTAGTCAATCGTGTCTTATTGTTAAATTCCGGCAGTCCGATTTGTCGCGAACTACTCACCGGAAGAGCACGAATCCAAACTTGGGAGCAACAAAGTCATTCGGATGACGTCAAATCAACAAATAAGTGACGTCATTATACCGCCAACTGTCACGCACATGTGTTCGACATAAAACGTGGGGCTCAACACGGGATAAATAATGTACGTTCGCTTTCAATTTTTAAACAATTTCGTTTAAAAAGTGGCTTAAAAGCATAAATAAATAGAATAACTGTGTTTTTTCAGTGTAAGATCGAATTTAATCAATTTCGTGAACATCAGACTTATATTTTCACTCGTGGCTTCGCCACTCGTGAAAATATAACGTCTGATGTTCACTCAATGGATTAAATTTCGATCTTACACTGAAAAAAACAGTTATCCTCTATATAATTAAAAAAATGTGACGTTGTAGAATTCGACGTCATTTCCCCGCGTTTCGTGCACGTCCACGCTAAATTGGTATTCACAACACATTTTATAAAATACGAAGGAGACGATTCCCAAGCCAGGGTTGATAATTGTCAACCCTCGTGAACAAGAATGTCACCCTCGGCTACGCCTCAGGATGACATTCTATTTCTCGGGTTGACAATTTGAATGTCACGCAAACTGCCATCTAATATTTATATACTGTTGGTTATGATATGAATATTTAACAGTGTTTGTGTTGTATTACATGTTGCTTACATGGTGGTGTATTGTGCACAAGTCATTTTAGTATAATGATTCTTTCCCATAGCTTATTCAATTGTGGAGTAGACCTCTAATTTCAAATGTCAAATTTAAATGGAATATTCCGTACAATGGAGAAGACGTTACAAACGGAAACAAAAACGCAAGTGCATTGTAGTTAAATGTCAAAAAGTGCCCTTTTGGCAATTCTGTCTACTCAGCGTCTGATCTGGCACAAACTGATTGCAATGGGCAGCTAGTATTAACGTAAATGTATTTACTGGCAAAGAATAACGACTTCTTCACTGTAGCCCTGTGTCTGCCCATCGCGATTTATCTAACATTTACAAACATTTGATCTAGGTCAAAGTACGCGTAACCGGGAGACTGGTTTAGATCAAAGCTGTTTAACCATTCGTTGGTAGGCGCTCCTTTAGCTAAAAACACCAAATTCGTGTTTTTAACAAATTGCAGACAATGCAAAGTTACAAAAGAAGAAGGAATGAATATTTTCACTGACTGTGTCTATGTGTTGGTGCAGGAGGGCATTATCAGTTAATCCATTGTATGCTGGGTAATATTTGGCGGCCATTTTTAAAATGTGGTATGCAGCGGGTATAACTCAAATATTATTGACTTAGCTGCAAACAGTTTTGATCTCAGATCAGGTCTCACAATGTGGGGCCTAATCTGAGATCAACACTGTTTGCCTAGAGGTACAATTAAAAGTGTATCACGCATAAACTGGGTTAATAGTGTATAAGTAAACTTCTCTTAACCGGAGGCGGATACTTATTAAACAACATTTTCGGTCTCTAAACTAGTTGATAAAGGGTGGCAGCTTATTGTAAAATTGAGTTTTAAAACAGCATTCCGCCATGGTGACTTCGATTAAGATGTAATTACAAAAACCATCAGAAGATTAACAATACAACTCAACATACTATATTGTTACTAACTAAAACGTATATCATCATATAAAGGCTAGTGTACAAAACTCAACATGCACACATAAACAAACAAAAGAAGACCACTGATACAAGCAAAAATACAAAGTCACATGCAGTAAGACTGAATAATGATATTCATGAAAATGGAATAAAACAGCTAAAACTTCAATTAATAAAACTTTTGTTTAACCCCAATCACTGCCTTACCCCGAGTACAATAGCTATTTGCAAACAGTTGACGCTGCGTTTGATCATGACCCCCAACTGCTTAGAACTCAATTTCATATTTCTAAAGCCAAAATACAGAAATAAAATCAGAAGACAATTGATTAACCCTTTGAACCCTAGTCCCGCATATAGGCGTGCTTTTCAAACAGTGTACATGTGAATAGTTCACTTGTCCTATGCAAACAGTGAGGACCCAGATCAGAGGGCTCCGAAAGGAGCCCTCTGATCAGGGTCTTCACTGTTTGTAACACTGCCAAACATTGACAAAAACAACCCTTAAAAGTCAGAAATGAACTAGACTAAAATGGAAACTGGAATTGTCCATTTAAAGTTTCAGGGAGGAAAGAGTTAAAGCTGATGAAGTCATGGCAGTAAAGAAATTAATGGAAATCAAAATTTACTTTCTTTGTTACTTACACGTAGACTTGTCCAAACGTCTGTATATCTTTCCTTTCACGGATTTCGGGATTCTGTTTGAATTCAAGTATATATTTCATTTATTTCAACGGAACTTGATGAAAATGATAGCAATTTAACATTCTGATGGTATTCTAATGTTATTTTATTTCAATGTTCTATCTTCAATTTGTAAGAAAGAAAGAGAAAATCGGAAAACATGAAGTAATGGAATTTGGACAGAAAGGAGTTCCAATGATTTGAAACATGTGTTTGACAATAAAATGTATTAAAAACAGTTTTATGTATTATTTATGAGTGTCTAAATAAGTAGAAAAACTGACACTTACCTTGCCTAGAAGTCTTAGGAAATTTCCGATAATAGGAAGAGGCAATGGTCCCTTAAGGTTGTACTTCTTTCTCCAAGCCAGCAGCATCAACCATCCGTATCTTAAGTATAACCAACACAATACAGTTGGCGAAGAGGGCCACAAATCTTCGCTCGTAATGACATTTAAAATTGTATCTCATATACAGTTGTCTATTTTCGTTTTAATCGAATACTCCATAATACGTCTTTTAACGCTACTAATATATTGCTCCACTGAGTAAAGTAGCTATAATTTATTCAGTCATGAGCATGCACCACATCAAACATTGTTGTCTATCCTTGCCGGTAGTAGGTTAAAGCATGCTGAAAGAAAAGTAGAATGTGTCTTAAGACGTATTCTGCTTTACTTTCAACATGCTTTAAGCGGCTAGATGTCTTTAAAACTAGAAATACATGTATGCTACCAGGTAGAGAGTTTAAAACCTAAACGAATTATATATGTTCGTTAAAGTACTAAAATATTCTAGTTACAATCATATTTATAACCTTGGTGCTTACTAATTGACTTTAATCTTAAGGTGGTTCGACAGCGGGCGGCCCCCGCATCTCGAGTTCCGGAAATGCTGATGACTTTCACATGATCTTTTCGGCACGTCCTTATAGTAGAAAATTTACATAAAGAAAAGTTTGATAATGTTCAGTGTCTTCTTTGTTAGCTTAGTTGGTAGAGTGATGGACTAGCAAACCGAAGGCCCCAAGTTCGATTCCCACTCGCTTCAAATGTTTTTTTAATAAATTGTCCGATTTTTATTGACTAGTCAATTCAGAAAGCAGTGACCAAAGGACAGGCTATGTTAAGTCACGTAATAATGAATAAGATCAGATGCAAGTATTGTCAAGTGACAGCTAAACTTTGTGAGGATTTATAGCCTATATGACAGATGGCAGTTTAAGACAGGACAAAAGTAATGCTAAAAGATAGATCCTAATGGAGCTTTTATGCATTACTTTTGTTATGCATTAAGCAGTCACCTGTCTTTAAAGATCTACGGGCTACAGCCTACTGTATTCAATAGTCCCTTATTCAAGGTTTGACGTCTGGTATTATTTAGAGCTGACGGCATTTTAAAGTTAAACTAATAAAGGAAGGTAACTCGTTTTGTGTAAACATTTTGTCAGAATTTCTGGAAATCATGTATAAAATGAAAATTCTACTGTAGACTTTCAATAAATTTTTGTGACTAGTAGAATTAAGTTATATCTATCTAATAAGAGTAAAATTAGTGCATGTTAAACAGCTAGATTTTTTGTAATTTGAGATTTAGTGATTTTTTCAGAATTTGACTTTTTTAAAATATTGATATTTCCAGAAAATATGTCATGAAATATTTTTGTTTGCCCTATATCTTATAGTCTCTGTACAGTTTACTTGAATGTACAGACATTATTGAGATATATCATTTTATAAAGAAAATATTCCTGTTTATTAAAAAAGGAGCTTTTCTTGACAAAAGGTCCTGTCAGAAAAAAAACGGCACTGTAATTTTTTTTCACTCTCAATATGGTATATTTCAATTTAATCAAGGTTTCAAAGAATTCTGACACGGAATAAGCTGACCCGCGAACCACCTTAAGGTGGTTCGACAGCGGGCGGCCCGTATCTCGAATTCCGGAAATGCTGATGACTTTCACATGATCTTTTCGGCACGTGCTTATTGTAGGAAATTTACATAAAGAAAGGTTTGATAAGCTTCAGTGTCTTCTTTGTTAGCGCAGTTGGTAAAGTGATTGACTAGCAAACCAAAGGTTCAAGGTTCGATTCCCACTCGCCACCAATGTTTTTTTTGTAAATAAATTGTCCGATTTTTATTGACTTGTCAATTCATAACGCAGTGACCAAGGACATGCTATGTTTAGTCACGCAATAATGAATAATATCAGATGCAAGTATTGTCAAGTGACAACTAAACTCTGTAAGGATCTATAACCTATATGACAGATGACAGCTTAACACAGGACAAAAGTAATGCTAAAATATAGATCTTAAAGGAGTTTTCTGCATGTTATGCATTCAGCAATCCCCTGCCGTGAAAGATCTACAGGCTACCGTATTCAATGGTCCCTTATTACAAGTTTGACTTCTTGTATTATTTAGAGCTCACGGCATTTTAAAGTTGAACTCAAGGGAGGTAACTCGTTTTGTGTAACATTTTGTCAGAACTTCTGGAAATCATGTATAAAATATGTAAGTTCCACTGTAGAATTTCATTAAATTTTTGTGACTAGTAGAATTTAAGTTATATCTATCTTATAAGAGTAAAATCAGTGTATGTTAAACAGCTAGATTTTTGTAATTTGAGATTTAGTGACTTTTTCAGAATTCGACATTTTTAAAATATTGATATTTCTAGAAAATATGTCATGAAATATTTTTGTTTGCAAAATATCTTATAGTCTCTGTACAGTTTACTTGAATATACAGAAATTATTGAGTTATATCATTTTATAAAGAAACTATTCCTGTTTATTAAAAAAAGAGCTTTTCTTGACAAATGATCCTGTCAGAAAAAGATGGCACTGTAATTTTTTTTTATTTTAACGATTTTTCACTCTCCATATAGTATATTTCAATTTAATCAAGGTTTCAAAGAATTCTGACACGGGATAAGCTGACCCGCGAACCACCTTAAGTCCAATACAGCATGCACGGAAATACTGTTTGAAGGCCTCAATCTTAGATCCGAGAATTTCGAATGGGCAAATCAAGTTTCCAGTTAAATCAAGTTCAAAATTTTACTACATATGGCTTATTTTCATCATGCTTTGTACTAGTACAAACCATGGTGATCAGATGACTCATACCTATAGCCTTCTGATCCTGGGCCCGTTTCATGAAACTTCGTACGACAATCGTTGTCGTAAGTCAGATTACATGTATAAAAGTCTAACTTATTATTTATGTTTCCACCTAATCCTGTCTTGTGACATCTATTTAGAATTGCCTTGAAAAGACGAATCCAAACAGATGTCACAAGACAGGATTAGATGGAGAAATCAGAAATTAAATGTATTTTAAAGGTTTGACTTACGACCTTTTTTGCCATACGAAGGTTTTTGAAACGGGCCCCTGGTCTACAAGTTCTTTACACAGAATAAGTGCATTATTCTCTGGTATGAAACGAAACCCAAAGAAAATGCAACGAAGAAAATAATTTGTGAGTATTAACGATTTTTTGAAAATCCGAGTGGCAAACAGTGAAGGGCCTGATCGGATTCCGGGTTACCCGGCGTCTGATCATGATCCGAACTGTTTTTCATAAACATAAGGATTTTAGCATAAACGCATTTATCGGGAAAGAACAATGCATTCTCCTGTGTAATACTTACATGTTGTAGGAGGCAAATAAGACGACCAATGCCACCAGACAATTCCACACTGTTAGTTGGACTCCTAAAAACTCCATAGTACTATAGCAATTTGTTAAATCAAAGATGTTAAGATAGTCTGTTACACATGGGTCATTGTTAGCTTTTATCGTATGTGAATCTTTATCAAATATAGAAATAATATCAGAATAATGAATCTACCTTTGCAACTGCGTAATTTTTTAAATAGCACTCTAAGCATATTCTGCCTATTTCCGTAAGCTATTTTTATCTTGCGGAAACAACATTGAGGATTTAGTCACTGAATAAAGACTGCCCATCAAAATCTATTACACAATCGATGGTAGCTCAGTGGTTGAATCACCCCACTACGAATTTAAGGGTCATGAATTCGAGCCCCGTCATGGTAGTTTCACATACATGTGGCTTTTTCGATATATGTCTTTTAAAATTATTGTGTCGGGTAGACGCATGATTGTGTGAAATTTGTACAGTGAGACTTGTTTTACACAAAAACTAAAGACGTACAAGTAATGAAATCCAACATTTCTGCTGAAAGCACTTTACTGTATGCATTAAACGAAAAGCTGTTTAGAAGCGGAACTGTGTTAGTTTTTTTTACTTCGTTAAGAGTAGATGTTACGCGTGTTCTGATGTAAAGAGATAATAGATTCACAATACTTTTTTTTTATCAAACACAAACAATTTAATTGGTACACTTAAATCAATCAGGATTGCATACATAACTCGTAAAATATTAATAATATGCTTATATAAATGCAATTGTTAAACATTTGTTACCATTACTTTTTGTCAGCAGTCGTTTTTATTTACCGGTACTAGGCATCATGTTTAAATATCTTAAATATAGTGTTTTCTCGGTAAAACAGAAATGTTATGACAACAGCATATTCCAGAAACATCGCGCTTAATATACTATTATATACATATTTATCAAATATATTTTATTCTAGAAAATTGCACTGTAGAGCGATCTGCTTACGACTTGATAAAACTCTCGACTCGCTGGTACCTATATCCGGTGTACGGGTATACACAGTGAACTTAAACACAATAAGAAGACAAGTCATATGAGTGTTAACCAGTATCTACAGTAATCTCTCTCTAAAGATATTTTAGTAACGATGAGTTCGGCTCTTAAAGGGGGTTGATTACTTGATGCAGTACAACAGTTATGCAGCAGGATCATTCATGAGCTTACTGCATTACCTTTGTTCTGAATTATGCTGCACCATGTCTTAACAGTCACAACAAAGGTTTGATTTGAGTGTCGTTCAAAGGCGGATTTTATACTATACATTTATTCTATAAATAGCAGTTACACGCGTGTTATGTACACCCTCGACATTTAACCTCATATACGCTACATTAGTGTCGTCTGCAAATAATGCCGTCTGCTGACATTTCTGATTGTGTTTTTTCAAAAAATATATATCCAATCGGCGGCTTGTCTAGACCCCGGCTGTTTGTCATAGCAATTCTAAAGGAATTTGCACACACTGTCTGTCGAAGGTTAAAGATCAGCCGAGAGCATTACCCCCCCCCCCCCAGCAATTCTTGATATCGGTTCACTACAATTTCTCAACACTAACTGTTACCATAAATCTAACTTTTAGAATAAAAGCAGATGACACATGTTTAAAGCAGATGACGCCATGGCAGTGAAAGGGAAAAAGGTGAATAACGAAACATAAATATGAGTTTAAATAGATAAATTTGATCATGATTATGTATACGCCTGGTAACAATAATGTCTTGTCTGGTTAAAAAACAATATTTTATGGAATGATACTGAAGTAGCTGTTATAGTTCAAACACTCTTACCTTGCAGTAGCCAATAATACTAGTGTATCCCGACATGGATTTCAATACACAACTTAATTGTTGTGTTTTTTTCAGCGGAGCTGTCTATTATCTATTTAGACACAAATGTCTATTTAGACAAACATTTGAACCAATCATATTTGATCAGAAATTTAGAATTAAGAGCACCTGTTGAAACTGAATTGTCTGATTGGATAGTAGCCAGGGCTCCAGAGAATTATTTCAAAACTTAAAAACTTTATTTGTGCATTAAACCCTATGATGTCCAACTCATTTGAATTGTCTCTTCGAGACGATAAAAATGAGTGGTAACACCATAGGGTTTGGTGCTGAAATGAGTGAGAAAATGTTAGATTTGTTCAATTTACTCCCCTCTTATCTGGAGCCCTGAAACTGCATGCAGCCTGGCAGGTTTATGCACTGATGTGAGTGTAAGGCAGTGTGTAATACTGAGCTGATGACATCATGTTTCTATTTTAAGATATGCTAGCAGATGTGACTGTCTATTTATAGATAGACAGTGGTAGCTAGGTGTTTTGTTTAATAATGGTTTACTACCAATTTTTTTAATTGTTAACTATTTGTACAAATTTACCATACATTGATAGCAATATAATAAATGGCCTCAAGTGAGTTAAACACAATTGTGTTGTTTCATCATTTATTTACAAGAGTGAGGTGTATGAGCATGCACAGTTTATCTAGTTATAGTTTGTACCAAGAAACTCCCCATGAATGAAGTTTGATATATAGAACAATATAGTTTAATCTGAGGATCTCCTACCAGTAGCTAGGATATGGGTTATATTATTGTTTTGCATTTCTGTACATTTATAGTTTTTTAGTCAGCGTGCTAAATCCTTGAATGTGTATTTTTTGCTTTTCAATCCAAGATATTACAATTCTTTGAAAACCTCCAATTTCATACAATTTTGCACACACATCAACAGCATGAATTCCACCACCCATTCCGCTGAATATCTTTTTTAAAGATATTTCTTGTTTAACCTGTCCAAATTTTAAATCTGTATACGCTGACTAAACATGCCATACATAACTTCGGTTGATATCGCTTGTTATTTCCGCTACGTTTTACAGATACGTCAGGGTTGAAACACACAGGGTTATGTTTTGCCGAATATGACCATGAGTTCAATACCCAGCGGAGGCTTTATTTTCTTGTCGTGTTTTTTTATGCAACATAATGGATTGAACTTCTCTTTGGATCTGAGTATGTCCCATAGAACATATCCTTGGTAACCTTGAAATAAAGGTATTGCTAAGACATTGACTCCTAGCGACGAGCATACTCGTCATTTACAAAGAGTGTACATGTACCAATACATTTGTCCCATGCAAACAGTTAAGACAAATATCAGAGGGCTCCTCAAGGAGCCTGCTGATCAGGTATATGATGTTTGCCATTTTGCAGTTGTCATACAATGTTTAGAATTAATACGAAACTGGAATAGTCCATTAAAAGTTTCAGTGATAAAGAGTTAAATCTAAATGCAATTGTTATCTAGCAGTAAGAGACTTCGCCGGGTAATATTTTACAGACATTTAAAATTTCAATATTTAAAAAGCATAACTTTTAGGATATTTATGACTCATTTTTGCATTATAGATCTCATTATTTAACAATTCAGGGAAATAAAAGTTTGACAAATAATGAAATAGAATATTAAAAACAATTATACAAAAGAAATACAACCTAATGGGAATCGAACCCACAACATTTCATACTTTTACAAGTACCCTTACACGCTACAATGGCAGTTACTCTAATTCGATCATTGATTTTAAGTAAATTCAATTCAATTCAATGTTTTATTTCCTCCAGACAGGAGATATGTGTATTATTACAACATGGTCAACACAAACATACACGCGTGTAAAACGTATTCTAAGAACTATGTTGCTGTTGAATGCAGTATACAAGCAATGCAGAAGGCTTCTTTGGAAGTTTTCTACATTGCGTGTTTCCCACATTAGGCTGACTTGTCTTAAACAGTCAGACTCGGCATATGTTGGAGTGTTGTTGAGGAGAGGTTCTGCTATAGAGTATAAATGTATCATAATCATTCTCATTCGTACTTAAGTACATTCACGTAAGATTCAGGATGAAGGTAGCTACAGTAACGTAGCGCGTGTAGCGGGTCATAGTTTGCCGTAATAAAAAACTTGCAGGAACGAAATGCAATGTTTCCTACGGCAGAGTATGTGTTTCCTAATGTGTTGTCTCGTTTTACTCACGTTTTATATCGTAAATAAATAGCTATATTTCATACACTATATAAAAGTAAGAGTAGAGACAATAGAAAGAACGAGTTTACAAACATGCACATGTTGTAACTTGTAAGTGTACAACGGATAATGTAATATGAATACAAGTACGAAAAGAAACGATTCATGAGTCGACACGAATACAGTGGAGAAGACGCCATTCTTTCCCAATAGACGCGTTTGCGCCAAAACTATTATTTCCATTAAAACAATTTGCAGCCGGATCAGGCGCCGGCTAACCGGGCGTCTGATCGGGTTCAAAACTATTTGCCACGGAAAATAATAGCGTTTTCCTCTCTGTATCAGTGTATTAGTATGGTGAGTACGTTATTATAAGATATGGCAGTCTTTCAGGCTGGATACAACATACTAGAATGTTGTTATGAGAAACTGTTTTTCACTCGCGTTATCTAAGATTGGTGGAAATGGAGATCCCAGAATCTTTAGGGTCCAAGCGTAGTTGTCAAGTTCAGAGAGATCGTGTCGCATAATGGATGCATATAGCGACAAGATTAGGATCCAACCTATGGTCTGGAGCCAAGCCATATACTGGGTTGATTGGAACCAAACTGTGTATTGCTTAAAATGTATTCAGGACATGACTGTTGACAAGTGCAAAATGCCTAGAGGTAAAAATACTTAATTCAGGTGCAGAATGCTCGCATGTCACCCCTATATATGATGGTTACTGGAGGTCATCTGTCAGAGCAGGCAGGGTCTACTGTCTAAAATGGGATAAAATCTGCACACTGGACAGTCACAAGGAGAGACGGAGGAGACCGAGAGAGATGACGGGGGTTGATAGAGGTCTCACGCTCGAGTGAGCTCAGGCTATATAACCAGGCGGTCAGTCGTTTGCTAGAAATGAACTCTGCTGTATTAGGAACTGTTATTAAGACTTTAAGATGTGTGTTATTAAAGTTACATATTAGTTTTAATATGTCTTGTTATTAACCCCACTACGCGACAATCGTTTAAGAATGTTGTACCTTGATTAGCTCTAATTTCTGACTTTAAAGCTTCTCTAAGGTCGTGGCTTTCAATACATTCGCTTAGGTAGTGGACGAGCTCCTCATATATTGCTAAGCCGCACAACTGGCACGTTCTGTACTCCAATTGCGGGGCTGTGCACCATATTTTAGCTATGGTTGTCATGGTATATCTAGCTGAGCTGTCTTTAAAGCTATTGTACACAATACATGGCTTAATATTTGGATGAAGTAATCGAAAATATGTAAAGTCACTATCGGTAGACATTCACTGATCCCATCTCGTACATTCGTTTATGGTAATTGCATTATTGGCTATATTCTTCCATATTTGTTTTCGAGGAAGAGAGTCAGGGTTTGTTATAAACTCGTAACTAATGAGTTTGTATTTTGCAAGTATATTACACATATCTGGTATAAAGACATAAGTTACTGATGTTTTGTCAAAAAGATACATATAATATTTTCGTAAAAATATTTCTTTTGTTATGCACTGAGGGGGTAGAGAAAGAATTTTGTGTAGGAACAGAAGTTTTTGCTTTCTGATTATCGAGCTTAATCTGTTTAGGCCCAGCATAGTTTCAGCTATGTCTGATCTAGTAGAAAGTGTACACCCTTGTATTTTCTTAGCGATGAAATGCTGAATTTTTTTTATAAAAGTGATATCGGATTGTGTTAAATTGTTCCACAACTCGGAACCATATAACACAGTGGGAACGATAATCTTATTGTAGAGGTCGCATGAAACTATAGGGTTTACTCCCTGTGGGTGAATTCCCTGGCTGGCTATAGCATAGAACGAATTTTCCCTTTCTGTAACCTTAATTATATACGTGAGTGTATTTTTAAGTTTGACTCCTTCAGGGCGTGATCACCTGAGACTCGCAAGTCTAGTAGAGTCCATCAAATGACGTAAAGTGGCGCTAAATTCTGAATGCGCACGCATCTTTCAGCAGAACGACAAACCCTTCATACGAGTAAGTAATGGGTCAAATTACGGCCTAAAACAAAATGGGAACCACGCCAACCCGGACCAATAATGGCAATTTTATGATTATAATGTCGAAAAATTCAACCCTAGGCTAACTATTTGTTACCTTATAGCACGGTTACAGGACTGTTCATTAAAACACTCTTATACATGTGTAAATTATACGGTATATAGCTTTTTACTATTGGGATTTTGTGTTGTCAATTTCGGACGCCATTTTGAAACTCGACTAACCATGCGCAGGGACTGGGTTAGCCTAGAGTTCGGTTCAGAGGTCATATGACGTCATTCGAGTACGAACGCGGGTTGTTCACCTGTAACCTGAGGAACTCGGGTCGACTCGAGGATCTTAGGTGAACACGCTCGTAGTATTCCTAAATGTTCGGCATGTTTTACTTGTTTGATATATTCGCTTCCATAAAGGATATTGATTTTTGGAGTGTTACGACGTTTACTAAATGTTTGACTTTTTAGTGTTCATTTCCATTTGCCAGCTTTTACAATATGTGTAGACAATATCGACGAGTTTTTGTAGATTTAAAGGAGATATAGTGATAAGAGATAAATCAAAGACAGAACTTGGTCTAGTTATACGTCCGTCTTTCTCGGCGTCGGACGAGGACATAAGCTGTTTGCAAATAATCAATCAAATATATCTAATCCGAAATCTTCAGAATTGAGTCTTATAGGCTCATGTATTCTTGTTCATGCATATCTTTGAACACTTAAACTCTTTCCCTACCAAAATTTAACGTCCGCTTTAACTCATTATCCCCTGAAACTTCCAATGGACGATTCTAGTTTGCAATAACGGCTGGTCCATTTTTGACTATTTAGGGTTGTTTTTGGTAATAAATTGCAAAATTACAATCTGTGAAGTCTCTGATTAGAGGGCTCCTGCAGGAGCCTTCTAATCAGGGACTTCACAGTTTGTAATAGACACGTGTACTCTTCACAGGTACATGTTTGGTAGAGGACGCATATATGCGTCACTAGGGCTCAATGAGTTAACCCTCTTACCGCACAATATATCATCTGCATTGGTAGTGTGGTCTGCAATAGTTTTTAAGTCAGCTTTAGAGCTGTTTTGACTGAAAAATCTCGATACGAGTGTCAAATAGTTTGGATCCGGATCAGAATCCGAACCTGTAAGCAAAGTCGAATTTTGGCAAAAATTGGTCTCTGATACTATGCTTGTAATATCCTCTTTATATTTTCTTTTCAAAATAGGATTATAATGTCACACAGTTTTGAATATGATGTAACACGGCGTTTGATCTTAATCTTGGGCTGTTTACAAAGGTCATCGTTATTTCGCAGCTAGCGTTTTCAATTGTTTACCCAAATATGCATGTACATTATACTACAATTAGCGTACATTCTACATGTACATTGTTTTGGTGTCTTTAGCATTAAGCATTCACATTCCCTACTTAAGAGATCGCCACGCTTCTTCAAAATTGGTAGCTTAAGTTAATAAACCAAAGTTTGACTGTAAATTTCATTTCAATTAACGGCATACGCTTCCAATTCGTGAGACACCTAGAGTAGCTTTTAACGAAGTACGATAAATCAAGCATCGTTACTCAACGAAATCGTGCACATCGGTTACCTCCCGTAGATACTTTCGGTTTCAAACAATCTCTATTAATCGCGTAATATATACGTTAAATGCATGAAATTGTACTTGATAAATGAAAGTACGTGAAACTTGGCAAATACTCTATCTAATAAGGCTAAGTTAATAACCCAGAACTTAAATCAAGTTGAGTATAAGTGTGAACCCAAGATCACATAGAAAAAGCCGTCTGCTTATTTAGGCAGTTAGTATATGTATGGAAGTGCCTATAGTTTCAAAAGAAGCATTATAACTAATGCTTTTTACCATTGTCTTATTATTCACACCTATAGCTTTTATTGTGAGAAGTTTCATCAATTTATTTCGGGCAGACTTTGATTGAGTGAGTGTTTTCATTGAATTGGAACCAAAAACCAATAAGAAAAGTGCATATATATCAGGCAACACACTATACTCAATACATCATATTTTAGTGAGCATCACTTTTTAACTGTTTTAATGTTTCTTTGTGCCAATTATTACTTTAAATCATTTTAGAAAGGCAAAATAACGCATGCCAACTCTTTGTCGAGAATGGCTACATCATACATTTCAAATACCAATAAACCAAAAAATACCATTATAACCTTTGTGTTCTTTTTGCCATGGTACTACGATATGTTTGAAGAACCTATGCTAAAAATTTCATAGAGATCCATCGGAGATTTCATTTGGTCGCGTATGCCCTTAAGCAGTAAATCTCATGCATTCATCTTTATGTCATATTTTCTGAACTTTATAAAACCAGCCCACTGGCACCAGAGTCATGGACTTATAATATGTGTGTGTTCACATTTAAATGCATTTTTATTTCTTATACATCTAGAGAGGTATATATACAGTACACACAGAGACATAATAAGTCCATGACTATCACAGTGGTTTGAACTGTATCTACCGGTAAGTAATGTCTACTATATGAAGGGGGAAATCTTGATGTGTACACTCTATAGTCTCTATTTACTAGATTCTGGAGCTAGAAACTATTTTTTCCGGTCGGTTAGCAATGTCTTTTGTATGGGATTGGAAATAAAAAAAGTTAAAAAAAAAGAGAAGTGATTTGACTCTAGATATGCCGAGATACATACACCGGTCTGCTATCTTTTAGTATAAGCTCTATTAGATATAGATTCTTGATCTAAAAGATTTCCCCCCAAACGTTAGCAATGCCTACTATATGGGATCGGAATAACCGAAAAAACCCATTTGTTTTTTAGACATCTTGACGCTGAGCTTCTACCAGTCTGCGTATCTACTATTATAATAATCTTATGGTTTTATAATAATAGATAGAAGACCGGTAGATGCCTATAGTCAACCCAAATAGATTTATTTTTTGTGTGATTTTTAAAAATAAATTCACTCCAATAACATAGACATTGCTAATCGGTTGGGAAAAAATCTTTTAGATATAGATCTAGAATCTAGACCTAATTGATATTATACTTATTGATAGCAGACTGGTATAGCGGCATCGAGTCAACTCAGATAAAAAATTTTTTTTAAAACTTGTAATTCCATTCCAATACATTAGACATAATCATTGCTAACAGGACGGAATAAATAGGATATAGATCTAGAATATATTAGATATATATATATACTGACTACAGACTTCCCCCTTCATATAATAGACATTACTGACCGGTAGATACAGTTAAAAAAAAAACCAAAAAAACCCACCTTACTATAGTCTGCAGACCTGTGGAGAGTTAGATTCGGTAGTTCTATATACCTTCTTATCGGTAGAGGTATATATAGATAAAGTAAACACATACACATAAAAAGTCCATGACTCTGGTGCCAGTGAACCAGCCATGAGTTCAGCAAACAAATCAATGGCCGCCGTTTGCATTCGATTGCGAGTTGTCTACCGGTGTGAAATACAGTGGAAAAAAACGTTATTCTTCCGTTCAAATGCAAACGCATTGTAATGAAATATAGAAAATAGCAACTTTTTGATGATTTTAATCTGAATTGCAAACAGTTTGGAGCCTGATCAAACGCCGGGCACCATATCTTCCTGAGACGGCACCTGTCGCAAATTAAAGTTGACGTCATAGGGTTTCATTGATGATACTACTATATACCTTGCTATTCGTTGTTGAATGGAAGATGCGTAGATATATGCAGACATACACACTGTCTTTCTCGGTAGTGTAAACATAAGGTCACTTGCTACATTGTATGGCATTTCGTTTGCATTTGGTTTCGTGTAAACGGGAGATAAATTACGCCCCATGATATGCTAGTACTCTATTTATAGAAATAAGCCTGTTTTTATTATCGAGGTCAAAACCCGTGTTCGTATACATCGATGTCATAGATTTTCACCCTTGTATGCTCGAGTGCCTATAGATACATTTCAACACAAAGAGGTAGTTGATAAACATAATAGTAGATTGCTATTCAAGTCTAGGAATATAGGTGCAGTCCTTACAAAAGTCTTAATATTCATACTCATATGTTGTAATTATTAATAGAATGTGGGATAATAGTGGTACACACACGTATTTCGTAAACGAGATCTACTTACAATCGTATTTTGCAACTGCCCGTCATAGATCAATAATCGCCATGATAAGACTTTGGTACAAATACGTCACGTACACCTTAGTAATTAAATATAAGGCAATCGCTCCTGTGTGTAGTTGAATTCCGTCTCTTAAGGATATTACAAGTACAATCTTTGACAAAATGGGTAAGTGAATAATTTAATTAACTTAAAGTTCATTGTACGTTATAATGTATTCTTAATATCTATATATATCTAGAATATCTACCTGAAGATACATGAGTGAATTTAAATCATATACACGATTGACGATTTACTAAACGCAGAGCAATGGAGAAAATGATAGCTTTTTTGGAGGGCTAGACAGTTAATGTGTTTCTAAATGGCAGACAGTTTGATACCTGATCAGACTTGGGGTTTTCCGGTGTTTGACCTGGTTTCAAACTGTATGTACAATGGATTTTCGTCTGCAAACACATTTATTTTGAAAAAAAAATTAACGTATTCTCCACTGTAGATATAGATCAAAGTGATTTCTTCTGACCTGTCCAAGTTATTTTTAGATAGGAACATTTTAAAACTTTATAAGGGATGAGATGTTTCTACATCCAGTTAGAGATACGGATAGCTGTGAATTTTGGTGTGTAATGTACACATATGATGTTTGTATCTCCAACTGGCTGTAGGGAAAACTCGTCCCTTTTAAAGTTTTAGAATGTTCCAATCTAAAAATAACTTGGACAGGTCAGAAGAAAACACTCATACAAGGATACACCATCTCAGCAGGATCTGTTTGCCAAAGCCCTCTTTAGTAGAGACTTTAGTTTAAATAGATTAACCCAGGGTTAACTGTTTGCTAAATTGCTACATTATAAAGTGGGTCAACTCCGCCCTGAAGGTATTTTCTTTCGTGTCGATAAACTGTCGTTTGCTTGAAACAGTCCAACTTCTGGTCAACGTCCACTCTTTGTAGAAGCATACTGTTTACATATGACTCTTTGAACACATTGTGTACATGTAGAAGCTGTCTGATCAGGGTATGCACTGTTGCTTTTCATTCTATATATAAAACGGGAGGTAACTATTTAAGTGACAAATTTACTAGTCTTGAAATGATAGTCTCCCTTTTATGTTTAGTTGTTTGACTATGAGAGATGAAACTCAAATAAATAAATAAAACTTGACACCTGATGCAGGGTAAAGGTTAATCAATAAGCATACATCTTTAAGGACTACAGTCGAACGTCGATATCTCGAACTCGATTAAGTCGAACATACCCGTATTTCAAAGTTAAAACGCGGCTAAGCCGCACATTTTAACTTTGAAACACGGGTATGTTCACCTAAATCAAGCTTGAAATAAGACAAATTCATAGTCGAAATATCGGATAATTCGAGTTAAGCGAGTTCAAGATATCCAAGTTCGACTGTATATGTAAGCAGTCACCCACGTAATGATTGAAATATCACTTCTTTACGAGACCGCTTACGAATTTGACTAATTAAGGCCTTTCGCTACCGGAAGTCGGTCTTGCGGGCGAGCGGATATGCGTCTGGACGACACAGACTTTTTTCGTACGTGTTTATACTAGAAAATTTATATAAAGGAAGTGTTGATACGAATTAGTATAATCCTTCATAGCGCAGATAGTATAGTGGTTGACTAGCAATCAAAAGGTCATAGGTTCGAGACCCATCCGATCCAAATATTTTTTTTAAGTGTCCGATTTATTGACTTGTCAATCCATAACGCAGTAATCAAGAGACATGTTATGTTCAGTCTTCGTTGATTAGAACTAGTGATGTTTACTGTCCAAGTATATGTCCACTTACCTGTACGTTTTAGTTTAATGACTTACAAGTCAATTAAATCGGTATACATGTAAACGATTTGATCGAACTATAAAGCCACACATTGAAGCTTATCAATACGCTAACCTTTTCACGATCGATATTGCCCAATATAATTATGTTAAAACAATATAATAAACCTTGTATGCAAGTCCATGAATAAATAATAATGCATTTTAATGACAAAGTTTTAATTCTAAGGTAGGTAAATGTATCTAAACAACAAATATCCCACATTTTAATAAGAAAATATGTTATTACAACAAATCCTGGCTGTAATATTTTCTAATTTTTTCAGACTGACTAGTTCATCAACCATATATTTGAATAAAATGAAAACAAATATACATTGAATGAGTCAGTTTTTTGTAATTCAATATTTTAGCATTTTGCAAAATTTAAATAGCTGATAACATCTTTATGAACACCTTTATTCAAAATGTTTTTAGCTTTTCTTGTAATGAATGTTGTGGACTACTTATTGGGCGAGAATTATAGTCATTAGCTTTATTCATTTTTAAGAAAAATCAAATCATCAAAATTCTAGGTTTTTGTCAGAAAAAAGACCTTAAAGACAAACCACACGATAAATTGTGCCTATATTTACACACATTGTTTCTTAGGCTATTATCATTCTTCATGAAAAGTTTCATAACAATCGTATGGAAACTACGCGCATATGCGAAGTACCTTAAGCAGTCATTTTCTTTTCGAAATCGATAATGACAATCTCGACTTGGCTTGCGTTTCAACTTAAAGTCTTTGCAAACCGTATCTGGTTGTCTCTCGTATTAAAACATCAGAACTCTTGATATATTATTGATAATATTAATATTCCACTACACCAGGCTAGGTCCAAGTGCAACCGGGTTGCGCATATATATACACGTACAATGGAGAGTACGCTATTCTTTCTCGTTCAACGCAAATAAAACGCAAACGCGATATTACAACATGTACAAAATAACAATATTTTGATATTTCTTAAGATTGATTTTTAATCTGAGTGGCAATCAGTTTGGAGCAGATCAGACGGTCACGCCTGGTTATCCCGGTGTCTGATCTGAGTCTAAACTGTTTGCAATGGAAATTGTGTAGTTTCAGCGTAAAATGGGTTTATTGGGAAAGAAGAACGTCTTCTCTAAGTTGTGTATCAAGTAAAATTACAATGGAGATTACGTCATTTGTTCGAAATATGTTTCAAACGGACAAAACGATTTTAGCATTTTGGGAAAATACACCGTTTTATAAGGGCTCAAAATTGTTTTCCACTCCATTAAGCATTGATCAAGAACCTGCTATTTCTAGTATTTCGTTGTACTCACTCTCTTTAAATAACGGCCCTCTGAACAACAATTCCGTCCTAACAACAACGATTGCCACTGCACTGTTCCCCACACAACCATTTCATTCTAGCAACATCGTCTGCTTAAAAGTGTCGTCTCAAAGTGCTCATGGTGATGTTAGTGATACCGATCTGTATGGCGTCCGTCTGTCCGTGCGTCTGTCAACAATTGCAAACATTTTTTTTATTTATCTTTATGAGAATGTGTCAGTGTCATGTCCTTGAATTTTTTAAGTCATACTTGAAATAGGTTATACAGGGCCATCAAGTTGGGCAGTCAGTCAAATCGCAGAACTTATTCATTTTGTGATTTCCCCCATCTAATAGTTTAAAGTGTTTGATTCCAAAGCATGTATATATAGCCGCGTCTGATCCGGATTCAAGATGTTTGCAAATTTTCTCTCTCAATAACGACTCCCTCCGAACAACGCACACAATGTTTGTCTCCCGTAGGGTGTCGTTGTAGAGAGGGAGCACTGTTATATCCGGGATACGTCCGCCCAGTGTAGTAGAGCCCGGTCGTATCACATGACACCACTTTAGCCGCGTCGTACTATTTTCATCAGAATGATCCGCTTTCGGTTCATTACGGTTTTAAATCACCCGTTTTAGTGATTCATGTCTGTTTCAACATTTTAAAGACCGCATACATGGCCCATAAGAATGGACAAACATTATTATTAAGCTTGATTGTATATTGAAATGTTTAATAAAGGTCTGATTACAAAATGTAGCCTTAAACAATCTTCAATAGTCTAAATAGACTAGACAAAATTGGAGATTGGAATTGCTTATTTGATAAATGACAATACGATGTAGAGCAACCTCAGCTCGTAGTTTATGTGCCTGTCACCATGGTTTGTTCTTTTCAGGTTTAGAGAAAGATCCGGACGCATCTCAGATTAACGACATCCTGTCTGGTATCAAGAAACTGTCCTTTGCATGTGCGCTGTTCGGACTAGGGTCATTTGTTTGTGGAGCTATAGCCCTTGGCCTCACTCATCCACACTGGGACTTCCCCTTTTCAATCTGCTCCGGTATATGGGCTGGAGGTTGTGTATGTACAGTACTCCCTCCCTTCAACGGCCCTCCCAACAACGACTCCCTCCTTACAACGACCCTTGTCGTAGTTTCCTAAACAGGACAATTATGGCCAACCTATTCACGATTGCAATGTCGTCTGCTTAAAATTTTCGTCTGCTGTTTTTCTCAAAGTTACATAACGGACATTTTGACAGAAAATAACTTATGGACGAGTAACAAACAGCTTGAATCCAGATCAGACGCCAAGTTGTTTGCAAATTTCCCTCTCTATAACGACTCCCTCTGAACAACGCACACAATTGGTGTCTCCCATTGGGTGTCGTTGTAGAGAGGGAATGTTGTACCTAAGTATAATGTGCAGTCATGAATATAACCAGTTTGCGTTCAGTTTATTCTTCCTTGCTTGGTCTAAATGTTCATACTTGTGTTTTTAATATTGAAATTTCTATAAGCAAACTGTGTAGACTCTCACAAGATGTCAAATTATGCGGCGTCTGATCAGAGTAAATATGTTACAGTCAATATGTGTAATCAGTCTTTTCATGAAATGACTAAAAGTTTCAGTCATTTCGTGAAATGACTCTTTCACTTAGTCTTTTCATGAAATGACTGAAATTTTCAGTCATTTCGTGAAATGACTAAAAAAAAAACTTCAGTCATTCCACGAAATGACTAAATGGACTTTAGCTTTATTTATTTAATCGTAATGATTGGTGTATCTTAATAGCTACAAACTACACTATTGAAACAATACATGCATATTAAGTTTAATACGAATCAAATCTCTTAAATCTTTTAAATATGTGTGCAATGTTTCTGGAATAATTGTTAGATATTAAGTTTTAAACAATATTATGCATATTGAAAGACATAAATAAACAACTGCTGTTGAATTAATTAAATAAAATTCATTTCACTCATTGCTTGAATCCTGTTAAAGGTTTCTAGCCAATGTGTGTAGAAGTGGCCTGTTAATTTCAGCCTTTTCACGAAATGACTGAATATTTCACGCATTTCGTGAAATAACTTTAGTGAAACAGTCATTTCACGTAATGACTAAAATTTTAAGTAATTTCGTGAAATGATTGATTACACAGATTGACTTTAACATATACACTGTTTTCAGATGTCCCTTTCATAGGACGCTAGGCACAAATTGGTTAATGTTGAACTTTAAATATTAATCCAGAAAAAAGTCATCGTTTATAAAGTTATGGATGCGTACCATACATAAACACAGTTTCCATATCCTAGACGATGATAGGTTGATAGCTTAAAGCAGGCTGGAAGTAAAGCAGAATGCGCCTTATAAGGCACATTCTGCTTTATTTTCACCATGCTTTAAGTGATCACAAGTCTTAAAAACTATAGGAACAGACTATGGGGCAATAGGTTAATCGGCGTTTCAAGTTTCAAGGCAATCTGTCGAAAAGCCTACTGCTTAATAAGTTAATCTGCTTGGGCCCGTCTTATGAAACATCGTACGACAAAAACACCGTACGTCTAAACTTTAAAATAATCTAATATCTGATTTCTCCATCAAATCTGTCTTGTAACATTTCTTTGGAATCGTCTCAAGACTATTCCAAAGAGATGTCACAATACAGGATTAGATGGAGTAATAAATAATAATTGAGAACTTATGATAATATTTGTCGTAAGACGGTCCCCTGAACTCTAGTGACACAAACACTCGATTTTCACAAACAGTATACATGTGAATAGTACACTTGCCCTATGTTAGCTCCTTTTGTAGTCAAACTTATTTCGTATAGATTGAGTTTGAATATGCACTATATAAGAAACAGTTACAATATCCTAGCAGACCGCTGCTTAAAGCAGAATGAAAGTGAACGGACATTCTGCTTTCCTTCAGCCTACTGTAACCCTTTCACTCTCATTGGCGCTTAAAATCGCGTTTGCAAACAGTTTGGATCTTGATCAGACGCCGCGTAACGCGTCGTCTGATCAGGATCCAAACTGTTTGAAACTCGTTTTGAAATTTCTTCAGTCATACTGCCTTAGTTTTTAACTTTGAAACGATATTGCAGACAGTAAAATTGCAGCAGACGACAATGCAACGGTGAAGGGGTAAAACTCTCACGAAAAGTTTGTCAGTAAAGGTTAAGCAACCACCTTCAATAGATTTCTTACGACCATGTTGAAAACAATTGGTATACAGTTGCAATTTGATATCTCAAACCTGCTAAACATTAGATCTTCAGTATTTTTACAGATACATCTCACTATTTCGACCTCGCTTAAGTCGAACATGTTTTTAACCTTGAAAAAGGAAATATGCGACTTAACCGACTTCGAGATATCGAAGTATGACTGAATATCTGTATAATGTTCTCCCCCCCCCTTTTTTTTATCTTAATCCAACAAATACCGTCTAGATTATCTTGTTATTTTGTGTTTCTATAGACGGGTCACGAGTTACTTCAAATAAAACGGATATAACTCCGTGACATACTTATATCGTTTTCATACTGTAACCATTTCACTGTCAAGTTTAACCGTCTGATTTACCAATAACTCTTTCAACACTTAGTAACTCTAATTGGTCATTAGGTTCCCTTGTGAATCATTTAAGTAACCAAACTGTGAACACGTCTGCTTGGAATTCTGGGTAATCTAATAAATACTGCTCTAAATTAGCTAACAGTGTACCCTCAGATCATAGGGTTCCTAAAGGCGTCATTTAATGTAATGATTTATTTATTTATAACATTTTGACTCTTTGAACCCTAGTCACGTATATATGCGTCATTTTCAAAGAGCATACCTGTGAGGAGTACGCTTGTCATATGCAAGCAGTGTATACCCTGATCAGAGGGCTCCTTAAGGAGCCCTCTGATCAGGGTCTACACTGTTTGTCATATTGACATATATTGTAAAAATCAACCCTAAAAGGTCAAAAATGGACTAGACTAAACTCCATTTGAGGTTCAGGAAGTAAAGGGTTAAAACAGGTCCATGGTGCTGAAGAAAAAAAAGTTCCCTTATTTCCTGTTTCAATATTGCTGTTGTTGTTGTTATTTTAAAGTCATGTCTCACAGGAAATATATAGAAAAACCTTTCGATACGAGTGCTAAACAGTTTATATCCTGTTAAGAAGCCCCATTGTTGTGTCCTATTTTAAATGGTCGCTTAATTTAACTTGACCTGTAATATGATTTTTCTTTTGCAGGCTTTCGCCATGGGCATAGTTGGGCTCGTTTTGGTCAGAAAATATGACATCAATAATAAAGGCGCTTGTGTGTCATTGGTAGGTACATCATAACTGTATACAGTAAATTCATCAACTACAATGGAGAAGACGTTATTCTTTCCCGTTTAAACACAAACGAAACAAAAACGCAAAACACTAAAACGTATAAAATGACAACTTTTTAATAATTCTGAGTACGCGTTTTACTCTGAGTAGCAAACAGTTTGGAGCCAGATCAGACGCCGGGTAACCCGGCGTCTGATCTGGCTCCAAACTGTTTGCATTGGAAATTACAACTTTAGCGTAAATGCTTTTAATGGAAAAGAATAACGTTTTCTCCACTGTACAATGGAGAAGACGTTATTGTTTTCCAATAGACGCGTTTAACCTTAAAATATTATTTCCATAGCAACCATTGTTACCATGTCAGATGCCGGGTAACCAGGCGTCTGACCAGGCTCCAAACGGTTTGCCTCTCAAATTAACAAATGGGGATAACTTTCAAAATGTAACAGTTTTTACACTTTAGTGCATTGCGTTTGTGTTTCGTATGCGTTTAAGCGGGAAAGATTTATGCCTTCTGCAGTGTACGACCAAGAATAAGAAGAAAACGAGGGCAGTATCGACAGTGTTCTTCTTAGCCAGTTAATCCATAGTGACAGTATATGTACAGTGGAGAAAACGTTTACCCGGCGTCTGATCAGGCTCAAACTGTTTGCCAATCATATTAAAATAAATAGTCCAAATGTTCAAACAAAGGTTATTTTCTAGTCCCTATTGCAATGCATTTGCGTTTAAACAGGAAAAGAATAACGTTATCCCTACTGTACGCTAAGCTTTCTTGATCTACAATTTCGCAACGGAATAGTTTCTGATAGTTGATATATATTTTTTCTACCACCAGCTTGGCGCATATCGTGGATTAGGGACTGCCACTTGTATTACTGCGCCCCAGCACATGGGCTATTCCATTGCCGGTGTTGTCATGTGCGCTGTTCGAGCCACAAATCAGAAAGGGGAGGAGAAATGCAACGCAGATAACCACGACGCTCTCTTAATCCTCAACGCAATTGGAATCGGATTGGGACTTCTGATGTTTCTGACAGGCATCAGCGCCGCCATGTATATGTATAAGTGCCAAAGGTGGCAAACCCTTACCGGAGGAAAGGGTTATGGGAGAAAATGCTGCGGCGACAGCTGCTAAATGGAGGCGTTACCTGGCAGGGCTTTATTTCGACCAATTGTGGGATATATTATCAATGGTAAAAACCATCTTTTTCCCAATTCTCAGCAAAAAATCCCAATTGCTAGTAGTAAAAAGTACTTATCCCTTTCACTCTCAGTGACGTCATAATGCGCATTTACAAACCGTTTTGATTCTGATCAGACGCCGCGCGGCGTCTGATCAGGATAAAAACTGTTTGTCACTTGTTTTGAAATAACGTCATATATACTGCCTTAAATCTAACTTTGAAACGATATTGCAGACAACAATATTTAAGCAGACGACAATATGGCGGTGAAGGGGTAAAAATCTGACGATAAATTTGACCATGAAGGGGTTAACTATCTTTGTAAAGTAGGGCTCAACTCTCATAAACATTAAGTGAAATCAGGAATACTATATTATATATATGTGTACATGTCTTGAGCGCTTCTGAATCAACAAAGTGAAACAATTATTGAATAGTCAAATGAATTTATACACTTTGTTTCATTTCGAAACATACAAAATTACCAATTTTCAGTGATTTAAAGTGATAATTTTCATTTACCGGTAAAGGGATATGAGTCATAAATCACAAAATGTTGAAAAAACCCTGTCTGAGTGCGGAGTGCTAACGAGAATGGGTACGAGGGTTGTTCAAAAAGTAATTATATCCGATCAATAACTTCATTATAATAATAGCAAAATGCACGTGTTATATATCATTTTAAAGAGCAATTATTCGCCTTCACGATGGTATAATGAACGATACAATCACATAATTCGATAAGTCACAACATTAACCTAAATTACCCCTACTCGAGGTCACTGGAACACAGCCCTTTTCAGACATTATATTTTGACATAATAACTTCTTAAATAATAACTTCTTAAAGAGTTCAATTTCAACAAGAATTGTTGAAATATATCAATTTATATCTAAAGTTTACTGTAAATAAAATTCTATTTCAATTGAAAGGGTTTACTGTCTAAAAGTCCATTTTTTTCTTCAAAATAAAAATAATTTATTTTGCTTATGGTGAAAGTGGACATGCTTGTTCGAACGCTTTGGAAATGTTCTAGATCAGTATATCTTCATTTTGATTTTTTAAATCTGAAATTCTACTTCAATTACTTCAATTATAGCCTGGTTTAATAATAAAAAATATAGTAACTAATTTATACATAACAGTAGACCTTTTTTTTTATTATATTTTCAGTACGAGTTGAGAATTGGCTCTTTTTTAGCTCGCCTGTACGTAGTACATGACGAGCTATTGCAATACCCCCGGTGTAGTCGTCGTCGTTGTCGTCGTTGTCGTCGTTGTCGTCGGCGTCGTCGTGAACGGCGTAAACAATTTTAAGAAAATGTCTATAACTTCTATGTCCCTTGAGGTATTACTTTCATAGTTTGTATGTGTGTGTATATGGACAAGACCATTCCATGCACAGAAATATTTTGACCCCTGTGACCTTGACCTTGAACTTAGGGCCTGCGTTTAGGTTTCGAAAACTGTGTTCAGGTTTCTAAAAATGCCTTTAAACTTCTATGTCCCTTAAGGTACTGCTTCCATAGTTGGTATGTGTGTGTATATGGACAAGACCTTTCCATGCACAGAACTTTTTTGACCCCTGTGACCTTGACCTTGAACTTAGGGCCTGCGTTTAGGTTTCGAAATCTGCGTTTAGGTTTCGAAAAATGCCTTTAACTTCTATGTCCCTTGAGGTATTGCTTCAATAGTTGGTATGTGTGTGTATATGGACAAGACCTTTACATGCACAGACAAATTTAGACCCCTGTGACCTTGACCTTGAACTTAGGGCCTGCGTTTAGGTTTCGAAATCTGCGTTTAAGTTTTGAAAAATGCCTTTAACTTCTATATCCATTAAGGTATTGCTTCCATAGTCGGTATGTGTGTGTATATAGACAAGACCTTTCCATGCTCAGAAAAATTTAGACCCATGTGACCTTGACCTTGAACTTAGGACCTGCGTTTAGGTTTCGAAATCTGCGTTTAGGTTTCGTAAAATGCCTTTAACTTCTATGTCCCTTGAGGTATTGCTTCAATAGTTGGTATGTGTGTGTATATGGACAAGACCTTTCCATGCACAGAAAATGTTTGACCCCTGTGACCTTGACCTTGAACTTAGGGCCTGCGTTTAGGTTTCGAAATCAGTGTTTAAGTTTCGAAAAATGCCTTTAACTTCTATGTCCCTTGAGGTATTGCTTTCACAGAAAAATGTTGACCCCTGTGACCTTGACCTTGAACTTATGGCCTGTGTTTAGGTTTCGAAATCTGCGTTTAGGTTTATAAAAATGCCTTTAACTTCTATATCCCTTAAGGTATTGCTTCCATAGTCAGTATGTGTGTGTATGTAGACAAGACTTTTCCAAGCTCAGAAAAATTTAGACCCCTGTGACCTTGACCTTGAACTTAGGGCCTGCGTTTAGGTTTCCAAATCTGCGTTTAGGTTTCGAAAAATGCCTTTAACTTCTATGTCCCTTGATGTATTGCTTCCATAGTTGGTATGTGTGTGTATATGGACAAGACCTTTCCATGCTCAGAAAAATTTAGACTCCTGTGACCTTGACCTTGAACTTAGGGCCTGCGTTTAGGTTTCCAAATCTGCGTTTAGGTTTCGAAAAATGCCTTTAACTTCTATGTCCCTTGAGGTATTACTTTCATAGTTGGTATGTATGTGTATATGGGCAAGACGTTTACATGCAAAGAAAAATTTAGACCCATGTGACCTTGACCTTAAACTAAGGGCCTGCGTTTAGGTTTCGAAATGTGTGTTTATGTGTAGAAAAATTGCCTTTAACTTCTCTGTCCTTTGAGTTATTGCTTTCATAGTTGGTATGTATGTGTATATGGTCATGACCTTTCGATGCACAGAAACATTTAGACCTGTGTGACCTTGACCTTGAACTAAGAGCATGTGTTTAGGTTTCGAAATCTGCGTTTAGGTTTCGAAAAATGCATTTAACTTCTATATCCTTTGAGGTATTGATTTCATAGTTGGTATGTGTGTGTATATGGACAAGACCTTTCCATGTACAGATAAATTTGGACCCTTGTGACCTTGACCTTGAACTTAGGGCCTGTGTTTAGGTTTTGAAAAATGCCTTTTACTTCTTTGTCCCTTGAAGTATTGCTTTCATAGTTGGTTTATGTGTGTATATGGACAAGACCTTTCCAGGCACAGCAACATTTAGACCCCTGTGACCTTGACTTTGAACTTAGGGCCCATGTTTAGTTTCGAAATCTGTGTATTGGTTTCTCAAAATTTTTATTACTCCTATGTCCATTGAAATATTCCTTTCATATTCAGTTTGCATGTGTATATGGACAATATCTTTCCTCGCATGCAAAATGTTTGAGCCATCTGACCTTGACCTTGAACTTGACGTTTAGGTTTCAAAGTCTGCGTTTAGGTTTCTCAAAATTTCTTTAACTCATATATCCACTGAGATATTTCTTTCATATTTGGCATGCATGTGTATAGGGACACGATCTTTCCATGCATGCAACAAAATTAGCCCAGTGTCCTTGACCTTGAACTAAGGTCGCGAAAGGTTTTAGGTTTTGAAATCTGCGTTTAGGTTTAAAAATTGCTTATAATTCCTATGTCCCTTGAGGTGTTATTTTCATATTTGATTTGCCAGTGGATATGGACAAGACCTTTCCATGCAGGCAAAAAGGTTGACCTCTGTGACCTTGAGTGTGCTTTTAAGTTTCTAAAGGTGCCGGTGGCGAGCTTTGTTGTCTCTCTGACAACTCTTGTTATACATGTATTTATGTAATAATATTTAAAACTGTGTAGTGTTTGCATAATTGTCTGATTTTATTTGACAGAAAATTTCATAAACTTATTCAAAATAATAAAGCCGTAATAATAATTATAGTATCAAATTGTGTTCAGAAAATTAACTCAAAAATACACAAAACGGTCCAGTGTCTTCGAGGAGGTGTAATTTAGGTTCATGTTTGGGCTGATCTAATCGTACACTATATCACCGTGTCCGCAAAGAATTGTTCTTTAAAATGATATATCTTACATCCATTTTGCACTTATAATAATGAAGTTATTGATGCAGTATCAAAACGTTTTGAAATACCCTCATATTATATACTGATGTTATTTTTTTTTATATACCGTAAACTCTCTGATAATTGAACCCTCCTGGACTGGGCACGGTGTTCGGCTTAGAGGGGTCTACGCATTAGAGAGGTTTTGCAATCAAATAAAAGAAATTAAACCTCCCCCAGGTCCCAAGGTTATAGAGCTTTTAAATTGAGTCTGAGATCGTTCTCAAAGATTTGATTGGTCAGATTTGAGCTTCTGCTCACTGTGGCAAAGGCTCAAATCTGACCAAAAAAATCTTTGAGAACGATCTCAGACTAAATTCAAAAGCTTTATTTAACTTTGGACCCTGATGTTGAGGAAAATATATGCAGATGTTGCAGAAGCTTAGAGCTAGATAACATACAATAAAACCTCTCTATTACGGACACTAAAAAGAAGGTTAATTGAGTGTATTAAAGAAAGGTGACAGCTTAAAGCAAGGTGACAGTAAAACAGAAAGCTCCTACATGAGCTTTCTGTTTTACTGTTATCTTGCTTTAAGCAGTCACCTGTCAGAAACACATAATAATTAACACGATTTAGTGGTCGTAATAGAGAGGTTTTACTGTACATCTTTAGAATAGCTGCGTCTGGTTATGGTATACATATACATAAACTATACACTATTTATCAGTTTCGGTCTCTGAAATAGCTCACTTACAACCGCTGCAACTTTTTAACAGTTTATAGCCTTTAATACAGTTGGACAAATCTAACTACTAATTTTAATGTGAGTGACAAACAAGTTTCAGCCTAATCAGATGCCGGTTTACCTGTCATCGGATCTAGCTCCAATCTGTTAGCAGTGGAAAAGGGAACATATATTGCAATGGAAAAAATAGTTTTAGCTTAAACACTTCTTTTCCATCGTATCTATATAACCACTATGATTTAAGACAGGTGACAGCTTAATGCAGAACACAAGTGAAGCCGGATGCTCCAAATGGAGCTTTCTACTATACTTTCATTTTTAGTTAAGCGGCCTATTCTGGGCAAAGTATTTGTCTGTAATTTGGTGTGTGTTCAACAATTATTCTTGTACACAATTCTACCTCGTTAAAACGGACTATGTTTTTTATAATTACAGTCGAACTTCGATATCTCGAACTCCGTTAAATCGACGTACTCGTATTTCAAAATTAAAACGCGGCTAAGCCGCGTTTTAACTTTGAAACACGTGTATATTCACCTAAACCAAGCTTGAAATAAGGCAAATTCATGTTTCGAAATATCGAATAATTCGAGTTAAGCGAGTTCGAGATATCGAAGTTCGACTGTATGTACATGTATTACAGTATAAAGAATACGTTATTCTTTCCCAATAAATGCATTTATGTCGAAAGTCGTATGTCCTATGCAAACAAACTAAAGCCAGATCAGACGCCTGGTAACCCGACGTCTGCTCAGGCTATTCATTGTTTGTCGCTGAGATTTAAAAAGAATCGTCATTTTTGTACAGAAATTTCTATTTTTGCGCTGCGTTTAAATTTGTTATTTCGGGTTATAATAACATAACGTCTTCACTGTACCCCACCATAACTGTTTATGCTGGACCAATCAAAATACTGTTCTTTGCTGTCTAAGGTAGGATGGCTGTATAAAACAAGTGTTGAGATATGCTATTTAGTTTTACTTTCACCTTGCTATAAGCAACAATTGTCTTTAGCTGTTCTTGTTAATCTATTTTTGAGAGGTTGTAATGTTTTATTGTAATATTATCATTGTTCATATTGTAATAGAGCCATGTACACGTATGTATTCATGTGTGTTGTATTTGTCGATAAATGACAATTAATGACCCACGCTATGAGAAAACCAGAGTTTGCATGGGAAACAGTGTAGAGCAAGACCAGCCACCGTATCAATAACGCCCCTTTTGATCTACACTGTTTTCAACGACCTGCACGTCAAGTGTATTGTACTCTGGCGAGTTTTCAGTGTAGATAGATCTACTGAAAGCAGTCTCTGAAACTTAGGTTACATGATGCGGCTATGTTTCAGTGGACAATATGTTATTATTTCTCGTTTAACCCATTACCCCATAGTCTGTTTTTTGTTTTGAAGTTAGGTGACCACTTAAAGCAGGTTGAAAATAAAGCAGAATGCGCCGTACGGAGCATTCTGCTTTACTTTAAGCCTGCTTTAAGCTACCACCTGCTAGGATAAAAACATATTTCTACTGGTGCATATTCATAGCTGTATATTTGAAACTATTTTCTTCAGTGAAGGAATAAAATTAAGGCGTAAAAAGGCGTATTTATCGGACAATGGGTTTAATTATACTAAACGCTAACTCAATGTAGTAGATAATTACAACTCTGCAAGGTACAGTGTGGAACCTAACCAGGCTATTGGTTACCCGGCGTCTTATCTGGCACCACACTGTTTGCAACAGTCATACGTATTTTAACATTTGTAAACGCGTTTTATTGGGAAATAATAATCTCTTCTCCATCGTAGGTCACCATTGGTTTGCAGTAGAGTAAGTCTGTTTTTCTCATGACTAGGCTCATAAATGTATATATGTACTGGTGCCGTTTGTTGTTTGTGTTCGTTTTATGTTCATGCTTTATTGTAAAGATCTGATGGTAATAAATAGTGTTATACAAACACGGACGTCTTGGTTAGTTAGTTTAAAGACACCCCCAGAGTCTACCGAGAGAGGGGGGGGGGGGGGGGTATAAGGTAACTATATATGGACTGAAAGTAGTCCCAATCACATATTATAATTGCTGGATAAATTTAGACTTTTAACCGGTAAACTTTCTCGTTATGTTTAAAACCCCTTTTGAGACATTTAAAAGCGCACGCATTTACGAAATATTTGTAATATAAGCATCTTAAATTTAGGTAACGTTTTTTAAAACCGATTTACTCACACACCATACTTGATTATTCAGCGTTAAAACCACGCCTACCATGTGGACTTCTGTATCTATTTGAAAGTGATCAGTATAGCTACGCCCCTAAACCAGCCGGCTAGAAATGGATTTTAAATGACCATTCATTAAAATATGCAAGTCTCCGTTTAGAACACTGTTATCTAATAAGGACAATTATTAATTACCGATGTCAAGAATTGAAAGATCTAGAGGTCCATGCTTATAAATCGTTTGAGTTGAGTCTGAGTGCGTTCTTAATCATTTGATTGGTCAGATTTGAGCTTAGGCTCAAATCTAACTAATCAAATGTTTGAGAAAGATATCAGACTCAACTCAAACGCTTAATAAGCATGGAACGCAAGGTCTTCCAAGTCTTGACATTGGTTCATAACGTCTTAAAAACTATACAGGTTTGTGGAATTCTGCGTGAAATACAATGTTTTGGCAACTTACAGAGGAGAAAACGTTATTCTTTCCCGTTTAAACACAAACGAAACGCAAACGCGAAACACTAAACTGTAGAAAATGACAACTTTTTGACAATTCTGACTACTAGTTCTGATCTGAGTGGCAAACAGTTTGGAGCCTGATCAGATGCCGGATTACCCGGCGTCAGATCTGGCTCCAAACTGTTTGCAATGGAAATAATAGTAAGTTGGGGTTAACGCGTTTATTGGGAAAGATTAACGTTTTCTCCACTGTACCAGCCAGACATATTAAATTTCATAAAAAGCGACGTGTACCCAAATATGAAAACCAACAGCTGTTAGGTTTCAGTTTGCTATTTAAAGGGAGGTAAATCAAGTTTAGTTTTGCACCACCTTTGAGAAAAAACATGATGTGTATTAAGAATATTTAAATCAAGGTGAGTTGATGTTATATTAATTCAGGATAAACTTCATAGTAAACGTCACGACTTCAGTTGTCCGTTGCTGACTATCGCCACTAGATCGAATAGGACTGTCATCCCTAATATTCAGGGAGGACGCTAAATCCTATTAGATACAATAACTTATGCTGTGTTTACACTCAGCCACGATAGCTACTATGTCTACGATTGGGAAAAATCGCAGAGCTTCACGATTTATTTTCTTTTTCTAAGCTATACCACACTTTCTTACGCTTTCTGCACGTCTTGTTACCTCCTGGAGCGGTTTGTTACGAACCCAACAAGATTCTTATGAAGACCTGCCACGATTTCACCACGTTCTCTCAAGCTCTCTCGCGGTAACCACGACACACTATTACGTTTTATTACGTTCTGTTAAGATCTATCACAATAAAACGTTCTGTTAAGCTCTCCTGCGATTTATGGCAACGATTTCACCAAGGGTAATGCGTTTTGAGCACGACTGGGGGCATGGACCATCCACTCGTTATCTGGATGCTGGTGTCAAACTCTGATGACATTGGGATGACGCATCTAAAATGCTTGGTGGGAAGATTCACCTTATCAGGAACACCAACAAAACAACCTCTCATTCTCCCATGAGACTCTAAAGAGGAAGGAGCTACTGTAATGAATCCAAGAGTGAAGAAGATGCTGAACTGGCAGTTGTTATCTATACATGTACACATAAAGTAGCTCCAAGAAAGGAGAGTCAGCAGCAGAAATAAGGGCCAGAACAGGACAAGTTAGAAGAGAGCGAAGTAAGAAGGCTGAAGAGAAGATATATATCTAGGACCTGCGGCACGAATTGGGAAATATTAAATTAACTTTAAGAAATTACTATTGTGCCTACGTATGATCATCCATTGTTTTCAACAGCTTAAAAACCCGTAAAAGCATGCGACATGTGTGCAAAATATGACAAAGCCACCTCATTATGTCTAGAGAGACACTGACGTACTCATTCTCAATGGCTTTTTATTTAAACCAAACCATCAGATATAGGGGATGGGCCTTACATGGGAGTTCCATTGATTCTTTGCAGAGACATTACCAGCTCCCTTTGCACAAGTTTTATCCGACTACATGTATTTGTAATCACCGAAACAAATTCAGGAAATCTATTTAACAATAAAGTGCTCCCTCTCTAAAACGACACCCGATTGAAGACACAGAGTGTGTGTGTGTTGTTCGGAGGGAGTCGTTATAGGGAGGGCAAATTAAGATTTTGTTGTCATTTGCAAACAGCTTGGATGCCGATCAAACGCCGTGTTACGCGGCATCTGAACAGGATTTAAACTGAGTATCACTCATCATTATGTTTTTTCTATCAAAATGTCCACTTATGTAATTTTGAGGAAAAAAGCAGACGACAATTTTAAACAGACTAAATTGCAGCAGTGAAAGCGCTTAAAATACGGTAACTGTCTTTATAGGAAACTGCCGTTAGTGTCGTTGTAAAGAGGGAGTCGCTATTGGGAGGGTCGTTGTAGGAAGGGAGCAGTATATTAACTTAATAGCAATTCTCTGTAACCATCAACCACATTGCGGCACGCATAGTCGCATGGTTACAGAGAATTGTTCTTAATATTACAAACTTAATGCTGCGTTTACACTCAGCCACGATAGCTACGATGTCCACGATTTAGAAAAAGCGCAGAGCTTCACGATTTATTATCTTTTTCTACGCTATACCACGCTTTCTTACGCTATATGCACGTCTTGTTACCACCTGCAGCGTTTTGTTGCGAACCCAACAAGATTTTTATGAGGATTTGCCCCGAGTTCATCACGCTTACGATAACTACGATACGCTACCACGTTTTATCACGTTCTGTTAAGAGCTAACACGATATATAACGTCATGTCCAGCTCTCCTGGGATTTATGGCAACGATTTCACCAAGAGTGCTGCGTTTTGAGCACGATTGTGGTATAAAGAGGAGGCCTGGACTATCGACTCATTCTCTGGATGCTGGTGTCAAACTCTGATGACATTGGGATGACGCATCTAAACATATTTGGTGGGAAGCTTAACCTGTCTCTCGTATTTATATTTATTCTATCAAAATGTCAACTTATATGTAATTTTGAGGAAAAAAGCAGACGACAGTTTAAGCAGACAAAATTCCAGCATTGAAAGCGCTTGAAATACAGTTATTGTATTGTTTAAAGGAAACTTTGGTAAGTGCCGTTGTAAAGAGGGAGTCGCTGTTGGGAGGGTTGTTGTAGGGAGGGAGCACTATATTAACTTAATAATACATGTACAAACTTAAAGAATCGCCTTTCCAAGTTAACAAAGATTCCCTAAGTTTGGGCTTCATGCTGGGATGCGTTCTGTTAAGTTCTGTAATGCTAGGTTCACACCAACGGCGCTTTGATGGCGCTTTAAAGCGGCGTGCAAAGTGGCACAAAAGCGTAACAAAGCTTGCTTAAAGCGTCAGGATCGTAATAGATCATGGGAAAGCTTGGAGTAAAGCGGGACATTCGGCAAGAGCGCCAAATTTTTTAAAACGGTTTAAAAAATGTGGGCGCTCTGTTACGAATTGATTAAAGCGCCTATAGCGTATCAAAGCTCAACAAAGCTTAACAAAGCGTAACAAAGCTCAGCAAAGTTTGACTTAAAGCGTAGGAAAGCTTAACAGAGCTTGGTTAAAAGCGGGGACCCCAGGCTTCACGGTCTGTCACCACTTGACACGCTTCGTTAAGATGTCTCAAGATGTGTTACGATTTGGCATGAAGATCTGATACGAGGTCAGACGCTTTCATCAAAATCTGACACGCTTTGCTACGCTTTGTTACGTTTTCATGAAGGACTCTCACGCTTTCTCAAGAATTGAGACGCTTTAATCAAGGATTGGCACGTTTTGTTAGGCTTTGTTACGCTTGGCAAGCGTCCTCACGCTCTCTCACGCTCTTTCATGCTCTCATACGATACTCACGCTCTATCTCCATCCCTATAAATGGCGCTGCGACTTGAGTACCACTTATTGCATTGTTTCAAATAGATCAGGTTCTGGTACATCTGGAACTTCTGGATCTTGTTGTTCTGACATCGTGTTCTTGACTAAAAAAGCAATGATTTTGTGGATCTGCTGCATCTTTTTTTAGGCTCTGGATCAAAAGCGGCATGAAATCGGCGATCTTGACATTTTCCAATGCGTACAAGAACTGAACAGAGCGTAACAATGCACAACAAAGCTTGATAATCGTATCAGAGCCTGATTTAAAGCGTCACAATCGCATCAAAGCGTAATAAAGCTTATAAAAGCGTGATTTCAAGCGTAGCAAAGCCTGATCAAACCGGGATCAAAGCGTGAGGAACCGTAACAAGTCGGGAAATAACTCGTCCAAAAGCGGCAACCAATTCGTATCAGAGCATATCAGAGCTTATTAGAGCGTAAGAGATCGTGATATTTTTGGAAAAGTAAACAAAAATGACGACGCTTTGCTCGCCGATTTAAAGCGCGGCATTCGCCGTTGGTGTGAACCTAGCATACAGCTCTGTTTAGCTGTACGACGCCCTACTAAGATTCCCAAGTTCTATTACGCTCTCTTACGATATAAAAACCAATCGGAATAATCGTGCCAAAATTTTTGACCGTAAAAATATCTGCCACGATCCTTGCGTTTCTCCCGATTCTTCCACGCTCTCTCAAGATCACCACGATTCGCCCCACGGTCCGCCACGCTCACTGTGATTCCCTTAAATCGTGGGCATCGTAGCTATCGTGGCTGAGTGTAAACGCGGCATAAAGAATCGCCTTTCAATGTTAACAAAGATCTCCTAAGTTTTGGCTTCACGATTTGATGCGTTCTAAGCTCTGTTGAGCTGTACTACGTCCTACTAAGATTCCCTCGTTCTCTCACGCTCTCCCAAGATATAAAACCAATCAGGACCATCGTGGCAAAATTTTTGACCGTCAAAAATTTAGCCACGATCCTTGCGCTCTCCTCGATTCCTCCAAGCTCCCTCACGATCACCAAGATTCGATCCCACGATCCCCTACACTCACCACAATTCTGTCAATTGTGGCCATCGCAGCAATCGTGGCTGAGTGTAAACGCAACATTATGTACAGAGGAGAAAACGCAATTCTTTCACAATAAACGCGTTTATCCTAAAATTAATAGAGTCTATGTATTTAGGCTTTGCCTATGGACGGAAAAAAGCAAAATTGTACTAATGAAAACGGAATAGATCTATCTCCAGTGTGTGATCAGCGCTCTTGTATCAGTTCGTTGTGTATTCCAGATCACACTCGAGGCTACGCTTCTCGTGACTGAGATCTGGATTACACAACCGACTCGAACTTTTATTATAAACCTAAATTGTTTGGGACAAGATCTATGTTGTTACCCAATAATCAAATAGATATATAAGTGTATACAATGTTAAAAGTTAAAACTCCTCCGTACAGCTATATTATCAGGGCTGCCATTTCTCCGGATTTTTCCTAAATTTCCGGATTTTCCCCCTGGTTATGGTAGCTTAATGCACACTGAAAGTAAATCAGAATGCGCCATTTGGCGCATTCTGCTTTACTTCCAGTCTGCTTTAAGTAGTCACATGCCAACAAAACTAGAAATCGGCTATTGGGTAAAGGTACGATTCGTAAAATCGCGCTTGAAAAATGCATATTTGGAAATCTTAGGTTTTTTCATTTCAACCAAGTTATTAGAATGGCAGTCCTGTATTATAATGCAATCTGAAACTATTTTTGGAAGTCATATGACCACCAATAATGACGTCATTATTTATATTGATGACATGTTGGTAATCCGTTATTTTTATCGGTTCGATTGAGAAGTAGCGTTTTGCAAATAACGTTCATTTTTAGCGTTAAAGGGTATGAATTGAACTGTTTGAAATTTTGTCATTTTGGAGGAAATCAGTACAAGTGAGTGTTGTGGGTTATTCATTCTTAAACTGGTTTAAAAATATCACCGAAATGGGGAATTCCGAAACGTCACGCACAACTCTTCGTAAAAGCCGTGACGTCATCATCCAAGATGTCAGCCCCCATGTTTTGTAGTTGCCAAGTTTTGAGGAAATTATTCACGCGCAAATCAAACACTTTTCAAAGTCTGTCAGTGATTTAATAGAATTGGAATACCTTTGATTTTATCACGCATTACTTAATAATAAATGTGTTTAAAATTAAATGCAATGACATTTTACAACAAAAATGCTTACTTGTGAAATAAACATATGAAGGAAAATACGAAGAGGTGTATAAATCTCTGCATCATTATACAGTGTTCCCTCCATACAATGGGCCTCCCAACAACGACTCCCTCCTTACAACGACCCTTGTCGCAGTTCCCTAAACAGGACAATTATGACCAACTTATATCGTCTGCTTAAAATTGTCGTCTACTGTTAAATAATGGACATTTTGAGAGAATAAAAAACATAATGACCAGTGACAAACAGCTTGAATCCAGATCAGACGCCGCGTTACGTGGCGTCTGATCTGGATTCAAGCTGTTTGCAAATTTGCCTCCCTATAACGACTCACTCCGAACAACGCACACTATTTGTGTCGCCCGTTTGGTGTCATTGTGGAGAGGGAGTGATACACATGTAAGTCATAAGGGAAACTGCTCGGTGAGATTACCGATGGAAACTTGGTGTTTATTTCCTCGACAAGCCTTTCCTGTATTTCTGGATGTGTCGCCATGGCATAAGCGAAGTATGTTAACAGAAAAGAGGTAGTGTCATACCCAGCCACAAAGGCAATAAATCCCAGCGCCAAAAGCTCATCCTTGGATAGCTCTGAAATACAAGGGAGAACATGTTATTGTTTCTAAACATAATATCATAACATGTTGAACATGATAGCATTTTTAAGAATATTCTGACGAGTTACTTTTACATGAGTTGCAAAGATCGGAAAACAGTTTTGAGTCTGATCAGACACCGGTAGACTCGGCACCGGATCCGGCTCCAAACTGTTTGGAATGAAATAATTGTAGCCGGGTGTTCTTATAAAGAAACACTCGCTCCGACCCGCGTTTGAACCCGTGTCGCCAGGTTCGCAGTCATGCACTCTACCACGTCGCCATAAAAGCGCGCTTGTACAGCGAGGCCGTACAAGTCATGATAAACCTACACACTGTGACATACTCCCCCGACAACTTGAAATTCGTCACGAATTTCTATATGGGTATGAGAACGACTGGGGGTCGAACTCGGAGCATATACAGTCACAGAAACCACGGTGGGCGCCAAATGTAGCCGGGTGTTCTTATAAAGAAACACTCGCTCCGACCCGGGTTTGAACCCGGATCGCCAGGTTCGCAGTCATGTACTCTACCACGTCGCCATAAAAGCGCGCTTGTACAGCGAGGCCGTACAAGTCATGATAAACCTACACACTGTGACATAATGGTAAGAGAAGAAACGCGTTTATCAGGAAGAATGGTGTCATTTCCAGTATAATACAATACCAACAATAAATGATTGAAAGGATACACATAAAATCTTAATACCGAAATATTAATCCGTCTGTTAAGAAACATAACATGGAGAAGTCGTTATCATTTCCGTGTTAAAACGCGCTCGCGTTTAAACAAGTATGGTACATCAACTTGTTTGAAACCAGGCGCCAAGTTTGACATGTTTGCAACTCTGATACAAATAAACATTAACATCTTCAAAATACTTCCATTCCTCGAACGACATATTGATTCGAGTTTCAAACTTTGAAATATTGATCCTGATAAGACGGATATAAGACATAGAGCGGAGACGAGATGCATAGTTCTTAATGAACTATCTGTTTCATTGACACACTGCAAAAAAGTATCTGTATTCAGTATTTTTGTGGAAATGGATACTAATGACTAAGTTGAGTGTAAAGAATAAGTATACAGTTAAACTTCGATACTACGATTACCAAAAAATAAGGCTAATTTGACTGCTGCTGTATAAACACAGGTGACAGTTTAAAGCAATGTGGAAGTAAAACGAGAGTCTTCTATAGGAGCTTTCTCTTGTACGTCCATCTTGTTTTAAACAGCCATCTGTCTTAAACACCTGGGGCCCGTTTCATAAAACTTCTTACGACAAATGTTGTCGTAAGTCAAAACTTTAAAATACATTTAATTTGTGATTTCTCTATCTAATCCTGTCTTGTGACATCTTTTTGGAATCGTCTTTTCAAGACGATTCCAAAAAGATGTCACAAGACAGGATTAGATGGAGAAATAAATAATAATTGATACTTTTATAATCTGACTTACGACAACATTTGTCGTAAGAAGTTTTATGAAACGGGTCCCTGATAATTTACACAATTGAGTGGTTGTAATAGAGAAGATTTACTGTATTTGAGATTACTTTTGT
This sequence comes from Gari tellinella, assembly GCA_922989275.2. Taxonomy (NCBI): domain Eukaryota; kingdom Metazoa; phylum Mollusca; class Bivalvia; order Cardiida; family Psammobiidae; genus Gari; species Gari tellinella. Next base: position 89,170,855 of record OV277860.1, read on the forward strand.
TGCTTTGTGCATCTCTCTCCTCGTTTTCTTGAGCAGTCATCATCAAACCAATCATATCAGCTCGGCTGGCCTGAAAGGAATCTAAACTGTTATATATGAACGGTTTTTATTAAACTAATATTTTCATTCGTAACAAAACTCTGGGAAACCTGTATCATTTTAACCGTTTACCAAAAATACAGCGTAGCTTGCCAATTTATGCCAATTTATGCCAAGTATCGTTCATGCTTATATATCAGATGAGTCCATTTTCATGCAATGAAGCCTGGTTTATTTGCTCATCTTTATTTTATGTTTGATAGAAATTCCCGAAAGCAAAGTGTAAAGACTCAGATCAGACTATTGCACTGTTTGTCCAATTAATTGGGATACTAGGTACAAACGGTTGCACAAAGAAGGTGGGAAATACAGTAGAAAACTTAACCTGCTTGTTCTAACAGTCCATCTGTTTAGATGCAAGAGATGGTTCCAATGGTATCAGGGCATAGAAGAAAGAGGAGTATCTATACATAGGATATATAAGCTATTTCTTACGGTACATATTTATGACTCTATAAAGTGGAACTATTTTCTTCAGTGGGGGAATAAATATAAGGTGTAAAGAGAGTATCTATGGGATAATTGTCTAATACAAGATAAATTAAATGGGCGTATAACTCTTCTATTGTACCTATTGTGTCTTCTTTCTGTCTTCCACTACCCTCTCTATCACATCACAAAAGAAGGCGACAGAATCCGGCGGAAAAAAGAAGCTGGCACCAAACACATTTTTCAATATTTTGGAAAAGTTTGGAAAGAACACTGAAACGATAATTAAACATATTATTTAGGAAATTTAAAGCCGGTGTGTATGGAAAGAATACTGAACAGCGTTAGCTCTTTTCCATTTATTTACAAAATTATCGTTTCTTAAAGTTAAACATCATATATATGCAGTCAATTTATGTTAAACAGGCGATATTTAAAAATGTAGCAAGTGTTATAGCGTGGATTATGATTTACACCAAAAATGTGATTTAATTAATATAATGCTGAACATTATCACCTGATTCCTTACTATTCCGATTTCCCTGTTGAATTTGTTAGGAGAAAAGAAGATAAGGTTATAGTTTACACAGTTCGGTCATGTCAGTAGCAATGAACCTTCAGTCTCAGTTTAAACTTTTCGGTCTAGAAGAACTAATTTTTCTTGACATTCGTTTGGCTAGTCTTCTTACATTATACGTAACTAATAATAGTAGGCATTTGTTACCCTGTTCGACCCATTTGTGCCCACGATCACGTATATGGTCCATAGGCAAACAGTGTAGACTCTGGTCAGAGTCTACACTGTTTACTGATAGGAATTTCAATATAAAACAAAATGAAAATGAAAATTTGGACCATGCATCCCTTTGATACAAAAGGACTAATCCAATATATAAACATTGAAGTATCCACTGGGCGTAAATGGGTTAAATATGTTTACATGTCACCATGTCACGATTATATACAATTGATATGCACTGAAACAAATAACTGAGTGACTTGAACCAGTGTTATACCTGGGTTCGAATCCCTGATCTTGGTCAGAATACCAGAAGAACTGCAGTCGGGCCGTGCTCATTTTCTAGCCTGTACCAGAACGGCACCCAACGTGCGGTACTAAAAGTGACCGGACGTTCTTATATAGAAACGTTCCCGCTCAGACCGTGGATCGAATCCGGGTCGCCAGGTTTGCAGTCATGTAATCTACCACGTCGCTAATATTATGAGCGTGTTTGTACACTAAATAAATACAAGTGATGTTAAACCTAAACACTGTGACACATTACCCAATCAAGATAAAATTCGTGTCGAATTTCTAATGATATGACAGCGACTTAGAATCAAATTCACAGCACAATTACCCACGCTGTGTGCCAAATGTAACATAACACGGGGGATTACTTCTGTCTTCCACAAGGAACATTTAGTGATACAATAGAGAATACGTTGTACTTCTCGTTTAAACGAAAAACGAAACGCAAGGGCGTGAAGTAAAGTATAGAAAATAACAACGTTTTGACCCCGCGTCTTATCTGACTCCAAACTGTTTGCAATTGAAGAAATAGTTTAAGCTTGCAGGCGGTTTTGTTTGGAAAGAATAACGTCTTCTCCACAGTATATTCTAAAACAATTGCGTCAAATAGCTGTGGTCCAATTGAAAATTTCAACATATCCAACTGGTTTAAACAGGATACACCTGACGTAAAAGTTTTTCGGCTTCTGATCTGGATGCAAGCTCTTTCTGAAAAAAAGCTAAGTCGTGATCGACATGAGAAGGATTTGGTGCAAGAGTGCAGCCTGCTCACTGTTTGTGGTAATTATACAACAACATACAATAAAACGCATCTATTACGACTACTAAACCCATTCCCCCATAGAAGCGCCTTATAGCGAATATGATTTATTCCTCCGCTGAAGAAAATAGTTACAATTTAATCAGTCATGAATATATATTATGGTGAATATTTTCTATATTCAAGCACATGGAAGCTTAAAGCAGGCTGAAAGTAAAGCAGAATGCGCCTTAAGGCGCATTCTGCTTTACTTCAAACCTGCTTCAAGTAGTCTCCTATATTCAATACTATAAATAGGCTATCGGGTAAAGGGTTAAACGAAGGTTAGTTCAATTGAAAAAGGCAGATAACAGCTTGAAGCAAGGTGGTAGTAAAACAGAAAGCTCCTGTTTTACTATTTCAATATTGTAAGAAGTCACCGGTCGTAAAACATAGTAATCAACACAATTTGTGGTCTTAATATAGAGGTTTTAAGTACTATTATTTCTATATATTACTTGCTATCAGCACCATAGGGTTTTTGTAAGCTTCTTGACCAAACACCTTCCTAGCATGTTGTACAAAGGGCTGGTCGGGATTCGAGTAAGACTGGGTTCTGATGCCAAAGGCAGTTCCAGCAATGACATCCATCGTAAAACATCCGAAGTGACTGTAAACAAATAATGTTTTGAAAACCAATATTCGGCGATATGCTTACTTGAACTCATAGAGCAGATGGGTGTGGAAAAATAAATTCATTTCTTTATAATAAAAAACTTTTGTAGAAGTCCATACTTTTGAAAATATAAATATATGATCTTACATGAGTGTTCATGATTTATTGAATTTAAGAAATAATATTTTAGAAAACATAAAAAACTTGGCAAGCCTCGCTTTTATCGTTTTCTAAAAGACGAGTTTTGTAAATACAATAGATTATGAACAGGAATTGAATGTTAGAGATCTCTTTATAACATAACCTGGCAAGTTGTTTTTTAACAATATGGCTGGTTATTCATGCCTATTAGCTTCTTTATAAAGTCGATGTATGACGCGAGAATGGACTGCCCAAGTGAGTAAACATGAAAAAAATACTGAGGGTAATTCCGATTTATTAAGAATAATTATAGGGAGCAAACATTCCCTGTCTCATGCCATCAATAGCCACTCGATCGCCGACAGAAATGCCGTTGACGCTATTTGTGTTAACAAATTTTGACAGCGTGATAAAGAATTCAGCGACACATTAGAAAACAAATTCATAACTTAAAAGGAAATGTAATGATATTTTGTCCATTCTTAATTTAACCCATTTTTTGACCGAAAAGAGACCCATTTTCCGTCCAAAGTGTGTCTTCTTAACTTATGAACTCCTATAACGTTACATCCCTTCACTGTCATTTGTGTCTATTTGTATTTTAAAGTTTGGCCGTGTTTTGAAGAGGTCGACTTTTCATTCGTTTGTTGGGCTCCAATTCGTTTGCAAATATATAATAATCATGTTCGAAAGAATAAAGTATCGTCTTTAACTTTTCATCATCTCAATACGAGCATGGCTCATACAAATACAAAAACCTCGCTATCACGACCACTAAAACAAAGGCTAATTGATTCTATAATAGAGAGGTAACAGCTTAAAACAAGGTGTTTTCTGTTTCACTGTCACCTTGCTTTAAGCGGTCACCTATCGTAAACACCCTACTAATTACCACAATTAAGTGGTCGTTATAGAGGTTTTCCTGTATTATTTCAAAATGCAAGTGTATGACATTTCACCTACTATTGGATATCAATGGGTCCTCCATTCGTTGCTGGCTTGATAAGACTTTTGATAAGTAGATCGGCACAGAAATTGACTTCCTCTGTCATCTAACAAACAAAAAGGATATACTTAATAATTGGCATAGCACACAATCACACATCAATATTTCTAAGCAATGGTGAGCTTATTTCTTTATTACCGGTTTATCAATGAAAGAGAGGTTAACAATAATCACATGCAGGAAACAGTACCACCTTTTAATTACGATCACACAGTTGTATTAATTACGAGGTGTTTACGACAGGTGAATATTTAACGAAATGTGACACCCAAACAGAAAGCTCTTGTAGGAGTCCATCTTGCATTAAGCTGTCACCAGTTTTTCCCAATCAATTAACCTTCATTTTAGCGGTCGTAATAGGTTTTACTGATTCTGTTTTAAACTGAAAATCTTACCAGTTTTATCTTCACAGGGCTGAAAGTTGGTGTGACAATGCTTCTTACTCTTTTCCAGTCGGAGTCCTTCAGTGATAACAGGCCAACGTTCAGAGGCCTTGGATCCAAAAAGTCGACACTCTATGGATTACAATGTACAACAATACTCTTCCAATGGGCAAACAATGCTAAACGGAAGCACATTGCAATAAAATGTAGAAATTAGCCATTTTTTGAAAAGGTAGACAATTCCTTTTAATAATCCGAGTTGCAAACAATTTCAAAACTGAAATACCGATATACTGGGTGTCTGGCCTGGCTATAAACTATTTGCAACTGGAAGGAAACCACGTGTTCTCTACCTTAACAAACACATTTGACAATCAACATCACACATAGAACAGAATTTATCAACTAAATCGTAAGATTTTACTAAATTTCAATTGGTCTTTTTCTGTAAAATTTAATCCTATTCACTAGCAAAACTCAACTATACTTGACTTTGCAAACAGAACGGATCCCGATCTTATTATTTCTGTTTGATCTTTGTTTTATTAATTAACCCATTCACCATGAAACACCGACCGTACTGGCAAACAGTACAGATCTAGCTCGGACATCAAGTAACATAACTGATCTTCAACCTTTCCCTTCATAGCCTTCCTTTCAGTATTCAGTTTTCAGACAGATGGTCGCTTACAACAGGCTGAAAGTAAAGCAGAATTTTCCCTTTGGGACATGCTGCTTTTCTTTCATCATGATTTCAGTAACCATTAGCTAGGACATAGGAAATATTTCTTGGTTTGAATATTCATGACTTTTTAAGTGGAACTATGGTTAACCCATTACCCCATAGCCTGTTCCTAGTATTGAAAATAGATGACCACTTAAAGCAGGTTGAAAGTAAAGCAAATTGCGCCTAAAGGCGAATTTTACTTTACTTTCAGCCTGCTTTTATGTATATTCTACTACAGTATAGATACTCTTATGATACATATTTATTACTGTATAAATTAATAATTCCAATCATTGGAATTATTTTCTTCATTGGAGGAATAAATTAGAGGCGTTAAATATCGTATTAATAATGTGAGTTGTCGTAGATGATCGTAACAGCAGGACCTTACCATAGTTATTATTAACCTCTTCGCCGCCAAGGCTGACAAGACTGAAATTTTAAAGCAGTTTGGATCCTGATCAGACTCCGAAGAAAGCAACGGCTGGTCATATTCCAAACTCATTGACACTCAATTTTGTTGTGTTTTTTTTCAGTCAAAATACCTAAACTTTAAATATGAAAAACAAACACAGACGACAATTCTTTGACATTGATGATTCTTAGCTATGGTACTGAATAGCTAAAATATCCGAAGGGTAAGAATTCAAACTTGCTATGAAACACTGACTACATACAAATCTGTTTTGGAACTGGAGGTGCTCTCGAATGAAGATTGTTTTCATCAAATCAAAGTCGTGGATGTTGATAGTATTGATGAAACCGGCAGATAAACTGAAATGTTAACATACATGTACAGTTAAACCTCTCTATTACGACCACTAAATTATGTAAAGTGTAAGGGTGGCTACGATAGGTGATCGCTTAAAGCAAGGTGACAGTGAAACGGAAAGCTCCTTTAGGAGCTTTCTGTTTCACTGTCACCTTGCTTTAAGCTGTCACCTGTCTAATATACAATCAATTAGCCTTCGTTTTAGTGGTCGTAATAGCGAGGTTTTACTGTATATTTTAACTGTATCAGTGCAGTATGCGACTAAAGTCGGCTTTGTAAACAGTTTTGATATTTAAAGATAAAATGGGAACAATGTTATCTTTACCGGTTAAACACAAACGAAACGCAAACGCATTGTAATCAATTGGAGAAAATTACAACTTATTTAAAATGATGAGGATTCTTTTTTTATTTGAGTGGCAAACAGTTTGGCGCTTGTGCGTATCTAACGTCTCATCAGATTCCAAACTGTTTTCAGTGGAAGTTATTACTTAAGTGCATTGATGCGTTTACTTGGAAGGAATGATGTCTTCTACACTATAACACGCCACGGGATCAAATCTGTTGGCAGCCGTATTGATACTGGGCCAGTTTTACTGTCGTGAAGCTAATGTTTAAAAGGCATGCAGATAACAAACAGTGTAGAAGCAGACAGCTATAGGACGATGAATGGGTGAAACAATTATGTTAACCAAGCCTGTGAAAGGGTTACGTTTAAAATCCATAATACTGTGGTGTAGTTAACATGATGTATGTATGTCACCAAAGCTCACAACATATAACATACATTATATAATGTAAAACCTCTAAAATAATTACGATCACTAAAATATTTCGACTGATTTGGTATTGAAATCAGATATTCCTTAAAACAAGGTGAATAAACAACAGAAATAGTTCATCTTTACGCTCCCAACTGTCGTTTTCTTCACCAATTAGCCCACTATTTAGTGTTCGAAATAGAGATGTGTTTTCTGTATTCTATATTATTACACCTCACTTTAAGTTACAATGTTCATTTCCCATAGACCTTAAGTTAACATTTTGCATATCTTTTACATCCATCCAAAAAATATACTGTCACTCTTTATGATATTCTTTTTGTGACGTCACTCGATATAATATTATTTTTCTCTATTTTTAAAAATACTGTCACCAATATGATATTACTTTCGCTATGGGAACGTTCTTCTTTTTTTTCTTGTAATTTATTTATGCTTTTCGGTGGATTACCACGAAATAGCAGTGGATGATCACTTGGTAATCCACTGCAGTGGATTATCACCAATCGCTTTTATTACGAATTTTCCCCGTAGGGCTCCCCAAGAATCGTAGTCAATCGTGTCTTATCGTTAAATTCCGGCAGTCCGATTTGTCGCGAACTACTCACCGGAAGAGCACGAATCCAAACTTGGGAGCAACAAAGTCATTCGGATGACGTCAAATCAACAAATAAGTGACGTCATTATACCGCCAACTGTCACGCACATGTGTTCGACATAAAACGTGGGGCTCAACACGGGATAAATAATGTACGTTCGCTTTCAATTTTTAAACAATTTCGTTTAAAAAGTGGCTTAAAAGCATAAATAAATAGAATAACTGTGTTTTTTCAGTGTAAGATCGAATTTAATCCATTTCGTGAACATCAGACTTATATTTTCACTCGTGGCTTCGCCACTCGTGAAAATATAACGTCTGATGTTCACTCAATGGATTAAATTTCGATCTTACACTGAAAAAAACAGTTATCCTCTATATAATTAAAAAAATGTGACGTTGTAGAATTCGACGTCATTTCCCCGCGTTTCGTGCACGTCCACGCTAAATTGGTATTCACAACACATTTTATAAAATACGAAGGAGACGATTCCAAAGCCAGGGTTGATAATTGTCAACCCTCGTGAACAAGAATGTCACCCTCGGCTACGCCTCAGGATGACATTCTATTTCTCGGGTTGACAATTTGAATGTCACGCAAACTGCCATCTAATATTTATATACTGTTGGTTATGATATGAATATTTAACAGTGTTTGTGTTGTATTACATGTTGCTTACATGATGGTGTATTGTGCACAAGTCATTTTAGTATAATGATTCTTTCCCATAGCTTATTCAATTGTGGAGTAGAACTCTAATTTCAAATGTCAAATTTAAATGGAATATTCCGTACAATGGAGAAGACGTTACAAACGGAAACAAAAACGCAAGTGCATTGTAGTTAAATGTCAAAAAGTGCCCTTTTGGCAATTCTGTCTACTCAGCGTCTGATCTGGCACAAACTGATTGCAATGGGCAGCTAGTATTAACGTAAATGTATTTACTGGCAAAGAATAACGACTTCTTCACTATAGCCCTGTGTCTGCCCATCGCGATTTATCTAACATTTACAAACATTTGATCTAGGTCAAAGTACGCGTAACCGGGAGACTGGTTTAGATCAAAGCTGTTTAACCATTCGTTGGTAGGCGCTCCTTTAGCTAAAAACACCAAATTCGTGTTTTTAACAAATTGCAGACAATGCAAAGTTACAAAAGAAGAAGGAATGAATATTTTCACTGACTGTGTCTATGTGTTGGTGCAGGAGGACATTATCAGTTAATCCATTGTATGCTGGGTAATATTTGGCGGCCATTTTTAAAATGTGGTATGCAGCGGGTATAACTCAAATATTATTGACTTAGCTGCAAACAGTTTTGATCTCAGATCAGGTCTCACAATGTGGGGCCTAATCTGAGATCAACACTGTTTGCCTAGAGGTACAATTAAAAGTGTATCACGCATAAACTGGGTTAATAGTGTATAAGTAAACTTCTCTTAACCGGAGGCGGATACTTATTAAACAACATTTTCGGTCTCTAAACTAGTTGATAAAGGGTGGCAGCTTATTGTAAAATTGAGTTTTAAAACAGCATTCCGCCATGGTGACTTCGATTAAGATGTAATTACAAAAACCATCAGAAGATTAACAATACAACTCAACATACTATATTGTTACTAACTAAAACGTATATCATCATATAAAGGCTAGTGTACAAAACTCAACATGCACACATAAACAAACAAAAGAAGACCACTGATACAAGCAAAAATACAAAGTCACATGCAGTAAGACTGAATAATGATATTCATGAAAATGGAATAAAACAGCTAAAACTTCAATAAATAAAATTTTGTTTAACCCCAATCACTGCCTTACCCCGAGTACAATAGCTATTTGCAAACAGTTGACGCTGCGTTTGATCATGACCCCAACTGCTTAGAACTCAATTTCATATTTCTAAAGCCAAAATACAGAAATAAAATCAGAAGACAATTGATTAAAGCTGATGAAGTCATGGCAGTAAAGAAATTAATGGAAATCAAAATTTACTTTCTTTGATACTTACACGTAGACTTGTCCAAACGTCAGTATATCTTTCCTTTCACGGATTTCGGGATTCTGTTTGAATTCAAGTATATATTTCATTTATTTCAACGGAACTTGATGAAAATGATAGCAATTTAACATTCTGATGGTATTCTAATGTTATTTTCTTTCAATGTTCTATCTTCAATTTGTTAGAAAGAAAGAGAAAATCGGAAAACATGAAGTAATGGAATTTGGACAGAAAGGAGTTCCAATGATTTGAAACATGTGTTTGACAATAAAATGTATTAAAAACAGTTTTATGTATTATTTATGAGTGTCTAAATAAGTAGAAAAACTGACACTTACCTTGCCTAGAAGTCTTAGGAAATTTCCGATAATAGGAAGAGGCAATGGTCCCTTAAGGTTGTACTTCTTTCTCCAAGCCAGCAGCATCAACCATCCGTATCTTAAGTATAACCAACACAATACAGTTGGCGAAGAGGGCCACAAATCTTCGCTCGTAATGACATTTAAAATTGTATCTCATATACAGTTGTCTATTTTCGTTTTAATCGAATACTCCATAATACGTCTTTTAACGCTACTAATATATTGCTCCACTGAGTAAAGTAGCTATAATTTATTCAGTCATGAGCATGCACCACATCAAACATTGTTGTCTATCCTTGCCGGTAGTAGGTTAAAGCATGCTGAAAGAAAAGTAGAACGTGTCTTAAGACGTATTCTGCTTTACTTTCAACATGCTTTAAGCGGCTAGATGTCTTTAAAACTAGAAATACATGTATGCTACCAGGTAGAGAGTTTAAAACCTAAACGAATTATATATGTTCGTTAAAGTACTAAAATATTCTAGTTACAATCATATTTATAACCTTGGTGCTTACTAATTGACTTTAATCTTAAGGTGGTTCGACAGCGGGCGGCCCCCGCATCTCGAGTTCCGGAAATAGTGATGACTTTCACATGATCTTTTCGGCACGTCCTTATAGTAGAAAATTTACATAAAGAAAAGTTTGATAATGTTCAGTGTCTTCTTTGTTAGCTTAGTTGGTAGAGTGATGGACTAGCAAACCGAAGGCCCCAAGTTCGATTCCCACTCGCTTCAAATGTTTTTTTAATAAATTGTCCGATTTTTATTGACTAGTCAATTCAGAACGCAGTGACCAAAGGACAGGCTATGTTAAGTCACGTAATAATGAATAAGATCAGATGCAAGTATTGTCAAGTGACAGCTAAACTTTGTGAGGATTTATAGCCTATATGACAGATGGCAGTTTAAGACAGGACAAAAGTAATGCTAAAAGATATATCCTAATGGAGCTTTTATGCATTACTTTTGTTATGCATTAAGCAGTCACCTGTCTTTAAAGATCTACGGGCTACAGCCTACTGTATTCAATAGTCCCTTATTCAAGGTTTGACGTCTGGTATTATTTAGAGCTGACGGCATTTTAAAGTTAAACTAATAAAGGAAGGTAACTCGTTTTGTGTAAACATTTTGTCAGAATTTCTTGAAATCATGTATAAAATGAAAATTCTACTGTAGACTTTCAATAAATTTTTGTGACTAGTAGAATTAAGTTATATCTATCTAATAAGAGTAAAATTAGTGTATGTTAAACAGCTAGATTTTTTGTAATTTGAGATTTAGTGATTTTTTCAGAATTTGACTTTTTTAAAATATTGATATTTCCAGAAAATATGTCATGAAATATTTTTGTTTGCCCTATATCTTATAGTCTCTGTACATTTTACTTGAATGTACAGACATTATTGAGATATATCATTTTATAAAGAAAATATTCCTGTTTATTAAAAAAGGAGCTTTTCTTGACAAAAGGTCCTGTCAGAAAAAAAACGGCACTGTAATTTTTTTTCACTCTCAATATGGTATATTTCAATTTAATCAAGGTTTCAAAGAATTCTGACACGGAATAAGCTGACCCGCGAACCACCTTAAGGTGGTTCGACAGCGGGCGGCCCGCATCTCGAATTCCGGAAATGCTGATGACTTTCACATGATCTTTTCGGCACGTGCTTATTGTAGGAAATTTACATAAAGAAAGGTTTGATAAGCTTCAGTGTCTTCTTTGTTAGCGCAGTTGGTAAAGTGATTGACTAGCAAACCAAAGGTTCAAGGTTCGATTCCCACTCGCCACCAATGTTTTTTTTGTAAATAAATTGTCCGATTTTTATTGACTTGTCAATTCATAACGCAGTGACCAGGGACATGCTATGTTTAGTCACGCAATAATGAATAATATCAGATGCAAGTATTGTCAAGTGACAACTAAACTCTGTAAGGATCTATAGCCTATATGACAGATGACAGCTTAAAACAGGACAAAAGTAATGCTAAAATATAGATCTTAAAGGAGTTTTCTGCATTACTTTTGTTATGCATTCAGCAATCCCCTGCCGTGAAAGATCTACAGGCTACCGTATTCAATGGTCCCTTATTACAAGTTTGACTTCTTGTATTATTTAGAGCTCACGGCATTTTAAAGTTGAACTCAAGGGAGGTAACTCGTTTTGTGTAACATTTTGTCAGAACTTCTGGAAATCATGTATAAATATGTAAGTTCCACTGTAGAATTTCATTAAATTTTTGTGACTAGTAGAATTTAAGTTATATCTATCTTATAAGAGTAAAATCAGTGTATGTTAAACAGCTAGATTTTTGTAATTTGAGATTTAGTGACTTTTCTAGAATTCGACATTTTTAAAATATTGATATTTCTAGAAAATATGTCATGAAATATTTTTGTTTGCAAAATATCTTATAGTCTCTGTACAGTTTACTTGAATATACAGAAATTATTGAGTTATATCATTTTATAAAGAAACTATTCCTGTTTATTAAAAAAAGAGCTTTTCTTGACAAATGATCCTGTCAGAAAAAGATGGCACTGTAATTTTTTTTTATTTTAACGATTTTTCACTCTCCATATGGTATATTTCAATTTAATCAAGGTTTCAAAGAATTCTGACACGGGATAAGCTGACCCGCGAACCACCTTAAGTCCAATACAGCATGCACGGAAATACTGTTTGAATGCCTCAATCTTAGATCCGAGAATTTCGAATGGGCAAATCAAGTTTCAAGTTAAATCAAGTTCAAAATTTTACTACATATGGATTATTTTCATCATGCTTTGTACTAGTACAAACCATGGTGATCAGATGACTCATACCTATAGCCTTCTGATCCTGGGCCCGTTTCATGAAACTTCGTACGACAATCGTTGTCGTAAGTCAGATTACATGTATAAAAGTCTAACTTATTATTTATGTTTCCACCTAATCCTGTCTTGTGACATCTATTTAGAATTGCCTTGAAAAGACGAATCCAAACAGATGTCACAAGACAGGATTAGATGGAGAAATCAGAAATTAAATGTATTTTAAAGTTTTGACTTACGACCTTTTTTGCCATACGAAGGTTTTTGAAACGGGCCCCTGGTCTACAAGTTCTTTACACAGAATAAGTGCATTATTCTCTGGTATGAAACGAAACCCAAACAAAATGCAACGAAGAAAATAATTTGTGAGTATTAACGATTTTTTGAAAATCCGAGTGGCAAACAGTGAAGGGCCTGATCGGATTCCGGGTTACCCGGCGTCTGATCATGCTCCGAACTGTTTTTCATGAACATAAGGATTTTAGCATAAACGCATTTATCGGGAAAGAACAATGCATTCTCCTGTGTAATACTTACATGTTGTAGGAGGCAAATAAGACGACCAATGCCACCAGACAATTCCACACTGTTAGTTGGACTCCTAAAAACTCCATAGTACTATAGCAATCTGTTAAATCAAAGATGTTAAGATAGTCTGTTACACATGGGTCATTGTTAGCTTTTATCGTATGTGAATCTTTATCAAATATAGAAATAATATCAGAATAATGAATCTACCTTTGCAACTGCGTAATTTTTTAAATAGCACTCTAAGCATATTCCGCCTATTTCCGTAAGCTATTTTTATCTTGCGGAAACAACATTGAGGATTTAGTCACTGAATAAAGACTGCCCATCAAAATCTATTACACAATCGATGGTAGCTCAGTGGTTGAATCACCCCACTACGAATTTAAGGGTCATGAATTCGAGCCCCGTCATGGTAGTTTCACATACATGTGGCTTTTTCGATATATGTCTTTTAAAATTATTGTGTCGGGTAGACGCATGATTGTGTGAAATTTGTACAGTGAGACTTGTTTTACACAAAAACTAAAGACGTACAAGTAATGAAATCCAACATTTCTGCTGAAAGCACTTTACTGTATGCATTAAACGAAAAGCTGTTTAGAAGCGGAACTGTGTTAGTTTTTTTTATTTCGTTAAGAGTAGATGTTACGCGTGTTCTGATGTAAAGAGATAATAGATTCACAATACTTTTTTTTTTATCAAACACAAACAATTTAATTGGTACACTTAAATCAATCAGGATTGCATACATAACTCGTAAAATATTAATAATATGCTTATATAAATGCAATTGTTAAACATTTGTTACCATTACTTTTTGTCAGCAGTCGTTTTTATTTACCGGTACTAGGCATCATGTTTAAATATCTTACGAGAGTGTTTTATCGGTAAAACAGAAATGTTATGACAACAGCATATTCCAGAAACATCGCGCTTAATATACTATTATATACATATTTATCAAATATATTTTATTCTAGAAAATTGCACTGTAGAGCGATCTGCTTACGACTTGATAAAACTCTCGACTCGCTGGTACCTATATCCGGTGTACGGGTATACACTGTGAACTTAAACACAATAAGAAGACAAGTCATATGAGTGTTAACCAGTATCTACAGTAATCTCTCTCTAAAGATATTTTAGTAAAGATGAGTTCGGCTCTTTAATGTGGTTGATTACTTGATGCAGTACAACAGTTATGCAGCAGGATCATTCATGAGCTTACTGCATTACCTTTGTTCTGAATTATGCTGCACCATGTCTTAACAGTCACAACAAAGGTTTGATTTGAGTGTCGTTCAAAGGCGGATTTTATACTATACATTTATTCTATAAATAGCAGTTAAACGCGTGTTATGTACACCCTCGACATTTAACCTCATATACGCTACATTAGTGTCGTCTGCAAATAATGCCGTCTGCTGACATTTCTGATTGTGTTTTTTCAAAAAATATATATCCAATCGGCGGCTTGTCTAGACCCCGGCTGTTTGTCATAGCAATTCTAAAGGAATTTGCACACACTGTCTGTCGAAGGTTAAAGATCAGCCGAGAGCATACCCCCCCCCCCCCCCCCCCCCCCCAGCAATTCTTGATATCGGTATCGGTTCACTACAATTTCTCAACACTAACTGTTACCATAAATCTAACTTTTAGAATAAAAGCAGATGACACATGTTTAAAGCAGATGACGCCATGGCAGTGAAAGGGAAAAAGGTGAATAACGAAACATAAATATGAGTTTAAATAGATAAATTTGATCATGATTATGTATACGCCTGGTAACAATAATGTCTTGTCTGGTTAAAAAAACAATATTTTATGGAATGATACTGAAGTAGCTGTTATAGTTCAAACACTCTTACCTTGCAGTAGCCAATAATACTAGTGTATCCCGACATGGATTTCAATACACAACTTAATTGTTGTGTTTTTTTCAGCGGAGCTGTCTATTATCTATTTAGACACAAATGTCTATTTAGACAAACATTTGAACCAATCATATTTGATCAGAAATTTAGAATTAAGAGCACCTGTTGAAACTGAATTGTCTGATTGGATAGTAGCCAGGGCTCCAGAGAATTATTTCAAAACTTAAAAACTTTATTTGTGCATTAAACCCTATGATGTCCAACTCATTTGAATTGTCTCTTCGAGACGATAAAAATGAGTGGTAACACCATAGGGTTTGGTGCTGAAATGAGTGAGAAAATAATATATTTGTTCAATTTACTCCCCTCTTATCTGGAGCCCTGAAACTGCATGCAGCCTTGCAGGTTTATGCACTGATGTGAGTGTAAGGCAGTGTGTAATACTGAGCTGATGACATCATGTTTCTATTTTAAGATATGCTAGCAGATGTGACTGTCTATTTATAGATAGACAGTGGTAGCTAGGTGTTTTGTTTAATAATGGTTTACTACCAATTTTTTTAATTGTTAACTATTTGTACAAATTTACCATACATTGATAGCAATATAATAAATGGCCTCAAGTGAGTTAAACACAATTGTGTTGTTTCATCATTTATTTACAAGAGTGAGGTGTATGGGCATGCACAGTTTATCTAGTTATAGTTTGTTTCAAGAAACTCCCCATGAATGAAGTTTGATATATAGAACAATATAGTTTAATCTGAGGGTCTCCTACCAGTAGCTAGGATATGGGTTATATTATTGTTTTGCATTTCTGTACATTTATAGTTTTTTAGTCAGCGTGCTAAATCCTTGAATGTGTATTTTTTGCTTTTCAATCTAAGATATTACAATTCTTTGAAAACCTCCAATTTCATACAATTTTGCACACACATCAACAGCATGAATTCCACCACCCATTCCGCTGAATATCTTTTTTAAAGATATTTCTTGTTTAACCTGTCCAAATTTTAAATCTGTATACGCTGACTAAACATGCCATACATAACTTCGGTTGATATCGCTTGTTATTTCCGCTACGTTTTACAGATACGTCAGGGTTGAAACACACAGGGTTATGTTTTGCCGAATATGACCATGAGTTCAATACCCAGCGGAGGCTTTATTTTCTTGTCGTGTTTTTTTATGCAACATAATGGATTGAACTTCTCTTTGGATCTGAGTATGTCCCATAGAACATATCCTTGGTAACCTTGAAATAAAGGTATTGCTAAGACATTGACTCCTAGCGACGAGCATACTCGTCATTTACAAAGAGTGTACATGTACCAATACATTTGTCCCATGCAAACAGTTAAGACAAATATCAGAGGGCTCCTCAAGGAGCCTGCTGATCAGGTATATGATGTTTGCCATTTTGCAGTTGTCATACAATGTTTAGAATTAATACGAAACTGGAATAGTCCATTAAAAGTTTCAGTGATAAAGAGTTAAATCTAAATGCAATTGTTATCTAGCAGTAAGAGACTTCGCCGGGTAATATTTTACAGACATTTAAAATTTCAATATTTAAAAAGCATAACTTTTAGGATATTTATGACTCATTTTTGCATTATAGATCTCATTATTTAACAATTCAGGGAAATAAAAGTTTGACAAATAATGAAATAGAATATTAAAAACAATTATACAAAAGAAATACAACCTAATGGGAATCGAACCCACAACATTTCATACTTTTACAAGTACCCTTACACGCTACAATGGCAGTTACTCTAATTCGATCATTGATTTTAAGTAAATTCAATTCAATTCAATGTTTTATTTCCTCCAGACAGGTCTGGAGATATGTGTATTATTACAACATGGTCAACACAAACATACACGCGTGTAAAACGTATTCTAAGAACTATGTTGCTGTTGAATGCAGTATACAAGCAATGCAGAAGGCTTCTTTGGAAGTTTTCTACATTGCGTGTTTCCCACATTAGGCTGACTTGTCTTAAACAGTCAGACTCGGCATATGTTGGAGTGTTGTTGAGGAGAGGTTCTGCTATAGAGTATAAATGTATCATAATCATTCTCATTCGTACTTAAGTACATTCACGTAAGATTCAGGATGAAGCTAGCTACAGTAACGTAGCGCGTGTAGCGGGTCATAGTTTGCCGTCATAAAAAACTTGCAGGAACGAAATGCAATGTTTCCTACGGCAGAGTATGTGTTTCCTAATGTGTTGTCTCGTTTTACTCACGTTTTATATCGTAAATAAATAGCTATATTTCATACACTATATAAAAGTAAGAGTAGAGACAATAGAAAGAACGAGTTTACAAACATGCACATGTTGTAACTTGTAAGTGTACAACGGATAATGTAATATGAATACAAGTACGAAAAGAAACGATTCATGAGTCGACACGAATACAGTGGAGAAGACGCCATTCTTTCCCAAAAGACGCGTTTGCGCCAAAACTATTATTTCCATTAAAACAATTTGCAGCCGGATCAGGCGCCGGGTAACCGGGCGTCTGATCGGGTTCAAAACGATTTGCCACGGAAAATAATAGCGTTTTCCTCTCTGTATCAGTGTATTAGTATGGTGAGTACGTTATTATAAGATATGGCAGTCTTTCAGGCTGGATACAACATACTAGAAACTGTTTTTCACTCGCGTTATCTAAGATTGGTGGAAATGGAGATCCCAGAATCTTTAGGGTCCAAGCGTAGTTGTCAAGTTCAGAGAGATCGTGTCGCATAATGGATGCATATAGCGACAATATTAGGATCAAACCTATGGTCTGGAGCCAAGCCATATACTGGGTTGATTGGAACCAAACTGTGTATTGCTTAAAGTGTATTCAGGAGATGACTGTTGACAAGTGCAAAATGCCTAGAGGTAAAAATACTTAATTCAGGTGCAGAATGCTCGCATGTCACCCCTATATATGATGGTTACTGGAGGTCATCTGTCAGAGCAGGCAGGGTCTACTGTCTAAAATGGGATAAAATCTGCACACTGGACAGTCACAAGGAGAGACGGAGGAGACCGAGAGAGATGACGGGGGATTGATAGAGGTCTCACGCTCGAGTGAGCTCAGGCTATATGACCAGGCGGTCTGTCGTTTGCTAGAAATGAACTCTGCTGTATTAGGAACTGTTATTAAGACTTTAAGATGTGTGTCATTAAAGTTACATATTAGTTTTAATATGTCTTGTTATTAACCCCACTACGCGACAATCGTTTAAGAATGTTGTACCTTGATTAGCTCTAATTTCTGACTTTAAAGCTTCTCTAAGGTCGTGGCTTTCAATACATTCGCTTAGGTAGTGGACGAGCTCCTCATATATTGCTAAGCCGCACAACTGGCACGTTCTGTACTCCAATTACGGGGCTGTGCACCATATTTTAGCTATGGTTGTCATGGTATATCTAGCTGAGCTGTCTTTAAAGCTATTGTACACAATACATGGCTTAATATTTGGATGAAGTAACCGAAAATATGTAAAGTCACTATCGGTAGACATTCACTGATCCCATCTCGTACATTCGTTTATGGTAATTGCATTATTGGCTATATTCTTCCATATTTGTTTTCGAGGAAGAGAGTCAGGGTTTGTTATAAACTCATAACTAATGAGTTTGTATTTTGCAAGTATATTACACATATCTGGTATAAAGACATAAGTTACTGATGTTTTGTCAAAAAGATACATATAATATTTTCGTAAAAATATTTCTTTTGTTATGCACTGAGGGGGTAGAGAAAGAATTTTGTGTAGGAACAGAAGTTTTTGCTTTCTGATTATCGAGCTTAATCTGTTTAGGCCCAGCATAGTTTCAGCTATGTCTGATCTAGTAGAAAGTGTACACCCTTGTATTTTCTTAGCGATGAAATGCTGAAATTTGTTTATAAAAGTGATATCGGATTGTGTTAAATTGTTCCACAATTCGGAACCATATAACACAGTGGGAACGATAATCTTATTGTAGAGGTCGCATGAAACTATAGGGTTTACTCCCTGTGGGTGAATTCCCTGGCTGGCTATGGCATAGAACGAATTTTCCCTTTCTGTAACCTTAATTCTATACGTGAGTGTATTTTTAAGTTTGACTCCTTTAGGGCGTGATCACCTGAGACTCGCAAGTCTAGTAGAGTCCATCAAATGACGTAAAGTGGCGCTAAATTCTGAATGCGCACGCATCTTTCAGCAGAACGACAAACACTTCATACGAGTAAGTAATGGGTCAAATTACGGCCTAAAACAAAATGGGAACCACGCCAACCCGGACCAATAATGGCAATTTTATGATTATAATGTCGAAAAATTCAACCCTAGGCTAACTATTTGTTACCTTATAGCACGGTTACAGGACTGTTCATTAAAACACTCTTATACATGTGTAAATTATACGGTATATAGCTTTTTACTATTGGGATTTTGTGTTGTCAATTTCGGACGCCATTTTGAAACTCGACTAACCCTGCGCAGGGACTGGGTTAGCCTAGAGTTCGGTTCAGAGGTCATATGACGTCATTCGAGTACGAACGCGGGTTGTTCACCTGTAACCTGAGGAACTCGGGTCGACTCGAGGATCTTAGGTGAACACGCTCGTAGTATTCCTAAATGTTCGGCATGTTTTACTTGTTTGATATATTCGCTTTCATAAAGGATATTGATTTTTGGAGTGTTACGACGTTTACTAAATACTACAATGTTTGACTTTTTAGTGTTCATTTCCATTTGCCAGCTTTTACAATATGTGTAGACAATATCGACGAGTTTTTGTAGATTTAAAGGAGATATATAGTGATAAGAGATAAATCAAAGACAGTACTTGGTCGAATTTTGGCAAAAATTGGTCTCTGATACTATGCTTGTAATATCCTCTTTATATTTTCTTTTCAAAATAGGATTATAATGTCACACAGTTTTGAATATGATGTAACACGGCGTCTGATCTTAATCTTGGGCTGTTTACAAAGGTCATCGTTATTTCGCAGCTAGCGTTTTCAATTGTTTACCCTTCTATACATGTACATTATACTACAATTAGCGTACATTCTACATGTACATTGTTTTGGTGTATTTAGCATTAAGCATTCACATTCCCTACTTAAGAGATCGTCACGCTTCTTCAAAATTGGTAGCTTAAGTTAATAAACCCAAGTTTGACTGTAAATTTCATTTCAATTAACGGCATACGCTACCAATTCGTGAGACACCTAGTGGCTTTTAACGAAGTACGATAAATCAAGCATCGTTACTCAACGAAATCGTGCACATCGGTTACCTCCCGTAGATACTTTCGGTTTCAAACAATCTCTATTAATCGCGTAATATATACGTTAAATGCATGAAATTGTACTTGATAAATGAAAGTACGTGAAACTTGGCAAATACTCTATCTAATAAGGCTAAGTTAATAACCCAGAACTTCAATCAAGTTGAGTATAAGTGTGAACCCAAGATCACATAGAAAAAGCCGTCTGCTTATTTAGGCAGTTAGTATATGTATGGAAGTGCCTATAGTTTCAAAAGAAGCATTATAACTAATGCGTTTTTTACCATTGTCTTATTCACACCTATAGCTTTTATTGTGAGATGTTTCATCAATTTATTTCGGGCAGACTTTGATTGAGTGAGTGTTTTCATTGAATTGGAGCCAAAAACCAATAAGAAAAGTAAAGTGCATATATATCAGGCAACACACTATACTCAATACATCATATTTTAGTGAGCATCACTTTTTAACTGTTTTATTGTTTCTTTGTGCCAATTATTACTTTAAATCATTTTAGAAAGGCAAACTAACGCATGCCAACTCTTTGTCGAGAATGGCTACATCATACATTTCAAATACCAATAAACCAAAAAATACCATTATAACCTTTGTGTTCTTTTTGCCATGGTACTACGATATGTTTGAAGAACCTATGCTGAAATTTTCATAGAGATCCATCGGATATTTCATTTGGTCGCGTATGTCCTTAAGCAGTAAGTCTCATGCATTCATCTTTATGTCATATTTTCTGAACTTTATAAACCAGCCATGAGTTCAGCAAACAAATCAATGGCCGCCGTTTGCATTCGATTGCGAGTTGTCTACCGGTCTGAAATACAGTGGAAAAAAACGTTATTCTTCCGTTCAAATGCAAACGCATTGTAATGAAATATAGAAAATAGCAACTTTTTGATGATTTTAATCTGAATTGCAAACAGTTTGGAGCCTGATCAAACGCCGGGCACCATATCTTCCTGAGACGGCACCTGTCGCAAATTAAAGTTGACGTCATAGGGTTTCATTGATGATACTATAATACCTTGCTATTCGTTGTTTAATGGAAGATGCGTAGATACATGCACACTGTCTTTTCTCGGTAGTGTAAACATAATGCCACTT
This sequence comes from Gari tellinella, assembly GCA_922989275.2. Classification (NCBI taxonomy): domain Eukaryota; kingdom Metazoa; phylum Mollusca; class Bivalvia; order Cardiida; family Psammobiidae; genus Gari; species Gari tellinella. The sequence continues at coordinate 89,192,229 of OV277860.1, forward strand.
GCTGCATTGTATGGCATTTCGTTTGCATTTGGTTTCGTGTAAACGGGAGAGAAATTACGCACCATGATACGCCCTAGTATTCTATTTATAGAAATAAGCCTGTTTTTATTATCGAGGTCAAAACCCGTGTTCGTATTTGTATACATCGATGTCATAGAATTTCACCCTTGTATGCTCGAGCGCCTATAGATACATTTCAACACAAAGAGGTAGTTGATAAACATAATAGTAGATTGCTATTCAAGTCTAGGAATATAGGTGCAGTCCTTACAAAAGTCTTAATATTCATACTCATATGTTGTAATTATTAATAGAAAGTGGGATAATAGTGGTACACACACGTATTTCGTAAACTAGATCTACTTACAATCGTATTTTGCAACTGCCCGTCATAGATCAATAATCGCCATAATAAGACTTTGGTACAAATACGTCACGTACACCTTAGTAATTAAATATAAGGCAATCGCTCCTGTGTGTAGTTGAATTCCGTCTCTTAAGGATATTACAAGTACAATCTTTGACAAAATGGGTAAGTGAATAATTTAATTAACTTAAAGTTCATTGTACGTTATAATGTATTCTTTATATCTATATATCTGGAATGCCTACCTGAGTATACATGAGTGAATATAAATAATATACACGATGGAAGATTTAGAAATCTACTAAACGCAGAGCAATGGCAAAAATGATAGCTTTTTTGGAGGGCTAGACAGTTAATGTGTAGATCTATCTAAATGGCAGACAGTTTGATACCTGATCACACTTGGGGTTTTCCGGTGTTTGAACTTTGACCTGGTTTCAAACTGCATGTACAATGGATTTTCGTCTGTGCAAACGCATTTATTTGGAAAAAAAGATAATGTATATAGATCTAAGTGTTTTCTACTGACCAGTCCAAGTTATTTTTAGATTGGAACATTCTAAAACTTTAAAAGGGATGAGCTTTTTCTACATCCAGTTAGAGATACGGATAGCTGTAAATTTTGGTGTGTAATGTACAGTATAGGATGTTTGTATCTCTAACTGGCTGTAGGGAAAACCCATCCCTTTTAAAGTTTTAGAATGTTTCAATCTAAAACAACTTGGACATGTCAGAAGAAAACACTATTACAAGGATACAGCATCTCAGCAGGATCTGTTTGCCAACGCCCTGTTTAGCAGACTTTAGGCGAAATGGATTAACCCAGGGTTAACACCTGTTTCTAATTTTGTTGACGCGTGACAACTGAAAGCAGGCTGGAAGTAAAGCAGAATGCGCCTGAAGGCGCATTCTTCTTTACTTTCAGCCTGCTTTAAGCTACCATTTACTAAAAAAAATCCGGAGAAATGGCAGCACTGGTTATAAAGTGAGTCAACTCCGCCCTAAAGGTATTTCCGTTCGTGTTGATAAACTGTCGTTCGCTAAATAAACAGTCCAACTTCTGGTCAACGTCCACTCTTTAAAGAAGCATACATATGACTCTTTCAACACATCGTGTACATGTAGAAGCTGTCTGATCAGGATCTGCACTGTTTGCTTTTCATTTTATATATGCAAAGGGAAATAACTATTTGTGACATTTTTTCTAATCTTGAAATGATAAACTCCCTTCTATGTTTAGTTGTTTGACTATGATATGAGACTCGAATTGACACCTAATGCAGGATAAAGGTTAAGCAATAAGCATACTTCTTTAATATAAATACTACAGTCGAGCTTCGATATCTCAAACTCGATTAAGTCGAACATACCCGTATTCCACGGGTATGTTCACCTAAACCAAGCTGGAAATAAGGCAAATTCATAGTCGAAATATCGGAAAAATCTAGTTATGCGAGTTCGAGATATCGAAGTTCGACTGCAGATCTATATGTAAGCAGTCCCCCATGCATGTAATGATTGAAATATCACTTCTTTACGAGGCCTCTGACGAGTTTGACTAAGCAGTCATTTTATTTTCGAAATCGATAATAATCATCTCGACTTTGCTTGCGTTTGCATTTACCGTATCTGGTTGTCTCTTGTGTAAAAAACATCAGAATCCTTGATATATTATTGATAATGTGCTCAGGGTGATGTTAGTGACACCGCTGTTTTTGGTATCCGTCGTCCGTCTGTCCGCCCGTCTGTCAACAATTGCAAACATTTTTTTTTATCTTTATGAGATTTTGTCAGTTGTCATGTCCTTGATAAATTTTAAGTCATGTCTGAAATAGGTTATACAGGGTCACCAAGTAGGGCAGTTAGTCAAATCGCAGAACTTATTCATTTTGTGATTTCCCCCATCTAATAGTTTAAAGTGGTTGATTCCAAAGCATGTATATAGCCGCGTCTGATCCGGATTTAAGATGTTTGCAATTTTTCTCTCTCAATAACGACTCCCTCCGAACAACGCACACAATGTTTGTCTCCCGTAGGGTGTCGTTGTAGAGAGGGAGCACTGTTATATCCGGGATACGTCCGCCCAGTGTAGTAGAGCCCGGTCGTATCACATGACACCACTTTAGCAGCGTCGTACTATTTTTATCAGAATGATCCGCTTTCGGTTCATTACGGTTTTAAATCACCCATTTTAGTGAGTTATGGCTGTTACAACATTTTAAAGACCGCATGCATGGGCCAAAAGAATGGGCAAACATTATTATTAAGCTTGATTGTATTTTGAAATGTTTAATAAAGGTCTGATTACAAAATGTGGCCTTAAACAATCTTCAATAGTCTAAATAGACTAGACAGAACTGGAGATTGGAATTGCCTGTTTGATAAACGACAATACGATGTAGAGCAACATCAGCTCGTATTTTATGTGCCTGTCACCATCAGGGCTCCCATTTCTCTGGAATTTTCCTAATTTTATCGGATTTTTTCCAGAACATGGTAGCTTAAAGCAGGCTGAAAGTAAAGCAGAATGCGCCTGAAGGCGCATTCTGCTTTACTTCCAGTCTGCTTTAAGTAGCCACGTGTCAACAAAACTAGAAACAGGCGATGGGGTGAAGATACGATTCGTAAAATCGCACTTGAAAAATGCAAATTTGGAAATCTAAGTATTTTTCATGTCAACTTATGGCAGCCCTGCACCATGGTTTGTTCTTTTCAGGTTTTGAGAAAGATCCGGACGCATCTACGATTAACGACATCTTGTCTGGTATCAAGAAACTGTCTTTTGCATGTGCGCTGTTCGGCCTAGGGTCAGTTGTTTGTGGAGCTATAGCCCTTGGCCACACTCATCCACAATGGGACTTCCCCTTTTCAACCTGCTCCGGTTTATGGGCTGGAGGTTGTGTAAGTACAGAGCTCCCGACTCCCTCCTTACATCGACCCTTGTCGTAGTTTCCTAAACAGGACAATTATGGCCAACCTATTCACGATTGCAATGTCGTCTGCTTAAAATATTCGTCTGCTGTTTTTCTCCAAGTTACATAACGGACATTTTGACAGAAAATAACTTATGGACGAGTGACAAACAGCTTGAATCCAGATCAGACGCCGCGTTACGCGGCGTCTACGCGGCGTCTAATCTGGATTCAAGTTGTTTGCAAATTTCCCTCTCTATAACGACTCCCTCTGAACAACGCACACAATTGGTGTCTCCCATTGGGTGTCGTTGTAGAGAGGGAATGTTGTACCTAAGTATAATGTGCAGTCATGAATATAACCAGTTTGCGTTCAGTTTATTCTTCCTTGCTTGGTCTAAATGTTTATACTCGTGTTTTTAATATTGAAATTTCTATAAGCAAACTGTGTAGACTCTCACAAGATGTCAAATTATGCGGCGTCTGATCAGAGTAAATATGTTAATTACAGTCAATCTGTGTAATCAGTCATTTCCTGAAATGACTAAAAGTTTCAGTCATTTCGTGAAATGACTCTTTCACTAAGTCTTTTCATGAAATGACTGAAATTTTCAGTCATTTCGTGAAATGACTAAAAAAAACTTCAGTCATTTCACGAAATGACTAAATGGACTTTAGCTTTATTTATTTAATCGTAATGATTGGTGTATTTTAATAGCTACAAACTACATTATTGAAACAATACATGCATATTAAGTTTAATACGAATCAAATCTCTTAAATATTTTAAATATGCGTGCAATGTTTCTTGAATAATTGTTAGATATTAAGTTTTAAACAATATTATGCATATTGAAAGACATAAATAACAACTGCTGTTGAATTAATTAATTAAATTTATTTCACTCACTGCTTGAATCCTGTTAAAAGTTTCTAGCCAATTTGTGTAGAAGTGGCCTGTCAATTTCAGCCTTTTCACGAAATGACTGAACATTTCAGGCATTTCGTGAAATGACTTTAGTGAAACAGTCATTTCACGTAATGACTGAAATTTTAAGTCATTTCGTGAAATGACTGATTGCACAGATTTACTTTAACATATACACTGTTTTCAGATGTCCCTTTCCTAGGACGCTATAGGCACACATTGGTTAATGTTAAACTTTAAATATATTAATCCAGAAAAAGTCATCGTTTATACAGTTATGGATGCGTACCATAAATTCAGTTTCCATATCCTAGACGATGATAGGCTGATAGCTTAAAGCAGGCTGGAAGTAAAGCAGAATACGCCTTAAGGCGCATTCTGCTTTACTTTCACCATGCTTTAAGTGATCACAAGTCTTAAAAACTATAGGAACAGACTATGGGGCAATAGGTTAATCGGCTTTTCAAGTTTCAAGGCAATCTGTCGAAAAGCCTACTGCTTAATCTGCTTGGGCCCGTCTTATGAAACATCGTACGACAAAAACACCGTACGTCTAAACTTTAAAATACATCTAATATCTGATTTCTCCACCAAAGCTGTCTTGTAAAATTTCTTTTGAATCGTCTCAAGACAATTCCAAAGAGATGTCACGATACAGGATTAGATGGAGTAATAAATAATAATTGAGAACTTAAGAATCTGACTTATGATAATATTTGTCGTAAGACGGTCCCCTGAACTATAGTAACACAAACACTCGATTAGTACACTTGCCCTATGCTAGCTCCTTTTGTAGTCAAACTTATTTCATAATAGATTGAGTTTGAATATGCACTATATAAGAAACAGTTACAATATCCTAGCAGACCGCTGCTTTTAACCCTTTACCTGATAGCCTATTTCTATTACTTAAGATAGGTGACTACTTAAAGCAGGTTGAAAGTAAAGCAGAATGCGCCTATGGGCGCATTCTGCTTTACTTTCAGCCTGCTTTAAGCTATCATGTGCTATAATATAGAAAATATTCCCTATAATACATATTCATTACTGATTAAATTGGAACTATTTTCTTCAGCGGATGAATAAATCATATCCGCTAAAAGGCGCTTCTATAAGGTAAAGGGTTAAAGCAGAATGAAAGTAAACGGACATCCTGCTTTCCTTCAGCCTATTGTAACCATTTACTCTCATTGACGCTTAAAATCGTGTTTGCAAACAGTTTGGATCTTGATCAGGATCCAAACTGTTTGAAACTCGTTTTGAAATTTATTCAGTCATACTGCCTTAGTTTTTAACTTTGAAACAATATTGCAGACAATAAAATTGCAGCAGACGACAATGCAACGGTGAAGGGGTAAAACTCTCACGAAAAGTTTGTCAGTAAAAGGGTTAAGAGGTTTCTTATGACCATGTTGAATACAATTGTTATACAGTTGAAATTTGATATAACATTAGATCTTCAGTATTTTTACAGATACATCTCATTGTTTCGACCTCGAACATGTTTTTAACTTTGTAAAACAGATATATGCGACTTAACCGACTTCGAGATATCGAAGTATGACTGAAAATCTGTATAATGTTCTCTCCCGCCCCCCCCCCCGTTTTTTTTTTTTATCTTAATCCAACAAATACCGTCTAGATTATCTTGTTATTTTGTGTTTCTATAGACGGGTCACGAGTTACTTCAAATAAAACGGATATAACTCCGTGACATACTTATATCGTTTTCATACTGTAACCATTTCACTGTCAAGTTATACGTCTGATTTACCCATAACTCTCTCAACACTTAGTAACTCTAATGGGTTATTAGGTTCCCTTGTGAATCATTTAAGTAACCAAACTGTGAACATGTCTGCTTTGAATTTCTGGGTTATCTAATAAATACTGCTCTAAATTAGCTAACAGTGTAAACTCAGATCATAGGGTTCCTAAAGGCGTCATTTAATGTAATGATTTATTTATTTATAACATTTTAACTCTTTGAACCCTAGTCACGTATATACGCGTCATTTTCAAAGAGCATACCTGTGAGGAGTACGCTTGTCATATGCAAGCAGTGTATACCCTGATCAGAGGGCTCCTTAAGGAGCCCTCTGATCAGGGTCTACACTGTTTGTCATATTGACATATATTGTAAAAATCAACCCTAAAAGGTCAAAAATGGACTAGACTAAACTCCATTTGAGGTTCAGGAAGTAAAGGGTTAAAACAGGTCCATGGTGCTGAAGAAAAAAAAGTTCCCTTATTTCCTGTTTCAATATTGCTGTTGTTGTTGTTATTTTAAAGTCATGTCTCACAGGAAATATATAGAAAAACCTTTCGATACGAGTGCTAAACAGTTTATATCCTGTTAAGAAGCCCCATTGTTGTGTCCTATTTTAAATGGTCGCTTAATTTAACTTGACCTGTAATATGATTTTTCTTTTGCAGGCTTTCGCCATGGGCATAGTTGGGCTCGTTTTGGTCAGAAAATATGACATCAATAATAAAGGCGCTTGTGTGTCATTGGTAGGTACATCATAACTGTATACAGTAAATTCATCAACTACAATGGAGAAGACGTTATTCTTTCCCATTTAAACACAAACGAAACAAAACGCAAAACACTAAAACGTATAAAATGACAACTTTTTAATAATTCTGAGTACTCGTTTTACTCTGAGTAGCAAACAGTTTGGAGCCAGATCAGACGCCGGGTTACCCGGCGTCTGATCTGGCTCCAAACTGTTTGCATTGGAAATTACAACTTTAGCGTAAATGCGTTTAATGGGAAAGAATAACGTTTTCTCCACTGTACAATGGAGAAGACGTTATTGTTTTCCAATAGACGCGTTTAACCTTAAAATATTATTTCCATAGCAACCATTGTTACCATGTCATATGCCGGGTAATCAGGCGTCTGACCAGGCTCCAAACGGTTTGCCACTCAAATTAACAAATGCGGATAACTTTCAAAACGTTACAGTTTTTACACTTTTGTGCATTGCGTTTGTGTTTCGTATGCGTTTAAGCGGGAAAGATGTATGCCTTCTCCAGTGTACGACCAAGAATAAGAAGAAAACGAGGGCAGTATCGACAATGCTCTTCTTAGCCAGTTAATCCATAGTGACAGTATATGTACAGTGGAGAAAACGTTTACCCGGCGTCTGATCAGGCTCAAACTGTTTGCCAATCATATTAAAATAAATAGTCCAAATGTTCAAACAAAGGTTATTTTCTAGTCCCTATTGCAATGCATTTGCGTTTAAACAGGAAAAGAATAACGTTATCCCTACTGTACGCTAAGCTTTCTTGATCTACAATTTCGCAACGGAATAGTTTCTGATAGTTGATATATATTTTTTCTACCACCAGCTTGGCGCATATCGTGGATTAGGGACTGCCACTTGTATTACTGCGCCCCAGCACATGGGCTATTCCATTGCCGGTGTTGTCATGTGCGCTGTTCGAGCCACAAATCAGAAAGGGGAGGAGAAATGCAACGCCGATAACCACGACGCTCTCTTAATCCTCAACGCAATTGGAATCGGATTGGGACTTTTGATGTTTCTGACAGGCATCAGCGCCGCCATGTATATGTATAAGTGCCAAAGGTGGCAAACCCTTACCGGAGGAAAGGGTTATGGGGGAAAATGCTGCGGCGGCAGCTGCTAAATGGAGGCGTTACCTGGCAGGGCTTTATTTCGACCAATTGTGGGATATGTTATCAATGGTAAAAACCATCTTGTTCCCAATTCTCAGCAAAAAATCCCAATTGCTAGTAGTAAAAAGTACTTATCCCTTTCACTCTCAGTGACGTCATAATGCGCATTTACAAACCGTTTTGATTCTGATCAGACGCCGCGTAACGCGGCGTCTGATCAGGATAAAAACTGTTTGTCACTTGTTTTGAAATAACGTCAGATATACTGCCTTAAATCTAACTTTGAAACGATATTGCAGACAACAATATTTAAGCAGACGACAATATGGCGGTGAAGGGGTAAAAATCTGACGATAAATTTGACCATGAAAGGGTTAACTATCTTTGTAAAGTATGGCTCAACTCTCATAAACATTAAGTGAAATCAGGAATACTATATTATATATATGTGTACATGTCTTGAGCGCTTCTGAATCAACAAAGTGAAACAATTATTGAATAGTCAAATGAATTTATACACTTTGTTTCATTTCGAAACATACAAAATTACCAATTTTCAGTGATTTAAAGTGATAATTTTCATTTACCGGTAAAGGGATATGAGTCATAAATCACAAAATGTTGAAAAAACCCTGTCTGAGTGCGGAGTGCTAACGAGAATGGGTACGAGGGTTGTTCAAAAAGTAATTATATCCGATCAATAACTTCAATATAATAATAGCAAAATGCACGTGTTATATATCATTTTAAAGAGCAATTATTCGCCTTCACGATGGTATAATGAACGATACAATCACATAATTCGATAAGTCACAAGATTAACCTAAATTACCCCTACTCGAGGTCACTGGAACACAGCCCTTTTCAGACATTATATTTTGACATAATAACTTCTTAAATAATAACTTCTTAAAGAGTTCAATTTCAACAAGAATTGTTGAAATATATCAATTTATATCTAAAGTTTACTGTAAATAAAATTCTATTTCAATTGAAAGGGTTTACTGTCTAAAAGCCCATTTTTTTCTTCAAAATAAAAATAATTTATTTTGCTTATGGTGAAAGTGGACATGCTTGTTCGAACGCTTTGGAAATGTTCTAGATCAGTATATCTTCATTTTGATTTTAAAATCTGAAATTCTACTTCAATTACTTCAATTATAGCCTGGTTTAATAATAAAAAATATAGTAACTAATTTATACATAACAGTAGACCTTTTTTTTTATTATATTTTCAGTACGAGTTGAGAATTGGCTCTTTTTTAGCTCGCCTGTACGTAGTACATGACGAGCTATTGCAATACCCCCGGTGTAGTCGTCGTCGTCGTCGTTGTCGTCGTTGTCGTCGGCGTCGTCGTGAACGGCGTAAACAATTTTAAGAAAATGTCTATAACTTCTATGTCCCTTGAGGTATTGCTTTCATAGTTTGTATGTGTGTGTATATGGACAAGACCTTTCCATGCACAGAAATTTTTTGACCCCTGTGACCTTGACCTTGAACTTAGGGCCTGCTCTTAGGTTTCGAAAACTGTGTTTAGGTTTCTAAAAATGCCTTTAAACTTCTATGTCCCTTAAGGTACTGCTTCCATAGTTGGTATGTGTGTGTATATGGACAAGACATTTCCATGCACAGAAATTGTTTGACCCCTGTGACCTTGACCTTGAACTTAGGGCCTGCGTTTAGGTTTCGAAATCTGCGTTTAGGTTTCGAAAAATGCCTTTAACTTCTATGTCCCTTGAGGTATTGCTTCAATAGTTGGTATGTGTGTGTATATGGACAAGACCTTTACATGCACAGACAAATTTAGACCCCTGTGACCTTGACCTTGAACTTAGGGCCTGCGTTTAGGTTTCGAAATCTGCGTTAAGGTTTTGAAAAATGCCTTTAACTTCTATATCCATTAAGGTATTGCTTCCATAGTCGGTATGTGTGTGTATATAGACAAGACCTTTCCATGCTCAGACAAATTTAGACCCATGTCACCTTGACCTTGAACTTAGGACCTGCGTTTAGGTTTCGAAATCTGCGTTTAGGTTTCGAAAAATGCCTTTAACTTCTATGTCCCTTGAGGTATTGTTTCAATAGTTGGTATGTGTGTGTATATGGAGAAGACCTTTCCATGCACAGAAAATGTTTGACCCCTGTGACATTGACCTTGAACTTAGGGCCTGCGTTTAGGTTTCGAAATCAGTGTTTAAGTTTCTAAAAATGCCTTTAACTTCTATGTCCCTTGAGGTATTGCTTTCACAGAAAAATGTTGACCCCTGTGACCTTGACCTTGAACTTATGGCCTGTGTTTAGGTTTTGAAATCTGCGTTTAGGTTTATAAAAATGCCTTTAACTTCTATATCCCTTAAGGTATTGCTTCCATAGTCGGTATGTGTGTGTATGTAGACAAGACCTTTCTAAGCTAAGAAAAATTTAGACCCCTGTGACCTTGACCTTGAACTTAGGGCCTGCGTTTAGGTTTCCAAATCTGCGTTTAGGTTTCGAATAATGCCTTTAACTTCTATGTCCCTTGAGGTATTGCTTCCATAGTTAGTATGTGTGTGTATATGGACAAGACCTTTCCATGCTCAGAAATATTTTGGCTCCTGTGACCTTGACCTTGAACTTAGGGCCTGCGTTTAGGTTTCCAAATCTGCGTTTAGGTTTCGAAAAATGCCTTTAACTTCTATGTCCCTTGAGGTATTACTTTCATAGTTGGTATGTATGTGTATATGGGCAAGACGTTTACATGCAAAGAAAAATTTAGACCCATGTGACCTTGACCTTAAACTAAGGGCCTGCGTTTAGGTTTCGAAATGTGTGTTTATGTGTAGAAAAATTGCCTTTAACTTCTCTGTCCTTTGAGTAATTGCTTTCATAGTTGGTATGTATGTGTATATGGTCATGATCTTTCGATGCACAGAAACATTTAGACCTGTGTGACCTTGACCTTGAACTAAGAGCATGTGTTTAGGTTTCGAAATCTGCGTTTAGGTTTCGAAAAATGCATTTAACTTCTATATCCTTTGAGGTATTGATTTCATAGTTGGTATGTGTGTGTATATGGACAAGACCTTTCCATGTACAGATAAATTTGGACCCTTGTGACCTTGACCTTGAACTTAGGGCCTGTGTTTAGGTTTTGAAAAATGCCTTTTACTTCTTTGTCCCTTGAAGTATTGCTTTCATAGTTGGTTTATGTGTGTATATGGACAAGACCTTTCCAGGCACAGCAACATTTAGACCCCTGTGACCTTGACTTTGAACTTAGGGCCCACGTTTAGTTTCGAAATCTGTGTATTGGTTTCTCAAAATTTTTATTACTCCTATGTCCATTGAAATATTCCTTTCATATTCAGTTTGCATGTGTATATGGACAAGATCTTTCCTTGCATGCAAAATGTTTGAGCCATCTGACCTTGACCTTGAACTTAGGACCCGCGTTTAGGTTTCAAAGTCTGCGTTTAGGTTTCTCAAAATTTCTTTAACTCATATATCCACTGAGATATTTCTTTCATATTTGGCATGCATGTGTATATGGACACGATCTTTCCATGCATGCAAAAAAATTAGACCAGTGTCCTTGACCTTGAACTAAGGTCGCGAAAGGTTTTAGGTTTTGAAATCTGCGTTTAGGTTTAAAAATTGCTTATAATTCCTATGTCCCTTGAGGTGTTATTTTCATATTTGATTTGCCAGTGGATATGGACAAGACCTTTCCATGCAGGCAAAAAGGTTGACCTCTGTGACCTTGAGTGTGCTTTTAAGTTTCTAAAGGTGCCGGTGGCGAGCTTTGTTGTCTCTCTGACAACTCTTGTTATACATGTATTTATGTAATACTATTTAAAACTGTGTAGTGTTTGCATAATTGTCTGATTTTATTTGACAGAAAATTTCATAAACTTATTCAAAATAATAAAGCCGTAATAATAATTATAGTATCAAATTGTGTTCAGAAAATTAACTAAAAAATACACAAAAAGGTCCAGTGTCTTCGAGGAGGTGTAATTTAGGTTCATGTTTGGGCTGATCTAATCGTACACTATATCACCGTGTCCGCAAAGAATTGTCTTTAAAATGATATATCTTACATCCATTTTGCACGTATAATAATGAAGTTATTGATGCAGTATCAAAACTTTTTGAAATACCCTCATATTATATACTGATGTTATTTTTTTTTATATACCGTAAACTCTCTGATAATTGAACCCTCCTGGACTGGGCACAGTGTTCGGCTTAGAGGGGTCTACGCATTAGAGAGGTTTTGCAATCAAATGAAAGAAATTAAACCTCCCCCAGGTCCCAAGGTTATAGAGCTTTTAAATTGAGTCTGAGATCGTTCTCAAAGATTTGATTGGTCAGATTTGAGCTTCTGCTCACTGTGGCAAAGGCTCAAATCTGATCAAAAAAATCTTTGAGAAACGATCTCAGACTAAATTCAAAAGCTTTATTTAACTTTGGACCCTGATGTTGAGGAAAATATATGCAGATGTTGCAGAAGCTTAGAGCTAGATAACATACAATAAAACCTCTCTATTACGGACACTAAAAAGAAGGCTAATTGAGTGTATTAAAGAAAGGTGACAGCTTAAAGCAAGGTGACAGTAAAACAGAAAGCTCCTACAGGAGCTTTCTGTTTTACTGTTATCTTGCTTTAAGCAGTCACCTGTCAGAAACACATAATAATTAACACGATTTAGTGGTCGTAATAGAGAGGTTTTACTGTACATCTTTAGAATAGCTGCGTCTGGTTATGGTATACATATACATAAACTATACACTATTTATCAGTTTCGGTCTCTGAAATAGCTCACTTACAACCGCTGCAACTTTTTAACAGTTTATAGCCTTTAATACAGTTGGACAAATCTAACTACTAATTTTAATGTGAGTGACAAACAAGTTTCAGCCTAATCAGATGCCGGTTTACCTGTCATCGGATCTAGCTCCAATCTGTTAGCAGTGGAAAATGGAACATGTATTGCAATGGAAAAAATAGTTTTAGCTTAAACACTTCTTTTCCATCGTATCTATATAACCACTATGATTTAAGACAGGTGACAGCTTAATGCAGAACACAAGTGAAGCCGGATGCTCCAAATGGAGCTTTCTACTATACTTTCATTTTTAGTTAAGCGGCCTATTCTGGGCAAAGTATTTGTCTGTAATTTGGTGTGTGTTCAACAATTATTCTTGTACACAATTCTACCTCGTTAAAACGAACTATGTTTTTTATAATTACAGTCGAACTTCGATATCTCGAACTCCGTTAAATCGACGTACTCGTATTTCAAAATTAAAACGCGGCTAAGCCGCGTTTTAACTTTGAAACACGTGTATGTTCACCTAAACCAAGCTTGAAATAAGGCAAATTCATGTTTCGAAATATCGAATAATTCGAGTTAAGCGAGTTCGAGATATCGAAGTTCGACTGTATGTACATGTATTACAGTATAAAGAATACGTTATTCTTTCCCAATAAATGCATTTATGTCGAAAGTCGTATGTCCTATGCAAACAAACTAAAGCCAGATCAGACGCCTGGTAACCCGACGTCTGCTCAGGCTATTCATTGTTTGTCGCTGAGATTTAAAAAGAATCGTCATTTTTGTACAGAAATTTCCATTTTTGCGCTGCGTTTAAATTTGTTATTTCGGGTTATAATAACATAACGTCTTCACTGTACCCCACCATACCTGTTTATGCTGGACCAATCAAAATACTGTTCTTTGCTGTCTAAGGTAGGATGGCTGTATAAAACAAGTGTTGAGATATGCTATTTAGTTTTACTTTCACCTTGCTATAAGCAACACTTGTCTTTAGCTGTTCTTGTTAATCTATTTTTGAGAGGTTGTAATGTTTTATTGTAATATTATCATTGTTCATATTGTAATAGTGCCATGTACACGTATGTATTCATGTGTGTTGTATTTGTCGATAAATGACAATTAATGACCCACGCTATGAGAAAACCAGAGTTTGCATGGGAAACAGTGTAGAGCAAGACTAGCCACCGTATCAATAACGCTCTTTTGATCTACACGTCAAGTGTATTGTACTCTTGCGTGTTTCCAGTGTACAGTGGAGAATCTGTTATTCTTTCCCGTTTAAACGCAAACGTACGCAAACGCAGAGCACTAAAACGTAGAAAAGAACAACTTTTGGACAATTCTGATAATTCTTGTTTATCTTGGTGGCAAACAGTTTGGAGCCTGATCAGACGCCGGGTTACCCGGCGTCTGATCTGGCTCCAAACTGTTTGCACTGCAAATAATAGTTTTAGCGTAAACGCGTTTATTGGGAAAGAATAACAGATTCTCCACTGTAGATAGATCTACTGAAAGCAGTCTCTGAAACTTAGTTTACATGATGCGGCTATGTTTCAGTGGACAATATGTTATTATTTCCCGTTTAACCCATTACCCCATAGTCTGTTTTTTGTTTTGAAGTTAGGTGACCACTTAAAGCAGGTTGAAAGTAAAGTAGAATGCGCCGTACGGAGCATTCTGCTTTACTTTAAGCCTGCTTTAAGCTACCACCTGCTAGGATAAAAACATATTTCTACTGGTGCATATTCATAGCTGTATATTTGAAACTATTTTCTTCAGTGAAGGAATAAAATTAAGGCGTATTTATCGGACAATGGGTTTAATTATACTAAACGCTAACTTAATGTAGTAGATGAGGTACAGTGTGGAACCTTACCAGGCTTACCAGGCTATTGGTTACCCGGCGTCTAATCTGGCACCACACTGTTTGCAACAGTCATACGTATTATAATATTTGTAAACGCGTTTTATTGGGAAATAATAATCTCTTCTCCATCGTAGGTCACCATTGGTTTGCAGTAGAGTAAGTCTGTTTTTGTCATGACTAGGCTCATAAATGTAAATATGTACTGGTGCCGTTTGTTGTTTGTGTTTGTGTTCATTTTATGTTCATGCTTTATTGTAAAGATCTGATGGTAATAAATATTATTATACAAACACGGACGTCTTGGTTAGTTAGTTTAAAGACACCCCAGAGTCTACCGAGACTATATGCCTCAGGAGCTAACACCTCATCAACGGCCTGCGGTAATATTATAATTAATGGATAAATTTAGACTTTTAACCGGTAAACTTTCTCGTTATGTTTAAAACCCCTTTTGAGACATTTAAAAGCGCACGAATTTACGAAATATTTGTAATATAAGCATCTTAAATTTAGGTAACGTTTTTTAAAACCTATTTACTCACACGCCATACTTGATTATTCCGCGTTAAAACCACGCCTACCATGTGGACTTCTGTATCTATTTGAAAGTGATCAGTATAGCTCCGCCCCATAACCAGCTGTCTAGAACTGGATTTTAAATGACCATTGGTAAACACCTTGGACTACGGTACCAGGGGTCGTGAGTTCGATCCCCCGCCGGACCAGCGGTCTGACTAGGGGAATTTTTCTGAATCCCCGTTGATGTACAGGAATGTTCTTGAGCAAGACATGTACCGCGAATTGCTCCTCTCCACCCAGGGGTTAAAATGGGTACCTTTGAAGGGTCCGAGTCGGTACTGCGGCTGCATTTGACTGCGCCATATGTTAGCAGTGCTCATAGGCAAGATGGCTCGATGATCAGGGGAGTATATGTACAGTCGGCTGAGCGGTCATTCGGACTGAAAGTAGACTTTAACTTGGTATATTTTTATATTACATTCATTGAAATATGCAAGTCTCTCTGTTTAGAACAGTGTTATAGATAGATAGATAGATAGATAGATAGATAGATATGATTTTATTCTTCCTTCAGACTAACAAGTCCTTTATATAAGGACAGTGCGGGGCGAATGTAAATATTCATCATTCATATACGCATGCATATCAGAATGCTTTAGTTAAGTTCTAATACGTTAATTACCGATGTCAAGAATTGAAAGATCTAGAGGTCCATGCTTATAAATCGTTTGAGTTGAGTCTGAGTGCGTTCTTAATCATTTGATTGGTCAAATTTGAGCTTAGGCTCAAATCTAACTAATCAAATTTTTGAGAAAGATATCAGACTCAACTCAAACGTTTAATAAGCATGGAACGCAAGATCCTACAAGTCTTGACATCGGTAAATAACGTCTTAAAAACTATACAGGTTTGTGGAATTCTGCGTGAAATACAATGTTTTGGCAACTTACAGGGGAGAAAACGTTATTCTTTCCCGTTTAAACACAAACGAAACGCAAACGCGACACACTAAACTGTAGAAAATGACAACTTTTTGACAATTCTGACTACTACATGTAGTTTTGATCTGAGTGGCAAACAGTTTGGAGCCTGATCAGATGCCGGATTACCCGGCGTCAGATCTGGCTCCAAACTGTTTGCAATGGAAATAATAGTAAGTTAGGGTAAACGCGTTTATTGGGAAAGATTAACGTTTTCTCCACTGTACCAGCAAGACATATTAAATTTCATAAAAAGCGACGTGTACCCAAATATGAAAACCAACAACTGTTAGGTTTCAGTTTAGCTGTTTAAAGCCAGAATGTCGCCCATGTTTAAATCGCGCAATTTCTTATATAAGAACATTTTCTATGTATTAAAACTAAGCGAAGTCCGTTGTCAGGTGCCTGAAACATGCCCCCCCCCCCCCCTTTCTTTAAGAACCATACATAAATGTGGCGATTTCTTATCGAGATGGTTGGAAAAATAAGCTTTTTGTTTATATAACAAATCTTCGTGTCGGCTTCCGAGAATTTCCGCATGGTCGATTAAGAGTCACGTGATCGATCCGATTTTTCTGACTTGTCTGTGTTACTTTAGAACAGAATAGTTAATAATGGTAAATAGGTAACAGTGGAGAAAACGTTATTATTTCCCGTTTAAAACGCAAACGAAACGCAAACGCATCACAATAAAACGCATAAAAACACAACCTTTAGACAATTATGACCATTCATGTTAGTCCGAGTTGCAAACAGTTTGGTGCCTGATCAGACGCCGGGTCACCCGGCGTCTGATCTGCTCCAAACTGTTTGCAATTGAAATCATGGTTTTAGCGTAAGCGCGTTTATTGGAAAAGAATAATATTTTCTCCACTGTAAGGAAGGTATTGTCGATAAGGTTTGACCTGACGGTTCATGCATATTCCGTCTTTTTCCGTAAGTTATTCGTTAGCTTCCGAAAACAACTACAGTGTATTGAGAATAGACAATTCAACGGTGACTCGAACTGGAATAGTGTTATCGGTTATAGATAAATACAGTCCGTGATGGCTCAGTGGTAAGGTCGCCGCGCTACCAAGGTAAGGGTATTGGGTTCGATCCCCGGTAGAGTTTTGTATTATTTATTGAATATGTACATGTATTTTTTTTAAAAATGTGGATAGACGCATACAAACCATGACATTCATGCAATTGCATGTACATGTATATGAAATAGAGTACAGTGCTACTTGCCTAGGAAAAACTTAGCTAGAAAACTGGTCCAAAGAACACCACGTTATGCAAAACACTCCCAGAAAGCACTATGCGTTACTTTTGTATTTCGTCAAGCATCAAAAGGCATCAGGCAGCAGGCCGTTTTTCAAAAAAATTGCTGACTGATTTATTTTAGTATCGTTTAAGGCATACTAAACTTTTAATTTTTTACTATTTAAAAAATATTTACAGCCGAAGTTTACAAAACAGTACCGAGAATCGAACCCATGACCCTTCCACAACGAGTCATTAACGCTATCCATTCAGCTATTGCAACACAGTGACTTTTGGTATCGGCTAAGGTATATATCAATAAAGTATCCGGAAACTCCCGATTGTACCACCGATTGTACCAACGAAAGCTGACGGAAAGTGATGACCGTCAGGTCAAACCTTATTGATAATAACATCGATTACATAGTCGTACACATTCCTACTTGAGATAAGTATGATCATCGTGCAGCACGAGAACGCTGCGCTAACTTTACTGATATTTTATTCTTTCAAATTAAACGCATTTATAAGCAAAACTAGTATTACCATTGCAAACAGGTTGGAGCCAGATCAGACACCGCGTAACCCGGCGTCTGATCAGGCTCCAACCTGTTTGCTACTCAGATTAAAAAAATAGTTAAAATTTCTAAAATAAATTTCCACAGTGTAGTGAATTGCGTTTGCGTTTAAACCGGAAAGAAAAATGTATTCTCTACTGTATATTGCGCACAATAAATACAGCTATCAATGTCTCTTGCTGAATGTAGGGAATACTCGTCCCTTTTAAAGTTTTAGAGTGTTCCAATCTAAAAATAACTCTGCCAAGTCAGAAGAAAACACTATGAAAACATCTTTACCGGGCGCAAGCCGAACGAATTCGGAAAATCTCCACCGTTGATCGGATGTCAACAAACCGATTTCAAATTCGACTTCTTTCCAACAAATTCATGGGTTTGTAAGCAATGTTGCCTCCATATACATAGCGGATTACTTCTTTTTATATGTTTAGATTACGTATGTGCCTGAATGTTCAGGTTTAAAAAATGCGCTATTTTGGCTTACATACTGCCTTTAAAGGGAAGTAAATCAAGTTTAGTTTTGCATCACCTTTGAGAAAAGCCATGATGTGTATTAAGAATATTTAAATCAAGGTGAGTTGATGTTATATTAATTCAGGATAAACTTCATAGTAAACGTCACGACTTCAATGGGCCGTTGCTGACTATCGCCACTAGGAATAGGACTGTCATCCCTAATATTCAGGAAGGACGCTAAATCCTATTAGATACAACAACTTATGCTGCGTTTACACTCAGCCACGATAGCTACAATGTCTACGATTGGGAAAAATCGCAGAGCTTCACGATTTATTTTCTTTTTTCCCGTCGCAGACGGGTCTGTTTTGTCTATTGACCCAATTTGACCGCTACTCTATGAAACAATTTAACCAATCAGGAATGATCAGAAATCCTGGTCAATGACCACGTGCTTGAAATGCAGTACTCTTATCGGCCAATATGCAAAAATGGCCTAGACTGGCGTTCTGTTATTTTTTCACATCTATCTTGCGAGTGTAAACCTGGCAAAACAATGAGATGCAGTCTAAATTATTGCTGCGTTACTATGTCATCATTTCTAAATTTAGCGTGGATAAGCTCTAAATTTAGCTTGTGGGAAAGTCTGTTTACGAAAGATGTTAGCCAGAATCAGTGTATACACTTGAGTGAATACTGTATCCCACATAAAACTTTAACCTGCGACGGAATATCTTTTTTAAAGATATTTCTTGTCTAAGCTGTACCACACTTTCTTACGCTTTCTGCACGTCTTGTTACCTCCTGGACCGGTTTGTTACGAACCCAACCAGATTCTTATGAAGACCTGCCACGACTTCACCACGTTCTCTCAAGCTCTCTCGCGGTAACCACGACACACTATTACGTTTTATCACGTTCTGTTAAGATCTATCACAATAAAACGTTCTGTTAAGCTCTCCTGCGATTTATGGCAACGATTTCACCAAGGGTAATGCGTTTTGAGCACGACTGGGGTATGGAGAGGAGACATGGACCATCCACTCGTTATCTGGATGCTGGTGTCAAACTCTGATGACATTGGGATGACGCATCTAAAATGCTTGGTGGGAAGATTCACCTTATCAGGAACACCAACAAAACAACCTCTCATTCTACCATGAGACTCTAAAGAGGAAGGAGCTACTGTAATGAATCCAAGAGTGAAGAAGATGCTGAACTGGCAGCTGTTATCTATACATGTACACATAAAGTAGCTCCAAGAAAGGAGAGTCAGCAGCAGAAATAAGGGCCAGAACAGGACAAGTTAGAAGAGAGTGAAATAAGAAGACTGAAGAGAAGATATATATCTAGGACCTGAGGCACGAATTGGGAAATATTAAATTAACTTTAAGAAATTACTATTGTGCCTACGTATGATCATCCATTGTTCTCAACAGCGTAAAACCCCGTAAAATCATGCGACATGTGTGCAAAATATGACAAAGCCACCTCATTATGTCTAGAGAGACACTGACGTACTCATTCTCAATGGCTTTTTATTTAAACCAAACCATCAGATATAGGGGATGGGCCTTACATGGGAGTTCCATTGATTCTTTCTAGAGACATTACCAGCTCCCTTTGTACAAGTTTTATCCGACTACATGTATTTGTAATCACCGAAACAAATTCAGGAAATCTATTTAACAATAAAGTGCTCCCTCTCTAAAACGACACCCGATTGAAGACACAGAGTGTGTATGTGTTGTTCGGAGGGAGTCGTTATAGGGAGGGCAACTTAAGATTTTGTTGTCATTTGCAAACAGCTTGGATGCCGATCAAACGCCGTGTTACGCGGCATCTGAACAGGATTTAAACTGAGTATCACTCGTCATTATGTTTTTTCTTTCAAAATGTCTACTTATGTAATTTTGAGGAAAAAAGCAGACGACAATTTTAAACAGACTTAATTGCAGCAGTGAAAGCGCTTAAAATACGGTAACTGTCTTGTTTATAGGAAACTGCCGTTAGTGCCGTTGTAAAGAGGAGTCGCTATTGGGAGGGTCGTTGTAGGAAGGGAGCAGTATATTAACTTAATAGCAATTCTCTGTAACCATCAACCACATTGCGGCACGCATAGTCACATGGTTACAGAGAATTGCTCTTAATAATACAAACTTAATGCTGCGTTTACACTCAGCCACGATAGCTACGATGTCCACGATTTAGAAAAAGCGCAGAGCTTCACGATTGTTTATCTTTTTCTACGCTATACCACGCTTTCTTACGCTCTATGCACGTCTTGTTACCACCTGCAGCGTTTTGTTGCGAACCCAACAAGATTTTTATGATGATTTGCCACGAGTTCACGTTCTCTCAAGCTCTCTTACGATAACTACGATACGCTACCACGTTTTATCACGTTCTGTTAAGAGCTAACACGATATATAACGTCCTGTCCAGCTCTCCTGGGATTTATGGCAACGATTTCACAAAGAGTGCTGCGTTTTGAGCACGATTGTGGTATAAAGAGGAGGCATGGACTATCGACTCATTCTCTGGATGCTGGTGTCAAACTCTGATGACATTGGGATGACGCATCTAAACATATTTGGTGGGAAGCTTAACCTGTCACTCGTATATATATTTATTCTATCAAAATGTCAACTTATATGTAATTTTGAGGAAACAAGCAGACGACAGTTTAAGCAGACAAAATTCCAGCATTGAAAGCGCTTGAAATACAGTTATTGTATTGTTTAAAGGAAACTTCTGTAAGTGCCGTTGTAAAGAGGGAGTCGCTGTTGGGAGGGTTGTTGTAGGGAGGAAGCACTATATTAACTTAATAATACATGTACAAACATAAAGAATCGCCTTTCCAAGTTAACAAAGATTCCCTACGTTTGGGCTCCATGCTGGGATGCGTTCTGTTAAGTTCTGTAAAGCTCTGTTTAGCTGTACGACGCCCTACTAAGATTCCCAAGTTCTATTACGCTCTCTTACGATATAAAAACCAATCGGAATAATCGTGCCAACATTTTTGACCGTAAAATAATCTGCCACGATCCTTGCGATTCTCCCGATTCTTCCACGCTCTCTCAAGATCATCACGATTCGCCCCACGGTCCGCCACGCTCACCGCGATTCCCTTAAATCGTGGGCATCGTAGCTATCGTGGCTGAGTGTAAACGCGGCATAAAGAATCGCCTTTCAATGTTAACAAAGATCTCCTAAGTTTTGGCTTCACGATTTGATGCGTTCTGTTAAGTCCTGTTAAGCTCTGTTGAGCTGTACTACGTCCTACTAAGATTCCCTCGTTCTCTCACGCTCTCCCAAGATATAAAACCAATCGGGACCATCGTGGCAAAATTATTGACCGTCAAAAATTTAGCCACGATCCTTGCGCTCTCCTCGATTCCTCCAAGCTCCCTCACGATCACCAAGATTCGATCCCACGATCCCCTACGCTCACCACAATTCTGTCAATCGTGGCCATCGCAGCAATCGTGGCTGAGTGTAAACGAGTCTGCAATTTTCAGTATTTGCTTTGTTTTCTGTGCTTTCAAAGGATCTCCCGTTATTCAGATTTATATAATTCACAACAGCAGATGTTAAGTGCTTGTGTGGCGGCTGTAAAAAGTCGCCCCGTACTTCATTCTCAGTGTTGTTATACTTTCTGGTCCTTTGGAATCATTGATTTCAGCGCATTTACAGTTGAAGGTTGAATTCCGCTTAAGCCGGTGCTAGGGGGCGTGAGCACTGTTGCACATTTCAGTATTGCTCATGAACAGACTCAATTAAACCGAGTCTGCAATTTTCAGTATTTGCTTTGTTTTCTGTGCTTTCAAAGGATCTCCCCTTATTCAGATTTTTACAGAGGAGAAAACGCAATTCTTTCACAATAAACGCGTTTATCCTAAAACTATTATTTTCATTGAAAAACAGTTTGGAGCTAGTTAAGACGCCGGGTAACCCGGCGTCTGATCAGGCTCCAAACTGTTTGCCACTCATGTTAAAACTAGTAATCAGAATTGTCAAAAAGTTGTCATTTTCTAAAGTTTCGTGTTTTGCGTTTGCGTTTCGTTTGCGCTTAAACGGGAAAGAATAACGTTTTCTTCACTGTATAACTTTACAGGGGACTGTTATGCTGTACATAGCTATTCATTAGCAAATATTTCACTGACAACGATAGCACAAGTCCTTTTCAAACTAAAGGCCAAGTCAGCTTTCGACCAGGAAACTAACAATTAGGCATTGAAGTAGATTTTGCGTCATTCGAAATGCCACAAACTAATACTGATAAACAAAGGCAGATGATAGAATATAAACAGACATAAGTTTGGTGCAATGGAGAATTAATATTTCCCATCAAAATAAGCGCCTCTGTGCTACAGTGGAGAATCTGTTATTCTTTCCCGTTTAAAGCAAACGTACGCAAACGCAAAGCACTAAAACGTAGAAAAGAACAACTTTTAGACAATTCTGATAATTCATGTTTATCTTGGTGGCAAACAGTTTGGAGCCTGATCAGACGCCGGGTTACCCGGCGTCTGATCTGGCTCCAAACTGTTTGTATTGTAAATAATAGTTTTAGCGTAAACGTGTTTATTGGGAAAGAATAACGTTTTCTCCACTGTAAATCAATCATGCCCATTGCAAACACTTTGAAGCCAGATCAGATGCCGGGGACCCAGGGTCTGATCAGACTCCAAACTATATATTTGTCAGTAACATTAGAATATAATCATCAATAATTTATTAAAACATTTCATATGCTACATCTTCTTGTATGTGATTTGTGTTGAATTTTGTTTAACCCACTACCCCATAGCATATGTCTTGTTTTGAAGACAGGTGACCACTTAAAGCAGGTTGAAAGTAAAGCAGAATGTATCTAAAGGCGCATTCGGGTTCACTTTCAGCCTCCTTAGGCTACTTTCTGCTAGAATATTGAAAATATTTCTTGTAATACATATCAATAACTGTACTCGTATAAATTGGACATTATTTCTTCAATGGAGGAATAAAATAAAGGCGTAAAAAGGGGTATTAATGGGGGAATGAGTTTAATACCAGAAATAACATATTCTCTACTGTAGTGATAAAGTAGACGAGTGTAACTGTATCAGCCACAGCTTGAAACAAGAGTATAAGGTCAAAAGCTACATACAGTGGATAATCTGTTATTCTTTCCCGTTTAAACGAAACGAAACGCAAACGCAAAGTACTAAAACGTAGAATAGAACAACTTTAGGACAATTCTGATAATTCATGTTTATCTTGGTGGCAAACAGTTTGGAGCCTGATCAGACGCCGGGTCACCCGGCGTCTGATCTGGCTCCAAAGTGTTTGCACTGCAAATACTAGTTTTAGCGTAAACGCGTTTATTGGGAAAGAATAACAATTTCTCCACTGTACATGTAATGATTCATCATCATAACTTTAGCTCCAATGCGTTAAATTAGTTCTAGTGTGTTTGACCCTAAGCGCCTTTTAGCGAATATGATTTATTTCTCCGCTGTAGAAAATAGTTCCAATTTAATAAATCATGTTTATATATTATAGGGAATATTTTCTATATTCTAACACGTGATAGCTTAAAGCAGGCTGAAAGTAAAGCAGAATGCGCCTTAAGGCGCATTCTACTTTACTTTCAACCTGCTTTAACTAGTCACACTGTAAATTCAAGTGTTAAAAACTAGAACACGTATTGAACGCAATAATGCAACAGATATTGAACGCGTCCAAACGCGTCATTGTGTTCAATTGGTGTTCTGATATTTAACGCTAGGTGTTCAACATAGTGTTCAAATATTAACGCATCCCGTTCAAAATTGTTCAAATTGAACACCATGTGTTCAAAATTGAACGCATTTTGGTGTTCTATTTATAAACGTGTGACGCGTTCAAAATCGATGCAACAGATATTGAACATGTAGAACGTGTTCAAAGGAATTGTGTTAAGTTTTAGAACATTGTTTGAACACACATATGTTTAAATTTGAACACCCTGGCATTCTCGTTTGAGCACATGCTACTTCAAGTTTGAACGATTAGTGTTCAATCATTTAGAACACCATTTGAACAAACGTGTTTAAATTTGAACATCCTGACATTCGCATTTTGAACACATGTTTGCAAACGTTTGAACAGCTATTGTTAAAGTATTGAATGTGCAATTTAAAGCAACTTTTAAGCTTGAAGGTGCCTGCCTTCTACTTCCGATGACGTTTCCTTAATGCAGATTAAATAGTTCCCTGCCTTTCAGCATACGGCCGTAAGAAACTAATTTGGAAAAAGAGTAGTTGTTTTATTGACCTTTATTTAACATCTTTATTTTTCACAACTTAGAGTAGATCTCTTTACAAAGTTGATATTGTACATTTTTATCATCAACACAATTTAATAATGACTTCCTTAAAGTTTGTGCACTGCAGATTTTATCAGCAGGCTAAGCGCTTCTATAGCGTTTGAGTTAAGTCTAGGTTTGCTCAAACCTGACCAATCAAAGGCTTGAGAACAATTTCAGACTCAACTCAAACGCTTTATAAGCAAGGACTCTGAAATTTTTCAATTTTAAGA
The DNA here is from genome assembly GCA_922989275.2 of Gari tellinella. Lineage (NCBI taxonomy): Eukaryota > Metazoa > Mollusca > Bivalvia > Cardiida > Psammobiidae > Gari > Gari tellinella. The sequence continues at coordinate 89,217,118 of OV277860.1, forward strand.
AGATTTCAACTTCAAGATATTGTAAAATGTACACGCATAAGGGACTCATACGTTTTCACTGGGAATTGGTGTGATTCTAAAGTTAACACTGAAAATGCCTATACGTATTGCACATTTCAATTAAAAGTCATGACACTTTTTCAGTCACTCTTGTAACATGTCAAAATATTGAATACATCAGGACCACATGTATACGTGCATTGGCGACACCCAGTGACACACTGATTTAGAAATTCTCTTCAGTTTATATAGTTTTCAGCTGAATTAATTGTTGTGTTCCTTTGACAGTTTTTCGAATACAGGTCTGATAGTTTCCAGAAAGAATTTGAACTTTTTGGAGGACTCCTTGGCAAATCTTTCCTCCATTACCAACTGTTGTAGTAGACCAAGGAACATGGTATATGCCTTGAGGTAGTCTAGATCAAATATGTAGTACACAGCCACCAGCTGCAACATTTTCACCATTGATCATTTTCCGTAACACTTTATAGTCACCTCATCGCGCAGTAATGAAAGCTGCTGTTTGGCGTGCTTCGTCGTTGAATATCACCGAGGCTGGTGGCGATCCTTCCTAAGTCTTCAACATTTTGGAGATCTCGTCCACAGGGATAGCCTGCAGTAAAAAGGCTGGATCAGACCAAACATTTTATTCTCTGTTGCTTGATTTTTGCTTCAACCGATTAGCTTTTACTGTATTATGTAGAAAATCTTCTCTTTTTTCAAAAAGAATTAAGACAAATTTGAACATGTAATTTTATGCTTCGTTCTTAAAAATAATTTGTTTCCTGTAACCTGACTGCCCTTGCGTTTCTATCCCTGGCCTGATTTTTTTGTGTGCTAAATTCATAAATGCACACCAAGCAAGATATGTGTGTGAAACACAATGCCTGCTGATGTTACCACTTTAAAATGACCTTGACCTTTGCCTGACAAGACTAAGGTTGTACCGAGCTCAAGAATTTCTACAGGGGAGTACACATGTCAATCATGAAACCTCTATCACATGTAGTTTTAAATACCTCTATAAGGTTAAATTTAGCATATTTTGTAATTTATATGACCTCTAAATGGCCTAGACCTTTGTCTGACATGACCAAAGTTGATTTCAGTTCGAATGCCAAATATTAAGTATCTATCATATGTACATGTAGTTTCAAAGTTATGACGAAGCTTAAATTTGTCATATTTGATCTCTTAATGACATTGAAAGTTGTCACGGATATCCACTGACCCTATATATGTTGGCCATCTTGTAGGAGCCATTCTTAGACCTCATCTGTGAAACATTTGTGTTTAAATTAACATGTTTGAGAATATAGTACTTACATTGTGAACCATAACAGCTTAGTTCCTCAGATGTGATGATGCTGCCCCTGCCAATACCTGTCATACTTTGTCTCCCTTTCGATGTACCCATATGCTTCCGTTGCTGTTGGATCAATAGTATGTGATTCCTGCACAAATGGATAATAATAATTATAATAAATTTAATAATAATAATATAGCTGATAAAGTCATTATTTAACGAGAGAGCTAATTTGATAAAGATAAATCTTCAATGAGGCCCTCAACACATATACAAGTACATTTCATATAAGACATGAAATTAACAACAAAACAATACTGACTAGTTTGAGCAATTTTCAAGAAAAATAATATATTAAATATTATTAACCATTTGAAACAATAAACCTATAAATTGAATTTTTGTCCTATGTAAACAGTGAAGACCAAGATCACAGGACAACTAATTCAGTCATCTGATCAGGGTCTGCATCGTCTGTCATTTTACAATATATTTACAAAAGATAGCCCCTTAATACATCTAGTAAAAGATGGCCTAGACTAAATTGGAAACTGTAATTGTCCATTTGAAGTTTCAAGGGGGGGCGTCACATTATCATTCTTTGACGCCAATTTGAATGTAAAATTTCTTATGGTCTTCTCTTAGGTAATATGTGGGTTATAAAGCTCATCTAGGTCTATGACAAAAGGGCATTGTGAATTTATGACATAATAATCTACCTTCAAGAGGCAAGGAGATAAACACATGAAAACATAACAAAAAAGGTATGACCTGATATATCATTTGAAAACAGTTTGAAGCCCATTTTGACGCTGCGTAACTCGGCGTCTGAATATGCTCCATACGGTGTAACTGCCAAGCCACAACGCCAAGTTCTACCAGACAAAGCTGGGTCATGTGGGTGATTACAAAACTTTGATGGGTTTTCTTAAAAAAAGTCTGCTTATTATTTGTTGTTTTCAAGGCTTTATCTGCAACCATTGTAATGTATTACCTTGTGATCAGCTGCTATAAACTAACTTATATAACCTAGTAAGAATGTATACCTGTTCATCTTCTTCAAATGCGTCTGGTCCGAGTGGCTTCACTATAAGCAATGGCAAGCTTGTGCCAGATTCTCCAAATTTTCTGTCGCGCTATTAACACTTGTTTTGCCCAATGGTTATCTTGAATTCATAAGGTAACTGAAAAGATGATAATGAAAATGTATAAATAAGAGGTTGCATGTTAGGTACGTGGTAAACCTGATTGTTTGGATTTTTTTAAAATGAATATTTCATTACTTAGATCTGGATCAGCCTTTAAAAATATTTTATAGATCAGACAGAGCAGCCTTTTTTTGGGTTCCTGTTTTATGTTTTGATCCTGGTTTTCAAGCAACGGACTGGTAGTGGTAGACGTTACAGTTGTGTTTATAGATGTTTCTGGAATATGTTGTGCTTTGCTTGTAAATGCAGTATGTATAACGCGTTCTGGTGGTGAAGGGCTTGCTCGTCACTATTAAAGGGAATGGGCATTTCATCATGTTCAACAGTGCATTGGTTATTTCAGTGGGTGGGGTAACTGTCATGTTTACATTCATGTTCAGACTGATTAAAACAACTAACATGTATATACATAGAATTATTATAAAGAGAGAGATAGATAATCAGTGAACAGACTACACAGTCAGACATACACATACTCGGTCAGAAACGGCAGCGCGCCTAGCTGTAACAATGAAATGTACCAACAAGAATGAACCATCCACATCCCCAAGAAAGGATGCTTCAAGTTCATCTTATAAAGTACACCATTCATCACAACACTCCGAACCGGTACAGTATATTAACATACATACAATTATAGCTTATATGCATGGTGCCTTTTTAGGGGTTCAACCATAGCACATGCTACGAACATTCATTTGGATGAAAGCCGCTGGATCCATAGGATACAGAGTTAGACGATATACTATGTGATAAAGGGAGATAATTAACTAACTCAGACAGCATGCTTTCCATTCTGTAGGATCTTTGCAGATACAAGTTCACTGTACAAATTATATAGAGAGAGATAGATAATCAGTGAACAGACTACACAGTCAGACATACACATACTCGGTCAGAAACGGCAGCGCGCCTAGCTGTAACAATGAAATGTACCAACAAGAATGAACCATCCACATCCCCAAGAAAGGATGCTTCAAGTTCATCTTATAAAGTACACCATTCATCACAACACTCCGAACCGGTACAGTATATTAACATACATACAATTATAGCTTATATGCATGGTGTCTTTTTAGGGGTTCAACCATAGCACATGCTACGAACATTCATTTGGATGAAAGCCGCTGGATCCATAGGATACAGAGTTAAACGATATACTATGTGATAAAGGGAGATAATTAACTAACTCAGACAGCATGCTTTCCATTCTGTAGGATCTTTGCAGATACAAGTTCACTGTACAAATTATATAGAGAGAGATAGATAATCAGTGAACAGACTACACAGTCAGACATACACATACTCGGTCAGAAACGGCAGCGCGCCTAGCTGTAACAATGAAATGTACCAACAAGAATGAACCATCCACATCCCCAAGAAAGGATGCTTCAAGTTCATCTTATAAAGTACACCATTCATCACAACACTCCGAACCGGTACAGTATATTAACATACATACAATTATAATATATAGATCTATGTACAAGCGACGAGTAGATCTATTTACAAAAGAAAATATTGCATTTACCTCTAATTAGACTCAAACAAAGAATAAATCCAACAGTGCAGCTAGGCGTCCGAGAATTAGACTTCAATGGCGGGCCCAAGATTGAGAAATGACGTCACGTATAGCGTGGAACTCTGGGATAATAAATATCTCAGTAGTTCTATTTTTAGCTCCACGCGCTCGCCGCGTAAGCACACACATGTGTTCAACGGGCGTGCTGATTTTGAACGTGTGCGTTCAACAGGAGTACCGATTTTAGATACACTCTTAATAAAAGCCATATCAGAATTTATTTTGCATTTCAAATATGCATTTTAAAATTCGAAACACAACAGAGCAGCTAAAACACCCAAACCGAGCAAAATTTGTGCACGGACAAACTTCTTTTGAACGGATTATAATTTTTGAACGCCTATCGAACACCCAATCCTGACCAATAGACAGTCGTTGATAACATTTTGAACGGACATGTGTTCATAATTAAACACATGTGCGTTCAAAAACAATAAAATTGAACGCGTTTTTACGCGTCGGCGTCCTTTTATTTTACAGGGCACCTATCTTCAATGCTAGAAATAGGCTATCAGGTAAAGGGTTAAGCAATCTTTAGCATGCTAATCAACTTTGATATTTTACATGTGATATCCCGACTAATCATCATAGTACTGGAGACACGTACATGTATCATCATTTTTATACTGTTTTAACTTAAGAAAAGTTGAATATGATTGGCGTAATGTCTGCAAATGTTAGCCAAGTCGCACATAGCATGATACAAGTTACCTTTCTTTTCTGTTAATTCTTTACTCCATAGCCTGTTTCTAGTCTTGAAGATATATGACATATGACCTTAGGGCGGGTTCTGCTATACTTTCATTCTGCTTTAAACTACCATCTGCTAGGATATAAACACATTTTACGGTGCATATGTGGAACTATTTTCTCTAATTGATGAATAAATAAAAGGCGTTAAAGGATTATATATGGTGTACTTGGTTAAATCAAGTCAATAGAAGGACAAACAATTGGACTACCGGTACGATGTTTATTTTAGGCATCATTTCTTGGAATATAAATCAAATACATGTTTTATTACAATCTTTTCTCAGTTTGTTCATATACGAATTAGATATGTACAAAACATTTAAATGTACTTTCCTTCACAATAATACAAACACACTCGCGTCACACATTCATCAAACGCATGTCGAATATTGGTTCTAATCTTTTTTATTTAACCCATTCCCTGTCTTACCCCGAGTGTCAATAGTACAGTGGAGAATACGTTATTCTTTCCCGTTTGATCTCAAACGAAACGGAAACGCATTGCAGTAAAACGTAGACTTTTCGACAATTCTGACTATTCATGTTAACCTGAGTGACAAACAGTTTGGAGCCTGATCAGACGCCGGGTTAACCGGCGTCTGATCTGGCTACAAACTGTTTGCAATGGAAATAATAGTTTTAGCGTAAACGCGTTTATTGGGAAAGAATAACGTTTTCTCCACTGTAATTATCAAACAATGTGGTTCCTGGTCATTAGCCGGGTAACGCAGCGTCTGACCGGGATCCAAATTGTTTGACACTCATTTTAAAATTTTATAAATCAAAGTATCTCAAATTTAGATTTGACTCATTTGGGAAATAAAAGTAGGCGCCTCTTTTCAACTGCTGACGTCATCACGTTGAATGGTAGACATATATTAATTCTGGGTTTTCCTATATGAGACGAGAACAACGCAATACTACTAAGAGGTTAAAGCCGCATTGTGTTTTGGGGAAACCAGCATAAAACTATTGTTTGGGATCCCATTAGAACTACATGGGACGTGATTCTTTCAGAAAAAGCGTAGCGGCTTTATCTAAGAAATTCGCTTTTTATTTTTACTAACTTGTGAACGGAAAGAAGGACAACTCTGTAAATACAGGGCTCCAGATAAGGGGAGTATTTCGAAAACTAAACTCTTTATTTCTGCTTTTAAACCCAGTGGTGTCACACTCATTAGAATTGTCTCGAAGAGACGGTTTAATCAGTAGTAACACCGTAGCATTCGGTGCTGAAATGAGTGAGAAAATGTTGGATTTGTTCAGTTTATTCCGCTTAACTGGAGCCCTGAAATGAAGAAGTTAACCCTTATTCTGCTGCTAAGACGTCTGCGTTGACATTGTCGTGTGCAATATTTGTTTAGTTTAGATTTATGCATAGTTTTGATTAAACAAACCTTAAAACGAGTGTCAAACAGTTTGGATCCAGATGAGACGCCGCGTTACGCGGTGTCTGTTCTAGAGTCAAACAGTTTGTAAACTCTGTAAAGTTGCGACCAGTAGGCACAGGGTTAAACTATGAGATACATTCACAGCGTGTAAATAATTTATATCGTCGGTGTACCTGTTTCAGTGAGGTACCTATTTCGGTGCACTTAACTGTGACAACGCTATCTTCTTTTTGAAGAGCTCTATTACGTCGTCAGCAAAGTAAACTTTTCCTGTCATCTTTGTCCAAAAAAAATCCAAAATTCGATGCAAATGGATGATTTATTTACTGTATAAAATAAAGCATAGCAATTTGAACCAATTTCCTTATGTCCATTTTCCCTCCGAAAACCCATATTCTAAAATAACAGTTTTTACAATTAATTTTCATAATTTTGTAGTGGTGTGCATATTTTGTTATCTGCTACAACAAAATCACATGACAAAAGTGGTCCCGTCCATTTTGTTCCATGTACAGTACACTTACAAAAGTATGCTCTCGTTATATACCGGAAACTTTTTTTCGGTAAATTATTTTTTGAATGGCTTGATATTGTGATTTGATTTACATTATTTAAGTGACTCTTTTGAAGAAATAAAAAGACGAAAATAGCCTACAGGGTATACTTGTCAAAATTAAGTTACCACTCCTTGCCGAACTGAGTTGGAACAAAGGCCAACATAATTCATAAAGGAATGACTGAAAATTTACTGTTGTTCATTTTCCTATTCAAAGGGGAGAGAGGCAGTACAAGCAAGGACTCAATTATATATTCAAGGGGGAGAAAATCCTAATCTCTAATATTTATATAGGTGGGAAAACTTACAGGAGAGATTCTTACAATGTTTTTATTGGTCACATACTTTTGATCCAGCCTGTACTTCGATAAAACCAACCCTCACTGAAATAGGTACCACAAAACGTTCCCAGCACAAAATGACTACGCCATTAAAACGGTGGCGAATGCGCTAAAAATAGAATATTTTGGAAATATATTTTACAGGGAATTAACCTAGACAATTGATTTCAAAGGTAGGAATAATTGTTTTCATAGACTTTTATGATTTCTCATCACCATGATCAGTTTGAACCTTAAGTGCACCGAAACCGGTACCGCCATGATACACTGAGGGTGACCGTGTGTAATACAATACTGGGGATGACTGTTTCAGCCTTGTCCGCTCTCTAACTCAACCACTTATTTTTGGATCTTCACCAAACTTGCTATAAATGTTTATTAGTATAGAATCTAGCTCAAGTTTGATAACTAGCAAAGTCGCATGAGGCATGTCTGAGTTATTGCCCTTGAATAATTAAAAAATGACTGTTTCAGCCTTTTCTGCTCTCTAACACAAACACTTTTTATTGGATCTTCACCAAACTTGCTGGCATTAGTTGACTGAAAATCCTTCAAGAGGTAAAGGTGGTATGGAGTAGTCATTTATTACTTTACTTATTACCAACACGGCCAAGATGAAGCACATGCAACCATTGACCAAATATTTGGCTAAAATAGAATAAAAACTGTTCCTGTTACAGAGTTGACAGGGCTAAACTAAGGGTGAAATAGCAAAATTTTAATAATTGAAGAACCATAACTCCAACATGCCTTCGGCGATTTGGGTATTCATAGAACTGGACCAAGTTTTTATCCAATATTATTTTCAGCAAATTTGGTGAAGATCCAATTAAAACTGTTTGAGTCAGAAAGCTGACATGCCTGAAGTATGCAATTTATAATCATTCAAGGGCAATAACTCCAACATGCCTTGTGAGATTTTAGTAGTTAACATGATTGACCTAGATTTTATTTTAATAAACATTTTCAACAAGTTTGGTGAATATCCCATACAAACTGTATGTGTAAGAGAGCAAAACATTCTAAAACATTTATTTTTGATACTTAAAGGGCAAAAACTCAGACATACCTTTTACGATTTTAGTAGTATTCAAACCAAACCTTGATTTTATATAATTTACCATTTTCAGCAAGTTTGGTGAAAATCAATAAAAAAGTATTTGTGTTAGAGAGCAATAAATGCTGAAACACTAATTTTTTAATACATGTACTGAAATGGCAAAAACTCAGACATGCGATTTTAGTAGTAATCAATATGGACCTAGATGATATATTAATAAACATTTTGAGCAAGTTTCGTAAATATTGTGGTTGTGTTAGAGTGCAAACAAATGTGCTGAATTTGAATTTGAATTTGACATGTCACATGCAATTATAGCAGTAATCTAAAAAGGCTAAAAACAGTCATTTTTAATACATAAAGGGTAAAAACTCAAATATGCCACATGCGATTTTAGTAATAATCAAACTAGACCTAAATTTTATATAAATAAACATTTTCAGCTATTTTGGTGAATATCCGATAAAAATGTGTGTGTTAGAGAGCAAAAATGACTGAAACAGTCATTTTTTATTCATAAACAGGCAGTAACTCAGATATACCTAATACGACTTTAGAAGTATTCAAACTAAACCTTAATTTTATATTAATAAACAATTTCAGCAAGTTTTGTGAAGATCAAATAAAAGGTATTTATGTTAGAGGGCAAAAAGTGCGGAAACTGTCATTTTTAATACTTAAAGGGCAAAAACTCAGACATGCCACATGCGATTTTAGTAGTAATCAATATGGACCTAGATATTATATTAATAAACACTTTGAGCAAGTTTCGTAAATATCCGATAAAAACTGGTTGTGTTAGAGTGCAAAAAAATTTGCTGAAACTGTCATTTTTTAATACTTAGAAGGCAATAACTCCGACATACCTTATGCGATTTTAGTAGTAATCAAACTAAACCTTCATTTTATATTAATTAATAGTTTATGCAAGTTTGGTGAAGATCTAATAAAAGTCTTTTAGTAGGAGAGCAAAAACTCCTGAAACAATCATTTTTAAGACATAAAGGGCAAAAAACAGGACACATTCTTATTCAATTTTAGTAGTAATCAATCTGGACCTAGATGTTATATTAATAAACATTTTGAGCAAGTTTGGTAAATATCCGATAAAAACTGGTTGTTTTAGAGAGCAAAAATCTGCTGAAACAGTCATTTGTTAATACTTAGAGGGCAATAACTCCGACATATCTTATGCGATTTTAGTAGTAGTTAAACTAAACCTTGATTTTATATTAATAAATAGTTTAGGCAAGTTTGGTGAAGATCTGATAAAAGTCTTTGTGTAAGAGAGCAAAACATCCTGAAACAGTCATTTTTTTAATACATAAAGGGCAAAAAATCAGGACAAATTCTTATGCGATTTTAGTAGTAATTAAAACGGACCTAGATGTTATATTAATAAACATGTGATGCAAGTTTTGTGAAGATCCGATAAAAACTCTTTATATTAGAGAGCAAAAATGCTGAAACAGTCAATTTTTAATAATTAAAGGGCAATTACTCCGACATGCCTTATGCGATTTTAGTAGTAATCGAACTAAACCTTGATTTTATAAGTAACAATTTTCAGCACGTTTGGTGAATATCCAATGAAAGAATTTTATGTTAGAGATCAAAAAGTCATTTTTTAATACTAAAAGGGCAAACACTCAGACAATCCTCGTGCGGTTTTAGTAGTTATCTTACTGGACCTATATGTTATATTGATAAACATTTTCAGCAAGTGTAGTGAAGATCCGATAAAAAGGTTTGTGTTAGAGAGCGGACAAGGCTGTAACAGCCTTTTTTTTTTAATAATTCAAGGGTAATTACTCCAAAATGCCTGATACAATTTGAGTAGTTTGGCCTACATTTTATACCAATACACATTTTCAGAAAGTTTGTGGAAAATCGGATAAACAATATTCGAGTTAGAGATCGGGCAAAAATGTGTGACAGTCGGACTGACTGACGGAGGGACGGGCAGGGGGACGTATAGGCGTTTACTGTAGGACCACACGATGGGCCTAAAATGCGCACATATACTTATTCTCGCTGCTTTCGTTTTACCACCGTTGTGACGAAATGTTACTTATTTTTATAGCAATATCGTAGAATCGCTCGCCCCAAGTGAAGTTGATCCCAGCTGTACCAAGTGACATTAATCCGTGTGGTAATGTTTATGTCAGACATTCTACTTTCGGTTTGTTATGGTTTTGGTGATTTAGGTCTGTCTTCAACATTTCATAGATCAGTTTGGCTCATAAGAATGTTCAAGAATTATTATTTACCGTTATTGTATTTCGGACATTTTAAAAAGGTCTGAAAACACAATGGCTATTAACCCATTCACTGCCTTAACCAGTGTACACTAGTTATTTGAAAACAGTTTGGATCCTGATCAGACGCCGCGTAACTGATCAGGCTCTAAACTGTTTGCCACTCAGATAGAAATAAAAAGTCAAAATATCAAAAAGTTTTCTTTTTCTACATTTTAATTTTTTGCGTTTCGTTTGCGTTTAAACAGGAAAGAAAACGTATTCTCCACTGTATGTTATAATTGCGCGAGTTTATCAATTTGTTGATTGTTGTTGTTTTCGAAGAAACAGCGTTATAGGTTTTACGTTATATACCGAATGATTCATCAGACGGTTTCCCTGTAGAACCCGGATGAACACGAAATACATAAAAGCACTATACGTCACAAAATTGGTTGTCTTACGATTTTAGGTCACTCGGCATTACAATCTGGCAGAGTAATACGACAAACACCAGACTGAAATGGAGTTTTACAAATATCTTTTTGTATTACATGTAGAAGCAATAGTTATGGTAAGTGTTATATATATATCACTCGTTTCATACATGTGGATTTTTTTCCCCTCTATAACAAAAAATCAAAACGCAACGAAATAACATGTGACAAATGAATGAACATTGAAATGTTTTGACGATAATTTTAAATCTTAGTCGCAAACATGTTGGAGTTTAATCAGACGCCGGGTTGCTCGGAATCTGATATTGCACACTTGTTTGCAAAGAACAAAATAGTTTTATCTTAAATGCATTAATTGGGAATTAATAATATCTTCTCTACCATTGCTATGAGACAAAAGTAAATTAATTTTTCAACGGTGGTCTCAAATGCATTTTATTTTACTTTTTGTAAAATATTGATTCTGAATACACGCTTAAAATGAGCCAGCAAGTCAAAGATATTTAAGGAATGCTTGATCGAATTTTTTATTTTCATGTTGTCTTTTGTAGAAATTTGGCCGCATTATGCGGCGTCTGATCTAAGTCAGCACTGTTTGCCTCTGGCCAAATTAATGGGATGTTACAGTGGAGAATACGTTATTCTTTCCCGTCTAAACGCAAACAAAACGCAAACGCAAAACATTAAAATGTAGAAAAGGACAACTTTTTGATAATTCTGACTTTTTCTTTTTATCTGAGTGGCAAACAGTTTTAGAACCTGATCAGACGCAGGGTTACCCGGCGACTGATCTATCTCCAAACTGTTTGTAATGAAAATAATAGTTTTTAGCGTAAACGCGTTTATTGGAAAAGAATAACGTTTTCTCCCCTGTAGGCACGAATGGGCTAACCATTTCACTCTCAATGACGTCATTTGCAAACAGGTTTGATCTCTATCAGACGCCGCGTAACACGGCGTCTGATCAGGATCGAAACTGGTTGCCACTTGTTTTGAAATTACGTCCGTTATACTGCCTTAAATACAACTTTGGAACGATATTGCAGACAACAACATTGAAGCAGACGACAATATAGGGTAAAAACTGCACGTTAAATTTGATCATGAATGGGTTAAAGGTACAGTGAAGCTCACTTAACTCTTTCCTCCCTAAAACTTCAAATGGACAATCCCAGTTTCCATTTTAGTCTAGTCCATTTCTGACTTTTAAGGGTTGTTTTTGCCAATGTTTTGCATTATGACAAACAGTGAAAACCCAGATCAGAGGGCTCCGTAAGGAGCCCTCTGATCTGGGTATTCACTGTTTGCATAGGACAAGTGCACTTTTCACATGTATGCTGTTTGAAAAGGACGCCTATATGCGGGACTAGGGTTCAAAGGGTTATACCAATTCCTATTGACCGCCTGATTTCTGTCGTTACATTCAAACTGCGTTATACCAGATTCAATTTACTAAATAAGTATAAACTCGAGTCTACGAACTCGCGTTAGTTCTAACATACCCATATTTCAAAGATAAAACGTGTCTTAGCCACGTTTTAACTTTGAAATACGGGTATGTTCGACTGAAGCGAGATTTACTGATCAAAATTCAACTCACGAAATACTGGTAAGATCGATTTAAGCGAGTTCGAAGTATCGAGTTTCGACTGTATATTTTACAGTGGAGAAAACGTGGAGAAAACGTTATTCTTTCCCGTTTAAACGCAAACGTACATTTCTCACTATTTATTTTAATCTGAGTGGCAAACAGCTTGGAGCCTGATCTGACGCCGGGTTACCCGGCGTCTGATCTGGCTCCAAACTGTTTGCAATGGAAAAAATAGTTTTATCATAAACGCGTTTATTGGGAAAGAATAACGTTTTCTCCACTGTAATAGACAGCACGATAATTTTTCGGATATTCAATGTCCCGTAAATGTTATTTCTTTATAAGTGAACTTCATTGAAGTTTGTAATATAAATTTGTAACACAGTGTCCAGGGTATACTAATATACTCGAAATATAGAGAAAAAAAACGATGCCAGTGATTCCAAATGCGACTCTATCTTCGCTTCCATGCCGTATGGCACTCTCTGGCATGTGAATATTCCGTATTAGGTACACGACACACTGTGTAACTCTTGTATAATTAATAATGCCGTTTGACCTGTAGTTTCAACACGTCCTTTATCTCCTAGGTACATGTGAGAGTGACAAAGGGCAAAGCAACACTAACTCTGACTCTACAGAATTATACATCCCACTATTGTTGTAGACATCGTTTGTTTTGGTGCCAAGACCATTGCGATCCAGAGTTTCAGATCTGTCTGCTTCAAACTGAAAGGTAAATATTATGATAGGATTAATCGTATTGTAATTTTAATTATCTTACCTCCTACTAAATTCTAGACATCCCATCGAGGTCAGAAGAAGACCCCATACTAACCGTATTGGATCAGTTAAATGCCTAAATTTCATATTAAGTTTTTACAAGAGTTAACTACGTTGCTTGAAGCCATGTGGTTTTCTCCGATATTGGTATCACACGCGCCACTTCTGCTTCCTCCTGGCATTATTAGATTTCTTTTGCGGATGTAGCGTTTGTGTTGTACAACTATTCCAATGTTCAAGAAAACCAGGGCCACGAAAGGAAGGATCTGACAGGCTATCACCTCTAAGACAAAGGTAAAGATGACTTCTGTGTTCTTCTTCGATACTACCTCGGTATACATATTCCCATATGGTCCGTCCAATGCAATCACCTTTATGCAGAACAGAAATGGCAGAAGTCCAATGGCAATACTCACAAATACCACAGCAAGGATTTGAATTGGATATCTTGCTAGCACTGTATCCTTCACTTCAAAAGGCGATCGAATCGCAACCAGCCTTTCGAGAGACATCAGTATCAATGTTGCTGCATTCATGACCATGAAAACCGGTCCAAGGTAATTGAGTGGAACTAACAAGTACTCTCCTACTTTAACGCCTAGCTCAACACTGTAATCTTCAATTATAAATTGCATTGACAGCGCAACAAACAAAACCATCGTGAACAAATCAACAGCAACGAGCGCAAACATGTAGATGTTGACTGGAGACTTGGATCGCCTGGAAACAGTCTTGAACACATCCAAAGCAAGACAATTGCCAACAATTCCCAAGGTGCAAAACACCGGCATAAATAAAATGAAGATGACATAGTATGTATCAAGTAAAAGCGTATCAGAAATTATCGTATTTCCAAAGTCTTTAATGTCGAAAGTAGAATTATTTGTTTCAGCACTGCCATTAGTGTTTGTTCCGTTTGATAACATGCTTACCGCACTCATTGTAGATATTTATTGCTTCTGACAAGATATATAAAATGTACATGTAAATGCATGCTTAAATGTTCTTATCACTTCAAATCTTTGGTTTAGTCGTGGTATAGAACGAGTCGATCAGAAATGTTAAAATAAGATTAAAAGACCTGGGGCTCGTTTCATAAAATATCTTAAGGCAAATGTTGTCGTAAGTCAAAACTTTAAAATACATTTAATTTCTGATTTCTCTATCTAATCCTGTCTTGTGACATCTTTTTGGAATCGTCTTTTCAAGACGATTCAAAAAAGATGTCACACGACAGGATTAGATTGAGACATAAATAATACTTGAGGCTTTTATAATCTGACTTACGACAACATTTGTCGTAAGAAGTTTTATGAAACGGGCCCCTGCTGCACATATATATAGTGAAATGTAGCTCGACATTGACGCATGCAATAATTCTTATAATTAACCCTTTCATGATCAAATGTATATTGGTGTTTTTACCCCTTCACCGTCATATTGTCATCTGCTTCACTACTGTCGTCTGCAATATCTTTTCAAAGTGATATTTAAGGCAGTATCACTGACGTCTTTTCAAAAAAGCGGCAAACAATTTTGATCCTGATCAGAGACCGCGTTACTCGGCGTCTGGCCAGGATCAAAACTGTTGGCATATGCGCTTTGAGAGTAAAAAGGTTAACAAAATTAAACGACCAATGAAACATCACCAGGTTAGGAGAGGACAATGTACGTATACCCTCAAAACGTATTGGTTTGTTTTGGGCAAATAAAAGAATCAAAGGCCTTTTGATTTCTCCTTCTTATTATGCAGATCAGTGGGACTTCATGTTTTCTAAGTTAACAAAACTTCATTGTATTTTTCAAAAGAAATATCTTAACAAAGAGTCATTCCATGATCAGTTCATTTACGTTTTATATACCTTCTCCGCGCTTTTTGCGCTGGTGATCATATTGGCTTGAATGTGTTTCATACAGAAAAAACATGGACTGCAACACCACCTGCTGTGAAATAGCGTTGGGCGGAAGGCTATTTTCAAACGACATTCCTCCCTCTCTACAACGACACCCAATGGGAGACACAGATTGTGTGTGTTGTTCAGTTGGAGTCGTTATAGGGAGGGATAATTGAGATTTTGCTTATATTTGCAAACAGCTTGAATCCAGATCTGATGCCACGCAACGCGGCGTTTAATCTGGATTCAAACTGTTTTTCACCCGTCATTATATTTATTCTAAAATATTTAATTAAATCTAAAACTCAACCTATATGTAACTTTGAGAAAGAAAACAGCAGACGAAAATTTTATGCAGACGATATTGCAGAAGAAAAGGCGTTTGACATAATTGTGCCGTTTAGGGAACTGTGGCAAGGGTCGATGTAAGGAGGGAGTCGTTGTTGGGAGGGCCGTTGTAGAGAGGGAACACTGTATACAGTTCTAGCGGAAAACATTTAAGAATGAGATGCATTCCTTCTGTTAGAAATTATAACAATCAACTTTATCATTTCTTATCAATAAGAGATATTTTCCAAAAGCGACCACCAATTGTAGCACGTCACTACAGCTTCCATAGACATTACAAAGGGATAGCATAATTAAAGTAATGACTATGACAATATCAAAGTGTATATGATATATGGCAACCGGCCCAAATCAACAACATATAAACCTATATAAAGGAACATGGTTTTTATATGGAGGATAATCGGTTATCAAACTCAGTACATTATTCTTCATATTGTAGCAGCAAAATAAACATTCGTATTGCAGGAATATAAATACATTTACATTTCAGCAACAAAATATATATTCAGTTTTGTATCAAGTTCATATCACCACATTTATTTATAATGGCAATCAAAATAATTGACCTCTGATTGACGCTGACTCTTCGTATTGCAGCAGCAAAATATACATTCGAGTTGTAGCATTATAAATAAATTTACAATACAGCAATAAGATACACATTCAGTTTTGTATAAATTCTATATCATGGACTTTATTTACTAAGTTAATCAAAATTACTGACTGATGTTTGACACTGACAGCAAGCGGCTATGTTTCTTGGAACCCGTAATATGTAAACATAGCTATAGCTTTTATTATGTCTGCATTGCTATTACTCATTAAGATATACAGAAAGTATGTTAATTCATTCTTGAAATATATTTTCTAGGAATGTATGATTAACGTAAATGTTGTAACTTCTGGCACACCATTACACAGTCAAATTCATCACCTACTCCCTCGTTGTAGTATTTACACACTTTTAACTCTCTGTCTATATTATCATATCTACCCCTTTCTATTTCAAGGTCATGTAATGAGGTTCTTAAGACCAGGCGTCCACTAGGGCGCGGACAAGACGCGGAATTCAAATTTAGTGAATCCGCAACCCTTCCGCGCATTCTTGAAAGCTTCTTTTCATTGTCCGTATCATTCCTAAACACTTCCGAATGATTCTGCACCTTCCGAAGGCGTAAAATTGTCCGCGTCGAAATTTTGGTCGCGAGCAAAATTTGGACGCGGAAATGAACTTCCTGACACCTTCCGCAACCAGTCTGCATTGTCCTCGGGACATCGCCAGGACATCCGGCCTTTCCTGAAGCATTCCGGCTCTTCCGTAACCGCTCCTGAAAGCTTCCGCGGTAAAGAGATATTCGCTCGTCGATAGGAAGACATGCGGAAGACAAGCGGAAGGTACACCGATTCCTTCAGGAACGTGCGGAGCCGGTGTAGTACTGTATAAGTGAGTGCGAGGAACCGACGCGGACAAAGTATCACGTGACTATTTTTGTCCTACTACGATCGGCAGGTTCGGTGGACATTCTGCGTCTGTCCTGTTTATCTCCTAGGACTGTCGCAAGTATGTCTGCAGACAATACGCAGAGCCCGGTGGCAGAGGTTCACAGTATTGCAAAAAATCGGACATTGTTCCGTACCTGACGTGGAAGCTATGCCGAAATGCAATTTTTGATTCCGCAACCCTTCATAGTCTTGTCCGCACACTAGTGGACGCCATGCATAATCAAGATAGAGCTGCTCTAAAACTTTCTTATATTGATGATGTCAAGAAACTCTTCATGGCCAAAACTTGTTTTGAACATACGATAAAGTTTAAGTTTCGAGCATTCGTAGTCAGCAACATTCCATTCCTGAACGTAGTGGTCTCTCAATTGTTGTACAAATAATTTAAACAAAACAGAGCTTCATTGTTCACGTATTGACTTTCCCAGACATTACGTGGCCCAGTTTGTTTTGTTTTGTTCAGATAAATATTTAAGGATACAATACGCTTTCTTAACCAGTCTGGTATCAGGCATTTTGGTTATTTTACACAAGTACTTCAACACACGTTTAGCTGCAGTAATAAATAGTGGGCAGCGTCCACACTATCCCAGTACAGCGTAATTTTACTTTTAACACACATGTAAATTTTGCATGCATAATTATGAATAATTTCTACGTATGGCTGTCTGTGTACACCCAAATTTCCTGATCCATATAAAAGAACTGGACTTATTTGAAATGTCATGATTGCGTGGTTTTCGTGTAACGTGATCGTGTATAAGTAACTGTATTATTCCATAAAGTTATTTATGCCCTATGTGTTTCAGGCATAAATGTTTGGGGTGAAATGTCGGATATTCATGGATACGTCGTGTTGTCCGCGGTGTTCCTATCGTTGATCTACCAAGGTTTGACATTGTTTCACATTTCTAAGTTTTTATTGTAGAAGATTAATCTATTCAAAAGTGATTGAAGTAAAACTGTTTTGTTTCACTTTGTTTAACTCATTACCCCATAAGCACACATTTTACGCATATTATGTATTCCTCTATTAAAGAAAATAATTCCAATTTATACAGTCATGAAAATGCATCATTAGAATGTTTTATATATTCTAGCGGATGATAGCTTAAAGCAGTCTGAAATTAAAGCAGAGCGCGGTTTATAGAGGCGAATTCGGCTTACATTCAACCTGCTTTATGTGGTCACATATTTTCAATACTATAAACTGTATATGAGGTATAGGGTGAAATAATAATAATAAAGGCATTTAAATAAGTAAACTAAATAAATACAATCATGTATCGCAAGTTTATGCAAATTTGATTTTATGATTGTTAAGTTATTTAAAACTGTATTTTTCGGTGTATTACATATGGTTAAAGCCCCCAAACCTTCTGGTGACATAAATAATCAGTCACAAAACGTCATGAATGGGAAAATAAGCGTGCTCGCGATATTAAACCAATACCCCTTAACGAGTGATTTATACGATTTGTCTTAATTTCTCCAGTTTATACAGTAACGAATATGTGCCATAAGAAATAGTTTCTATATCCTAGCAGATAGTAGCTTAAAGCAGACTTGAAGAAAATCAGAATGCGCATCAATGCACATTCTGCTTTACTTTCAGCCTGCTTTAAGTGATCACATGTCTTCGAAATAAGAAACATGCCAAAAGGTTAAGAGTTCAAATGGAAACAATAACAACCATCCAAATAGTATTACCACTGATAACATATGTAGGATCATAAACACCATTTTGATCCATTTCAGTGATTGAAATATGACCACGTTGTTAGTGATTGTTGGTATTGATTAAAGTCAGTAGAAGCATAACTAGGCCTATACGCATTAGCAAGCCCTTTGTTCCTCTGTAATGATATACTTTCCCGTCAAAAAAAAATCAGACTGTCTCTTAAAGTTAGTCTACTTTCATTTCTAAAATTTGAATACTATTAAAACTGTTGAACAAGAACCATTTATAATCGTGTCAAACAATTTAGATTCCTCGGCGTCTGATCTGGATGCAAACTGTTGCAGATGCCTTTGCAGCGGACCTTGGCATTGAACGGGGTTAGGTTTAACACTTTCACTGCCGTGACGTCATCATTTTTGTGCATTTGCCTTCTGCTTTTATGTCTCAAATTTTGATTGGATGCCTATTTCTGCAGAATCACCGATATTTGCGTGGCGTAAGATCAGGATGCAAACAGTTTGAAAATAATCATGGTACTAGATATATTTGGGTAAGGAAGTGAAAGAGTTTCATTACCTGTAAATAAAGGTATACTTATATTGTCACACGTATATCCTTACATGAAAAATGAAAGGCATACCAGGCATAATCATTACAGTATAAAACAAAATTAGTTTTGCGTATATATAATGTCAACTACAGTGTTCCCTCTCTACAACGACACCCAACAAACACACAAATTCAACCAAACAACACGGAGAGTATTGTTTTAAACATTCGTTTTACGACTTGTGAACTACTCTCCGGCTCTACACTGAAACAAACAAACAAACAAACAAATTCAACCAAACAACATGGAGAGTATTGTTTTAAACATTCGTTTTACGACTTGTGAACTACTCTCCGGCTCTACACTGAAACAAACAAACAAACAAACAAATTCAACCAAACAACACGGAGAGTATTGTTTTAAACATTCGTTTTACGACTTGTGAACTACTCTCCGGCTCTACACTGAAACAAACAAACAAACAAACAAAACACCACTCTGTTTTTAATCATGCCATTGATCTTTTAATTATTTGACTCATTTTAAAAATGATCTTACAAACTTACTATAACAATTTTATAATCTTGGTAATAATATTGGAAGAAATTCCATGTTTCCATGCATCTCAATATTGTATCATTTTTATTGTGAATGTAGTTATTTGTCTTTCTCGCTTTGTAGGTACATTTATATAATTTCATGTGAAGCGCTTTTGAACGCACAACTCCTGTGTGAAAAGAGCGCTATATAAATCGGGTATAATAATAATAATAATAATAATGGGTGACACAAGTTGTGTGCGTTGTTCCGAGGGATTTTTTAATAAAGAGGGACTACATTTACAAACAGCTTGATTCCAGATTAGACGCCGCGTTACACGGCGTCTGATCTGGATGTCATTAAGTTTTTTTCCTGTCAAAATGTCCATTATGTAACTTGAGAAAAACAGCAGACGACTGATTTAAGCAAACGATATTGCAGCAGTAAAAGAGTTAGACATAATAATCTTGTTAAAGGGAACTGTAGCAAAGGTCGTTTTAAGGAGGGAGTCGTTGTTAAGAGGGCCGTTGTAGAGAGGGAGCGCTGTAATACCAATAATGTCGGACTTGTTCAGCTATCAGCTTTTAACTCATTCACGGCGGTGGTGGTAGCGGTGGTTGTATTGGGGTGTTAATGCACTCTCAATTGTACAAATATCGTCTGCAATTGATCGTGTGACTAATATCATTAATAGTATAAAAACAGTTTAGATCCTGATCATACATCGAATCATCGAAATTACCCGACCTCCAATCTAGGTTTAACTCATATTCCCTGACACTTCCAATAGACAAATCCAGTTTACAACAAAGGTTGATCCATTTTAGACTACATGTATTTATGATTGTTTTCATAATATATTGCAAACTAACAAATAGTGAAGTCTCTGATTAGAGGGCTCCTGCAGGAGCCCTCTAATCAGGAACTTCACTTTTTTCATTAGACAAATGTACCCTTCACATGTACACTTGGTAAAGGACGCATCTATTTTTTTTTATATGCGTCAATAGGGCCCAATGAGTTAAAACTGTTTGCTAGTGCGTTGTAGTTACGGCTCAATGAGTTAAACTGTTTGCTAGTGCGTTGTAGTTACGGTTCAATGAGTTAAAACTGTTTGCTAGTGCGTTGTAGTTACGGCTCAATGAGTTAAACTGTTTGCTAGTGCTTTGTAGTTACCATTGGCTGTGGAACAGTTGAAGCACAATGATCGGCAAATTGTCAATCATTATAATTTGCAATAGCAATAATGTAGCCGGCTTTTGTATGCCATTTTATATTGAGGTAGTATACTATTCAGGAACCCCCCTACTGCGACTACATACGTACAATAAATATTGTCTTCGTTTTAAGGCATTTAACTAGAACACTAATGTTATAAAAATGCATATAATGCAGAAGGTGTCGGGACTTTGTTCATAAGTGTTTGGCGTTATAATACTGCTATAGACCACGTATCTTTAACTCACCGATAAATCTTCTTCGAAGGGGCCATGATATATGGGGTTTATGGAATTTTATAATATCAAAGTTACATTCGTTTACAAGCATGATTAAATCCGTACCCCATGCTGATTTGTTTAATGTTAGGGAATCAACTTTGAAAAGGCTTTATTTGTAATTGAGGTTGAAGGTCAAGGTCACAGTCACCAGAAAATAGTACGAGACACTCTGCCGTTCAAAGATTCCGTACCTGGTAAGGAATAGTAACAATTCTCCCGACACTGTTTTTCATTAGCTGTGGTCAACGGTCTAGGCCAATATCACAAGGGCCTGAAAATGAGACGCTACAATCTGCCATCTCAAGATGTATTCAACCACCTAATTTTGGTATCCTTATAGCTGATGCGGTGTAGGTCATATTGACAGTGACATGGGAATAAATTGTATGCGACACTTTGTCATTTCAAGAACTCACAAACTAAATTTGGTACATTGTAGCTAATATGGAACAGTAAAAATAGAATACCCTTACTATAATATAACTTAAAGTTCAAGGTCACAGAGACCTGAAAATTATAATGTACGTGAAACTCGGCTACCCTGAGATGGACTCACGCAAAACATTTGGTATCTTAGCTGATGTGCTATAGGAATTATTCCACGTACAAGCTTTTCTGTAATTGGGGTTAAGGTAACAAGTAACGTAAAAACGGCGTGCAGCACTCCGGTGTCCTAAAATGTAGTCACACCCTAAGTTTGAAATAGGAAATGTGCCCGGACAAAAGATACACGTGTACCCAGAGCTGAGACGGACTGATAGATGAACTGACACGCACAGTATTCAATAGCTGTTTTCCTTCAAAATCATTCTATGGGGTGAGGGTATAAACATTCAAACCGTGTGCCTCTACAGATGTATACAGTAGTCTCTGCCATATAGTATAAATGTTTAGATTGGCTTGGTAGAGCGGGGTATACAGCAGTTAATGAATATAGTAAAACCTGCATATTGCGACCACTAAAACGAATGCTAATTTACCGTATAAAAGACAACTGCCAGCTTAATGCTAAAGGAGGTTTCTGTTTTACTGTCACCTTGCTTGTTAAAACAGCCACCTGTTGTAAACAATAAGTGATTAAAACAATTTTATTGTCGTAATAGACGAGTTACTGTCAACTGCCAGTTTATATGCGCTCTGTAAGAACATTATATCAATGATAATCTATTCTCTTCACATGACTGGGTTTAATAAATACAACGCTTCTCTGCCAACCAGAACTACACTGGCATTTGCAAACAGTCTCCTGATCAGACGTCGAGTAACCCGGAGTCTGACCAGGATCCAAAACGGTTTTACAACCATAACATTGGTTCTATAGTCAAAATCGCTCTAAACATAATAAAACAAACGGCGACATTACAGTAAGAAAACTTTGTTGATTTTAAGGCGTTAAAATGTAACCTCTTCCCATTGGCTTCCAATCAACCAATCAACAATCAAGTACAGCCAAGTTTGGATTTATCGGCAATCTTACAAAGAAGAACCGATCTCTCTATAAAGGAAGATACAATTAAAATTAAAATTCAGCCTTTTTCAATCATGTAATTCAAATCAATATACTAGACTAATTACTATTCCAGCTACAACATCGCCTGCCTTATGATTGGTGTCTGCAATTGTTTTTAAAATCTAGTTCATAAAGATATTTTAAACATTTTTGATCCTGATCAGCCGCCGCGTATTGTGGCGTCTGATCTGGATTTAAACTGCTTGCACATTTTAGTAAGGTGGTGACAGGCAGACGAAGGATTAGTGGTATATGTTTGATGACCGCTTGACTAAAGTTTGACAGTAATGTAATTCAAACTTCCTGGTTATAGACCAACGAATAAATACAAGAACCATACTACTGAATGGCATATGTCAATATACTTAAAAAATAATCTATGTTCTACCGTTGTGAAACGGTATTTTACAACGTTTGGAAGTTGTGGTGCGCAGGAATTGTCCACGACGGCCGAAGGCCTGAGTGGTCAATTCCTGCGCACCACAACGACCTACCGTTGTAAAATACCGTTTCACAACGGCAGAACATAGATTATTTCGAATCTAACATGACCAGATTTGAAAAAAAATCATTAGAAAGAAAATAAAAAAATATTCCATACTTATTTCCTCAGCGGATGCAGTTTTTCGACCGAATAACCTTTTCCGCGGCATTACAAGAATCTAACACCCAACAGCAAATTTACATTTACCGATCCACAATCTGGCATAGAACAAACATTACATGAAAAAAGACAGAATAATGGGAAAATTACTGTAACATGACTGGTTAAAAGTATATGGTCTTTACAGGCTATATGAATAACGCAAGAAATTTAAAAAACATAACGTATAAATGAATGAGGTCACGCCATCTTATATAACCGTGGGAGCAGCGGGATAGAGAAGAGCGTTGTAATACGTCTCAGGTATTCCACGATGAGCTTGTTCTATTGTTATAGTGACCAAAACGTGTGTCATGTTAGAATAATTGTTTAAATAGGTTTGTTTTGACTTTTGAAATAAGATTATAGGCCTAATATACTTGCATGCGCATACATGTTTTAACAACAAAACACAATATCTATATGTCTCTTTCTCTGTCTATCTTTGCCTCTGTCTGTCTGTCTGTCTGTCTACCTACCTGCCTGTCTCTCATTCTGTCTCTGTCTCTATCCCCCTCTGTCTGTCTGTCTCTCTGTATGTATGTATGTTTGTCTCTGTTTCTCATCGTCTGTCTCTCTCAATATACCTTTTTCTACCTATGCATTTGTCTGTCTCTGTCTCTCTTTTTCTTCCTCTTTGTCTCTTTCTCTCCACCCTTTATATTCCCTGTCTCTTTCTCTCCTCTGTCTCTTATCTCTCTCCTCTGTCTCTTTTCTTCTGCCTCTCTCTCTCACATTTAGTCTCCCTCATGTTGTCTTTTTGTCTCTTTATTTCTCCCTTTATCTTTCTATGGGCGTCTATCTTTTGCTATCTCTCTTAATCCTTCTCTTTTTTCTCTCTCTATCACGCCCTATATATTTTCTCATGTCTCCCTCTGTCTGTCATTCATTTCCTCAAACTCTATTTCCTTCAGTTACTCTTCCTCTGTCTCTCTCTGTTTACCACTCCGTTTATCGCTCTTTCCCCTTGTCTTTCTCTGTCTCTTCTTCTTTATCTATCCATCTGTCTCGCTCTATCCTTCTCATTTCTTCCATTTTGCTGTCCCACATTATCCCTCGGCCAGTCTATGTGTGTCTATGTTGTGTCAGTTTGACTGTATGCCAGTGTGTCTGTCTGTCTTAGTTGCCTGTCTGTCGCCGTCTTACCTTGTATCTCACTCGACCTGTGCATTTGTTCATCTGCCTGTCTGCATCTCTCTGTCTCTCTCTCTCTGTCTCCCTCTCTCTCTGTCTCTCTCTCTCTCTGTTTCTCTATCTGTTTCTCTCTCTGTGTCTCTCTCTCTTTCTGTCTCTCTATATCTTTCTCTCTCTTTCAAATTCATACTATAAACACATTTTCTTGGAATGACTTCCTTAACACTTTGTTTTTATAACCTTTCCTAAACTATTATTTTGGATGGTTTCAATTTTATTATTTGAATCCGACTACGGTCAGCATCGAGTTTCCCAACCTTTGACTCATTAGTCATCCCGTCAAAAAAGCAATACTCAGTAATATCGCTTAAAAACGAAAAATCGATACATTTTGAAGAAACGGTGAAACGATTTAAAATGATAAAGTTCTAATGAATAAACATAACACTCTGAACAAAATATGGTGATCACAAAATTAGTAGAATCTACTTTAACTTTCTTTTGTGTACGAAAGGTAACGGTTCGTTTCGGCCTCGGTCATTCCGGCCAAGGTTGTTTCGACCTAGGTCGTTTCGGCCTATTTAAGGGGTAGGTCGTGGGTCGTTTTTAGTTTAACATTTCTTAACCTATCTTAATAGCTAATGCATTAACTCGGTCTTACATTAACATGCTGTACAAACAATGAACATTCTGATCTCATTTTAAAAAAAAAATCAAATTAATGATATAAATTATCAATGTAATAAACTAATAACTATTCATTTAATTGTTAAAATTCTGAGTTTTAATCCAGACCAAAACTGCAGAAATATTGCATTTACAAGTAGTTGCATCCAGGTGTTGAATACCTATGCCAGAATGAAAGTGATTGACGCGTTCGTGAATTACTTGTGAATGTTTAATGGTGCTTAAGGAAGAATTTTAACATACGTAATCTCCTAGTTTTCTCCATTCATTCCATTACCTCTGTAGTTTAGTTTGAAACCATAATCAGTGATCTCAAGAACTTTGATTATATTTTGCCGGTTTTTAAGACAGGAAGTAGATAAATGCTGGCCTAATTGTAATTCAGATAGATCCAAATGGAGTTTGCTTCATTACATACTCCTCTTCATTAACTCAGCTTGCTGAACTTTTAAATAGACATTTCCAGTTTCTAATTAAATCTAGTCCACATAATGTCTGTTTAGAGGTGTTTTTGCAGTAAATTGCAGAATGACAAGCAGTAAAGACCCTGATCAGAGGGCTCAACCAAGATCCTATAAACTGGAGTAACACTGTTAGCATGTACTCCTTATATATACATGAGTACACAAGTTTATTTAACCCATTCAAGATCAAATAGAAAATTTAAGTTTTTACCCCTTCACCACCTGCTTCAATACTGTCGTCTGCAACATCGTTAGATTATCGGCAGTATAACATACGTTATTTCAAAACAAGCGGTGGCAAACAAATTTGATCCTGATCAGACGCCGCATTACGCAGCATCTGATCAGGATAAAAAATGTTTGCAAAAGCGCTTTATGATGTCATTGAGAATGAAAGGGTTAAAAGACCAACTTTTAAGCATGGCATTAGGGACCATTGAGGTAAATATGCCATCTATTCATATTGTAACTAGTTGTTTTGTATCTTACAGGTCATTCAATACACACTGAAACAACGGAAACGTCCATATCGGCATGTTTTGGTACATCTGGACCAGTTACAATGAATCTGACTTGCAATACAGGACACAAGATAGCCATAGTAACCATTTTTGTTGGGGCCAAACCTACCTCCTCCGGTTGTCCATCCTCTTATGATGCATCAGTGGACAACGACACTTCATGTTGTGTTCAATCACCTGGCACTGACTGTATCTTTGCCTTTAACCACACCGACTATGACCGGTATCACAGGCCATGTAATGGACAACAAACCTGTGCACGTCAGGTATTGAACAGTCTAACTGCCGGGGAATGTGATGCCACACAGTATCCACTTACGACAACATTTGCTTACATAGAATATGTCTGCATACAAGGTACGCTAATTCTGTCTCCCATGATCCATTCACTGCCGTATGCCTATACAGTATACTTTGCATACAGTTTGGATACTTCCGGATGTCTCTGTTTTAAATGCAAGCAGGTTAAAAGTAAAACAGAATGTGCCTTATGACGTATTCTGCTTTACTGTATGACTGTTTTAAGCTATCGTTTGCTAGAAGAAAGGGAAACAATGCTTATGGAGCACATTATTGGCAACGTAAATTGAAACTACATTGGAGGAAAAAAAGGGCGTTAAAGTCCCATTGTGTTTCAGACCTTTTCTTAATGTCTGAAATACAACAACGGTTAATAATAATGTTTGAACATTCTTATGGGCCAAACTGATCTATGAAATGATGAAGACGGACCTAAATCACCAAAAAGGCCTAAAATCATAACAAACCGAAAATAGAACGTCTGACATAAACATTACCACACGGCTTAGTATCACGTGATACAGTCGAAATCAACTTCACCGTGTGCAACCGTATCTATCTTCGCCCGTCCATCCATCAGTCAGTTAGATTATCACACTTTTTTGTCCGCTCTCTAACTCGAACATTTTTTATCCGATCTTCCACAAACTTGCTGAAAATATTCATTGATATAAAATCAAGGTTTAGTTTGATTACTACTAAAATCGCGTAAGGACTTTTTGAGTTATTGCCTGTTAATTAATAAAAAATGACTGTTTCAGTCATTTTTGCACTCTAAAACAAACAGTTTTTATCGGATATTCACCAAACATGCTGAAAATATTTATTCATATGAAAATTAGGTATATTTTGATTATTACTAATATCGCATGTGGCATATCTGAGTTTTTGCCCTTTATGTATTAAAAAAATGAGTGTTTTCAGCAAGTTTGGCTCTCTAACACAAATACGTTTTATTGGATCTTCACCAAACTTGCTGAAAATGGTCATTGATATAAAATCAAGGTTAAGTTTGATTACTACTAAAATCGCATAAGGTATATCTGAGTTATTGCCTTTTTATTAATAAAAAATGACTGTTTCAGTCATTTTTGCACCCTAACACATACAGTTTTTATCGGATATTCACTAAACTTGCTGAAAATATTTAATTATATAAGATTTAGGTCTAGTTTGCTTATTACAAAAATCGCATGTGGCATGTCTGAGTTTTGGCCCTTTAAGTATTAAAAATGAATGTTTCAGCATTTTTTGCTTTCTAACACATACAGTTTATATCAGATATTCACCAAACTTGTTGAAAATGTTTATTAATATAAAATCTAGGTCAGTCATCTTAACTACCAAAAGTGCACAAGGCATGTTGGAGTTATTGCCCTTGAATGACTAAAAATTTCATTTTTTAATTATTCAAGGGCAATAACTCAGACATGCCGCATGCGATTTTGCTAGTTATTGAATCTGACCTTGATTCTATACTAATAAACATTTGTAGCAAGTTTGGTGAAGATCCCAAAAGAAGTGTTTGAGTAAGAGAGCGGACAAGGCTGAAACAGTCAATTTCAAAAAGCTCAAGGTATAGATTATAGATCCGTATAAAAATTTACTCGCTTACCCCCAGTGAATAATAATACACACGTTTTGACTGGACTTCATAGTGTTTAACCCAGTGCCTACTGGTCGTAATTTTACGGCGTTTACAAACTGTTTGAATCTAGAAAGACGCCGCGTAACGCGGCGTCTCATCTGGATCCAAACTGTTTGACACTCATCTTAAGTTTTGTTTAATTAAAACAATGCATAAATCTAAACTGAACAAATTTTGCAGACGACAATGTCAAAGCAGGCGTCTGTAAAGCAGAATAAACTCAGATATGCCACATGCGATTTTAGTAATAATCAAACTATACCTAAATTTTATATGAATAAATATTTTCAGCATGTTTGGTGAATATCCGATAAAATCTGTTTGTTTTAGAGTGCAAAAATGACTGAAAAGGTCATTTTTTATTAATTAACAGGCAATAACTAAAAAATACCTTATGCGATTTTAGTAGTAATCGAACTAAACCTTAATTTTATATCAATGAACATTTTCAGCAAGTTTGTGAAAGATCGGGTAAAAATTAGTTGAGTTAGAGAGCGGACAAAAAAGTGTGATAGTCTAACTGACTGATGGATAGACGGGCGGAGAGAAGATACGGTTGCCCCCAGTGAAGTTGTATTCGGCTGTATCACGTGATACTAAGCCGTGTGGAAAGTTTATGTCAGACGTTCTATTTTCGGTTTGTTATGATTTTAAATAGCCCTTTTTGGTGATTTAGGTCCGTCTTCATCATTTCATAGATCAGTTTGGCCCATAAGAATGTTCAAACATTATTATTAACCGTTATCGTATTTCAGGCATTGAGAAAAGGTCTGAAAACACAATGGGACTTTAAGCGGGAGTAATCTGAACTTATCTAACATTTTCTCACTCATTTCAGCACCGAATACTATGGTCTTACAACTGATTAAACCGTCTCTTCGAGACAATTTTAATGAGTATGACACCATTGGGTTTAAAAGCAGAAATAAAGAATTTTAGTTTTCGAAATACTTCTGTTATCTGGAGCCCTGTATTTACAGAGTTGTCCTTCTTTCCATTCACAAGGGAGGCTTTTTAATTTGTGCTGCACCAAAATATTATAAATAAAATTTTAAAAGCGAATTTCTTAGATAAAGCCGGTTTTTGTGAAAGAATCACGTCCCACGTAGTTCAAATGGGACCCCGAATAACCGTTTTATGCAGGTTTCTCAAAACCACAATGCGGCTTTAATATGCGTATCTGATGAGTAGAGGGTTAGGTTTTCTAATGTTTGAAAATTCTCCTATTACAATTTATAGGACGTGCGGCATAAAAGCATATCTTTGAGGAATAAAAAACATCGTCAAAAGGTGGCGTTTTGAATGAAAGGGGCCGAAAACTGCACGTTTGAATATTGTAATTCTCGTTCGGAATCTAAACTGCACTCGCGTGAAAAAAATGCATACTTCAAGCGGTCAGAGAAATCCTGGAGTGAATATTAATTTTTAAAGTGTATCATGTACAGTTGGAGAAACAGTGGTTTTTCTCTTTTTTGCTAAAATGCGCTTCTTTGGGGTAAAGGGTTAACCTGCGTTTTGATTTTTCTTTTTTCAAATTCTAAATAGCCTATAAAGCAGTAATTTTTTTGTCGATTATTTTGTTTCTGAATTAGCGTAAACATAAACATTCATTAGTAGACCGACCTAAACAGGCTAAAGGTCATTTATATTTACTATTATTATGTTTTTGATTTCAGATAGTAACATAAATCCCATATGTACGGATGTGAGCACTAGCAGCTCTGAATCCTACACCTACATATCCAGTAACAACTTCCCTGTCGGTATGCCTACATCTGCTACACCGTGTGATTGTTCTGTACAGGCGAGCATCTCTAGTGTCAGTCTGGAGGTGGCTGTGTTACAGAGAGATCTAACAGGAATAACGTAAGAGTACCGTCAGTTACATTACCACATTGAGCTATAGTGACGCATATATGCATCCTTTTCCAAAAGTGTACCTGTGAAGAGAACACTTGTCTAATGCAAACAGTGAAGTCCCTGATTAGAGGGCTCATACAGGACATTAATAGGGAAAAATGAAAACAATATATATTGCATATTTTTTAAAAGTAATTGAAAGAAGCAATTGTAACTTTTTTCGATTTACAGAGAACTTGAAACATTAAGTAATACTCGGTGCAACCGCATTTCAAAGTAGCATGTTACTTTCCTGGTGCGTAAGTTATTCATTCACAAAACGAAGTGAAAGTATATTATATTTAAAGTTTACGATCACCATAGCTACTTCAGAAAGTAATATGTTTTTACTAGAAGTTTATAACTTCAAAACGTTTCACTGTTGTATCTAATACAGTTTTAAAAATTCATACATTTTCTTTGAATTCTTTTAAAATATAAATCTTTGTCCAAAAATATACATTTACGAGTTAATGAATATAGTCTACTGATATCCATCAGGGACATATACATATAAGGGGAGTGTCAGTTTCAACAGGATTACAGATAAGAGAGCGTAAATCACTAATGTCCAATGTTTTATCCTTTATGCATACACTTAACTATATGTTGTGACTACTCATTAGACTAATGAGTAGTAACACCATAGAGTTTGGTGAAGGACTGAAGATTTAGGTTTTTGAATTCTTCACCTTTGCTTTGGCCATATTATGTAAGCAGTGTGAATTGTGAAACCTCTCCATTACAGCCTTTAAAACAGGTCTAGTTGATTTCATAAACTACAGTTGACAGCTTCAAGCAAGGTGAACGTAAAACAGAAAGCTCCTAAAGGAGCTTTCTGTTTTACGTCCACCTTGCTTTAATCAGTCACCTGCCTTAAACATTCGCTAATTTACAAATGCCTTTTGTTTTATGTACTTGTATATATGTTGAGGGCCTCATGGAAGATTGGATTATACCAAATGAGTTCTCTCATTAAATAAATTCTTTATTATTATTATTATAATTAACATGATTTATTGGCCGTTATAGTTAACAATATTTCTATATACTGCAGTAATACATCATGTGACCAGTCCCTTGCTTTACTCGATTCCAACGAAGTCGTCCTATCGTCGACCTCGTGTCCCGACAACACTTTTGTTACCCAGGTTACCACAGTCAACGATTACGTCATCATTAGGCTCTCAAATAACCAAACCTCCGCAAATGGCAGCTTCTTAATGGAAATTCGAGGTAAGCCAAATTTGAGAAACACTTCTTTGGTAAAACCTCAATGGACATATAGGATATGTCATGAGTCGGTGTTTAAGGTGAGAGACCAGTAAATAACGAGTGATTTCATTGGTCAAAGCCAAAAACGGTAGAGAGTCCTGACAGCTAATTGCAAATGGCGGCCTCCATTCAGCAAATAAATCAAATAATGTAATGAAAATGTTTTCTATACTTGCGTTAGACATTTTCACGCAAGTTCAGTGTATTTTAGAGAAGCGAAAATGCACTCTGGTTATTTTTTGGAGCGATATTTAATATGCAGTAAATTTCGGGTTGGGTCTAAGAAATTTACAGCAAAACGGGGGTCATCCTGTTTCGGCGGATGTAGCAAAAATCTGGTGTGGTCAATCTATCACTTACAGTTTATTTTTAGATGAGACTTGGTTGGCTCTTTCGAAGGAAAAATACCGTTCCCCTCATCGAGTTCCAATTTCGTCAACACAGCCTTGAACGTTATAATGGAGGTCTATGGAAAATGATTTAGTGGTCTCTGACCTAAACACGACAAGTTGCATCTTAACAGTTGGTCCTGGAGAGCCTTTTCAATGCCCGATTCTGCATTTTTGAACCTGGTTTAGCAAGTTTACTACAACTAAGTTCAATTTATCTTAATACAGTAGGTTTCAGACCACTAAATGACATTTTCTGCAGCCAAAGGGTCAAAGGCTGTTCAAATGAAGTTGTGAATATGCGTCTGCCCCGTATTCATCCCTGTTTGCTTCCAAAGAGCAGCTCCAAGAAGCTTTTCCCTGCCTCTGTCCCCCAGATAAAATAAGTTTTGTGACAAAACAAGGTGGTTATATCTGTTTTTAAAAAGAATTTGACTATGAATTTCAGTATATGTACAGCTAGGGGGTGTATAAAAACCTTGAAAATCGATGTTTTATACACACCTGGCTGGCTTTTCTTGTCCCATTTAGGCACATGTGTCATCATAAAGACATTGTTTTTCTCAAATTATGACGCTTAAGCAGTAATGAAGGCTTTGGAATGCAAAAACCATGATTTTCAGTCCACAGACCTTTAGCCTGCTACCTTTTGGATGCAATTTCTTGCAAAAAAGTCACATTTCTTGCATTTGATATCCTACTCAGGCCTGAAAACTGGCTGCATATTGCTTTAAGCAGCCTATTGTGGTGCGTACACCTGTCTGCTGAAACAAACATAAAAATAATTGAACTACAGGCATTGATGACGTAATACTGGAGTATTGCTTAAACATGAGTACAGCGGCCATGGAAGATGGGTTGGCTCCTTGAGAGTACCAAAAACCGACCCTGAGTTGGATGCAAACCTAAATTTTAGGTTCTAAAATGTAGAAACATGTCCAGTGTACGTTTAAAGTGTGTTTAGTAGGCTGTAGATCCGTCCACGTGTCTCTTTCAAACATTTGAAAGTCAAAAAATGTGATTTTAGAGCAAAAATCACAATCCGTCACGCTTGAGTGAACATGATATCCAGTTATGCCTAGATCTCAAGTTAATTGGATAGAGTGTCTCGAGTACTTGCACTTAATGTTACATAACTGTCCTTGACCTTAAACATGTACATTTTATGTCAGAACAAACTTTTAGCAAAGGTTGACGAAAAGTGACCAAAAATGAACAGTTTGCGTCCTCTTTAGACCTCAAAAAATAGGTCAAATGATTGTTGCTCTGAAAAATTCTTAGTAAGGTTTCTTTCGTAATTGAGTCTTGTACAAGAATTCCAAATTTGAACAAAATACTCAAAACTTTAATGCCTCTTTAGGTGAGAGACCAGTAAATAACGAGTGATTTCATTGGTCAAAGCCAAAAACGGTAGAGAGTCCTGACAGCTAATTGCAAATGGCGGCCTCCATTCAGCAAATAAATCAAATAATGTAATGAAAATGTTTTCTATACTTGCGTTAGACATTTTCACGCAAGTTCAGTGTATTTTAGAGAAGCGAAAATGCACTCTGGTTATTTTTTGGAGCGATATTTAATATGCAGTAAATTTCGGGTTGGGTCTAAGAAATTTACAGCAAAACGGGGGTCATCCTGTTTCGGCGGATGTAGCAAAAATCTGGTGTGGTCAATCTATCACTTACAGTTTATTTTTAGATGAGACTTGGTTGGCTCTTTCGAAGGAAAAATACCGTTCCCCTCATCGAGTTCCAATTTCGTCAACACAGCCTTGAACGTTATAATGGAGGTCTATGGAAAATGATTTAGTGGTCTCTGACCTAAAGACAAGCTGATCTCAAACGAGTCTAGAATTGAAATGTTATTAAGCGAGCCTTGGCTGGTATCCTTTCCTGTTTAAACGAAACTAAACACAAACGCAGGGCAGTTTAAATTACTATCATGACGATTTTTTAAAAAAACAATGTGACTATTTAGTACTACTTAATATATGTTAAATAATTTGGAAAGTGGTCATATTTTATGCAATCTTTTTTCTGCTTTCATTTCGGTAATATAGAATTGGGATACTGAGAGGCAGATTTTGTGCTGGACAAAAGAAGTGCTGAAATCTCCTATACGAGTTTTCTGCGTGGCTTTCGTCCTGTACTTACCTCCCATCAACGATAGGGCATATTGTGAGTGTCGATTTAGGAAGATGGTGCAGTAATATGGAACGGTTGGCGATGGTGGGATACTGCAATTATATATGTTTACAGTGTACAGTCGGGTTTCTGTTGGACGGCCTCTCCGTATAATATATATGGGACCTATATGATCTACGACGTCACATTGTTTGTATCATTAGAAACAAGAAAGAAGAGCGTTAAGACAAGTAGATTGAAGACACAACGTTTTTTTCATTGTCTAGTTGGCAAATATCCTCCTCTGAAATTGTGGCAAATCGTTTGGATGCCATATTTGGTGTCGTCTGATGGGTCAGAACAAGCATGATCAAGTTGTCTAGACCTTAACTTTTTGTAAGGAGTGGATAAAGGGAAGCAACTCGTACACAAAATGCTAAAATCAGATAAGGAGTTACCTAACGTTATATATTTTCACATAGCGAAAATAATATCATATAGAGTGAAAGTATCTTTTTGAATAGATGTAAAAGACATGCAAAATGTTTCATTTTGGTCTATGGGAGTTTACATTGTAACTCAAAGTTTTTTTTATTTTATCGCTAGAATATAAGCCGTTTTTTGGCAAGATTATTTATATATATAACAAATCTGCTCAAATCATTTGTCATATATGATAACCGTAGTTAATCCGTTTCATTTAAAATTATGTATTGTATTTGAGGTTGCATGTCCCTAATGAGGTCGGGCCTAAACATCTAGACTCTACGTAAAGCGATCGGTCACAACTGCCAGTTAACGATTCGTGCCGAACAATGCTCGGGTCGTCAGTTCACGAGAATGGCCGATCGCGCTACGTAGGGTACCGATATTAACCGACATTCACCCGATCACATTCTATGTTCTAGCTTTAACATGTCAAACACTATTT
Organism: Gari tellinella; assembly: GCA_922989275.2. Lineage (NCBI taxonomy): Eukaryota > Metazoa > Mollusca > Bivalvia > Cardiida > Psammobiidae > Gari > Gari tellinella. Next base: position 89,251,924 of record OV277860.1, read on the forward strand.
TTTCATCTTGACGTCAGACCCCAGCCAGACGAGTAACTTAACCATCAACTGCCCAGCGGTTCTTGTTACTACCACTACCATGACAACCACAACAATGACTACAACCACCACAATGACTACAACCACTGCTGCTACCACAACCACAACTCCGAGTCCCACCAACGCTACCACAGATACCGTGGCTACAACTGCACCAACTGCAACCCAATCGGAGGAAGATGATAAATATAGTACGATATTGTTATTTGTCATACGGTAAAATCTCTCTATTACGACCACTAAAACGAAAGCTAACTGATTGCATAAAGACAGGCGACAGCTTAAAGCATGGTGACAGTAAAACAGAAGCTTTAATTTTTAAGCAGTCACCTGCCTTTAACAGTTGATAATTAACACAAATTAGTGGTCGTTATAGTGATGTTTTACAGCATTATAGCGCAATAATATTTCAGCAAAATACAAACGTTTTATGACTACCCAATATAATTGCATGTTTACTACACATGTCAGTTTAACTCAATGCACATAAGTGAAGAGTATAATCATCATTTCAAAAAGTGTACCCGCGAGGAGTACACTTGTTATGTGCAAACGACGTAGACACTAATCAGAAGACTCCTCAAAGTTCTTTAGTCTCCACCTTTTGTCAGTTTGCAACATTTTGGAACCCCCAGTTAAATTGATTAGACTGGTCCATTAAAAATTCATATGTAATTGAATTGAATGGATGAAGGTTGTAAATGAGATAAAACATGAAGGAGTTCATTGTTTCTTTCAGTCATCATTATAATCGTGCTTACCGTCCTAGTTGGTATGCTCCTAATAGCGGTGGTAATAGTGTGTTGCTGTTGGTACCGAAGCCGACACCGACGACAGACAGCCGACGAAGATCCGTTGACAAAGGTTAGTACGATGTTATATCCCCTTTAAATAGCAGAATCCTTTGGATGAATATGAAAAATATATCACGAGAATTGGTTGTTATCTTGTTGAAAAATGAGTCCGCAGGACGAGTTTTTTTAACCAGATGGATTATTTTATTCTTAAAATGACTTAATTATTTGTATGAACGAATTAGTTTGTCGCAGTCAATCTGGTTGGTTCATACGGATTGAATTGTTGTCACAACTAGCACGGGTTTTCCTTTTTAGCGCCTTATTTTTTATGCAATTTCATTGGACGAGTAAAAATTTTGGCGGTAATTATTATTTTCTTATGGCTTTCTTGTCATTCTGTATTTGTTTTGACAAGGGATCGCATCTCTAGAAATATTTGGAGCGTTTGAATTATCCAAGTTGATACGGAGTTTATTCAGCTTGCTGAATAGTTTGTCTTTTGTACCAGTGTTGAAAGAAGATTTATAGAAGGGAGATAACTTAGAAGCTCGAAAGGATTGTCGGAGGTGACTTCGAGGGACACCATTCTTCCTGTAATAAATTTCTGGTTGTTACAATGGCGAGTAAGGCAGACGAAATTGTAGACGAGCAGTACGTTTTACCTAAAAGAGCGCCCAGAAGGGACTATAGAGCTTTGCATGAGGGGATCGGAGAGGAGACAGAATCCCCCTATCGGACCTCGCCCCAATTGCCGGATGTAGACAGACGGTGCGAGGATGAAGTAAATCAACGCAGAGATGAAATTCAACGTTTGCGGGATGAGTTTGGAGAACTCGAGGAGGAGGAAGATTTCCTGAGGCAGCAAAGTCGAGATGTGGAGGAGCTGAGAAAAAGAGTAAGGGAGAAGAGGGATACCGTGGAGAAATTACGAGGTGAGAGTGTTCAGTTATATTCTCAAAAAATGTCTACGGCGGCGTCGTCGCAAGTGAGAGAACATTTGACAATACGAGAATTAAGAAAGGACCAGGCGCTTAAACAGAAGGTTAAAGCGGGTCTAAAAAGTACAGGTCTAGATATTTTTTGCTCTAGTAGCGACAGCCTTTCTGATACAGATAGTCAGGTTTCTAAACCCACTGTTTCCAAGAAAAAAGTCACCTCTAAGAACTCTTTCTGCTCTTCTTACGACTCTGAGGTTGAATCCAGCTCAGAGGACGAGAAGAAGGGCAGAAAGAGCCGCAAATCTAGAAAAGCTAAAGAGAAGTCTGGCATTGTATCAAAAGCCAGTGATAGGGTAAAGAGTAGACAAAAATATCCTCAGTCACATTTACGCTTTGAATTTGTCAAGGATGCCGTGACTTTTGAAGCTTTGGATTTAAACTTGTTTGTAGCAGGAGAACTCGAAATCATTTCGTCTGTGAAGGGTTCAGAGAAAAAAGCTCGCATCGAGTTACTAAAGCGAATAATGTACCTGAGCAGTTCATATGACTTCTCAGTTATGAAAACCTTGTATGCTGCAATCCTAAGGGAAGTAGAATTATGCCATTTAAAATGGGGTGACTCATTCCAATATGTTGAAACTGCAGTTCTTTCAAGTCATTCAATTAGAAAAGTCGCTGCAACTAAGCCCAACAAGGTTTTTAAAAGCAAACCGGAAAAACTAGATTCTGATAAAATATGGTTTTGCAGTCAATTTCAACGAAACAAATGTGCACAGAAAGCTCCACATACTATGGTGGTCAAGGGTGTCATGCGGTTGGCGCAGCATATTTGTGCCACCTGCTGGATATCAGACAAGGTCAAGTTAGATCATCCAGAATGCTCTAGTGCTTGTCCACATACTAGGGATTGACGTACAAATGATATTTTCAAGCTGGAGGGTAAAATTGATCAAAATGCAAAATTAATAGATTCCTTTTTCCCAAAATTCCTTAAGTTTGATTCCTCACATAATTTGGATCATTCTATCATTAAAGAATGTATTTGTAAACACTCTGTAAAATGTGAAGTGTGCACCAAGACTAAGGTTAATGGTAATAGCAGTATAATTAAGAATGTTTTATTGCATGAAAAAGTCCGCCAGTCAGGTCTTTACAACTTTGAGGGCTGTAAAATTCCTGTTAATGACTTTATAGATACAGCTTTTATGAAAAGAATGTTAGGTCCAAATTATGGTGATTTAGTTGTGTGTGATTTACTAAAATATGGTTTTCCGATAGGTTTTAGGGATAATGGCATTCAGTTTGAGAAAAAAGAAACATGGAGATATCGTAATCATACGGGAGCAAATGAATTTGGAGAAGAAATTAACAAATATTTAGAAAAAGAGGCTGCCAGCTCTTGTATTTTGGGTCCTTTCAAGAAAAACCCTTTTTCCTCTCAGTTAAAGGTGTCCCCTTTAAATTCAGTCCCTAAAAAAGACACGACCGAACGTCGAGTTATTTTAGATTTAAGTATGCCAAAAGGCTGTGCTGTCAATGATTTCATTGATAAAGAATTTTATTTAGGTGAGAAAGTGGACACAGTGTTTCCAAGAGTTGATGATTATATTCATTTGATTAGAGCTAAGGGTCAGGGTTGTCTATTGTTTAAGAGAGATCTTAGGAAGGCCTACAGGCAGATCAGCATCTGCCCTAGTAACTACAATTTAGTTGCTTTCTGTTGGAAGAAGCATATCTTTTGTGATACGGTTTTGAGTATGGGTCTTAGTTCTGCTGCATCCATTTGTCAAAGAGTTACTAATGCGGTGGCTTTTATGATGTTCAGAATAGGAGTTTGCGTTTTAAATTATCTGGATGATTTGGCAGGGGCAGAGACAAAGGATAAAGCCGATTTTGCTTTTTCTTGCTTAGGAATGGTTTTGAAGAACTGTGGTTTGAAGGAATCAGTTGATAAAGCTTGTCCACCATCTCAGATAATGGCTTTCCTAGGAGTTTTATTTAATACCATTACTATGACAATGGAAGTGACTCCCGAAAGATTACAGGAAATCAAGTAGTTAGTAAAGTCTTGGTTATTGAAGTCAAATGCTTCTTTAAGAGATGTTCAATCGCTGATTGGCAAGTTAAATTTTGTTGCTGCCTGTGTAAGGTCAGGTAGAGTTTTTATTAGCAGGCTGATTAATTGGTTGCGGGACTTGTACGGTTATGCTCCTTGTCAGGCCGTTCCCATACCATTAGAGGTAAAAAAGGACATTCTTTGGTGGGACAAGTTTTTGTTCCAATACAATGGAATATCTCTAATGCTGTATGATGATTGGTCTTCAGTGGATACAGTCTTTTCCACAGATGCTTGTTTGACAGGTTGTGGAGGCTTCTTTCAGGGGAAGTTTTTTCAGTACTCCTTTCCCCAGCTTGTAATAGATAAACAATTATCTATTGCTGTACTGGAATTGTTGGCAATCATTGTTGCATTGCGTTTGTGGTCATCAGAATTCAAGGGGAAAAGAATCAAGATCTACTGTGATAATGAAGCAGTTTGTCACGTTCTGAACACTGGCCGGTCAAAGTGTCCATCTCTTCTTGATGGATTGCGTGAGGTTTGCTTTTTGACGGCTACCGCCGAATGTGAGATTAGAGCGGTTCATTTGTCCACCTCAGAAAATCGAATAGCTGATTGCCTGTCTAGGTGGTCAAAAGATTTACGGTGTAGATCTGATTTTTACCGTTTAACTGAGGAGTGGCGTTTAACTGAATGTGTTGTTTCTGACCAGGATTTTGTGTTTGTAAATAATTGGTAATTGTTGGTTTTGTGTGTTTTCAGACCAACAACTGAAGTCCATAAAGTCAGACTTGAGATCTTCCCATTGCTCAGCCTTGGCTGAAGGTTCTAGAAAGAACTTAAAGATCCAATGGGAGTCTTTTCTTTTCTTCTGTACATATTTTCAGTTATGTTATATGCCAACCTCTACTAAGACTTTGCAGTTATATGCACAGTTTTTGAGTAGATCTTTCAAGTCAGTGTCCAGTATTCGCAATTATTTAAGCGGGATTAGGACTGTACATCAATTACTGGGGTTTGATTTGGAGGATATAAATCAATTCCTCATTAATTTTTCTTTAAGGGGTATAGCCAGAATTAAAGGTCATTGTGTTCATCAAGCAGAACCAGTCACACCCATGTTATTATTTAGGATGTATCAGATTATGGATTTGCAAGAGTCTGAGAATGTTGTGTATTGGTGTATTTTTTTGTTTGCCTTTTTTCTACTTGCACGCAAGTCGAACTTGGTGCCTACTACCTCTAGAGATATGGTTAATCATAGATGTTTATTTAGGTCGGATGTATCTAAAGTAGAAGAAAACTTGGTGGTTACTTTAAACTGGTCAAAAACTATACAATTTGGAGAGCGGATACTGCAAACTCCCCTTCTGAAATTGCCGGGATCATGCTTATGTCCAGTTACGGCATATATGAACATGATTAAGACAGTCAAAGGAACATCAAATGGTCCACTTTTTTTATTGCCTAATGGTAGGCCTGTTACTTATTATTTATTTCAAAAGAAATTTAGACATGTGTTGGAAGGCCTTGGAATTGATGCTTCTTTATATTCTTCGCATTCCTTTAGAAGGGGATTTGCTAACTTGGCATTCAGAAGTAGTATTTCTGCTGATGAGATTCAAATTCTTGGAGATTGGCGCTCAGATGTGTTTAAGCGCTACATATCTCTAGAGGTAGAAGACAAATTGAATATTATAAGAAATATTTCGTACAAATTTTATTTGTAAATTGTCATTCACTATCTGTACATAGCTGATGCTGTTGAACTTCATAGTTGAAATGAAGGTTGCATGGTTTTATCCTGATATTTTTTCAGGAATGGTAAGGATTCCCCCGCAACGTAAATGTACTGTGGTCTCCGATTCAATGGCAAAGCACGTATCGGGTATTCGGGATACAAAAATTTTAGCCTTTCCCGGGATAAACATTTCTCGATTAAGTACCCGGATATCAAAAGGTGTTCTGGATTTGGCTTCAGACTATGTTATTTTGCATGTCGGTACTAATGATATCAGTGGATCACTATTGGAGGAGGAGATTCTGTCCTCTTATAATGACTTGATTTCTGTAGTGCGGTCACAGTCGCAGTGCAAAATATTGGTGTCGGCCATAATTCCTAGGCCCATTGACTTCGAGGTTACAGGCACAAGGGTTAAAAATGTAAATAATCGTTTGGCTACCTTGTGTAAGGACAGAAAGGCTATTTTTCTAAGGACTTTTAAGCCTTTTTTGAAATGTGGGATTCCAAGGAGAGAGTGCTTTGCGGTAAGGGATGGAGGACTTCATCTTAATCTGGAGGGCATCAGGAGGCTTAAGGAGTTTTTTATAAGCTCCATTTCAAATTTGGAATGAGGTAGTTTCGTGTTTTGTTCATATTTCTGTTGATGCCTTACCTATGGTCAATACTAACTTATTTATCGATTATTTATATATTGTATTAGGGTTGTACATTCTTTGCCTTTGGTGTACTGCGCCATTGGAAAGAATTCTTGCTTGCAAATTGGTGGTGACCAGTTTGAAGTTTTCTTTCTACTGAAGAGTTTTTACGTAAGACTCTTAGTAGATTGCATTTTATGTTGTATTTAATATCTTGTACATTCCTTGCTGGTGGCATACTGTGTCACAAGAGGGGATTCTAGCTTACAAATTGGTGATTGCCTTTTTGAGGCTTATTCTGCTAAGGATTTATATGGTTTATGAATGTCATTGAATATTCATAAGATGTTTTTGACAGCTGTCAAATTATTTGAATTTATAAATGAGGAGGTCAAATGTTGATTTTGACTTATTTTGATTTGCGATCCGATTATATGCCTAAATTATATCTGTGAACAGAATTTTACTTCTTTGTCTCTTTTAATGTCATGAGTGGAAAAAACATATAATTTGGATTATTTTATTCTTAAAATGACTTAATTATTTGTATGAACGAATTAGTTTGTCGCAGTCAATCTGGTTGGTTCATACGGATTGAATTGTTGTCACAACTAGCACGGGTTTTCCTTTTTAGCGCCTTATTTTTTATGCAATTTCATTGGACGAGTAAAAATTTTGGCGGTAATTATTATTTTCTTATGGCTTTCTTGTCATTCTGTATTTGTTTTGACAAGGGATCGCATCTCTAGAAATATTCCCTCCCTGCCCACCCTGCGTCATTAGCAATATTATATAATGATTATTGTGTAAATGGAATTTATATGGTTTATGAATGTCATTGAATATTCATAAGATGTTTTTGACAGCTGTCAAATTATTTGAATTTATAAATGAGGAGGTCAAATGTTGATTTTGACTTATTTTGATTTGCGATCCGATTATATGCCTAAATTATATCTGTGAACAGAATTTTACTTCTTTGTCTCTTTTAATGTCATGAGTGGAAAAAACATATAATTTGACAACCCATTCGATTGGTATATTTTTATATAGATCTACATCCAAAGGAATTGATTGTTCTATTTATTATAAACATTTTAATGACTTTTTGCAGACAAAAATCGTAAAATTATTTTTTTACGCGCGATGTCATATGACGTCACAAAAAAGATATCGCTACTGCAAAAGTGATATCATCACTAGTGATGATATCAACTGTGACACATATGAAATTTATGTATCTGAGCAATCTCTATAAATCATCGATATAAGTATATAATAAACGACGTTATTGCCAACGAGATTGGTCTTATTGTAAGATACCGTTATTGTAAGAAACCCAAAGCAAGCTCGTTTATAAAAGAAAGAAATTGCTTCAATTGATGGCTTTCCGTTTTACATCTCACTTGCTTCTTAAAATACACCTGCCTTAACCCATCCACACCTGAAATTTGAAATGCACACTTAAGGTTCCAATAAAGTGAGTCCATTATTCACTGTTTCCGGTGGTTTTGTTCAATTTTTTCGCAAAATAATAAACAGCGCAAACCATTAGAAGAGGGCTGCTTTGGGCTCTTTGAGGATCCCTCTGATCAGTGTCTACACTGTTTGTCATATTGACATATTTTGTAAAAATCAACCCTAAAAAGTCAAAAGATGAACTACGTGTAGACTAAATTGAAAATTAGAACTGTCCATTTTAGGTTTCAGGGAGGAAAGGGTTAAACAAGAAAGAAACCCTAATTTAAACGATCGTAAAGCATTGGGTGTTTACATTACTGCAGATGTACATCAATATGAGCACGGCCGCTATTTGTTTATTGCTTCTGAAATCGCTAGTCCATTTTAACTGTAGAGAAGTAAGTAGCCTTTTATTGCAAAATGAAGAATGGCGCAGACCCTGGTCAGAGAGCTCCTTTACTCACTGTTTGCATAGAATAAGTTTACTTTTCACAGTTTCTCTGTTAGTAAAGAACGCGTGTGTTGGTCGCTAGGTCTCAATGGGTTCAACCTGAACGAAAACCTCAGTTAAATAAATCATGGGGTATTTACATTACTGAAGACATGCGGAAGTGTGAGCTATTGCCACTATCTGGTTATTGTTATCAAACTCGATGAAAAACGAAGTTTTACCTGTTCTTGTTTTCTTTATAACCCTGATTGTTTGTTTATTTTCCAGGATGAGCCTACTACTACACAGTCTGTCCCTACTCACAGGACTGAAAATGTAAGAGAAGAACGTCATGTGGATGTCCCTCTAAACGAGCCTGTAGCTTTTGCGGCTCCAGTCTGGGCTGGATATGGACCAGATTCCCCAGAGCCAAAAGTACCTAGTAGTGTGGAAGAGAATGTGGAAAAGAATGCAAAAGACACTGTAGACAATTCAACTAACACGGATGTGATTGAGGTGACAACTGACGAGAAAGCACTACAGGCAGTTGTAGACACGGCGGACCACGGTTGTTATACAATCATTCAGACGGATGCTAAAGGTACCAACACGCCAATGCCAGAACCAACGACTGAGACCGGGGTTCAAACAAAGCCAATTCGTGTGAAACAAAAGAGTGTGGGAATAATGACAATGGTCGATGAAACAATCAAGATTAAACCAGAGGCTGAAAAAGAAGAACAGGACAAGACTGAGGAAAAGGCTGTCGCTCGACAGACAACTGTAACTGAAGATACTCTTGTCCAAAACAATACCAGAAAAATTGAAGCGACCAATAACGATACTCTTCGAAATAATGAACGTGAAAGTGTTAGAAAATTATTACTTGACAGTGAGGAGACACCGAAGAAAACACCGCCCTTGGAAACTGCTATAACATCAGAAACAAACGTCAATGTCCATTCAAAGACAGATGAAGCTAAACGACGTGAAAATGTCTCTGCTACAGTTCCTGAACAGAAAGCGAAGCCAGTTGTTAGACAAATCAGAGTAAAGCCGTATAGGAAAACTAAGGATACGACACGAAGCGTAGTCTTCAATGACAATGTTGCGAAAAGAATACCGGAAACGGAAGCAATCGATAAAGAAGAGCGACCTGCAAAAGCAAAATCGGTTGAAGATGAAAATCGAGCAAATATCAAATCGAGAAAGCAAAATACCAACACGAAAAAAGAGCAAATTGTAAAAACCTCATTTAACCCCATTGAGAATCAAAGAGTGAAACCTGAAACACAACAAGACAATAAAGAAGAATATCGACAGGAAGGTTCGACCTCTGATAAGAATGACAAAGAAAAGAACAGCACAGAGAAAGAAGCGTCTTTGCAGAGAGAGAGGAGGCCTCGTAAAACAAGTCTTAGGAGTAGAAAGGACAAAGTCAGAAACAAGCAGCTTGAGGAGGACCCAATGGATAGGGATGAACGCCTTATGATGAAAATGATGTCGTCTTTCTTCCAAGTTGAGAGGGAAGATATTCGAATAGAAAAGAAACTAAAGGTGGAATCGAAGACAAAGAAAAAGAAAGAATATCGCCAAGAGGAACACAACGGGACTGACTCTGGGGTAGAAACCAACTCCGTAAATTCAAACGCTAGTGTCGTATAAATAAACAACTAAACGTCGTATGACAAATATTGTCGTAAGTCAGATTCTAAAATTCTCAATTATTCTTTATTTCTCCATCTAATCCTGTTTTGTGACATCTCTGTGGAATTGTCTTGAAAAGGCAATTCCACAGAGATGTCGCAAGACAGGATTAGATGGTGAAGTCAGAAACTACATGTGTTTTAAAGTTTTGACTTACGAGCATATTTTATTGTACCACGATTCGTAAGACGGGCACTAGATAAATGACTCAATACAATGGTCAATATACGGTGGGTACGTGCATCTTAAAGATTAAAACACTAACCGTTTTCTGTATATTCCAAACTCTATGACGTGACCACTGCGAGACGATTTTAATGAGTTTTAAGTAAAAAGGGTTTTGTGAATATATATGAACCGTGTCTGTAACAAAACCTGCCTTATTGCAACATTGCACAGATCAAGCACTGTTGTAATCCCAGGCTCTGTACATGAGTTTGGTCTACACTGCTAAATACCGTTAATAAATCAGCTCCATATATTGCTTTAGATGCATGTGAGTATCAAACACCGTAGATCAAGACCAGCCGACGCACTTACACACTTTCGCTATACGCCCTTGCAATATTTCAAACACAGCGGAAGTCAGATGACTGTGTATCAACTCAAAAACATTTCCCGTACTAGACTGCATATATCTTGTTTCTTTTAACTTTAAATAGTTCTAACTAATAATAAATCTAATATCGTGATAAGTGTATGCCGTTTCGTGTTGGCAATGCGATGCACTCGCTTTGACAGACGGCCACAGTACTTTCGATTTCGAAAATGAACTTGCTTGAAAACTCAGGACTATGGTTACCATATAACTCGTATATGAAAAGCAAGGACATTACAAAAACTTAAAACGAAAACTGTCTTTTTCTTGGTAAAATTCAAATTCATATGTACAAAGGGGAGTAATTTGGCCGAATTCGCTGCAGATTAATAGCAGTTGTCTGTCGTGTCTTGTGAATTCCGATATACGCTGTAGAAAGACCCGCCCCTACTAATATGACCCTTGGGTCATGTCACTATGTAGAACAATGACCGGGTCATTTTACTACGTAGAAAAATGACCTAAGACCGTAGAAAAAGGACCCAATCGACTTGTAGTAGAATGACCCCCTCACGGCGTGGGATCATTTCTGTACGTAGTATAAAGACCAGGGTCCTTTTGCACGGATGGGGCATTCTAAAGCGTTACACCGGCGGAAACCATATAATGGGGTTTGTTTGTACGTCGCGTCTTTGACTCGAGCCTGACCTTTATCTACACTGTTTGCAATGCAACAAGTCGGATTTTCTCATGGCACGGTTCATATACAAGAATGTTGAACTGTTTTTTTCGCCGCTCTAATATTGGTCACTGATAGTTTTGAGAATATCAGGCATATTTAGTCAGTAGATTTGTCGTCTTAACTCTTTCCTCCCTGAAACTTTAAATGGACAATTCCAGTTTCGATTTTTGTCTAGTCCATTTCTGGCTTTTAAGAGTTGTTTTTGTCAAGTTTGGCATTACTGACAAACAGTGAAGACCCTGATCAGAGGGCTCCTTTCGGAGCCCTCTGATCTGGGCCTTCACTGTTTGCACAGGACAAGTGTATTATTCACATGTACACTGTTTGAAATGACGCCTATAGGCGGGACTAGGGTTTAAAGAGTTAAACAGTTACAGCGACCATCCAAACAATGACGCCATCCTTACAAATACACTTGCCGTAGTTCCCTAAACAGGACATTTATATCTAACGCTTTTACTGCCGCAGTATTGTTTGCTTAAAATTTGCCGCCTGCTGTTTTCTCTCACAGTTATATATAAGTGGAGATTTTGATAGAATACGTATAACGACGAGTGCCAAACAGCTTAAATCCAGATCAGGATTCAAGCTATTTGCAAATGAAAGCCATGGCTTAATTTTCCCTCTCTTTAACGACTTCCTCCAAACAACACACACACTATGTGTCCTCAATTTGGTGTCGTTGTAGAAAAGGAGTACTGTACTTTATCTTTAAGCTAGGTAAGTTTCGTCTGCAGCAGTTCTCAGAGCTGATTTATCTGTTGTTGTTGTTTTCATTTTAAAAATAAAAACGTTTTAAACCATCAAAAGTGACTCGGCATCTCCTCATCTGGATACAAGCATAAACGTATCATTTATTAACCCATTTGTGCCCACGATACCACATATGGGACAGTGAAGAATCTGATCAGACGCCGCATCATGCGGCGTCTGATCAGAGTCTACACTGTTTGCTGATAGGAATTTCAATATAAAACAATATGAAAAGGAAAATTTTGACCAGGCATCCCTTTCATAAAAAATGGACTGATTCAATATTTAAACATGGAAGAATCCACTCGGCGCAAAATGGTTAAACACAAGTGCTGTTTTTACGGAAAGAAAATATTCTCACCTGTAGAATTGTTTGTTTTATTTATTTCATTTTCCTCTTTTTTCGCATACTATCGTCTGGTTTAATATTGCTGTGTACATTGGTTATTCCTAAATCAGATTTCAGGAAGTATGACTGGATACACATCGATAGCAGTGTCAAACAGTTTGGACCTTTGTCAGTTTGCATAGTCAACTTTAGGCGCCTAAAGCAAAAGCATAATTAAAAAATGTGTAGATACATTGTTTATTTTAGTCTTATGTGTACGCATACATTTATAAGGAATAAAATTAAGACGTAAAAAGGCGTAACCAATTAAGGGGTAATGGGTTAAATTATACTAAACACTGATTCAGTGCAGTAAGATGTAGAAAATTACATCTCTGCAAGGTACAGTGTGGAACCTGACCAGGCGATTTGTTACCCGGCGTCTGATCTGGCACCACACTGTTTGCAATAGTCATAAGTATTCTCTTTTCCAGTGAAACGTTTACACTTAGCGAGCAAGCAGAAAACGTTATTCTTTCCCAATAAACGCTATATTTATTTTTCAATTAAGAATAGTTTGGAGCCAGATCAGACGCTGGGTAACCCTTCGTCTGATCGACACCAAACTGTTTGAAAATACATATTAAAATGAATAGTCAGAATTGTCAACAAGCTGTTAATTTTCACGTTTTATTGCAATGCATTTACGCTTTGTTTGCGTTGAAACGAAAAATAACGTTTTCTACCCTGTAATGTAAAATGTAATAATACATTTCTAACCATTTAGTGTTGAGAAAGGGGACACGTTATTAAAATATTAACCCTTAGCCTGCCAATCACGACTATAGCTCCATATGCAAACAGCTTGGATCCGGATGAGACGCCGAGTAACTCGGCGTCTCATCCGGATCCAAGCTGTTTGACACTCGTACAACATTTTCAGCAATTTTGAGCATCTTTGAAGCACTTTGAAACTTGAAGCAGACGAGAAATATAGCAGACGACAATTTATTTGGCGGGCTAAGGGTTAAGTTTAAACCATAGATAAAAAAGCCCAGACGACAGGCAAATTGCAGTAGCTGATATTGACGATTAAACCTGGTGTATCAAAATACAGAGTTCCCTCCTTATAACGGAACTCCCAACAACGACTCCCTCCTTACAACGACCCTTGCTGCAGTTCACTAAACAAGACAATTATGTCTAACGCTTTCACTGCTGCAATATCGTCTGATTTATATTATCGTCTGCTGTTTTTTTTTCTCAAGGTACATATAAGTGCATATTTTGAAAGAATGAATATAATGACGAGTGACAAAAGCTTTAAACCAGATCAGACGCAAATGAAAGCCAAATCTTAATTTTTCCTCATTGTTACGACTCCCTCCGAACAACACACACAATATGTGTCTCCCATTCGGTGTCGTTGTAGAGAGGGAGCGCTGTAGATCCCATACGGAAGTCATTGATGTTAGCGAACAGCCAACTATTGCTTACGGAGCCTCTCTAAAACATAGCTGATTTAGTAAATATAGTAACAAGCGCTATTCGTTTCCCGCCATAGAAGCATCATTTTCTCAGAGCGATGTCTTTTTCATGCAGCTACCATGCCATGTTAAAAAGTCCTATACTAGTATGAAAATGTCCCTGCATCCTGTCTAAAACTGACTGAAAATACAATAAAAAAGTGACTAACGTACTGCCTCCTTTAAGCACCTATCTATCTTTAACACTGAAATAATGTACGTAGAACATATTAAAAGGTATATAATTTTTTATTTGACGGCGTTAACCGATAACAAGTTTACCGAACCGAACAACACTACGTAGATCTAATTCCCATTTGCAATGGAAAACAATAACAAGGCATAATTGACTTTCAGACAGAACCTACTATAGATAAGCCTTTTAACTTAGAGCACAAACGTTTTTCCTTTATCTTGGAATTTGCGGCGATGTCACATCCCCTTCATCGGCAAGACTGGTGTTGATACGTTAAACTGTAACGGGTAATTACTAAATAGAAATGACAAAATACTTCAGCATTCGCGCCAACGAAAGATGTTTTCCCTAAATTGTAACAACTTGTTTCATAATCGATGTAAACTAAGAGTTTAAAACTTAAACAAAATTGTAAGGAATAGTAAATATGGACCACTGTTTGTGGCTTTATTAACTCTTTACAAATATGACAATGACAATAACAAAGTTTAAATGATATATGGAAACCGGCCCAAATCAACAACATATAAAAATATATAAAGGAACATGGTTTTTATATGGAAAGATAATCGGTTATCAAACTCCGTACATTATTCTTCATATTGTAGCAGCAAAATAAACATTTGTATTGCAGGAATATAAATACATTTACATTTCAGCAATTAAATATATATTCAGTTTGTATCAAGATCATATCACCACATTTATATATAATGGCAATCAAAATGATTGACCTCTGATTGACGCTGACATTTCGTATTGCAGCAGCAAAATATACATTCGAGTTGTAGCATTATAAATAAATTTACAATGCAGCAATAAGATATACATTCAGTTTTGTATAAGTTCTATATCATGGACTTTATTTACTAAGTTAATCAAAATTACTGACTGATGTTTGACACTGACAGCAAGCGGCTATGTTTCTTGGAACCCGTAATATGTAAACATAGCTATAGCTTTTATTATGTCTGCATTGCTATTACTCATTAAGATATAGAAAGTATGTACATTTATTCTTGAAATATATTTTCTAGGAATGTATTATTCATGTAAATGTTGTAACTTCTGGCACACCATTACAAAGTCAAACTCATCACCTACTCCCTCGTTGTAGTATTTACACACTTTTAACTCTCTGTCTATATTACCATATCTACCCCTTTCTATTTCAAGGTCAAGTGATGAGGTTCTTAATCAAGACAGAGCTGCTATAAAACTTTCTCATATTGATGATGTCAAGAAACTCTTCATGACCAAAGTTTGTTTTGAACATACGATAAAGTTTAAGTTTCGAGCATTCGTAGTCAGCAGCATTCCATTCCTGAACGTAATGGTCTCTCAATTGTTGTACAAATAATTTAAACAAAACAGAGCTTCGTTTTTCACGTATTGACTTTCCCAGACATTACGTAACCCAGTTTGTTTTGTTTTGTTCAGATAAATATTTAAGCATACAATACGCTTTCTTAAAGTCCCATTGTGTTTTCAGACCTTTTCTTAATGCCTGCAATACAATAACGGTTAATAATAATGTTTGAACATTCTTATGGGCCAAACTGATCTATGCAATGATGAAGACGGACCTAAATCACCAAAAAGGGCGTTTTAAAATCATAACAAACCGAAAATAGAACGTCTGTCATAAACATTACCACACGGCTTAGTATCACGTGATACAGCCGAAATCAACTACACTGGGGGCAACCGTATCTACCTCCGCCCGTCCATCCATCAGTCAGTTAGACTATCACACTTTTATCCGATCTTCCACAAACTTGCTGAAAATGTTCATTGATATAAAATCAAGGTTTAGTTTGATTACTACTAAAATCGCATAAGGTATTTTTGAGTTATTGCCTGTTAATTAATAAAAATGACTGTTTCAGTCATTTTTGCACTCTAAAACAAACAGCTTTTATCGGATATTCACCAAACATGCTAAAAATATTTATTCATATAAAATTTAGGTCTAGTTTGATTATTACTAAAATCGCATGTGGCATATCTGAGTTTTTGCCCTTTATGTATTAAAAAAATGACTGTTTTCAGCAAGTTTTGCTCCTTAACACAAATACGTTTTATTGGATCTTCACCAAACTTGCTGAAAATGTTTATTGATATAAAATCAAGGTTTAGTTTGATTACTACTAAAATCGCATAAGGTATATCTGAGTTATTGCCTGTTCATTAATAAAAAAATGACTGTTTCAGTCACTTTTGCACTCTAACACATACAATTTTTATTGGATATGCATTAAACTTGCTGAAAATGTTTAATTATATAAAATTTAGGTCTAGTTTGATTATTACAAAAATCGCATGTGGCATATCTGAGTTTTTGCCCTTTATGTATTAAAAAATGACTGTTTCAGCATTTTTCGCTTTCTAAAACATACAATTTTTATCAGATATTCACCTAACTTGTTGAAAATGTTTATTAGTATTATATCTAGGTCAATCATCTTAACTACCAAAATCGTACAAGGCATGTTGGAGTTATTGCCCTTGAATGACTAAAATTTTGCTATGTTATCCTTATTTTTGCCCTGTCCACTCTGTAAAGGACCTGTTTTTATACTATTTTTGTTTGTTGTGGTATGATTGTGTGTGTTCTGCTTGAGAGGTGGGTGTATTGTTTGTGTTGCGTTTCCTGCTTGAGTCTTTCGTATTTATTTCTCAAAAACACGATGCGGCTTTAACCAGTCTGGTATCTGGTATTTTGGTTATTTTACACCAGTACTTAAACACACGTTTAGCTGCAGTAATAAATAGAGGGAAGCGTCCACAATATCGTAGTACAGCGTAGTTTTACTTTTAACACACATGTACCTTTTGCATGCATAATTATGAATAATTTCTACGGATAGCTGTCTGCGTACACCCAAATTTCCTGATCCATATAAAAGAACTGGACTTGTCTTTGTATCAAAAAATGTTGAAAAACACGTTACGTGTCAGCTTACCATAACCGTATAATTTAGTAAGAACTGATACAAGGACTCGTTTTGCTATTACTGCCTGAACGCCATTTTGGAATAAGACAATTGCCTCGTAAACGTCGTTCCAACGTATGAACAATTGTAAACAACTTCAATTTCACTACCATCATACGTCCACTTTTCAAACTTAGATAAGTTCCCGCCATTTTTGAACACCATTATTTTTCATTTGTCTGTGTTAACCTGGACCAGGTTTTCGTCACAATATCTTTTAGGTAAATGTAGTAGCCTCTGTAGACCCACAACTGTGTCAGCCGTTAGCGAGAGATCGTCAGCAAACAGGAGACACAGCACTTCAGTCATATCTGGTGTTAAGCGAATACCATGTAAACCACTGTTTTCAATAGCCTTCATTAGCTCATTTATAAAAATGACGAATAATATCGGTGAGGCCAAACAACCCTGGTTTAATCCGATTGGGCAATTGATGTACTCTGTCAAGCCTTCATGTGTTCGAAAGCATGCCTGGACTGACTAATAAAGACATGTCATGGCAGTGTAAAGTTTCCCTCTTAAGTCATAAGCCAACACACTTTCCATAGCTTGTCCCTATTTATCAAATCGAAGCATTGCTTAAAGTCCACAAATGCGACGTAGAGTGTACCTCCTCGTATCGACAACTGTTTACTGATTTAGGCCTGTAAAATGAAGGCATTGTCTGTGGTCGAGTATCCCTCGCGGAAGCCTGCTTGTGGTTCGTTTATATTGTCAAACACATTTAGGAAAAACGTAACTCTTCTAGTCAGTATGCTAGTATACAGCTTCCCGAAGATATCTAATAGCGATATTCCCCGATAGTTACCTGGGACATTAACGACACCTTTCTTATGAATTGTCACTATTATTGCCTTACTCCATGATTCTGGAAAATGTCCCGTTTCATATAAGCGGTTGAATAAGCTATTGATTATTGGCAAAAAAGCATCTATTCCTGAAATGAAGAATTCTGGGATTATGTTGTTTTCTCCTGTACTTTTACCTCTTCGTAAAGCCTTTACAGCTCATAAATCTCCTCGTCCTTATTTCGGTATTTAGAATTGCGTCCTCCATCTCATTTTAGCCCTTGTCAATCTCTATCTCGTTTGCATGTGTATCTTCTTTGGTTTGTTCTGAGAATAAAGCCCTTCGAAGTACGCTTTCCATTCTTCCGCGCTTATGTTAATATGTATTTAGGCTTTGCCTATGGACGGAAAAAAGCAAAATTATACTAATGAAAACGGAATAGATCTATCACCAGTGTGTATCAGTTCGTTGTGTATTCCAGATCACACTCGAGGCTACGCCTCTCGTGACTGAGATCTGGATTACACAACCGACTCGAACTTTTATTTTATACCTAAATTGTTTGGGACAAGATCTATATGTTGTTAAACCAAATAATCAAATAGATCTATAAGCACCCGTGTATACAATGTTAAAAGTTAAAACTCCTCCGTACGCCTATAATGCAATCTGAAACTATTTTTGGAAGTCATATGACCACCAATAATGACGTCATTATTTATATTGATGGCGCATTGGTAATCCGTTATTTTTATCGGTTCGATTGAGAAGTAGATTTTTGTAAATAACGTTCATTTAAGCGTTTATGGGTATGAATTGAACTGTTTGAAGCTTTGTCCTTTGGAGAAAATCATTTCAAGTGAGTGTTGGGGGTTATTCATGCTTAAAATGGTTTAAAAATAGCACCGAAATCGGGAATTCCGAAACGTCACGCACAACTCTTCGTAAAAGCCGTGACGTCATCATCCAAGATGTCAACCCCCATGTTTTGTAGTTGCCTAGTTTTGAGGAAATTATTCACGCGCAAATCAAACACTTTTCAAAGTCTGTCAGTGATTGAATAAAATTGGAATACCTTTGATTGTATCATGCATTACTTAAGAACGGAAAAAGGCAAGCCTTTCTTCCGTATAAAAGCTCGTTGCATCTTTCCTTGTAATACTGTGTTCGTTTCATTTTCAAACGGTTTTGATTATGAACAGACGCCGAGTTTACACACAGTTTAAATTGAATCTTAACTGTTTGACAGGCGTATAAAAGTTTTATTGTTTAAAAAGTCGTTTAACAATTTATTTATTCATTTCGCAGACGAAAACTTTAAACATGTTGCAAAATGTTTTCGCTACAAACATTTATGCATGTGTGTTTCAATAGTCGCTCCCTTCGGGTCTTATTGTTTGATTTATAAACGCTGTCATCGCCAATGCTACAACCTGTGTCATATGCGAACCGTTTGGATCCAGATCAAACGCCTAGTAACTCGACGTCTGATCTGGATCTCAACTGTTTTGTATTCGTATCAACGTAGAAAATAAAATAAAATTTGACAATATTGATCAAAGCGGATTATAATATGGCGTTCAAATAAGTAATTGTGTATTTCATGGAAGTATTTTATTCAGATTTCCGATATGAGACTTCTATGGCTCTTCATCAAGGACTTCCTGGTTCTTTAACCCCTTCACTGCCATGATATCATTAATTAAAAACAATTGTCGTCTGCTTTTGTTTCTAAAATTTAACTTTTGGGTCTTTTGATATCAGATATATTGAAATGAGTGGCAAACAGTTTGGATCCTGATCAGACCCCGCGTTACGCGGCGTCTGATCAGGATTCAAACTGTTTGCAAATTACTACTGCATTCGGGGTAAGGCAGTGAAGGGGTTAAACGTTTTAAAAGTCACCGATAAACCCTTTTTATTTTTATCGCGCGACTCGCGATTTTGTTCGTATTTTGTATCGCTGTTAATCAGGTTACAAACTGTTGTACTCGCCCTCGGTTATGTTTTATCTGTTCTACAGACATAGCCACTGTGTGAGAACATGCTTTGGAATGATATCTGGAAAAAAACATGATAAAGGTTGAGTACCATTGCAGTATTCGATCACATTGTGCCGTATAAGAATAGAACCCAATACACTGAGCTCATTGCTAAATTTTAATATGAAATAACACAGTAAAGCTGCTCTAGAAAGATTAATCAAAAGAAGGAAAAATATTTCGGTTTTAAGGCAGGTGTCAACTTAAATCAAGACTAAAGTAAGGCAGAAAGCTCATAAGGATGTCTCTGCTTTACTTTAGCCTGCTTTAACCCGACACTTGTCGTAAATACCACCAATAAGTTTTTGTTTGAAATGTCATGATAGCGTGGTTTTCGTGTATCGTGATCGTGTATAAATAACTGTATGGAATTATTCCATAAAGTCATCTATGCCAAATGTGTTTCAGGCATACATGTTTGGGGTGAAATGTCGGATATTCATGGATATGTCGTGTTGTCCGCGGTGTTCCTATCGTTGATCTACCAAGGTTTGACATTGTTTCACATTTTTACGTTTTTATTGTAGACGATTAATCTTTTTAAAAGTGATTGAAGTAAAAATGTTTTGTTTCACTTTTAAAGGAGGGAATCGTTGCTAGGAGGTCCGTTGTAGGGGAGGAGCGCTGTAATACCAAATACAGTGATGCTCACTTATAACGAACTTGGATAAGATAAAAAAAAAAACTGCTTAATATAAAATAAAAATAATTCCCCGACTGCTTCCTTCTTTATTTCAATGGACTCCTGCTTGCTTAAGATGAACTGGAATCACTTAAATCAAATGTAAATTTTGCACACCGAAATACTTTATCTTGCTTTTGTTGACTATTCTTAGTTATTCTTTATTACTTTATTTTTGTTCAACAATCAATTTATGTGTGTAGTACTGTGATGTTATAAATATCTGTGTTATATATGACATATAAATAAGTCATTTATATCATCTCTTATAATTCCTTAATGGAATGGCTTTGCGCTATTTTAAAGATTTTATTGTATATGTTTCTGTATGTATTGAATGTGCATTGATGAGATGTAAATAAAGATTCTATCTATCTGGATATAATGAAAAACTGGATAAGACAACACGATTTATAGGTCCCTACCTGTAAAATGGTTCTGTTAATACAACATGCCGGTCATTATCACAGTTTGACAAGAGGCTTACAAAGGTGACAGTACTTAATTGCTTAGCTGCTCATCACCTCTGATAACAAAACATTACCCAACCATCATGTTTGTATATATGCTATTGATAAGATATTCAAACAACTGGAAACAATTAGTTTACTGGGCACCTTATTTGTTTGGATCCAGATCAGATGCTTAATAACTGGGTGTCTGGTCGGACTTCTTGCTGTTTGACACCCGTATTCTGCAAAATGATAACAGCCACTGATGCTATATCATCCTAGTAGATCTATATTAAAAACTTTTTATGTTAATAAAGTTTACTTATTACATATTCATAATAGGTTGAGTTTTGTATTTATACAAAAAGGTAACAGGTTAAATTTTCAAGAAGAAAAATGGCATTTCTTATGTCATAGCCAATCTAATATTGTTTTCATTCATTATATTTGGTAAAGTTAAAAAAATACTTTTCAGATTTAATTTCTATGACTTTCAATCTTTCTTTCCTTCTAATCAATTTTGTACTAAAAGTATGATAAGTAAAAATTCCTTTATATGCAAACTATTCACAAAGAAATTTCGTTGTTTGGATAAGACGAAGTTTGGATAAGACGAAATAATTTTCAAGGTCCCCTGAATTTCGTTATAAATGAGCATCACTGTATGTCGGACTTTTTCAGCTATCAGCTTTAAACTCATTCACGGTGGTGGGGGGAGGGTGTTAATGCATTCTCCATTGTACAAATATTGTCTGCACTTTATCGTGTGACTAATATCATTAATAGTATAAACAGTTTAGATCCTGATCAGACATCGAATCATCGAAATTACCCGGCCTCCAATCTGGGTTTAACTAATTGTTCCCTGACACTTCCAATAGACGTTCCATTTTAGACTATTTGTGGTTGTTTTCATAATACAAATGTAATTATATTGCAAACTAAGAAACAGTAAATTCCCCTCTAATCAGGGACTTCACTTTTTGCATTAGACAAATGTACCCTTTCACATGTACTCTATTGGTAAATGACGCATATATGAGCAACTATATAAGGCTCAATGAGTTAAACAGTTTGCTAGTGCGTTGTAGTTACGACTCAATGAGTTTAAACTGTTTGCTAGTGCGTTGTAGTTACGGCTCAATGAGTTAAACTGTTTGCTAGTGCGTTGTAGTTACGACTCAATGAGTTTAAACTGTTTGCTAGTGCGTTGTAGTTACGGGTCAATGAGTTAAACTGTTTGCTAGTGCGTTGTAGTTACGGTTCAATGAGTTAAACTGTTTGCTAGTGCGTTGTAATTACGGCTCAATGAGTTAAACTGTTTGCTAGTGCGTTGTAGTTACGGTTCAATGAGTTAAACTGTTTGCTAGTGCGTTGTAGTTACGGTTCAATGAGTTAAACTGTTTCCTAGTGCGTTGTAGTTACGGCTCAATGAGTTAAACTGTTTGCTAGTGCGTTGTACTTACGGCTCAATGAGTTAAACTGTTTGCTAGTGCGTTGTAGTTACGGTTCAATGAGTTAAACTGTTTCCTAGTGCGTTGTAGTTACGGTTCAATGAGTTAAAACTGTTTGCTAGTGCGTTGTAGTTACGGCTCAATGAGTTAAACTGTTTGCTAGTGCGTTGTAGTTACGGTTCAATGAGTTAAACTGTTTGCTAGTGCGTTGTAGTTACGGCTCAATGAGTTAAACTGTTTGCTAGTGCGTTGTAGTTACGGCTCAATGAGTTAAAATGTTTGCTAGTGTGTTGTAGTTACGGTTCAATGAGTTAAACTGTTTCCTAGTGCGTTGTAGTTACGGCTCAATGAGTTAAACTGTTTCCTAGTGCGTTGTACTTACGGCTCAATGAGTTAAACTGTTTGCTAGTGCGTTGTAGTTACGGTTCAATGAGTTAAACTGTTTCCTGGTGCGTTGTAGTTACGGTTCAATGAGTTAAAACTGTTTGCTAGTGCGTTGTAGTTACGCTCAATGAGTTAAACTGTTTGCTCGTGCGTTGTAGTTACCATTGACTTTGAAAGAGTTGAAGCACAATCATCGGCAAATTGTCAATCATTATTCATGTGTAATTGGTAATAGCAATAATGTAGCCGGCTTTTGTATGCCATTTTATATTGAGGTAATATTATATTCAGGAAACCCCACTACAGCGACTACATATTACAATAACGATTGTCTTCGTTGTAAGGCATGTAACTAGAACAGTTATGTTATAACAAATGCATATATGTAATGCAGAAAGATGTCGGGATTTTGTTCATTAGTTTTGCGCGTTATAATACTATTATAGACCTCTTATCTTTAACACACCGATAAATCTTCTTCGGAGAGGCCGTGATATATGGGGTTTATGGAATTTTATAATATCAAAATTACATTCGTTTAAAAGCATGATTTAAACCGTGCGGAAAAAGGCTTTATCTGTTATTGAGTTTGAAGGTCGAAGACACAGTCCCCAGCAAATGGTTCGAGACACTCCGCCGTTTAAAGAGTCCATACCTGGTGAGGGATAGTAACTATTCTCCCGGCACTTTTTCTTTAGATGTGGTCAACGGTCTAGACCAAGATCAGAAGGACCTGAAAATGTAACGCTACACTCCAGATGTATGCCATCTCAAGATGTATTCAACCACATATTTCAGTATCCTTATAGCTGATAAGTTAAGGTCATATTGACAGTGATAAACGGTATGCGACACTTTGCCATTTCAATATGTACACAAACTAAATTTGGTACAGTGTAGCTAATGGGGTAAAGTATATTTATGCAACCCTTACTATAATTTAACTTTAAGCTTAAGGTCACAGTGACCTAAACATTATACTGTATGTGACACTCCGCTAACCGAAGATGTACTAACACAAAACATTTGGTACTTAAGCTGATGAGATATAGGAAATATTCCTCGAACAAGCTTTTCTATAATTAGGGTCAAGGTAACAAGTAACATAAAAACGGCGCGCGACAAATCGGCTTCCTAAGATGTACTCACTACCTTAAACATGTATCCTCCATTCTCATACAACGGACCCTTCCTACATGTCCGGAAGACTCACAAAAACGCTTGATACAGCGCATGCGGTTTGCTTACGTCATCGCAAAAAGCGGTTCCGGTTAGGTATTAGATGCGGGCAGCTAATAGACGAAAAAAAATGCTAAAAAACTTCGAATTTTAGTGAAACTTTGAAGAAAATTATATATTCAAAAAATGAATACCAAAATTGACCACGTACCTTATTTTTTTATGTCCCTTTGTAAAATGATTCCGAATAACACATTTTCCAATATAACTCTAAATGTTTATTACGTGTAGCGAGTGTCTGGAAATTAAACTTTCATATGCAATATAAATTTGACCCGGTTGTGTACAAGCGCTTTTGCTACACGGATGATGACGTCAAACTTCCGGCCTAATAAGAATTCGCGGCGCTGCATTTACAGCCGAAGGTTATTTTGAATAACTGGTATTTGTTTAAACAATGAAGCTGTTTGATTACTTTAAATGTTATTTTCAGTTAGAGAATTATTTTTTCTCCATATTCGTTCAATGTATCTCCCAGTTTCCATTTAAATTGATTACCTTTTTAATCCTTTTTCGCTAAGTGTTCCGGAGAACCGAGTGAAGAGGATACTGATTGAAATAAAGAAATTGAATTTTAGTTTGAAATCTCGTCCTGATGAAGTTAATGATATGTGCCCAGGCAAAAGATACATGTATACACAGATAGACTAATAAACGAACTGGCACCCGCAGTATTCAATTGCTATTTGCCTCCAAAACTGTTCTATAGGATGAGGGCATAAAAAGTCAAACTGGGTGCCCATACATGTGTATATAGCAGTCTCTGACTCTCTGCCATATAGTATAAATGTTTAGATAGGCTTGGTAATGTGAGTTATACAGCAGTTAATTAATACAGTAAAACCTGCCTATTGCGACCACTAAAACGAATGCTAATTTACCGTATAAAAGACAAGTGACAGCTTAATGCTAAAGGAGGTTTCTGTTTTACTGTCACCTTGCGTTTTAAAACAGTCACCTGTTGTAAACATAAAGTGATTAAAACAATGTTATTGTCGTAATAGATGAGATACTGTCAACTGCCAGGTTATATGCGCCCTGTAAGAACATTATATCAATGATGATTAATACTCATCACATGACTAGGTTAAATAAATGCAACCCTTCTCTGCCAAACATAACTACACTGGCATTTGCAAACAATCTCCTGATCAGACGTCGAGTAACCCGGAGTCTGACCAGGATCCAAAACCGTTTTACAACCATAACATTGTTTCTATAGTCAAAATCGCTCTAAACATAATAAAACAGACGGCGACATTACAGTTAGAAAGTTTTGTTGATTTAAAGGCGTTAAAATGTAACCTCTTCCCACTGGCTTCCAATCAACCAATCAACAATCAAGTCCAGCCAAGTTCTGATTTATCGGCAATCTTACAAAGAAGAATTGATCTCTCTATAATGGAAGATACAAGTAAAGTTAAAATTCAGCCTTTTTTCAATCATTTAATTCAAATCAATATACTAGACTGATTACTATTCCAGCTAAGACATCGCCTACCTTATGATTGTTGTCTGCAATTGTTTTTTAAAATCTAGTTCATAAAGGTATTTTAAACAGTTTTGATCCGCCACCGCGTATCGCGGCGTCTGATCTGGATTTAAACTGCTTGCACATTGTAGTAAAGTGGTGACGAGCAGACGAAGGGTTTGTGGTATATGTTTGATGACCGCTTGACTAAAGTTTGACAGTAATGTAATTCAAACTTCCTGGTTGTAGACCACCGAATAAATACAAGAACCATACTACTGAATGGCATAATATGTCAATATACTATTTATTTAAATAGGTTTGTTTAATCTTGATTGTTGAAATAAGAATATAGGCCTAATATACTTGCATGCGCATACATGTTTTAACAACACATCACAATATATCTGTCTCTGTCTCTCTTTGACTCTGTCTGTCTGTCTTCTTACCTGCCTGTATAGCTCTCTCTCTTTCTGTGCCTGTCTTTCTGTCTCTATCTCGCCCTGTCTGTCTCTCTGTATGTATGTATGTTTGTCTCTCTATGTTTCTCATCGTCTCTGTCTCTCTTCCTAAATCTTTCTCTGACTGTGCATTTGTTTGTCTGTCTGGGTTTATTCTCTCTCTGCCTCTGTCTGTCTCTGTCTCTCTTTTCTTCCTCTTTGTCTCTGTCTCTCTATCCTTTATATTCCCTGTCTCTTTCTCATCTGTCTCTTTCTCTCCTCTATCTCTTTCTCTCTCTCTCCTCTTTCTGTTTTCTTCTGTCTCTCTCTCACAGTCAGTCTCCCTCCCGCTGTCTTTTTGTCTCTTTATTTCTCCCTTTATCTTTTTATGAGCATCTATCTTTCGCTATCTCGTGTTTTCCTTCTCTCTTTTCTCTCTCTATCACATACAAACTGGCATACAGTCAAACTGACACAACAAAGACACACACAGACTGGCCGAGGATAGAGAGCATGTGGGACAGCAAAAGCGAGGGACTGCGAAGGATAGGGCGAGACAGATGGAGAGATAAAGAGGAAGAGACACAGAGAGACGGGGGAAGAGGGACAAACGGAGTGAGAAACAGAGAGACAGAGGAAGAGAAACTGAAGGAAAGAGAGTTTGAGAAAATGATTGACAGAAGAGGGAGACATGAGAAAATATATAGGGAGTGATAGAGAGAGACAAGAGAGAAGGAAAAGGATATATATATATATATATAATCTCTCTCTCTGTGACTCTCTCTGTCTCTCACTCTCGTTATCTTTATCTGTTTCTCTCTCTCTGTCTGTCCCTGTGTCTCTGTCTCTCTCTGTCTATCTCTCTGTTTCTGTCTCTCTGTCTGTGTGTGTGTGTGTGTCTCTCTCTCTCTCTCTCCTCTCTCTCTTTTTTTGAATTCATTCCAAAAACACATTTTCTTGGAATGACTTTCTTAAAACTTTGTTTTTAACCTTTCCTAAACTATTGATTTTGATGGTTTCAATTTCATTATTTGAATCCGTCTACGATCAGCGTAGAGTTTCCCAACCTTTGACTCATTAATCATCCGGTCAAAAAAGCAACAATCAGTAAAATCGCTTAAAATCGAAAATTCGATAAATTTTGAAGAAACGGTGAAACGATTTAAAATGATAAAATTCTAATGAATAAACATAGCACTCTGAACTAAATATGGTAATCACAAAATTAGAAGAATCTAACTTTCTTTTGTGTACGAAAGGTAACGGGTCGTTTCGGCCTAGGTCGTTTCGGCCTATTTTAGGGGTAGGTCGTTTCGATCCAATTTGGTGGGTCGTTTTCAGTTTAACATTTCCTAAACCTATATTAATATCTAATGCATTAACTCGGTCCTGCATTAACATGCTGTACAAACAGTGTACACTCTAATCTCATTCTTTTAAAACAAATCGAAGTAATGATATATATTATCAATGTAATCAATGTCGATGACAACTCACCAGCAGTGAAATGTGATAACTGTATGAATTGGGTTTGCCTTAAATGCAGTAGAGTGCCGCCAGCATTATATAGTGAAATGACTAAATGTGATGACTCATCAGCCCTTGAATGGTGCTGCAAGTCGTGCAAATCGACAAAATCAGACCTCAAGACTATTCACAGAACATTATTAGACATGAAATATGACAATGATTTGAGATTAAAGAAAGTTGAGGATAGTTTGTCAGTCCTGTCGGACACAATGAAAGTAACGGTCCAGGAAGAAGTAGAGAAAGTCAAAGAAAGCATATCAGAAACAATGACAGAGAACCTAGCTGCAAAGGTAAATGAAATAGTTCAGGCACAAGTAAAGGAGATTGAAGAACGCAAAAGTAGATCAGGTAATATCATTATCTTTAACCTACCCTTGTGTAAGGATGCAAACGCAGGGTCGAGAAAACGATACGACATCAGATTGATTAAGCAACTCTTCAATGAGACATGTCCTGATCAGGAGGAGATAGATATGAAAACATGCTTCAGACTTACCAACAAAAGCAAACCGTCAGACTTTCCACCACTTAAGGTTGTGATGACATCAAAAGAACAGAGACGGCAATTCCTGTTGAATTCAAAGAACATAGTGAAAATCGATGACGAGATACTGAAAAAAGCTATAATTGCTAGAGACCTCACTCACGAACAACGCAAGGAAAATATTTCCCTGATGTATGAAAAGAGAGAAAGGATAGCCAACGGCGAAAATGTTGTAATCCGCCATGGGGAGGTGAGGAATGTCCCTCCTCATAGTTCTTTTCAAGACTAAGAAGAAGAATAAAGATGTTTTTAACCCTGTAAATAGAGAGGATAGATCCTTTTTATCAGTTCTGTATTCAAATGTATATATATATATGTTTTATTTCGGAAGTAAGGCAATCGCCTATCACACCACATACAAGAAAACATATTAATAATACATGGTCACAGCAGTCAGGATCTACACAGTAGATATATACAAAACATATGTATTAACACATAAGTTATGAACGTAACCCTTTGCTTGCTGGTCGCGACTTCACCGGATTTTGCAAACAGTTTGGATCTAGATCCTACGCCGCGTTTGATCTGGATCCAAAATGTTTGACAATCGTCATCAGGTTTGTTTCACTGAAAAATGCATCAATTTAAATTTGACAAGTTTTGCAGACAATAATTTCAAAGCAAACGATTTCGCAAAAGGGAAAGAGCTAATTCTTTACAAAAAAATATTCATTAAGGGAGATAACCCAGTAAGTTAAATATATGTTCTGTTCTGTGTTGTCTCCCTTTATCTATCCATATTTTGGATTTTTGTATATTGTATAAATTTAATTCATTTTTTAGTGAATATAGCTATAAAGCTTATAAAAGCTTAAAAGCTGGCTGAAAGTAAATCAGAATGCACTGAAAGCTCATTCTACTTGACTTTCAGTCCACTTCAAGCGTAAACTTGTTTTCAACACCAGGAACAGACTAAATTACAGTAACTATTCAATTCCTATATATATCAAATATTTAAATGAAGTATTAGAACCATAGAGCTCACTGAAAGCAAAGCAGAATGCACCCTAGAGCTCATTCTGCTTTACTTGCAATCGGCTTCATGTTAAACCCGTTTTCAATACTAGGAATGAATAGACTAAATTACAGTAACAATTCATTCCTATATACATCAAATACTTATATGTGGTATTAGAAGCATAATGCTCACTGAAAGTAAAGCAGAATGCACCCTAGAGCTCATTGTAGATAGTGGATTAATTAACATAAAAGATGAATTGACATTATTGTTGGCTGACAAAGACCCCGATATTGTGATATTTAATGAAGTATTGCCTAAAAGAAGAAGGGTAAAGAAAAAACTGTTATCTACAGATTTCAACCTCAAGGGGTATGACTTTATTATTAGTTCAACTACTGAAGGTAGGGGAGTGATGTTATATTTTAAACCTTATTTGTGTGTACAATCTGTCGAAGCTTTGAATGACTTTGATTATAGTGAATCAATCTGGTTGAGTATTAAACTGAAGAACAATGGCAGTCTACTAATTGGGAGTATTTACAGGAGTCCAAACTCACCAAAGAATAACAACCTACAATTGAATTGCTTATTACAAAGTGCACTTGATCTTAAAGATACACATGTCCTGATTGCCGGTGACTTCAATTACGGATCTTTAAATTGGGAATTGTTTCAGTCACAAGAAAGTTATGACCGAAGTTCATCTCTCTTTATGGAAAAAGTGAAATACTTGTTTCTCTTTCAACACATAACAGACAATACTAGGTTCAGAGTGGGACAATCACCTTCACGGCTAGACCTTATATTCACTAACGAAAGTAATATGGTAACCGATCTAGATTATATGCCGCCAGTAGGTGCCAGTGACCATTCTTGTATCTTCTTTAAATTTATGTGCTACACTGATTTCAAAGCTAGTGATGAACCTAGACCATGCTTCTACAAAGGATACTACTATTCAATGAGAAATTCCTTCAGTCAAGTGGATTGGGGAACCATCAGTGATCAGAATATGGATATTTATTGGAATAACTTTCTATCCACAATAAACTGTGCCATTAATAACTTTATACCATATATCAATCCATCACAGAAGGCCAAAAAGCAGCCATGGTTGAACGGAGACGCAGTTACTGCATGTCATGACAAAAGAAAAGCCTGGAAAACATGGAAATATTGCAAAACTACGTAGAATTGGCAGAAATACGCAGAAAAGAGGAATAAAGCTACCAGAACTTGTAGACAGGCAAAATTTAACTTTGAAAAGGAAATCGCTGGGAAATTGAAATCCGACCCCAAGTCGTTTCATAACTACGTTCGTAGTCAGCTGAAAACAAAAGGAGGCGTCAGTGACTTAGAAGGACAGGATGGTACAATTCTTTCGTCTGACGTTCAAAAGGCCGAATTACTCAATACATTTTTTGCTAGTGTTTTCACGCAGGAGGACTTAACCGATGTTCCGATCTTGGATGACAGAAACTTTGTATCAGTATTGAATGACATTAAGATAACATCATCTAGAGTGGAAGACAAACTCAACAAACTTAACACCTCCAAACCAGCAGGCATCGACTCTGTTCACCCAATGTTACTTAAGGAGTGTTCATCAGAACTGTGCGAGACAATAGCGGATATTTTTAATAAATCTATACAGGAGAGTAATGTGCCCTCTATGTGGAGAAAAGCTCTGGTAACCCCTATTTTTAAGAAAGGGAATAAACATTTAAGCTCAAACTATAGACCTGTAAGTCTTACAGTGGTATTATGTAAAATCTTAGAGTCTTTTATCAAAGAAGATGTGATGAAACACATGGACACAAACAACCTGTTTAACCAGCATCAACATGGATTCAGGTCAAGACGATCATGCGTTACTCAGTTATTAGAAGTTTCAGATCATTGGTCACATATCTTAGAACAGGGGGAAAACCTAGATTGTATTTATCTCGATATTGCAAAAGCCTTCGACACGGTTCCATATCAAAGATTATTGTCGAAACTTCACTCTTATGGTATTAAGGAAAAGTTCAACGGTGGATTGCAGCATTTCTGGAAGATCGCCATCAACAAGTTCGTATTGGATCTGCCTGTTCCAGTTGGACTCCAGTGAGGAGTGGGATCCCCCAGGGTAGTGTGTTGGGCCCCACACTTTTTCTACTGTATATAAACGATCTACCGGAGGTGGTGCACAACATTGTTCAACTGTTTGCCGACGATACTAAGATATATAGACCCATTAAAGACTACACTGACTCAGATAATTTACAGTCAGATCTTGACAACTTAGCTGATTGGTCGGATAAGTGGCTTCTACGTTTCAATGCGTCTGAGTGCAAATGTCTACACCTAGGTAAAGGTAACCCGAATCATGATTATCAGATGAGAGGTGACAACGGACCATCTAATATTAAAAACGTGTATAAAGAAAAGGATTTAGGAGTTATTTTTTATAATGAGCTTTCATTCAGTGAACACATAGCCATAAAGTAAAAAGAGCTAACCAAGCACTGGGAACTATAAAAAGAACATTTACTTACTTTGACAAAGACATATTTATCCCTTTGTATAAAACATACATTCGACCTCATCTAGAGTATGCAAGCGTAATCTGGTCACCAATACTACAAAAGGACATATTAGCCATTGAGCAAGTATCCTTGATTCTTGTCATTTCGCCACTTTCTTGTCAATTCGCCACCTAAGCAAAACTTAGAATTCCGTCACGAGCAGGCTACCGAGGATGTCCGAAAACTACAGAGGTTATCCGAATACTAGGACAGTTTCACTTAGGAAGATTTCAAGCGCCGAAAATGCGAAAGAAACAGGTAAAATAACAATAATTCACAAAAAGTTCCAAATCAAAGGACGTGTTGGTAATTTTTACTCTATATGCCCGTTGTTACTTTTTTATTGTAAGGTTGTAAAAGTTATTATTTACTTTTAAAAAATCAAATATTTCAAAATCATTAAACAATGTTCAAATTTGATGAAACAAACTATAACATACTGACAGAGTCTACATTGACCTAATTATCGAACGACCAATCAGAGGTGGCGAATTGACAAGAAAGCATCCGGGTGATCCAGAGCAATGACCTCGTTCGAAAACGGTACAGTTATTTACATTTGTATTTATTTCACAAGTTTTATTTGTATATATTCGTGTTATTGAAGGTTCAGTTCAGAATTAGATCCGTGAACAAGTAAGAAATGTTACATCAGAAAGCGCATGCGCGAAAAATATAGCTAAGGGTGGCGAAAACACAGGTAAACAGGCTACAACGCAGAGCAACTAGAATAGTCACAGGGATTAAAGACATACCTTACGAGGAACGACTTAAAATGGGATCCCACTTTACTCTACAGAAGAGAAAGAGCTGACGTTCTACAAGTCTTTAAAATACTCGATGAATATGAGGAAGTTTATATCAGCAGTAGTCTTAAATTGAGTGCTAATACTATCACTCGCAGTCACGATTATAAGTTGGACAAAACCCGCCCATTGAACCGTATCGGTCAGAAGAGATTCAGTAAACGTGTAGTTATTTCTTGGAACTCATTACCGAAAGAGACAGTTGCTGCAAAATCTGTGAACTCCTTTAAATCAAGCCTAAACAGTGATTTGAAGCATAAAGACAGTAAATTCAATATTCCTAAGAAATAGATTTGTCTACAACAACCATCCGCATAAGGGACTATATGTACATAATTTTAAGAAGATTCGTCGACGATCTAGATTGGGCCTTAACGAGCTGAGTCTCAATACAACGGCCATCAGGAAAGGGTAACTAAAAGGTAACTAAACTAATAACTATTCATTTAAGTGGTAAAAGTCTGAGTTTTAATCCAGACCAAAACTGCAGAAATACTGCATTTACAAGTGCCAGGTGCTGAATACCTATGCCAGAATGGAAAGTGATTGACGCGTGGATGAATTACTTGTGAATGTTTAATTGTGCTTAAGAAATAGTTGCATGTTTCATGAAATAATTTACAAAATATGGTTTAAGCCAAATCCGGTTTTCAGACTCTTTAAAGTATTGTTCAATATTTTAAAAATATTGTTCCCCTAGAAAAATTTAATATAAGTTAACTCCTAGTTTTCTCCATTCATTCCCATACCTCTGTAGTTCAGTTTGAAACCATAATCAGTGCTCTCAAGAACTTTGATTATATATTGCCGGTTTTTTAGACAGGAAGTAGATAAATGCTGGCCTACATATAATTCAGATAGCTCCAAATGGAGTTTGCTTCATTATATACTCCTCTGCATTAACTCAGATTCCTGAACTTTTTAATGGACATTTCTAGGTTCTAATTAAATCTAGTCCACATAGTGTCTGTTTAAAGGTGTTTTTGCAGTGATTTGCAGAATGCCAAGCAATAAAGATCCTGATCAGAGGGCCCAAACAGAAATCCTATGATCTGGAGTAACACTGTTGGCATGTTCTCTTTATACTGCTGTCTACTATTCTCGTGGGGCTAAGCCTTAGAATATATATAAAGCCCATACGTTGCTTTTAATAATTCTTCTTTGTGGCTTAAAAAACAGTTGGAACTGTGAATAAAGTATATCATCCATAAAAATAATAATAAGAAAATAATATCTAGGTCATTTCTACATGTGAATACACCTCCCTGCATGATCTGAATCAGTCAAATGTTTCTCGTATCCTTCTGATTGGTTGTCAACGTTTGTTGCTATGGAGGGGTAAACTCTTCAGTTCAGATAAGTGTTTTTAGAGTCACTTTAAATCTATCATATGGACAATTTCTGCGTCTGTGGCATCAATTTTTGTTTGACAATGCACTAGTATTAAATGAATTACAATATCTAACACGTTTTACATGTGAAATTTCGAAAAAAGATAACTCAAACCCAACTGATGTTTCATTGGTCCTTACAACATTTTCCAACATCAATTTATCGGAGGAAAAGAGTTGATATATTTCTGGATATCAGGAGTGTCCATTTAATCTGTTTTTGTAATACACGAGATTATGAGAAACACGAGCATACGAGAATTGACGATATATGTACATGTGTACACTAATTTAACCCTTTCATGATCAAATTAATCGTGAAGTTTTTACCCTTTCAACCACCTGCTTCAACACTGTTGTCTGCAACATTGTTTCAAAACTAGAGTTTAAGGCAGTATAATTTACGTTATTTCAAAACTAGTGGCAAACAAATTCGATCCTGATC
Organism: Gari tellinella; assembly: GCA_922989275.2. Lineage (NCBI taxonomy): Eukaryota > Metazoa > Mollusca > Bivalvia > Cardiida > Psammobiidae > Gari > Gari tellinella. The sequence goes on from OV277860.1 coordinate 89,286,013, forward strand.
AGACGCTGCGTGACGCAGCGTCTGATCAAGATAAAATATGTTGGCAAATGTGCTTTATGACGTCATTGAGAATGAAAGGGTTAAAAGATACACTTATAAGCATGACATTAGGGCTCATTGAGTTTATTTGCCATCTGCTCTTTAAGTTCCCCATTCTTATTAGCTAGTTGTATTGTATCTTACAGGTCATTCGATACACACTGAAACAACGGAAACGTCTACATCGGCATGTTTCGGAACATCTGGACCTGTTACAATGAATCTGACTTGCAATGCAGGACACAAGATAGCCATAGAAACCATTTTTGTTGGGGCAAAGCCGACGTCCTCCGGTTGTCCCTCCGCTTTTGATGCATCAGTGGACAACGACACTTCGTGTTGTGTTCCATCACCTGTCTCCGACTGTATCTTTGCCTTTGACCACACAACCTATGACCTCTATCACAGACAATGTAATGGAGAACCAACCTGTGCACCTAGGGCATTGAACTTTCAAATTGCCGGGCAATGTAACAACACATATACAGCTACCACAACATTTGCTTATATAGAATATGTCTGCATACCAGGTATGCTAATTCTGTTTCACATAATCCATTCCCCGCTGTGTGCCAATGCAGTCCATTTTGCAAACAGTTTGGATCATTCAGGAGTTCTCTGTTTTAATTGAAAGCTTCTCTTTAATGTTTTTCTAGTTTTGAATATTGGGGACACTTAAACCAGGTTGAAAGTAAAGCAGAATGCGTCTTAGGATGCATTCTGCTTTACTTTAGGACTGTTTTAAGCTACCATCTTCTAGAATATAGAGAAACAATGTAAATAGAGCACATTCTTGACAGCATTAATTAGAACTACAGTGGAAGAAATAATTAAGGGCGTTAAAAAGCGTATCTTTGGAGTAGAGGGTGAAGTATTTTAATGTTGGAAAATGTTCCTCTTATTCTTTTATAGGACGTGCGGCATAAAGCATGTCTTTGAGGAATAAGGAACAACGGTAAAAGGCGACGTTTTGAAGGAAATGGACTGAGTATTGCACGTTTGGATATTGCAATTTTCGTTCGGAAACTAAACTGCACTCAACTGAACACTTTATATTTAAATTGCTCATTTCAAGCGGTCAAAAAAATCCCCGACTTGAAAATTTATTTCTAAAGTGTACCATGTACAGTTGGAGAAACATTTTTCTTTTTCTTTTCTCTAAAATGCGCTTCTTTGGGGTAAAGGGTTAACGTGCGTTTCGGTTCCTTTAAGCAGTCATATCTTTTTTAGTTTAGTCGACTATTTTGTTTCTAAATTGGCGTAAACATAAATATTCATTAGTAGACCGACCTAAACAGGCTAAATGTCATCATTTTAGTATTATTATGGTTTTGATTTCAGATAGTAACATAAATCCCATATGTACGTCTGTAAGCACTAGCAGCTCTGAGTCCTACACCTACATATCCAGTAACAGCTTCCCTGTCGGTATGCCTACATCTGCTACACCGTGTGACTGTTCTGTACAGGCGAGCATCTCTAGTGTCAGTCTGGAGGTGGCAGTGTTACAGAGAGATCTTACAGGAATAACGTAAGAGTGCCGTCAGTTACATTAACCCTTTGCCTAAAGAAGCGCCTTTTAACGTTATCCGTTTAATTCTCCGAAAAAAAGGGGCGAATTCTACTTTACTTTCAACGTGCTTTAAGTAGTCACCTATTTTCAAAACTAGAAACAGGCAATGGGGTAATGGGTTAACACATTGAGCGCTAGCGGCGAGTATACTGGTCATTTGTAAAGAGTGCAGCTGTAAGGGATACTTAACTTCTGCCAATAGTGTAATCCCATATCAGATGGCTCCTACAAGAGCCCTCTGATCAGGGTCTATTCTGTTTGGCATTTTGTTGCTCGTCATTGCAACAATTTCATTTGAAATTTTAATTCGTTATTTGAAGTTTAAGGGGCGGGTGAGTTAAGCAATCATTCAATGGAAGCCCATAAGCAGTCTCTCAGATAGGTTGTTGCTAAATGCAGAATAAGAATTATACAGCAAGTTCCTTTTCAGTTCATTTTGTCTTACCATGCTTCGATTACCATATTAATATACACACCGAACAATGATCGACCGTGACGAATATTATATCGATTTGAGAATTTTTATGATGGTTTTAAACTGAAATACAGAAGTATGGAACGAAAAGAAAACAAGGAAATTAATAGTGAAAAATCTGAAAATAATATTTCTTTTTAAAAGTCTCTGAAAGTAGAATTTGTAACTGTTTTTATTAACAGAGAACTTGTAACATTGAATAATACTAGAAGCGGTCGCATTCCAAGCAGCATGCCACTTTCCTGGTCCGAAAATTATTCATATACAAAACGAAGAGAAAGTAGATTCTACTAAAATTTTACGATTACCATATTTACTTCAGAATGTAATGTTTGTTCACTAAAAGTTTATAACTTCAAATCGTTTCACTGTTGTATCTAATACAGTTTTCAAAATTAATTATTTTTCTTTGAAATGTATTTATAAATAAAATATAGTATAAATCCTTGTCCTAAACTAATAAACATGTACGAGCTTATAAATATAGGCGGCTGACATCCATCAGGGACATATGAACATATACTGTCCCTGTATCCATTTACAAGTTTTCGGCCAAATCTGGTATTTAGTCTCTGTAAGGGGATTGTCAGTTCCATACAGGGCTACAGATAAGAGAGCGTAAATCACTCATGTCCAATTAGACTACTATTCTAATGAGTAGTAGCATCATATAGTTTGGTGAAGGAAATAATCACCTTTTCAGAAGCTATATTATGTACACATAGTGTAAATGTGAAACCTCTCCATTACAGCCACTAAACCAGGTCTAATTGATTTAATAAAATACAGGTGACAGCTAAATGCAAGGTGAACGTAAAAGGAGCTTTCTGTTTTACGTCCAACTTGCTTTAAGTAGTCACCTATCTTAAACACTTGCTAATTAACATAATCTAGTTGCCTTTATAGTTAACTATATTTCTATTGTACTGCAGTAATACATCATGTGATCAGTCCCTTACTTTACTCGATTCCAACGAAGACGTCTTATCGTCGACCTCATGCCCCGACAACACCTTTGTTACCCAGGTTACCACAGTCAACGATTACGTCATCATAAGGCTCTCAAATAACCAAACTTCCACAATGGGCAGCTTCTTGATGGAAATTCGAGGTAAGCCAAACTTTTTTGGTAAAACTTTAATGCACATTATGGTATCCTTGCCTGTTTAAACGAAACTAAACGCAAACGCAAAACATTTTAAATTACTACCATGACGATTTTATTTAAAATTTAGACGATTTATTATTACTTGAATGTCCAATAATTAAGAGCTTGATCAGGTTAGGTATATATTATAGTGCAATTTTTTATCAGCGACCATTTCAGTAATATAGAATTGGGATACTGAGAGGCAGATTTTGTGTGGGACAAAAGAAATGCTGAAATCTCCTATACGAGTTTTCTGCGTCGCCTTCGTCCTGCACTTAGCTTCCTTTTAACTAACAGATCAACGATGTAGGGCATAATTTGAGTGTCGATTTAGGAATATGGTGCTGCAATAGCAATGTGGAAAGGTTGGCGACAGATGGGAAACTGCAATTATATATGCAATTACATAACATAACATAACATAACATAATCTTTATTCGGCATAAAGTTGCACAAAGCACATATATAGCCGTACATGTATCTAGCAGTATTGTAAAAAACAGGTGTATTTGACAAATTTAAATATATGTTAATCACGCACATTATGTGAAACAACCATAAATAATTATTTCATATAGCATTTACAGAGAAAGAAAATATGGAACATCGTTTACATCATTAACGAACCAAACTAAATTTATAAATATATTCAAACCTCTATATCCCGAACCTTCTTAAGTCGAACATGGCCGCATTTCAAAGCCAAAACGTGACCAAGTCACGTTTTAACTTCGGAATAAGGACAAGCTCGACCTAAGTTAACTGAATAATGGATTTCATCCATATGATTACTGAAAACATCGAGTTAAGCGAGATATCGGGGTTCGTCTGTACATACATAACTGTTTAAAGTCAGTCAGATTCTGACCTTAAGATTGAAGCAAAGTATATAAATTTTGACAAATTGGATAGAGTCGTTACTGATTCTGTTGACATAAGTGACACAAATTTATTCAGCGTTGGCCAGTGACAATAATACGGTTTAAAGTATTTGACTCGAAGATTTCTGTATTTCGGACAAACAAGTAAGAAATGATATTCGTCTTCAATGACATTTAAATTACAGTGTTTACAGTTTCTATCTTGTATGGAAATATTATTATGTCTACCAGTTTCAATACACAGTTGATGTGACGAAAGTCTAAATTGTGTAAGTGAGATTCTATATTTATTGACACCTATACAGTTAAGATATTTTTCTATGCTAAAAGTATGTTTATACAAGCAATAAGATGCTAATCGCCTAGAGTTATTGACATTAGTGTACCAACTTTGCATATAGATATCTAGAATGCGCTGTTTTATCATATTATAAATAGCCGGATTAAACATAAAGTCATTTTGAAATCGCCAAATGTCATTCATTCCAATTTCCGAAAGTATACTTTTGATTTGAAACGCCCAATTTGTATTTTTATATGATATATCATTATCTGCATCAGTTCTCAACATGTCATACAAAAACTTTATAAGTGAATTATTTGACGTTAACATTTTTAACCAATATTTTATCATAGTAAGTTTTCTTTGTATTAACAGTGGATACCTTCCTGATTCTCCATATAAACCAACAAGATTTGTAGACTTTTTTACACATAAGAGTTTTCTTAAAAATTTACAATGGATCAATTCTATATCTTTGCCTTCATGGTAACCCCACACTGCTGAGCTATAATTGAGTGTTGAACCAACAAGAGTATCAAATAACTTGCATGTTTCTGTGACAGTTAATTCTAGTTGATTAAAAACTATAAACAAGTTGTGTAGTGCACGATTGCTATGTTTTGCTAGTCTATTTTGTGTTCTTAGCCAGCTTCCATTTTTAAACAAATGTATTCCTAGATACTTAAAAGAGTCCACTATGTCTAAAATTGTATTGTTGATTGTAAAATTATGTTTACTATGGCGCCCCTTTTCAAAAATCATTATTTTTGTCTTAGCAGTGTTAATTTTTAGGCTCCATGTCAAACAATAACGTTCGAGATCATTTAGAAGCGATTGTAAAGCTTGTGGGGTCTCAGTAAAGAGCACTGCATCATCCCAGAAGAGTAAGATATACATTTTAATTTCATTAGTAGTACTAATTTAGTACTAAATAAACCATCAATATTTGTGTTAATGTTTTGCAATAAATCCTTAACAAAAAATAAAAACATAAGACTGGAGCTCGGATCCCCCTGCTTGACACCCTTATCTGATGCCAGGAACTCTGAGGTTTAAGCTTTATATCTAACAACAGATTTTACAGCATCGTACATTGACTGCATAGCCTTTACAAACTGTGAGCTTACATTTTCTTGTTTTAGTTTTTGCCAAATATATAGTCTATCTAGAGAATCAAAACATTTTTCAAAGTCAACAAACGCGCAATACAATTTTTTTCTTTGAATTTAAAGTTTTAGAGATTATTGCATTTAAAGCAAAAATACAGTCCACCGTTGATTTGCCTTTTTGAAAACCAAATTGGTTTTGTATTATTTTATCGTATTTTAGTGACCATTTTGTTAATCTATTTAAAAGTACTTGAGAATATATTTTAGCAATGATATTTATCAACGTTATACCTCGGTAGTTTTTTACGTCTTCTTTATTGCCTCCCTTAAATATTGGTACAATAATACCCTCGCCCCATGATTTTGGATATTCCCCTTTAGAAAATAGTCTGTTAAATAGTTTAAGCATGAAGTTTGAAATTTCCTCGAATGAGTGTTTGAATATTTCGGCGATTAAGTTATCTATACCACTGCTTTTGTTGTTGTTTTGAGAAAACACTGCCTGTTTAACTGCATTTAGAGTAATGCAACCATCCAACTCAAAATCAGAAATAATGGGGTCGGTGTTGTTGTTCGCTGTGTATTGGTCGTTCACATTATTAGAACTATAAAGTTGTTTAAAATGATCAAATAGGGCGTTAACATCGAGATTTTCAGCCAAACTAGTCTTCTCTGAGTATTGTTGTTTTATTTTCTTCCAAAACTCCTTTGTGTTCGTTTTACTCAAATTAAATTTTTGTAAGATAATTACGTTCATATTGTTTGTATTTTGCCTTTTCTTTTCTTTTGATTTTGTTATATTTGTTTTTAATGTTCAAAAATTGTGTTCTATTTTCCAATGTTTTGTTTTTTAAAAATGTATTTCTTGCTGTCTTGAATTCTTTTCTAGCATTATAGCAAGTGTCATTAAACCATTTTTTACTATAAGAAGGTTTATGTTTGCGGTTATACGTTTTCGTCACTCCAAATGTGTCAGTTGTATTTTTTTCCATGAATTGTGTGAAATCTAATGTAATATTGTCGATATTTTCCTCGGTTTCTAAAGCATATGTCATTAAAATAATCTGTTCACTTTTGCTATGCAATAAAGTTTTAAAATCATCAACTTTTGATTCGTCCCATTTTATACAGGTTGAACTGTTCTGTGTATCAGCTGAATTTACATCTTGACTTGCACGTGCCAAGTCTATTTTTAGTGCAGAATGATCTGAAAATTCAGTAGGATCGACGACTATAAAAGCGTTAACACATGATAAATCACACGGGGCTTAAAATGATATAATCTACCATACTAGTACCGTTTATGGATTGGAATGTGTATTCCCCGATATCTAGATCATTACATAATCGCCCGTTACCTATGACTAGAGACGTAGATAAACATAACTCCACTAAGCGTCGTCCGTGTGAATCGGTCACGTGATCCTTGTTCGCGCGAGGCGGAATGTATCGCTTTTGACCCATTTATCGTGGACGTCCTATTACCGGTGACTTCCGAGTATTCCGCATAGCGCGGCTACGCGCATGTGTCAGATCGTAACTTCCGTTTATCTTTCGGCTGCTGCTCAAGACTAATGTGTATAAAGCAAAAAAAATGTATTTTCTAAAGGGAAAGTGTGCCTTTTTTATTAATTACGCAAGATAAATCATTTTCTCCCCATATAAAACCATTTAACCTATTTTTTATAATGAAATTTTCAATATATCCAATGATTCAATTCACTACAAAAAAGTCTGTTGACTAAGGGCGTGGCCGTGACGTCACGCGACGGATTTATAAAGACTGCTTACTGGCATAAACTTCTGATCAATACTGATAAATAATGAAAATAAGTTAGATCTTATATATGAGGAAAAAAAATGTTTTCCAAGTTTTTTTGTTTGTTTTGGTCTCATTTTAATCTTGACAAATCTAATATCCCAGTAAAGGTCATTCATTGAGAAATGGTCTGATTTTTTTTCTTCAGATTTCCTATTCCTCCAACAAGATAAAACGTTCACAATAGATATAGTAAATTGGGCTCAGTGCGATATATGTCAGCATTGGACACATTTAAAATATTGTTAAAAAATTCGAGTGCTTTGCAGAGGTGACATATTCCATTGCCCCCACTGTGAAAAAATGTGACGGAAAATATTACAACTTTTCAGTTAAAAATTATGTTTACAGATAGCCTTCTTAATAATATTTGATAGAAGTTCAAGCCGATACCTGAAAATTATTCCGGGTGTCATTTTACCTGATCACCGATAATAGGACGAGTAGCCCAAACAAACATGGTGGCGCACTCGCTACAGTTGACTATGATTATTTATGTCAAATTATGGGAGTATTTATATATTAACGCTGAAAATCATAAAGAAATGTTTACTTTATATGTTTAATATATTTTTTAGTTAAAAACCATATTCATTGATGAGAAATAGACGAATCCTTAGATCACCGGTAATTGGGTGAACCAGGATAAATATCGTCTGACAGGTAGCTGTCACTGTCTTATTGTCAATATAGGCATCATAGTCTAAAACGTCGCATAAACGCCCCGTTCTACTATTAAGATCGCCACAAATAAACGTTTTACCAAGAGGCTTGTATTTTCGACTCCGATTTCAATTTGTTCAAAAAAGTCAAAAACATCATGATCAAATACATGTGAACCTGTAGGGGGAATGTAAGCCGTACATAAATAAACATTTTCATTGAATATAAATAATTCTTTGCTAAGTTGTAACCATATTATACCATGCTGATCCTTTTCAACAATTTTAACTTTGTTTTCTAATGCTGTCTTATAGTAGATCGATATGTTTACAGTATACAACCGTAGGTGTGTAAGACTGCCACTCCGTATAACCATTTACCCCATAACTTGTTACTAGTTTTGATGGCAGGTGAGCACTTAAAGTAGGCTGAAAGTAAAGCAGAATGCGATACAAGGCGCATTCTGCTTTATTTTCAGCCTTCTTTAAGCTACCATATGCTAGTATCTATGACTATTTCTTATGGTACATGTTTACAACTTTGTAAATTGGAACTATTAATTTAGTAGAGAAACACATAAAATGCGCTAAATTCTATGGGGTAAAGAGTAAACATATCTGATTATCTGGGACCTATATAAAAGGTGGCTGCTGGGCGCAAGACCGGCTAATGGCGGAAATCATGGTTCTTGTGTTGCGGTATGCGGTCGCATACCTTTTCAGATAACTAGGCATATTCATACAGTGGCCGCTCAACACAAGCTTGACTGTTTACACAACTCGTAAACAGAATATCGCTATAATTATATTTATGACACATAATTTACGTATTCTTTTAAATCACATTGCGATGATATTATATGTATTGTTTAGGTGCAAACTTTGTATATATGTCATATATCTCCATGAATGGAGGACCAATAAATATATACACTGTATAATTATGTTAATTTAGAAAAAATAACGTATTCCCCACTTTACCTTACACGAGTAATAAACACACATATCATACATGTATGAATACTGCAAGTCGTATTAACCAGGGACTCGTTTCATATAAATTCGTAAAAACAAAAACGGTCGTTATTTAAACTTTAAAATACATTTAAATTCTGATTTCTCTATCTACATCTCTTTGAAATTCAAAGAGATGTCACAAGACAGAATAAGATGAAGAAGTAAATAATAATTAAGACTTTTATAATTTGACATACGACAACATTTGCCGTACGATGTTTTATGAAGCGAACCCCTGTTCCACCACAGACAGAAGCGCATCACGGTGCCATAACCTACTATATATCTCTACTTACACCCCAAATTCCTTTACTCGCCAATAGTGTTAAAACAATTGAAAAATAAACTTCTTATATACCTTCATTACTATACATTTTCTTGTTTGCAATACATTAATAACCACAAAAATGAAATTTGAAAAATTCTTGTTGGTAAATTATGTGAAAAATAGTCCTTTCCATACAGGCACTGTTTCAAGATATGAAAAAACTGTCCTGAGTGGCATTTCTCGTAGAAAACATGTTTTTGTTTTTATCAGCAGCACTGTAAATTCTTGAAGTAACTGTAAATTCATTAAATGCTGTTGTATTAACATACACTCGTATATTAACCAATGTAAGCAAATATTGGATGAATATTTCTCATTTTAAGGCCAACAGAGACCTAATTTGGCAAGTTGGGGGAGGTGTTTTTTTCTGAATAAAATCTAGGGGGTAGGCTTAGAATTTTGACCATATTTCATACATAAGCATGGTGACATCTAGGTTTCTTTACATTTTCTGATAGGCATTGGAGTAATCATCATTTCTGCAAAGTTAAAAAACATATTATGGGTGATTATAAAAAAATTAGTAATTTTTATGACATTTTGATCACGAAAATGGAAAAAGTTCTTATAAAAGAGAGTGTCAATGCAAATTTTGCTTCATAGTTATTCTTTTAATTGTTTCATTTTACCAGTAAAATCATTGTGATATACTTTATTTAGATCAATTTTATGAAATAACACTTAACTGACATTAAATATCACCATATTAGCAAAGAGAAAAACTTAAAGGTAATCAGTTGCAGTTTTGAAATTTATTTCTCAGCGGTGTTCACAAATAATCAAGGGTCAGATTTGTACAAGCCTATTTTAGAAAATGTAGGTCGATAGCCCAATACTTTCTTCTTATTTTCTTTCTAAGAATGGTTGAGTGTATGTGTTCACAAAGTACTAAGACATTCTTATGGACATTTTATTTGCGCACGTATGTCTTTAAGGTGAACGTAAAACAGAACGCGTCTTCAGGATCTTTCTGATTTACGTTAACCTTGCTTTAAGCTGTCACCTGTCACCTGTCTTTTAAGCAATCAATTAACCTTATAGTTTTAACAAAATGGTATGTCCTTAAACTATTTAGTTTATTATTATTTATAGCTAGAATATAAGCCGTTTTAACAAATTTATTTATATATAACAAATCTGCCTAAATCAGTCTTCATATACCATAACCGTAGTTAATCCGTTTTATTTAAAAGTACATGTATGTAATTTATGCCCCTAATGAGATCGGGCCTGAACATCTATACTCTACGTTAAGCGAGCGGTCATTACCGTCAGCTAACGACTCGTGCCGAATAATGCTCGGGTCGTCAGTTCAAGAGAATGGCCGTTCACTCTACGTAGGGTACCGATATTACCCGAAATTCACCCGATCACTTTCGGTATGTTCTAGCTTTAACATGTCAAACACTAATTTTTCATTTCGACGTCAGACCCCAGCCAGACGAGTAACCTTACCATCAACTGTCCAGCGGTTCTTGTTACTACCACTACCATGACTACCACAACAATGACAACAACCACAACAATGACTACAACCACTGCTGCTACCACAACTACAACGCCGAGTCCCACCAACGCTACCACAGATACCGTGGCTACAACTACGCCAACTGCAACCCAATCGGAGGAAGATGATATATATAGTACGCTATTATTATTTGTTCATACAGTAAAATATCTCTATAACGAGGTGACAGTTTAACTCATTACCCTATAGCCTGTTTCTAGTTTTAAAGAAAGATGATCCTTGGGGCGCATTCTGCTATACTTTCAGCCAGCTAGGATGTTTATATATACGTATATATCTTAATATGATACATATTCATCACTTTATAATAGGGAACTTTTTTCTTCAGTCGAGGAATAAGTTATACGCGTAAAAAGGCGTATGTGTGGGGAAATGGGTTAAATGAAAGCATGGTGACAGTAAAACAGATTTCTTTTAAAAGCAATGAGACAGTAGAACAGAAAGCTTTAGTCTACAATAAGTCACCTGCCTTTAACAGTTGATAATTAACACAATTTAGTTGTCACGATAGCAATGTTTTACTGTATCAAAGCGAATTACTATTTCAGTAATATACAAACCTTTTATGTCTACTCAATAGAATACACATGTTCGATGTATACAACAATGCACATAAGTGACGAGTATAATAGCGTACCGCGTGAAGTACACTTGTAATGTGTAAACGACATTTTAACAGAAGGAATATAATGGCGAGTGACAAACAGCTTGAATTCAGATCAGACGCTGCAGTACGCGACGTCTGATCTGGATTCAACCTGTTTACAAAGTACTTAATTTTCCCTCCCAATAACAACTCCCTTCAACCAACACACGCAATATTTGAATCCCATTGAGTTTTGTTGTAGAGATGTAACACTGTATATACCATTTTCACATTGATATTGCTGCATGTATAAATTGTGTTTCTCTATGTTGAAAGTATCGGACAATAACGATTTAATACGGAACAGTACCTTTCATCCCTAAAACCAAAATGTAAATAAGTTTATCTTAGCTAAAGGTTAGCTCCGTCCCGCTAGGTGAAAAAAATCGGCCTGTATGTAATTATAATTTTGTATTGTATGCTAAATACTTGAAGCGAAGGTTAAAATTATCTACCCCCACCATAGACTGTTTACTTGAATTCTATACTGTTTGCACTGGAAACAGTATTTTTAGCATGATAACGTTTATTGAGTTAGAATACAGACTTATATCGGATTAGACACCGAGTAACTCGTCGTCACAGCAGCATCTAGACTATTTACAAAATAGAAAAGCACTCGGACTAGGACATTGAAAAGTCATTATATTGGTGTAGTGATTTATTGATGTAGTGATGGATCAAGGTTGTAAATGAGAAAAAACATGAAGGAGTTCATTGTTTCTTTCAGTCATCATTATAATCGTGATTGCCGTCCTAGCTGTTTTGCTCCTCATATTGGTGGTAATCGTGTGTTACTGTTGGTACCGAAGCCGACACCGACGACAGCCAGCCGACGAAGACCCGCTGACAAAGGTTAGTATACAGAAGAAGACGATGTTATATTCCCTTTATATAGAGGATTCCTTTGGATGGATATGAAAAATATAGCACGAGAATTGGTTGTTATCTGGTTGAAAAACGAGTCCGCCGGACGAGTGTTTTAACCAGATGACAACCCATTCGAGTGGTATATTTTTCATATACATCCAAAGGAATTGATTATTTTATTTATCATAAACTAATGACATTTTACAGACAAAATACTACAAATTAATTGTTTACGCGCGACGTCATAAAGATATTGTGACGTGACGTCACACAAATGATATCGCTACTGCAAAGTGATATCATCACTAGTGATGATATTAACTGTGACGCATATGAAATTTATCATGCCTAGGTCACACATTCACGGATGAGCATCCCGGACCGCTACGGATTAAATCCGGCAGCATCCGTAATGGTCCGTAAAAGCTCGTACGTACATGTTCAAAAAACCAGTACGGATAAAACTCCGTACTGGTCCGTGCTAAACCGTATCGAACCCGTATAAATCCGTAACAAAACGTAGCTAAACCGTTCTAACCCGTACTGGTCCGTAAACACCTGGCAGAGCGTCACAGTACGGATTGGTACGGACTAGTACGGGTTAAGCACGGTTCAATACGGTTTTCTACTGATGTGTACGGGGAGCCTTAGTACACGAACACGGACTAATACGGTTCAAACAGGACGTCTACGGTCTGATACGTTTCCACACGGATAGAGCCGGATAAATACGTCTATCTACGGGCTGACACTGTCATTTAAGTTCTAGATCGGAGTAGTACGGTTCAGTACGGGTTTTATTTTAATTTCAAGCCGATAATTCAATTGAAAACACATCTAAATAACACATTTCCATTTCCTCAGTGTTTATTGTCTTATTTAATAAATGGTTTGATTGTGTACGCAATAATGAGTGATATACATGATATGTTGTTGTCTTTAACAGAGATGCTCTATAGAATATTTCGTTCGTGTTCGAACTAAATGGATTAATGTGAAAGAGGCAAGAGAGGAGATGGTGGTCGAGAGACTGGTTTCATAGACGACAGCTTCGTGGCCAGTATGATATATTGATGAATGATATTAGGATAGAAAACCCAGAGGCGTTCAGAAACTCTGTTAGGGTAGACGCACAGCTGTTCGCGGAGCTTCTTGAAATAGTTCGCCCAAGAATAGCCAAGAAAGACCCTTGTTATAGGAAAGCCATCAGCCCTAGGATAATACTTGCAATATTTTAGGCACCTTGCAACAGGGGGTAGTTACAGGCTGATGTATGGATTTAGGGTAGCACTTTACACTATAAATATCATTATGAAAGAAGTATAGGAGGCTTTTATCGAGTACATGAAAGAGGTTGTAACCACTATTTCCAGTCCTGAAGAATGGCTGGAAGTGGCATGCCAGTTCGAGGAAAGATGGAACTTCCCACATGTTCAAGGTGCCCTAGATAGAAAACACGTGGTCATCAAACAGCCGAAGGGTGGTGGTTTGCTGCACTTTAACTATAAAGGTTACCATTCAATAGTTCTTATTGCCCTGATGGACGCTGAGTATAAATTCTTCTTGGTAAATGTGGGTGCAGAAAGCGGGTGTTCGGATACACAGATATGGAACAGTATCACTAGATGGTTTATTTGTTTGTTTACATCCATTTCTGCCATACATGGGCCATTTGGACGCCCCGAGAGAGGGGAGTGGATACATAGAGCCCGGCGCGATCACAGGGCCCCGACACGATTATTTTTTAGGGGAAAAAATTGTCAGAAAGTATATATAGAGACAAGGGATACAACTGATTTTCAGTATATTCTCACCCCATCTCGACAAAACCGGGCATATCATGAATAAATATTGATGAAACGACACCCTTTTTGCATTTCTGTCTAGCTAATATGATACCCTTCCATAAAAACATAACATAAAACCAACTGTAAGCATACAATTTTAACAGTAACTGCGTCCACTCATTGAAATCACCGATTTTCGGAAAACGGGACAGGTGTTCGTTCATAGCCAACACAGCATTAGACACCTCTGTACGCTTGTTTAGGCGGTATTTTCGAGCAATAATGGTGAGACGCCGACTGACACGGTTTCTTATCAGAATTCAAACTATTTGCATATGGTACAATGTTTGATTTTGGTAGCGAAGGAGTTAAGATCTGTCGTCATGATAATATTGTGCCTTAGAATAAAGTATGTTTTTCGATTTTCAACTGTTTTATACCCTTTATGGATAAAGGCACATTACGAAAATGTACACCACTTGTGTTTTATTTGTAAAATTCAAAAACAAAACAAATAGTAAAACCTCTCAATTACGAACCCAAACTTGTGAAAATTCAAATGGTAAGGTATTTGAGACAGGTGACGTTAAAGCAACGTTAAAGTAAAACAGAAAACCCGCGCAAGGGCTTTCTATTTTACTTTCACTTTGCTTTGAGCTGTCAATTGTCTTTTTCAAACAGAAAGCTTTCTTTTTAGTGGTCATTTCTGTGTAAAATGAACTACCGCCAAGCAATCACAAAAATAAGTGATTGTGTAATCCTGTGTGTGTACATCCGTATGATCCCGTAAGTCTCCGCCGCAAACTGTGGTAGCCCGTTCGGAATCGTATTTCACCGTAGCAACCCGTATTACTCCGTGTCTATCGAGTACGGTACTACGTATTATTCCGTGAAAATCCGTAAGAGTCCGTGAGAAACCGTACTAATCCGTTCTGTTCCCTGATAATTAAAAGCTCATCCGCGATACTCCCCGTAACAAAGCCGTAGAAACCCTTTCTGATCCGTTCTCATACCGTAGAAATTCACGGATCTATCACAGTCCGTAGCATTTTCGTCCGTACCCACCCTGGACTGTCATCCGTGAATGTGTGACCCAGGCATAACTAAGAAATCTCTATAAATCATGGACAGGTATATAACAAACGACGTTATCGCCAACGAGATTGGACTTATTGTAAAATACCGTTATTGTAACAAACCCAAAGCAGGCTCGTTGATAAAAGATAGAAATTGCTTCGATTGATGGCTTTTTGATTTACTTCTCATTTGCTTCTTAAAATGCACCTGCCTTAACCCATTCACATCTGAAGTTGAAATGCACACTTAACCCTTTACCTTATAGAAGCGCCTTTTAGCGCATTCCGTTTAATCCTCCGCGGAAGAAAATAATTCCATTCTATACAGTCATGAAAATGTATCAGAAGAAATATTTTCTTAATTCTAGTAGGTGGTAACTTAAAACAGGCTGACAGTAAAGCAGAATGCACCTTAAGGCGCATTCTGCTTTACTTTCAACCTGTTTTAAATAGTCACATATTTTCAAATCTAAAAACAGGCTATAGGGTAAAGGGTTAAGGTTACAATAAAGTTTGTCAATTATTCACTGTTTATGATGGTTTTTTTCAATTTATTGCAAAATAATAAACAGCGCAAACCATTATAAGAGGACTCCTTTGGGCTCCTAAAGGATCCCTCTGATCTCGGTCTACATTATTTGCATAGAAGAAGTGTTCTCTTTACATATACTCTATAAAAAACAAGTATACTCGCTGGAAACTATCGGCTAACTCTTTTAACCCTAGTCACGCATATATGCGTCTTTTGCAAACAGCGTACCTGTGAGGAGTACACTTGTCCTGTGTAAACAGTCTAGACCCTGATCAGAGGGCCCTCTGGTCAGGGTCTACACTGTTTGTCATATTGACATATATTGTAAAAATCAACCCTTAAAGGTAAAAAATGGACTACACTAAATTAAAAATTAGAACTGTCCATTTGAGGTTTTAGGGATGAAAGGGTTAAACAAGAAAGAAACCCTGATTTAAACGATCATAAATCATTGGTGTTTACATTACTGCAGATGTACATCAATATGAGCACGGCCGCTATTTGTTTATTGCTTCTGAAATCGCTAGTCCATTTTAACTGTAGATGTGTGAGTAGCCTTTTATTGCAAAATGAAGAATAGCGCAGACTCTTGTCAGTGGGCCCCTTTACTCACTGTTTGCATAGAACAAGTTTACTTTTCACAGGTTTTATGTTAGTAAAGAACGCGTGTGTTGGTCGCTAGGTCTCAATGGGTTCAACCTGAACGAAAACCTCAGTTAAATAAATCATGGGGTATTTACATTACTGAAGACATGCGGAAGTGTGAGCTATTGCCACTATCTGGTTATTGTTATCAAACTCGATGAAAAACGAAGTTTTACCTGTTCTTGTTTTCTTTATAACTCTGATTGTTTGTTTATTTTCCAGGATGAGCCTACTATTACACAGTCTGTCCCTACTCTCAGGACTGAAAATGTAAGAGAAGAACGTCATGTCGATGTCCCTCTAAACGAGCCTGTAGCTTTTGCGGCTCCAGTCTGGGCTGGATATGGACCAGATTCCCCAGAACCAAAAGTACCTAGTAGTGTGGAAGAGAAAGTTGAAAATAATTCGAAAGACACTGTAGACAATTCAACCAACACGGATGTGATTGAGGTGACAACTGACGAGAAAGCACTACAGGCAGTTGTTGACACGGCAGACCAAGGTTGTTATACAGTCATTCAGACGGATGTTAAAGGTACAAACACGCCAACGCCAGAACCAACAGCTGAGACCGGGGTTCAAACAAAGCCAATTCGCGTGAAACAAAAGAGTGTGGGAATAATGACAATTGCCAATGAAACACTCAAGATTAAACCAGAGGCTGAAAAAGAAGAACGGCACAAGACTGAGGAAAAGGCTGTCGCTCGACAGACAACTGTAACTGAAGATACTGTTGTCCAAAGCAATACCAGAAAAGTTGAAGCAACCAATAACGATACTCTTCTAAATAATGAACGTGAAAGTGTTAGAAAATTACTACTTGACAATGAGGAGACACCGAAGAATACACCGCCCATGGAAACTGCTATAACACCAGAAACAAATATCAATGGCCATTCGAAGACAGATGAAGCTAAACGACATGAAAATGTCTCTGCTACATCTCCTGAACAGAAAGCGAAGCCAGTTGTTAGACAAATCAGTGTAAAGCCGTATAGGAAAACTAAGGATACGACACGAAGCGTAGTCTTCAATGACAATGATGCAAAAAGAATACTGGAAACGGAAGCAATCGATAAGGAAGAAGAGCGACCGGCAAAAGCAAAATCGGTAGTAGATGAAATTAGAGCAAATATCAAATCGAGAAAGCAAAATACCAATACGAAAAAAGAGCAAATTGTAAAAGCATCATTTAACCCCGTTGGCAATCACAGAGTGAAATCCGAGATACAACACGACAATAAAGAAGAAGATCGGCAGGAAAGTTCGACCTCTAGTGAGAATGGCAACGAAAAGAACAGCACAGAGAACGAAACACCTATGCGGATAGAGAGGAGGCCTCGTAAAACAAGTCTTAGGAGTAGGAAGGACAAAGTCAGACCCAAACAGCTTGAGGAGGACCCAATGGATAGGGATGAACGTCTTATGCTAAAAATGATGACGTCATTCTTCCAGGTAGAGAGGGAAGATATACGAAAAGAAAAGAAACTAAAGGTGGAATCGAAGACACGGAAAAAGAAAGAGCATCGCCAAGAGGAACACAATGCGACTGACTCTGGGGTAGAAACCAACTCCGTCAATTCAAACGCTAGTGTCGTATAAATAACCAGCTGGAACCCGTCTTTCGAAACGTCGTACGATAAATATTGTCATAAGTCAGATTCTAAAATTCTCATTTATTCTTTATTTCGTCATCTTGAAAAGACACTTCTAAAGAGATGTCACAAGGCAGGATTAAATTGAGAAATCAGAAATTATATGTATTGTAAAGTTTTGACTTATGACCAGTTTTGTCGTAGGATGTTTC
Source organism: Gari tellinella (assembly GCA_922989275.2). Classification (NCBI taxonomy): domain Eukaryota; kingdom Metazoa; phylum Mollusca; class Bivalvia; order Cardiida; family Psammobiidae; genus Gari; species Gari tellinella. The sequence goes on from OV277860.1 coordinate 89,304,240, forward strand.
GTAAGACGGACCCAATATCAATTACTTAGTCCAGGGGTCCATACACGGTGGGTAGATGCATCTTAACGTTTAAAACACTAACTGTTTTCTGTCTTTACCACGTCACCACTGCGAGACGATTTTAATGAGTTTTAAGTAAAAAGGGTTTCGTGAATATATATGAACCGTGCCTGTGACAAAACCTGCCTTTTTGGAACATTGTACAGACCAAGGACTGTTGTCATCCAAGGCTATGTATCTGAGCTTGGTATTCTCTGCCAAATACCGGTTATAATTCAGCTACATAAATTGTTTTGGATGCATGTGAGTATCAAACAGTGATGATCAAGACCAGCCACCTCGTCTTTGACACGGGACTGGCATTGATCTACACTGTTTTCAATGCAATAAGTCAGGTTTTCTCATAACACGGCTCATATAGAAGAATGTTGAAATGTTTTGTTTACCCACTCGAATATTGGACCCTGATAGTCTTCAGAAAACCACTTTAGTTGCTTCAAGCAATAGCATAGTTGAATATATTGTTGGACAAATACATTATCTTTAGACATCTACCTCTCTGAAACGATGTTGCAGACAAGAATATTGAAGCAGATCATAATATGGAGATGAATAAATAAAATCACATTACATTTATATATTTAGCATGAAAAGGGTTTGTATGAAATGCATGTTGTCGGATGAAAATGTCTTTCAATTGTTAAAAATACAGTGGAAAAGACGTTAATTGTCCCATATAGCGCAAGGGAAACGCAAATGCAATTAAATAAAATGTTGACAATTACAATTTTGTGAAATTTCTAAATAACATATTTTTATTTGAATGGCAAACAATTGTGGGCCTGATCAGACAAGTGGCAAAGAGCTTGGGCCTGATCAGACCACGGATTACCCGGCATCTGATCAGGCTTCAAACTGTTTGCAGCGGACATATAAAATTATTTGTCATAAACACGTTATTGGGAAATAATAATGTCTTATCCGCTGTACTTCTTTTACTGTCACTACTGCTATTACTATAACTGCTACTGCTACTGCTTTAATTTCTACAGATACTTCTACTACTACTACTACTACTACTACTTCTACTACTACTACTACTACTACTACTACTACTACTACTACTACTACTACTACTTCTTCTACTACTACTACTACTACTACTACAACTACTACTGCTACTTCTACTACTACTACTACTTCTTCTACTACTACTACTACTACTACTACTACTACTACTACTACTACTACTACTACTACTACTACTACTACTTCTACTACTACTACTACTTCTACTACTACTACTAATACTACTACTTCTACTACTACTACTACTACTACTACTACTACTACTTCTACTACTACTACTACTACAACTACTACTGCTACTTCTACTACTACTTCTACTACTACTACTACTACTTCTACTACTACTACCACTACTACTACTACTACTACTACTACTACTACTACCACTACTACTTGTGTATATGTATAGATATATTAACTTTGTTTAGTTTCTGTTGTCAGTAATATGAATATTTATTAGTTTCTGTTGTCAGTAATATGAATATTTATTTGTAAATAAATTTCTTTAACATGTTACTATGACCTTCGAAATTAACCGTTTAATCTCCAAATTCATCGTGATGTTTATACCCCTTCACCGCTTTATTGTCGACTGCTTCAATAATGTTATCTCGAATATCTTTTCAAATTTAGATATAAAGCAGTATGACTAACGAATTTTCGGAACTAATGTCAAACAGTTTGGATCCTGATCAGATAATCTCGGTCAAATAAACAGAAACATGTCCCATGACAATTAAGCCACAGAACCACAAATAAATACGAAAGAAGTCTCATTTTGATCCAAACTGTTAGACGCTCAGATTATTTTTTCTGAAAGAAAATGCAAATAAAGCAACTCAGAGAAATGATGCAGACGACAATTTCTGGCAGACGACAATTACTCCGCGTACAGAAGATAAAGCCCCACATTCGAACCTGTGCCCTTAACCCTTCCATTGCGTTACGCCTCGGGTTCAACCGTTTCGGTTATTTGTAAACATGTCAGTCTAGGTCCTGATTAAACGCCATGGAACGCGGTGTCTGATCTGCGTCCAAACTGTTTCACATTCATAACGATATCACCTTAGTCACTTTACGTAATTTTTAATTTTCAGACATAAAAGCAGAAGATAATAAGGGTTCAGTTTATTCAATCTTCTCGGCACATACATATGTGAAATGAGGAATGAACATAGAACAAGTAATCGAAAATATCAAATTGTTTTGGTCAAGGTTGTTGGTGATTTGAAGCACACCGGTAAAGCCGTGTCAGACGAATTATAAACAAGATATACATGTAGTAATTAATAAATAAACAGATGATAGATAAATAAATAAATTTGAATAAATCAACCAATTAATCAATCAAATATTTAACCAATCAATCAATCAATCAATTAGTCAACCACTTAACCAACTAGTTAATCTATCAATCAATTAACAGATGAATCAAACAATTAATAAACAAATTAATTAATTATTCAATCAATCAATTCATCAATCAATCTATCAATCGACAATTCACAAAAGCGATCAGTTAATTGCACACAGACAGGCAATGTTAATAAATGGAGTAAATAAAGAGAATAATCAATTAGCCAATATGTTAATAAATAAACAAATCAATCAATTGGCCAATTCACCGATCAATCAATCAGTCAATATTTCTATCAATACTTCAGCAAACCAATCAATTAATTGGAGATACAGTTTCAGTTTATTTCATAAATCCATTGGGCTTGAAAGCCCATGAGGACAACATTAAGCGTTACATAGTTATGTTATAAACATACATGTACATACAAAATGTATTATAAACAAACAAATATAATATGGCGACTATATAAAGGTGTGCCAAGTAAATACTTGAAGCTTATATAAACCACTCTGATATCACCACAAGTAACGGTAACTTCAAACAGTGCAGCCCAAAATCAGACGTCCATTAATAGAGAAGCCCAATCGTGGTCCGCCCTGTTTGCTATTTGAAAGTTTTTATTTCACCTTATTACTCCACCTTTTTCCTGAATAATTATACTTTTATCGTTACAGGGGAAGTCCCTAGGAAACTAAATCACTAACCGTTTGTTTTTGTTGGAGAAGGCATTTAAACAGTTTCTTCTAATTAATAAACAAAAGTAAACAATTCTATACAATTAATTCTCTATTGCCACGCCCCTCATTGCAAACTTGGGATATACCCTAATTTCTGAAACAAATCAAGATCATCATATTTTGCAAATAAAAGGCTTTCGTTAGTAAATTTATATATACAAGAAATTTCAAGATAAATTGAGGGTTCGTGGCAATAGTATGAAAACTACTAGTTACTACAAGAAACAACTTCTTACAGACCGACTGACAACGTGACAACGTAAGTGACTGAAAACATGACAGTCTAAAGCAACTACAGATTTTCTGACTCTAAAAAGCATTGACAAAATTATAAGACGTTAATATATTTCTGACTAATTGTTGAAAGCAGGGGACTGTATGATTGGGACAATTTAGATGAAGAACAATACAAAACTGTAAAGCTATTAATTCAATTCGCCCAATCATAAGATTGAAAATTGTTCATGCTCGTGTTATGTATATTTCTCTTATAGCTAGTTACCCTTAGCCTGCCGATCACGCCTTTACTGCTTCTACAACTCGTTAGATCCAGACAAGACGCCGCGTTTCGCGGTTTCTGGTCTACATCAAATTATTTGACTTACTATTTAATTCAAGTAACTGTATGTTTGGGCCAATTTCGATGAATAACAATACATGTAATATTAACAAAGAAAATTAATAAATCAAGAGCTCAATCAATCAGTATATCAACCAATCAATCAATAGACAAATTACTTTATAAGTCACTGAATCAATCAATGAACTAGCCAATCAATCAATTAATCAATCGTTCCACAAACCAATCAAATGATTTAAGACAGACAGGCAAACTATCGATTTAGTTGGTTGAGAACTTTATAACATGTATTTATAACAATCTACTGGTTATCCCTTTCCCCATAGGGATGCATTCAGTATAGTCCTCTCCAGAAGAAAATAGTTCAACTTATACAGTCATGAACATGTGGCATAAGAACTATTCGCTATATCGTAGCATATGGTAGCTTAAAGCAGACGGAGAGTAAGGCAGAACACGCCTGTTGGTGCATTCTGCTTTATTCTCTGACTGTCTTAAGTGGTCCCCTTTATTCAAAACTACAAAAGAGACTATGGGGTAATCGGAAGCTATTCGGTTACTTTTGTATTTACAGGTAAACTCAAATGCATAGGCATGAATATTGCAAAATGGAGGATAAGCAAACGAACAAACAAATGAAAGACAAACATGAAAAAACGAAGCAAAGCACACATACAATACACACATAAAGGTACACACACATAAAGGGACACACACATGCGCGCACACGCACGCATGCATGAACGCACGCATGCACGCACACACACACATACACATATACACACACACACTCACAAAAAAACCCACAAAAAAACACTAGACATTCAAACAAGCAAGCAACAAGTTCGAAATAGTTCAGGAATGTAAACTTAGGTTATAGTTTGTGTTCTTTTTCTACTTCGATTATCAGTGGGTGGCGTTATTTTGCCGGATGGGTTCTGAAAAATATCTTAAAATTATTGCAATAAATGTGTTCAACTTAAAAAGAGTATCTTCATTTTTCTCATTCATTAGGGACCAAAAAACTAAACAGTTTGGATGCCTTAAGTATTTTTCTGGGATAAGTTCATTTCTTTCCATGTTGAACTTTTGGCATTTAAACATAAAATGGTACTCATATCCTATTTCGGCAGAGTTACAGGCGTTACAAATGCGCTCTGAGCGGTCTATATTTGTCCATCGTAGTTTTTCAATATGTATTATTACACATTCGAAAATTTATCATTTTTTGTGCTGAACATGGTGTTAAGATATCGAGATAATTTTCATAGTTATGTTCTGTTTTATATATTCGGTAGTTTACACATTTAGACGATTCAAGTATTGCACTATGCCAATGCTGAGAATACTGATCTTTTAATGACTTTTCTATTTTATTTAAAAGTAAGGTTCTAGATCCTGCAAACGTTTGATTTTCCCAGATATAGCTCATACCACATTCGTCAAAAATAGATTTAACAAAACTTAGCCAATTGTAGGTTCTTTCATTTTGAACAAGATCAAAATATGCAAATTTATACAGTATCGACGAAATGTTACTTCAATTTTCGATAAGGTTGTACCAGAATCCAATAGTTCTTTTCTTGATGGCTAATTGGCTATCTGGATAGGGTATCTTCCAAGATTTCCGTAAAGCATGATATACGGCGTGCTTCGTTTAACATGAAGAATATGTTTCATAAAATCAGTATGTACTCTTTCAATTAGTCCTGGGTCAGTAAATCCCCAAATCTCACAACCATAAGTTAAAACTGGTAATACAGTAGCATCAATAAGTTTTAGTGGACAATCTATAGGTAAAGCAAGATTTCGAATTTTTCGATATAAGCTAAAAAGACACTTTCTTGCTTGTTCTGAAATGTGTTTTTTTGCACGCGCAAACAATCTGTTCGAAAACCAGGCTCACACATAAACCCACTCGGCTACTGAGATTAACACCTTCTATCATATGACGTCATCCATCACTGATATGACGTCTCCTGCATGACTTCTCCTGCTTCAACCCTTTCACTCCCAATGACGCTTTAAAGCGTGTTTGCAAACAGTTTGGTCCTGGTCAGACGCCGCGTAACGCGGCGTCTTATCAGGAACCAAACTATTTGACACTTTTATCGATATTTACTTGGTCAAACAACCTTAAATCTAACTTTGAAACGTGTCTTGCAGACAATAATAATGCGAAATATCCCGAATAATTTGATCATAAAATGGTTAACAATTGTGGACTGTTTTTTTTAAAAATTGATATTAGAAAAATGTATAATTATATTTATATATTTTACCCCTTCACAACGGTTATTTGCGTAAAGCGGCGTCTTACAGTGGTACATACGCTATTCCTATCCATTTACGCGTTTATCTATGCGTAAGCGGTTAACGGACGGTTAACGAACGGTTAACGCCTAACGATTTTAACGCGTTTAAACGCGTAAATAAAAGATTATACCAGAGATGTTGCGATTAGTGCGTCCGTTTTCCGTTTCACGTGGAGATTTCGGATCTTATCGATGATTGCCGTTCTTCGAGAAATTATATAAATTCAGACAGTTTTAATCTCGATCATAATGCTGAGTGACTCGGCGTCTGAACCATATGCTTTCTGTTTGATATTAATTAAAATTATTCCTTCCATGTTGATTTCTTTGCAAACGGTTTGAATCCAGATCAGACGCCTAGCTGTATAGATCGGCATAGCATCAGGATCCAAACTGACAGCTTTGAATAAACCCAATTACTTTTCATAAAAGTTTAACACTAGTGATTTGGATGTAGATGGGACGCCGAGTAGTTCGGTTCTTATGTTTTACAGCCAAGAATGAAGCATACGGTCTTGATTTCATTTTTACAGTTTGGCTCTAGATGAGAAGCCGAGTTAAGGGAGTCTCATCCGTATGAACTATACAGATATCTTTTGCTTTGACGAGAGAGTATAATAACTGACACATACTCGCAGATATGATTTGGTTTATTTGGTTTATATTTCAATCAACCCCAATTAGGATACTTACTTTGATAAGCCGCAGTTTTATTACCCCATATCCGGTTCGTTACGCAACACGCTTAGCGGCCTGCCCTGTAACTAACAGCATGTCACACGTGCTATTTGGAATTCCGCATGTTCATAGTAAAAGGTGATGGTGGAGTTTATAAAGTCTGCTATTATATACATATTCTGCCGACTTTTACATATATAGTAACTCAGCATCTGATCTGGATCCAAACTTTTATGCAAAGCAAACACTCAGTAAGTTGACATCTGATCGGGATCCAACAATTGCTCCGGATCATATGCTTAGTAAGTTGGTGTTTTGTAAGATTACATTTACTCCACATTAACGCCATTTGCTAAATTCTTAAGTAGTATAAGTCCGCGGCATCCGGGCTCTTTTAAACGCGTTAAGAAATGAGTAAAGAAACGGCTAGAAACGGCTTTTAACGAAACGGATAATAAAAGCGTAAGAAATGCTTAAGAAAGCGTAAGAAACGCATAAAGTGGGTAGGAATAGCGTATTTACCACTGTATCAGGATTCAAACTGTTTGACATTCATATCAATATATAAACATTGAATTTGAGAAATCAAAGCAGACAAATGTTGTTTAAAATTGATGACGTCGTGACAGTAAAGGGGTTAAGTTCAGCATAAAAGAACAACTGATGTAGACTCTAACAGGACAGAGGGTAATGAAGTTTCATTGTCTGCATAAGGACTAGACCAAATGGATTGCATCTATTTCGGGGTTTTACAATGTATCGCATATTTTTTATCGCACTTCAAACACATTTCCTTGTTCGCCATTATTAAAATCACAATATACGTATGTACACTCACGTATTAACGGGTACTGTCTGTAGTTGACGGCTCAGACGTAGTTTTGTAATCCCGACCATAACAATGATATTGTTCTCATTGCATTGACTTGCTTTAACTTAAATGTTTTCTAACCTTATTTAACGTGTTTATTATAGGAGTATGGCATCGACTAACAATAAAAGCATTTCAGGCCAAATCTGGTTCTCATATTCTTTAAAGGTACAGATAATGAAATATTCTCATTATGCAGCGTGAAAAAGCTGTTATTTACAACGTAACTTGTTAGCAAATGTATACAGACTTTTCGGCAAGATTAATGTTGACTTCCGTCGCCTTGGTAACGGTTATATTCGACAGAAATGGTCCCCCTTCTAATTAGTTTCCACTGATAGTATAAACGGTGCGTGAAACATTCGCACATTTTGGTATCGACTCGGCATGGGAATGAAAGGAACGTGCGTAACACCCGTTAAAGTGTAGACTTGATATAAACGACACCAGATAATGCGGGGATAATGAGCCAGCCTTAATTGGAAATTCCAAAATTGGCATTTAATAGTGTACAACCCTGTCAGGTTTGTTTAGACAGGTGTCGCTCGGCTATGACGTACGGGACAGGGCTGCCATAAGTTGACATGAAAAGCCTAAGATTTGCATTTTTCAAGTGCGATTTTACGAATCGTAGCTTTACCCCATCGCCTGTTTCTAGTTTTGTTGACACGTGAATACTTAAAGCAGACTGGAAGTGAAGCAGAATGCGCCTTATGGCGCATTCTGTTTTACTTTCAGCCTGCTTTAAGCTACTATGAACTAGAAAAAAAGTCCGAAGATTTAGGAAAAATCCGGAGAAATGGCAGCCCTGACGGGACATGATGTAGAATTGTTACTCAGTTGAAACCTCTGATATTCCGATCATTCAAACAATTGTTGTTTTAATACGTTGAAAGTTTAAAGCATGATTATATCAAAGCAGAAATATCTTATAGGAGACTTATTCACCCTGCTTTTAGCAGGTAGTCGTGTGTCATAAACACCAAGTAGTTCGTTTAACGATACACCAAGTAATCCCTTTTCTTTGTCGGCCGTACGATAGAGGGTTTATTTTATAAGCAGAAGTTGTCCAAATTGCGTGGGCACATTGAACACACAGGTACCAGTATCATTAAACAGTTCTTCCTTATTTACTATACATCACAATGTATACTTACTATTAATATACATTTTTAAAAGTGTCGAAATTGCACAACTGTTTTTGAAAAAGTCTATGAAGTTATTTTTTTCTTAATGTATAATGTTTAAATACTAATTCCCGAAAATGTCATTGAATTTGGTAAGTTTATTTATGAGATATGCCACGAAATGGAACGCTGTCAAACGAAGGATATTACAGAGGTGGCTGATGGAACACACACAACTCCATGTAGATATTGTGACTGGGACCCAATAGCCAATGAACCATCGTTACAACTTGAAAATCATCCTTACAACTCGACCCAGAATAACTCCAAATCATGGGCAACGGCGACACAATTTAGCATTGGTACTTATAAAACAGGGCCCCGTTTCATAAAACATCTTACGACAAATAGTGTCGCAAGTCAAAACTTTAAAATACATTTAATCTCTGATTTCTCTATCTAATCCTGTCTTGTGACATCTTTTTGGAATCGTCTTTTCAAGACGATTCCAAAAGGATGTCACAAGACATGATTAGATGGAGAAATAAATAATAATTGAGACTTTTATAATCTGACTTACGACAACATTTGTCGTACGAAGTTTTATGAAACGGGCCCCAGTATGATATCGAAGAAGATTATTATTTATCTTCATCGGTAAAGGATCAATTACATTCATAGTAATGATTTTCTACATCAGATTCGATATCACCTTAGCGATGTGCTGGGAATTGAAGCAGAAATAACTATACTGGTACCTGTGATATAACAGTGAGAAAAATTGAAATCCCAGTGGCATTATACGTAAAGGAGGAGGCGTTACTCGGTTGTCCCTTTAAACAAAGCTTACTGTCAATGCATTGCCATCAAACGTAGAAAAATATAATTGTCCAATCCCTGACGATTTGAGTGGCAAATATTTTGGTGGTTGCAGAAGTTTTGTAATAGAACTATATGTAATTGTTTTAGTACAAAAGTATTTATTGAAAAAGTATATCACGCAGTCCCTTCTGTGCTCCGATCGAAAATGCTACAGAAATGTGCGTGCATAGTAGATCAATCAGGCATAGTATTTCTACAGATATTTTGAAACAGATATTATTATTATTATTATTATTATCTTTTTTATACGTTTCCAAATAATTTCCATGTCTCTAAATTTTCCCCGTCCTAGATGACTACAGTCGCAATGCAAACAGTTTAGGCTAAGATCAGTTGGCGTCTGTCCAGAACCAAGGTGTTTATCTTGTTAACTTTTATATGTGTATATACACTTGAATGTGTGTGTTTTACACTTGTATATATGTGTATATATTAGTCTTCAACCAACAAAAGTGGCATCAGATTGAATTATTGGGGTATAAAAATCAAAAACAAACTTTCAGCAGGGAAAGAGTTGATAGCGAAAGATTTCATGTTGTTAACGTGTTGTAACGTGACGTTTCATCAGGAACGAGACTACCTGACACTCATTTCAACAATTCTTAAGCCAAAGTACCAAGAATGTAATTTTTGTGGAAAACTATTTTTAGCAGACGATAAATCTTTAGTGAAAAAGTTAAACAGACGATACTTTGTGTGGTGAAATAATTATTCAATGAGGAATATCAAGCGGTAACATTTATCCTACTGTATCATAGTCGGCTGTCGAATTGGCATCTGCATTTTGTTGTTAAATTTAGATTTTGCATTTTTTAAGTAAAGAAGTCTCAAGAAGAGTGGCGAACAAAACTGTTTGAATCCAGATCAGACACCACGCAACAATAGTAACTTCGCAATTAGCAGGCAAAGGTTTAAGATGAAGGACCCGTACCGTGTTTAATTACCAGTATATCTTTATGTCTTAGAATGTTTTCTGATATCTGAACGATTCCAGTGTTTTACTTTTTCCACTTACGATTTCAATATTTGTGGTATTTGCAAAAACTGTAGAGTAAAACATCTCTATTACGACCACACAATTGTGTTACTTGTTATGTGCTTTCGACAGGTGACTGCTTAAAGCAAATTGAAAGTAAAACGAAAAGCTCCTTTAGGCGCTTTCTATTTAACTGCCATCTTGCTTTAAGCTACTCGAATCTCCTGAACTTTCAGTTTTACCGCCAACTTTATTTAAACTGTCACATGGCTTTTACACAATTAATTGCCTTCGTTTTAATGGCCGTAATAGAGAGGTTTTACGGTTGTTCCAGATCAGGGGCCCGTTTCATTAAACTTCTTACGACAAATGTTGTCGTAGGTCAAAACTTTAAAATACATTTAATTTCTGATTTCTCCTTCTAATCCTATCTTGTGATATCTCTTTGGAATCGTCTTTTCAAGACGATTCCAAAAAGATGCCACAAGGCAGGATTGGATGGAGAAATATATAATAATTGAGAGTTTTATAATCTGACTTACGACATCTTTTGTCGTACGAAGTTTTATGAAACGGGCCCCAGATGCCAATCAACTCAGTGACTGATAAAGACTAATGCTATCAATATATTGCCACGAATACAAATGCTTCATATCTCAACATGAAAAACATCCAGGCTACGACTTATAAACAGAAGAAAAATTGTAGCTCTACGTGGCATGTATGAACACACAATACTGCTAAAATAGACCAGTAAGCATGCTAAAATATTATCATTGTATTTGAAAAAAATACTGGAGTGAAATTCGAGGATAATTAAAAGAATGAAAACAATATAAGAAACATACACGTACTTTAGAATTTTATTATCGGTATTATTTTATTTTTATATCAATGCAATGGACAATTTCCCTGTATAGTCTTATAGGCTCATTATCGGAAGCGACCTCGTCAATAAATATGTGCATCTATGGTCTAACTATAAACTTTTTCTAATATTAGTTTCTCTTAAATCTTTATGTACTCTATAATTATATAAGAATAATCGTCTTGAATATGGTATACATCACACACCTAATATGAGCACATGCAATGGTCTATAGAAAGTTAGTTTAACAATATTAAATATTTCGCTATTTCTGATAACATAACTTTTGCAGCCAGTTCTGTAGCCATAAAGAAAACCATTGCCCATGCTTATAAAGCGTTTCAGTTGAATCTGAAATCGTTCTCAAGCATTTGATTGGTCAGTTTTGAGCCTAGGCTCAAATCTGACCAATCAAATGCTTGAGAACGTACTCAGACTCAACCGAAACGCTTTATAAGCGCTGGGCCAGATTATTGTTTGAAGTAACAGTTACATAATATTTCGATGGCAAGGAATGTTTGGTGTTATTATTTTGTTCTCTATAATTGCGACACATATCGCAATTTCTTGTAGAACATGATAAATATACCATCCAATTATTGCAAACGAAACTTAACAATGTCCTAAAGATAAAAATGTCAAATGTGTTTCTAGCAAAAAACCTTTGTCATCTGCAAAGCTTTTAAAGCATATGTCCTGTCAGAAACGATAGGTTTAAATAACACATGTGCTCTTAGAATTGCGATCTATTTTTCGAAATTCTTTGAGAATATGAAAATTATACAATGCTGGGTTCAAAGTTATAACGCTTTTTCAGTTGATTCTTAAGTCGTTCTCATGCATTTGATTGGTGAGATTTGAGCCTAGGCTCAAATCTGACCAATCAAATGCTTGAGAACACACTCAGATTCAGCTCAAACGCTTTATAATTTTGGAACCAGCCATTCTTTCCTACCACCCTCTAAAATGTTCAACCTTTCACTGCCTTACCCCGAGTACAATGGGTATTTGCAAACAGTTTGGATGCTGATTAGACGCCGCATATCGCGGCGTCTGATCAGGATCCAAACTGTTTGACTCGCAATGTCAAACAAAGCAAACGTTCCAAACCACACGTTCGCCCATTCGCATTGTATCAATATATTCGTACTTGTTGTCGCCATCTTTGCCAGAGACGTCATACCCGATCAGAGTGTAGATTTCCATATTTGGCAGTGATGTCATGAGAGCTATGTATGTTTATTTCGCTGAATGTCTGCACATTCGGTAACAGCGGTTTGCTTGTACCAGGATCGGATGTAGGGCTTCGTGAAGAGGGTTGTACTTGGAGGCACTCCCTTAACCCATTTTATATGCGGGGTACACTTTCAGGTGTACCTTTAAGCAAACAGTTATGATCTCAGATCAAAACTGATTGCAGCTCAGTCAATACTCTATCAGAAAATGCTAAAATCGTTTGCAAATATTTGAGTTATACTCGCTGCAGACGACATTTTAAAATGGCCGCTAAATATTACCCAGCATACAATGGGTTAACACGCACATGTTAAGTCAATTATCTTTCCAGCGACACTATTGGTTACCGACATCTTATCATTAAAGCATGGCGAGGTGCACCTGCTATATGCCTGATAGAAATCATACAGAAATCTACAATAGAAGAGTTTAGTGTTTTGTTATTCTACATTAAGCAACAACATATAGCAACAAAAATGCCCATGCGTTTTCTATGTAATTGTCCATTGATTCAACTTTGATTGTAACATTTGTAAATAGGACGTTCATATATCACAAAGACAGATTTATTGCAATACAAAACAGTCAATACCCGGCCGCCATCCCAGTTTCGGCAATTGATCAAGGTAAAAACTTTCAAATATAATAGGTAATAACTGATAAATTGACGGTACATGTATATATGCACGTGTCTATAATACCTACAGGAAGTTCGCCACTAGCTTTCCAATAGCAGATCCGCCACTGTGTCCCAATATCCCCTGTGAGAGATTCATCTGTAGAATTGCCTTATTATGCATGCATAGCCGAACTGATGTATCCATTTTGCCTAATCCCCACCTAATCCGCCCAATCTTTGGGGTCCTCTCCTGTAACCAACAAACATCAATGCCGTCCAAACCGAGCCTACGCTTTGCTTCAAAGTTACTTACAGAAATTACCATCGTACAGTAAAACCTCTCTATTACGACCACTCAAAAGAAAGCCAGTTGAGTGAATAAAAGACAGATGGCAGCTTAAAGCAAGGTGACAGTAGAACAGAAAGCTCTGCAGGGAGCTTTCTGTTCTACTGTCACCTTGCTTTAAGCAGTCACCTGTCGTAAAGACGTAAAAATTAACACGATTTAGTGGTGTGGTCGTAATAGAGAGGTTTTACTGTATATAACTTAATACCAACAACTTGACGTAGAACACAACTGAGTACCGTATCATTTAACCTAACTACATATCTTTTAAGAAGCCAGCCTTCGTTACAATGCTATCATGTTTGAGGTTAAAGATTTGAGAAGGCATGTCACTCGTTGACGTCACAATGTTGCGTTCAGTATTCTGTAATAACGATTACATCTACCAACTACCAGTGCCACCACTGTTTGCGAACAAAGTATAAAACATAAAACGGTATTCATTTCTATTTCCTTAACTCCTTCCCTACAAAGCTCAGTAACACTAACGACTAACACTTTCAAACAGTTTGGATCTAGCTCAGAATGTTGCGTATTAATAGTTTTAGGCCAAGATGCCTAAACGTCTAAACTTCGATAAATGAAAGCATGTTGTATTTATGAGAGTAGAGTCTGGTTTAGGTACATGTAAAACTGATAAGGTTATCAACATGTTGCACTAGAAATTTAAAAAGAAAGACAAAATTCATCGAATACAATTTGTTTTGTTCCAAAATCATAGTTTGATATGCTTAAAACTTTATTTACGGAGGGATCTTTATACTTTTGCACGCTTTAGGTGATTTTAGGATAACTGTCCTGGCCTTAATTCGCCCATTACTCCGTAGTTATTAATTACGCATGTTAAAGCTTTTATTTATTCATCCAATAAAAAGAACAGTTCCACTTTAAATGATTATACAGCCATAAATATACAGCATAGAGTCTACATCGTTTCTAAATAGTAGATTAAAGCAGGCCTTAAGGCACATTCATCTTTACTTTCAACCTGCTTTAAGTGGTATCCTACCTTCATAATTAGAAAAAGACTATTGGATAATGTGCTATTTCTTAACCTCAAGGACTCAAATTTTGTCTGAAGGAATCATCGTTTAACAGAATGTGCATTCTTATGATTTCTTAATGTATCACTACTGCTGCAAACACTGTGGATCTAGATGAGACACCATCTTAATTCACACTGTTTCATCCTTTGGGGGGTATTTCTGAAATGACTTAAATCAACTTAGAGATTTGTTGCAGACTTCAAAATTTGTAGACAACAATTACACAGCTTAACTCTTTACCTGCTGAGTATTTTCGTATATGAAACTCCGCCCCCTGAACATACAGTGTCCCCTCCCTACAGCAGCCTTCCCAACAACGACTCCCTCCTTACAACGACCCTTGGTGCAGTTCCCTAAACAGGACAATTATATGTCTACCGCTTTTACTGCTGCAATATTGTCTGCTTAAAACTGTCGTCTACTGTGTTTTTATGCATTTTTATAAGTGAGCATCTTGATAGAATAAATATAATGACGAGTGACAAACAGCTTAAATCCAGATCAGACGCAGCGTAACTGATCTGGATTCAATCTGTTTGCAAATGTAAGCCAAGTCTTAAGTGTCCCTCCTTATAACGACTCATTCCAAACAACGCACAAACATTTTCCAATAGGTGGTCGTTGTAGAGTGGGAGCACTGTATATTATCTTTCCTAATACATCTGGTATTTACATAAGGAGAATTTCCCCAGGAAAAAGGGCGACCACACATCAGACAGATCCTATAAAGAAGCAGTACATACCCTGATCAGACAGTCCCCTAGGAGCTACATTGTTTTAAAAAGATACTGCTATTAGCGCAAGAGGTTGAACATGCTTAAGGGTGTATCAATGTCATGACTTTATTTTGGTGAACAACAGTTGGCTCTACGGCCATGTAAAATTTACCCCACCCACTTCCTCTTATTTTGTCCTTTTCAAACAGCCCGCTTCAATAAAATCCATTTTAAATGAAAACAAATATGATAATTTGGTTTTGTGTTATTTATTTCCTATCTATGGTAGTATTTCTTCATACAAAAACTAATTTAAGAAAAAAAAGGCACGAAATGTGAAATTTATAAAGCTCTAAATATCATCGATATGGTACTTTTTTGTAAATTTTGTAAGGGGAGATAACTCTTTTTACTTTAATAACTCAAACGTTTCAACACTGACCTTTCAATTTCTTTTCATATTTTGAACTGCCTTAGCATGGGCTTTCATCTGGTAGAATATAAGAAAAAGTTAAATACTAGAACTATTTCATTTTCAAACTTTTTTGCTTTTTTTCATAAAATAAAAAATCTAATAAAATCATGCCCTATACAAAGCATATTTTTGATATTCAAGGATCGATATTGTTCAAACCTGGTGCCTGCTTTGTCTAGATTTGGTTTCTATATGTGAAAATACCACCATAGACATGAAATAAATAATGGAAACCCAAATTATCATGTTTGTTCTGTTTCGAGATAAATTTTACTGAAGCTTGTACCCTGAATGGGTAAAATTTGAGAGAAAAAGTCCAAATTTGACATACCTTTTTCAAATCGCTGTAGCTCAAAAACAAGGACACCACCATATATATTTTTTTCATTTTTTCATTCATCAAAAACAGCTCCTCCAAAAAAACAATGTTAGAAAAAAAGTTAAATACTTTGAAAAATTGGCTTATGACATTGATACACCCTTAAACGTTTAACTCTGTGATTGGTATTGATCCAAACACGGCAAACTGTTTGCAATGATTGTGTAGTTGCTTACTCTTTCTCTTCCAATGGCGCTAAAAGGCGACTTTGCAAAACAGTGTGGATCATGATCAGACACCGCGTAACGTGGCGTCTGATCATGATCCATACTGTTTGATACTCGTTTCAATATTTCTCAATATTTCCTAAATCTTAGTTCTTTAAATTTATCTTTGAAACGATTTTGAAGACGGCACTATTGAAGTAGACGACAAGGAACGATGAAGGGGTAGACACCTCACGCCGAAAAAGTTAGATTTTGATAGGGTTTATATTTATGCTAGATTGTTTTCCGTTCACTGTTCATTTTGCAATTAGTACTGTACGTCATACATGCAGAACTAATAAAAACCTGAGTTTATGAATCACCTATATGGAAATTATTCCGCTCCATCAGGTATTAAATGATTCGACATTTATAGACTGGTATCAAGTTCAGGTTTATCTCATTGACTAAAGAAACTCCAATTCCTGTTTCTTTTAAAGTGTAGTCTATGTTTAAGTTACAAGTTTTGCCAAAAACGACAAACAGTGCGGTCCAAGGTCAGAGTGCTCCTACGTGAGCTCTGTATATGGGTCTACACAATTTGCATATGACAAGTATACTCGTCAGAGGTATGTTGTTTATAATTGTCACTTGGGTTAAATTGGTTAAGCGACCAGTTATTAAAAAATCTCTCGTTGTATAACGAATATGATATTGTCATTTATGTTTTGACTATTAGTCAGTGAAATGCTACACAAGAAAAACTCTCTTAACGACAACTAAATTACTTATATTAGTTCGTGTTTAAGACAGGTAACTGCTTTAAGTAAGGTGAACGTAAAACGTTTGACTTTAATATTGCGTTTAGCTGCCACCTGTCTTTCATAATCAATTATCATTCTTTTAGTGGTTTAACTAGAGAGGTTTTACTAGTGAAACCTCTCTTTTACAATGTACAACCCCTAAATCGTATTTAAATTAACTTGGGTGATTAAGATGGTTCACTGCATAAAGCAAAGTGAGAGTAAAACAGAAAGCTCATTTAGGACCTTCTGTTATAATTCCATCGAGAGGTCGTACTAGAGAATTTGTACTGTATAAGAACAAAAAACCGTTTTTTGTGTGTGTGAGGAGTGTTGTTTAACTGGTTTTGTTGTTGGTTGTTTGTTTGCTTTAGTGATTCATGTCAAATACAGCTCAACCTTTTCCGCTATCATGATTGCGCCGGCTCTAATACTGTCGCTCGCAATGTTATCAAAGTTCAAATCTGAAGCAACTTGACCAAAACGTCGTGGGGAATTACCGATGGTTTGAATCCTGATCAGACGTCGAGTTCCATGGCTTCAATTCAGTATCCAAAGTGTTTGCAACAACATGTATAAATAAGTCTGGCAGTTAAAAAGCTATTCACTAGCTGCATTTTAAAGGGTAAAAAGCAAGAGTCCTGTCTGCCACATCGTTCACCTGGGTAATAAATATCCAACACTTGATATAGTATACGGATTATCCTAAAACCCGGACTGATCTTAACTATTCAGTTATCAGTATAAACATACTACAGTAAAAACTCTCCATTACGAACACTTAAACGGATACTAATTTATTTAATATTTATAAAAGATAGGTGACAGTTTAAATCAAGGTGACAGTAACACAGAAAGCTCCTTTAAGCAGTCACCTGTCGTAATCGCCAATTAATTAATACAATTAAGTGATTTTAAAAGAGAGGTTTTGCTGTGTTTTAATAAATATGAACTATTTCATTGGATAATAAAGTAAGTATTGTTTTCTGGAAAAATTATGACTCATGTCAAAAGGAATCAATAATAAAACAATGTTTGAGTTAGTTTTTACACTCTTTCCGTAAATATACGCTACTAGCAAGATAATGGTTGACACTAAACTGTATTTCCAAGAAGAGACACGCAATAATAAAATAAGACAAGATATAAAAAAGATGAAAACCAAGGTCTTCGATTTGGCTATATTATCTAATAAATAAAATTATCAAAGCCACACACTTTGAAAGTATTTTTTCTTGTAAGGTTTAAAATATATGAATACAATACTTTAATAAACATTATTATTATTATTATTATTAATCATAACTTAAATATTTTACAAGCGAGCTACCAAAATGAAGGATTTGTCAATCTATGAGTCATTCACAAATCAATGCAGAAGTATCGAATTTCTAACGACAATTGGCGTCATAATGTGCTAATTAGTAGATCATGAACTAGTTCCCAAACAGATTCATGAAAGAAATGTATTAGCACTTATATATTAAGACACATACATAATATTGCCATTCCCTATGAGTCACTCTGTGCTGTAATAGTACAGTTTTCCGTTAACCGAGTCTTTCCGCACTGGAAAAAAAGTTCTATCAGCCATTCCAACGAAGCTGAATATACAGGGTTTTAAGACACCTTTAAAGAAGCATGCAACAGTTTGGAGGGAAATGTTCGAATTGGCCATGGGACAAATTTCTTAATAAAAGGCTATTGCTAAGGTTTAAAGTATTTTTGAAGATGAAAAAATCCACTGTAGGAGGGAATGCATTAATATGTTACTTTGTGGCATGTTTATGATAAAATGCGCACTAAGATGATAACTTTTTCTAGGTGGTTGGGTATAAAATGGGGGCAGTTCGGAAACCAGTGGTTTGGGCTAAATAAGCTGGGAATCAGCACCATTTTAAAGGTGGGTGGAGACACATGGAAATTTTGTAAGATTGGTAGGGACGGGCCCTTGTTAAAGTTACATTTTCTTAAAGCAACATGTTCAGAGAGTCAGAGGATACTGTCCATTAAACCATAGGGGTCTTTAAGCACTTTTGAAATTTTCGGAGAAAATGGGCCTTTTGAGGCTTTTAAGTCCTATGT
The DNA here is from genome assembly GCA_922989275.2 of Gari tellinella. Classification (NCBI taxonomy): domain Eukaryota; kingdom Metazoa; phylum Mollusca; class Bivalvia; order Cardiida; family Psammobiidae; genus Gari; species Gari tellinella. The sequence continues at coordinate 89,323,574 of OV277860.1, forward strand.
GTCCGAGACCAAAACAAACCTTAAATTCACCCACAGAACTGTCTGAACATGTGTTTATGTTGAGTTTTTTTGCTGTTTTGTTATGCCTAGGGATATTTTTGCTAAACTAGGGCTGACATTTGTTTCAGGATTGTGTGTGGAAGTCAAACGGAGATAAATAGACGTCGAGGGGTGATCGGCTCGGACAGAATTCAGAAAGAACTAGTTACTGCCTCCTTAACCTTTCACTCTCAATGATGGAATAAAGCGCGTTTGCAAACAGTTTGGGTCCTGATTATAGGCCGCGTAACGCGGCGTCTGATCAGGAGCCAAACTGTTTGACACGCGTTTTGAAGTTAAATCAGTTATACTGACTTAAATCTAACTTTAAAACGATACTGCAGACGACAATATGGCGGTAAGGGGGTAAAGATCGCACGATAAATTCGATGACGAAATGGTCAATGAAAACAGCCTAATGAAAGATAACAAATATTGCAGAGAGCTTTCCGAATTAAACTTTTTTCAGAGTTAAACAAAACCACCTCTCTTAGTTACTAACAGAGTAAGTTTGAACAGCTGCATGCAGACAAATGTATATCAAAGAGAAACAGAAAGCTCTAATTGCCTGTGAATATGTTCTGCCTTAAATTGGAAAACATTATTATTTCCAAAATAAACGTGTTCATGTTAAAACCTCATATCAATAAAGTATTGTTAATTGCATGCAACCACATCAGACTCTGGGTCACCTAATGTCTGTCCATACTTCAACCTGTTCACTGATCATATCAAAAACAAACGTTCACATTTTCCAAAATAATCTACACTGTAATTACCAGCCTTAACTTAAGACTTCAGTGCGAATCACCCGGGGGTACATTTCGACTTACAGATTTCCCATGAAATAATTTATTATTTGACGATTTCATCTTCACGAATTCACGATTTTGATTGCATGGTTTTAAAATTCCAAGAATTTCCGCTCCCAAATTTCCTAATTTCCAAAATTGCTCGATTTCTCTATTTCACAAGTCCACGCCGTTGACATTTGAAAGAACCACAGTTTTTTCGATTTTTTGAAAGAGCACAATTGCTCTTCAAAATATATACACATCGAATTGGAAAGAGTAACGTCCTCCCCATATTATTATCGAACTTTTGTTATAATGTATTTTAAAGTTCGAAAATAATTGTGTTGCCCGTTAATTTTTCCAATTCAATGTGTATATCATGTACTCAGAATTGTATGTCCATTGCAGACAGTTTCAAACTGTTATACTTCATATATCAAGTAACTCTGTATGTAATCAATCTCTCTACTGCTTGCTATTTACAATGTCCATAGAAATGCGTTGTATACATTTACAAAACGTTGCATTTTTCACATTCATAAAATTGCGTTTACTATTTGTTTCAAGTGCAGTGTACCGGTCAGGAGTACCTGTGCCCAATGCAAACAGTGTATCCAAATAGCACAGGGTTCCTACAAGAGCACTTGATCAAGATCTGCAACATTCTTAACCGCTTCACTGCCTTACCCCGAGTACAGTACTTATTTGCAAACAGTTTGGGTCCTGATTAGACGCTGCGTAACGCGGCGTCTGGTCAGAATCCAAACTGTTCGACACTCGTTTCAATATTTCTGAAGTCAAAATACCTAAAAAATGTTGGGTTTTTTGTTGTTGTTTTTTTAAAAAAAGCAGACGACAATTGCTTAAATTTGATGACGTAATGGCAGTGAAGGGGTTAAATATGGTACAGTGGAGAATCTGTTATTCTTTCCCGTTTAAACGCAAACGTACGCAAACGCAAAGCGCTAAAACGAAGAAAAGAACAACTGTTGGACAATTCTGATATTTCATGTTTATCATGGTGGCAAACAGTTTGGAGCCTGATCAGACGCCGGATTTCCCGGCTTCTGATCTGGCTCCAAATTGTTTGCACTGCAAATAATAGTTTTAGCGTAAACGCGTTTATTGGGAAAGAATAACACATTCTCCACTGTAATATGATGTAATAACCCTAAATGATAAAACATGGACCTTAACTTCTGGCAAACTGGCATTGTCCATTTGAAGATTTAGATCCATTGAATTAAGACATTGTAGTCAGCCCATTAACCCTTTCCCTCTCAATGACGTCATAAAGCGTATTTGCAAACAGTTTTAATCCTGAGCAGACGCCGTGTAATGATGCTTTGATCAAGATCAAAAACCGTTTGCCACTTGTTTTGAAATTACGTCAGTTATACTTAAACCTAACTTTGAAACGATATTGAAGACAAACATATTAAAGCAGGCGACTATAAGGCGGTGATTGGATAAAAACTCACGATAAATTTGATCATGAAATGGTTAATGCCTGTCGTCTATAAAAATAGACCATGACACACAGTGTAGACCCTGATGATACGGTACAACTTGCGGCGTGTCATCCGGGTCTGGACTGTTTGCTATTTCAAATGAAATGATCTGATGTACATGTATAGACAACCTGTTCTGTATCTTACGATCACCCTTGTATATCTATAGTGGAGAAAACGTTATTCTTTCCCAATAAACGCGTTTTTATGCTCAAACTTTTATTTCTATTGCAAACAGTTTGGAGCCAGATCAGACGCCAGGTAACCCGGCGTCTGATCAGGCTCCAAACTGTTTGCCAAGAAGATAAATATGAATTATCAGAAGTGTCCAAAAGTTGCACTTTTCTACATTTTAGTGTTTTGCGTTTGCGTTTTGTTTCGTTTAAACGGGAAAGAATAACGTTTTCTCCACTGTATAATGTAAGCACATACGGGCGGTTCATTGCAATATCCATTTAGAAAAGGGTTAAAGGGGCTTATACTCTGGTCTGGTGTCGTTATTATTATCATATTTCACAAGTATTTGTCCTTCCTTTCCTTGTTTTGTCCTCTCCGCGCCTTCAGGATCGATGCGGAGTCAGCCAATAATTTCATCCCCGTATATTCGTATCGTTACGAGAGTCTGAAGCTATTTAAGCCTTTGCAAATAAGGTAGTTTGCTTCTTAGTGATGCTTAGTGGTTATGTCGTGGCGTTTGCCTTGTTGGAACAAGTGAGGAACATTTTGGAAAATACTATTTCTATAAAACTATAGTCTTTTAAGATCAAAATATAGTGTCACAAAAAATTCAACACGTGTTTGTAACAAGAAATAGAACTTTAGTAGAACTTTGACATACTGTTTTAATACTTATTTAAAGAAGATAATATTGAATTGAAAAAAAGCTGATAAAAACGAAGTCAAGAAACAACATAAGTGTTTTCAGAAACGCTAAGGGGAAAGGTTGCAGGGTTTTTCTCTTTTAAGAGTGCAAGGAAGATTTTCAACACGGGGAACTGCGTGGAACCCTACCGTTTGGCCCTGAAACAAGCGGCCCTTCACAATCACATCATGGACAAACAGAACAAACAATACACCGCCCATACTAGGGTGATGGAGAGAGAGGTGTCAAAAACAGTTCGTCCACCTCCAAACCGCGGTGTGGCAAACATCAGGGGAATTGTGGCGGGCATGGAGCCCCAGTCTAGTCGAGGCGCGGCTTATTTGCGCAATACAGCCCGCGCGGTGAAAATTGAGGAGAAGGGAGAGAAAAGGGATTATAGTAAGGCGGAACAGTTCCGAATGAAGAGGCGATGTAGCAGTATAAACATTGATGAAATAAATGACGAGGATATACGGAACTTGGAGGTAAGGAAAAACCAAGCCAAAACAAGTGTGCACTGCGGCACAGCGCGGTTCTTGAGTCTTTAACAATCTGTGTGCTAAGCATGTGTCGTCTGTAGAACGGCCCGTCTGCTACAACTCTATTAGAAGATTTGTATGCTTTTTCAATGAGAAAAATATCACCTCAGAGCTATGCCCTATATCCCTTTCACGATCAAATTATTCAGGACAATTTTACCCCTTCACCGCTTTATTGTCGTTTGCTTCAGTATATTTGTGGAAGACACGTTTCAAAGCTAGATTAAAAGTTGTAGTAGTTATTAAATATCGATAAGAGTGTCAAACAGTTTGGGTCCTGATCAGATGCCGCGTAACGCGGTGTCTGATCAGGACCCAAACTGTTGGCAGAGGCTGTTTTAGGCGTCATTGAGAGTGAAAGGGTTAAGTTCAAATGAGGCACCAATATACTTGACGTTTCATCTTGATGCAAAGTTTTTGCAGTAGATACCTGGGGCCCGTTTTATAAAACTTCGTACGTCAAAATGTTTGTAAGTCAAAACTTAAAAATACATCTAATCCTGTCATGTAACATCTCTTTGGAATCGTCTTTTTCAAAAAAAGAAATAATGATTGAGACTTTTATAATCGGACTAACGACAACATTTGTCCTTCGAAATTTTATAAAACGGGCCTCAGTTTCACAAATCCGTTTGCAGAGTGCACTTATAAATGCCTAGCTTTGTAATTAACAGTGAAGAAAACTATATTATTTCTCGTTTAAACTCAAACGAAACACAAACGCAATCAGGTGTAGAAAATGACAACATATTGACATTTTTTACTATTTATATTAATCTGAGTGACAACAGTTTAAAGCCTGATCAGACATCAGGTTAGCCAATACCAATGAGTTTCACTAAAAATTCATAAACTCTAAATTAATCCATTACCGCATAGCCTGTTTCTAGTTTTGAAGACAGATGGGCACTTAAAGCAAGTTAATACCATGTTATGAGAACCATATTAACTGTTGTTTCACAGTGACCATATCTCATACTTTATACGGACATCTTTCCGAAACAGAAGTAGTTATTTTGAACGCAATACATTATACTACAAGAATACACGTTCTTTGAAACTTTAAAACTTTAGTGAAATAAAAAGTCCACTTCCGTGGACAGCATTAACAATTATACAATAGTAAATATACATACAAATAGGGAGGTCATTTATTGGGAAAGCGCAAATTTATTTGAAATTTTCATAATTGATCTAAAGCCTAAATAAAAAATTATTACTTTTCAATATACAGATGGTACCCGCCGGTAGTGTTATAATGGGGTGGTCGAATGAAGAATATTTAGATTTGAGTTGTGCAAACAGACGACCAATGACTTGACTGATAACTTGACTGATAACTTGACTTTACATTAGAGAAAACATTAATTATTGCATGTAAGGGCTTGTGCTTAACAATTTGGTTTCCTTTGCAAAATGGTTTAGAGTCAGACTAGACGCCCGCCGGGTAACTCAGTGTCTGGCCTAGCGCTTAATAAAGCGTTTGGGTTGAGTCGGAGTGCGTTCTCAAGCATTTGATAGGACAGATTTGAGCCTATTCTCAAATCTGACTCATTAAATGCTTGAGAACGATGTCAGACTCATCTCAAACGCTTTATAAGCGTGTACCCTGGTCTAGCTCCAAACACTTTGGAGGCCGTTTTTCTTCCGCATTGAAATGCAGACGAAACGCAAACGTTTTATTATCAAAACCGAGAAAAGTACAGTTTTTTTTAAATTGTTACTATTTTATTCTAGTCTGAGTGATACCAGACGACTGATCAGGTTCCAAAATGTTTGCAATGGAAATACTAGTTTTAGGGTAAACGCGTTTTGGGGGAGAGAATAACGTCTTCTCCACTGTACCACCTCAGATAGAAATACATAATGAGAATTTTCGAAATGCTGTTATTTTCAACATTTAGTGTCTGAATAGGAAATGATAATGCTTTCCTTGCTGTTTGATATTTGAAACTGATTGCAAACAGATGCAGTTTACAGGACTACCATAAGTTGCTCGTAAAAATCCTAAGATTTCCATATTTTTAAGCGTTGAACCTTTCTCTGCAAAAATCTATAACACTACCAAAATTATGCCAACAGTTTGGATCTAGATCAGACGCCGTATAACGCGGCGTCTGATTTGGACCTAAACTGTTGGACACCCATATAAATGTTTCCTTAGTAAAAAATGCATATAATTCCAAATTTTAAACGTAAGAGCAGAAATCCGAAGATTTCGGAAAAATCCGTAGGTCCGTAGAAATCAAGAAAAAATCGAAGATTTCGGAAAAATCCGGAGTAATGCAACCCTGAGTTTTGGTGGAATTGTCAAAGAAAGATGTAATGATAAACTGGAAAACGTGACTGGTATGGTATGTCCTTGTCTGTTATTGAAAAGCAAAATAACATTAATTAATGCATGGAATATTTCTGGATTCTGCTAAATTATTCTTCTCAGTTTCATTGTGTAACATTTCATAAAAACATCAACATCAATGGTTGTTATCGAGAACAATAATATCTATTTGTGAAATACAATTCAAATGTGAACTATAAAAGACTGTCCATATGTACTTTAGGAAGAATTTACTTACGGGTGCGATAAAATGTAATGAAATAAAAAGACATGTGAAGCGATATATTCAACCAGTTACCTCGATATTCAACCCATTGCTCCATAAACACGCATTTTACACCTCTTATGAGTTCTACAGTAAGGAAAGTAGTCCCCATCTTGATATTCATGAACATAAAAAAAACAGAAAGTATTTCCAATATCGTAGCATAAAGCAGGTTGAACGTTAAGCAGAATGTGCCTTAAGGTAACCTGCTTTAAGTGGCCAATGTTCTTCGCAACAGAAAAAACAGGCTATCAGGTAAATGGTTGGCCTGTCTTCATTGTCTGCCATCTTCGTTGGACATTTCATATCTGTACATTCCCAAAAGAAGGATTTGAAAACATAAAAGTATTGTTAATACTTCACCATCAAGATGTCAGTGGTAAGTCTAGTTTAACCAATCAGTGTTGACGTCGCTTAAAGAATAACTTGGTAACTAATGAGTCGACGTAACTTGCATAATCCCATCAGAGACTACACCGTTTGCTTTACAAATATGCGCTTATTCTGTACAGATTAACACTGAACTGCCATTTGATCGCGAAGATATCAACATAAAATAATTATTCATGTACATGTTTTGTTGCACTTTTTTGTACAGTTCGATATCTCGAACTCGCTAAACCTATTACACCATAAATACCCTTTTTTACGCCTTTAATCTATTCATCCACATAAGTCCTACTCTATCCAGTCATAAATATGTACCATAAGAAATAGTTTCTATATGCTAGCAGATGGTAACTTAGTTGAAAGTAAAGCAGAATGCGCCTTAAGGCGCATTCTGCTTTACTTTCAACCTACTTTAGATGGTCACCTATATTCCATACTAGAAACAGGCCATTGAGTAAAGGGTTAAACTCAAAATAATCGTATCTCTGCAAATGAAGTGCATCACTTCAAGCTCGGTTAAGTCTATCAAAACTTATTTTCAATGTAACACGTGGCTTAGCTTTGAAATACGTATATGCTCGACTTAACCGAGTTTGAGATATTGAAGTGTGACTACATATAATTTGACGCTGTCATGATCATGTCCCTCGGACTTCTCAAGCACCCATCGTATTGCGACGGTCGTGTGATAAATAAAATATTATTGTCATGGTTACAAGAAGAAAGTTATTTTACTCAAACTCGCCTACGACTGTCGTACGACTGACACACGATTGTCCTTCGACTTACACACAACTGTTGCATTAAAGTCGTGGAAAATTTGCAAATTGTCTCAAAAATGGTATATTTCTTGAAAGGTTCGCTCAAAATAACAAGCGTGTTGTGCGTTAATCTTAACCTTGTAGATTTTTAATGTTTTCGGTATTTTAAGAAGTGTATACCACGACAACTCTCATTGGTCCCTCGACTGTCACATGACTGACTAGAGACTGAACGGCGATATGTCGCTTTGCATTTTGTCACTTCCCCATTGTGAAACTATCGTATGTCGTATATCGACGACAAATATTTCATTATTACATTGTGTCGTTTATCGGAGACACCAGGGCTGCCATTTCTCCGGATTTTTCCTAAGTATTCGGATTTTTATCCTAGCAGATCGTATAGGTCGTTTGCAGTTCAAAAAAACACGATAATTTTTAAATATCTTCATAACAAGAAAACGGAGACAAATGGAATTTTGCATAGATTTATGATATACCTATACCAACTCTGACAAAAAAGAAATATTTTTTTCTCTTCGTAATAAAAAAGTTTTATTCATAACTTCTATATAAAGTTTACACTTCTAAGGGACATTTTGCCGAAGGGTGATTTCAAGTTATTCAACAGCCTATCTTTCACGACCCGGCAACGCCTCACCGTTAAGCCATCGCATACCATAGCAGTTTACAACTAACCGAACGAGGCCCTGACTGGGGTACGTTAAACGTATTAACCGACCATACTGTCATTTGCGCACATGTTAGATCCTAATCGGACACCGGAGCCATTTCGTCTCTGAATAGGATCCGAACCATGTGCCACTCATACGAAAGTTTTATCAACAAAACGCAAAATAACTAAATGCGATAAATAGCAGAAGAGACATGTTCATACCAGACGATCTACACCAACTTACCATTATCAAATTTTCAACAGAATGTTTCCATTTCAGTTCGAAAACCTTTATTATTTTATCGCTTAAAGAAAACGTAATGTAAACGTAAGTGCAATACAATTCGAACATTGATACATATTAAGCTCCAGATAAGGGGAGTATTTCCATAACTAAAGCTTTATTTCTGAATTAAGCCCTATGGTGTGACTATTCATTAGAACCGTCTTTCGTCGAGTAGTCACACCATAGGAGTTGGTGCTGAACTGGGTGAGAAAATGTTGGACTTGTTCAAGTTTCTCTCTCTTATATGGAGCTCTGTTATTATGTAGAATTGTTAGAGCTTCGGTTTGAAAAGTAATTGTAATTCTCTTTATTCCTGGTGAAGAGTTCGTGGATTTAGGCATAGTAAAAATGTAATGGATTATGGGGCCTCACAATTAATTGTGCACAACTAAACAACCAATATTAGCACGGGATTTACCTTTCAGACAAAAGCAACTTGCACGGGATTTTACCTGGGGATATTCTCCAATATAAACAAACGTGATCAAGGTAATAGCCAATAACACCCCACGTAATTGACCATTTTCAGCGACACAAAATTTATATAAAACTAAGAAGAAAAGTTTTTAGCTAGACTTTTAAAAATTCTGAATTTCCTTGTCAGAGTTGTTATAGACGCATCATAAGTGTATGCAAAATTCAATTTAAGTACGTCCATTAGTTTTAAAATTATCTAAGATTTATCGTGTTTTTTTGAACTGCAAACGACCTATAGCTTCAAACAAGCTGAAAGTAAAGGCGCATTCTGCTTTACTTTCAACCTGTTTTAAGCAGTCATGTGTCTTCAAAACAAGAAACAGACTATGGGGTAAAGGTACGATTAGTAAAATTGCATCTGAAAATTTGAAAATTTGAAATCTTTGGATTTTTATTATCAACTTAATATGGCAGCCCTGAGACACATATTTTATCATTATATCAAGGGTTGCCGATTTGTGCATGAAACACTGCAAAAAGTGGTAATTGGGGGAGTTTTTTTTTCCCACAAGCTGTAATAAACTTGAAGTCGCGGCATGACTGTAATACTAGTGAAGCGACTTATACAAGCGTATCCTAACAAAGCTACCAAGACAAAATTTCTTACGATCCGTGACCACATTTTTCTGAGCACATACTACTGATGGGAATATCTTCTGTAACAATATGTAACATGCACATAGAACCTGTGACAAGGATTAATTAGAAAGTGAAAGTGAGCCTATACCAATGTTCTTATTTATACAGCGCACAGACTTACTTTTTAGAAAGATTTTGGTATTTTCGCAAAATGAGTATACCACAATGTGCGAGTACGATATATGTTTTACAGAATACCCTAACTATTACGATCACAAAATGAAGACATGTCGATGGTATCAAGGACTGTGCAGCTTTAATCAGTATGAAAGTAAAGTAGAAGGCCCACTTTTGGGACTGTCTGCTTAACTGTCTTCTTGATTGCAGCTACTACCTGTCTAAAACACCAGTGTGCTATGTAGAGTGTAAACTTGTGTAATCATTGAGATTTTACTGTACTGGTTTTGATTTGTTACGATGTAACGTTGCTTTTGCAGCATTTCAGTCAAATCTAATTCCAGACTAATTTTGACCGGTGGCAGACGACAATTGTTCTAGGCGAAAACATTACCCTGCAAACAAAGAGTTAATCTTTCTGACGGCTTATCAAACACTGTGATAGTTTAATATTAAAGCGACTCGCAACCGGATGGTATGTTTGCAAAAATTAAGAAAAAAACAACAATTATGTAGCAATATCGTGTATCAGGCATTAGAAAAAAAATTGATCAGTCTAAATTCACCCTTAAGAAAAGTCTTCAAATCTTCGTTTTTTAGATATTTTCTATCGTTTTATCCGTTGCGTCGAAAGACGCAACTGAAATTGAATACGGGCTCAGACAAACTCGAGCCGAATTACGTACTCTCCATCGCTACACAATGAAGTATGTTAAATCGATTCAATGAATATGGATAGCCCGTGGTCGAGTTGGCTAAGGGGTTGACTTTAATTTTGCTTCTGGCCCCGCATGGAGGGCCAGGGTTCGAATCCCACTAGAGCTCAAATTATTTTTTTGAAGTGCATTTTTAAACAGAATTTCTTATCCTAAACTAAGTCTTTACCCGTTGATATAAGCGTTTGACATAATTCATATATTTCCAAATTACTATTTTTAATGCTAAATCTGGCTGCGAGCCTATCTTCGTGTATATTGCTTGCGTGTGCCTGTTGTGTTAATTTGCTTATTTGTTTATTCGGTCATTGTTGTTGTTTTAATGTTGTTTATTTATTTCGGGGGGTGTTTTTCGTTCTTTTTCAAAACGTTGTCTGCAAATAACTTCAAGTCACATAAAAGAGATATACATTTAGCACAGGAACTCAAAATAAAGCGTCTAATAGCATCGCCTACGTCTTGGCGAACCACAGCATGATTCAAAATAATTTTTGTTTGAAAAGTAAAGATTATTGAGCGTTAACATTTTATTGGATTACTCTGATTATATAAAAGTGAACATTTTCTGAAAGATACAACCTTCCATTGTGTAAACATACACATAAAATTATTATCGGAGAATTTAATCTTCTGTTATACATGTATTCCATTATACATGAAATTTTATTTCCCATTGGATTGTCAACAAAATGAGTCATATACATGTAAGCACTTGAAAGGGATAACATTTAATATTTTCTATAAGTTTAATCCGATTTGTTTGGAATTTACACATAAGGTATATTATAGACATGTGTAGCTTATGTTTGAATAACATTATGTCCCGACTGTTAAATTGGCGTATGTTGTACATGGAGTATGCCGTGTTCCAAATTTCTAAAAAATGACATTACGGGGTTATTGAATGGTACTGCTTGACGTTTACATGAGAAAATTAAACAAGTAACACTTTTGTACATTCTTGTGTTGTCATTATTTACTCTTAGCACGAATTCTGAAATATTCATAGTTTGGACAGTACAGTAGCTTAAAAAGTATGACCATGTGACCAAAACACTTATTTTAAATTTATGACGTCACATCCGCGATACAGTATTTCGTAAAACAAAAATAATTATATATTTTCTTTACTTAAAGTTAGAATAATAAATTAAACTATAATAACACGGATTATTGACCTTTTTATGACATGTTTAAGGGTATCATGTTATCCCAGCCACTTTCTTGAAACTATGGTAGAACAAACGATTTTGCTGCGAAAACCAAACTTTATCTAAGACTCATTTATAAGGACCGACGAATGAAAATACAAATTCAAATCTAGAAAACTTAACTTGTTTAGAGTAGCTGATAGTTCAAATAGATATTAAATGTTTAGAGTCACGTAGTGGGTACATGTGGTAAAATAGTCTTCTAGTTTGGTTGTATATATTGCTGTTATTCAATAGTCACTCATGTTGTTTTAAATAACTTAATGTTATTCAAAAGTACTGTTAATCATATTTCAAATGTCAAACTTATTTCAATCAGCCTTAGCAATACTTGGAAAGTGCGCTCTAAAGTTATTATTACTATCATTATTACACCAGAGTTTTATATCGTTCTTTTCACACAGGGGTTGTGCGTTCAAAGGCGTTTCACATGAAATTACACAAATGTATCTACGTGCAAAGCGAGAAAAGACAAACAACTACATTTAGGTCTAAAAAAACTATGATACCTTATTGATTTAGATGGAAACAAATTCCGAACAAGGGAAATTCTTTGAATCTAATAAGCAAGATTATAAAAAAATTAAAACTTTATCACCAGCCTGCAAAAATATACAAATATACATGTTTCAAATACAGCGCAGTTGCTTCGCGCATTCAAGAAGGATATCAGTCAATATCTAAAATCATATCTTGCTTGCATAACAGTAAAGCAGAAATTCTCAAATTCATTTTAACAAATTTACTATGAATGTTTCACTGAAAAGATGATCTTTCAGAATAAAATCAGACCATCTAATGAAAAGTTATCAATCAATTATCAGTATATTTTTACTTTTCGAATGCCCCTCGTACATGCATGTAATCAATATTTAATAATAAGAAAGTTATGTGTACCGACGAATACTGGAGCCATGTAAACCTTGGAAATCTGTAGACTCCTAAAGCAAGTCTTGCAAGTAGAACTTCACGGCATACTATACATGTATGCACTAATTATCAGTATTCATTAACTTAGAAGATTCGGGCTGAAAGCAGTCAATTTAAATGCATATCATGGTTAAATTCTCGCCTATGTTTTTACAAAACAATATCCTTATAACGCTTAGAGTGCCGAGCAGGACTTAACTAACATTAGCAAACAGTTTGAACCCAGATCAGACGCCGCGTATCGCGGCGTCTAATCTGGGTTCAAACTGTTTGATACTCGTCTTTATGTTTTTTTCTGTCAAAATTCAATAGCTAACTTTGAAGTCGTAGCAGTAATAATAAGAGATGGCAATTTTAAGCAGACGAAATTGCAGCAGAGAAATAGGAGTTTACACCTTGGGTCCTTTACTTTGCTGTGGAATCATCTGCTTAAATCTTTGGAAGTTCTATTTCCGCTAGTTTTGACAACATAATAATAAATTTGACATGTTCTCTGATTTACTTCCATTCTACCGTATCTACCTGTATGGATTCTAAGATTATGACCTGAAATACGTAATTTCGTTAACGCTGTGCGAAGTTTTCTTGGTGCAATTGTATCGAGAACAGTTTCAATGCCAAACTGTATCTTGATACTTCTATACAGGCTTAAAAACGCTACTCTCATTTAAATTCCGATGCCATTCTTGCAAAAATTTATATATTACGCGTTGCTTAAAAACTATTAGAAACTCTTTCACGTTAATGTTAATTCTATTGTACCATACATATAAGAATACATATTTCTCTAGCAAAGCTTTAACATTGTTTAACCAGTTTCAACTTTTACTTTGTTGTGTGTATACCATTGAATTATCAACAATAGTTCTGGTTAAACTATTTTCTGAGTAACAAACTTTAAACCAATATTCCACAACCCGAACGTATCTGTTTATATAGATATGAATCGAGGTAACGTTGGGCTGAGCGTTGAGGTTGACACACGTGTCTATTGGAAACATTCACAGTTTGTCTCAATGTTTCATTTGTCATAACAACCAAGCACACAACTCTTATCATCAACTCTTCCAATGGCCATCACCACTTCACTGACGTGTTCAACCAGTTTAGATCCAGAGTAACTCGGCATCTGATCAGGATTCAACCTGAAACACGTGCGGTTGAATTTTCCTGACAAATGCGAAATTTTGTAGTTTAAAAATAATGCAGACGGCATATTTAAAGCACACAGTGTTGCAGCTGAAGGGCGAAGAGGGTTGCATTCATGTCCGATGTTTTATATTATTTTTACAGAGCTGTTTGTTACACCATTGACGCAATATTTGTCAGTAGTTATTGTCCTTGACAATGTTTATTAGTAAAGATTAACCGGCACCATTCACCGATCGATCATCGACGAATTACGACTTTTCATTGATTTATATTAAATAGTGTCGTTAAATACTATAGTAAGCAAGATACAGTACTCCCTCCTCTTAACCCTTTCCCCAATAGAAGCGACTTTTAGCGTGTTTAATTTATTCCTCCGCTGAGGAAAATAGTTCCAGTTTATACCCTCATGAACAATTACCATTACAAATTTTTTACATAGCCTAGCAGATTTAAGCTTAAAGCAGGCTGAAAGTAAAGCAGAATGTGCCTTAAGGCACATTCTGCTTTACTTTCAACCTGCTTTAAGTGGTCACCTGTCTTCAAAACTATAAACAGGCTATGAGGTAAAGGGTTAACGGTCATCCGAACAACAGCTCTCTCCTTACAACAACACGTGCCGCCGTTACCTAAACAAGTTTGAAACAATCTCAAAATAATGACGCGTGGCAAATAGTTTGAATCCAGATCAGATGCCGCGTGACGCGGCGTCTAATATTGATTCTAGCTGTTTACAATTGTAAGTCAAATTGTGCTAACCTCTCTCAGGGCTGCCATTTCTCCGGATTTTTCCTACATCTTCGGATTTTTTCCCTAGTACATGGTAGCTTAAAGCAGGCTAAAAGTATTTTTTTTCTGCTTTACTTCCAGTCTGCTTTAAGTAGTCACACTGTCAACAAAACTAGAAACAGGCGATTGGGTGAAGGTACGATTCGTAAAATCGCACTTGAAAATTGTAAATTTGGAAATCTTAGGATTTTTTATGTCAACTTATGGCAGCCCTGCTCTCTAGTGGTATTTCATACATGATTAGTAAGGCGGACAACAGAGTCCATTCAATGAATTTGTCACGTATACATGTACTATATAAGAAATCCTTAGTATCATGTAACAAGAAACATGTCTGTCTTCACGTTACTTAATAAAGTATTTGAATCTTAGTTTAAACATATTTATTTTAAATACTTACTTGCATTTTACAAACATACAATAAAGTTTAGGATTGAACGAAAGCAGAACTAGTTTATTGTGTTTCTTTCCTTGCACCGTTGGATATATACATATTATGCTCTGTCTATAGCTATACTATAATATATCGTATAGATTCTTATATCAATGTAAAATAAGTAATCATTTCGGTGCTGCCTCTCTTCAACGACACTCGGTAAAACGATATAAGGTTTGCCTAAGTACATGCTGCTGACTAATGTAGGACAAACGTTATGCAGATAATATTACTAGAGTAATACAGAATTCTATATCTCACAACCCGCCATATGTCAAGAGACTCCCATATATTTTGAGTGTCGCTCAAGAAATCTTGAATCTTGAAACTTGAATCTTGAATCGAAAGGTATTAATTTTCCCTCCCACATGCCTTCGAACAACACACACAATATATGTCTCCCATTGGGTGTTGTTGTAGAAAGAGAGAGAGAGCCCTGTACAACCAAAGAGAATTTCATAAATTAAAATAGCTTGTTTTTATTTCTAGTTTGCTGATTTCGAATTGTGACATTAAGACAATGGGGTGGGAATTATTTATCGATAACTTGGGGAAATTCGTCCACAACTGATCTAATTCCAAACTGTTTACAGTGGAGATAAGATTTTTAGCATAAACGCATTTATTAGCAAATAATAACACCATCTTCTCCGTACGTCAGCGTATAGAGACACCATATAGCCGGAAGTGCATCCATGGTATAGTTCTTCCCTAGAATAATCATCAGTATTTTGCATCAAAATAGCATTTCCTCGTGGAAAAATTGGTGGTTTATGCTTTTGAAATAATACATTGGTGCCAGATAGGGAACAGTTCTGATTTATAGACGTGGTTTATGGAGGAATTATGTTGATTGATGTAACATGCTCCCTAATTAAGCCGATGTCTGTCATATCTTGACTAGCAGAACACCTGCCCTGTCACTGAAATCATGAGATTGTTTATATAGCACACATCAAATGCTTTTTTCTGCATCCACTGCGTATAAATGTATGAATTAATAGAAGAATTGTTTACCTTGAAAATTGCACAAGTTATGTGAATCATTTACGAGAGTTGAGGTGGTGCCTAGTGCCGTATAGAACAGCTGAAGAATAATATTAAATTTATCATTGATTTAATAGCTATGACCTGAATATGTTCCATCTAAATCAATCTTATGCTAATCCTTTCACCGTCAACTTTATCATGAGTTTTTTACCCCTTCGCAGATTTAAGGCTGTATAAATTACGTAATTTCAAAACAAGTGTCAAACTTTTCGGGCGCACCTTTTAGTCTCATTGACAATGACAGGGTTAATGCTCATAGTTTCTTAATGCAGGCTAAAACAAACATGCAGAAAACTCCTGTTTTCTGTATTAGTTTTATCCTGCATTAACTTGCCTTTGAGAATAAAAGGTTTAATTCAAGATAAAAGTAAGACAGAAAGTTCTCTTTTGTCTTATTTTTATCCCGAATAAGGTAGTTGTCGGGCTTTTGTGGTTAACCTTTTTCCAAAGAGTGATCGGGTTAGAGAAATTGTAAAGAAATATCAACTGAAATGAAGATGTCAAACTGAGTGGCAAACAGTTTGGCAATCCAGCGTCTGATCTGGCTCCAAACTGTTTGTACCTAAGCTAGCTCCAAACCGTTTGCACCAGATTATAGTTCTTGGAGTTCAAACTCGTTTATTGCGAAAGAATACCATTTTACCCCCCCCCCCCCCCCCCCCCCCCCCAGTAGACGAGGGGCATGCCAATAAGCACGTCCAGAATCAGAAATCGACATCCTCTAGCTATATTTAGACCGTCAAAGTATCCCACATAATCCGTCGGTATTCAAAACTATTTACATGCAAATGTGGTTTCGCTTTTTTCGGCAGCCAGAGACAATGTTGTATCGAAATTTGTGTTTCAATGATACAGCAAAACTTGTTATTAGGCACTATCGTAGAGAAGAAATATTGGATATTTTGTATTACAAGCTGCGCCTTAGTGCAGGACGATAGTAAAGCAGACATTTGATTTGGCAGTATGTTGCTTAATCTTCTATCTATATTAAGTAATCATATGTCTTAATAGATCGCTATGGTTATTAATTGAATGGGCGGCTGGATATAAGCAAGGTTGTACCCGCTTATATTAGAATATAAATGAAGTTGTTTCACAATGCCCAACGACGGAATGTCTTTTCTTTCATTATTCTCATATGTGGCTTGTTCCGCAATCATAGTTCACTGATTCGCCCCCGCTGTATCAACCAAAATATTCATGAATAAAGCAAATTATTCAATGACTTTAATTTCAACCCTTGATTTACGGATGGGAGAGAAAGAAATCTGGCCCATCAAATATACATACATGTAAAACTTCTCTATTTCGACCTCTCAAACGAAGGTTAATTGATTTATAAAAGAAGACAGGAAGTAGATTAAGCAAGGTGAACAGAAAACAGAAAGCTCCTTTTGGAGCTTTCTGTTTTACAATTAACTTGCTTTAAGCAGCCATCTGCTATAAACACCTGATAGTAACAACAATTTAGTAGTCGCAATAGAAAGGTTTTACTGCACATGAACGAGCCATTATCGTTTCAAGCGCGACTTTATTCATGTTTGAATTAAACTTCAAGCAAACTTAGTGCCATACAATGTGTGAAATGACAAATCTTTTAACCCTTAAATCGCCAAACTTAAACGTCTGAATTTTACCCTTTCACCAACAAAATATCGTCGGCTAAGAGTTGTCGGATACAAATGCAAAATTCAATTCTTTAAAAGTTTTGGATGAAGAAATACTGATACGATTCCCAACAGTTTTTATCCTGATCAGACGCCGCGTTATATGGAATATGATCTGTATCCAAACTGTTTGCAAAGTCGACTGGAGTGGCTTTTTGGTGAGGTAATTAACCCCTTCACTGTCTTACCCCGAGCAAAACAGTTATTTTCAAACAGTTTGGATCCTGATCAGGATTCAAACTGTTTGACACTCATTTCAATATTTCTTCAGTCAAAATAGCAAAATTAAAAAAAAAAAAAAGATGCAGACGACAATTGTTTAAAATTGATGACGTCACGGCAGTGAAGGGGTTAAGTTTCATCCCTTGATTCACAGCTGGTAGAGAAGTGTCTTGCACTTCTTATATACAGTGTGCCCTCTCTACAACAACACTCCCAACAACGACTCCCTCCTAACAACAATCCTTGCAGCAGTTACCTAAACAGGACAAATATGTCTAACGCCTTTACTACTGCAATACCGTCTGCTTAAAACTGCATCTGCTGTTTTTCTAAAAATTACCTATAAGTGGATATTTTGACAGAATAAATATAATGACGAGTTAAAGAAGCTTAAATCCAGATCAGACGCCATACCACGAGGCGTCTGATCTAGATTCAAGCTTTTTACAATGTAAGTATATCCCCCCATTTACGACTCCCTCCAAAAACGCACACACTCTTTGTCTTCTTATGGGTGTTGATGTAGAGAGGGATCACTGTACATGTAAATAATTATCTTGACCATTTTCGTTTCAAGCAACATTTCACTGGCATATGCATGCATCCATATCAGACGCCGAGTAATTCGGTGTCTCGTCTTTATCCAAACTATTTGACATCTTTACTATTGTAATATCATACAATGTATGGACTTTTTGACGAGCGATATCTTGGCAAGACCAGTGTCAAAACATAACGACGTATTAACTTGCGTTTTATCGTGTATTGTTAACTTGGAGATGCGTTTTAGCATATATCGTTTCATTGAAGATGGATTGGGAAGTTGCAATTGGTAGACACTTGTTCTACTGTAACACTGTAGTTGCCAAAATAGTGTCGATTCCAAAACAAACACCCACTTTTATTTCTCGAATTTACATTTTATGTTGTTATAACTGTGAACTCGTCGATATGGGTGAAAAAGAATTTTGATCATGATCAGACGCATGGTTTACGTTTTGTAAATACATTTTACCAACGTCATTGAGAATCAATAGTAATGGAGTTGATATCACATAGCTAGAATTTATGGTCCGCACGATTTTGTATGAATTGAGTTTTGCTCTTGAAAAAAAACCACCAATTATTATTGTTTTGCAAACACTGTGGACCTAATATCAACCAATTTTGATTTGCGGAATATTTAACCTTCATTTATAGTACAGAAAACCCCTCTGTTACGACCTTTAAAAAGAAGGCTAATTAATAGTATGCAAGACAGATGACAGCTTAAAGCAAAAAAAACCGTTCACCTTATTTAACGCTTAACCCCATAGCCTGTTTCTAGTTTTGAAAATAAGTGACTACTTAAAGCAGGTTGAAAGTCAAGCAGAATACGCCATAAGGCGCATTCTGCTTGACTTTCAGCCTGCTTTAAGCTACTACCTGCTTTAATAAAGAAAATATTCCTTATGATACATATTCATGACTGTATAAATTGAAACTATTTTCTTCAGCGGAGGAGTAAACTGAATGCGCTAAAAGACGCTTCTCTTGGGGGAAATGGATAAGAAACCATCTGGCGTTAACACATACGTATTAATGAACACAATGTATTGGTCCTAATATATGGGTTTTACTGTAGTTTAACGTTCATGTATTTACAGGAGAACTTGCGGAATCTCGATGGCATCTCCAGCCCTTCAGGACTTGGCAATACGACCTCCATAGTGTTCTCCCTCAGAAACACAGTCGGCTGTCTAGTGAATGCTCTCAAAGTGTTTGAGGTACCAGTTCACGTCTTATAACCCATTACTCAATATTGAATATATGTAACAACTAAAAGCAGGTTGAAAGTAAAGCAGAATGCGCCTTATGGCGCATTCTGCTTTACTTTCAGCCTGCTTTAAGCTAGTATCTACAAGAATATAGAAAATACTTCTCCTGGTAGACATATATGATTGTATAATTTGGAACTAATTTCTACAGTAGAAGAATAATTTAGAGGCGTAAAAAGGAGTATTTATGGGGCAATGAAAATACATATTAAATGCCGAAGAAGGTTTTCCTTCCCGTTCAATAGAAACCAAATGCACGCAAATGATAGTAGTTTGACAAATCCTAGGGTTTATTTTTATCTGACTGACAATCAACTTGGAGCCTGGTCCGACGTCGGGTTATCCGACGTCTTATCTGGCTCGAAACGGTTTGCAATGGAAATAACCGTTTTAGCACAATGTTGTCTTTATAAGTCGATTTGCAAACAGTTGGATCATGGTCAGAGGCCGAGTAGCGCTGCGTTTGATCAGGATCCAAACTGTTTGGCACTCGCATACTTTTTTCATCCAAAACTTCAAAGGAATGAATTTCGAAAAATAGATTCGCTGATTGTTAAATGTGGCGATGAAATGATTAAGCGAACGTGAGTCATAGAATCTGGAATGTTTTCACCGTTGCTCTTTTCCCAGGACAACAATATCAACGTAGTGCACATAGAGTCGAGAAAAAGTCAGAAGAATGACTCAATGTATGACATATATGTAGACCTGGAGACGGACAATATACGACTGCAGGAGCTGATCAAGCGTCTTAAGAAACAGGTGGCCAATATCAGCCTCAATGACTGCCCCATACCACAATCCCCGGCTTCTCTAAATATGGCCATGGATCCCAGAGGTAAGACATCTACTGCCTTAAATCTTTCTGGCATATCATGTTTGAGTTTTGAAGACAGGTGGTTGCTTAAAGTAGATTGAAAGTAACGCAGAAAGCTCATGGGGAACTTTTCTGCTTTACCTTCTGTCTGTTTTAAGCAGCGACATATCTTACACGCTGAAAAAAGCTTTATTTAAAAGATCAAAGCACAATGCAGGTATCTCTCCAATAGTACGTATGTACAGTTATATACGTTAATCAGTTACGTGTAAGTTTGTGTGAGTAATACAAGCATTGAAGGGTTATCAAACTATAGTTAGCTCTAAGAGTCTATATGAAGTTCAAATAAATTAGTCACAGCCGCGATAGTTCTTCAATGGTTTATGCGAGTACATATACAAATAGTTAACCCCCAGTGCGTATGAACAAAATAAAAGTTACTTACAATCTAATAAATTTTCCTAAAATTTGTTCCAATACTAGTATTGCGGTTAAAGACTGAACAATGCGGTCAACCCCCAGGGCTAGTATGAATAGAAATATATAACATCTCAGTAATATTAGCTGTCAGCTCTGTTATAGTTTATGTGAACAGTAATATAAGAAAACCACACCACTGTCAGCTCTCTTATAGTTTATGTGAACAGTAGAATAAGAAAAGCACACTCTTGCCACCTCTCTTATAGTTTATGTGAACAGTAATTTAAGAAAAGCACACAATTGTCTTCTCGTATAGTTTATGTGAACAGTAATATAAGAAAGCACACCATTGTCATCTCTCATAGTTTATGTGAACAGTAGTAAAAGAAAAGCACACCATTAGCAGCTCTCTTATAGTTTATGTGAACAGTAATATAAGAAAATCTTCCATTTATCATCGCTTTTATAGTTTATGTGAACAGTAAGTCAGTGACATAAGAAAAGTACACCATTGATATCTCTTTTATAGTTAACGTGAACAGTTATGTAAGAAAATCATACCATTTGTTAGCTCTCTGATAGTTTATGTGAACAACACAACATAGCCAGCTTACTTCTTGACGATGCGAAGAGTGATATAAGAAAAGTCGCACTTCAAAATAAGAAACAGGCTATGGGGAAATGGGTTAAATAAGTACACCATTATCAGCTCTCGTATAGTTTATTTGAACAGCTAATTAGAAAAGTATACCAGTCTCACCCCTCTTATAGTTTATGTGAACAGTAAGTCAGTAACATAAGAAAAGAACACCATTGATATCTCTTTTATAGTTAATGTGAACAGTTATGTAAGAAAACATACCATTTGTCAGTTCTCTGATAGTTTATGTGAACAACACAACATAGCTAACTTCTAGTTAATGTGAACAATGATATAAGAAAAGCACGCAATTGTCAGCTCTCGTATAGTTGATGTGAACAGTAATATAAGAAAAGCACGCAATTGTCAGCTCTCGTATAGTTGATGTGAACAGTAATATAAGAAAAGCACGCAATTGTCAGCTCTCGTATAGTTGATGTGAACAGTAATATAAGAAAAGCACACACTTGTCAGCTCTCGTATAGTTTATGTGAACAGCAATATAAGATAATTATACCATTGTCAGCTCTCTTATATATAGTTTATTTGAACAGCACAATATAGTCAGTTATCTTATAGTTCATGTGACCAGTTATATAAGAAAAGCACAACATTTCCAGCTCTCTTATAGTTTCTGTGAGCAATAAGTCAGTAACTTAAGAAAAGTACACCATTGATAGCTCAGTCAACTTTTTTTTTGTAAAAGTTGTACATGAAAAGCACATCATTGTGAACTCTCCCAAAAGTTTGTAGAAAGTAATATAGGAAAACGTATCAGTGTACGAGTAATTTCTCACACAATGTGTATGACCAGTAATATCGGAAACACACCATTGCAACCACTCCTAAAGTTTGCGTGTCAACAGTACAAGAAAGCACAACGTCTATTATAGGAAAGCGCATCATTGTAAACTGCCACAATGTATGTATACAAGTCATAAAGGAAAACATACCATTGTTAATGGGAAAGTAATATAGAAAAACACACAATTGCAAAATAAAGTTTGTTTGAACTGGAATATGTAAACTATTCTAAACTTTGTATAAACAGTAATTTATACGAAAAACTCACGAATTACATCTTTGGAAGAGTTTGTTTGAACAAGGTTACAAGTAATGTATCCAAGTTTCCATTGGTTGGTATGATCATTACCGTTCGAGATAAGATTTATTAAACTGAGCATTTCAAACCTGTTCGCCTTTAACATTGTCTCCTGACTCTCAACTATATCCTATACAAATAATACTCATTAGAATCGTATATTTAAGGCAATTTTTACAATAGTCAAATGATAGTGCAAAGCTAAGAAATAAGGATATTACTCGTAGTATTAATAAACATGTATATAATTTGATCGCCATTCGTGTTGTGTTGACCTGCAAGGTAAGAACTCTTTTCAGGCAACCTCCTGCCTCTTCATTATCTTCCACACCATGACTATGACCACATTAAACCCATTACCCCATAGCCTGTTTCTAATTTTGAAGATATTTGACCATTTAAAGTAGGTTGAAAGTAAAGCAGAATGCGCCTTAAGGCGTATTCTGCTTTACTTTCAGCCTTCTTTAAGATACCATTAGTTAGGGTATAGAAAATACTTCTTATGATACATATTCTTGACTGTATAAATTTGAACTATTTACATCAATGGAGGAATAGATAAAATGCGTAAAAATGCACATTTATAGGGTAAACGGTTAAATGGTTTAAACATCCTTTATCAATCATACAGCTGTTAAAATGTTTTTCAGACACTCTTGCGCTCGCTCCATGGTTTCCACAGAAGGTGTCGGACCTGGATAGAACATCTAACCGAGTACTTATGTACGGAACAGAACTCGACGCAGATCATCCGGTTGGTTTCAAATGCTCAATTTTATTATCTAAAACACACCTGAAACTACCTATGGACAATTTTAATTTACATTTAATTTTTCGCGTTATTAACAATACTTAGATGTTTATTTGCGACCTAGATGTTGAATGTTTCTTATATACATGTATATATATTTTGTAGTGAAAGCAATCAGTAATTATTGACAGCATGATTGATAAGGCGCCATCTCACTGCAAAATCATCTCCCCACCCACTCATCACTACCAAGCCCGACAAGTCTCATCGGGAACCAAACTGGTTATCATGTATATAGATTAGTATTCATTCAAAACGTACAAAATCGTTTGATAAATATGAATAAACAACATTTTAAACAGGTTTGTGACCTTGGTATTAAATCTTGGAGAACTAGCAGAGAAGTATTTGATTATTAAAACCATTGTAAATAATTTATTCAAACTGCGTATTTACATAATTATAACATTATCTAGCCGGGTAATCATATGCTACTTTCTTTCAGGGTTTTACTGATAAAGTCTACCGGCAAAGGAGGATGTTATTTGCAAGTATCGCCATGAACTATAAACAGTAAGTTAGTACGAGAGGCGTTCTTTTAATGTTGTCAACGGGTTTTCAAGACGTATTATTAAGACCAACTCAGTATAATAATAATTCACCCACTTCAACTCTTCAAGCAATCCTCTTTTAACTAAAAGACCTATTATATTGTTGCACACAGTAATACAGCAAGTATATAGCTGCATCTACTTGATCTTTAAATAACATTTGAAAGACAGCACGAAATTAAACAAAATTTCGAGCCATTTTTCAGAATCGCATTCCCGCGCAATTATCACAATACCTACATGTTTCTTACCTGTCACAAGGCATGGAGCCTGGTGCAGTGGAGTTACTCTCTTCTGTTTGAACGAAACGCATTCCAATAGAATGTAGACACTGACTGTTTTCTGTAAATCTTTTTTTTTCTGCCTTTCACGTGTACACTTTGTTTTTGTAAAGAACGATATAATCGTAACTAGGTGGTCAATCGGATAAGATAGGTTGCATCTTAACCCTTTCACTCGCAATAACGTCATAAAGCGCATTTGCCACTTGTTTGGAAATATTGTTAGTTATACTGCCTTAAACGATATTGCAGACAACCATATTGAAATAGATGACAATATGGCGGTGAAGGGGTAAAAACCTCACGTTAGCTTTAAACATAAAAGGGTCAAAACAAACGTGTAACAGAAGTCCCGTTTTCCAGCTGGTACCGATCGTGTTTTTCTGTTTAACCCAACCCCCATAGAAGCGCCTTTTAGCGCATTCACTTTATTCCTCCGCTGAAGAAAATAGTTCAAATTTAAACAGTTATGAATATGTTTCATAAGGTATATTTTCTTAATTCAGGCCGGTAGTAGCTTAAAGCAGGCTGAACGTAAAGCAGAATGCGCCTTAAGACGCATTCTGCTTTACTTTCAACCTGCTTTAAGTAGTCAATTATTTTTAAAACTAGAAACGGGTAAATGGTTAAATGAGTGGTCCAAGTATTCAAAATTCCGTACCTAAAGTTCCGCTCTTGGTTGGCGTCTTGTTATTATAGCCATGTTAATGTACCGACCTTAAACCACATCAATATCTAACATTTTCCAGGAAAGAGTTTTTTATTTGTATTTTGAATGAAAGTATTTTGTAAGCAAATCTATCGTTACAGAAATTGTTTCTTCGGTTTGTTTTTCTTAAATGTAAAATATTTCGTTTCAGCGGTCAGCCAATACCCCGGGTAGATTACACAGCTGAGGAGAGGAGAACTTGGTACGAGTTATGTCCCCCTATACTTTCTAAACTATTAACGTAATTTATGTATCTTTAAAAATAAACACCGGCTTTGTACTTACTTGACCGATTACCCCCATATACCCTTTTACGCATTAAATTATGTCCTGCACTGTTTTTAATATTGTAATATATTGTTAAAAATATTCCCAAATGGTACAATATGGACTAGATTTGACTGATATCTGAAAATGTCCATTTGAATGTTTAGGGGTGATAAATGAGTTAACGCAAGGCAAAAGAAAGCAGGAAGCTTCTACAAACTTTTCTGCTTGAAAACTTTAAATTTCCAAAGTTCTCAAAGGCCGCTTAAGACAAGCTTGAATGCTTATTATAACGACTTTAGTTTAAAATAATAATATTTTACACAATGCAGGGGCGAAGTATTCGGCCAGTTAATGAAGTTGTATCCAACCCATGCTTGTCGGGAGTATCTGAGGAATCTTCCACTCCTACGAGAACATTGTGGTTACAGGTAGATATGTTGTGTAGCTCACTCCCTTGTTGTTACAGTTTTCAATTTAAACAATAGCTCCGCTAAATACCTTTTTAGAGACACCTTAACCCTTTATCCCAAACTCTGTTTCTAGTTTTGAGCATAGGTAATCGCTTAAAGCATACTGAAAGTAAAGCAGAACGCGCCTGAGGGCACATTCTGCTTTACTTTCCGTCTGCTTTAAGCTAAATCTGCTAGGATTTAGAAAATAAATATTACTTATTATATATGTTCATGGCTGTATGAATTGAACCTATTTTCTTCAATGGGGGAATAAATTCTGAAATGCGCTAAAAGGAGTTTCTATATGGGTAAAGGGTTTAATAAAAAAAAATAGTTTGCTTATATGTAGCTAAAGTCTTATTTCTCCCAATCAAACGCCTCAAATGCAGACAGTAGCAACAGTACACCCTGTGTTGCTTCATTATGGTCTGTCTTAGAATGTAGATCGCCATTGTTTATCTAAACATGAACACATAGGGAGAGATCATTGCAATGTCCAGCCATAGACGGGTTAAGCCATGTCTTCCTTTAAGTGTACTGTGCAAGGAATGGCTTGTTTTACCACAGTGGCTATAACTGAATGGGAGCGTGCGATCCTGAACTAACATTTCAAGACATTATTGATCCCGATCAGTCACGGCGTAGAAAATGTCTGATCTGGAAAATAAACGGTTGTACAGTCATGAATATAGACCATAAGAAAGATTGTATTTATACTAGCAGATGGTTTTAAGCAATCTGAAAGTAAAACAGAATGCGCCTTAAAGCTATCTTGAAAAGTAGAAACAGGCTAAAGAGTAAGGTGTTTAAGCAGTGAACAGGAAAAAGGCTAACAAGTGTGGCTTGAATCAGCCACGTATTTCAAACATCGAAAACATTATTTTTTTAAATAATCGTAATGAAAGAACACATTTTTAATGATTATCTAAACTCATATACGGTATATCCTATATGGTAGAATGGGTCAGAAATTGTTCTTTTCCAGGAAATGCGTTTGTGTATAAAACCTTATGACCCTTAAAATCAGGTTGGGGCAAATCCGGCGCCGGATAAACCGGGGTCTAATAAGGTTCCAATACGTTTGCTCCGCAGATAGAAATACACTTTATATTTCTAAGAAGTCCGAATCTTGATTTAATAAAGATTCGGACTCTCTTTATGTAATTATTTTGCATTTCGCACTTCCTTTAGTTTAAACTGGAAAGAACCACGTCTTCTCCGCTGTATATGTGATGGAACGAATGTCCATGTTATGATTGAATATATTTCAGGCAAGACAATATACCACAATTAGAAGATATATCTGAATTTCTGAAAGGTAGGTTAAGTTGTTTATGTATTTTAGCTGTACTTTTTTTATAGCATACGTTAAACAGTTGGCATTAAGACTAAGGACCCGTTTCATTAAACATCGTACACAAATATTGTCGTAAGTAATATATAAAAGTCTTAATTATTATTTGTTTCTCCATCTAATCCTGTCTTGTGACATCTTTTTGGAATCGTCTTTTCAAGACGATTACAAAGAGATGTCACAAGACAAATATGATAGAGAACTCAGAAATTAAATACATTTTAAAGTTTTGACTTACGATCGTTTTCGTCGTACGAAGTTTTATGAAACGAGTCCCAGACATCGTGTGAATTGACGTCTGATCTTGATCTAAACAGTTTGAAAATAAACAGTTAAGTTACGTGTTATGTAATTGGTTAGGTAATATACAACTATTTACTTAATAAACAAACATGTCATACATTGGATAATAGATATTAACTCATTCAACGCAGACACTTCAGACGGACATTAAAAGTTCAAGCTTAAACCAGTCCAATTTTGATTATTTAGGATAGTTATAACATTATAAGTATTTGCAAAATGAAATACTGTGCATACTCTTATCAGAGGTCCCCTAAAGGAACTTTCTGGTGGATAACTCTTCACAGGTACAATGTACGTAAATGACGAGTGTACTCGTCACTTGCATTCTATGGGTTTATATCCTTGTAGAAGTCGATTAACTAGCATATCTATTTATTGAATAACTGACGACAATATTTGATATTCAGTATATTTTCTAAATAAAAAACAAAACAACTACGAGCCCAGCAAAATGTTCCATCTAAAAGGGTCCAGGATCTGCAGGTTCTAGATTATACTCTGTATTGTATATGTATTTATAACCAGGCATGCATATAAAACACGCATTTCAATACAGCATTACATATACAATGCAATTCAGGTTTGATTTAGAACAGACCACAGAGTATTGACTTCTGACAATAATTCAAAGTGCTTTACAATCGCTTTGATATATGTAAATTTTAAGGAAGGCTTAAACCGTGCTTTTAACTAGTTCTCGTACGACACTTTCACGTCCCTGCAACGATTGTGAGGGGGTATTGTTTTCCTTTTCTGTTAGTAGGTACGTAAGCACATACGACATCTATGTTTAACTTTGCATTGAACTACATTTCTGTGGTTAAGCCTTTCGTTGGCGGAGCGTGTGTATGCTTAACAAAAATTAGAGTTAACTTTCCACAATACCTGTTTGCATACGTGCATCCTGTACAAGGACAAACGAGTGTAGGTTACTTCTCTGTTATATGAAGCCCCATCGTTGCCCTACCTCGATTTTCTAGGTCCTCTCAGTTTGCAAAGGTTTAAAAAAAAAAAACGATTGATGATTTTGTCCTCTTCTAACATGACTCGTGTTGTATATTATTAATGTTGTGTGTGGACCAAATTGAAAATTGGATTTTGATACTTAATAAGTAATCCACATGAAATAAAGTCGGTATTATTATACTATTATTATTATAATTATCATTATTAGTATCAGTATTATTAGTTGCAAACAGTTTGGATTCTAACCAGACGCCGCGTAGTGTGACACAGATGTCAAATAGTTTTAATCCCCATCAGACGCCGCGTGACGTGGTGTCTGATCAGGATGCAAACTGTTTGCACAGTTGTATATTGGTTCCATTGTCAGTGAAAGAGTTAACCATCACCCTGCTTGACGCAAATATATATGTGCAAACAGTTTGGAACCAGATCAGATAAGATGACAGACAGGGTCCGATCTATTTGAATTTATATTTGTGAGTCAACGAATACTTAAAAACTGAATATGAAACCTTTGCAGGTCATTATGAAAGCAGACGATAGTTAAGCTAACTACATGTATTTTCAAAGCAGACGACAATGCAGCAGGCGAGTGATGGGGAAGGCGTAGCTCATTATCAGCAACTCTTTTCAGAATAAAGTTTAACAACCTCCACGCCAGTAACAAAAGAATGACCTTTATTATAAATGTCAACATAATACGCCATGCATCACGTAATGAAGACTCGCCAAACCAATAGAATAAACATTGCCTTATTGACCCCGATCCTTCAGAGCACCCAACTTGTCGTCTGCATGGCAACTGAGCGATCCAATATTCCACGTTTTGAGATTCTATATATGCTTAAATCTGAACCTGACCTGGCACAAAACTTTTTGGGGTCTGGTCTAGATGCAAATCGTTAGTAAAAAAGCAAATCTAATGGTGGCTTATTAATGAAAGTTTATAAATACAGTTGAACCGAGATAGGTCGAATTCACCCGTAAATCGTACAGTTGAACTATGATAACTCGTGTTCGTTTTAGACGAACGTACCCATATCCATATATCAAAGTTAAAAAGTGGGTAAACCACGTTTCATCTCTAGCATGCTGCATTGTCGTCTGATAAAATAATGATATCGTCTGCAAAAAAAGTAGATCTGATAATTTGTTATCTTTGTTTAGCTTGAGAAACTATTCATATGAGTTGTAAACAGTTTTCATCCAGGTCAGACGCCGCGTTACGCGACATCTGATCTGGATCAAAGCTGTTTGCAAATATTACCCAAGACGCGCTTAGCACAATACGGAATAACTTTGAAATACGTGTAAATTCGACTTGAGCGAGTCTAGTTGTGGATGTTCGACTGTATTCTTTTGGAGAAATGATATTGTCAAATCGTGACAGATCGCAGCGCCGCGTTATTAAATACACAAACCGGAAATGGAACTTCAAATTATGAGATTTGATAAGTAAATATACGGGTATTTTCGAATGATACTACTCCGTTATGTAAATGTTCCAGACGTAATATTCAGAAGCCCATTCCAATCATCGTTTAAGCATGATTCTGCTATTTAAACGTCTGCTTCGAAATTGTCGTTTGATAGATACTTTGAATTTAGTTTCTTGTTATGTTTAGCATACAAACAAAATGTGTCAAACGGTTTTGACCTAGATCGGAAGCCCGGTAACTTTTTGTTAAATTTTAATCTCAACTGTTTTGCAAATGTAAAATCTAGACTCATTAAGTGCGGAAAGGATTAAATGAATAAATATATGACAGTTATACATCATTTTATTAACGGAAATAGCTATTCTTATTTGTCAATTTAATCAAAGCAAACTTTCCTGGAAAATTACTATTGATGTTGTTTCATTCATTGAAACATTCGTTGTTTGAACATTGCTGTTTGAAATTCTAAATGTAAGCATAGTATCTCTTCCCTATAACAACTACCTCCGAACAACACACACAATTTTTGCCTCACATTGGGTGAGAGAGCACTGTTTATTAATTGAGATTATTGGTAAAGGTACAGATCAAAACAGTAACTCGATGTTTGACTTGAATCCAAACAGTTTGCAATCACAACAAAGTCGTATTTAGCAGGAAATGAATTGCTCTTTTTTTGTTAAGACAGAATTTCTATTTTCTATTTCAGCAAGAACGGGTTTTGTTCTGAGACCAGTGGCCGGGTACCTGTCATCACGTGACTTCCTGGCTGGCCTGGCGTTCCGAGTGTTCCACTGCACACAGTACATAAGACACGGGTCCGATCCTCTGTACACGCCGGAACCGTAAGTCATCCTATAAAAACTCTCGAATGCTCTCAAACCGATACTTACAAATTGGGTGAGGCATTCGTACAGTGGCGAAGATATGATAGTATTTTCTGTTTAAATGAAACGACACTCAAACACATTGCAGTAAAATTGAGAACATTACAGCTTCATAAAAATTATGACGATTTATTTTTTATCTGAGGTGCAAACAGTTTTGAGCCTGATCAGATACTCGTTTCAATGTTTCTTCAGTCAAACGTTCGACTAGGCGGACTTGTTTTATTCAGTGAACGTATTTTGAAGAGAGGAACCAGACGGACATACTAACATACGGATGATTAACTGACGCTTGTGCTGAAACAATAGTGTTCATTGAAAACAGTTTGTTTTTAGTTTCGTTTTATTTACCCTTTCACTCTCAATGGCGTCATAAATCGCATTTGCAAACAGTTTTGATCATGATTAGACGAACTCTAACTTTGAAACGACATTGCAGACAATAATTTTAAAGCCGACGACAATATGACAATGAAGGGGTAAAAACCTCATGATAAAATTGATCACAGAAGTGTTAACGTAGTTGCCATACTTTGTTGCAGAGATTGTTGCCATGAGCTCCTTGGACACATGCCACTGCTGGCCGATCCCAGTTTTGCCCAGTTCTCGCAGGAAATAGGCCTAGCCTCTCTCGGCGCTTCCGAGGAAGAGGTGGCCAAACTAGCGACGGTACTTGACTCAGTATTCATTACCTTAACCCTTTACCTGATAGTCTATTTCTAGAAATGAAAATAGGTTACTACTTAAAGCAGGTTGAAAGTAAAGCAGAATGCGCTTAAGGCGCATTCTGCTTTACTTTCAGCCTGCTTTAAGCTATCCCGTGCTAGAATATATTGAAAAATTTCCCTATAATATATATTCATGACTGATTAAATTGGAACTATTTTCTTCAGCGGAGGAATAAATCAGATTCGCTAAAAGTCGCTTCTATGGGGTAAAGGGATAATGTAGTACAATTAACAACGTCAACCCTAGTGACTTAGAAACGGTGCCCTTTGATATTCAAACAGTGTAGAGCCAGATTAGAGGGTTCATGCATGAGTCTTCTAATCAGGTTCTACAATGTTTGTCATTTAGCAATGTTGTAAAAAATATATGCTTTCCATAAATAATAAAAATTGACTAGAATCAATTAGAAATTGAAACTTTCCAACTGAAATATCAGGAACAGATGAGATATAAGCTGATGCATCCAGAATATATATAATATTAGACTAATTGACCGCTTTAAGCCTGTAGAACTTATGCCAAGAATGCCATTTCTCCGGATTTTTCCGAAATCTTCGGATTTATATCCTTGCAGAGGGTAGCTTAAAGCAGTCTGAAAGTAAAGCAGAATGCGCCTTAATGCGCATTCTGCTTTACTTTCAACCTATTTTTAGTAGTCAACTAATGGTAGCCTTGTTATGCCTATACCACAAAAAGACAAGAAAATACGAAAATGCTTTGATCTTAATCACACGTTGTTTTAATAATATCATCATATTTATAAATTTCATTTATATTGCAAATTCATAGATATATCAAATATGCCAATTTTAACCAATATCAAATAAGTAAGATAGTACTTTTCACAGAAAATCGATAGGCCCGCCTACCTTTGTTAACAACACTATATTAAATGTAAATCAATAAAATCTCTCTTTTACCACCACTTACTACGTGTTGATCATAAGTTGTTCACGACATGTGGATGCTTAAAGCAAGGTGAACGTAAAGAATACTGTTTCTTTAGGAACCCTCAGCTTTACGTTCACATTGTTTTAAGTTGTCACCTGTCTTTATTATGCAGTTACTTGGCCTTTCTTTCAGTAGTCGTAATAGAGACATTTTGCTGTACAGTAAAACCTCTCTATAACGGCCACTAAATTGTCTTAAAAATTAAGTGTTAAGAACAGGTGACTGCTTAAAGCAAGGTGACAGTAAAACAGAAAGCTCCTGTAGGACTTTTCTGTTTTACTATCATCTTGCTTTAAGCTGCCACCTGTCTTTTATACAAACAATTAGCCTTATTTTAGTGGTTGTTATAGACAGATTTTACTGTATATATAAAATGTCAACACTGTTTATATCTTCATATTACAGTGCTATTTCTTTTCGGTTGAGTTCGGACTTTGCAAGCAAGACGGCGAACTTCGGGTATATGGTGCCGGTCTACTGTCGTCGATCAGTGAATTACGGGTATGTAAGTTAACTAGATCTTACAAGTAATTTTCAAGCGTTATTCACCTTTAATAGCTACTGTATGTAGCTTTACCTTTTCAAGTTTAATTTAAGTTAGTGTCAAATAGTTTCGATCCAGATCAGATCCCGCAATAGTGCCTAACAAACAAATTCCTTCATGTACAAGTTATAAATTGTAAAATTGCATATCAGGATATACACTGTTAGCATGATATGACAAGTGTACTACAGTCGAACTTCGATATCTCGATGACAAAGTCGGATTTGTCAATCATACCCGTATTTCAAAGTTAAAATGTGGCTAGGTCACGTTTTAACTTTCAAAAACGGGTATGTTCGATTTAACCGAGCATGAAATAAAGCAGTTCATATGTCGAACTGTCGGATAGTTCGAGTTAAGGGAGTTGGAGATTATAAATAACGAGTATATTGTCTCCATGGTTCAATATGTTAACACCGGATTGACTGTACTTTATTGTTCGGCAGCACGCCCTTACTTGTGACGCCAAGATTCTGCCGTTTGAGCCCCTGACCACGTGTCAGCAGGAGTGTCTCATCACCACCTTTCAGGACGTCTATTTCTACACGAAAAGCTTCGAAGACGCCAAGGAACAAATGAGGTGAGTTGCTTAGAAACTGTTTTTGCCACGTGTCATGTCAAAGAAGAAAAAAAGATCTAGTACAACACTTAATACATTCAGGGTCCAAGGTTATAAAGCTTTTCCGTTGATTCTAAAGTCGTTCTCAAGCATGTGATAGGTCAGATTTGAGCCTAGGCTCAAATCTAACCAATCAAATGCTTGAGAACACACTCAGACTCAGCTCAAACACTTTATAACCTTGGACAAAGGTATAATTATGTCAAATTGACATACATGTAGTCTATTACAGTGCATATATATGTACATCTGTGTGCATCAAACAAAATAATATCACATTGCGGTGTCTTCTATTCGTGGTAATAGACTACATAGGTTTGACCTACATCACAGTATATTCCATGCTGTTAATAAGATGATTTAGGTTTGATTTACATGACGTCACAATATCATTTATGTGCTGTAATTGGCGATAGGGGCGATATAGGTTTGACTTATTCATTGTCGTGCTTA
Source organism: Gari tellinella (assembly GCA_922989275.2). Classification (NCBI taxonomy): domain Eukaryota; kingdom Metazoa; phylum Mollusca; class Bivalvia; order Cardiida; family Psammobiidae; genus Gari; species Gari tellinella. Next base: position 89,357,556 of record OV277860.1, read on the forward strand.
CCGTTTAACCCTTTCATCGTCAAATTGAGTACTTTCGTAAACGAAAAAAAGCTAAAATGGGTCGTCTGCAATCATACATTAATGCCTGAATTTACGTTACGCGGCATATGATTTGGATTCAAACAAATTACAAAGTCGTCGTATGACCGTTGAAAGTTTTAAATAACCAAACAGGCCAAAATTAGTTAATGTTTTATAATTTTGTAGCAGACAATATTATAGAATATTAATTGAATGTAAGATTGTCTAATGCATGTTGATTTACATATCCATTTAATTTTTAGATCTAAAATTATTTAAAGATCTGACGAATTTTTGTTTGATTAATTTGGGGTTTAAAGTATATTTGTCATAAAATTCTTATAGTACTTTTTTCGCTCTATTAAAAACAATAAAGATTTTTTTTTAAATGGAATTAAGATGGCATCAAATTATCAATTTTTTTGGATCATGCATTTCTTTGATTAAGATCCCTAGAGGCCTAAATATTAGAAAATTGGATAAACATAGTCAAAGGTTTGTTTGGCTCTATTCTATTCTTTGACGATTCATGAAGCTTTTTCAAGAAACCGTTTATACTGGACAAATATTGCTTATGTTTAATCCATATTAGAGGTTGTTAACACGAATAATGTGCACCCTAAAAAGGAACACCCATAATCGCATTACTGTATCTGTGTATAATTGTACATTCAAACGCAACAAAGTGAGAATTCACCAAAAAAATTAAATCCATTGAATTCTATATTGTTATATTCGTAGAGAAGTTATTCGTTGATAAAAAATAATGTTTTACCCTTCAATGTTCAATTGTACCCATTGTTATATCTCTTAGAACATTTAAATGTAGAATTCAATAGAATTGTTAATTTTGGTGAAATCTCAGAAATTTCACATTTTGATAATTTCCCCGGCTTTCCCTTACAGGACTTGAATATGTGAGAATGTTTTAGAATCCGTAAAATAAACCTTTGGATAAAACATCTAAAATTTGGTTTAAATCAAACAAAAAGTTGGAAGTTATGTGATGAGATGTGATAGGGTCAATGCATTGGTACCTATGGAGATTTTACCCTTGGTGCTTAGCAAACTTGGAACAGTATATAAACGGACACACGCATTTAACATTATGCATACGTATTATGCAACGAAAGACACGTAAAACATCAATACAGAGGTTGTCACTGTTTTCTTTTACTATGTACAGTAAAGAATACTTTAATTTTTCCCTATAGATATGTTTTCATGCTTAAAACAAATTATGTATATTCCAAACAGCTTTGAGCCAGATCTGACTACGGGTAACCAAGTGACTGTCCATTCCATTTACTGCTATATTACATCAATCGCATATAATTTTCATGACATTACCATATTTATAGTTTAATATATTGTGTTTGCATCAAGTTTCGTTTAACTAGCAAAGGATACAAACATAGTCCACTGTTTATATTTGTACTTTGCAGGAATTTTGCCAGCACCATTAAACGGCCGTTCGCAGTTCGCTACAACCCGTATACTCAGTCTGTGGATGTCCTTGACAACACGCGCTGTATTGCTTACCTGGTGAGCGAGGTCAAGGGTGAGCTGTGCATCGTCAGCGACGCCTTGCGGCGAGTCCAACAATTAGAGAAGGCTAAGTTCAAAACGACTGAAAAGACTATCGATGAAAGTTAAATTGACTTGAAGTTCCAGAAAGTAATTATACTAGAGACTCTCCAGCAGATATTGTGCAAAGAAAAAACATTTAACTGATTTTAATCGTTGAAAGAAACATGGGAGCACTTTTACAATTGGTCCGCCACCAAAAAAGTAATTTTTGTGGCAAGATTAATGTCACAAGAAATTGCCAGATTAATGTCACAATAAATGGCCAGGTTAATGTAACAAGAGATGGCCAGATCTTAACGAAAATACCAAAAAGACCTGCGGAAAGATTCTTAAGTTTACCCTAAACCTAACCCTAGTTTTTTGGTGGCGGACCAATTGTAAACCCTAGCCGAAACATTAAAACTTCAAAACAGTATAAATCGCCACTGAATGAAATATCTTGGCGGTCTTTAAAGACATGTAAGTTCTTGAAATGGGACAGAAATAATGCCGAATGCTATTATTGGAGTATTCTGCATAACTGTTGCCTCCAGATTAAGTACAAATGTATCTACATGTCATCAGCACCTTCACTGCCCTACCCTGAGTACAATAGGTATTTGCAAACAGTTTGGACCCTGAGCAGACATTACGTAAACTTATTTAGAACACCCGTGTCAAAGTCTGCACCGTTTGTCATTTGGCAATATATTGTAATAAAACAGTTTTGAAAAGTCAAAAGATACACAAGACTTGTTTGTAATTTGGGACCGTATACTTAAAGTTGCAGGGATGAAAGTTAACACAATTTGACTGAACTGTACATAGGTCATTATGGTCCTATCCCAAGTTTCGAAGATTTTCGAATAATTGAAATAAGCGCAGGTTCCGGTCATAGATATCTTAGAATATGTTATTTAAAGATGTCTGTGGTTCTGGTATTTGGTCGGAGTCTGCACCTTTTCAATAGATGATGTAAGATAAGGATCTGGTTGAAAATGGCTCACGTATGGTCAAAATAAATTGTTTGAAGGTTGAGGACCTCTAATAAAATCGGACAAAACCGTAACTCTACGTGCAGAGATCGGCCATTTTCGTGAACTGTCGGCTTATTACATGTAGCATAGTTCGGAACGAGGCGACAGTTGACAAGTATGACCGATCGCTCTCTGTATAGTTTCCGATATTGACCAACATAGACCCGATCTCATTAGTGGTCCTCGTCCTTAACCATTTCACTCTCAGTGCTTCAGTATTGTTGTATGTAAGACAAGTTTCAAAGTTATATTTAAGGTTGTATAACTAAATAAATATCGATAAGAGTGTCAAACAGTTTGGGTCCAGATCAGACGCCCGTCTGATCAGGACCCAAACTGTTTGCAAAGGCGCTGTATGGCGTCAGTGAGAGTGAAATGGTTTTAGCTAGGAAAAAAGAATGATTGCGTGCTAAAATGTTATATCTGTCACTGATGTATTTAATGCTCTAACTGTTAATCATTTTGTTATATTTATTTGTAAAGGAATAAATGATTCATTCAATATGAGACATGACGGGAAATGGCCCTTTCACAGTCAAAATCAGTGTAGACCCATATAATCAGCTTTAACACACATTTTGCAATTTATCAGGATATAAATGATATACACATTTCGATTATCACAGTCAATTGTTCTTTTCATGATAATCGGGTTTCGCTATCTACATTGCTTTAACTGTCCGAATTCTCCAATTCCCCGTTGCCTCGTGTGCATTTAGCATAGCTGACGAGTAAATGAGACGGACATACATGCGTACATGTAGAAAGACAGACAGACTGACGGACAAGGATAGATAGAGAGATATCTTTATTTCCTTCACGAAGAAGAGCTCTGACATAGTGCATATATATGCGAGAGAGAGAGTGGAGGAAGAGAGTTTAGCTTATTTCAGAAAACGCCGTATATGTTGCTGGCAACATACAAAACTTCACAATACATGTATGTACAGCATGGAAGAATGAAATATAAAGACAAAACATGTAGGACTAGTATTTTCGTTGCCTCTTGTGTGTTGCTTTCTTGTCAATCCTGTCTTTAACACCTGTGTATATAACTGTGTATTATATGTAAATGGAATAAATAAATATATGTGGATCAAGAAATAGTTGGTTGCTGTACATGTTACTCAGGTGAAAGACTGTATTTTGAAACTTGTCCGTCCATATCCGCAGTGCTCCTCACTGTTGACCACGAACCTTAAATCAAGTTAACATTGGTAAGTATTCGATGTCGAAAATTGACCGGATATGCCATAAATAAAGCAGATATCCGCCTTAAACATCTGATATTTAACACAGTTTAGTGGTCGTAATAGAGGATTTACCGCATAACCCTCGGGTATAATTCCAATTCAAGGGTTTACAATATCTACAGTGGAGAAGACGTTATTCTTTCCTGTTTTAAAGACATTTCCTAAGTCCTTGGACTACCCCCTTCATTGTTCTCGATAGGCGTGCAAGTAACTGTAAAGCAGCAGCAAAGTGTACACAGACAATGTCATCAATCTCAAGTTGTCTAGAGAGGCCCTGACATACTCACACTCAAGGGGGTTTTCAATGGGTTTTACTGATCAAACTATAAAATATAAGGCGTGGGCCTCACATGAGACACTTAAATGATTCACAGTAATACAGGTATGCACGATAATCATGAACTTTATCAGGGAATTGGCTGTATTATCACCGAAAGTAGGTCAGGAAATGTCTTTAAACGCAATGCAATTAAATGCAGAAAATAACAATATTTTATATTTCTCGCCACTCATATTAATCTGAACGGCAAACAATTTGGAGCCTGATCAGACGCCGGGTTCAGAAGTGTAACGCTGATAACACATTCTCGCTTTTGGTGAACATACCCGTATTTCAAAGTTAAAACGTGGCTGAGCCGTGTTTTAATTTTGAAATATAGGTATGTTTGAACTAAAGCGAGTTCAAATTATCTCGTTTCGACTGCGACTCGAATGGACAACTTTCTTTATCCGCTTGAATCATAGTTAAACCTGCTTATATCTTTTTGACAGCCTTATCCTGCACATCAACACTTAGTCCATTCACTACATGACTCCGAGTGCACTAATTATTTGCAAATAGTTCGGATCTTTATCAGATACCGTGTAACGCAGTGTCGTATCAGGATTCAAACTCTTTGACACTCATTTAAATACTTCTTAACCCTTTCCCCCGATACAAGCGCCTTTTAGCGAATATCATTTTTTCCTCCGCTGAAGAAAATAGTTCCAATTTAATCAGTCATTAATATATATTATATGGAATATTTTTTATACCTTAACACATTAAAGCTTAAAGTAGGCTGAAAGTGAAGCAGAATGCGCCTTAAGGCGCATTCTGCTTTACTTTCAACCTGCTTTAAGTAGTCACTTATCTTCAGTTCTAGAAATAGGCTATCAGGTAAAGGGTTAAGTCAAATACCAATACATGTACTTTTAAAATTAAGAAACAAAAGCAGACGACACTGTCGATGGTTTAAAATTGATGACGTCATGGCAGAGAATGAGTTAACTGCTGTTTTTATTTGTCTGTGCACATACAGTGGGGAAAACGTTATTCTTTCCCAATAAACGCGTTTACGCTAAAACTATTATTTGCAGTGCAAACAGTTTGGAGCCAGATCAGACGCCGGGTAACCCGGCGTCTGATCAGGCTCCAAACTGTTTGCCACCAAGATAAACATGAATTATCAGAATTGTCCAAAAGTTGTATTTTTCTACGTTTTAGTGCTTTGCGTTTGCGTACGTTTGCGTTTAAACGGGAAAGAATAACAGATTCTCCACTGTAACTGTTCTGTAGAGGGCGTTGAACCAGATGAATACGCATATACTTAACACACGTATTGACAAGACCATTCACACTGACATCTGTAGACAGTCATGATCCTGATCCGATGCCGATTTATTCGGCGTCTGGTCAGGATCTAAACTGTTTGACATGTATATGTTTCTTCATTGCCAAAATGATTAAAACCCTAAATTTGATAATAACAAAGACGACACTTTGAAGCAGACAATACCATGACAGGAAAATGGTTAACTGTTAGCCGGTAAGATGGGAAGACAAATTGTTGCAATTTCGGCGATATTAGACGATTAGAATGCGGAATTCGTTTGCAAATCACCGAAATTAGTGTGTACGCAATATGATCACATAATGGAAACTCCTTAACCATTTCGTAGGTCATCGAACCATACTCTAATGGCAGTGTTGCTTTTATTTAATTGACATGTCTCCTACTACCATATCTCTGGATACACCCATTCAGTCCTGAAACGCTTAACCCTTTCCCAAATAAAAGCGCTTTTTAGCACATTTAATTAATTCCTCCATTGAAGAAAATAGTTGTTCATATTTATACAGTCATGAATATGTATAATAAGAAATATGTTCTATATCATAGCAGATGGTAGCTTAAAGCAGGCTGAAAGTAAAACAGAATGTGCCTTAAGGCACATTCTGCTTTACTTTCAACCTGCTTTAAGTAGTCAACTATGTTCAATTCATACTAGAAACAGGCAATGGAGTTATGGGTTAATGGGGAATTTTTATTTCAAATTATGTCTGGTGAGCCAAACTCGGAATACATTATAAGAGGTCGGAAACCCTAGTTAATAAATCATATAAATGGGTATTTTAAAATTAGACGATTTACATAGGGTCTTTTGGATCCTAGCGGCGAGCATATTTTACAGTATACGTGTTAAGTGTACACTCATCCTATGTTAACAGCGTACACGCTATTCAGAGAGCCCAGACATGGGTGCTTGTCGCTGCTTGTCATTTTGAAAATTATTGTTCAGATTTCGAAACAGTCAAAATGGACTATGCTCAATTGGAATTGTCCATTTGAAGTTTCCGGTGTCAAAGACAAACTTACATATCTTAACTTTTTTAATAATAATGAACTCTTGTGGGTTATTATGTTCCTTTGTGGATAATTTTTGTTGCCAAAACATGAACCAATCTACTTAGAATTCTGGTTAAATTAGCAAATAGTAACAACCAAGATCAGAGAGCTCCTGTAGGAACCCTCTGATCAAGGTATACACTGTTTGCATATGTAATGAGTATATTTTAAATAGGTCAATGACATTAAAAGAGTTAATCAAAGTTTTAAGGAGTAAGAGAACATGGCAGATACAGATGTAATGCCGCAACGAAGAAGAGAAAGTGAAAATAAGATATTGCCATCAGATGGACTGCATATAAAATTGCTGTTTTATACTTCAAAATGATGTTTTTCAGCACATATGAAAACTCTGAAATTGGAAACATAAGACATGGAAAAAATCACAAGAAATTGGAAACTGATATTTTATTGTCATAAATATAACTCGAAAACATATCACCAGAAGAAAAGAAAAAAAATATCGAAACATTGCAAACATTGTCGAACCAGATCTGTCACCACGTTTGAAACTGTGGTCTAATCAGGGTCAATACTGTGTGTCCATGTTGGAGTCAATAAAATTATATTGTTTCCTTCTAAACCCACACCAAACACTGTTCCTAAAGGTGATGGTGGTCCAGATCTACACTGCTTGCTTTCCAGGTTCCTCTTAATAATAGTTTAATTTATACAGTCAAATCTGAGATAACCTGCCAATGTTTATAGAAACTTTTCAGGCTCATTCTACATATTTTTTCAGTGATTAAGTAGTCATTTGCCCTCAAAGCTATAAACAGGTTATAGGGTAACAGGTTAAACACTATAAGCAATCTGTAAATGAAAGATTTAATGCAGAATAAAAGTAATATAACTCTTCCAGCATCAAATTCAATGGCTGTTCTTTAAGCAGGCTGGCAGTAAACAGAAATAACCTTTAGGGAGTTTTCTGCTTTACTTTCAGTTCGCTTTAGGCAGATCATTTTCTGGATGCAGGAAAAGTACCCTATGGCTCTTTAAGCCTTTACCCCATAGCTTCTTTCTATTATTGAAGATAGGGTGACCACATAAAGCAGGTTGAAAGTAAAGCAGAATGCGCCTTATGGCGCATTCTGCTTTACTTTCAGCATGCTTTAAGCTACCATCTGCTAGAATGTAGGAACTTTTTCTCATGATGTATATTCATGACTGTATAAATTGGAACTAATTTGATCAATGAATGAATAAATTAAAGGCGTAAAAATGTGTATTTATGGGATAATGGGTTAAATTTTCATTATTTCATTATCAGGACAGTATACATGTAGAAGGCACTAATGATTTCTTATGGAGGTAAATGGTCGTTCAACACAGATTTGACTGTATAATGCAATTGTCACTCACCACTCTACATAACATTAACTGAAAAAGCATAATTGGTTGTATGAAGGACAGGTGACAGCTTAAAGCAAGGTGAAAGTAAAACAGAAAGCTCCTTTAGGAGCTTTCTGTTTTACTTTCACCTTGCTTTTAGCAGTCACCTGCTCAAAATACCAAATAATTAAGATTATTTAGTGGTTGCAATAGAGAGTTATACCTGTATACTTCTTTGCTCTCAATATCTAACATGACAACAACATAGGGCCATTGCACAAGGATTACACATCACATATTGCTGAACACTAAACACATACACCACTGTATGTTTCTGATTGTCCTAATAACATTTGTTTTTCGTAACAATTAAAAAGCTCTTTTCTCAAAAGAACACAACATAAAATCATAAGAAGTAACGAAACTAAATGAAAATTAATCTTTCTATGCCGAGAACCAGTATATCAGTATAAATTCTGTTTACTTCACAACCAGTCTAGACCACTATCTAAAGGCTCCTATAGGAAACCTCTGATCATGGTCTGCACGGTTTGTTTTACCGTTATGTTTCTGAAACCTTGTCTAAAACCAATGTAACTCTTTCAACATCATGGACCTGTTTAAAATACACTCATTACATTAGCAAACAGTGTCTACCCAGGTCTACACTGTTTGCTAGATTAGAGTAATATTTCTTGAACTACCCAGAACTCCAAGTAGACTAGTTCATGGTTTGGTATTAAACTAAAACGATCCTAAAGGGAACCTAATAACCCACAAGAGTAACTTAGTGTTGAAAGAGTTAAAAATCAACATACACTTGTAATGTTTTCAAAGTGGAATAGTCCATTTAAAAATTCAGCATAGAAAGGTTTAACCTATTAACCCATTTATGCCAAGTGGATTCTTTCATGTTTTATAGTGGATTAGTCCTTTTCTTAGTAAAGGGATGCCTGGTCAAAATTTTCATTTTCATTTCGTTTTATATTGAAATTTCTATCAGCAAACAGTGTAGACTCTGATCAGGTGTCTGATCAGAGTCTACACTGTTTGCCTATGTCCCACATATGGGATCGTGGACACAAATGGGTTAAGTATTCAAATGACACTCAAAATCAACCTCAACAATTTCTGTTGACAATATCTCAGCAAACTTAATAAATTGTGAATGTAAAAAAAATGATACAGGAAAATAACCATTGAAAATAATATAAAAACTATTCAAATGCATTATTTTGTTTGTTTATGATAACATAGATTACACAAGCTCAATATCACAGAAAAGAAGGTTGCTTAACCCTTAGCCTGCCACTCACGACTATAGCTCCATATGCAAACAGCTTGGATCCGGATGAGACGCCGAGTAACTCGGCGTCTCATCCGGATCCAAGCTGTTTGACACTCGGGCAACATTTTCAGCAATTTTGAGCAACTTTGAAGCACTTTGAAACTTGAAGCAGACGAGAAATATAGCAGACGACAATTTATTTGGCGGGCTAAGGGTTAATAGCGCTTCTATAGGGGAAAGGATTAAGTGGTCACTTGTCATCAAAGCTAGAAATAGACTATGGAGTAAAGGGTTGAAACAAAGGTATGCCTTCATTTGAGTGGGTTGTGATATCAAAGTTTTTTCTTAATTTTCATACATAATGACGGTTGACATATCTTGCTCCTTTAAGGTCAAGAAGATGATAAACAATACTTTTTTCAATAACTGAAAATCTCCCTATTCCTACTCTAACAAAACTATGCTTAAGATTGGACTGTTGACTCTTTCAACACTAAGTAAATCTTGATGGTAACTCTGGATACCCCTGTGGATCTTTTTAATTACCAAAGAATGTTGGGTAGTTTATTAATGCTGCTTTAAAATTAGCAAACAGTGTAGACCCAGATCAGAGGTCTCCTATAGGAGCCATCTGATCTGGGTACACACTGTTTGCAAATGTAATGAGTATATTTAAAAAATCCATGGTGTTGAAAGAGTTAATCTGATACAACATAAATGCATTTTCATAAAATAAAATGCCAGTCCTGGACACCTGAACCATTATGATGAGAAGGTAAACTATCCATTTATATAGATGAGCTGTGTCATGAGAGATTGCACTGCAAACAGTGTAGACCCACAGGGATCCAGATACGGGGGAGTAAATTGAACAAATCTGACATTAGCTCACTCATTTGAACACCAAGCCCTATGGTGTTACTACTCATTAGAACTGTCTCCTCGAGACAGTTCTAATGAGTAGTGACACCATAGCGTTTAAAGCAGAAATAAATATTTAAGTTTTTTAAATACTCTCCCTATCTGAAGCCCTAGAACCAGATCAGCTTTAGTCACAGGTGCAGTATCTAGTTAGGGTAAACACTGCCACTCACCAGTATCTACAACACAGTAGAACCTCTCTATTACCCCCACTAAATTGTGTTAATTATAAGATATTACCTGCAGTTGACTGCTTAAAGCAAGGTGGATGTAAAAAAAAGACTCCTTAATGAGCTCTCTATTTTAATGTCACCTTGCTTTAAGCTGTCACCTGTCTTTTTCATTCAATTAGCCTTCTTTTTTGATGTCGTCATAGACTAAAGAGGGGTTTCATATTATTCAACTTTTAGGAGACATTGATCAGGCATTGTAAATAAAGGCTATGCTAGATCTGTATTGCAATGCAATCAGTCTGGTTCGCTCAAGGCAGGGAACAAATGTGTGAGCAACAAGATGAACATAACAACAATCTTTGGGTAAACTAAAACTAAGATGACCACTCAATGAAAACTAAATTGTAAAACTTGAAGCATTTAACTTCTTACAACAGGATTAAACTAAACAAAAATCCTTCAGGAGAATTCTGTTTTACTTTCACTCTGTTTTATGCATTTACTTGTGTTCAAAACCAAGAGTGTTAAAATATTTGAGTGCCCTGTAAAGTCCTGCTTTCATAATCACTCACCCTCTGGTCAGGGTTTACTCTGCTTGCACAGGACAAACTTGTGTAATCCTCTCGGGTACACTGTTTGTTAATGCAAGTATACTTGTCACTACTGTTGAATGTGTTAAACTCTTCCTCTGAATTTACCAATGAATTTATATTTGGGCGGTCATAATACACAGACTTTATTACAGAGACTTGCCCTGTATGCAATCGTGATTTTACATGCACTCAGTGTCACAGATAAGACATAAACTGAACATCTGCATTTTTCCTTTAAACTTCCACAAAACCCTATGTCTTAGTCACAAAGAGACAATTCTAATGAGTAGTCACATCATAGGATTTGGCTAATAACAAAGTATGTTAATGAATATATTTGAAATTTTCATCTAATCTGGAGCTCTGACGCAATTACTAACACTATCCTGAATGATATTGTGACTATTGTTATCCTCAATGAGCTGAGATATCTCGGCAGTATGGCTTTGCTTGGCAATCCCCATCCACCTCTGGGTCCAAGGTTATAAAGCCTTTGAGTTGAGTCTGGAGTAATTCTCAAGCATTTGATTGGTCAGATTTGAGCCTAGGCTCAAATCTGACCAATCAAATGCTTGAGAATGACTTTAAACTCAACTGAAAAGCTTTATAACCTCGGACCATTAGCAGGTAACAGCTTGGCAGCATAGGAAGACTAGACAAGTTGCCCCTCAGTCCGGGTAGATTATTCTGAAGGTGAGGTTGATTCTGGCCGTTCTATCATGGTATTCCCGGGGTATTCGATGCTGCAAGTATTAAGACCACATCTAACCAAGTGTTGATTCAATATTTTCATTAACCTTTTCCTACATATATACCCCTTTTTATGCATTTATGATTTAATTAATTCCTCCACTTATGAAAATAGTTCCATTTCATACAGTATATACATATCACATGTCTGACAGGGTGACAGTAAAATTGTCAACTTTCGGGAAAATACTGTCTACCGAGGCATGTGATATTTATTTTATTATACCGAAATTCTGGGGTTTAGGAACATAGAAAACATATGAAATATTTCCTATATCCTAGCATATGGTAGCTTAAGGCAGGCTGAAAGTAAAGCAGAATGCACTTATAAGAGACATTCTAATTTATTTTGAACCTGCTTTTAGTGGCCAGAAACGGGTTATGAGGTTTAGTGTAAGAAACAACTTTCTGTTTTCCATTTGTTCTGCATTATCTCTCTCAGCACTAAGTAACTCTTTTGGGTTATTAGGCTTCCCTTGTATCATATTAGATCAGATGCTACAACTGTGTAATAATGCATTTGATCAAGATACAAGCTGTTTTGGCACTCAAATCAATATTTTTTCATTTAAAACGTTAAATAAACAAGAGTTGTCAGAGAGACAACAAAGCTCGCCACCGGCACCTTTAGAAACTTAAAAGCACACTCAAGGTCACAGAGGTCAACCTTTTTGCCTGCATGGAAAGGTCTTGTCCATATACACTGGCAAATCAAATATGAAAATAACACCTCAAGGGACATAGGAATTATAAGCATTTTTGAAAATCCTAAACGCAGATTTCGAAACCTAAAACCTTTCGCGACCTTAGTTCAAGGTCAAGGACACTGGGCTAATTTTTTTGCATGCATGGAAAGGATGTGTCCATATACACATGCATGCCAAATATGAAAGAAATATCTCAGTGGACATATGAGTTAAAGAAATTTTGAGAAACCTAAACGCAGACTTTGAAACCTAAACGCGGGTCCTAAGTTCACGGTCAAGGTCAGAGGGCTCAAACATTTTGCATGCAAGGAAAGATCTTGTCCATATACACATGCAAACTGAATATGAAAGGAATATTTCAATGGACATAGGAGTAATAAAAATTTTGAGAAACCAAAACACAGATTTCGAAACTAAACATGGGCCCTAAGTTCAAAATCAAGGTCACACGGGTCTAAATTTTGCTGTGCCTGGAAAGGTTTTGTCCATATACACACATAAACCAACTATGAAAGCAATACCTCAAGGGACAAAGAAGTAAAAGGCATTTTTCAAAACCTAAACACAGGCCCTAAGTTCAAGGTCAAGGTCACAAGGGTCCAAATTTATCTGTGCATGGAAAGGTCTTGTCCATATACACACACATACCAACTATGAAATCAGTACCTCAAAGGATATAGAAGTTAAAGGCATTTTTCAAAACCTAAACGCAGATTTCGAAACCTAAACACAGGCCATAAGTTCAAGGTCAAGGTCACAGGGGTCAAAATCTTTCTGTGCATGTAAAGATCTTGTCCATATACACATACATACCAACTATGAAAGCAATACCTCAAAGGACATAGAAGTAAAAGGCATTTTTCTAAACCTAAACACAGATTTCGAAACCTAAACACAGGCCCTAAGTTCAAGGTCAAGGTCACACGGGTCTAAATTTTTCTTTGCATGTAAAGGTCTTGCCTATATACACATACATACCAACTATGAAAGCAATACCTCAAGGGACATAGAAGTTAAAGGCATTTTTCGAAACTTAAACACAGATTTCGAAACCTAAACGCAGGCCTTAAGTTCAAGGTCAAGGTCACAGGAGTCTAAATTTTTCTGAGCATGGAAAGGTCTTGTCCATATACACACACATACCAACTATGGAAGCAATACCTCAAGGGACATAGAAGTAAAAGGCATTTTTTGAAACCTAAACGCAGATTTCGAAACCTAAACGCAGGCCCTAAGTTCAAGGTCAAGGTCACAGGGGTCTAAATTTTTCTGAGCTTGGAGAGGTCTTGTCTACATACACACACATACCGACTATGGAAGCAATACCTTAAGGGATATAGAAGTTAAAGGCATTTTTCAAAACCTAAACACAGATTTCGAAACCTAAACACAGGCCATAATTTCAAGGTCAAGGTCACAGGGGTCTAAATTTTTCTGAGCATGGAAAGGTATTGTCTATATACACACACATACCGACTATGGAAGCAATACCTTAATGGATATAGAAGTTAAAGGCATTTTTCAAAACCTAAACGCAGATTTGGAAACCTAAACGCAGGCCCTAAGTTCAAGGTCAAGGTCACAGGGGTCTAAATTGTTCTGAGCATGGAAAGGTCTTGTCTATATACACACACATACCAACTATGGAAGCAATACCTCAAGGGACATAGAAGTTAAAGGCATTTTTCAAAACCTAAACGCAGATTTGGAAACCTAAACGCAGGCCCTAAGTTCAAGGTCAAGGTCACAGGGGTCTAAATTGTTCTGTGCATGTAAAGGTCTTGTCCATATACACACACATACCAACTATTGAAGCAAAACCTCAAGGGACATAGAAGTTAAAGGCATTTTTCGAAACCTAAACGCAGATTTCGAAGGTCTTGTCCATATACACACACATACCAACTATGGAAGCAATACCTTAAGGGACATAGAAGTTTAAAGGCATTTTTCGAAACCTAAACGCAGATTTCGAAACCTAAACGCAGGCCCTAAGTTCAAGGTCAAGGCCACAGGGGTCAAATTTTGTCTGTGCATGGAAAGGTCTTGTCCATATACACACACATACCAACTATAGAAGCAGTACCTCAAGGGACATAGAAGTTAAAGGCATTTTTTGAAACCTAAACGCAGATTTCGAAACCTAAACGCAGGCCCTAAGTTCAAGGTCAAGGGGTCAAACAATTTCTGTGCATGGAAAGGTCTTGTCCATATACACACACATACCAACTATTGAAGCAATACCTCAAGGGACATAGAAGTTTAAAGGCATTTTTCGAAACCTAAACGCAGATTTCGAAACCTAAACGCAGGCCCTAAGTTCAAGGTCAAGGTCACAGGGGTCAAATTTTTTCTGTGCATGGAAAGGTCTTGTCCATATACACACACATACCAACTATGAAAGCAATACCCCAAGGGAGATAGAAGTTATAGACATTTTCTTAAAATTGTTTACGCCGTTCACGACGACGACGACTACACCGGGGGTATTGCAATAGCTCGTCATGTACTACGTACAGGCGAGCTAAAAAGAAATAAAAGGGATGTTTACATAAGATTGCAGATGACAATATCTTGTCTGCAATACAGTTAAAACAGTTCATCAAAATGGTGAAAGATCATTTTTCTTCTTAATATATTATAAACTTTACTTCATTTTTCCATCACAAACCTGATTTAATTAAAAGGTATGTGTTTTTTCACAAGATTATTTACATAAGCTTATAAATCATTAACCAAAATGAAATGTGATATTTAGATTTAACATCTGACAATCAATGTCACCTTTTTGAAATAATAAAATGAAACTGTATAGGAAATATGAGTCAGTTTGGCTTGAACAAATGTTCAAATGTGAAATATTGAAGTTTGACTTTATTTTGTCATACCTGCCAGTCTGCTTGTGTGGCGCCCTCCATAATGAGCAGGGAACCATGGGTAAGAGGAAGCTCTATGTGCTGTTGATATGTGTAATCTCCATTCTCCTCCTGCAGAAAAACATCATAACCAAACTAACGAGCCAGCTTTGACTACAGTGGAGAAAACGTTATTCTTTCCCGTTTAAACGAATCGCAAAACATTAAAACGTAGAAAAGTGCAACTTTTGGACAATTCTGATAATTCATGTTTATCTTGGTGGCAAACAGTTTGGAGCCTGATCAGACGCCAGGTTACCCGGCGTCTGATCTAGCTCCAAACTGTTTGCAATAGAAATAAAAGTTTTGGCGTAAACACGTTTATTGGGAAAGAATAACGTTTTCTCCACTGTACATCATAACCATTCTTCATATTAGAAATAAATGCTTCCATTTTCTAAACTAGAAAAGTACATAATAGGCCCATCAGGTGGTATAGGTCATGGACAGCTGAACTCAACGTGCAGCTCAAAGAAACAATGTCATATACCAAACTTCTGGTTCATATATCAATGCATAAATGCAAAAAGTGTGAAAAATTCGAACTGACAGAGGGGCATCTAAATACAATAATACATCTATCTGAAGATGTGAGTGTAAAAATTACAAGTTTACATTGACTAGGGAGATTTGTGTTACACATATGTTTCCATTCTGACAAACTGTGCTCTGACCTTGGTCTACACTCTTTACAAAAGGTGTCTATACTCTGTCCCACAATCATCAGGGATAATTTTATATACCATTTTTCCAAATATGAGGGGTATATATCAACCAGTCTACTAAAGTCTTATACACCCAATGTTGCGAGTCCTGGTTTTCCAACACTAAATCTCCACAAAATTAAATACTTAATATTTTAGCAATACAGACAAGTAAAGCGTAGGAAATGTCAACTTTTTTTAAAATAATAACAAACATTTTGAATCTGAATATCAAATACTACACAAATAGTTTGGAGTGTGATCAGATGCCTTGTTACCCAGCATCTGATCTGGCTCCAAGCTGTTTGCAATGAACAATGTCTTTTCAAGATAAATGTGCTTTTTGGGAAAGAAAACTGTTCTTCTCCACTGTGCTGTGGTTCCAGATAAGGGGAGTATTTCGTAAACTAAAATTTTTATTTCTGCTTAAAACCCTATGGTGTCACTATTCATTACATTCTGAGACGAGTATACTGAGTAGTAACAACATAGAATTTGGTGCTGAAATGAGTCAGAAGATGTTTATTCCCCCTTCTCTGGAGCCCTGTTAGTAATGATTCACTTACAGGTGGGGGCTTCTTCCTCATGGCAAAGTTTCTTGAGTCGCCAAAGGAGAGTGATGCAATAGTAGGCTCATGTCCTAGACTTGTCTCATCATCGGAGTGCCAGGCTAGACTATCGTGGCCATCTCTATACAGGTTGGCCAGCATAGAGTTAAACTCCAAGCCTGTCACCTCTTCCAGGTTAGACTTCAGTCTGCTGAGTATTGGATGCCACTGAAAAGGCAACACAATTATTTAAAACTTTTCATAATCAAAGCTCCAGATAAGGAAGTATTAAAAAAAATCGACTCAGAGAAGATTCTAATAATTAGTAACACCAAAGTATTTGGTGCTGAAATGAGTGGGAAAGTGTAAGATTTGTTCTGTTTACTCCCTCTTATTTGGAGTCCTGCTAATACAATAATACTCCTCCATTATGAGCATTTAATGAGTCTACATACTCAGTATTTCTGACAGATGGCTGCAGGAAGATTATACTTTACTTTTATCTTACTTTATGCTATCATCTATCTTTGAGTGGCTGTAATAAAGGGTGTTTACTGTAGATCAAGTGTTCACAATAGAATCAAGAGCCGCATGCTGCCCTAAATCGCTCACCTGGTACCCATGGTAACAGTCATGGTAATGAACCAGTAATGGTAAAGTTTTCACTATAAGCCATCATCAGTAAATTCACCCCCACCAACTGGCGGCCATGTTTGAGCTAGGACGATTATTTGAAGAAAACTAGCAAAGGGTCACCCATGAATCATTATTTGTGTAAAACATATTCTTAAATCAGACCAATAGTTTCAGAGAAAAAGATTTTGAAAGATTTTCTATACAGAAATACAAGAGCTGTCGGAGAACAGCAAAGCTCGCCTAATTAAACCTTTCTTAAATAGGTAACTATCAAAAGAAAAGTGTAT
The DNA here is from genome assembly GCA_922989275.2 of Gari tellinella. NCBI lineage: Eukaryota > Metazoa > Mollusca > Bivalvia > Cardiida > Psammobiidae > Gari > Gari tellinella. The sequence goes on from OV277860.1 coordinate 89,374,959, forward strand.
CAGTACGTTGATATTCAAGCCACAGGGAACCTCCATTCAAAATATCAACTTCCTAATGCAAATATGTCATGTAGTATAAGTGCATTCCAACACTTACTCCTTAACTAACTTTGAAATTTCAGCCCCAAAACTCTAAGTCCACAAAAGGTGTAATTTTGACTAAATTTAAACTTTTTAAAAAAAATAACTACGCAACTTCAATGTTCAACCCAAGGGCACCTTCATTCCAAATATCAGCTTCCTAATACAAATATTTCATGTAGTATTAGAACTCTTACCCCAAAACTTTAACCATGAGAAATCAGCCGAAAAACCTAAGTCCTAAACAGGTAAAATTTTGACTAAATTTAAAAAAAAAATTAAATTTTAACTACGTAATATCAATGTTAAACCCACAGAGCACCTTGATTCCCAATATCAGCTTCTTAATGCAATTATTTCAAGTAGTATTAGAGCATCACAACACTTACCCCAAAACTTTAACCATGAGAAATCAGCCGAAAAACCTAAGTCCACAAAAGGTGAAATTTTGACTAAATTTAAACTTTTTTTTAAATTCAAACTACGAAACATCAATGTTCAACCCACAGGGCACCTCCAATCCAAATATCAGCTTTCTAATACAAATATTTCATGTAGTATTAGTGCATAACAACACTTACCCCAAAACTTTAACCATGAGAAATCAGCCGAAAAACCTAAGTCCACAAAAGGTGAAATTTTGACTAAATTAAAACTTTTTTTTTAATTCTAACTACACAACATCAATGTTCAACCCACAGGGCACCTCCATTCCAAATATCAGCTTCCTAATACAAATATTTCATGTAGTATTAGTGCATAACAACACTTACCCCAAAACTTTAACCATGAGAAATCAGCCGAAAAACCTAAGTCCACAAAAGGTAAAATTTTGACTAAATTTAAACTTTTTTTTTAATTTTAACTACACAACATCAATGTCCAACCCACAGGGCACCTCCAATCCAAATATCAGCTTCCTAATGCAAATATTTCATGATGTATTAGTGCATAACAACACTTACCCCAAAACTTTAACCATGAAAAACCAACGCCGACGCTGACGCCGACGCCGGGGTGATTCCATAAGCCCCCCCATTCTCCGAATAGGCGAGCTAATAAGGAAAACTTGCCCCACCCACTGGCGGCCATGATTTTAAAGATAACAAAATGGTTTTAAGAAATCTGGTAGAGAGTTAAAAATGGATCATTTATGTAAAACTATTTTCAATTTGGACCAGTAGTTTCACAGAAGAAGAGTTTTAAAGTTTTTACTATACAGAAACATAAGGAAAATGTGCCCCATCCACTGGCGGTCATGTTTTTTTAAATATCAAAATTATTTTAAGAAATCTGGTAGAGGGTCACCCATGGATCATTAGTGTGAAATTACTTTCAAATCGGACCAGCGGTTTCAGACAAGAAGATTTTTAAAGTTTTCACTAGATAGCCATATAAGGAAAATCTGCCCCACCCACTAGCAGCCATGTTTTTTAAGATAGGAAAATTATTTTAAGACATCTGATAGAGGGTCACCAATGGCACATTTGGGTAAAATTATTTTCAATTCGGACCAGTAGTTTTTGACAAGAAGATTTTTTTTAAAGTTTTTTCAATTGGTTGCCATGGCAACCACAATTTCAATTGGATGACCTACATTTAAAGAAATCTGAGAGAGTACCCTACAAGGAACAATCCTATGAAGTTTTGATTGAAGGAATTGGCCCAGTACGGTAGTTTCCAAGAAGATCTTTAAAGAAAAAGTTGACAATACACGACGACGATGGACGACGATGGACACAGGGCGATCACAATAGCTCACCTTGGCACTTCGTGCCAGGTGAGCTAAAAATATACACTGTGGACAAGACATTGTTCTTTCCCTCAGAAATGAAATGCTTTGCACTAAAATGTAGGAAATGAAATTTTTCTTTGAATTTGACTTAAAGCAGGTTGAAAGTAAAGCAGAGTGCGCCTTCAGGCGCATTCTACTTTACTTCAAACCTGCTTTCAGCTAAAATCTGTCAGGGATGAGAAAATATTCCGTGTGATATATTTTCATTGCTATATAAATAAGAACCTTTTTCTTTAGTGGAGCAATAAGTTAAAGGCGTAAAAAGATGTATTTATGGGGTAATGGGTTAATATAATATTTGTTCTATCATAACATGTTTATCTGAAAGAAATATGTCTATCTATTGTCCTGCATTAAGCATAAGCTGGCTTTGAACCTTATTTAACTGACTACCTCATAACTACCGATTTTTACATATTTATTCCTTTGCTGAGGAGAATAGTTCCATTTCATACTGTCATGAATATGTATCATTTCAAAGAACATTTATACATATATATATTTTTGAAGATAGTAGGTTAAAGCTGATTAAAAGTAAAGCAGAATGTGCCTTAAGGCACATTCTGCTTTACTTTCAATCTGCTTTAAGTGATCACTTCTTCAGAAACAGAATCAGGTTATGGGGGTGGGGTTAATTAGTTGGTGAGCCTGCAAAACAAATGCTTTTAGTGAGAGTAATTTTTAGGGTTCTTAGATTTCCTGTTCAAATGTTTTTTTTAAGGTTACAACATTATAAATATCTTACTTCAGTCCTGGCATCATGTGTCACCCCTGAGTAACTATAAGGATGGGCACCATACCATGCTGTGAGTCTAGGCTGAAGGTACTTCTCTCCATTCTTCGTATCAGACTGCTGTCGCCATGGTAAATCATGGTAAAGCTCGTCAAAAAACCTGTCAGCATCTTTAGGCTCAATAAAAGCAGGGAAGAATCTCAACCTAAAAGTAATACAGTAAAACCCTTCTATTACAATCATGAACAAGATGGTTAATTCATTGTATTAAAGACAGGTGACAGCCTAAAGCAATGTGACAGTAAAACAGAAAGCTCTTTTAGGAGCTTTCTTTTTTAATGTCATGTTGCTATAAGCCGTCACCTGTATAAAATGCCTAATACTTCACACAATTTAGTGGCTGACCGTTGTAATAGAGAGTTTCTATTGTACATGTGTAAGAGTATTCTTAATAATTTATAACATTGACTATAACATTTCCTAACTAAACACATGTAAACAATCTTGCCTTAAATAGTAACCTGTATCTAAGACTACATGTATAAATAAACCATCATCAAAATGCTTTTAAACAACAGACTTATTTCAAGAGTAGAGGGACTGTAAGTAAATCATCAAAGAAGTACAGTACTGTTTAAGCTAAACTATACACCCCAGTGCACTGCCAGTGCACTGGGTTTAAACTGACAGTTCACTGAGAGTAAACTAATTTTGCACTGACAGTGCACTGACAGTGCACTGATAGTGCACTGAGATTTCAATAACAAACTGATAGTGTACTATCAGTTTAAACCAGGTAACTAGCAGTGCACTGGGGAATGACTACAGCTTTATTTTAGAGCTGCAGTTTTTTCTGCATTGTTTGGGGGTGGGGGGGGGGGGGGGGGTTGATGTATTGATGGTAAACAGAAATTAAAACTTTAAACCCATTACCCAATAAATACACCTTTTTATGCTTTTAATTTATTTATCCACTGAAGGAAAAAAATCTAATTTATACTGTTAAAAATAAGAATCATAAGAAATATGTTTTCTATATTCTAGCAGATGATAGCTTAAAGCAGACTGAAAGTAATGCAGAATGCACCTTAAGGTGCATTCTACTTAACTTCCAACCTGCCTTAAGTGGTCAACTCTTTTCCAAAATAGAAACAGGCTATGGGGCAAAAATCATTCCTGGCTGAACATGGAATTAACCACTGGAGCACTCCTCCAGAATCACCAGACATGAATCCAATTGACAATATGTGGGCAAATTTGAAACATTATATTAGGAAAAACAAAAAACCCGGAAATCAAGCGCAACTTGTTGAAGGCATTTTGGAGTTCTGGAGAACTGTGACTCCAGAGATTTGCAACAGATACATTGACCATTTGTATAACTGTGACTCCAGAGATTTGCAACAGATACATTGACCATTTGTATAAAGTGATTCCAGCTGTGATTAAGGCTGAGGGTACTGGTTCAGGCTATTAACCATTTCTCTGGTCAATACTCCACCCATTCTGAATAATTGACTGATTGTTCTATTGAAATATAAAAACAAAGGATTTTATTTACACAGCAAACAGTGAAGAATCCGATATATATAATAAAGCAGAGCAGACCCTGATCAGCCGTAAAAATATTGTTCAATCAAGAAATTGGTTACAAAGTGACACATCGCTGTGGATTTTATTGGAGTGATTTTCAAAACACTAAATGTAAAAAAATTTGGATTCAAATGAGTCCATCAAATGGCCTTTCAACTGGATCTACACTTTTTGCATTGCTAATCCTCACTTCAACGACTATATCACGGGTTTGGCCTGTAACCCATTACCCCATAGCCTGATTCTAGTTTTCAAAATTGGTGACCACTTAAAGCAGGTTGAAAGTAAAGCAGAATGCGCGCCTTAAGGCGCATTCTGCTTTACTTTCAGCCTGCTTACGCTACCATCTGCTAGAATAAAGAAAATAGTTCTTATCATTCATTTTTATATCTGTCATGGAGAAAGGACAAATGGAGAAGTATCCGGCCTGCTCGCGATTTATCGTGTCGTTCAATCAGCGGCGCTCGCTGGCGGCTAGAAAACAATGTTTTTCCGAAAGTTTGGTGTTAATAGAAATGCTTTTAATGTTATCTTTTCGTTATAAATTTTAATACAGATGTTTTATTAGACCATGATCTCACGACTAGTACAAAATTTGAGGCGATAGCTTATAAATTGTTAGTTTAGTGAGGTTTTGAAAATGAGAGAGAAAACGTACAGTACTGTATTTTCCGTTTTTCCTACGAAAGTTTGGTGTTAATAGAAATGCTTTTAATGCTATCTTTTCGTTATAAATTTTAATACAGATGTTTTATTAAACCATGATCTCACGACTAGTACAAAATTTGAGGCGATAGCTTATAAATTGTTAGTTTAGTGAGGTTTTGAAAATGAGAGAGAAAACGTACAGTACTGTATTTTCCGTTTTTCCTACGAAAGTTTGGTGTTAATAGAAATGCTTTTAATGCTATCTTTTCGTTATAAATTTTAATACAGATGTTTTATTAAACCATGATCTCACGACTAGTACAAAATTTGAGGCGATAGCTTATAAATTGTTAGTTTAGTGAGGTTTTGAAAATGAGAGAGAAAACGTACAGTACTGTATTTTCCGTTTTTCCTACGAAAGTTTGGTGTTAATAGAAATGCTTTTAATGCTATCTTTTCGTTATAAATTTTAATACAGATGTTTTATTAAACCATGATCTCACGACTAGTACAAAATTTGAGGCGATAGCTTATAAATTGTTAGTTTAGTGAGGTTTTGAAAATGAGAGAGAAAACGTATTTTTTCGTTTACCTACGAAGTTTGGTGTTAATATAAATGCTTTTAATGTCATCTTATCGTTATAAATTTTAATACAGATGTTTTATTAGACCATTATCTTACGCGTAGTACAAAATTTGAGGCGATAGCTTATAAATTGATAGTTTAGTGAGGTTTTGAAAACGAGAGAAAAACGTATTTTTTCGTTTACCTACGAAGTTTGTGTGTGTCTATATTTCTCTGCCACTGTCTGTATTTATGTCTCTGTTTCTCTTTGTGACTGTCTGTCTGTCTGTTTTTCTCTTATCTCTGTCTGTCAGTCTTTCGCTTCTTCTTTTCTGTCTCCATCTTTCTGTATGAATGTCTGTCTGTCTCTCTGATGATCCTCATGCGGAGAAAAGGTAAAGTGTGTCATAAAGAGCTTAATTTGAAAAAGGGGTAAACTATATTTCAAGAGACATACTCTATGAATCCGACATTTTTGCAGCCTGGTCTGGATTACAACTGTTTGCAATTGCAATAGTCATCATGTTACTGATATTCAGTAATGAGAGGGTTAATCCAGTCATCAACCAAACCAGGTGCATTGATGTTGGGGGTTTTTTGGGTTTTTTTTTTTTTTTTTTTTAATTCAATTCTATTATCTTTATTTTTTGTGATTTGTATAATATATAAACATCATGCGGTTACAGAAGTCAAAAACACATGTTCAAGTTACACGCACGGGTAGCATTGATCTTTTTCATTAATGTGGCAACCCGCTGGTGTCCATCTTCATAGATAATCGGCATGTTCAAGAAGCATGGACTTCATGCTGGGACAGTTTTATGACGCTGATAATTGTCCTGCTAATTTGGTGCGGGTTCTGTATACGGTTACGTAATGTGTCACATTCCTTTGTGATGTGTAATATGGTAGACATTTTGTAAGTAAATAAAGCTAAGGACGAGTGTCAAACATTCTGGATCCAGATCAGACGCCGTGTTACGCGGCATCTGATCTTGATCCAAGTTGTTTGCAAAAAAAGTAAAGTCGCGATCAGCAGGCAAAGAGTTAAGCAGTCAGTAAAATAGATTGCTTAAGGCATTGGCTGCTTTATAATTTACTCCGTTATATAAGACACAAGTAAAGCAGAAAGAAACGGAGATCTCATGTTATCATGTTTGCAATTAATTTCTGAAGATAATGCAAACTGTTACCTCTTTCATAGAAATGGGACGGATAATATGTATATTTTAGTCTGGATGTAAAACTAACCCCAAATTCATTTTTTGAAGTAATATGTTAATAATTCTAATTTTCCTTTCAATAATAATAATGATCACATACGACATAATAATACAGTTACAACTTTGGCCGTTTTGGATTTTGGCCGTTTGACGCGCACTCCTTTCAAATGTCTCTTTACATACAAAATGGATTTTTATTTTTGCTTCCAAGGAAATATCTCCTCCATGTAGAACATTGTAACAATGCATGAACACATTTTTAGAAGTTTAGAAGTTTAGAAGTTTGCTTAAGTTTTTATACGGAAGGAATTCTTTTCCTACGCGAGTTGGTCTAGTCATTTCATTAGCCAGCAACCTTTGTAGGTCATCATTACTTTTTTCGCTTCAAGAAAAACCCTGGTATTTTAACAACCGAAAGATAAGTGTCACGGCTTTATATCAAGACCTTTTTTTTTAAAATATATAATATATATCGGACGAAAATTATGGATTAAATTCAAGTTTTTGAAACGGGACGTAGTACATATTTCGTGATCGCCTGCTCTCGTTTATCGACTATTTCATTTGGCCATCGCTCTTTAACTCGCCATAAAATTTGTCGATTTCGAAAATAAACACTTGCATTTTTACAACTGAAAGAAAAATATCTAAGCTTTCCTTTAAGACCATTTCTTTGAAAATCGGTGGAAAATTGAGGGTTTTATGAAAGGTTTTGTAACGGGGCGTGATATATTTATGCCCGAGTGCTTGCTCCCTTTTATCGGCAAATTCATTTGGAAACCACTCTTTAACTCGCCATAAAACTGATCAATTTTAAAAAATAAAATCTGTTATTTTTACAAGTGAAAGATAAATATCTTAGCCTTCTTTTAAGACCATTATAATGAAAATCGGGTGAAAATTAAGGATTTTATGTAACTTAAACTAACAGTAGGTAACCATTCAACACGATAAAAAAACGCGATAGCCCGCTATCGGCGTACCGGTGCAGTTGAATTATCGATCGATTAAGCGTTATCGCACATACAGGTAACGGACGACACCATTTTCGGGAAAATGCAGATTTGAGTATAAGTAACTTCTCCATTTGTCCTTTCTCCATGTATCTGTATAAATTGGAAATATTTTCTCCAGTAAAGAAGAGGCGTAAAAAGGCATATTTATGGGGTAATGGGTTAATACAGGTGGTTGTGGAATGTAGATTGCAAGTCACGCATGAAAACCTTCAAGGAGCTTTCTGCATGACTTTCATACTGCATTAAGCAGCCACCTGGCTATAGAGCTTTTACCTAAAAGTGCAACAGAATAATTATCTGAATAAAGGACTTATTTTAAGACATTGATTTTTTTGCAACTAGTGCATTATTATAATGTATGAAATATTTTCTTATTATTTCCGAAAGTTTGAATTAACAGCAATAAAATATTACTTTTATTTTATATAGTTCTTTTTAAATGAACAGCCTCAATAGATAAGACATCCTATTGAACCCATGCATGTAAAGCCCATCCTTAAAAGCAATAAACTCTGTTGCCATCCCGCTGGGAGGTCGTTAGATTATGTAACATTTCCACAGAGACAATCCACTGGTTATTACATGACAGTTGAAGATAAGGGGCACCTTGACCCTCTACTCCAGGGATATTTAATCTTTAATAAGTGAATGAATTTGTAACCTTTATTTACTACAATGTTCATACCTGTAGATAACATACAAACACACAAAAAGTCCTTTTCAACAAAAAGTATAATAATTAGTCTTGATTAGAGTATAATTAATTTATAAAACTGCATTTTTCTAAAACTTCGACCTCTAAGGACCTTTTTCAATGAAAATCATGAAAAAGGTCCTTAGATATCGAAATTTTAGAAAAGAGCTGTTTTATGAATTAGTACTAATTGAATTCCCCATCTGGAATATTCTTATATTAAATAAATGTTAAAAGTTGTATTTGGGTATTTAGGCAGGTGGCAGATTAAACCGCTAAGAAAGCCACACAGAGAGATCCCATGCATAACATTTTTATTGTACTAAGCAGCCACTTGTCTAAACCTATTACCCAATATCCACTGCCTAGTTTTGAAGACAGGTGGCCACTCAAAGCAGTTTGAAAGTATAGTAGAATGTGCCTTCTGCTTAACTTCCAGCCTGCTTGAACCTATTACCCAATAAATATGCATTTTTATGCCTCTAATTTATTCCTCCAGTGAAGAAAATAGTCTCAATTTATACAATTGTGAATATTTATCAAAATAAATACTTTCATTTGAATAACTTGAATGATATTTAACCGATTAGCCCATAAAAACACATTTTTATGTCTTTAATTTAGTCCTCCACTGATGGAAATAAATCTATTCTTTATCCTATCAGATATTGGCTTTAAGGCCCATTCTGCTTTACTTGTAACCTGCTTTTAGTGGTCAACTGTATTCAAAACTAGAAACAGGCTATGGGGTACGGGTTAATGGAGATCAGTGCTTCTTCAATTAATTATTCCTTGATTGTTAACAGTTTGAAAGGAGCAGTAAACTGTCTTTTCTGCCATATCTAAATCAAAGGCTAATTACTGCATCAGAACTTGAGACTTAAAATTAAGAAACTGAAAAATATGCTTAATTTATTGTTGCATATCGCAATTCACAGTGTGCCTTTAAGTACAGGTTAAATGTATAGTGAAATTTATCAGGAGGAGAGAACCACTATATTCTAGCAGATAATAGCTCAAAGCAGGCTGAAAGTAAAGCAGAATGCACCTTAGGGCGCATTCTGCTTTACTTTCAACCTGCTTTTAGTGGTCACATATCACTAGAAACAAGCTATGGGGTAATGGGTTAAGCTGCCATCTGATAAGGGGATGCTATAAGTTGATCATGGAGAATCCTAAGATTTCGAAATTAAAGGATAAAAATCTTAAAAGTATATATTTGTCTTAAAAAGTGTACCCTTATAAAGCATACTAGTCCTATGCAAACACTTTTACAGTGTAGACCGGATCAGAGGTTTCCTGAAGGATCATTCTGATCAGGTTTGCAATAATTTTATTCTGCAGATAAAATTGATGTATGCTTAACCCTTCTACTGCAGTAATATTGTCTGCTTTGATATTGTTGTATGCAAAACAAATATTTAATAAGATTTGTGCATTTTTTGTAGTTCAGAAATTCTCTGAGTCGAATGTAAAACAGTTTGGATCCAGATCAGACGCAATATAATGCAGCGTCTGATCTAAATCCACTTTTTCACTTAACAATCAAGTCGTGATCAGCAGGGTAAGTGTTAATTGCAACAACTATCTTTAATCCCCTAGATTGATGCATATCTATCAATTAGTACCCTACTGTGATAATTGATAAGCAATTTGATAAGGGTGCCCTTATCAGAAAGTATACGTATCAAGCTGTGATATGGGGATCCATGATGAGGGACGGATTAGTTTCCTTAACCCATTACTCCATATCTTGTTTGAAGTTTGAAAGAAAGATGATCACTTAAAGCAAGTTGAAAGTAACGCAGAATGCACCTTAAGAGGCATTCTGCTTAACTTTAAGCCTGCTTTAAGCTACTATCTGCTAGGACATACAATATTTTTGTCATATAAAAGGGATTTTTTTTCCGAGGAGGAATAAATTATAGGCGTAAAAAGTCACGTTTATTGGGTAATGGGTTAAAATGCTGCAGCTACAGCTTATAGAATTAACACTGGTACGACGACATTACAGCATGTTATATGGACATGTACTCTCTTTAGTTTCTTGCACATTTAACCCATTCCCCTATTAGCCTGTTACTAGTTTTGAAGTTTTGAATGACTTAAAGCAGGTTGAATTTAATCAGAATGCGCCTGAAGGCACATTCTGCTTTACTTTCAGTCTGCTTTTAGTTACCGTCTGCTTGTATTGCTTGATTAAAAGTGACAGAGTTCCTATTTTAGGAGAATTGATTTTAGGCAATGATAAATTATTTTGGTTGTTAAATTATACAATGTTTTTGCAGAATATTCATGACATAAAAATTACAGCTGTGTAGTCTTGTCCAATGTTTAAATATTGAAAAAGGACTAAAAACATATATTATACATGTATGCGTAAACTGGTATTCATGTATAATAAAAACTGCAGCTCTAAATTCAAAGCTGTAGTCATTCCCCAGTGCACTGCTAGTTACCTGGTTTAAACTGATAGTGCACTATCAGTTTGATATTGAAATCCCAGTGCACTATCAGTGCACTGTCAGTGCACTGTCAGTGCAAAATTAGTTTACTCTCAGTGCACTGTCAGTTTAAACCCAGTGCACTGGCAGTGCACTTTGTGTATACTTTAGCTTAAACAGTACTGTACATATATACAGGACTGAGGAGTCACATGGTACACATGTAGAAGAAGGGGGTTCAGGTGTCCTCAGACAGGTATTTACTGTTGATGCGAAAGGGATAAGCAAGTTTCAAAGAACTAGAGGGATGGCTTTGTCTGTGAGACAAATATGATGCCCCGCCGGCAAAAAATTTACTAAGTTCAACTGACTGTAATTTTGAATAAAATTAAAGCAGATAAAAATCCTGTTCACATGCACATCTATGGTATATGTGCAAACACTCTGCCAAATTATAAGGTTTTAACGGACAAACAAACAAACAGACAAACAGGGGTAAAACAGTATGTCCCAAACTTATTGTCCTAGGGGCATAAAAGGGCTGTTACCTTGACAGGCCAGATGGTTCTGTGCTGATGTCATAAACACCTGGCTTTCTGCAAAACAACACATGAGTATAAGCAAGACATCTATCATATTGCATATACATAAGCAGGATATTGTTTCAGGGTCTTATTAATAAATCAACCTGGATCCCAAATAATTCCACTGTTCTGAAATTTTCTAAAGTGTATTTGCATACAGCTTAACTCTTTGAACCCTAGTCCCGCATATAGGCGTGCTTTTCAAACAGTGTACATGTGAATAGTACACATGTCCTATACAAACAGTGAAGACCCAGATCAGAGGGCTCCGAAAGGAGCCCTCTGATCAGGGTCTTCACTGTTTGTCACAATGCCAAACATTGACAAAAACAACCCTTAAAAGTCAGAAATGGACTATACTTAAATGGAAACTGGGATTGTCCATTTGAAGTTTCAGGGAGGAAAGAGTTAATTCTGCAGACTGCCTAAGCTGCTTAAGGTGAAGTTTTGCTATGTGCCAGGTTACTGTTTTGGATAGTTCTCACAAAGGCCGAGGCTAGGCCGTTAGAGTTATGGATCCGTGACTCTAGACTTGGACTCTAGAGTTACGGGTCTAGAAATCTAGCCACTGCATATCACAAATTTGCCCACATGAGGTTTACAGGGCTCCAGAAAAGAGTGAGTAACATGAATTTTCAGCATTTTCTCTTAACCCATTACCCCATAGCCTGTTTCTAGTTTTGAAGACATGTGACCACTTAAAGCAGGTTAAGCTAAAATATTTCTTATCAAATATATTCATGAGTGTATAAATTGGAACTGTTTTCCTCAGTGGAGGAATAAATTAAAGGCATATTTATGGGGTAATGGGTTAAAGCTTGATTGACTTCTCTGTGTGGCTTGAGAGTTGGCACAGTAATAAGCTTAGAAGTCCTAGTTCTTAGTCCTAGTTCAGTCATAACTTTTTTCACCATGTAACAATGCTACATCACCTTATCTGGAGCCCTGGTTAAAAAATATAAGTTGTGTGAAACAAAATGCTTCATCCCACAGGTACTTACGATATTACTCTATCTGGTGGTTTCTGTCGAACTTCCTGAAAATAAATAAAAGTGAAAAAGAATTCGGTGGAAATAAAATGTCTCTCTAATCTATAGTGAAAGAGTGGAAGGTAAACCAAGATATTGCAATAAGAAATAGTGCATGATCAATTAGTTAACGTTGGAACTAATTCCAAATGGTTGATGCTGGCATTAACACTAACAAACAAACAATACCTTTGTTGCTACTTCTCAGAAACAATCTCTTGGAAACAAAATAGAGCTTGCAAATCTATAATTGATGCAAGGTCCGTTTTTTCAAACGATTTGACACTTTGGTGATGAAATGCTTACTTTCAGCTTATCTTGACCAGCTAACTCGAAACATACGTCCAAGATTTAAGCATCATGTGACCTTTGACCTACTGGCCTGAAATGAAATTCCCCCAAAAGCCCTTTCTCAAGAACACATGATAATCAAAGTTAGAACACATGATAATCAAAGTTAGTTTTCAGTTCAAGGTCATGCGGCCCTTTACCCACGGAATTATACAAAACGGAATAGCAACTAAGCGAAGTTGAATAGGCGAGTATCTGAGCTCTCGCGGCGGTTGAATTTTGCGAGATTATGTGTCACGTGACAACATCTTCACTTCTTGCCCCGTTGTCCGCCATTTCTGGCATGAAATTTAGCGACTCGACATTTTATAGGATTTAAACGACTTGGTGGACATTCCTATCAATTCACGGGAATATAAACTCGTGAACATTAATGCTTCGAAAACACACATTTATCATACTGACTACCGATAGACAGTCTCTTGTCAAGTCTCGCGAGTCTCGTATCCGCCGCACGAGATTTACGATATAGCGCGAGGTTTCGATTCCGTCAGTGTATAATTCTGTGCTTTACCTATATATGTAACATACATGAACTGTTATCTCAGCAATCCCTTCGAGACGACTGGCTCATGTAAGCAAAATTTATTGTTACGAAATCAAAGCCTGACAGAGGGACAATGCAACTTTATAACGAGCGAAGCGAGCTTCTACAGCTACGTATACAATAAATTTCAAGTTAAAATTCACATTTTTAGACCTGTATGTTAGTAGACCTGTATGTTAGACCTGTATGTACATTGAATAGATTTTTCTTCGTAGGTTTTTTGTACTTCCGCCGGATCTACTTGCTACATTATTTTTCACAGACTGGTCGACCCTGCTCGCGTTTTATTTATGAACATGTTGAACAAAAAAAGTTTCGTTAAAAATTTTGCTTCCGGTTACCCATACGTTGACCCGGAAGTTATTGTCTATCACTCGCGACCTCTCAGCTATTTTTCACATACTGGTCGACCCTGCTCGCGTTTTATTTATGAACATGTTGAACAAAAAAAGTTTCGTTAAAATTTTTGCTTCCGGTTACCCTAGGTTGACCCGGATGTTATTGTCTAACACGCGCGACTATTCTGACTGACCTCTCAGCTCTGGACGAGTCTATTTGAGATTTTTTAAGTGCACATTTCCGGTTATCTCCAAAGAAAACATAATTAATTGCGAGAATCACACATCAAATTTAAATCAAAAAACCTCGCTCGTTAATACCATCCTACTGAAATTATCAACACAGTCAAAACTGTTTTATTGAGTTTCCCCCCTTTGTTTATCAGTTGTGATGTTTATGACGTCACTTCCTACGATTAGAAAAGTACAATGTCACACACATTCGACCGGTTTCAACTAGGCCTAGATCTTTATTTCTGTGATATCAGATATGTTGTTTCTAAATCTTGTCAATATCAAAGTGCATGTGTATAATACACAGATGATTTCAACACTGTGCTCGATCATGCCAGGTGGGGTAGATTTACGTAGATAGTCTGGCAGTGTTGACAGTTTCAGCCGGTTTCGAAACACCTAGAAACCCAGGGCTATCCACTATTAAAACCCACCGTCCAATAGCCATGAAAAAAGTCATTTTCTGTAATAGTTTTCGTTATCTGAATGCCAGTCAGCTATATGGAAGTAATAATATTAGTGCCAACTATACACTTAATCCTCATTCATCAATTAATCCAAAGTCACCCAAATCCACCCAAGTTCAACAGTGTTTTTAAAACTCTAGAAGCCACAATATGTCTCCAATCTTTCTCAAATTTGGCCAGATTGTATATATGACCATAAGATTTTGTATGATTTCGATTATGCTTGAAATCATATCAATAGATCTAGATCACATCAAGAGTTTTCTATCTTTGAATTGCTGAAAATGCCATATTTAACAGTGTCTACACTCTAGCGGCCACACTTTTTCTTCAAACTTGCTCAGATTGTATATGACTATAAGAGTTCAGATGAGTGTGATTATGCTTGAAACCAGACAAATGGGTTGAGAGTTATCTACCTTTGAATTGCTGAAAATGCCATATTTAAGGGTGTTTACATTCTAGAGGCCACAATTTTTACCCAATCTATTTTAAACTTGCTCAGATTGGATATGACCATAAGAGTTCATATGAGTTTGAATATGGTTGAAATCGGACCCATAGGTTGAGAGTAACCTACCTTTGAATTGCTGAAAATGCCATATTTAACGGTGTTTACACTCTAGAGGCCAGCATTTTTATATAATCTATCTCAAACTTGCTCAGATTGTATATGACCATAAGAGTTTAGATGAGTTTAATTATGGTTGAAATCGGACCAATAGGTTGAGGATTATCTACCTTTGAATTGCTTAAAATGCCATATTTAACAGTGTTTACACTCTAGAGGCCACAATTTTTATCCAGTCTTTTTCAAACTTGGCCAGATTGTATATGACCATAAGAGTTTAGATATGTGTGATTATGGTTGAAATAAGACCTATAGGTCGAGAGTTGTCTGCCCTTGAATTGCTGAAAATGCCATTTACACTCTTGCAAGTCTACAGTTTTCAATGGATTTTGATTATACTTGCACACAAAGTATATAGCTATAAGTTCTCAAAGGAGTGCAATTATTGTTGAAATCTAATCATTGTGGCAATAGTTATCTGCCCTTGATATACTCTGAAATGCTAAAAAGGCTTCATTTCAGTATTATGATCATCAGTTCTCAAAGTTTCGAAATTATTAATATTAACATTAGTGCCAATAATTATGTTGATCCTGACCATGCGTCGCCGTACACATCTTCTAATAAGGATCCAAACTGATTGAAAATAAATTGTGCACCCATGCACCACAGTATCTTTGAAGATTCAGTTCTCAAAATTTCGAAATATTAACATTAGTGTCAACAATTGTGTACGGTGGATCCTGATCATTCGCCGCCGTACGCAGCTCCTGATCAGGATCCAAACTGCTTGAAAAATAAATTTCTCGCCCATGCAAAATATAGTCTCTCATTACGAGGCTTCTGATCAGGATCCAAACTGTTCAAAAAGTAAATAGTTCCATTTGATACAGTCCAAAATCTGTACCATAAAATTATATTCTATACCCTAGCAGATTCTGACTTAACGCAGGTTGGGAGTAAAGCAGGATGCGCCGTAAGGCGCATTCTGCTTTACTTTCAACTTGCTTTAAACAACCCTTCATTCTGTTTTCAAAACTAGAATTAGGCTATGGGGTAATGTGTCAATTTGTTAAAATGCTTCATTATTTGACAGCTTCGCTCGCTTGTAGGCTGTGCCTATTTCATATTAACATGAAGAGGCCTTACTATCGGGAAACATATGAGTATGTATAGTACCTCTGATGGCTGTTCGTATACAAATTTATTTTCTGTAGGACTAGGCTTTTGGTCAATATTTTTGGCGAGCCAGTTCGGGGCCGCCTGGGCTCTAGGTTTATCGCGGTCTGATCTTACGCTGGTTGGCGGCGCCCATCCGCCTTGAACACGAGACCGTCTCTTTTTATTTTCGCTCATTTTCTGATTTATCTTAAGCACTAGTTCTTTCTTATTATTTGGTGTTATATAAATTCAATGAAACCATATCAACAGTTTCTGAGCGGAAGTAGATTCTAATTGTTTGGAATGGAATAAAACACGGACCAATTAGCATGTTGCGAACCCGGGTCAAAACGGCCCCAAAATACTCGTCCATTTAGTTTTGCTGGAACTTACCACATTAATTTCATCAAAGCATGTTTCCAAAGTAACCAGAGGAATGTGCCACTATACTAAAACAGCTACACTATCGATTTACATTTATAAAAGGCATTGGTCCTATATAAAGATATAGAAACAACTTAGAAACATACCTGTACGCAGATGGGGTAGATCTATGAGATTCAATCCGTTTCTATATCCTAAAAAAATGTTACATACTTTCAATTAACTAAAAGATATCCAAATTTCCACCAACGTATTAGTCAGAGGGGCATTTGAAAAGTCCTGGTTATCGAGTGATAACTTTACATTGGCTGGTCTGATTTTATTGAGGTGTACATTTTCTCTGAAAGCTACAACCTTCCTCTAGTAGTGAAAATCAAACATTATCGAATAATTCAATAAACACCTTATAGGATATTGTCCAATTACACGTATTTTAGATTTATGACATAACATCTTCGAAATAGTATTTCGTAAAACAAAAATAATTATATATTTTCTTAATTTAAAATTAGATTAAAGAAGAATAAATCAATCTATAGTAGATCTAACCACCTTTAATCTCATAAATGCAATCAAGACATTTCCTACATCAGTGAGTGCAATCATCAAATGATGTATTTAAATTTTAATACTTCCCACGTATAGTTTTAGTGTGGAACTCTCTACCACGTCATGTGGTCAGTGTTGACTCAGCCTCAGGATTCAGGTCAGCAGTGACCACATGGACTGTACATGTACCTTGGACTACACATGCTTTTCTTTTAACTATCACTAACACTCTTTTTTCCTATGCACAACAAAACCACGTACATAATGTAGGCTATTAAATTAGAATCGTTTTTAGGGTGTTAGGTTTTGCACTTTCACTAGCACGTGTAGGGCATATTTTGGGTGGACTGAGTAACTCAAGATTGCCACCACCTACTCCGCATGGCCATCATATTCAAGTTTGAATGTTCGCCATTAATAAAAAAGAACAAGAACAAGGCACATTGATTTTTTATTTCATGTATAAGGGTATCCCGTTACCTAACCCTATTTCTAAAATCATGGGTAAAACATAAGATTTTGCCGCAAAACCCAAAATTTACGTAATATACATTTATAACGACTATATAACATATTCAAATTTATAGTCAGTTCAAGATATCATTTAACCCATTTGCGCCTTGTGGACTCCTCCATGTTTATATATTGGATTAGTCCATTTTTATCAAAAGGATACCTGGTCAAAATGTTCAGTATCATTTTGTTTTATATTGAAATAACTACCAGCAAACAGTGTAGACCCTGATCAGACGACGCATAATGCGGCGTCTGATCAGAGTGTACACTATTTGCCTATGTCCTATACTATACCGGTAAATAGGATCGTGGGCACAAACGGGTTAAATATAGCACCATTCGAATCCGGTACATTTTATGTATTGTACATTTGTATTTCTTACATTATTATAAACTGTAACGCTTTTATTCTTGTCATGCAAATCGCGACTCGGCTAACTGGTGAATACCGTTTTGACCCAGATAGGACGGTGAGGAGCTCGGCGTCTGATCTGGATCCAAACAGTCTCACACAAGAATTTAACTTGTTCTATAAAGAAAAGCAACAAAAATAAGTTGATTAGTATAATAAATTATGTACATATTTTAGAACTAAATGTTTGTATGTACATGTATGAAGCGTTATTGATTATGCACTTCTCCTACTTAATTATGTGTCTGGCTGCTACAAATATACATCAGGGAAACCAAACTTTCGAAATTTCAAAAAAGCATTAATTCGAAATGTTTAAAGCGACTCGCAACCAGATGGTGCATTAAAAATAGTAATTTGTAAATGTGTGTCAAACGCTTATATAAATGGTAAAGAATTAGTTTAGGATAAGAAATTCTGTTTAAAAAAATGTATTTCAATAAAAAAAAAATTGGTCTCTGGTGGGATTCGAACCCGGGGCCCGGCATTGGCGGACAGAAGGCAAAATAGGGGAAACCGCTTAGACCAATGGACCACGGAACTATCCGTTTATCTCGGATCGATTTAACGTATTTCAATGTGTAGCAATCGAAAGTGCATACAACTTCGTAATTCGGCTCGTGTTTATGTCTGAGCCCGTGTAGAGAAGCAACAACAACAACTATACCGTCTACTAGTCGGTATAGAAAAACGATGGAAAATATCTAAAAATCTAAGATTCGGTGACGATTCTTGAGACTTTTTTTGGACTGATCATATTTTTTTAATGTCAGAAGCCAAATAATGCCACAAATTTGCTTTTATTTGAGTATTTTATTTTATTTTGACAAGTACACCATCCGGTTGCGAGTCCCTTTAAAGCCGCATTGTGTTTTTGAGAAACCTGCATAAAACGGTTGTTTGAGGTCCCATTTGAACTACGTAGGACGTGATTCTTTCACAAAAACCGGCTTTATCTAAGAAATTCGCTTTTTAAATTTTATTTATAATATTTTAGTGCTGCACAAATTAAAAACCTCCCATGTGAATGGAAAGAAGGACAACTCTTTAAATACAGGGCTCCAGATAACGGAAGTATTTCGAAAACTAAAATCTTTATTTCTTCTTTTAAACCCAATGGTGTCATACTCATTAAAAGTGTCTCGAAGAGACGGTTTAATCAGTAGTAACACCATAGCATTCGGTGCTGAAATGAGTGAGAAAATGTTAGAATAGTTCAGATTACTCCCGATTACATGTTTAGCTGGAACATTTGAAAATGACCCTGTTAACCCTTATTCTGCTGCACAGACGTCTGCTTCGACATTGTCGTCTGCAAAATGTGTTCAGTTTAGATTTATGCATTGTTTTAATTAAACAAACCTTAAGACGAGTGTCAAATAGTTTGGACCCAGATGAGACGCCGCGTTACGCGGCGTCTTTTTAGATTCAAATAGTTTGTAAACTCCGTAAAGTAGGCACAGGGTTAAACACTATGATATTCAATAAGAACGTGTACATATCTCTTTCACCGTGGGTAAACGGTTTAAATAAACTATGGAGAATCTATACCTTGAGCTTGCTGAAAATGACTGTTTCAGCCTTGTCCGCTCTCTAACTCAAACACTTCTTTTTGGATCTTCACCAAACTTGCTACAAATGTTTATTAGTATAGAATCTAGGTCAGGTTCAATAACTAGCAAAATCGCATAAGGCATGTCTGAGTTATTGCTGAAAAATGCTGAAACAGTCATTTTTTAATACATAAAGGGCAAAAACTCAGATATGCCACATGCGATTTTTGTAATAATCAAACTAGACCTAAATTGTATATAATTAAACATTTTCAGCAAGTTTAATGAATATCCGATAAAAACTGTATGTGTTAGAGTGCAAAAAGTGACTGAAACCGTCATTTTTCATTAATAAACAGGCAATAACTCAGATATACCTTATGCGATTTTAGTAGTTATGAAACTGAACCGTGATTTTATATCAATAAACATTTTCAGCAAGTTTGGTGAAGATCCAATAAAACGTGTTTGTGTTAGAGAGCAACACTTGCTGAAAACAGTCATTTTTTAATACATAAAGGGCAAAAACTCAGATATGCCACATGCAAGTTTTGTAATAATCAAACTAGACCTAAATTGTATATGAATAAATATTGTCAGCATGTTTGGTGAATATCCGATAAAAGCTGTTTGTTTTAGAGTGCAAAAATGACTGAAACAGTCATTTTTTATTAATTACCAGGCAATAACCTAAAAATAAATGCGATTTTAGTAGTAATCAAACTAAACCTTGATTTTATATCAATGAACATTTTCAGCAAGTTTGTGGAAGATCGGATAAAAATAGTTGAGTTAGAGAGCGGACAAAAAAGTGTGATAGTCTAACTGACTGATGGATAGACGAGCGGAGATAGATAACGGTTGCACACGGTGAAGTTGTATTCGGCTGTATCACGTGATACTAAGCCGTGTGGAAATGTTTATGTCAGACGTTCTATTTTCGGTTTGTTATGATTTTAAATCGCCCTTTTTGGTGAATTAGGCCCGTCTTCATCATTTCATAGATCAGTTTGGCCCATAAGAATGTTCAAACATTATTATTAACCGTTATCGTATTTCAGGCATTGAGAAAAGGTCTGAAAACACAATGGGACTTTAAGTATACCACCTTCCCCCACACTGAAAGTACATGTAGTTATAACCCATCAGAGCTAGTCTGACCCATAGAGGCCCGGAGTTTGACTCTCGTCAAACTCCTGGCCCCTATGGTATGACCTCTCAGTGAATTTCCAATAACCATATTACCACTGCCATATTGAATGTATTGTATTATGATCACATGCTGTTACACTCTGTTGTAAACTGTGAGTAATAAAATATATGTTCTGTTCTGTTCTTCTAGAAACAAATCACTTGTTTAGATTAGCTGATTGTCCAAATAGATATTAAATATCTAGAATTATGTAGGGGGTATATATGGTTAAATGGTCTTCTACGTGGGTTGTATGTATTGCTGACTTTCAATATTAACTCAAATGTGTTTTAAGAAACTAAATATTACCCAGAAGTACTGTTAAACATATTTCAAATAATAATAATAATTTATTTCAATCAGCCTGAGCGATATTTAATAAGTGCGCTCTGAAATATACATGTTTCTTATACAACTAGGACAATCACGTTATTGATTGGGAGAGGGCAAAGGTATAGTAGACAAGGAGGCTAACCAACGAGTGCGACAGGTCAAAGAAGCAATTCACATACGGAGAAAGAACTTTAATTCTTATTAATGACAATGACACACCCGTCGCATCCTTTTGCATGCTTTTCACAATACATCGCACAACGAAAAACAGTGAATACACATACCAGAGGGCTGCTACAGGGCAAATGGACAAAAATGTATTATTCATGTTTATTTATGCTTTTCGGTGGATTACCACGAAATAGCAGTGGACTATCACTTGGTAATCCACTGCAGTGGATTATCACCAATCGCTTTTATAATGAATTTTCCCCGTAGTGCTCCCCAAGAATCGTAGTCAATCGTGTCTTATCGTTAAATTCCGGCAGTCCGATTTGTCGCGAACTACTCACCGGAAGAACACGAATCCAAACTCGGGAGCAACGAAGTAATTTGGATGACGTCAAATCATTAAATAAGTGACGTCATCGTACGGGAAACTGTTTCGAAAATGTGTTCGATATAAAGTTGGGGCTCACCACGGGGTAAATCATTTACTTTCGCTTTCTCAATTGTCGAACAATTTCGTTTAAAAAGTGGCTTAAAAGCATAAATAAATAGAATAATTGTATTTTTTCAGTATAAGATCGAATTTAATCCAATTCGTGAACATCAGACTGTTATATTTTCACTCGTGGCTTCGCCACTCGTGAAAATATAACGTCTGATGTTCACTCAATGGATTAAATTTCTATCTTATACTGAAAAAACAATTATCCTCTATATACACTGATTATTTAGGACTTGTGTACTCATTCCTGTGGATTATTCTTTGTCAGAATATTATCTTCTTTAAAATTGTCGCCTGCTTTCATGTCTCAAGTTTAATTTTTGATAACTTTCACAGAAGAAACATTGATATGCGCATCAAGCATGTTTATCCTGATCAGATCTGGGTGTCATTTATTTTGGCCTGTGTCATTGAAAGTGCAGTTCAGTCTACTGACGGGAATACTATGGAAAGTGGGTTGTGACATGCCAATTGCTATTTGCCATTTGCTAATTGCAAATTGCTATTTGCCATTTTGCTATTTGCTAATTGCCAATTGCTATTTGCCAATTGCTACTTGCTATTTGCCAATTGCCAATTGCCATTTGCTACTTGCCATTTGCTTCAGGTGAATCGAGCGGACCTAGCGGAAAGCAAGCACTCGCTATGCGTGTTGAACGATAGCGAACAAACCAAGCGCTCGATGTGTGGTAATGTGTCAACTCGGCCAATTACCAACTCGGCCTGGTTCAACTCGGCCAATTTAATATACTAATATTAATGAATAATCTATATTGACATTACTAATACACTTAGAACACTAAGAATAAATAGTATATAATGCACATAGATCTATATTTATTTATACTGTTTCCTTATTTTGAATACAGATATATACACAATGAATATAATATAATACATAATACTTCCACGAATGAATATTCGTGATACTATGAATATTTGTTATACTTAACACAATGCTATCAGTGTAAGAATCCAACATATACTTTTTTTCGAAGTTTAGCATCGAAGATGGGAACGTGGAGCCTGCTTTTTGTTAGCACATATATAAGATAAGACAAGCTACGATGAGATAAATTCAATGTCGGACATATTTCATTCATATACGCGCACGGCTATTCAACTTTGCAATTTCTGTAACCCTTTTACTGCAATTCCGTCACCTGATTTTGATATTTATCGTCTACTTTTATTTTATAATAGAGCATCTAATAATAAAAATGTACAATAATGTAATATGCAAGTACACGGAGTTAAGTCAAGGAGTTACTCGGCATCTGACCAGGGTCCACTTTTTCCCAATAGCCACTGTGTTCTAGATAAATTAGTGAAGGGGTTAGTACACATGTATTTGATAAGAGTACCGAACAGTTTTGTTCCTGATCAGACGTCTAGTTAAATTACACGTGGGTCCCCGAGCACTTCCGTATCAAAATAAGACGTGTTTGTAGGATCCACGGACTATTATAATTTATATGCTATGCGCTAAAATTGCATGATACATTTGGTAACTAATATAAGCTGTCTATTAACCCCTTCCTGTCTTAACTTGGCGTTTGAAAAGACTCCAAAATGTTTGACACTCTTTGAGATACATAGGGTGTCCGACTTTTCGGTAAATGACTGTTTTAATTATTTCACATAACTTTGAAACTTGACATTAGCAGGCTGAAGCATCAACACTGTTTGATATAATAGTTGACTACTTAATCTATTGCCCCGTAGCCAGTTTCTACTTTTGAAAGACTGATGACCTCTTAAAGCAGGTTCAAAGTAAAGTAGAACGCGCCTTACTTTGTCTGCTTTAAGTTACTATTTGTTAAGATATATAAAATATTTCTTATGGTACTACTTCACGCCTGTATAAAAAGTCAAATGTATGGGGTAATGGGAAAGCAATCAACCCTAGTGACGAGAATACTCGTCATAAGCAAACAGTGTACGTGTGAAGACGTGTGCAGACCCCGATCCTGCAGGAGCCCTCTGATAAGGGTCTTCACTGTTTGTCAATATGCAATATATTGTGAAAATCAACCCATATTAGTCAAAATGGATTAAACTTAATTTGAAACTTGAATTGTCCATTAAAAGTGTTAGGGGTGAAGGTGCTAAACAGTTGTTTCCTTGTGCCAAAACCAAAATTAAATGTTTTAAATAGGCTATTTCTCGAATACACCGTTCCCATATAGCTTGCTTTCAGTATTGAAGACAGACGTTTGGTTAAAGCAAACTAAAGGTAATAAGCAGAATACCCCCTTTAAAATGCGTAAAGAGCATCGGACTTCATTTTCAGCGCAATCTAAACTACCATCTGACAGAAAATGGGATTTGTTTAGTATGGTGCATATTCATTACCGTATCAATTGGAACTATTTTGTTCATTTGACGAATTCATAAAATGCCTAATCAAAAAGGCACACATATGGAGTAAAAGGTTTACAGGACCTAACAGACTAAATGCCTGCAACTGTTACCCCTTTCCATCATAGGTTGCTAAAACCATACAAGTAGCAGGTACCTGCTTAAAGTAGGATAACTTAAGAGCAAGAAAAAGCAACTTTATGAGCTTTGTGTCATCTTTCAGGAAATAGTAAAAGTAGCTAATGTTGTCTTATTCTGAAAAAGTATTTCTGTGGGGGAATATGTACAGTTAAATGGTGTATATGACAGAAATGTTTAACCCATCATGCCATAAATACATCTACAGTGATCCCTCCCTACAACGGCTCTTCAAACAACGACTACCTCCTTACAACTACCCGCGTCGCAGTTCCCTTCTCAGACAATACTTTCACTACTGTAATAATCGTCTGCTTAAAATTGTTGTCTACGGTTTTTCTCAAAGTTACATATAAGTGGACATTTTGATAAGATAAATATAATGACGAGTGACATATAGCTTCAATTCAGATCACACGCCACGTAACGCGGCGGCTAATCTGGATTATTTTGAAGCTGTTTGCAATTTCAAGATATATGTCTCCCATTCAGGTGCCGTTGTAGAGAGGGAGCACTGTTTTTATTTTTCCACTAAAAACTTTACTGTTAAATATGCACGATAATATTTTTTATATCCTAGCAGGTGATTATAAGCTTTAATCAGATTGAAAGTAAAGCAGAATACTCCTTAAGGTGAATTCTCTTTTACCTTCAGCCTGTTTTAAGTGGTTACGTGTCTTCAAAACTAAAAACAAATCATGGGGTTATGGGTTCATTCAAGATAGAAAATACCACTCTGTACAGGACAAGCAATTCTTCTTAATATGCAGTGTGTGTGACTCCAGTGTGAATATTCATGGTTTACTTATCACTTAATCCAACAGCCTGTTTCTATTTTAAATAGGTGACTACATAAAGCAGTTTGAAAGTAAAGCCAAATGTGCCTTAAGGCACATCCTGCTTTTCTTTCAGTCTCCTTTTAGCTACCACCTGTTAGAATAAAGAAAAAATTGCTTATGATGCATATTCATGAATGTATAAATGAAACTACATGTATTTCCTTCATCAGAGGAATAAACTGAATGCCCTTAAATGTGCTTCTATTTGGGAAAGGGTTACATTCATGAGCAAACAAACTAGAAGCATTGGCTGTTGCCTATGTACAATTAAAACAAACACATTATTTTCAAGTTGGTGATTTTATTCTTTTCTTTTTCCCATCTAATCAAAGCAAGTCAATAATGATTATTGCTTATCAATAACAGTCGATCTGTTATAAAGCACCCATTTAATTATGCAGGATTATGGCCTGACAGTTGCTTAATGAAGATTAAACATAATGCATGACGAATCTATGACTTCCTGCATAAGTTTCCCTGCATTAAGCAATCAATCATATTTAGAGGTCTCCTTGATTCAGAAATAAGTGCTGGCTTACTAAATGACTGACTGCTTTCCAACACTACAAATCACATGGAACAGCTCATAACAGTCTTTTCTTTAAAAAAAAAACAACAACACACAACCAAACAAGTTTTAGGTCCCTTAGTGGGTAAGTGACATACAGTTGATTGAACCTAGGTATCTCAAACTCATTTAAGTCAAAGTTGCTTGTGTTTACCCCAATGAAGCATTAATTTGAAGCTGATTAAGAATCATAAAATATCAGCATGTCAAAGTTCAAGCTTTAGCACATTTGAACTTTGAAATATAGATATGTTCGACTTAAACATTTGAGTTAGAGATATGAAAATTTGACAAGTATTCCTTTTAGTGTTTAACCCATTACCACTTAGCCTGTCGCTACTGTTGAGAAGACTTTAGTTAGGTTTATTCTTTCACAATGAATGCGTTTATGCAAAACCTATTATTTTCATTGCAAACAGTTTGGAGCTAGATCGGACTCCGGGTAACCCGGCGTCTGATCAGGCTCAAAACTGTTTGCCACTCAAATGAACATAATAAAGGCAGTATCATCGAAAAGTTGTCATTTTCTTTGTTTAATTGTGATGCATTTATGTTTCGTTTGTGTTTAAACGGGAAAGAATAACGTTTTCTCTACTGTAGTATTAAAAGACACAAGATCACATAAAGCAGGTTAAAAGTAAAGCAGAGTGTGCCATAATGCACACTCTACTTTACTTACAGCATGCTTTAAGCTATCATCTGGTTGGATATAGAAAATATTTTTTATGATACATATTCATGTTGATAGTATATAAATTAAAAATATTTTCTTGAGTAGATTAATAAATGAGAGGCGTATTATAAGGGGTAATGGGTTAACCCTTTATTACATCTAGCCTGTTTCAAATATTGAAGATAGTTGACTCTGGTGACTAAAATGTGTTTTTACTGTAATGCAGAATGTACCTTCAGGCAGGGCTGCCAAAAGTAAGTCTACTAAAATCCTAAGATTTCAAAATTCTCTAATTTCAAAGCGCGGTTACTAAAAGCAGGTTGATAGTAAAGCAGAATGTGTCTAAAGCACAATTGCTTTACTTTCAGCCTGCTTTAAGCTAACATTTGCTAGGATAAAAATCAAAATATTTCGGAGAAATGGCAGCCCTGCCTTCAGGTGCACTCTGATTTACTTCCAGCCTGCTTTAAGCTACCATCTGCTAGAATATATAAATATATCTACTGGAAAAAACTCCATAAGTGTATAAAGTGAACCTCTTTTTCTCAATGGAGGTACATGTATAAATAACAGGGGCAACAACGTGTCCTAGTATTTATGGAGTAACCAAAGCATACATATTGTATTTGAAGACACACACAAAATTCATTCTTATTCCATTTATTGAAGAGCCCTCTCTGTCCCTCTTCATTAGAAAGGTCAATGATGCAATATCAGAATTTCAATTGGCTTGTGGACACTTGGGATTGGGGAATGTATTGTATGCACTTGGATCTAGATCTGCTGTTATTGCTCTTGCAGAATGTTTTCCTATGACCACTCAGCACTTCTACTTGACAGAATGTTCACCCTGAAAAATACAAATAAAAGGCATTATAATTAAACATAATGAAAATTTTAATGAGTTTTTACATGGTTCTTCAACAACATGTATAATTTTCCAAGTGTAGGAGTAACGGATAGCTAAAAATATTAAATTGATAAAACACTTAGATCTACAAGTAGTTCAGGGAATATTTCAAATATAACAAATTGCTTATCCTGGTCATAGCATAGAGCTGATCTTGATCGGAACAGGGAGTCACCTATATAACATAGGTCCCTGATCGGGATCAAAGTATGAAATTTAGTTTTCTGATCGGCAGTTTGCAATTATTATAAGCACACGCCTCTTTGATCATCTAACAACAGATGCCGTCCGCGGCATAGGTGTGAAACAATAAATTACTAACGGAATTATACACATGTGTCACTATCACCCCATGATAAACCAGTTTACTACAGGTAAATAAAGATTGATGAGAGGACTCGCGAATGAAGAAGTTCTTCATTCGTGGAGGACTTTACTACCACTCCCCAGTCCCCATCAATTACACGATCACAGTAGTTTACATTTCTAAATCTGCTAAAAGCACAACTTTATGCTACAATTTCTTTTCTCCAAAAAATGGGGGGGGGGGGGGGGGGGGGGGGGGGCAATAACGCAGCCTATAATTTGTTTTAAATGCAGCGTTTTATTCTTCTATTCTTGTCTCTATATGATTTTTCTGGATCCGCGCATATGGACACGATCATATTTGTATAAAGACCATCAAAATATTAGGAAACGTACGTTGTGCAGTTTTCGACTGGGTGTCTTATACATGTATACATTTCGATAAAATTTATATTATAATCTAGTCTAGATCCATTGTAAGGGAAACTATTTAACAATATTTCACTTTACCGTCACGGCAATGTTTAAGGACATCATCCGGTGAAGTCTCGTGCTGTAGTTTGATCTGACAAAGTCGTTTTCAACAATTTTGCAATTTTAAAAGATTATTGTTGTGCTTTTTCCGCCATCTCTGTTGTCACGGCGAGCACACCGAAGCAGCCTTTTTCTATGGAATGCGGCAAATAGCAATTGGCAATTAGCAAATAGCAAATGGCAATTGGCATATAGCAATTGGCAATTGGCATGTCACAACCCGCTTTCCATAGGAATACACCTCTCAGAGGAACTACAAAGAACTACAGGTATTGCATTACAAGGAAGTGACCTCAATTACCTCTACTGCCAGTGCATTGTCTACTGAACGGTTGTCGTCTGCCTTTATTTCTCAAATTTAGTTTTCATGTATTTTAAATTGAGAAACATAGATATATAAATGTCATATAAGTACGCGACATCTGGTTAGAATCCAAACTGTTGGCGTATATCAGTGCAAAGTGGGCTAGGCAGTGTGGAGGGAACGGGGTTTCATCGACTTGTTTGTATCAGTATCATATTTCCGTTGTCTTCAGATCACTGCTTGACAATGATTCTTTTGTTTAACTGTCAAATGCAATCAGTCCAAATACTGCCCGTAATTCGAAACCGAATGCAAACTAAATGTTTTGAAAGTAAATCGAAAACTATTGAGTTGAGAGGTTTGAATTGAGGTAAGTAAATCTTATTTGTATTTACATAGATCTGTATACACCAAAGCTCCAGAAAAGAGTGAGTAAACTTAACAAATCTAACAGTTTTTCACTCATGTAATGCCAATGTTGTTACTAACCTTCGAGACGATTCTAATGAGTAGTAACACAATGGGATTTAATGAAGAAATCAAGATTTTAGTTTTTGAAATACTGCCCGGCTTATCTGGAGCTCTGATTTACATTGGGATATCTATAACTCGAGCTCGCTTGGCTCGAATACGCCCGTATGTCTACAGTCGACGGTCTCGATAAACCGAACTCACTAACGTTGACTGAAAATACAGTTACAATTAATAAACACAGCGTAGCTACACGTATTGATCGAGCTCAATTTGTCGAAATTCAAATCTAGAAAAATTAATAAAATCGACTACAGTAAGTCGAATTGTCGATGTCAATTTGTATATCAGTTTGATTTCCACTTTATTTTCAAGAGCACGTAAAACCTTTAATGCATACGCTTGTCTTTACTGCCACGAGTTGATAACACACCTTAGAGTTTTGTAGACCTTGTTACTGTTTAGCGCGTGAGTGCGCTAGTGTTTGTAGGTACGCGTAATAGTCACGTATGCTTTTTTAAGTAGGTTAGTTTGGTAACATTTGATAGAACCACATGTACATGTACAGCTCGTGTGTGCGCCTGTTTTTGTAGGTACGCGTAATACATGTATGCTTTTTCATGTAGGTTAGTTTGGTAACATTTGATTTAGAAATACATTTTTCTCTGTACGTCAATCAATTTCGACCCAACCTGTTTGTGACTATTATCCCAAATTGTGTTTAGTGCTATGAG
This sequence comes from Gari tellinella, assembly GCA_922989275.2. Taxonomy (NCBI): domain Eukaryota; kingdom Metazoa; phylum Mollusca; class Bivalvia; order Cardiida; family Psammobiidae; genus Gari; species Gari tellinella. The sequence continues at coordinate 89,404,479 of OV277860.1, forward strand.
ATAATTGAGCAAATCAAAGTGTGAGGACTACATAAGACAATTTCAAAACAGAATGTATTCTGGCAGAGAATGGTTTAAGATTCAAATTGTCTTTTTAACTAATACTAAATGCAACATTATAATTAGTGATTGGTAAAAACTAAGCACAAGGGAAGTAACTGCTGCAAAATATGGAGAATGAATCTAAACGAGATGATCCCCCTTCGACGGAGCAGGACGTGGTGGATAAATCAGAACAAAATGGCACATCTCCGCCAGAACCAAAAATCAAAGAAAACGTCACGAGATCAGACAAACCTGTCCGCTCAGATGAGTTCATGCCATATGTGACGAGAGGAAAAACTACTGACAGCGTAGAGGTGAGATGTTAACCATACTGCTGCTGAATATTCACATAATACAGTAAAACCTCGCTATTACGACCACTAAAACGAATGCTAATTGATTGTATAATAGAGAGGTGGCAACTTAAAGCAAGGTGACAGTGAAACAGATAGCTCCTAAAGGAGATTTCTGTTTCATTGTCATATTGCTTTACGCGGTCACCTATCGTAAACATCCTAATAATCAACAAAATGTAGTGGTCGTAATAGAGAGGTTTTACATGTATATAAAAAAGGGGGTGGCACGATAGTCGATAATACCGCCTATCGCGATAGCTGTAATCATGATTGTCAACTGTAGATTGCAAACTTAAACTATCGATACTTTTGGCGAAGGTTTGGGCTACTAAATATAGCTGGACCTCTACAAAGAAAAGTAGTACAATTATTTACTCTCTTCAAAAAGTTTGAGATGGTGTGTTTGATTTTGTCCAAGTACAGTACCGTTTAAGCTAAAGTATACACCCCAGTGCACTGGCAGTTTGCTATTGAAATCTCAGTGCACTATCAGTTAACTTTCAGTGCACTGTCAGTGCAAAATTAGTTTACTCTCAGTGCACTGTCAGTTTAAACTCAGTTAACTGGCAGTGCACTTTGTGTATACTTTAGCTTAAACGGTACATACAAAGATAAGGAAAACCTTCCTTATCGTTCATATTCATATTGAAAGGGAAACATTGTGATAAAAAATCGTGATAGTAATTGCATAAGTGAACCCAGCTATCGATAGTCTATCGTGATAGTGTTTTCAACTATCGATAACCATCGTGCTAGCAATTTTGGTCGCAATAAGAAGCCCTGAACTCCGCCCACTATACATATCTGTCATCTGAGATATTACATTACCTGATGATATGAGGTAAACAAATGCCACATGAAAGAACAAATTAAACTCCTCTATGACGAAACAGTGCAAACCTTAATCAGACAGCTCACACAGAAACTGTCTGATCCGGGTCACATATTCAACAACGAGATTGATACATAATATATTATATACCCACATGTACCCGTCCCTGTCAATTCAAACCAACACCTTTCTCCGCCAATTTAACTTCAGTTTAAACCTTTCGCAGACAGTATATCGTCTGCTTAAATGTGTTGTCTGCAATTTTATGCATAATTCATTTTTATACGCTTATGAATACGGATCGTTTATGGTATACCATGCGCTGTCCGTCAATCCGTCCGTCTGTCCGTGCTTACGGGAGGGTACTTATGTGGCTAAAATTCTTAGCCCAATAATTGAAAAACATTAACCTGGCCGTCTCTTGTGACATTAACCTGGCCATTTCTTTTGACATTAACATGGCCAGTTGTGGGACATAGGGTTAGGGGTAGGGTTAGCCTCCAGATCATTTTTTTCCAAGTTAGAGCAAAAATAAATTGTCGCTTGTGTGGCTAGCCACCGAAAAGAAATGCATAGAAAATAGCCACATAAGTATCCTCCCGTTCGAACGTCCGTTCGTTAACTATTCCATGTTAGCGCTCTCTAACCTTTGTTTATTGACCAATAAATACGAAAGACTCAAGCAGGAAACGCAACACAAACAATACACCCACCTCTCAAGCGGAACACACACACAGTCAAACTATAACACACACACACATAAAAACAATTATACACACACACACACACGCGCGCGCGCGCAATACCATTCCTTCATCTACACACTAAATAGAAAACAACACGCAAGACAAATATAAAGCAAAGTGAATATAGGAGCCCGCCTTGGTACGGTCAGTGGCAATCAATAAATTCCTTACCACAATAGCTCGACGAGTTCGCATTTCAGATTTGACAGAGTTATACCCTCTATGTTGTCAAATATGGGAATTTTTAAAAAGTCCAGAACCTTTTTTGTTTTGTTTTCAATTCCTTTTAGGTTTGATTTAGTGATATATGGAGTAAAGCGACTTTGAATTTTTTACGTTTTTTATGTCTCAGTACATGTATTTTTAGATGTATACACCTTTAAACACGTTTGTTGTTTAGTTTCATTTGGCCTATTGTAATCAAGTTTCATATTTATCTTTCTCAGTATACACGGAAAATAATTTCTAATTTTGGTTCCGGTCGGATTATTTTAGCTGGAGTTATGTTCGTTTCGATTTTTATTGCAGTTATGTCCCTTTATGTAGTATGAATTTTACCCCAAAATCGTGTTTACAGAAATTAACTTTTTGACATATTGTTACCAAATTTTACAGTGAAACTTCTCATGTAAGACACCTAACTGATTTTGGTTCTGGTCTTTTGATCTTTATTACAGTTATACCGTTTTACATACTTAGAATTTAACAAAAGAACTAATTTCCAAAAATGACTTTAGTTCTAGTAACATAAAATAACAAAATTCATATTTAGCTTTCTCATCATACAGTTAAGACAACTTTTGATTTTGATTTTGATTCAGGTCTGATAATATGTATTATTGATTTTTCCGTGACAGGCGTATAACGCACTGCGGTGCTGAATCTGAATCTGAATCTGAAAATAGTATATCGTAGAATCATATAGAGGCTTTACACATCAGATAAAAAGAGACGCTGTTATAATTGGCGATGACTTAAAATCCCCTTCGAAATAAGCATGCAAAATATGCTGCCTGGCAGTTTGTTCTATTGTATCAAAGTGTCCACAAAAAAGGAATGTTTGTACTGAGGAGATTTGCTACTTGGGACTGCGAGTCCTCTTGTGTTGTTGCATGCTTGACTTTCAGTTATATTGTTGATAATGTATGCTTTTGATTGTGAAGCTTTGATGTTTCGTCTTTGTTTTGCTGTTTTGGTAAATGTGTGTGTTGGTAGGGCTGGTACAAGTCCGTCTTCTATCTTGTATATAAGTATCAGACAGAGGCTTAGTCGTCTGTTTCAAGGGTCTCTAGTTCGAGTCGTTCTCTCATTTTTGTGATAGCTCTTGTTTCCCTCTCTTTAAGGTTCTTTGTTATGAATCTGATTGCCCGGTTTCGATTTTTTCTAATTTATCTATGCCCTCTTTGAGGTAAGGATTCCATATGGTTGCTCCATACTCCATGATTGGTCTTACTACTGAGTTGTATGCCGCTTTTCTGCATTTTTTCGGGTACGTTTTTGAAGTTTCTTCTAAGGAATTCAAGTGTGGCGTTATATTTTTTACGTACATTATTCATTTGTTCATTCCACTTGAGATCTTTGGATAACTGTATGCCTAAATATAGATTATCGTGAACCTCTTGTAGAGAGTGACTATTGAGGTGATAACATTTTGATATCTTTCTGTTTTTGGAGAGTATGTCGATATTTTTGTATTGAATCTCGTGCCCCATTAGCGTGCCCATGTTTCTAAACTGGTTAGGTCTGTATGAAATTTCTCTTGGTTTATAATGCTTTTGATGGTTCGGTACAGTTGGTAGTAGTCTGCAAATAGTCTTAATGTTGATGTCTAACTGTCTGGGAGGTAGTTTATGTGACAAAGGAACAGGATTGGGCCAAGAACTGTTCCTTGGGAGACTCAGGTGTCCACAGATGTTTAGCCTGACTGGTTCGCATATTACGAGTTGTTAGGAAGTTGATCAGCCAGTATGGATACTTTCTTGGACTCAATATTGTCCTAAATTTGAAGTATTTTTTATGAGTTACGGTGTCAATGGGCTTAGCGTCTGGTTCCCCTTGTAATGTTCTTGGAGGAAGTTATTTAGAGTAGTTGGGAGCTGTGTTCGAAATCAATGGTTCGGGCTTTTGAGGATTTTGTTGCTTTCAACGTGTATCATAAAGTGTCTGCATAGTATACGTTCTAACATTTTGCAAATAACTGATGGAAAAGATACTGGTCTGTTATTTTAAGCAAGATACTTATCTCCTCTTTTGAAAGTACTGGAGACAGTTGCTGCTCTCCAGTCGTTTGGGAGCTCATCAGTATCTAGTGAAGCATGTAGTATAATTTTCAGGGTTGGAGCTAGATGGACCGCACATTCCTTCAGGATACTGTTTGATATGTTGTCAGGGCTTGAAGCTTTAGACGGATTAACCTTTTCTAGTATTTTTGTAGGCCATTTTGATCAATTTGGATCGGATGTATGGTTATTCTAGATTTGTGTTTTTCGTGAATATTGACTTAAATTGTTTTAAGTCATTTTTTGAAATGACTAAGGGAAACAGTCATTTCAAGTAATGACTGAAACTTTAGTCACTACACGTAATGACTGATTACACAGATTAACATATATATTCAAATAACTGTAAATGAAATTTATTTTCCAGCTTTTAACCGCAGCGAAGAAGGAAGACTTTGTGAGTGCAAACAAAATCTTAGCAGCCAGCAAGGACCTTGACCTTGACACCACGGATGAGGTATGCTTACCAAACAGAACAGCACGAACGCTACAACTGTCTAACCTCATACACCGTGCATAATAAACAGAACAACACGAACGACAGTGTCACTAACTCAATACGCCGTCCACAATAAGCACAGTACTTAATAATGTGCTTAACTCTTTCACTGCCATTAATTCTTTTATCGTCTGCTTGACTTTTGTCGTCTGCCTATTTATCAAAATTTAAATTTTGATAGTTCCATTAAAGAAATATTGAAATGTGTGACAAGCTCAATGAGTCGATATGAATCCAAGTTGTTTGCACATGATGCAGATTGCACCATTGAAAGTGAAAGAGTTCAGTCATTTTAAATATACAAATTAATGTCCAATTATCCAGAAATGTTTGATATTTGAAGAAGAACAAAGAACTATTAAATGTCACAAAGAATGATATTGGAATTGTAAACACATATGAACGCATAGGACTATCGAACTCAATGTCGGATGAAATACAATACGATACAGTAAAAAACGCTGATATAATGTTTAATCTTCTACTTAAAAGATTACATAACAAGGCTAGGCTAATATGTGACTACCTCAGTATTGCTAGACTATTGCTTAAATTACTAGTTAGCAATAATATTATAACAACCACCTCTATATTTTGCTTAAAATAGTGACTATTTTAATATGTGATGGATAATTCGCAAATGTTAAAACCTAAGAAAACTAATTTGCTACTTAATATATAGCCTATGAGGAGAGTGTAAAGAATAGCAAGCGTTTGAATTAAAAAACAAACTTGAAAAATACTATTTTTACTAAATTGAATATTATTATTATACCAGATTTATATAGCGCTCTTTTCACCCAGGGGTTGTGCGTTCAAAAGCGCTTAAATAAATAGAAAATACTACTATTAAATTTCATGCAGTTTGGCTCTAGAGGTTTGGGCCGTATTGCAAAATTCATTTAATCTGCCTACACTTGTTTTATTTTTATGTCTTTTATCATAGGTTGGCAAGACCGTTTTACACTATTTGAGCAATTTTGCAAGGACAGACGAGATTGCGCAATGTTTGAACAGAACATGTGATGTCAACAAAACAGATAAGGTGAACGAATCTTTTTACAATAAACTGGACAGTAAAGTCCCTTAAGGGTGCATCAATGTCATGACTTTGGGAACTTTTCAAAGTATATGAAAACACTCTATGATGGTTTTGTATTGAAGAGCTATTTAAGATGAATGAAAAAATAGAAAAAGTGTACATTTTGGTGAACAACAGTTGGCTCTACGGCCATGTAAAATTTACCCCACCCACTTCCTCTTATTTTGTCCTTTTCAAACAGCCCGCTTCAATAAAATCCATTTTAAATGAAAACAAATATGATAATTTGGTTTTGTGTTATTTATTTCCAATCTATGGTAGTATTTCTTCATACAAAAACTAATTTAAGAAAAAATGGCACCAAATGTGAAATTTATAAAGCTCTCAATATCATCGATATGGTACTTTTTTGTAAATTTTGTAAGGGGAGATAACTCCTTTTACTTTAATAACTCAAAATTTTCAACACTGACCTTTCAATTTCTTTTCATAATTTGAACTGCCTTAGCATGGGCTTTCATCTGGTAGAATATAAGAAAAAGTTAAATACTAGAACTATTTCATTTTCAAACTTTTTTACTTTTTTTCATAAAATAAAAAATCTAATAAAATCATGCCCTATACAAAGCATATTTTTGATATTCAAGGATCGATATTGTTCAAACCTGGTGCCTGCTTTGTCTAAATTTGGTTTCTATATTTGAAAATACCACCATAGACAAGAAATAAATAATGGAAACCCAAATTATCATGTTTGTTTTGTTTCGAAATAAATTTTACTGAAGCTTGTACCCTGAATGGGTAAAATTTTAAAAAAAAGTCCAAATTTGACATACCTTTTTCAAATCGCTGTAGCTCAAAAACAAGGACACCACCATATTTATTTTTTTTCATTTTTTTATTCATCATAAACAGCTCTTCCAAAAAAACAATGTTAGAAAAAAAGTTAAATACTTTGAAAAATTGGCTTATGACATTGATACACCCTTAAGGTGTCTTTATAGCTTTAAAACTGCAAAAATTGTGTTTTTAACCTTTTTCCGATTTTGATAGCCGACATTCTGTTCTACATTCTACCAAAATCTCCCAAATCAAACCAAACGCATTACACGGCTATCTGGTCAATAAATCACACCTAATTAAGCACTCCGTAGTCCAGCCACGTGACCAGCTAGAGGCGTTCTCCAGCTGTTGCGTGATTTATGGGTTTCGCATGTTAAAATCATTATTGAATTATGATTAGTAAATTATATTAAGGGTGGAGCTAAGGAAAATCGCTTACGAAATATGTGTCTTCTTATTGGTTGAAACAAAAAGGACATAGTTGAACCCCGGGGGTATTCGCACTGTGTCAGACAGTCAAAAAGATACTCTTATCAGTTAATTGACGTTTTCGGCACCTCCTTATTTTCAGACACGCGGCATGTTTGAACAACGATTGTGTTCGCGGTTAGGGTCCGATTTTTATGCGGTTTAAAGCAGATGAAAGGGTATTATCTTTTCGAGGGAACTGTGTCTTAGAATGTTGATGAGGTTCTCCAGCTGTTCACAGCAAAGCATTACGTAATAGAAATCAAATTTAAACGGTAAAATAACTTTGATGTTACATAATAATAGTTAGAATTTTAAAACTCTGAAACACGGATCCCTAGATATGAAACTGAAGTGTATTATGGGCAATTTTAAAGGCGTTACAAATTAAGACGGCTTTGAAATCGCTGTTTGAATTTTTTTAATTTGTCTTATAAAATCGTAAAAAAATAAAATATTTTTTTTAACAAAAGACATTTTGTGGTGACATGTGTACCACTTAAACCATTCAGCTATAAAATGGGGGAATAGATTATAAATCATGATGATAAATAAGAAAAATCCGCTTGCAGTATCAAAACTATCAAGCTACCTTAATTATAATAATTTAACCCATTGAAAATTGGTTTGTTTGTTTGATACCAAATATGTAATCCACATGAAATAAAGTCGTTATTATTATCCATAGCCTGCTTCTTGTTTTGAAAACAGATCACCTCTTTAAGCAGACATAATGCGCCATTTAGGGACACTCTGCTTTACTTCCAGTCTGCTGTAAGCTCCCACCTGCTGGGATATAGAATAAAATTCTTATGTTGTATGTTTATGACTGTATATATTGGAACTATTCTCTGTAATAGTTGAATGTTTTAGACTCGTAAAAGTCGTATTTATAGAGTAATAGGTTAACCCCTCCACTGCCATACCCCGAGTACACTAGTCATTTGAAAACAGTTTGGATCCTGGTCAGACGCCGCGTACCGCGGCGTCTGATCAGGATACAAACTGTTTTGAGCTCATTTCAATACTTAATAAGTCAAAATAATGACAATTGTTTAAATTAGATGACGTCATGGCAGTAAAGGGGTTAAACAAAGACTCATTTGATGGGGATGCAGACAGGTGATAGCGAAACTAAGGATTAAAGTAGATCATTTATACTGAAACTTTCTGCTTTACTTAAAAAAATAAAGCAGCTACCCAGAGATGGAATAAAACCAGAAGCTCACATTTGGACATTTTGATCTGTGTTTATCTTGTTTGAACAACTTTACATTGACAACAATAGTCTTTCGCAACAATGAGTTTCAGGTGGATAACATAATACTGTGTGGAAACAGTTTTGAGTCTTGAATACTCAGCGCCTTGAAAACATTCTATTTTGATTGAATGATTGATCATAAAAAGAAAATGTTTATACATGCAGATGCAATTCGATTAAAGAATAAGAAACTGCCGAAACCATACTTTATCTGTATTTCAAACTATGCCTTTCTATAATCCCCATATTGCAATATTAGAAAGTGGCTTTCAGTGATATTTTCGACTGCCATAACGTCATCAATTTTAAACAATCGTCGTCTGCTTTGATTTCTTATATTTAAGGTCTTTGGACTTATTGAAATATTGAAATGAGTGTAAAACAGTTTGGATACTACTAATACACCGCGCTACGCGGTGTGTGATCAGTATCCAAACTGTTTGCAAATTACTATTGTACTCGGGGTAAGGCAGTGAATGGGTTAAAAGCGAAAGTGCGAGTGATCGAAGATCACTGTTCCATTGTTTTTGTTCGACAGCTCGGATGGACGGCGCTGCACTACGCGGCGTTGAAGGGCCACGGAGCAGTTGCACAAACTCTTATTAACCACGGAGCCAACTGCAATGCTGCTGACAAGGTATTTTGTATACTTTCGATCTGGAACCCTGCATGTGTGAAATTCTCTGCTTCACTATCGAGCTATCTTATAATTATTATGCATTTCTCTATCATTCCATTCGCCTTTACTCACTAATGGAGCTTTATGTAGTTGTAGCTTCACAAAGGATAAGATAAAGCAGCGAACTCTCAGAACGGCTTCCTATTTTACTAAAATTGTGCTTTTTAGCAATCACATGCCAAACCGTAACCAGTAGACCACGTATATACTCTTTATTTCCTCATATTACAGAGATTATATATTTTGACTTGAAACATCACAATTCATGTTATTATGATTTATAAACACATTATGAACGAATACAATGAAGCAAGTATCTAATACACCGTTTGAACATAACCTATGAGTACAAAGACTACAGATCAGGGAATACTGAGCTGTACCCTATATATGCATAAGTGAAGGTGGTTTGCCATGGCGACTTGAGGGGGAAATGGTTATTTACGTAATGATGATATGTCTACAAACATTTCGTGATGAACACATTTAGCTAATTGTAGAAGGCTGAATCCCCTGATAATTGTGCCTGTTGTCTCAGGCATATCCGGGGAGGGGAGAACTACAATTAGTGAGTTAGTAGGCTTCCTCAATATACAGTAAAACCTCTCTACTACGACCATTAAACTGCGCTCATTAGCAGGTTTTTAATACAGTTGACTGCTTAAAGCAAGGTGACGGTAAAACAGAAAGCTCCTTTGGGAGCTTTCTGTTTTACTGTCACATTGCTCTAAGCCACAAAAATCAACGGTCCTTAGCAAACAGCGACGAATGCAGTCAAACGTTTGGCTTTCATTAACTCTTTCACTGCCAACGGCGCCAAAAGGCGACTTTGCAAACATTTGGATCCTGATCAGACGCCACGTAACGCGGCATCTGATCAGGATCCCAACTGTATACACTCGTATCGACACTTCTTCAGGTAAAAACAACCCTTACGATGATTGTGAAAATATAACAGACGGGTTAAAGAGAGTTAAAGCAGACATAAAACTTGGCAATGAAAGAGTTAAGCTGAATTTATCTGCCACCCATCATAGAATATAAGCATGTACTTTAGTTTAATGTTCGCTTATATGTCAGCATTATTACACCAACATGAAATATAGATATTAAGGATGCAATAAATGTAGCAAATTACAACTATTTTGAAAATCCTCACAATTCATTTTTATGTGAGTGACAAACAGTTTTATTTCTGATCATATGCTGGGTTACAAACTGTTTACGATGGACATATAGTCGAACTTCGATTTCTCGAACTCGCTTAGCTCAAACTATCCGATTTGCCGACATGTGATCTGCAATATTTCATGTTCAGTTCTGTCGAACATACCTGTTTTTCAAAGTTAAAACGTGGCTCAGCCACGTTTTAACTTTGAAATACGGGTATGTTCGACTTAACCGAGTTCGAGATATCGAAGTTCGACTGTCAATGTTTTAGAACAAACACGTTTATTGGAGAAGAATAGCACACTCTCCAGTCTCCACTGTATGTGCACCCATTATCCCAACTTCTCTCCTTTCTAGCAACAAGGAAGAACTCCGCTTCACTATGCCGTGTCACGTGATAATAGGGGCGTGGTCGACCTACTATTGGAGAGTGGAGCAGATCCAAACACCAAAGACAATGTAAGAAGATAATTCTTTCTCTCTCCTCTATCTATTTGTGATTCTCTGTGTCTCTCTGTGTCTCTGTCTCTCTCTCTCTCCGTGTTTCCCATTCCGATACAACTGAAATAGTCTCTCTAAAACTATATTGTACCAGGTTTCGCTTGGTTATTGAGACACTACGTTGAATCAACAACTTATTCTATTAAGCAGCATCTCAATGTAAGACCTATACCAGATACAAAATTGACTATATACAGTAAAACCTCTCTATTACGACCACTTTATTGTGTGAATTACTAGGTATTTATGACAGGTGACTGTTCAAAGCAAGGTGACAGTTCAACAGAGAGTTCCTTTAGGAGATTTCTGTCTACTGTCACTTTGCTTTAAGCTGCCACCTGTCTTTTATACAATCAATTAGCCTTCTTTTTTATTGTCGTAATAGAGAGGTTTTACTGTATAAATGAGTATGTGCACATCCCGATTGTACGTTGCCTTTCTCTTTCAGCATAACAAAACACCATTAGACATATGCAAGAACGAGATTATGAAATCTACGCTGGAGACAGCAGCTCAGAAATTCGAGGAAGAAAAAACGTAATTAGTATCTCTATTGTGGTGTGTTCTAGAAAATCTTTATTGGAAAATTAAATGAAGATATATCTATCTTAAATACAGTGAGTTTCTTTGTAAACGAAACGATACGCTAACTCAATGAAATAAAATGTACACCTGTTTGAAACTTCTAACGGTTTATTTCATTCTGAGTCGCAAACAGTTTGGAGCGTTGTTTACCAAGCGTCTGATCTGATTCCAAACTCTTGGCAAAGGAAATATGTATTTGAACGTATTTAACAGGTTAATTAACGGTGTTGATTGAGTACAAAACAAAATTCTATTGAACAAGTACAAACAGTTTCTATTGTATCGTCAGGAAACAGAAAGAAGAGTGTCCAGCTGGTTGAAGCTAAACAAGTGGGGAATAAACACTTTTATTTGGAAATAAAAACGTCTTCTCCACTGTATAAGAGGACTATTTCCTCCCAGTTTCAACGAATAAAAACAAACGTAATACAAAGGTGTATAAAATGACAGTTACATGTAATACAAATGTATATGACCCGTGCAATGAAAACAAATAGTCTTAATAGTATTGCATGTAAACAGTGTTGACCTCACCTAGCTGTAATGCCATGGTCGACAATCGCAAACACGTTACAGTAAAACCTCTCTATAGCGGCCACTAAAATGAGGGCTAATTGATTGTATAAATGACAGGTGACAGCTTAAAGCAAGGTGATAGTAAAACAGAAAGCTCCTGATAGTAAAACAGAAAGCTCCTATAGGAGCTTTCTGTTTTAGTGTCACCGTGCTTTAAGCCGTCACCTGTCGAAAACACATAGCAAATAATCACACTTTAGTGGTTGTTATAGAGAGGTTTTACTGTAGTAGAAACAGGGCATGCTGGTGAGATTCAAAAAGTGTAGTCTAAGACCAGTAACTGAGTCAAGACGCTGCGGCTGGTCTTGATCTACGCTGTTTGCATTGCAATAAGTCTGTTTTTATGACGTGGCCAGCATGTGTACTGAATTTATTAATTTCCCTTCAGTGTCAATCATATTGAAGCCTCTTCTAACACGCCTTGTCATCTTGATACAAACTGTTTGCAACAAAATGTGCATTTGCCATTAGGAGTCGACGGGTAAATAAATAAATCTAAACTTGCTAAAGTTTGATAACAATTCTAAAGCAGAAGATGTTGTTTTGTACGGGCTAGATTGTGAACACTTTATTGACTAAGACTGATTGACTAAGTCTGAATTTATCCACCTTCTATTTGACTTGACATTTGTTTTATGCTGGTACCCTCTCGTCACGCGTATGCCACAGATACGTGGAACCAAACGAGAATGTCAAGACCTTAAATATAGTTACAGAGTAAGATGGTGAACTCCTATTAAATATTACAGTTCAGCAGGACTTGTTAATGAACCACATAATAACACGAGTACTTAAATTTGATGTTTAAATTCTTAAAGCAATACGCCCCTTATGAGATCGGACCAATGTCGGTCAACAATGCCTCTCTGCTATGACTTTGTCAGGGCTGCCATTTCTCTGGATTTTTCCTAAATCTTCGGATTATTTTCTAGTGCATGGTAGTTTAAAGCGGGTTGAAAGTAAAGCAGAATGCGCCTTAAGGCGCATTCTGCTTTACTTCCAGCCTGCTTTTAGTAGTCACATGTTAACACAACTAGAATTAGGCTTTGGGGTAAAGGTACGATTCGTAAAATCGCACTCGAAAAATGAAAATTTGGAAATATTAGGATGTTTCATGTCAACTTATGGCAGCCCTGTTGTGTTGGTGTAGGAGCCGTGCTTTATTTGTACTTTTATTTGTAACCATGCTTGCTTAGGGGGTAAACAACTAAATCAAGCCGGAAATTAGGTTCGTCCTTTATTTTGTGATACACAACAGGGAAGACAACCCTGCCCTGAAATAGCATATATATAATTAAGTACAGGGTAATAATTGCATGTTGTCCCTGAAATTCACATTATAATATATATATATGAGCTTTCAATGCTTTCATTTTAAATAATATAATTTAAGCATTCTTTAATAATAATTTATGGTATGTGACCACTCAAAATATAATAGTTAAATACAGTTTGTAAGAAATACAATGCTACTGGCTCCGGAACTATCTCTCTTCACTAGTAAATGAACATTCTTCCATATGCCTGAACTTTCCTTACTTTATTATACATTTTATAATTTCATGTGCAAAGCACACGAAATAGTATAGCGACAAAGTTGTGACTTGACCGAGACTGGCGCCTGAGCTAACGAGCCGTAAAATTCAACCTCGTGTACATTTGCTTACCAGGTATAAGGTACCAAGGGCGTCCTTTACTTCAAAGTATCTCATCTGCAGTCCTGTGTCGTCGTGTCGTATTCTATTGCTGTAAAGATGAAATCATGGTTAGCCGAAACGAAAAGATTATTCTGACCATGTGACAAACCCACGCCGCCATTACAGAATTTCAGACGAACACCTTTAAAAACGCGCAAGCTCGCTAAACCGACCGACACGTCTAAAAACAATTCCAATTCAATAAAAACCTTTTCAGTAATACAGCAGAATAAATACCTTTGACATTGTTAGTCGTCAAGTCGACATAACTTTAACCACCCAAACTCCAACTTCTTAAACAACCAATGCCCTGACTATTTGCTTCGAACTCTATTACGGAAAGAGAGAATCTGTCACATGTTTCTTGATTATCAACCAAAAAGGTAAGGCTAATTCCTGAGCTCGGCACGAAATAGCCGGAATACTTGAAAAAATACGATAGAATAAATAATGGCCCAAAACCATCATCATCACATATGTTTTCTACATTTCAGTGGAGCCGTGTCGGAAACCCTGAATATATTAATGGACAAGCCGACACCATTCTCACAACTATGTCTCACCGTTGAACCAAAGTCAACTCCAGCTTCTACGGCAAAAACCGGTGACAAGGAAATGCCGTTTAAAATGTCAATGCGACGAATGTCTCCTGCAAATTGCAATATCAAATTTGGTATATCCGCTTGTTCATTCTCTCACTGTTACTGACACACGTTCGCTTCTTTCTTTGATATTAGAATTTCCAAACACTGGACGCGAATTTGTTTCTGAGTATTCGTAATTAAATGACATTACTTAGATCAATTATATTTTCGGACTTACCGGATGCGGACTATTATAGCGTCTTTACTTACAAACTACCTGGAATAATGCCAAAGTCACTGGTTATGGACATCAAATGTTTCAACTGATTTTAAGCAGCCGCCTACATACAGTTCATTCATTCATATATTTTTTTCTCAATTAAGGAATGCATTTAAGTTAAACATATCTACAGAAGTGCTAGTTGTTACAGTAACGTGACATAATAAATGTTAGATCGGTGGGTCTCTGGGTTGATGCACAAGGAAGACTCTTTAAAGTACTAACTACGTGTATTTAATGTCTAAAGCTAACTTCATTTCTACACATGTTAACATCAAACTGTGTGAATGGGAACTGACCCCTAATAATTACATGCTATTTGAGATGCATCATTCTGCTAGGAGGCGGGCATATTTAACTGACAGTTACATGGTAACAACACTACATAAATCATACATGTATAATAATAACAACAATAATACGCGATTATTCATACCCCTTCAACCCCCTGAGTACGCCGTATTTGCGCCTTAAATCTTTCTTTTCTCCACTGAGAAAACTAGTCCCATTTTATACTGTTATGAATGGATATGATAAGAACGTTTATAATTAAATTTACACTTTTTATCAAAATGCCAAAATTTTATAAAAATAAAGCTTAGATGTGATTTAATTTTTTATACCTGAAAATATTACAAACAAACTACTACTCAGAAACTTAACATACATGTATTAATGTTTTCAAAGAACGAAAACCGAAATTCAAAATGTAGCAAGTTATATTTACTTTTCAAATGCACTAGAAGAGAAATAAGGACTTAATAGTAACATGATTGACTTGAGATTCACATTCTTTCTTTCCAGACATATCGGAAACGGAAGACATTTGTAGTGATGTCTTTTCTTACAAACTGGTTGGGACGACACCAGAGTCACTGTATATGGAATTCAATATTCCTGTGAGCTGTGAGCCAGAGAAGAATGAGGAGATGGTATTAAGGACAGAGACAGACCAGGAAATAATAGCACATGATGTGAAAGAGGATTGTGAGGTTGGTATTTTCAACAGGTACAACTGTTGGCTTGAAATTGGCAGAGCAAAATTGTGACCTCTATTGCAAACAGTTTGAACCCTAGTGATGTGTATATTTGTCTTCAAATGTTTGTCAAGAACAGTGTGCATGTCAAGAGTACGTGTATATGTATCTGTGCAATAATGCAAGCCCACAGTAGAGAGCTGCTAGTGTCTGCACTAGTTGCCATTTCCCCATTGTTACCAACCAGGAGCATCAAACAGACAAAACCAGCAACAAAAACTTCTAGAACACTGATGACTGCCAAAATACCAAAGATCGAGCAGTAAATTTTTATGTTTATATTCATGTATATACACACTGTTACCTTTCTAGAAATTCTTGAAGAACTCGTGACCACTCTTTTACTTTGAAATTAGTATATAAAGTCTTTCAGGGCATTTACGTCCACACCATAATATCATTTATTTTATGTTTGTTATTCACAGAAATGGTTCTGTAGTGTCACGGCAGACATTTTGACGTTTCATTCTTTTGTCGTCGTATGTAGAACTATAACGGAGCGCTTTCATGTGGGACCTAATGCGTGTAAAATCAAGTCCGCCCTAGACGACAGGGTAGAACTGGACATACCAAAGGGCACGTTCGACTCCAACGTGACATTGACAATGGAGGTACATGGCAGCAGACGTTACTCATACCCATTGAAAAGAAATTAAACTCAAATCAAAATCAAATCAAAATATAGAAAATGACAGGGTTTTGAAAATATCTGGATGGCAAACAGACTGGAGCCTATTAACGTCGATTTGAAAACATATCTTATGAAAGGTGAAAGTATTCAAACTTAGTTTCTTTCGAACCTCATATTGCTTTAACTCGCTGCCTACATGTAATAATTACAACTGGACTAGAATGTGCAAACAGTTTGAATCCAGCAGGGCTTGTTGTACTTATAACAAATAGTGTTTTTGGACCCGTATTATTTTACTGCAATAGTACTCTCGTTGCTGATATCAATAATAATAAATACCAATTGATTCATGACAATGCATTCACCCTGTATAGATAGCATATATGCTTAACCCTTTCCCTGATAGAAGCGCCTTTTAGCACATGTAATTTATTCCTCCACTGAAGAAAATAGTTCAAATTTATACAGTTATAAACATTTACAGAAAGAAATATGTTCTATATCTTAGCAGATGGTGGCTTAAAGCAGGCTGAAAGTAAAGCAGAATGTGCCCTAAGGCACAATCTGCTTTACTTTCAAACTGCTTTAAGTACCCACCTGTCTTCAAAACTATAAACAGGGTATGAGGTCAAACATTGCGTACATTTTTTCAGCCTCAGTTTTATGGTTTAATTTAATACGCGTAAACAGGAGTGTCAAATAAATGAAAACCTGACCGGACGCAGAATAACTCAGCGTCTGATCTGAATCCAACTGTTTTCAAATCATAGGAGAAATGTTTAAAACGTGATTGTTGTTTATAGATTCAGGAACCTCCCCATCAGGACCGGCTGGCCAGTGTGTTAAAAGAGTGCCCAGAGGTGAACAGTCTGACGTCATTCTACTCTCTGGAGTCTGGAGGCTCGAAACTCTTGAAGCCAATCAACATCAAGGTATTTATGTTCAATTAATTCTTCCCTTAAAGAACGTGACCATTTCTTACATAATTTCTTATTTTACAACACTCTTTGAACATTTTATAAAGTATGAACTATGTTTCTAATACTTTTAAAAACGTCTGAAATCGTTTTCAAGCATTTGCTCAGTAAGATTTAAGCATTCTACTGAAATCTAATAAATCAAAACAATGAGTACGATCTTATACTAATCTCAAATGCATTATAAGAATGCACCCTGGTATTTGTCAATTTATTAAATATAAAGTTATAAAGGAAAGTATTATTTTTTCAGATAGTTTGTTTAAACGCAGTGTTATTAAGAGGAAGGGCTATAATGTCGTTTCCTCGTTCTTACTATACATGTACATGTATATGTTTGCCGGGCTCCACATAAGACTGGATAAACTAAACATTCCCTAACTTTTCTCCTTTATGTCTCCGCTAAACCATATGCAGGGCTGCCATTTCTCCGGATTTTTCCTAAGTCTTCGGATTTTTATCCTAGCAGATGGTAGCTTAAAACAGGCTGAAAGTAAAGCAGAATGCTTTACGTTCAACCTGTTTGAAGCAGTCACGTGTCTTCAAAACAAGAAACAGACTATGGGGTGAAGGTACGATTAGTAAAATTGAGTCTGAAAAATTGAAATATTGAAATCTTAAGATTTTTAAGATCAACTTATGGCAGTCCTGCATATGTTATGACAAACCATTAGAACCGTCTCTCTTGTTTTCATAATAAACCGTGTACAAACCACACTCCGACAGGGTAGATCTAAATGTGCTTTTCTCTAGGTTCCTCAGTCCATTAACTACCAGGGGTCGGACAACTTACTGATACTCTCCATGGATGACAGCATAGAGAAGGAGAAGCCTGAAAGTTGGAAAGTTTTATCCCGTGGCCCAAAACTGAAGAACGAGAGAGTCGAGTTTGCCATAGAATCTTTCTCAATGTAAATCCGAGTTTTATACTTTCCCGCTAGTTTATCTTCTGTATCGAACTGTCGATTCCAAATCAGTGTTCGTGTATTTTACAGAAGAATCATCAATATAAAGAGAAGAACTTAATAAGTTTTAGCTTTCGTTCTAACCCTATAATAAATATATTGTATGTATACTGTACATTTTCTGAAATGAATATGTTTAAACTGTAATGATCAATACATGTGTCCAGCCTTTTGGAATTAGGCCTGGCCACGCCGACTTATTCTTTTAAAATGCAAAAGAAACGAATTTACACAAATTTAATAATCTATAGTTACTGCACGATTATAAAGAACACTCTTTTTGAAAGAATGTAAAGCCTGTGGGACCGGTTATTTCCGGGTAGGGAGTCTTAGTATAGAGTAGATAGTCTACCTATCCTGTGATGTAATCACGTGTTATTAAAGTCGAACAAAAGTCATTCTCTTACGAAATAGAGTCTTCTCTTCTGTAACATTTCAGAAAAGTCGCAGTAGAGACAGCGTCTACAATAACAGATGACGTGGAATTCGACATGGAAAGGTCGCTATCTGTTTTAAGCCAAATCAGTCGAGTGTTTAGAAAGGCTCGCAGGAAAGAGTACCAGGTCCTTTTTATTTGCCTTACCCGTAGGCTGGGAACCACAAATACTTTCAAAGTGGTCGTGGAATGCTGCAAGGAGACCCAGCTCAACGCTCGTTTAGCATACTGGGAGGCAGAAGGATATGAGAGACAAGATGCAGACAGCAAAGAGTCGCCGATTACTGTTAGAGCAAAGACAAGATTCGATATCGTTCGCAAATCAATGGAATTACTTGACAGGAAAGGTGACATTGACATTGAGTTTCACCCCAAACTTGACAATCAGGAAACGTTTATTGTTAAATTAGAGGAAAACAAACAAATGAGTATGGGGACAATTGAGATTTGGAAAGCAGATCAGCATTCAAGTAGCGAACCAGACCAGTCTACAGATAAACTGAAGACCAAGGCTTTCACATTCATCCTGAAGTTTGTGAAATTTGACCCAAGATCTCAGAGTCAAGACAAATGTAAATAGCATTTTATTCCTTTTGAATAATCCATTAGGAAATGATAAGTATTTGAAGATGTCTAGTTGTTATTTCCTGTAGCATTTCCATTTTTAATGCAATCACCAATGTGCTTCAAACGGACAATTCTAGTTTCCAGTTCCGTCTAGTTTACTTTTTACAATCTATTGTTGTTTTTACACATACTTCAAAATATCAATTGGTGCAGACCCTGAACAGATGTTTCCCGTAGGAGCCCTCTGATATTGACTTAAGCTGTTTGAATAGGCCACGTGTACTCTTTGCATGTACATTGTATGTAAAGGATGTATGTAATCATCGCTAGGGTTCAACCGGATACTGCAGATATTGTCAATACATGTACTAACTTACGTTTGAACTGTAGCAGGATTAGTTGTTATCGGCTGCGAGTTTTGTCTTCTGTTATGAGAATAATATTATTTGCCATTTCTTTATACGATATGCAGTGAACTAATATGAATCGAGATCAAACGTTTGATGTGTTCTAAAGTTTATTTGGTATATAAAAATATTCTACATGTATATGACTAGAATGCATTTAAGAATATTTACATTCACCCTGTAAAGTCTTTATGTAATCGTATTAAAAAATTGCAGGTCATCCCTCAATGAACCTACAAATCGAAACTGGTTCCAGCCAGTTAGAAAGAGGGCGGAGTCTCCGCTGGAGAGATACCGACCTAGCGACCAGCCAATGGTTGCTATGGCGTGTAATTAGGCTGAAATAAGCACGCGCGACCTATTTTGTTAAAAAATGCTTTAATAATAGATATTTAGTTGCATTGTTTATTTTTAATGTCTTATAATTGTTCGTTTAGCACACAGTGACAGCTTACTGGGTTTACAAAAACTTGACTTTGCAATCAATCCCGAAACATGTATTTTGGACTACTTTTCACACGGTATATTATAGAGATTGAATGGCTGTTACATCCAGGATTACATCTATCAAACCTATTTGGCCGGTACATGATATATTCATATACATAAAACAAATCTGGTCAAAGTACACATTAAATGGACAAAACAGAACATAAGAATATAAATATAAGGAATAAACAACATCTTTTTTGCCCTGCGAAGCTAATGTGTTCATACCGTCATGAACGGCAAAAAGATGTTGTTTATTCTTCAAGTAATTACATACAATTTTAAGTGGACTCGGTTGCTATTGAGAAAACGTTGTTTTATGCAGTCATCTACCTAAACAGGCACCAGTTGTTAATTTCTGGCCGATCAAAAAAGCTAAACATAATGAAAAAATGCAAAACTGACAGGAAGTTCTTTAAAATGTTGGTTTTAAACTCTGAGTAGCAAACATTTTGGAACCTGATCAGTCGTGGAGTTACTCGGCGTATGGTCCGGTCCCAAACTGTTTGCAATGGACATCATTATCAAGTCCAAACGAATTACTTCGGAAAGAATAACAATTCTCCCATTTAGTATTGTATCTTACCAGCTAAATAATGAGCAATTATGATATTGTTTTCTAAGCTTTCATATCGTACGAGCGAGTGATGGCGTTACTAGAGACAATTGGCGACAGCTGGTGGAAGGTCCTCATACTTATGGGAGTGCCTTTCTCAGCAATGGAAAAAATCATGCAGAACAACCCTGGCAACGTAGAAGAGAAAGTCAACGCTGTAAGTGTCAGAAACTGGGAGCTGAATGAGAGCGTTTAAGATTATTGTTGGATGTCGAGACTAAATCTAAATCTACTAAACTTTTTACCCATTTACACGGGGTGGGAAGGAGGGGGAGGCAACTATAATAGATTTGTATATCTACGACATCAGTGTATATAGTGAGAAATGTTTTGCTACGAAAACAAAGTTATAATACCCATATGAGTTGTCGTAGGAAAACATTTCATCGTAATACCTAGTCGGCCCCCAGTATGAACATAACCATGAAATCACCACTACACTGATGCATACATAAGGCTTGGGTCCCTGGCTTGTCTGGATAGATGGATGAGTTTGGTTTTAGGCACCGCGATACAAAAATGGTAATATAGCGCCGATCAATAATGAGGGATGATAAATTAGATGATGATGATTTCAGAAAGATGAATAACGGCCTATCCCAATCGTTGCGAAGTAGCGCATGGGAATAATCTCGGTTAAACAGAAACATACCCCATGGCAATTTAGCCCCAGAACCACGACAAGTTAGGAAGTTTTTGAGACCCTTATTTGTCTGTAAACAATATTTAGTTATGTATCTATTAATAACAAACGCTTGCTGTTTCTCTTCCAGATGTTCTTCGACTGGCGAGAGAAGCATATGGACGAGAGGTCACGTGGACTTCCGGTTTTACTAGCTGCTCTTTGCAAGAGTGGGATGCGCGGGGTGGCAACAGATCTTCAGATTCAGCTGCGAAATTGGTTAGCACTCTAGTAGCTTTGATATGCATAGCTGTCTTACAGGATCACTTCTTACTAGAGTTTAAAAGCCGAGTAAATTGGTTATAATCACTAGCTAATTGATCCCATCAATGCCAAGCTCAGTAACACTAATGTGTATGCAAACATTTTATTTCTACACCAGATGCTGCGTGCCGCCTCTTCTGACCAGGATCCAAACTACATGTATTTGACATTCAAATAAATGTTTAGTCAATCTGCCTAGAATTCTAAACTTAAGAAATAAAAGTTAATTATATTAAGTATAGTAATTATAGTGGTGAATGTGTTAGACTGGTAATGGTAATGCTATTATAATAAAAATAAAGCATTTATTTCACGAGAGAACTCATCTTATAAAATCAATCTTCCATGAAGCCCTCGATATATATACAAGTACACAAAGCCCCTAAACACATTAAGTGTATATTAGAAGAGACTAAAATCTGTTATAAGCATATGATTTTTACCCGGATGTTAAGGTACGTCGGCTCGAAGTTATCCGCGCTTCATTTGAAGCAACGTTACAACTATCACATTGACACTGGGTCGAATTCTTTCTCAACCAGGAGATATTAATACGATTTTCTGAGGTTTTATTGTATCACTTATATATGTTACATTTAAGAGTTTTAATACATTTTAAAACAATCTAAATCCAAAGGAGCTTGTTATTTTTGTTAAACCTGTTTTAATGGTTATTCAAAAATGATGTAGCATTCTTTAATATATACATGTACAGTGAAACCCCTCTAAACCGGACATGTGTGGGGACAAAATAAATGTCCGGTTTAGAGGGGTTTCCGGTTTAAAGGGGGTTTTACCCATATCTTGTTTCTAGTATGTAAGATAGCTGATCACTTAAAGCAGGTTGAAAGTAAAACAGAATGCGCCTTAAGGTGCATTCTGCTTTACTTTCAACCTGCTTTAAGCTATCATCTGCTAGAATATAGAACATATTTCTGATGATAGGTATTCAATAATATATTTTCTTCAGTGTAGGAATAAACCAAAGGCGTAAAAAGGCATATTAATGGTGTAATGGGTTAAAATAAAAAAAGGTTTGAAACGGGACCAAAGGTTTTGTCCGGTTTAGAGAGAATTCCGGTATTTAGAGGTTCCGGTTTAGAGGGGTTTCACTCTAGTTAAACATGTTGTAAGCATGCATGCAATTCAATGCCAATATTCGGTCTTTTATTCCGATAGCTGCTAAATGCATGATACGAATGATGCAGAAAGCTCCTATAGGACATTTCTGTATTGTTTTTTATGCTTATTGTAGCACAACATGTACGCCTTTTGAATGAATGGTCGTTCAATACATGTTTGACTGAAAGTGTCTTAATATAGTGTAACAGTAAAGCAGAAAACATCTTACATTTCCTCAACATAAAGCAGTAACCAAAATTGAAACTTTATTTTAACTTTTTGATCCCTAGTCACGCATATATGCGTCTTTTGCGAACAGCATACATGTGAGGAGTACATATGTCCTATGAAAACAGTGGAGACCCTGATCAGAGGGTTTCAGAAGGATCAGTGTCTACGCTGTTTTCCTTTGACAAATATTGTAAAACTCAAACCTAAAAAGTCAAAAATGGACTAGACTAAATTGAAAACTAGAATTGTCCATTTGATGTTTCAGGGAGGAAAGGGTTATGGAAATCAAAGCTGATGAAAGATAACATGTCAGTACACGGGTTTAACTATCAATAAAAGCCCTTGCAACACAGTATTCACACACTTTGAATGAGTTTTTGTCATATGATTTCTTAAACAAATTTGTTATTAATTCTAGGAAAAATGACCCTGAAAACAAGGCTGACAGTTTCAAGGAATGGCTTCTAATGGCTTACAAGTTTGATCTTCTCATGCCCACAGGTAAACATATCATTTCGCCTACAGTATAATTGTAATCTTCCCATTGTGTTATTTTATTTAAAGTTAGTTTTATGTGCATCAAACTTATGAAACCAGGTCAGTCGCCGGATTAGTTGACGTCTAATCGGGGGCCCGTTTCAGAAAACTCCGTACTAAAACGGTCGTAGGTCAGATTTTAAAAGTCTCTATTCTTATTTATTTCTTCATCTTATCCTGTCTTGCGACATCTCTTTGAAATCGTCTTGAATCGTTTTATGAAACTAGCCCCTTGTTTTCAACTGTTTGCAAATTCAAGGTTTAGTGGGCTTAGAGGGTGAAGGGTCAATATTGAACTTAGTGAATAACAGCGAAAGGTCAAAAGAAACTATCCTTAAAACATAATAACAACATTCTTTATTTGTGCATCTTAAAAGTGCATGCATGTATATGTATCTAACTTATTTATAGGTGTGTTGTACTTATATAAGCCTTTACATGTATTTGAAATCTTGAATTCATTTGTAATTAAGTTTTACATTTATTGATCTGTCTATATTTGTTTAGGCTACCTATAGCATTCTATAGGCAACTGTATAACTGTTGTAATCAGTTTTTCTTAATGAACCAGAATTGGCCAAATTGACATCTTATTCTAAATAATAAGATTTAATTGTGCGGAGGTCATTAAATATTTAATGTTGACATAAAACGTAGCCTTATGAGCTTTTATTTATTTTGATGCTTTAGTCGCCTATGGCTGTCCAATTTACAACTTATTACCAAAAGGATTTACTTTAATTACCTCCAATATGAAGAGAAATGACACCAATGCAAATCGGATAAAAGACACGCCTACTATATGGTTACCCGACTGGCTCAATTGATAGAGACGTTATTTGTGTAAATTGATTTTGCCTAGGTCGCACGTGTTCGAATCCTGGCCATGACAATTATGTCTTTTTTTTAATTGTCCTTTTGCAAAACATAAGTCTATTTCCTAATGTTTACGTGTTTATATAGAAACCTGGCACTCACTTACAAAAATGTTGATATGACAAATCTGGTTTTTAGTCTCTTTACCCTTATTTTGCTAAGCGCGACTTGGTAAGCTTGTGCAAACATTTTGAATCTAATCTGGATCCAAACTGTTTAGCATTCCTATTCAAATTTTCTTCAATCTAAATAGTTAAAAATTGATTAGTATTTTTCCGCATACGATAAATTTGAGGTAGACGACAATTGGACATGATAATGGTTCAGATAAAACGCTAACTTTGTGCGGCGTCTCTTTTGGACCTAAACAATAAGATACACTGAGAATTGATGTAGATGGCAAACGATGCCATCAAACCTTGCATTTTAATTGTTGAACTGTTGGTCAAAGATGTTCAACAGTCGGAGATACAGCGTTCCCTCTCTACGACGACTCCCTCCTTACAACGACCATTCCCACAGTTCCTTAAACAAACAATGATATCTAACGCTTTTACTGATTCAATATCGTCTACTTTAAATTGTCGTCTGCAGTTTTTCTCAAAGTTACATATAAGTGGAGATTTTGATAGAATATATATAATGACCAGTGACAACCAGCTTGAATCGAGATCAGACGCCGCGTAACGCGGCGTCTGATCTGGATTCAAGCTGTTTGCAAATGTAAGCCATGTCTTAATGTTCCCTCCCTATAACGACTCCCTCCGAACAACACACACACTCTTTGTTTCCCATTGGGTGTGGTTGTAGAGAAGGAGCGCTGTAGTTTATTGTTCATGATTTCAGTGTATGAGAAACCTATGTCAGATGGTTTCTTGGCCATGCTCGCGGACCAGATTGAACCAAACATGGAATTTTCTTCTACTCTGAACCTTCCTGAAGGCATTATCAGGGACATACTTGCAAAGATCAATGTTTACCCCGCCAAGGGTCTACGGACAATGAAGGTAAGTTTTTTATTTACCGAATTAGGCCTGGCTCCGAGGTTATAAAGCGTTTTAGTTGAGTCTGAGTGTGTTCCCAAGCATTTGATTGGTCAGATTTGAGCCGAGGCTCAAATCTGACCAATCAAATGCTTGGGAACGAGTTTAGACTCAAGTCAAAAGCTGTTATAACCTCGGAGCCAGGTTACGGATAAACGTGTTTTTTTGGCAAACAGTAAAAGATGATTAACTCTTTCAACACCATTGACCTATCTAAAATCTTCTCATTACATTTGTAAACATTAAAGACTCCAATCAGATGGTTCTTACAGGAGCCTTCTGATCAAGGTCTACACTTCATGCTTATTGAAAGCAGTATTTATCATCTACCCAGACTTCCAAGTAACCTGGTTCATATTTTGGTAACTAAAATATACAAAAGGGAACATAATAATCGAATTAATTAGTGTTGAAAGAGTTAACAGTATACATACGTGTGCCTTCAGGAACCCTCTGATCAGAATATGTACTGTTTTCCACTCGTTCAATTGTCATTTTAACTGTAAAGTCAAACATCGACAAGCCAGCCTTAAACTAAGTCGATAGACGATTGTAAATTCAAGAGATCAGTGGGGTTTGTAAGTCGGGTGTCTGTTTAACCCATAGCTTATTTCTACTTTTGAAAATAGGTGACTACTTAAAGCAGGTTGAAAGTAAAGCAGAATGCGCCTGAAGGCGCATTCTGCTTTATTTTCAGCCTGCTTTAATCCACCACCTGCTAGAAAAAGATAAAATATCCATTATTGATACACTTTTATGACTGTATAAAGTGGAACTATTTTCTTCAGAGGAGGCATAAAAATAAATGCGTTAAAATTCTGTTCTATGGGGGAAAGGGTTTAAGAGGACGTTGGTAAATGATACGCGGTGTGTCACCCAGATTCTGCACTGTTTGCCATTTCGTATGATAGGTTTTGTTTCATGGACAAACGCCAAAGTGTCTTTTAATCATACTTGTATAATGAAATCACCCAAACACATATCCGGATTGCAATAAGCAGGCATAAATGGGTTAATATCCTGTGTTTCACATACAGATGTTGGACATGTTCCGTGTTGGAATACCCGACAAGCAGGGTGCCCTGGTGGCATTGGCAGGAGCGATGACTAAAGCTCGTATGTCTCGGCAACACCACTATCTCATAATGGCTACAACTGCCTGGTAACTATCTACATTTTTAAAACCAAGCACGAAATAGCCGGGGCATATTTTATTTGGTCTGTCGGTCCGTCCTCTGTCTGTGAAGTCGCGATCAGCATGCATAGGGTTAAATATCTTTTGTATGGTCTACAACTCGGTAGAACAAAAGAGTATTCTAACTAAGAAATAAAACATATGTCAAACAAAGTGTAAATCTTGAATTTGCATGTTCAGTCGTTCCCCCACAGCTTGTTTTTAGTATGGTAGACATACAAATGCGTAAAGAAAGCTAAAAGTAAAACAATGCCTTTCCAGTAGTAATATGTTTTACTTCCAGCCTGTTTTAACCAGCTGCTAGGATATTGAAAGTAAAACCTATGGTGCATATTCATGACTGTATAAAAAAAAATAGTTATCTTAAACGTTAAAATGCGTATCTATGGGGCAATAGGTTAAGAAATTTCATTAATATTTCACATGTAAGTAGTTGAAATGACGTAAAAACTAATTTTTGGAAGTTTTGAAACAGTTGACAATAGTCGGATGGCTAAGTTTGAGAGAGGTTTTTACCCTTACATCGCAATATTGTCGTCTTCTTTAATATTGTTGTCTGCAATATTGTTTCAAAGTTATATTTAATGCAGTATAACTGACGTAATTTCAAAAACAAGTGGCAAACAGCCGCGGCGTCTGATCAGGTTCAAAACTGTTTTCAAATGCGCTTTATGACGTCATTGAGAGTTAAAACGTTAAAACCTGACACTTACATTCTACATTTTCATATTTTTCACCAGGTTAAGGAAAGCCAGCATGGGTGATCCTGTGGCCAAGGATACGGAGAGATTTTTAGAACAAGTTGCAGCAAACGGTGTTTAACAACGTCATGTGTATTTACAAACAATTTAGAATTGACACAGAAAAACTCTTTGAAACAGACGAACGGGAAGGACATCAGTTTTTCAATTGTATAGCAATATTTTTTTGTGGAACTAGTATTATATAATGGAAAATACATACTCTATCCAAATATTTGTAAAACAGTAACCCGGTGTCTGATTGCAAACTGTTCTTTTTCATCGTCTATTATTGTCCTAAACGCTTTTTCTTAAAAGTCACGCTTGTCAAATATTTCTTTTTTGCAATAAAAATAACAGATATGAACTCTATACATATGAGCGTCTATCTATACATGTACAGCAGTTATTGCTAACCCATAGATACATGTATACAGAACTAGTCCAACTCAGGTGACCCCTTAATTTGCAGCGCGTCAGAACGACAAATCGTGGTATATGAGGCCATAGCAACCATGGAAGAAGATTATTTCGATTCTAACATTACAAATAAGGATTTAACCGGGTCTAGACTGTTAGGTTTTCAGTATTAAAGGGGAACAGTCGCCTCGGACTATTTTTTATTAGGACTCTCCTTCTATGGCTGTTCCATTCTACCCATTCAAAAAGCATCATATCTTAAAACGTTTAGAAGTTTTATCTTAAACCCCCGCTTTAAACATCTAAATACATTGAATACAGTATTTATCACCTAAATATATCAACTACCTTACAAACTATTAGCAAAAGGTTTTAAAATTTGCATATATATATTTCAATAGAGCGTTCTTAAAATAGGATTTATGGTAGGGTTGACATAGAAACAGCCATTGTAACCGGACTATTTTCACATCGTTGTATATCAGTTTCCGGTCATTGTTTACCATACTGATATATCATGGTAAATTTGTTCTTTGTTTATAGAGACGAATTCACGTGTCATGTTGAATTGGAAATAGCAGTGGATTATCACTTGATATGATAATAGTCCGGCTGCTTAGCAGCCAAATACTTCGCTTTGTGAAGCAAGCATCAAATTTTGCAAATATATGCTTCATGATATGCTTTCTCGGAAAATCACGAGATCCACTTGAAAAAATCAAAATGGCCGTCATTTTTCAAGATGGCCGCCTTTTGAAATGACTTCAAACCCTTTATGAACTAGAATTTGATTGAATAGTCCTATTTTCAAGATCTTTACATTCAAATATATGTTTTCGAGTATAAGAAAACCAGTTCTGAAGCTGAAAATCAGAATTATTAAAAATTATGTTGATTTAATATGAGTTAGATAAAAATAACTGTCTCGTTGTTGAATTTCTAATGGGTAGTGTAGCACATTCCAGAACCAATACTTCATTTGGTGATACAAGCATCAACTTTAGCACTTATATGCTTCATGACATGTTTTCTTCTAAAAGCACGAGATCCAAGTGAAAGAACAAAATGGCCGCCATTTTTCAAGATGTCCGCCTTTTGAAATGGCTTCAAAACCTTTATGAACTAGATTTTGATTGAATAGTCCTATTTTGAAGATCGTTACATTCAAATATATGTTTTCGAGTATACGAAACCAGTTCTAAAGCTAAAAAAAAAGAAAATTATTAAATATCATGTTTATTTAATTTGAGTTAAAAAACATTACTTTCTCGTTGTTGAATTTTTAATAGGTGGTGTAGCACATTTCTAAACCAATATTTCATTTGGTGATACAAGCATCAACTTTAGCACTAATATACTTCATGACATGTTTTCTTGAAAAAGCACGAGATCGAAGTGAAAAAACAAAATGGCCACCATTTTTCAAGATGGTCGCCATTCAAAGTGCCTTTATACTGTGTTTGAACTAGATTTTGATTGAATAAACCTACTTTAAAATATGTGCATTAAAATATATGTTTTGAGGATTTGAAAACCATTTCTGAATTCAGAAAATCGAAATTATTGAAAATTATGATAATATGATATGATATACATGTAAAATGAAAAATTACTGTCTCATTACTGTTTTAATGGTTAAGTGCCGCAGATGACTAAAACAATACTTAATTTGGTGATACTGGCATTAGATGTAGCAAATATATACAAGACATGTTTTTCAAAAAGGCACGAGATCCAATTGAAAAACAAAATGGCCGCCTTTTTTCAAGATGGCCGCCGTTTAAAGTTACTTTACACTGTATTTGAACTAGATTTTGACTGAATAGTCCTATTTTGAAGATCGTTTTATCAAAATATATGTACATGTATCTTGGTTTATTCGATATTCGACTAAATGGCTAACTTCTTGTTCAGATGGCTTCATTCGTCTCTGATGTGTCCTCGGTAACTCTACCGAAATGACTATTATGTTTGACAATTACATTGGCTTGCTAGTGAGCTTGGTCGATTGCTATGCCTCAGAGCTACATTTTTTCTCAGTTGTAATTCATTGAACTTGTGAGTGGGGGTTTGGTCCAAGGAAATCATTCTTTGGGGCTCAATGGAAGTCATCTAACATAGTTGACAATTTATATTTGCAAAAACGTAAGAGCAGATCTTTGACAAAACTGAATAAAGTTAGCCTCTCTGAAAGATCTGACTTAAGAGAACACAGCTAGTTGACCACACAAGTTCTCCATATCAAAGCTAATGACAGCGCTTAGTGTTTGTCAAACATTCAGAGCGTTGTCACTCTTCTTTGCACAATGATACTCATGTGCCTCCTTCGGAGCAAGCAGAAGCAGCATGCTGAAACTTTGTGTATGCATGTTGGGTGTTCTTGTGAAACCTCACACAAAACGAAAGGTATCTGTTGTACCAGACAAAGTCACCTTATCTCTTAATTTGCTTAGTCAACCAAACTGTAGTATGGTACAAAGTGATGCGAAAAAGGCCATCTCTACGTGGCGATCAACAATTATGACAGCACATTCATATGCATCATATGAATCAGGCAAGTGTCACTTGAGATTTGTGTAAAAGCATCCGGGCCAACATCAATGCAATGAACTTTTAATCCATCTAAAACAACCTCTACTCATTTCTCGTCAAGCAAAAACACCCAATAATCCCAGATTAACCCTTTACCTGATAGCATTGTTTCTAGTATTGAAGATATGTGACTACTTAAAGCAGGTTGAAAGAAAAGCAGAATGCGCCCTAAGGCGCATTCTGCTTTACTTTCAGCCTGCTTTAAGCTATTAACTGCTAGAATAAGGAAAGTATTTAATATGACACATATTCATTACGGTATAATTTGGAACTATTTTCTTCAGCGGATGAATAAAATGAATGTGCTAAAAGTCGCTTCTATAAGGGAAAGGGTTAAATGCTACAGACAGCAACCATTCTGGAATCTTATTTACACCACCATTGTAATGGTATATATTACCATATGATTCACAACATTAGATTTAAAGCTCGGAAAAAAACAAATTTTATGGCGACTCCATTATATACAGTGGAGATAATGTTAGTCTTTCCCGTTTAAACGCAAACAAAACGCAAACGCATTGCAGTAAAATGAGAAAAATACAATATTTTGACAATTCTGACTTTGTTTTCATCTGAGTGGCAAACAGTTAGGAGTCAGATGAGACGCGGGGTTTTCCGGTGTCTGATCTGGCTCCTAACTGTTTGCAATGGAGATAATGGATTTAGCATAATCGCGTTTATTGGGAAAGAATAACGTTTTCTCCACTGTAGTAAGTAAAGTTTCTTTTCAATTAATGCTAGTTTAAATTAATGATATCATATGTAAGTTTTTATATGATATAATTTGTATTTTGTGTTGTATTGGTAGCTGTATTTTCACTTCATGTCATAAACATGCTAAATAGTATTTCATGTTGGCATTGATTTAAGGCTCCTATGTAAAATATTCAAATCTGGACATTTTAAATCTGTACTGAATCTAAACCTCGTTTTAACAAATTTATGGGTAAGATTGGCATGTTTCTCATCGTTATTCTATGTTGTCGATTACAATTCCTAAATTGAAACATCTTTACACGTTTTAGAATACGAAAATTATATACTAGTAGTCAGTTTATATCATAAAGGCGCTTCAGAGCTTTTTTTTTGTTTATACCGAAACGCTAATTTTAAGTCGTTTTATAGCCATCATCTTGATATTCTGACACTATTAAGATATTCCCGTCAAACGTCATTCGATTAGGTGTTTGCATTATTAACGTGGTTTTATTCATAAATGTTCTACTCTGAAAACATGTGTTTTCAAATTTATATGTGACGAAACGATACTCTTGAAAACAATGTGGTCATCTTGAATGTTTCAGGAGGATAACGTTTTTTACCGTTTGCCCTAGATTGCCAGCCAATGAAAGGGCTCCATTTCAGCGAGAAATGAAAAAATATATCGCATATTCGTTCAATTTTGTATTTGGGTATGGCAGAGAAATAAACAAGTCATGAACCGGCCAAGGACACCGCGTGCTAAGGAGGAGCGTAGTGCATCATTACGTCATACAGCAACCGCTCAGCTGGGAATTACAGTATAACCTATGTACTGCGGCCTTTCAATGAAGAAGCCCGAATGAATTAAATATTTCTGTAGACAGGAGACTATAGTTAGTGCATAATGAAATTAATATGAAACGCTCTGAATTTACCTTTCTGCATTAATCATGTCCTGCATTAACTCATTGAGCCCTAGGTGACGAGTACACTCGTCAATAAATAATGTACCCGTTCCACTTGTCAACAGCAAACATTGTAGAACCACATCGTAGATCTCCTATTACAAAAATGGCCCAGACTCGAATTGTTCATTGTATAAGAGTTGGGTTGAAAGGGTTAAGCAGTCGACCTGTGGGTATTGTCTTCTTTTGTGTAATCGTTTTACAAATATTTGACTGTAAAACTTCTCGAAAGAAATTTGTTTATTTTCAATATTGTACTAAAATACGGTTGCTTTTTATCAATGCATAAGGCAAGCAATACAGAGGCTCCTATAAGCGTGACAGTACAAGTGTAAGAGGTTATTTAACAGTGTTGAGTACAATACTGAATTCTATTGGACGAGTACACAGCAGTCATAATTCATATTGGACGAGGCGATAGCCGAGTCCAATGTGGATTATGACTGCTGTGTACGAGTCCAATAGAATTCAGTATTGTACTCAACACTGTTAAATTACCTCTTTATGTCACACCATAAAATTATAAACTGACCCAAAAAAAACATGATTTTTTTTTGTTGCAATTCCTTCTAGCCTTTGAATTTCCACAAAACACGTACACAGCAGTCATAATCCATATTGGACTCGGCTATCGCCTCGTCCAATATGAATTATAGCTGCTGTGTACTCGTCCAATAGATTTCAGTATTGTACTCAACACTGTTAAATAACCTCTTACACTTGTACTGTCACGTGGTAGAAAGAGGGGCTTTCGATTGGTTTAATCTATGTAGGTGTGAAATAATAAAGTATATTTATAGCAAAAAACGCTAATTTTTAGTCATTTGATGGCCGCCATCTTGAAACTATTAGTCCTTTTGGATTTTAGTTAACAATATTAAGTTATCTGAGTCTAAATCTATTTATTTCGATGTGTGGATCATTAGCATAACTGTATTTATTGGCATTTGTTTTCACATTAACATGTTACGAGGGCTGAGTGACCATTAGCGTACTTCTATTTATTTGCATTCTACTCTGAAAGCATTTGTTTTCACATTTACTTATAACGAGGCGGCCATCTTGAAAAACGTCGCCCATCTTGGATTTTTCACATGGATAACCCATTTTCTTAAAGTGTAGATGCGGGATATCATTTGTTCCCATTTTGCTGCTTGAATCTCCAAATAAGCAGTACTTATTGGCATATTAAGATTACATAATATAGTATATTTATACCAAAACCGCTAATTTTTAGTATATAAATGGCCGCCATCTTAATATTATAAGATCTTGTTGATTTTAATTTACTATATTAAGTTATTCAAGTCAAAATTAATTCATTTCCATGTATGAATTATTAACATACTTCAAATTAATGACCTATTACACGAAAATGTATTTTGCACCTTTGACCAGCGGCCATCTTGAAAAACGGCGGCCATCTTGGATTTTTCGGGTGGATCTCGTGATTTTTTAATAACGTATATACTGGGCATCATTTGTGCCAAATTTGCTGCTTGTATCTCCAAATGAACGGTTCTTATTGTAAGGTAAAAGGATAAAGTATATTTGTTCAAAAAATGCTTATTTTACGTCATTAAATTCTTATTAATAGCCGCAATCTTGAAACTATCAGTCTTTTTGGATTTTAATGGACACTGTTGAAGTATCCTCGTTAAAATACATTCATTTTGATGTTCTGATCATTGACATACTTCTTTTTATTAAGATTCTACACTGAAAACATGTTTTGCTCATTTTACGAGGCGGCCATCTTGAAGAATGGCGGCCATCTTGGATTGTTCGGGTGGATCTCGTGATTTTTTTAAAACGTATATCCTGGGCATCATGTGTGCCAAATTTGGTGCTTGCTTCACTAAGCGAAGTATTCCCTACAAGCAGTTGGATTATCGTCGCGTTTGCTTCTTTATGAATTTCCCCCGTAGGGGTCCCCAAGAATCGTAGTCAATCGTGTCCTATCATTTCATTCTGGCAGCCCCGATTTGTCGCGAACCACTAAACGGAAGAACACGAATCCAGGATCGGGAGTAACGACGTTATTCCGATGACGTCAATCAATAAATCAGTGACGTCATTGTACGGCAAATGTTACGAAAAATGTGTTCGATATAAAACTTGGGGCTCAACACGGGGTAAATCATGTACTTTCGCTTTCAATTGTCGAACAATTTCGTTTTGAAAGTGGTTTAAACGCATAAATAAATAAAATAACTGTATTTTTTTCAGTATAAGATCGAATGTAATCCATTTCATGAACATCAGGCTGTTGTATTCCTATCTTAATATACTAAAATACAGTTATCCTCTATATAATTGAGACTTTTATAATTTGACTTACGACAATATTTGTTGTACGACGTTTCGTTGGACGGGTCCCAGATCAGTATCTGGCTATCTGCGCCGTATGCAATCCTAAGCTGAATATGAGAATAAATCAATTATGCAAGGCAATACCTCGAAACACCCATGGGCTTGAATCCTTTTCAGGGCACTCAGAGTTAAAATATAAAAAACAAGTTGGCTGGGTTGCGATAAATCGGTGTTTATATACAATAACATTAGGTAGAGATGTTGCGCAATTAAAGTGTAGAGTAGAATATACTTCTCTCTCTCTCTCTCTCTCTCTCTCTCTCTATCTATCTATCTATCTATCTATCTATCTCACTCTCTCTGTATCTGTATCTGTCTGTCTCTGTCTCTTTCTCTCTCTGTATGTCTTCCTGTCTCTCTCTCGGACTCTCTCACTCTCTTTCTGTCTGTCTCTATCTGTCTTTCTCTATCTCTCTATGTCTCTCTGTCTCTAGTGTAGAGTAAAATATACTTCGCTCTCTCTCTCTCTCTTTCTCTCTCGCTCTCTCTCTCGCCCTCTCTCTCTTTCTCTCTCTCTCTCTCTCTCTCTCTCTCTCTATCTATCTATATCTGAAGAAAACAGTAATGCAGAAAGAAGCGTCTGTTAACACTTCATTCCTGCATCTAGAGCAGCCTTTGATAACACTATCATCGCCTTATCCTTCCACAGCCATATTGCCGTTTGCTTCAATATTGTTGTCTGTAATATCGTTTCAAAGTTAGATTTAATTGCAGTATCACTGACGTAATTTCGAAACGAGTATCAAAAACTTTGGAACCTGATCAGACGCCACATTATGCGACGCCTAATCAATATCCAAACTGTTTGCAAAGATGCATTTTGGCGTCATTGACAATGGAAAGGTTAAATAGCACCATATTTCTTCCAAGTTATGTCACTTAAGGTTGAGAACTCCTAATGAGATCGAACCAAAATCAGTACTCTACGTACAGCGCCCATCCATCCTCGTCAACGAGCCTGATCGCTGCACATAGAGTCACGATTTTGATCGACATTGGTCCGATCTAATTAGGGGTCCTCAAGACAACCGTAACACGATTTGACTACATGTGACTTGTGGGTGTCGTGGACAGGAATATTTATATAGTACTTTTCGTTTCTGTGTTCCCTGAAGCTTGGTCTACATTGGCTTCACCTATATCTATGGAGACTCTTTGATAGTTTATTTTCAACAGCGCTAAAAGAGGAAGCGCTGCAAAGTACACCCCAGTCACCATCCAGTTCATCCAGGATGAAGCATCTGAAAGTCAACAAAACATTCAAATACAGTGACGCCACACAATCACTAAATGACATTATGAATCCTTTATAACCTTGTGCATAGCATACTTATACAGTGAAACCTCTCTATCACGACCACTAAAACGATGGCTAATTGATTGTACAAAAACAGGTGACTGATTAAAGCAAGATGAAAGTTAAACAAATTTCTGTTTCACTGTCATCTTGCTTTAATCAGTCACCTGCCTTAAGCACCCAATAATTAACAAAACTTAGTGGTCCTAATAGAGAGGTTTTACTGTAATTGCAAATGATTTGGATCCTGATTAGACGTCTGATTATGATCCAAATTATTTGACGCTCATTTAGATATGTCTGCAGTTAATTCCTATAATTCTAATTTGACGTGGCGTCTGATCTGGGTTCAAACTGTTTGTCGCCTTTATGTTTCTTCCGTCAAAATTTCCAATAATTAACTTCGAGAAAAAATGACAAAAACGGCAACTTTAAGCCGTCGAAATTGCAGCAGTAAAAGCGTTACATACAACGATCTTGTTTTGCGGAACAGCGGTAAGCATTGTAAGGAAGGAAACGTTGTTCGGAGGGCCGTTGTAAGGAGGGAGCACTGGTATCACAAATTCGCCAACAGAGGGCAGAAGGTTAGACCTTTAGCAGAAGAAATGTGTCATAGTACAATCATGTTCATAGTAAGTTCATACTGTACCCAGCAGCTTTATCTGGGTGAAGGCGAGTATCACAGAAGCCCCTAGATTAATCATCAAGCCGAGAAACCCCGCACTGACCCCTTCCGATACCGGGTATGACACCTCGCATGAGATTTCAAGAAATAATGTCGAACAACTGCATATCGACGCCCCTGCCACTATTACGACTGTGTAGAGATAACCTGAAAAACAAAGGGTGCCAACTTTCACAACATTGAACCTAGCGACGAGTATATACCACTCACTGACACAAAGTGTACTTCAAGTCTTGTTAAGATTGCACTTGTCCCATGCAAACAGTGAAACCCTGTATGAGTCATTTGAACAGAGTCTGAACTGTATGTACTGTTTGTAGTATAAATTGTAAAACAAACTCTCAATACATAGAGTCGAAAACGGATTAGACTCATTGGGAAACTGAAATTTTCAACTTAAAGTTTCAATGATGTATTCATGAGTTTTTAACCCTTTCATGATCAAATCTATCGTTAGAGTTTTATTCCTTCGCCGCTATATTATCGTCTGATATACTGCCTCAATCTAAGTTTGAAACGATATTGCAGACAGCAATATTGATTCAGACGACAATATGGCGATGAAGGGGTATAAACTGCACGATAAATTTGATCACGAAAAATTGCAAAAAAATTTATAGGAAAAAATAGGATACTTTCCCCGACTGTTGAGCCTTACCTGTATTCACAGGCAGCCAACCTTCAACCATTAAAGTAAACCATATAAACATGGCTGTACCAATGGTATAGTTCACGCAGATTATAGTCTTCATTTTGTGCTTAAACGAATCGACAAATCTGAAAGATACATGTATACATATTATATAATAATACAACATCATATAACCACTGTGCTGTAGGGTTATCGGCACATCGACAATAGTCCAAGTGGTAACACGTTGGACTACGGTACCAGGGGTCGTGAGTTCGATCCCCCGCCGGACCAGTGGTCTGACAAAGGTTTTGTTTCTGAATCCCCGATGATGTACAGGAATGTTCTTGAGCAAGACATGTACCGCGAATTGCTCCTCTCCACCCAGGGGTTAAAATGGGTACCTGTGAAGTGTCTGAGTCGGTACTGCGGCTGCATTTGACTGCGCCATATGTTAGCAGTGCTCAATATTGTAGGCAAGATGGCTCAATGATCAGGGGAGTAAATGTATAGTCGGCTGAGCGGTTATTCGGACTGAAAGTAGACTTTAACTTGATATATATCCCGCATCTGTCGGATGTTTGACCATTATACAGCAAAACAATATGTTAACTCTTTATCCAGTAGTCTGTTTTTAGTTTTGAAGACAGGTGACCACTAAATCAGTTTGAAAGTAAAGAAAAATACGCCATTTTGCTTTAGTTTCAACCTGCTTAGGATATTGCACATGATATTTATATGACTATAAATCGGAATGATTTTCTTTAGTGGCGGAATATATTAAATGAGCCAAAAGACGCTTCTATGGGGGGAAGCATTAAAAAACAATTAAATGAAGAAACATTTACACATAAATCTGTATATACAGGTGGTTTCTTGATGCGGAACAAACGTAAAGCAAATGCTCCTAAATGGGAGCAATATACACCGCAAACAGGCGATGTGTTCATTGTATGGATTCAATATACACCACCAACTACTAGATAGTCGTTTAAATCATTTTACACCCATATCCATTTATATCCATTTTACATTTGTTATTTGAGGCAGAACAAGAATAATTTATGCCACAAGCAATAAATATCGCGGAACATGTACGTGCAGCCGGGATACATGACGTCATGCTTACATGTATCAAAAACGACACCAGACAAGATACAAAAAGTAAAACTTTTAACTACAAGAAGTAAAATATAGATTATTGCATCTTACTATACAGATACAAGCGGAAATGCTCGATAACAGATGGAATGTATATAATAAATAGTAATTCCGTAATCAATGTCAAACGTTTGTTTTGAAATTCGTCAGTCATACTGCCTTATATCCAACTTTAACCCTTTGCCTCATAGCCTGTTTATAGTTTTGAAGACATGTGACCACTTAAAGCGGGTTGAAAGTAAAGCAGAATGTGCCTTAAGGCACATTCTGCTTTACTTTCAGCCTGCTTTAAGCTAAAATCTGCTAGGCTATATAAAATATGTGTAATGGTAATTGTTCATGAGGGTATAAACTGGAACTATTTTCTTCAGCGGAGGAATAAATTAAATACGCTAAAAGGCGCTCCTATTAGGGAAAGGGTTAAAACGATATTGCAGACAACACTATTATATTTTGGTTCAGACGACAATATGACGGTGAAGCGGTAAAAACACACGACAAATGTGGCAATGAAGGGGTTAATCATAGCGTGCCTGTACCTTGCAATAATGAGAGCGAAAGTCACCCCTGTCAGGTTCCCACAAAATGACATCCATCCTGCCTGTTCCTGTAAAAAATAAGACACATTTTGAGAAACATGCCCTTTGACCTCGGTTGAGGCCGGATTTATAGTTAGCAGATGCTGACCGGAGCCTACACTAAGGATGGAAAGAAGCACCATTTTGTGGCCTTGGGCAGACGTAAATTCTTAGGAATAACAACAACTAACTAAACTACTACAACTATTACTTTTTATTTCTCACTACATATAACATGTACATATGAGACAATACAACAACGAGTTACGCGACGTCTGATTAGGATCAAATTTGTTTATAAATGCGCTTTATGACGTCATTTATGAGAGTGAAAGGATTAAGTCCAACTTATTCGTATGTCAAAGTTAAAACGTAACTTAGCCACGTTTTGTTCGACTACAACGAGGTCGTAAGCTCTAATTTGAACTTAAGAAATACATGTAAATTCGAAAAGTGCGTATGATATATATTCTTACTTGGGTGATCACTTCCGGTCCAAGAATTACATTAATCATTGTTGTCCAGGTGCCATAGAAACCCGTGGGAATGGCATATGTTGCAGCTATCAACCACATGGATGGTAGTCTACAATGCAAACATGATATCAAAAAGCTTTGCAAACAGTTTTGCTCCTAAACAGACGCCCAGTTGCCAATAAGTTTGCAGCTTAACGGTTAATCCAGTTGTGCCTAGCGTAAATAAAAGGGATATTGGCAAACATTGCACTCTCAGAGCAGACGCCGCATATTGCGGCGTCTGATCTGAGTTTGTAATGTTTGCTGACAATAATTTCAATTAAAAGTTAAATAAGTATGAGAAAACAGACCATACATCTCTTAACCCCTTCACTGCATTACACTGCATCCTGATCAGCCGCCGAATCAGACTGCGTCTGATCAAAATCCAAACTGTTTGACACTCATTTCCATTTTACTGAATTCAAAATACCTAAAATTTGACAAATAAAAGCAGACGACAACTGTTTAAAATTGATGACGTCATGG
Source organism: Gari tellinella (assembly GCA_922989275.2). Lineage (NCBI taxonomy): Eukaryota > Metazoa > Mollusca > Bivalvia > Cardiida > Psammobiidae > Gari > Gari tellinella. Next base: position 89,444,148 of record OV277860.1, read on the forward strand.
CAGTGAAGGGGTTAAATAAGAATGGACTTATCCAATATGTAAGCAATAAAGAATCCACCTAGCATAAATGGAATTATTACACCTCGCTTTGAGTTACAATGTTAAATTTCCATAGACCTAAAGTTAACATTTTGCATGTCTTTTACATCTATACTGTCACTCTTTATGATATTCTTTTTGTGACGTCATTCTAAAGGACATGACTTTTTACTACGTCCGAAAACGTACTGTCAGCCTTGACATGCCAATCGCTATTGGATACATTGGAACGTTTTAAAGAGTGGTAACTTATAATCAACTTTTGGCATTTTCTGTACAAGTTGCTTCCTTTTGTCCATTCCTTAACGATTTGCCATAATTTCGGAAGAGGATATTTGCCAGCTAGAAAATGTAAAGACGCTGTTTCTTCAATTTACTAATCATAACGTTCTTCTTTGTTTACTTGTAATATATATAAACAATGTGACGTCGTAAGCCGGCGACGTCATTTCCCGCTTTATGTACATGTCCGCGCTAAATTGGTGTTCACAACACATTTTATAAAAGACGAATAAAACGATTCCAAAGCCAGGGTTGATAAGCTCGGTGTAATAAAATAAATATTAGATGTCAGTTTGCGTGACATTCAAATTGTCAACCCTCGAAAACAAGAATTTCACCCTCGGCTACGCCTCGGGGTGACATGCTGTTTCTCGGGTTGACAATTTGAATGTCACGCAAACTGCCATCTAATATTTATATAATATTAACTAGAAAGTATTTTCATGAGTGTCAGCTATAGTTAATGTCGTATCTGTGCAAAAACAACTACAGCGTTCCCTCCCTACAACGGTCCTCTCAACAACGACTCCCTCCTTACAACGACCCTGGTCGCATTTCCCTAACAGGGCAATATCGTCTGCTTGAAATTGTCGGCTACTGTTCTTTCTCAAAGTTACATATAAGTGAAAACTTTGATAGAAGTAATATAATAACGAGTAAAACACAACTTGATTCCAGATCAGACGCCGCGTTACGCTGCGTCTGATCTGGATTCAGGCTGTAAATGCAAAGGTAAGCCAATATCCCTCAATATAACGACTCCCTCAGATCAACGCGCACAATCTTTGTCTCCCTTTATACACCTTCTGTTCGTTTCCTTCCATACTTGGAGATATGTGTGCCACGGGTAACATTACATATTGCGATAACATTTATTTTTGTTCAGGTCATGTAGGCGAAACCCGAGGAAATTATCAAAATGTGAAATTTCTGAGATTTCGCGAAACTTTTCAAATCCATTGAAGTCATTTACAGTATATATTTTTGGGTGTTTTCCGTTGCAAAAAAACAACAACACTGTTTTACCTTTAAATGTTCACTTGTGCCTATACTTGAATTCTAAAGCATGTCCATTAACTCAAAAACACAATATGTTACTTTTGCAGTTTTCTGTGAAAAAAGTGATATTCTGTATGTTTTACCAATGCATCTGCATAGGACATTTACATGTGCCAGTCACATGATAACCAGTAGCAGAGATATCTAGCTACAACTCCTGAACATTTTGTTAAAATTGAATAAATATGTAGTCAGTTCTAAAATGAGAAAGTGATAAGGTCGATGCATTGGTTCCTATAAAGGTTATACCGTTGATCTTTAGCAAACTTTGAGTAGTATATTCTAGGCAAAGTTTGAGTAGTATAAACTTCACAAGTACGTACCCAACTTAACGCAAACATATTGCAATAAAATGTAAAAAAAGAAAAAGAGTCAATTTTGACCAATAACATTTCTATCTGGAGATTGATCAGACGCAAGATTTTCCGGCGCCTGGTCTGGTTTCAAACTGTTTGCAATGGATATAACAGTGTTAGCATCAACGTAATTATTGGGGGGGGATTATATATTCTCCACTGTAAGAACCTGATAACTGTTCGAATCCCGCTCCAGAAGGTGAACCTTGAAGCCTTCGCTGTAATACTGGGTGAAGTGGGTGGTTTACCAGGCAGGTAGAGGATAGAGCACAGACATAAAGCCACTGCTATACCAAAATCTGAAATACAACAACTTCCATATCTTGAATTCGGCTGGGCCATGTTTTAACTTTGAAATACGTATATGTTCGACTAAATATAACCGAGCATGAAATAATGCAACTAAAGTGTCATGATATCGGATAGTTCGAGACAAGCGAGTTCGAGATATCGAAGTTCGACTGTATATGCATATGGTATGAGATTGACATGTATCTTTGACATTACCTGATACGACACCTAATAACTGGGCGTCTGATCGGAAGAAAAACTGTTTGACAATCGTCTTTCTTCAAATTAAATGTATTATCAAAGTATTTTTAAATTATCTATATAACACTATTTCATACGCATATAACTTAGATCAGACTCTACGTTACGCGGATTCTTGTCAGGATCCAAACTGTTTCGAAAAATCGTTAATGTGCACTCCGCCTACGTATTTACAGCGAAAAATGAATACCCTTATTTGCTCGATTTGCGCTTTTGGCGACTGGTTTACATGTAGCAGTTATATTGTAATCATCATCAAAATAAATTTCATTTATCTGTGGTAATAGAGGGTGTACTATATATAATAACACTCTTACTGATAAAGTTGTATATTCCCATTTCATGTTCAATCTTTTGTACATCTGAAATGAAAAATCAGTAAACAAAATTAATTGTTTTACACCTTCACTGCAATAACGTCTGCTTAAAATATATGTCGTCTGATTTAATTTCTTTAAGTTTAGGTAAGTAAGCTAAGCAATACTTAAATGAGCCCCAAACGGTTTGGATCATGATCAGACACCGCGTAACGCAGTGTTTCATCATAATTCAAATCGTTTGCAAATAACAATGTTAATCGGGCAAGGTAATGAATGAGATAAACGGAATAGCACCTATTCCAGAGCACACTCGAGGCTTCGCCTCTCATGTGATCTGGAATACACAACCAACTCGATCTGATATAAGACTCCGGGTGACATAGTGTGGTGAGATTATTTAAACTTTATACATTGTCCTTAATATATATCATATGTACCTAATTGATGCATGGCAAACGTGTTGTATGTTATAGCCATAGTTTTCAATTTGGTTTGCTTGTCATCTAAATCTTTATTTCGAAAATCTTTTCATTTCGCTCTGTAATAAAAGTTAACAATTTAAAAATCTACAATTTACAAGTTTACACTTTGCAACTTCTTTTCAATGCATCGTACTAGCTTTAAACGAGATCAATACATATTACTGTTCCATATCAATGTATGTAATTATGGCAATGATATATTATACTTGCTAAGTCACCATATGTGCATATGTTACAGGGATACCGTGTAATCAGGGAATCCCTAAATCTCCCAGGGAAATGGTTTAATTTTTTAAGCTTTTCGATGATTTTTTTATAAATATTTGGTGGTTACTTTTGGTTAAAGTAATGAGTCTTACCTTGTTTAGTTCATTAAGTTAAAAGGCAAGTACCACGCTATGAAATATTTTGTTAACCTTATAAATAAAACATATGTCTTGGGTTTTTAATTGCCAACCTGTGCGGGAAACGTTGTATGAACATTAATTAGACCATGCTATTTCAAGAAAGCATGATGTTTTAAAACAAAAGAAATGTCATGATAATCTATTAGTTGGTAAAAAAGGGGACATTTCATCAATACCCTAAAATTGAAAATTTCAGGGATTAATCCTCATGGGTATATGACATATTGGAAGAAATGGAAATAAACTCGTCTATCTAGTGTTCTCCATGTTTCTTCATTGAAAGGCTGCAGAACACATGTTTTATACAGTTTAACTCCGGCACTAGAGTAATGTCGGCATTTATCGACATCTTAAGAACTAGAAAACTGACATCTTCAGAGAGGACCCCGCGATATTTTTTGTGTGAAGATAATAGTGTTTAACCCAATCACAAATCTTGTATCGAATCTGGAAGATATGGTAGAGATAGATTAGAACTGAACCAGCGAATATGCCAGTTGTGTCATGTACATGGTATTGAAGCCGAGTATCAGTTCATAATTATATGTAAAACGTTTGAAGATTTAAAAAACTTATTATAGACTAAGACCAAGCATGCACAAATTTATTAAATTACCCACCATCGATAATAAACCAGCAATTGTTAACTTATGTAGATTTATACGTTTTACAAATTCTAGGCGCAATGATATCTTATTGACAGTATAACACATCATATTGTTCTTCAAAGCCCACTGTCATGTATATAAAGGCTATGACTTAGAGGTTATATCATAAAGTAAGGATAGTTGGCCGTTTTCATATCTAGTGTTCATTCTGATCATACTTTGTCTCATAGTTCATTCGAAGAAACTTCGTACTTTCGATAGAATGGTAAACTTATTCACCCATGAAACTGAAATTGATGATTCCCATTTCTAATAAAGTCATGTCCGTAGTTTAAAAGGTTGATTTTAACAACTTATATCAAAATATGAAAAGTTCGGATTCTGATCAGATAACAACTGTAAGGCGTATTCCGATCGAGGTCTAAAATGATTGCATAAGACAAGAGTACTCTTCAATGAACAAAATTGTAAATGACGCATGCATGCCTATATACGGCGTAAATGGGTTAAGCATATGTATTGATCTGATTTGGTATGTTACTATATATTTGCATGTCACGTGATTTGATTAGACATGTTGGCTATGATGTATAAATGATGGAATGTCCAAGTTACTAATAAATTATGTTTAGTCTGTGTCTAGTACACCCCTTGGTCATTGACGCACCTGTTTCGTTAAGCAGTACAGTTGTCCCGTTCCTGTGAATAGATATACATGTATAACTAAAGTTTCTAAGCAACAGAAGCTTGCATACTACGCGGCCATATCATATCTGCATATAATTGCCAGTTGCAATTATTTTCAATTAATATTTCGCATTTTTGATGAAAAAAAAACATCGTTCTGAAAAAGTTAAGAACCACATCATGCGCTGATTACCATGGCGTCTGACTCTTGGTCTAAACAATTTGTCAATTACATACGATTTGTTTGTTGTTATATTCTTCTCTGCAACATACATGTCTTTATTTCATCCATCGTTTAAGATTACGATATCACAAATGAATATATACAGCGCTCCTTCTCTACAACGGCCCTCCCAACAACGAATCCATCCCTAATTACAACAACGCTTGCACCTCGTCCCCCAAACAGGACAAATTTGTCCAACCTATTGACGGCTGCAATGTCGTCTGCTCAAAAGTGTACTCTGCTGATTTCTCAAAATTATATAACGGACATTTTGACAAAAAAACGTAATGACGAGTGACAAACAACTTGAATTCAGACCAGACGCCGCGTTGGATTCAAGCTGTTTGCAAATGTAAGCCAATCTCCTTCCCTATAACGACTCCCGCCGAACAACCCACACAATTTTTGTCTCCCAGTGGGTGTCGTTGTAGAGAGATAGCGCTGTACAAACTATTTACAAGTGCCACACTACAATCAATAAAATAAAACTGAAAACATGAAGTTGGTTTCAATCTAGTAGTATAAAGTGGGCTTAAATAAAACAAAATATGTAACCCATCTTAAGGTGTCTTTATAGCCTTAAAACTGCAAAAATTGTGTTTTTAACCTTTTGTCCGATTTTGATAGCCGACATTCTGTTCTACATTTTACCAAAATCTCAAAAACCAAACCAAACGCATTACACGGCTATCTGATCAATAAATCACACCTCATTAAGCACTCCGTAGTCCAGCCACGTGACAACCTAGAGGAGTTCTCCAGCTGCTGTTGCGTGATTTATTGGTCTCGCATGTTTAAATCATTATTGAATTATGATTGGTATATTTTATTAAGGGTGGAGCTAAGGAAAATCGCTTATGAAATATGAGTCTTCTTATTGGTTGAAACAAAAAGGACATAGTTGAACCCCGGGGGTATTCGCACTGTGTCAGACAGTCAAAATGACACGCTTATCAGTTAATTGACGTTTTCGGCACCTCATTATTTTCAAACACGCCGCATCTTTGGACAACGATTGTGTTCGCGGTAGGGGTCCGATTTTCATGCGGTTTAAAGCAGATGAAAGGGTATTATCTTCTCTAGTGAACCGTGTCTCAGAATGTTGATGAGGTTCTCCAGCTGTTTACAGCAAAGCATTACGTAATAGAAATCGACTTTAAACGGTAAAATAACTTTGATGTTACTTAATAATAGTTGGAAGGGGAATTTTAAAAGTCTGAGACACGGATCCCTAGATATGTTACTGAAGTGTATTATGGGCAATTTTAAAGGCGTTACAAATTAAGACGGCTTTGAAATCGCTGTTTGAATTTTTTTTAAATTTGTCTTATAAAATCGTAAAAAAATAAAATATTTTTTTAAAAAAGACATTTTGTGGTGACATGTGTACCACTTAAACCATTCAGCTATAAAATGGGGGAATAAATTATAAATCATGATGATAAATAAGAAAAATCCGCTTGCAGTATCGAAACTATAAAGCTACCTTAAGATGATAAGCTCCATATAACCCGTATAGCATTATTTATAAGTGGGAATGTAATCAATACACGTATCACTAACATATACGATAAGGAAACTGTACATTTGGGTTGAGAGACATTTTAATACTTATAAGTATAAATCATAGAAAATATTAGTTTCAAAATGTGCAATAACTTATTGGCTATGCGATAGTGTATGTTATAATTGTGATTTAATAACTTGCAGATCCTAATTTTGTGTGTAGATGACAATAGCGTAAAAAGTATTGCATAGTTTCATTTAAATGGTCGTATGGTCATTGCATATTGTATTATGTACTGTGTCGCGATTCTGAGGATTATTTATCATAGGGAATGTTAGGGGATAGCCTCCGTCAAATAAACAGAAACATTAGCCTTGACAAGTAAGCCCTAGAACCGCGGCAATGTACATACTACACTATTCCATCATAACAATAGTCCTTCAAATTAAATGTACGATTTTTGTTTATTATCTTGTTAGTTATTACAAACCAAATAGATCTATGAAAAGAAAGAAAAGAACTTGACTTGAACATAGAAACATTAGGAAATAAATAAAGAGCTGCATATATAAATTGAAGTATAAACATATGCATAAAACGCACTTTAAGTTTGACATAGGAGCATAAAGCATTATGACATATACACTATCAATACCCTTCCTTCTCGATATACGTGGGTCATATATTGACAAATGATTTGTTTTTACTTTCCTGGTAATCATTTCATATATCTTCAATAAATATCAATTTCTTTTTTAACTTACATTTTCGGCATCGACACAACGAGGGGTCCTGTAAAAGAAATTAAATAGTTTAGTTAGTTTAAAGTTTGCAAATGGCAATTAAAAAAACAAACGAAATCACGACAGAATGCTTAACACATTTAACGCTAGCAACGAGTATACTTGCCATTAACAGGCACTGGATCTGTAAAGAGTACACTTCCCCTATGTAAACAGCGTAGATCATCACAAGAGGGCGCATGTAGGAGCCATCTGATCAGGGTCTGCACTGTATGTCATTGCAATATATATTGTTAAAATCAACCATATATAGTCAATCATTGACTAGACTTAATTGGAAAATCGCATTGCCCATCAAAGATTAACCCTTAGCCTGCCAGTAACGACTATAGCTCCATATGCAAACAGCTTGGATCCGGATGAGACGCCGAGTAACTCGGCGTCTCATCCGGATCCAAGCTGTTTGACACTCGGACAACATTTTCAGCAATTTTGAGCAACTTTGAAGCACTTTGAAACTTGAAGCAGATGAGAAATATAGCAGACGACAATTTATTTGGCGGGCTAAGGGTTAATGTGTGAGTGGGTTAATCCTATTCTTGAAATCAAGGAAGACACATTGGCATGAAAACCGTAACGACTATAAAATCCTATCTTATTTAGCATTAACTTTGCAGGGCTGCCATAAGTTGATCATAAAAATTCCAGAGATTTCCAACTTTTACTTTTTTTTAAAGGCGATTTTAAGAACCGTACATTTTAACCTTTACCTCGTTTTGAAGACATGCAACCACTTCAACACTAAAAGCAGGTTGAAAATAAAGCAGAATGCAAATATTTTGCAGATACAGTAAAACCTTTCTATTACGACCACTAAATTATGTTAATTATTAGGGTGTTTACGATAGGTGACCGCTTAAAGCAAGGTGACAGTGAAACAGAAAGCTCCTATAGGAGCTTTCTGTTTCACTGTCACCTTGCTTTAAGCTGTCACCTGTCTTTTATACACTCAATTAACCTTCGTTTTAGTGGTCGTAATAGCGAGGTTTTACTGTATAAGCAAAGTCGCACGAACCACGATAAAAGAGAGCTTTTAATTTTTTATTCCGCTAAAGAAAATAGTTTTTATTCAGTCATGAATATGTATCATTAGAAATATTTTTACATCCTAACAGATAATAGCTTAAAGCAGGTTGAGAGTAAAGCAAAATGCTCCTTTAACCAAATACCCCATAAATACGCATTTCTACGACCTTAATTAATTAATACACTTGAGGAAATAGTTCCACATTATACATTCATGGATATGTAGCATAAGAAATATGTTCTATATTCTAGTAGATGTAAGCTTAAAGCAGGCTGAAAGTAAAGCAGAATCTGCTTTAATTTCAACCTGCTTTAAGTGGTCACTTCTCTTCAAAACTAGAAACAGGCTATGGGGTAATGGGTTAAGCGCATTCTGCCTTACTTTCAACCTGCTTCAAGAGGACACCTGCCTTCAAAACTAGAAACAGGCTTTGGGGCAAAGGGTTAAACAAGTTATACAGCATACTGACCAAACAAATAAGCGGCCGCACCACCTAGTGCCGCTGACATAGCGGATATAGCAGTGGCTGTAGTGCGTTCATTGACATGGAACCACACTTCCGCTACAGCCGGTGGTATCGTCGCGGTGATACCCATTGCCACTCCATTGAAACATTGACCAATCGATAGCAGTCTGAAAATAGTGATGGGGTATTAAACAAACTGTACAAAATTACAATTGGTTCTTTTAAAAACAAGTTTTCACATTTATCTTTATATGAGTGGCAAAAGTGTTTAGGCACCAAACATATCTAAATTTAATAAATTATCATACTTGAAAAACTTTCTACATTGCATTGCATTTCACTTGCGCTTAGTAACGTGTTCTCCATTGTCACGAATTGTCACCTTCATGTCGCAGTTGGTTGGGTCTTTACTTACATTGTAGCGGCCGGCTGAGAAGTGGTGATAATTCTTGAAGTAGCTGTTACAGCAAGCAAACATGTGCAGAACACCGTAGAAACACGAATACCTGAAAGCATCACAACTTTCTCAGTTTCATCAATGATTTGACGAATAAACTTGTGTAATTTTACAGTCAATAAACATTAACAACATGTATGGGCTACTATGAATTACATGTCCTTCTACAGCGGACGACATGATTTTGCCGTCCTTGTCTAAAACTGGATTCGAAGAACTGAAATAGTCAATGAACATGAGTCATATACTCAATCTTACTCCTGACTTATGTTTAGAAAGTAAAGAATACACTTTCAGTGTAATTCATTGTGGAGTATAAAACAATCTTCAGTAATTCAGTATGGGTCCATGCTTATAAGGCGTTTGAGTTGAGTCTGATAATCTTCCTCAAGCATGTGTTTGGTCAGATTTGAGCCTAATGCGCGTTCTGCGTTACTTTCAAGCTGATATAAAGAGACGTCTGTCTTATACACTAGGAACAGGCTATGGGATAAATGGTAAAATAACCTTTAAACGCAAAAATACCATTTCTCTCACTGTATACCGGTATCCCGATTGGTAAATTGCCATACCTTTGCTGACAATGAGATAGCTGCCTAATATGGTGAATAGGAATCCTGCAATATTGGCGATATTCACCAGCCAGAACAAGGTCGTGTCCGACCAATCATACACGAGCTCCATGGATTGTGATATGGGACCCCATGCCGCCCAGAACATGCTGTTGGTGACAGAGGTCAAGGACACGATGATGATGACATACCAACGGGTTTTATACACCTGTGTGTCGCTGTCTCCGAGAAGTGTCGTCTTACTGTTGTAATCCATCTGTATCTGTGTATGTGCTTATTTGATTCCGTCAACTGAAATTTGACAGCCTATTGGCAAAATCGTCAAATGAATACGAAAGACTCAAGCAGGAAACGTAACACAAACAATACACCCACCTCTCAAGCAGAACACACACACACAGTCATACCACAACAAACACACACACACACACGCAATACCATTCCTTCATCTACACACTAAATAGAAATCAACACGCAAGACAAACATAAAGCAAAGTGAATATTGGAGCCCGCCTTGGTACGGTCAGTAGCAATCAATAACCAACTATAAATTAATTAATTATTAACAACCACTGGGGGGTTAAACCTAGGTTCAGGGGCGCCCAACCTCACACTTATCTCCTATATTCACCTATAAAGACAAACAGTGTACATAAAATATAAACCCTGTTAAGTTGTCTGCGAAAGTTAAAAATCATACATCTTATTATAAGAAATTTTAGGACGAGTATCAAACTGTTTGGATATAAGGGTAAACGAGAGCATATATAGGTACAGTAAAATCTCTATCGACCACTAATACGACGGCTTATTGGTCGTTAAAAGGTCAAATGACAGCTTAAAACAAGATGTCGGTAAAAGGCTCCTAAACCTTTAACAGTTACATGTCTTAAACACCTAATAAATCCCACATTTTTTGTGGTCGTAATAGAGGGTTTTTGGGTACATACTTGATACAGAACGACAAAACTTTCTGCTCACTTAGGTCATGCGCTAGTTATAATGACTGAGAAAGACGGACACCCTTATTTTACTTAAAATATGTTAAGTTATGAACATCAAAAATAAGTTCATGTCAAACGTAGTTTTTCACAGCGGTAAATGTACATGTATGTTGAAAAAAGAGACACAAATATTATCTATGGATTAATTCCAGTACAATCTGTTGGACACTTCTGTCCACGCTTCTTCATACACTATGTCAAACAGACTACACTTAACCCATAAAATAACTTTATACATTCATGAATACGCACAATGATATTTCCTTATTTCATGTACTGTATCTATCATTACTTACCATGGATAAAAATTCACAGAAAATTTCAGTATCTTGTTTTCTAATCAATGTCTGAATGTTTATTTATAAATGTTCTGTAATAAACATGTATGACATAATGCTTGTAAGATTTTGAAATAATTGTAATTATTTTCTATATTCTAACAGATTGTACCTTAAGGCAGGCTGAACATCTTTCAACCTGCTGTAAGAAATCAAAGTACTGATAGTACTGATGTGGCGTTTGTAAAGTTGCGGAATTTACCAGCAGTACTTAGTCCCAAAGTGAGAAAAACTCGAAAAGCTAGAATTCAAAGTCGCTTCTATTTCAGTCATATCGAGACATCCAGCTAAATTCAGGTGGAGGAAGACCTCAGATGCCCTTTATACACGTATGGGTACAAGTCAACAACTGGGTAGAACCTCCAATCTTTTGCAAGTCAGCTGGAAGGCTTACTCTCATGGAAATTGGAATTCAGATATGAGTGAAGTCACAATGACTTTAAAACCACTGGGCAAATAGGGTCTCTCATGTAACTAAAATCACGAAGATGAATTAATATCTGAATCGCAACTGCAATACTTGGTCCATAATATTAAACGTTTCATTGCCTTACCAAAAGTTATGTTTATTTGCAAACAGTTTGTATCCTAATCATAAGTACTAGATTAGAGAAATAAAAAAACTAACAATAGATGAAGTCCTGGCAATTAAATGGTTAAAAGAACAAGAGGGTCATGATGACCCTTTATCCCTCCCCTGAGTATTTATGAACCAAATAGTTTTACCTTTGGATTTAGCCCCAAACCCAAATCACCGGAGGACTTAAAGTCATATATAAATATATAGTTTGTCATATTTTCACTGATTCTAGACGCTATAGTGTAAACACTGTGGCATCTAGTGTGTTCACAAGGTTTTGCTATGATTTGACCTAGTGACCTACTTTTTGACCCCACATGACCCATTTTCGAACTTGACCTAGATTATGTCAAGAACAACTTTTGGAGAAGTTTGATGAAGTTTGACCCAAAATTGTTGTCTCTAGAGTGTTCATAAGGTTTTGATATGATTTGACCTAGTGACCTACTTTTTGACCCCACATGACCCACTTTCAAACTTGACCTAGATTTTGTCAAAAACAATATTTAGAGCAAGTTTGGTGAAGATTGGCCCAAAAGTGTGGCCTCTAGAGTGTTCACAGGATTTGTTTTTTATTATTTGACCTAGTGACCTACATATAACCCACTTTTGAACTTGACCTAGATTTGATCAAGAACAACATTTGAGGCAAGTTTGTTGAAGATTTGCCCACAATTGTGGTCTCTAGAGTGATCACAAAGTTTTGCTATGATTTGACCTAGTGACCTACTTTTTGACACCACATGAACTTCTTGTCAAGAACAACATTTGGAGCAAGTTTGGTGAAGATTGGCTCAAAAGTGTGGCCTCTAGAGTGTTCACAAGATTTTTTTATGATTTGACCTAGTGACCTTTTTTATAATCCCACCTAACCCATTTTCAAACTAGACCTAGTTTTTGTCATGAACAACATTTGGAGCAAGTTTGATGAAGTTTGCCCCAATATTGTTGTCTCTAGAGTGTTCATAAGGTTTTTCTATGATTTGACCAAGTGACCTTCTTTTTGACCCCATATGACCCACTTTTAAACTTGCCCTAGATTTGATCAAGAACAACATTTGGAGCAAGTTTGTTGAAGATTGGCCCACAATTGTGGTCCCAGAGTGTTCACAAGGTTTTTCTATGATTTGACCTAGTGACCTCCTTTTTGAACCCACATGACCCACTTTCAAACGTGACCTAGATTTTGTAAAGAACAACATTTGGAGCAAATATGATGAAGTTTAACCCAAAAGTGTGGTCTCTAGAGTGTTAACAAGGGTTTTCTATGTTTTGACCTAGTGACCTTTTTTTACCCCACATGACCCACTTTCGAACTTGACCTAGATTTTGTCCAGAAAAACATGCCAACGTCAACAACAGAGCTAAAGTGAAATCCTCTTTTTAAAGCTTCAGATGTACAATATGGGTAACACTATATGCCATGCACTACTTTGTAGCGTGGCATAAACATGCTTTTTTCAACTCATACAGGGAAAACACATATTGGCATTACTAAACAACAAGATCATATGTCTTCTCAAAATTTTAATAAAGTAATAATTCTACATGAAACTAGTGTATTGAGTCAGCAAAAAAACCATGTAAAGTAATAGATATTATAAGATCAATAAAACTTGTAAACACGCAAATGCTTCAATATTCTTCTGCCATAGGTTTATGCTAATGGCTAGCACGGCAGTACATTTTGTAGTTTTGAAAACAGGTGATCACATAAAGCTGGTTGTAAGTAAAGCAGCATACTTTACATTCATCTTGCTTTAAGCTGAAACTTAATTTCAACACATTCATTGAATATTTAATTTTGGCACATATGATGTGCAGTAGGTCGATGCGTTCTAACCCATTACCCCATAAATATGCCTTTTTATACTTTTAATTTATTCCTCCACTGAGGACAATAGTTCCAATTTATACAGTTATGAATATGTATTATAATAACTATTTTCTATATTCTACTAGACGATGGAAGCTTAAAGCAGGTTGAAAGTAAAGCAGAATGCGCCTGCTTTAAGTGGTCACCAATTTTCAAAAACAGAATCAGGCTATGGGGAATGGGTTAAAGCGCTCTAATGTGAAGGAAAGAGTCATATGAGTGCTATGATTGACGATTTCACTCCTTCCAAGTGGCTGCTAAACTTCCTCAGTCCAGAAACCTATAAAACCCGATCTTATTTCTTAGTCCAGAAGCATTCGATTTTCAGAGGTTTCACTGTAATAAATATTACACATCCCATTATTACGACAGTCTTACGAAAGTCACTGATTCGGGTACCGGTAACCTATCTAACCCGATCTTTTTTCTCAGTCCAGAAGCATTCGATTTTCAGAGGTTTCACTGTAATAAATATTACACATCCCATTATTACGACAGTCTTACGAAAGTCACTGATTCGGGTATTTAAATAAATGCTTCAGTTCCATTATTTTCCTCATATACAAACAAGTGTCCAGCTATTGCACCTATATACTGTCGTCACGCCATCAAGAGTGACTGTCTTCTGTTTCCATGTCAACCTGACTTGTTGTCTGTTGCTAATCATCTGTGTATTGAGGAACTTCTTCAGCAAGTGTTCAAGAGATTTCCTAGCTTTGCCCTCATCCTCCAGTTCTTTGCGCATTCTTTTCTGCTCCTATAAAAAATAAATTAAGGCAATTTGTGAAATTAGCTTTTCAGAGTTCCAGATAAGGGAAGTATTTAAAGCACATAAATCTTTATTTCTGCAATAAACCCCACAGTGTTACTACTCATTAGAATTGTCTCTTTTAGTCACACCATAGGATTTGGTGCAGAAATGAAGGAGAAAATGTTTGAAAACTGGAGTTTACTCCCTCTTATCCGGAGCCTTGACTTTTGACTTTGATATGCACTTTTGAAAGGTGTATGAAAAGATAGTGTCTTCTATATATCTGAAAACATATTTCAAAACAATTTTTATAACTGTGTGGAAATTTAGGGGGCCTGGGTTGACATTACATGATAAAACCCAGACTCCATATTACTACACGTGCAAACTTCAAATAAAATTTAGTCTTGACTTGAGTGAAAGAAGAAAACGGAAAAAACAACAGTAACAATTTGTTGCCTCCCTTTGTTTCGACAGCTAAGCTATCCGATTTAACTTAAATGTCAACAACATTTTAACACGTTATCGTAAATTTTGTTATTTTCTGAATCCAACGGTATTGAGAAAATATCAAACGCTTGTTTTACATCGCAGAAATGTATCCGTTAATGTTAACGACAGACGAGCGTCGAGAATTGTGATCAAGTATAAAAACTTTTGACCTAAGAACTTACCTTCAACTTTGTGGACGTTATTTCCGTGGAACAGGGAGTAGCCTCTCTCAACATGTTTTCCGGAAACCTTTGAATGGCTTGCAATGATTGAATCTACGTCTCGCATTGAAATGTCTGGAACAGGGCCTAAACTTTTTGTCCATCCCGGCTCACTGATGCCTATCGCCTTCGCCATTGTTTACTGTACGTTAAGAGCCTCGTTCTGGATTTTTTCAGAACGAGGCGTGAATAGAGAGTATTGTCTCGCCTGTTGTATCGCTCCGCTCTTAGCATAATTTTTATTTGAGTTTTTCTTGTAATTGTTTTTATCACAAATACAAATAATTTTAAGCGTACCTGAGTGGATTTATGCTCCAGACATGCTTTCCACGTTTTATGTGATAAATTAGTTAAGCAATCGCCCATATATTAAGGATCTATTTGTTATTACGTCATGCTCGGAATATTGGCCGATGTTAGGTATCAGAATGAACCACAATATTGCCTGTTTTAAGCGAACATGCAATGAGGAAGCAAAGTGCATATTAAAGACAGATGGCTTTTTATTCAGGTCAGATGTAATGAATAACGGCCTTTTGTGAGCGGTCTGCATTTTTTTCCAACCTGCAGTAAGCAGTCACTTGTCTTTGAAACCTAGATAACCTCATTTTGATGGTCGTTAAAGACCGACTGTAGCATGTGATACGATTGTTGAAAGTCGGTACTGACATTGTGTCGTTGTCTGATTTATGTTCATCGGCTATTATCATGCGGTTGATTAAGTCCAAAGCTGTTTGATGGTTGGCGGTAAATTTCATCTGTTCACAAAACAAAAACACGTTAATTAAAAAAAAGATTACACCCACGTTTGAGGAAGACGACAATAAAGCAATCGACGGTGTTAACACAGTACAACAAAGAGTCCAAATGACCTCTTTATTGACGTAACGCCGACAATTATAGTGTCTTTTAAGACTCCACACTAGCCGGTGTTTGTATACTTGGGCCCGTTTGATAAAACTTTGTACGAATAATGTTGTCGTAAGTCAGATTATAAAAGTCTTAATAATTATTTATTTCTCCATCTAATCCTGTCTTGTGATATCTCTTTGGAATTGTCTTGAAAATACAATTCCAAAGAGATGTCACAAGAAAGAATAATTAAATGTATTTAAAATGTATTTTAAAGTTTTGACTTACGGCCGATTTGTCCTACGAATATTTATGAAACGGCCCTAGGTCTTTTAGCTGTATGAATAAATGAACTATTCCAAACAATAATCTGTCATTGGTAATGGCACTTTCACATTATTGATAAGGAGTAATCCATTTTAGATTTAAATCCGTGATTTGTTAATACATCACCCCATAAATATGCCTCTTTAAGCCTCGAATTTATTGTTCTACTGCAGAAATATTTCCGATTTATATAAGCAAATATATGCACCACACGGAGTATATTCTATATCCTAACAAATAGTAGCTTAAAGCAAGCTTCAAGTAAAACAAAATGCGCCTTAAGGCTCATTGTACTTTACTTTCAACTTTATTCACCTTTCTAAAAAACTTGCTATAGATTAATTGGTTAAAACTTTTACCATGTTAAAACATATCTAACATTTCTCTATAGTGACACCTATATTATTATGACTAATCATGACTTGATAAACATTTGAAAACAGTTTGGATCCAGATTAGACGCCGCGTAACGCAGTGTCTGATCTGGATCCAAACTATAACTCATTGGTTTTCAAGTTTTCTTCTGTTTTGAAAGCAAGCATGAAACATAATGTATGGATTTTAGCAGACAATATTGTTGAAGCAGGCGACAATTCAGCATGATAAGTGTAAACAATTCTCATTCAAACTAGGCTTGGCTATCATTTGCTAACAGTTTGGACAAAGATAAGACGTCGAGTAACTCGATGTCTAATCAGGATCTCAACTGTTTTGCATTCGGATTAAGTGTTCGTGACTTAAACTTGCTTTAATTCAATTTCGAGTTATATTGCAGAAAATAATGTGAAGCAGATGTCAGTTTAGCATAGTAAGGGTCTATATATTTAATATCATCATAATTATCATGTGATGTATTGATACTGAATCGCTTTATCAGTTTTGACTAACAGTTTAAATAACCTTTAACACATTTATGCTAAAACAATTCGTCTTGTTGGATTGGTCCAATTTTCACACAAGGGGTGCCTGGTTTAATTTTTTCAATTCATTTCCTTTTTGATAGAAATTCTTGTTAGCAAACAGTGTAGATTCAGACCAGATGCCGCCTTTTACGGCGTCTGATTCTGAATCTGCACTGCTTGCCTGTGCTTAATTATGGGAACGCTAGGTACACGTGGGTTAACCCGTTTATGCGAAGTGGTTTCTTCTATGTGTTATATTGGATTAGTCCATTTTTTATCAAAGGAATGCCTGGCCAATTTTTTCATTTTCATTTTGTTTTATATTAAAATTCCTATCAGCAAACAATGTAGACTCTGATCAGACGCCGCATAATGCGGCGTCTGATCAGAGTCTACACTGTTTGGCTATGTCACATATATGGGATCGTGGGCAGACATGGGTTAATGACACTAAAACATCGCGTTGTCGTTTTACAAACAGATAGTTACTTAATACATTACGATTGATAATAGGCTACCGAAAGTTCCTTTTGGAGAATATATTGCATTACCTATGTCCCGCATCAAAACCTACCTGCCCTTACGGACCCTATTTGCAGTCATGCATTTTATAAATACGAAAGACTCAAGCAGGAAACGTAACACAAACAATACACCCACCTCTCAAGCAGAACACACACACACAGTCATACCACAACAAAGACACACACGCAATACCATTCCTTCATCTACACACTAAATAGAAAACAACACGCAAGACAAACATAAAGCAAAGTGAACATAGGAGCCCGCCTTGGTACGGTCAGTAGCAATCAACAACCAACTATAAATTAATTAAGAAATAATCTAAGTTCTACCGTTGTGAAACGGTATTTTAAAACGGTCGGGAGTTGTGGTGCGCAGGAATTGACCACGAAGGCCGAAGGCCTGAGTGGTCAATTCCTGCGCACCACAACGACCGACCGTTGTAAAATACAGTTTCACAACGGTAGAACATAGATTATTTCGATTCTAACATGACCAGATGTAAGGAAATTCATTAGAAAGGAAATCAAATGTTCCATACTTATTTCCTCAGCGGATGAAGTTTTTCGACCGAATAACTTTTTCCGCGGCATTACAAGAATCTAACACTCATAAGCAAATTTACAATTACCGATCCATAATCTGGCATAGAACAAACATTACATCAAACAAGACAGAAGAATGAGAAAATTACTGTAACGTTACTGGTTAAAAGTATATGGTCTTTACGGGTTATATGAATAACGAAAGAAATTTAAAAAACATAACGTATGAACGCACGTGGTCACGTCATGTCATATAACCGCGGGAGGAGCGGGGTAGGGAAGAGCGTGGTATACCGTCTCAGGTATACCACGATAGACCTGTTCTTTGTTTATAGAGACGAATTCACGTGTCATGTTAGAATTAATTATTAACAACCACTGGGGGGTTAAACCTGGCTTTAGGGGCGCCCAACCTCACACTTATCTCCTATATTCACCTATAAAGACAAACAGTGTACATAACATATAAACCCTGTTCCACAACCTCACAATCAAAAAGACCGCCAGTACAGTAAGTAAATACATGTAAAACATTTAGCAAAAATTCTATGACAAGATCATTAGTAACATGGGAAAGAATTAAACATCCAAGCCCGTGTTAAAAATAACCCACTATGGCAACGGTCAAATTGTACTCAATCGACTAGTCTGTAGTTACGAGTAACTGTAAGACATGGAAGGGTCTAGGGTACGACAGAGAGGGAGAGAAAAAACAAAGCACGAAAATCCGACATAACTCTCCCGGTTAAGGACGGCTTTAAAGATACATCATCATGTATTGCTAAGCCCTGTCTGTCGTCGCACAACCAAAGAGGAAAGCATAGTTATCAATTGTAGATTGATCGATAACCAAACGTGAAGTGCGCAGCAATATAGTTGGATCATAATCTTTTTTTAGGAAAAATCTAATACGTTTCACAAATAGGTTTTGAAAATGTATATGTCCAAGAATCTTACGAAGTCTGTAAATCACATCACCATAAAACTCCGGATGTGAAATACCTTGCCGCAGAAAAGACTTTAAGTTACATTTATACTTGTTAATGAGAGGAAGATTTCTATAAAAGAATTTAGAAAATGTTTTACGAAGTTTATGAAATCTGTACCCCTGTTTAAGAAGCTTTTCAGTAATAGTTTTATTACGAATGTGGAAGTCCTCAACAGAGGTACAGGCCCTAGCAAAGCGAATAAGTTGTGAAATATAAACCCCGTAAGATGTGGAACGGGGAACATCGCCATCTAGATGAGGATAATTTACAATACTAAAATCAAAATCATCACGTTTATCGTAAATCTTAGAAGAAACAATTCCGTTATTTATAAAAAGATCCAAAACTAAAAATGGTGCCGACAAATTTGACTCGTTTGTTTTATTAAGGCGTAGTTCTTTTGGGTAAATAAAAGGAAACAACGTATCAAAAAATGGGTTGTCCATATTAAAAATATCATCTAGATAGCGCGATGTATTGTTAAAGGCTTCGATCATATCTGCCTGTGTATCAGGTTTTAGACTAAGCATAAAGTCCCTCTCATAACAGTACAAAAATAGGTCTGCGACAAGGGGCGCACAGTTTGTACCCATAGGAATACCAATCACTTGGCGGTATATGGTACTCCCAAAACGTACATAAATATTATCCAGAAGAAATGTTAGTGATTCACAGACATCGGTGCAAGTCCACATAGTGTAATGCTTAACGGTGCCATTTGTAAAAAAATGCAAGATCAGTATTACACGCCAGAAATAGCTTCCTTTCTCTGGCAAAAGTCTTTTCAATAAGTTGTATAAGTTTAGCTTTTATTAAATTATGAGGTAAGGTAGTATATAGTGTTGAAAAGTCATACGTACTTATATTGCAAGCTTAGTATTTTCTATATTCAAGCTTCGCCAAAATTTCATTAGAGTTTTTGATAGACCAAAACAGATTAAGTCCAGAATTTTCGTAAGTCTTATCACAATACCTTTGAACATGTTCTTTGATTTTAATTAAAGACGATGTCAAAAGTTTGGAAAGCTTAGTAGTAGTACATGCACTTGAATTAGCAATAAAACGAGACTTATAAGGTGTTTTGTGGAGTTTTGGTATCCAGTACATTGTAGGAAGTTTGTGACATGTAATGTTGACATCAGCTTTTAATTGTTTACATGTATCAAGATGATCAGATACTACATTACACTCCGTTAAATTGGTAGATATATAGGAATTGGTATTCACAAGTTCCTGGTTTAAAGCATCAACATAATGTAATCGTCATACAATTATCACATTATTGGATGCTTTGTCGGCAGGAACGAGTACATACTTGGAATGAAAGTCTTTGCTGATTGTCGCTCAAGAAAGGTGTTAATGTTTTTTACCTGCATAACCAAATTGTGTAGTTGTTAGGTAAGTAAATTGAAACATGTTAACACTATTATTTAAAGCAGCTGTTTTTTGGAATTATAAAGGGTTGTCTGTATTTCAGAGATACTCCAGACCACAAACAACCGTTTTGACCTCATATCATTTGATACACTCGAACGTTAGTAACACATACTTATGAAAAACAGGTTTATCTCACTTAAACATTAATGTACAGTCAAACTTGTGATAATCCTTTCCTCTTTAAATAACTTGTAAACAATTAATATAATAAATAATAATAATAATTATTATTATTATATATAACGCTCTTTTCACACAGGAGTTGTGTGCTCGAAAGCTTTCACGTGAAATTATATACATGTACTTACAAAGTGAAACATTATGAAAAAGTGTAAAAACATCTATTACATTCATGGCAAAAATGGAAGTAAATTCTGAAAAAGAGAAACGTCTTTCAATTTGATTATTAAGATTATCATAATTGTTAGTTTGTTAATGAAAGCAGTTGTAAAATGCGTCAAAAATTTAAAAGGTTTATAGCATTATAGAAAACGAACAATCTCCTTATCCACATTTAACAGCTGCTCTGGTGACGAGAAGTGAGTACCAATACCAACGAAGTAAGGCGCATCGGACTCAATTTGCTGCCGACCCCATTCGATACTCTTTCTGACCTGATAAGGTCGATGAAGCCAAAGTATGTCCCTACACCTCAAGACAAACTGATTCTCAGCAAAAACAATGCAAATGGATCAAATGATGATAACGAACCATTTCCGCATGAATTGCAAGAGAAGCAAATAGGCTTCAGTTCAGCAGTCATCATCAATTCCCCTACAATGGTTTCTTAATGGCTCAGTATGATCTTAGTCTATATGTACCTAACCCAAGGTTTAAATCTCTTGGAGGTCCAGATCAGGCTTATCGAACTAGAAGTTCAATATTTCCTTTGACAAGCTGTATTTTCCAGGATGAATTCAGACACTGTGAGTTGTTCCCATTCATGACAGAAAGAGCATAGTCAAGAGGTAGACGTTTTCGTTTAAAACTATACATGTATTTCCTACTTTGTTCTAATAACAAATACTACGATTTTTTTCAAACGTTTTTGAAAACTGCATTTGAGTTTGCATCTCTGATTTCTGACGGTAGAGTGTTCCAGGGTTTTGGTGCTGCATGCATGAAACCTTCTCTCTTCAAGATTTATATATTGACAATGTACGGGTACTTTGGAGAATCATTGCGTAAGTATCAGAATTTTGAACTCAATTTTGTGTTGAAATGGGAACCAGTGAAGCTCCTTCAAGAATGGGATGATGTGAAAGTGCCGAGGAATCCTGGTAATGATGCGGACTGCACATTCTGTAGTTTTCGAAGTGTGTTTTAGGGAATCCATAGAGCAGGGAGTTGCAGTAGTCAAGTTTGGATGTGACCAATGAATTGACCAAGGTCTTGGTAACCACAGATGAGAGGTACTGTCTGATATAACCTATCCGTCACAAGTGTTCGTGGTTTGACCTGCACATGGCGTTGTTGTTCATATTCATTTGGGAATCAACAACTAGATTCTTCACACACATTGATGGTTTGACTATTTGAAAGCATCCGGTGTGTTAACCTGTTTGTGGTAAAATAGTATGACCTCAGTGCTGTCGGTTTTCAGCTCAAACATTTTCTGGTGCATCCATAAAACAATGTCTTACCCAATAGAAGCGTCTTTTAGCGTATTTAAATTTATTCCTCCACTGGAGAAAATAGTTCCCATTTATACAATCATTAATATGTATTATCAGAAATACTTTCTATATTCCAGTAGGTAGTAGGTTAAAGAAGGCAGACAGTAAAGCAGAATGCACCTTAAGGCACATTCTGCTTTACTTTCAACCTGCTTTAAGAGATCACCTATTTCACTACCAGAAACAGCCTATTAGTTAAAGGGTTAAGACAGTCATGGATTTTTGATAGGGCTTCTTGTTGACAAGAGATGTCTTTAGGCTTGAAAGACAAGTATAACTGTGAGACGTCAGTGTAGGAATGATGATCGAAATTATGATTTCTGCAGGTATAGCAAACAGGTTTTGTGTACAAAGTGAAGTTTTTCGGTCCCTTGACTGGTCTCTGTGACACACTATATTTCATTTGAACTGGGTTAGATAATGTTCCATCTACCCCGACTGTTAAATAACGGTCCACTTTAGTTGGTTTCTAACGAGTTTGAAGTCTTTTTAAGGCGACCGGGTAATGTTTCATGAATAATGGTGTAGAATACAACTGATAGGTCTAGTATCACCAGAATTTCACTCATCTGAAGATATTACAAGATGTCATTTTGAAATTTGAAATATAGCAGTTTCTGTAGAATGGTCCTTACGATACGCAAACCTGGTGCTGCGCATGTAGATCGTTTGTGGTCAAGTGGGACTCAATGCGTTTGTCTACTTCTTTTTCTAATACTTTGGAGAGAAATGACAGGTCTGATACCGACCTGTAGTTCTTAAGCTCATTTGTATTCAAATTTGATTTCTTCAAAAGGGGTTTTGCATGCGATAGGTTGAATTGTTTCGGAGCATATGCATTTTTTCAGATCACGACATTTGTCAGTGACGTTAGAGTCTCGTCAAGATATGACTTTAAGAGCCATGTAGGTATTGGGTCGAGAACAAAGTACTTACACGGGGATGCCTTGATGACGAGTCAAATTTTTTCTGCTATAGCAGAGTCACTCGCTCATTGAATGTAATGTTTCTGTGGTGACTCGAGGCACAGTGTTGAGTCAGAACAATGCCTGCCCGTACGGTGTCTACTTTTTGGATGAAGAAGTCGCTGCAATCCTACGCTAATTGTTTTGATGGGCGATTCCTTCCTTTGACAATGCGGTGTTGCTGTTTGCACCTAAGAGATGCTTTGTGACTTTGAAAGTCATGTTGACAGGCTTGTAATTTCTCTTTGTAAAAATTGACCTTTGAAATCGCTAACTTTTCACATTGCTCTCGATACAGTTGATTATCAATTGTGAGTTTGGGTAATTTTATTTTCAGTACAGCCTACGCCTCAAATATGTAGCATCATGCCTAGCAACTGGGTTGACCATTGGCATGATAGTCTAAGAGTTATGGTCTAAGTGCAAAGTCGTTCAAACTTATTGAGTTTTAAATTCTTGTGTATATAATTATACTGACAATTTCGTCAACATCTACCATTTGCAGAATTTCTTTAATTGAATCTGAGTTGCATCCAGTAATTAAATTTATCATATCCTTTACCCTGTTTCTAAATTAAAATACAGGTCATCCCCTGAAACAGGTTAAAAGCGGAACTATTTTATTCAGGAATAAATTAAATACGTGCTTATGTTGAAATGGATTAAGTGTATTGAGCTGAAGACATTGTGTAGTATGGTGAATACCGATTAGGACAAGTAGCTTCTTATTCCTAATACCGGTATTTATTAACCAATACACATATTATGTGCTCTTTCTCTACAACAGAGGAGTTGTTATTAAGAGGGAAAATCTATACCCTTAGAGTGATAAGAATGTATATGCTTAATTTTGCAAACAGTTTGAAGCAAGACCACACGCCGCGTGACATGGCGTCTGATTTGGGTTCAAACTGTTTCTCACTCGTCTTTATGTTTCTTTTGACCATAAATTCAAAAGATGACTTTGAAAAAAAAACAGCAAACAATTACCTT
The DNA here is from genome assembly GCA_922989275.2 of Gari tellinella. NCBI lineage: Eukaryota > Metazoa > Mollusca > Bivalvia > Cardiida > Psammobiidae > Gari > Gari tellinella. Next base: position 89,468,471 of record OV277860.1, read on the forward strand.
AAGCAGACGATATTGCAACAGTGAAAGCGTTCGACATAATTGCCTTGTTTAAAGAGCATCGACAATTACGGAATCATTGTTTAAAGGGTCGATGTAGGGAGGGAGCGCTGTAATGAGTTTGGTGATCACATAGTTGAGACAAAGGTTTACTCGTATTAACGCTATCAACACTGAGTAACTCTTGTCGGTTATTAGGTTCTTTTAGTTACTAAAATACAAAAATATTGAAGTAACTACGTAACCTAAGAGACTCGGTGTCTAAACAGGTTAAAAACTGTTTTGACACTCATAGCGCTGTTCATCAGTCAAATGACAATCAAATTTAAATAATAGATATTAAAGAAAACAGAACACTTCTCTTATGCAAACAGTGAAGACTCCCGATTTCTGTTTGTCATATTGCGTTATTGCCAAAACAATACTTACACTAACAATGGAGTATACTTAAATGGAAGCTGGTATTGTACGTCTTGTGTATCAATGGGTGAAGGAGTTGAATCATTCCAATGTGTCTTCAACTGAATGTGAACAAGGATTTTTATAAATGTGAACGCTAACATCTTATTTCTCATTTGTAGACTTTAGCTGTAACATACGAGTACAGTGATGAAACGTCTGCCTCGCCTGTTTAAACGAAATTACCGGTAAATGCAATGCAATTAAAAATGATGACTTGACATTTAAAAGATAATAATGATAAATTAAAAAATAAGAAAACTTTATGACGATTTATTTTGATCTGAGTAACAAGCAGTTTGAAGCCATAACAGATGCCGAGTTTTTCGGCATCTGGGGCCCGTTTCATAAAGCTTCTTACGACAAATGTTGTCGTAAGTCAAAACTTTAAAATACGTTTAATCTCTGATTTCTCTATCGAATCCTGTCTTGTGACATCTTTTTGGAATCGTCTTTTCAAGACGATTCCAAAAAGATATCACAAGACAGGATTAGATGGAGAAATAAATAATAATTGAGAGTTTTATAATTTGACTTACGACAACATTTGTCGTAAGATGTTTTATGAAACGGGCACCTGGTCTGGTTCAAAACTGTTTACAATGAACATTCAGAACAAGCGAGTTCGTTCGTAAATAATAAAGTTGTAACCGCTGTAGCTTAGGCAATTAACCATAACATGATTTACACTGACGCTTGGATATTATCTGTGACACCCATGTTCGTTAATAATTAATTCTACACTATTACAACAGACAACCTTGATCAATTTTACACTATAAACTAGTTATAGTAAATAACACAATAAGAGTCACAATCGAATTTAGTTATCTCGCGACTAACTTAATCGAAAACGACTAGAGGCCAAGGTCATAATATGGAGTCTCGATAAGTCGAGGTCACTGATCTTATTGGACCCTTGAACATCAAATAGACATTTTCAAATTGCAAATTTAAACTTAGCCCATTGTTAAGTATATAAGTTTATTTTAATCAATATTTTGAATAATGGCAAACAGTGAAAACCCTGGTCAAAAGGATCTTGTTAGAGCCCTTTTATCAGGGTTTACACTGTTTGCATAGGACAAGTGTACTGTCCATTAAAACACTGTTTGTACATATATTCGTCAATAGCAGTAAATAGATCACACACATACCTCACCAGTATAGTTTCTACAACTGATTCGACAACTCAGACTCGTATAACACGAATTTACCCGGATTTATTATAGGTTTGGGCGCATAGAGTGACATCTGAATGTATGTCGGTCCGGCCGCCCGTTTGTACGCATGTGTATATATTATCCGGACCATATTTCCTATACCTCATTAGCTAGGGATATCTAATTTGGTAATTTGGATGACTAAGCGTTGTGTAACAAAATATGATCTCTCTGGCATTGGCCTTTGACCTAAAGTATTGAAACAGATTGTCCTGATGATATCTCCTATACCACATCAGATAGTGACATTTAATTTGGTATGTGAGTACATCTTTTAGGATTCACAAAGTTCCGTAGCATGTTTAGGTCAGTGCGGCAATGACTTTGACCTTTGACTTTCACTATAGGTAAAGCTTATTCAAAGCATGTTTCCCACTTCACTTTCGACATTTAAATTGACATTGACTTCAATTGTAGAAGGCCTGTTCATAGCAAATGACCTATAAGACATCAGCTAAAAATACCAAATTTAGTATGTTAGTACAGCTTTAGATGGATGACAGTCGCATACCGATTTCAGTTCATTGTGCCATTGGCATTGACTTTTTTCCTAAATATATATAATTTCTTGTCCAGAGCATATTTTCTAGTACACATCTGACATAAAGTATCAATTTCTTTATGTTGGTAGATCTTGGTGTGGTGGAAGATAGATGTACCAAACATCGTGTGCAAGTACATTTTTGAATGGTGGAGTGTTGCGTGCAATTATCAAGTCAGTGACATTGGTCTTTTTGTTTGACCTCAGTTATTAGAATAAAGCTTTCTGCAGCATAATTTCTTAACCACATCAACTAGTGAAACTAAATTTGGTGTTGAGTACACCTTGAAATGACATATTTCGGACCACTGTACCTTGATATCTATGTCTGATATCTATTATAGAGAAAGGCTAAGTTTTCAAAGTTACAATAAAGTGAAGCATCTGTGTGAAGCTGCCATTTGTCCTGAGATATGTTCATGTTTTACTTTTAACTGCCGGTTGATGTAGGTCTTTACTTCATGTAGTCGACAGTCTTCAGCGCGCCAAAAAGACACCTGCTTAAGAGTAGAGTTAAACGTGAAATTAAAGACCACTAAACAAAAGAAGGGAAAATTAATTGATATTAAGAGTTTTGACTGCTTAAGGAAGATAAAATAACGAAACTCTCTCATAAAGAAGCTATTTCTTTTACTTTTATCATGCATTAAGCTAGATAGAATGTCAACCATCTTTTTTTCTGTAGTCGCAAAATACAAGTTTGATTGTACATGGAGTTGTAATTAGTAAGATTGTACTAAAGCGTTACCATTGTGACCCAAAGTGTGTATGGTTCTTGGTGGAAATAATCTGAAAGCAAAGCAGAAACCTCCACTAAGGTAGCATATTGTCTACTGTAACTGGGGACACAATGCTATTTCTATTTGAGTGGCAAACAGTTTGGAGTCTGGCCCTTAGGTTATAAAACGTTTGAGTTTGACCCTTGTCAAACGCTTTGGCTATCCGGCTTCTGATCCGGCTTCAAGCTGTTTGCAATGGAAATAAATGTTTTAGAACACACGCGTGTATCGGGAAAGAATAACGGCACCCACACTGTAGCTCCGTGGAGGCTGTATAGAAGCTTTATTATCTCATCCAGGACACATCGATTTTTGTCTCTGCGATATGAAGTTCTGACATTGCAATAGACTCAACAAAGTATTGGCCTTTTAGATAAAGTACTGTTAAACTTGTGTTCTGCTATCACTGAATGAAGAAGCATATCGCCTTTTAAATATACGTGTCTGATTAATGTGGGACAAATAAAATACAGAAATTTCCTACTACATTACTTATGTCATTCATTAATCCTTGTCGTGTTAAGCGTGATTTGGCTAAATTAGAAAACGGCTTGGAAGGAGATCAGACGCCGCACAAAGCGGCGTCTGATCTACTTTCAAGCTGTTCGTCACCCATATTAATATTTTCTGAAGTTTTGAAAAATATCAATTTCATTTTTTTGTAGACGAAAAATTTTAGCAGACGACATAGCTAAGCAGCAGTAAGTCCTTAGTGTTAGTGGTCGCTTAATACATTTTTTACTGTTTTGTACATTTTCTTGTGGATAACTAGTACATCATTCTCGAATATTTTGCCAATAATTATTGTCGGTCTATTACTATTAAATTTCGTTGTCTTACATTGCGTCCGAAGGATAGACTCCAGTCATATGATTCGGGCCGGAAGTACGTCATCGCATAATGTAAACACATCCCACACTGTTGCCGCGCGCATAATTTATTCTCTTAGAAAATCTATACACTGGTGGTGAAACTGCACGCGGGGCTTACTTCATGAAACATGGCCGACTGGATTTATTCATAATTAGGACCATTTTTTGTTAGTTTTCTTTCGGAAATGTTTGGTTTATAGATATTGTGTGAGTGTGTGGAATACGTGTAAATAGGACAGGGTGGTAACATAAGAAGTCTGGATCTAGAGAATGCTACATCTACATAGGCCTCTCGGCTCTGAGCTTACTTTAAGGTAATCATTGTTGGCATATGTAAGATTATAAAACCCCTATGTTACGATTACTTAAAACGGCCGTTTTGGTCATTAAATACAGGTGCCTGGTGACAGCTAAAAGAATGATAAGAGTAAAGCAGAAAGCTCCCACCGGAGCAATTGTCTTTTCTTTCTTCCTATTCTAAAACACTGGGTATGGTTCTTCTTTAGAGAGGTCGTTTCAATGGAGTTTTACTGTATAAGGAAGCTCATTTGTTTTTTATCTTTATTATTGATTATGAGATGTGTAATACTTGATATGGTATTACTAATAGATATTCTTGTATTATATCGACACAGATCTAAGTATAAATATGTTATGCCATATGATAGATCAACCAAATCAGCACATATCGACCATAATGTGAGACTGTGTAGACTGATTATTTTTAAAGGCAAAATCAATAGAGAACTCTGTAAAAGGAGCTTTCTGCATTACTTGCTTCATTTAATGTGTGAGCCGTCTAGAGATTGTGTTTAAATGTTCGATTTGTTTATGAGTCACATGGGTCGAACGTTCGATGCCAGACATACATGTATACAGTCTTGAATTATGCTATAAACCTGGTTCCAACCTGGTATAACAACGTTGTTTAAGGGATGCTTAACGCAAAACTACCCCTAAAATAAGCTTTAAAATGTTTGCATCGATTAAAATTTTATGCCTACATATTTCCATTGTGCTTATAAGAAGGGTTCACTTTCTGTAAAAGTTATGGTATATTAGAACTACTTTACAGAGGTGAAACAGCATTTATAGGAAACAAGTTCAAACAATAGTAAAATAGCGAACTTGTTAGAACTTATTAGATATTGTATGGCGTACACAAAATACCGTTTAGGCTTTGAAGCATTCATATTTACCAAGCATTGTATACCCTGGTGAGACGCTGGGTTTGCGGCATCTCATCTGGCTATTAACCCATTACCCCATAGCCTGTTTCTAGTATTGAGTATAGGTGACAACTTAGAGCAGGTTGAAAGTAAAGAAGAATGTGCCTTAAGGCACATTCTGCTTTACTTTCAGCCTGCTTTAAGCTATAATCTACATTTTCATAACTGTGTAAATTTGAACTATTTTCGTCATGGGAAAAATAATTCAAAGGCGTAAAAAGGCGTATTTATGAGGTAATGGGTTAAGGGTTTAAAAATACCCGGTTAATTATATACTCTAGACATAGAATATTACAGGAACATCAATTTATCGACAACCGCCAGACAGATTGGCGGCGTTTAACTTGGTATTCACTGTATATAAATGTCCCTTTAAGGGAGTCCAAACATTAAAGATTACTGACACAAGCGTTCTGCCAACGACCGCTTAACACATTTGCATCGTCTCGTCTGTGTCTCCCCTGTTTGATAATGACAATGTCACTTCAAAGAGACTCTTGGCATTAAATGTATGTAGCATATCTATCAATGAACGACCATTTAACCCAGGTTTTGCTATGGCCACTCTCGTCATTGATTTTCCACTGATGTCTCAGATCTCTGGGGATTGAATTAGTGTTCATCGCATGATTGATATGCCCTGTTAGTTTACCTAATGGATCATGTTACTATAGAATGCTGTTCTAACGACCTCACATTCCGGAAGTCTAACGACCTCATACACCGGAAGTAAAATGGTAGTGATTAGTTGTCGCAGTTTACGTCCCTCATACACATTCACTACATAACCCCGAGAACAATTTGGATCCTGAACAGAATCTAAACTGTTTGACATTCATTACAATATTACTTTAATTAAAATTTAAATTTTATACACAAAATCAGACGAAAAAATTGTTTAACCATTTGAACCCTAGTCCCGCATATTGGCGTCCTTTTCAAACAGTGTACATATGAATAGTACACTTGTCTTATGTAAACAGTGAAGACCCAGATCAGAGGGCTCCGAAAGGAGCCCTCTGATCAGGGTCTTCACTGTTTGTCACAATGCCAAACATTGACAAAAACAACCCTTAAAAGTCAGAAATGGACTAGACAAAAATAGAAACTGGGATTGTCCATTTGAAGTTTCAGGGAGGAAAGAGTTAAAGCAAATGACGTCATTGTAGAGATAGGGTTAACAACAGTTTAAGCTCAATACATCCATTTGAAGACTAGAGGAGCATTTGGTTCGATTATTAATTACTTTTATGAGTATTCAATTGAACATAATGTTCTTTACTAATAAAAGTGTTTGTTCTAAAACAGTTATTTATATAGCAAATATTTTGGAGCCGATTAACCTGGCGTCTAACCAGGCTCCGAAATATTTGTGTACTGAGATAACAAAAGGAAAGCCAGAGTTTTCAAAGAACTGTCATTTTCAACATTTTATAGCGTTTACGTTTAATTTCTAGCGTGTCCTCCCATGTACGCAACCGATGGATCAGGGCGAACAGATGACTCGTTGGCCATGCTTAATTTCAATTGTAGCTTAAAGAATGATTAAAAAGCTTGCAGCAGGATAAATTAAATGCTTTCTACTTTACTTTCAGCTAGCTTTATGTAGTCGCATACCTACACTTTAAAAACAAACCTTTTTCCGATTTTGGTTTATTGCAATAGCACCACTATTTATAGTACAGAAAATTATACTCTTCCCGTTTACATATTAGTAAACGCAATGCAATAATATGTACAAAATTACAGGTTATTCAAAATACAGTAAAACCTCTCTATTACGACCACTAAATTATGTTAATTATTATAGTGGTAACGATAGGTGACCGCTTAAAGCAAGGTGACATTGAAACAGAAAGCTCCTATAGGAGCTTTCTGTTTCAATGTCACCTTGCTTTAAGCTGTCACTTGTATATTATACACTCAATTAGTCTTCGTTTTAGTGGTCGTAATAGCGAGGTTTCACTGTATTAACGATGTGGTATCCAGCGCAGTACGGGTTCCAAGGCTATAAAGCATTGAGTTGACTAATCTCAAACGCGTTGAACTTTGGCTCGGATAAAGCATATTTCAACCAGTTATCCGTTAATCGCTATACAATAAAACATCTCTATTACGACCATTACAACGAACGTTTCTTTGCCGTATAGAAGATAGTTTGTCTTTTAAAGCAAGATGTCTGAAACAGAAAGTTCCTAAATGAGCTTTCTGTTTTACCGTCACCTTTCTTTAAGAAGTCAATTGTTTTAAACATATAGCATCATTTAACCAATTTTGTGGTCGTTATAGAGAGAATTTACTTTATGCTACACATTTCCAGTGCTGCAGGCGGAAGGGTATTGGTTTCTCCTTCTGGCTTCACATCCACACCAAATCCTAAATATTGACTACTAATTTTTATCCCATCCCTTAATCGTATAGGATGACTACTTATCAGAATTATCTCGAAGAAACGATTCTGATGAGTAGTCGCCGCACTGGAGTTGAAGGAATTATAAGGATATATCATCATACTAGAAATACCGCTAGCATCTAGAGCTATGCGTAATAAATCAATGCAAATATTTAGATAAAATTCTGCAAATACTTATTTTTCGGGATATTTTTTTGCAGATTGTTTTCACTGTTTCCATGTCTCAACGATAATTCAATAAACAGTATTGATCTTCACAAGTCGCTATGGTTTTACTCTCATTATGACTAGCGCGAGTAAACGGATGTATGCAGACAGATTAAACCCTTTCCATACGACCAGCTACTATGCGTTTAATTTACAGTAAAGCCTCTCTATAACGACCACTTACACGAAGGCTAATTGATTTAGTCAAGACAGGTGACAGCTTAAAGAGAGGTGACAGTATAGTAGAAAGCTCCAACAGCCACGAGATATTTCTATTTTACTGTCACCTTGCTTTAAGCAGTCAGCTGTCGTTAACACATACTTATTGACACAATTAAGTAGTCGTAATTAAGAGCTTCACTGTACCTTTAATTTTATGATAATTTTAAATAAAATGTTTGGCTAGATTGTTTGCCTCTGTGGCTGTAACAATTGAACAGTACCTGTACCGTCTGTGTGGCTACGTTAATTTAAAGTGACCTGTGTGGTTGAAAGGTATGCCTGTGTGGCTATATTCATTTAAAGTATTCTGTGTAATTGAACGCCTTTGCGGTTACATTTATCTTAAGTATCCTGTGTGGTTATACTTTTCACCTGTTATTAATATTAAGTGACATGCGAAGTCGTTAGTATTCATTGTACACTCTGTGTTGTTGAGTTATTGCTATACATGTACCAGCCTTGTGGAATGGAACAATAAGTACCCAGTTGGGGCGAATCGGAACACCCATACCGTTGATAACTTAATGTTATCTAAAGACTGAATTTTAGTATTGAGTGCAGCATTGCTTGCCAGTGTCGTATTTGTTGATCTTTTAGTAAATGAGTATAAAAGATCCCGGAATCACGGTTTCCTTATTATAACATTTTTGCCAATGTAACCCAGTCTTTACATACGTGACGAAGTATTAACTACTATTAAAACCTCTTTTCAGACTGGTTCACGACATTAGTCCCGAACTTTGCGATTCATCAGAAGAAGAAGATGGCGAAACGACAGCGATACAGAGGGAACAATTTATTCTGAGCTGCCTGGCGGAGTCGACTATTAACAACAACAACAGTATTACCAACCTGTCTCAGACCACGTGTGACAAATTCTGTGACAAAGCCGAGACCATAGCCGACACATATGCCAAACTAGAGTGGAAACAGAGTCATTTAGAACAGATAAACAATCACATAAACGAACAGCATTTGACTAAAGTGTTAGAAGACAATCTACAAATAAATCTTATAAACAACAATTTTCTACAGGTACTGGGCTGTTTTGATGGATGTCTTTTTCTAGTATTTGTATTTTATTATTTGTTATTTGGTATTGTTTTTGCTAGTTTACCTACGTTTTTCTTTATAAGGGTTTTACGTCGTTTTAATAATATTTGTGTCATATCGTAAATCCAACTTTAAAATTTAGTTTGGTATTGTTTATTCTTTTCCCCCTAAGTATAGCTTTTGAGGCATGTAATAATTGAACCGAGTGTCTGCGTTAGTCCATTCGTCCGTAAGTGCGTGCTTACACCTCTGTCCGGGTCCTATTTTATACAACATCTACCAAAGATATCCAAAATATGTATAATTTTCTCGTGTTTGCAGAGTGTTGCATGACATTTTCAGGTCAGTTATTATCTTGCATTTACCCTTTAACCTCAATTACAGAAAATGTTGTCCGGATCATATTTCTTATACCACTATAGTTAGGGCTACCAAAGTTGGTGTTTGAATTCATCTTGGGATGGCACAGTGTTGCATATGCTTCTCAACTGACTTTGACCTATTTTACAGTTATTTTATTGCAAGGTGTCGATGACTATTTTCAGGTCACGGTGACCTTGACCTTGACTTTTTATCTCAACCATAGAAAAAACTTTGTCCAAAACATAATTCCTATACCAAATAAGTTTTCGTGTTTGATAATGTTTGGGGTCCCGGAGGGAGTGTGTGTACTGTTTTCAAATGTGGTATGGGATTTTTTCTATATCTGCCTTAAACAACAAAATGGAGAGCTTCAGATAATCAGGAATATTTTATAACTAAAATCTTTATTTCTGCATCAAACCCTATATTTTTCTACACATTAGAATCGTCTGTTCGAGACGTTGCTAACGGGTAGAACGCCATAATAGTTGATGCTTAAACGAATGATAAAGTGTTGTATTTGTTCAGTATTATCACACTCATATCTGGAGCCATGAAAATGCCATTACAACAATTTGGGTTATATGTCACTGTGACACAGATCTTGTTTGTGAGGGTTTTACAGTATTTTAGTATTTCCTCCTTTCCGAATAAATGCGTTTATAAAGACTAAATCAATAATGTATTTTCATTTCAAACAGTTTCATGCCAGACCAGAATTCGGATCACCCGACGTATGGTCGGGCTCTAAACTGTTTGCAAGTCAGGTAAAACTAAATCGTCAGAAGTTTCAAAAGCTCCCATGTTTTACAGTGTTTTGCGTTTACACTAGATGTCGAGTACAGTAAAACCCTTCTATCACTACCACTAAAATGAACGCTTATTGGTTGTTTAATATGCAGGTGGTAGCTTAACTCTTTCAACACCAAGCAACGCTTGTGGGTTGTTATATTCCCTTGTGAGTCACTTTAGTTACCAAACCAATAATATGTCTACTTGGAATTCTGGTTAGTTTAATAAATACTTGTCTAAATAGGAACCCTTTGATCTGAATCTACACTGTTTGCAAATGTAATGAGTATATTTTACAAAGGTTTATGGTGTTGAAAGAGATTTCTGTTTTCATGTCACATTGCTTTACGCGGTCACCCGTAACCTGTCTTAAACACTTAATATGTAATTCAATTGAGTGGTCTTAATAGAGTGTATTTGATTGACACTCAGATTGTCAACATTTTCAAGAGATTGTAATTTAAGTACTTTGATGCAATGTATTTGAGTTTATTTTCGTTGAAACAAGAAAGAATAACGTATTCCCTACTGTTGATATACGATTCGACGATTGGCTTTTGATTAATCTAAAAGTTATTCGTCGTCTGACAATGATGGGCACTGTTTTAAGAGCCAATAAAACGCAAAGAAGTTATCAACCCCTTCACTGCCATGACGTAATCAATTTTAAGCCAATTTGTCGTCAGTTGTTTGTTGTTGTTTTTGTTTTGTTTTTCAATTTTAAAATTTAGGTATTGTGACATAATAGTAATTAAAATTAGTGTCAAACAATTTGGATGGTGATCAGCTGATCAGCATCCAGAATGTTTGCAAATCACCATTTTGCTCGGGGTAAGGCAGTGCAGGGGTTAAAGCACCAGTTTCTACACTACATGTCTCTGTGAATAGTAACAAACAACTGCAGGGTAAGACGTTATCCTTTCCCTATAAAAACGTTTATGCTAAAATAAGTTTGTTTATTGCTAATAGCGTGTGATATACATCTTGTTTGTTGGGGTTTGTACGTCGCTTTTACAGTAGTTCAGTCTTATCCGTCTATCCCCAATAAACGCGTCTATACTAAATCATCTATTTCCATTGCAAACAGTTTGAAGCCAGATCATAAGTCGGGTTTCCCGGCGTCTGATCAGGCTCCAAGCTGTTTGCTACTCAGGTAGCAATGAACCATCAGTGGTACTTTCTACATATGAGTGTTTTGTGTTTGCATTTAGTTTCGTTTAATTAACTCATTAAGCCCTAGTGACGCATATATGCGTCTTTTACTAAAAGTATACACTTGTCCTAAGCAAACAGTGAATTCCCTGATCAGAGGGCTCCTGCAGGAGCCCTGTGATCTGGGAATTCACTGTTTGTCATTTTGTAAAATATTATAAGAAACAACCCTAAATAGTCTTAAATGGACCAGCCTTTATTGCAAACTTAAAGTGTCCATTGGAAGTTTCAGGGGATAATTAGTTCAACGGAAGGGAATAACGTTTCATGCAAGGTACAAGAACACGACCTTGAGTCGAAATGAGAACGTCTAAATGAATTATTCCTTTTCTTTATGCAATCGACTTATGGAACTCTTCATTTTCCTCCTCAGAAGCGCGTTCGTGAGTTTGAGGACATTTTTAGCTTAAATCAGGAATGAAAAAGTAAAACAGAAAGTTCCTTAAATAGTTGTCGGTCTTACTGGCACAATTCTTTAAGAAGTTGCCCGTCTGAACTATTTTAAATTGTGTATAAGGGAACGGGTTATAGTGTTGCCAGAAAATCAATCTAGGTTGCGTGACATATGCAACTTAAACGTCTGTCTTTTCATTAACGCTCCTTCTTCAATACTACCGTCTGCTTAAAACTGCATGATGCAATATAAATTAACTTATTCTGTTTAGTTTTATATTTGAAGAAGCGTTAAGAGGGAGCGTCAAAGAATTTGGATCCAGATCAGACCACGGTAACCTGGCATCTGATCTGGATCCAAAGTATTTGACAATACATGTAACAGTGAATTTACAAAACACAGGTTACGAGATTAAAGGTCAACGCAGCACTTTGAAAATTCAAATCAATATCAGACAAAGCGATCGATAGGCCTGTAGTGTTAACTGCATCACGAGCTGTGTTCACTTCCGGTGAATGGACGTGTTATACAAGTGTAGACTGGGTTACAATTGACAAGTGTTTAGAATGTGTTAACGTGGGGATTGCGTTTTTCTTAACATTTAGTTATTTACTTTATTATATTACCGGTATTCAGTGTTAAAGACAAATACAAAAGATTAAAGCAAACGGAGAGTAAAGCAGATTGCTCGAGCATGAGCTTTCTGTTTTACCTTCAGTCTTCTTTAACCCTTTCACAGCCACATTTTCGTGAGATTTTAACCCCATTCATAGTTTCATTGCCGTCTGCTCAAATTTTGTTGCCTGCAATGTCGTTTCAAAGTTAAAAATTAAGGCAGTATATACTGAAGAAATTTCAAAACGAGTGTCAAACGGTTCGGGCCCTGATGAGACGCGGCTTCTGATCAGGACCTAAACTGTTTTCAAACGCGCTTTGAGGCGTCATTGAAAGTGCTTTTAAGAGGCACTGAGAGCGAAAGGGTTAAGCATTCATCTGTGAGGATGCAGGAAAATTTTTCATCGGCTCATATTAGGCGCACGAAAAGGCAACTATATTATAAACATGGTAAATAGGTAAAGACGTGTAAAGGATTAGTATGAAAGAAAAGGTTAAACAAAAATAGAGAAAAATGCATTTGCAATCAATTTTTCGAGAAAATTGCCAGTTTATTGAAACTGATGGAATTATCGATTTGTGTTAATCTGAGTGTTAACAATCTTAATCTGATCATACGCCGAGTTGTTTGTGTCTAATCTGGCTCCAAACTGGTTGCAGTGGAGGTGTTTGAAAAGCCAATCTTGTATAACGACCAGAAATTGAAGGAATATTGAGATCTCTGAACCCGAACGCGAGTGACTGCTTCTAATGCAGAATTTAAAAATGCCCTTTTTATCCTTCATTAAGTAATGACTTGTATTAACCTTACAATGTATTATATACGTAGTCTTTTTATACCAAATAGGTTGCACAAAAGCATTTAAAACTGTTTTAAAATCCACCTACTTGTATAGACAGTTGTACTAATTCACGATTAGAATTATATAAAACACAGTGATAAAAAATGCAGGAACTATGATGCGTTAAAGTTCTAACAACACTATGGGAATTAATGGAAGCAGTGGTAAATATAAATATTTGAGCCGTGCCATGACAAAACCTGCCTTATTGCATTGCAAACAGTTTAGCACAAGGCCAGCCGCCGCCTCGTTTTAGGCTTTGATCTAAACTGTTTGACGACCACAATCACCTCAAGCATTGTATTTAGCAGTATTATGATACGGTAGTTGGCAGTGTAGACCAAACTCAGATGCAGAGCCTGGGATTGCAAGTGTGTTTGGGTTGTGGCATTGGTCTCAACTAATTGGCATTCAACAGCATTGTAATATAACTAATATGTTTCCTTGTGTTTTTGTATGTACAGTAAAACCTCTCTATAACGGCCACTATATTGTGTTAATTACTATGTGTTTACGGTAGGTGACTGCTTAAAGTAATGTGGAAGTAGATTGAAACAGAAATCTCTTTTACGAGCTTTCTGCTTAAAGCTGTCACCTGTCTTTTTTATCAATCAATTAGTCTTCGCTTTAGTGGACCTAATAGAAGGGTTTTACTGTACCCTGGTGAGACGTTGAGACTGAGTCTGAGTATGTTCTCAAATCTGACCAATCACGTGCTTGAGAACGACTTTAGACTCAACTGAAAAGCTTTATAATATTGGACCCTGCTATTCTCTGTTTTTCAATAGCAATAAGTCTCTAATGGCACGGCTCATTTTCTTTCACTCTTATTCTGCTGTCTTGGTTTATAACTTTATATAATAAACCGAGTAAATCTGCTTCTGATCGGGATCCACACTCTTTGGTTTCCGCATTGACATTATTTAATCAATTAATATTTAAAACTGAAACGAAATACCATGCAGGCGACAATGTTAAGGCAGTCTATATATAACTCGGATACCGTAAATAGTCATGTGGCATTATACATAACAGATGATTTCTCAATAACAATCGACTTGCATAAGGGAGTCCACTAAACAGATGCAAAAATACAAGTTTTTCCGTATGCAATATGACAATGGCTAGGCTAGATAAGTTAAGAACAACTAGTCGTTCCAAAAGGTTTATCTAATCAATCGAATAAAAATATGCGTATAAATCGATTCAATACAAATATATATGTATCATGTGTTATGTATGTGCCTGGCCTCCGTGATCTAGTAGTTATAGTCACAGAGACTGACAATTACTAAGCTCCTCGTCGCTGAGGGTTCAATTCCAGTCAAAGCAATTCGGATTCTTCATGTGTAGAAGCCATCCATCTGGCTTGTGCAAGGTCGGTGATGGCTTCTGGCGTCTACCTCCACGTGTAATTACTTGTTAGCTGCACGTCGCGATATGGCTCAAATTCTGTTATTTATTAAGCGACATAAAATCATAACAAATCAAACTAAAATCCTGTTTTAGCTGGTATAGTTACGGGTCCAGAGTCTACAGTGATCCAGTATACTTGTATATGCCCTACGGTACGCTGACGGTGGGTGTAGGATAGGTGATTTTTTCGACGATTACGATTCATCATTGCCGTATGTTCTCATAATCAATATACAGCTTTGAAAAATATAAGTATGTGTGGTTATTTGCATGTGAATTAATGGTTTACGGGATAGTCGATGTGCCACATGGGCGAAATAGCTTTCTTCTGCAACTTTCGACGCAATGACTGCATACTCTGTAGTGTCATTGTTAGTAACACAATAGTCACAATTAAACAGGTAAAAGAACTTGAACTGTACACACACATATATATATATATATGTCTTGTATGATATCACGAATTAATTTTAACGTTATAATTCATTCGTGATGATATTTACTAAGCATGATAAGGTATATATCTATATTTTAAGAAAAAATATATTGCATGTGACACTTTTCAAGCAGACGATGTTAGGGCGGTGAAAGGTTAATTGTACTTTGTCTGCATATAGATTTTGCCATGGCAATCGATTTCCGTGACAGTGGGTTCTGATTAATCAACTGGTACTGTCATTGGTGGGTAAACTGATGCTAATGTCAATGTCTTTAGAGGCATGGTATTGAAGATAGAATTGTTTCATCGACGTTCATTAATGAAAAATCGTTATAAAGACACCCATAGCCTGTTTCTAGTTGTGAAGGCAAGTTAGCAAATTTCTATTTATGGTAATCTTCTTTTAAATTGCCGTTAATTAAAAAATGATTGACGGCGCAACATGTATACATGTATATGTATTCTTAATCACACTAAAAGGGCGATCTGTCAACATTGAATAACTATACTCATGAGATATGACTAAATTTGAACTCTTTACTTTAACCCCTTCACTGCCATGACGTCATCAATTTTAAACAATTGTCGTCTGCTTTTATTTCTTAAATTAAATATTTAGTTATTTTGACTTATGAAATATTGAAATGAGTGTTAAATAGTTTGTATCCTGATCAGACGCTGTTCTCAAATAACTAGTGGACTCGGGGTAAGGCAGTGAAGGGGTTTAGTGTCGTTTCGTTAGTTTTGTGAAATATAGAGTTTATGTATTTTGACTTTGAGGAAATAGCGTCATCTAAAACGGTTTTGATTTTGATGAAACACCGGGTTACTCGGCATCTGATCTGTATCCAAACTGTTTGGAAATATTTAGTATAGTCAGCTGTAATAGTGAAAAGTTTAACAAATTGCCCAAACTCTCATGAAACTGATAAATGCATTCAATGTTACTCATCTATTTTCCAGTCACCTCAATATGATAATGACTCAAGTGACAAAGAGAACATAAGCCCCTCCCCTGTTCACGTTAGTTCCCGCCCTACTGGCCGAGGCGCGCGTAGACCAAGACGACTTCCGGATATACCAAAGAAATCAACAGGTAAAATAGCTGTAACTATTTCTATAGGTTCATACTAGATCATACAACGAAGCGCTGTTTGTATTATTCGTAAACAATCATTTAAGGAATAATTCGAATATTTATTGTATTCATGGGGGTATGAAAAAAAAACGCTGGTCACACTGTATGAAACCGCGAAGCGGTTTCATACAAAAATGTGACCAGGTTTTTTTCATACCTCCATGAATACAATACATATTCTGAATTATTCCTTATCATTTAATATCACTTCTCAATTTAAGAAAGTAGTTAAATAGAGAATCTGACGCGAATGTTCTTTTTTAACGCTTTTAAAACGTAGGTTGTAGTCCCTCCGCCATATATATTTTCCGCCAAAACGCGACGTTGTTATGTAGTAACGCCGACGTCAATGATGTCATTTGGCATCCTGCTTCATGCAGCGCTTGTGAAGAGCAGTTGGACTATGGGAAAGTAGTCCTGACAAGGCGTGGCCTGAATTTTATTTTTTTCATGGAGTTATGAAACAAAAATTACAGCCAATCACAGCTAACCAAATGTAATGAAAACAAACAATATTAAATTATAAGATAATGAAGCTGAGTACATAATTACATGTAAATTTGTACATGGCAGTCTTGTAATTTTCACTATTGAGAATAACATTCATTGAAGGTGATCAAGGCAAGTGGCAAGCTCATCTAAATATGAGATTTTCAGATTAGTTTCATATCAGATGTCAACTGAAGGTCTACAAATTGGGACAAATCATTTTTAAACTCATCTTAAGTCAACACGTGCTATAATTGTTCACTGGTTTATTAGTTCTATTGTGAAATGAATACAGCGTTTATTACGAAACCTTTTGCTTAAGTTATATTTCTGAAAATGTAAATTACATGTACTAGCTGTACCATACGACATTACATAATTCGGTATCGTTACATAGAAAACAGACTGTATCTCGGCCTTTGCACATAGTTTTTATTGCACGTTACATTTGTAAAACAATATAAACCAGCTTTAAACATAAGCAAATAAGACAACTGCTTCTAAGCAAATGCGCTTAAAATTACTTAACCCATTCACCATTAAACTTTTAAATGTACAACTTCAATTTTGAATTATGTGTATATCTAGAATCTATTCCCTTTTCCCTTTTTGTGATTGTTTTTAGAAAGTTCAGAATGATAAAAAGTGTAGTCCTGATCATAGGGCTCCTGCAAGAGCTCTCTTGGCTGGGTCTACACTGTTTGCATAGATAAAGTGTACTCATCATATGTACACGTTTTGAAAAGGACAGGTTTACTTGTCGCTAAGGTTGTTCTGAAATCAAATTTGAAACACTCCTAATATCTGAAGCCATACATTCAGCTGATATTTTGTATCATCTTTTTCAGAACCAGTTTATCATGTACCTCCTTGTGTGAATAATGAAAAGTGTCTGGCGGATGAACTTCAGGAAGCTCTTGTGAAAGCAGACTCTTGTGACAGTGACCAGGATGAAGTCTTCCTACCCGCTAATACAAATACAAAACACGGGCAAAAAATCTACCCGAAATATAGTGGCCACCTTCTACAAGACTTGAAAAATGTGAAATGTAATTCAGTTTCAAAGAACACTCGCGCTTACTTAAACTCGGACAATATTTACCTACAGGAGGATTCTACGGAGAACACCGACAGTACTAATGAAGTGTTTGTAGCTTCCGGTAGAGGGCGTCGTGGAAGTGGGGAAGGTATGGTATAAAACATGTTGTACCAACATTCGTAAAAACAGGAACAGTTTTGAATTATATTTGCAAGCTATTCCGATTAGGAATAGCTTCGTACACATTTGATTGTGTTTTTACTTAATAGCAAGTCTGCAGTTAGCCTTGTAAATTATTGATTGGCGTATTGTCGGCGACTTTATATCTAATTACCATCTCTTGGTCCTGTCTCTGTTCCTTGTCTGCCGCCATGATTATAAACAATGTGATAATCAAACACCATACGTTATTGTCATTTGTTTCAATAAGTACAGTATATATATACGTCATACTTATTGATAAAACTTATTTTAAGAAAAAAAAACATTCAATCTAGTGGATGGACATTTAATGTATTAGTTTTCTTTGCATCTGTACGTCCGTCCGTGCGGCATCTTTGTAAGGTTTAGCTACATTTCCCTAATTAGATTTTGCCTTTAGCGGTGTCATGTGTATGTCTTACAAACAATTTCTAGTACTGTAGATCGCCATCTATGGCGAGTATTTCAAATACAAAACTCGTTTTGTTTCACTCATTATAATTAAAGGGGTTTATCAGAAACAAATAGTAAATATAAGCTGGTCTGTGGAAATGTTGTTGAGTTGACCCGTGAAGCTTTAAATGGAAAAATTATGTTCCTTATTAAACTAATTAATTTTTGAATCGCCTAAATTTCAATTTCGGCTGCTCTTTGCTATCTAATTTAGATTTGACCTTTGACCAATTCATGCCACACTGACACACACAACTCCGATTGAGTAAAAATTGTTGGAAGCATTCTACAAGTCAAAACAAAGTTTTTTATCATATATTAGATTAAAGTGTTACTCTAGCACCAAATACATGAAAAATAACGAAATCTAGTTTGCAAAGTGTACTCTTCACAAGTTCAATGTTTATAAATGACGTATATACACGCATCGCTAGGGTTGAATGAATTAAACAATACATATTTTAAGTGATGCATACATTGTATAAAAACCCATAATTTTCTTTCTTGTCACTACCATATTACTATTTTCTTTACGACATTGATAATTGCCACAATAATTATTGTCTCCAGACATATTGTCTGCAATTTTCTCACATTTTTCCATATAATCAATAATACGACTTTGATGAGAAGTTGAAGCCTTATGATTTATTGGGTACATACAGGAGACCCCCGTCCCTTCATTTCGTTCTTAACCATTTACCCCATAACCTGATTTTAGATTTGAAAAAGGTGACTGCTTAAAGCAGGTTGAACGTAAAGCAGAATGCGCCCTAAGGCGCATTCTGCTTTACTTTCAACCTGCTTTTAGCTACAACCTGCTAGAATAAAAAAATATGTCTTCTGATACATTTTCATGACTGTATAGATTGGAATTATTTTCTTCCGCGGAGGATAAAAAACGGAAAGCGCGAAAAGGCGCTTCTATTGGAGAAAGGGTTATATACGAGTATGTTACTCGAGCTCGACAACTCTAACATAGCCACACAGTTTAGATCTCATATCAGACGCTGCATTAGGCGGCATCTGATCAGGATTCAAGCTTTTTGACAGTATATTAAATAAATGGCTACAATGTAAACTTCATTTATAAAAACAGACGATAATTTTGCAAGGAGACGATATTAAGACACTGAATGTGTTTGATGGATTATAATGTCGAAATGGAAATGAAGTAGTTATACAAAATTGGCCTATATATACAGGTCATCACTGTACTGTGATACGCAATAAGAGTGCATATACATGTACACACAACCAATTACATTGATAATTAAAATGTGTATCATGTGTATATCATGATAATGGGTATATACCGTTAGCAGTATATACATATGAAAATAAGAATACAAATTTCGAGCATCTTCCAAATTATTAGATGTGTTATTATCACATTTTACAAAGACGTATATGCTAGCAAAGCTGTCAATAAGATGTAGACTTTTTTGATAGATTTACTAAAAATAATTTACTCTGCTTTATATAATTTTTGTTTGACTGCTATTGCAAATCTACTCTGGGGAAATATTTTGCAGTTACTTCCATATAATTGTATACTTACATATTGTCAATTGAAGACCATCACTAGGTAAAATATCTCGTGGTATGTGCTGCTTTTCGGGTGGTCAGCCTCATGCCTTTGCATTGATTTCTGGAACTATTTGAATATAGAGTATGGCTTTGTCAAAAAAGGTATACCCCGATAAGACTTAACAAATTGCGACATCTCATCAGGTTCTAAACTGTTGTCTAAATCACATGCAATGTACTGATGAATGGACAGATTAGCAGTATAAGCTATGATGAAATCTTCCAGCAAACACATCACGAGAGTTTACTGTAATATCATAAATAAAGGGGTTAAGCCAGACAACAATCACACTTAACTCTGTTGGGATTTTAACTTCATTTGGTTTTCGGCAACCGCCGTCTATATTACTTGACTTTAATACATCTGCATATACTCTAGATTAACGGTATAACGTTTTGCTGTGACGTTTAGGCTTTCGAAATACACGTGTAACTGTATTCACGCCATTCGTAATTCTGCGATTTTAATGGAAAGTCTGTGCATGAAAGTTATGACAAAAGTATTGTTCTTTGAAAAAAAAAATTCTTATGTTTTATATCTATTTTTGAAAATATATATCATGAAAAAATTCCAGCTTTGGTAAGGTGTCGTATTCCTATTAAGAATATATCTAAAATTAATCGTTGTATGGTGAAATGTAAACGACGTATTAATATGTAAATTCTGATATAGCTCCTAACTGTTTGCAGTGGACATTCGTATTAATAGCCAGAAATAGCAACATGTTTTATTTCCATCTATACCTCTAGAATTTATGTAATAATGGTTATGCCACTATTCACAAACCCATTTCCTGATTGTAGGATTTACTTAAGATCATAGAATTATTTGAGATTGTTGGGTTAATTAAGAAAATTTGTGTCAATAAAAGTCAAAAGGTTTTGAATAGTTATTCAGATGGTTTTAGACATGTGCCAATCGGCTGCAACAATTTAGTCTGCTAGACAGTTTTTAATCAAGCCATATACCTTAATTAACCTAAATTGGAATTTCTTGGCAGACAGTTTTGATCCTTATCAAAAATCGATTGTAAAGGCATCTGATCTGTTTCCTAATTCTAGTCAATTCTCGACTAGCATGCGCTAGGTTAACAACAATATAAACAGCGGAATGTTTTATATGTTCGTTATAAATGTTTATACAAACTAACTCTAAACCATTTCGACATTGAAAAATCCGAATGAGATGCCACAAACAATGCGTCCTTTGGGTACTTCCCTACTTTACTCTAATATGCGTATATCTCCAATTATCTTTGCACATACGTCATTGTCAAGAATAATATAGTTATAATAGATGGAGTACATTACAGATAAGCCAGTGTCTGTCTTCGTATAAAACGTTTCCGTTTGTTAAAGTAGGTACCGAATGCTGGTTAAACGTTTTCGTCTACCACGTTAATTAAACAAACAGTTGAGTAGACGTTATTCTTTCCAAATTAAAGAAGCGAAACACAGAAGCAATGCAATAGAATATAGCGCAAATAAATGTTCTCCAAGGTAGAAACGGTTTTGAGCTTGATCAGAAGCCGGGCATCAGCTCTGGATCCAAGTTCTTTGCAATAAACATGAGTTTTAGCATAAAGACATTTATTAGGAAAGATCTTCTCCACTGTAATTAAAACGTCTAGGGTTTCCACTGTACATATATTACAGGTCCCAGAGAAGTTAATTCCTATCCAGACGATGATCAAGATCAAACGTGACAGCAAAATTAATGCATTGCATCCTTTGATATTCATTCCCGTGCTAAAACTGCTCGATTTATATGAACAAACAGTTTAAACCCAGACCAGAGGCCGAAGTACTGGACGTCTTATCTAGATCCAAACTTTTTTAAACTCATTTTGTTTACTACTCTTTTCAGTAAATATGTCGTAAGAATATTTTAAACACTGTGTAAGACGACACTTTTGAAGCAGCCGACAATACAACACGGTTTTAGATCTTGATCAGAGTTACTCGGTTCCGATCTGGATCCAAAACAATAACACAAGCATACTTTCTGTTTTTTGTTAAACTTAAATTTTAAAACTTATACAGACGATATATTTTAGCAGAACACACAAACGCATGATGTTATGTTCTAAAGGACATCGATCGTTGTTATCAGTAGGCGTGCCGCGCCTTAACATTGATTGTACATTTATATTTATACGTCTTTCCTGGCAATAGTCACTTCAGAATGGATGAATCTAATTCATGTTTATATTGGGACACTTGACGAAATTAGCTCAGGTTTGAAATAGCATCATTGATTACATTGTCTTGCAATCGGAACGTTTGTTAAGAACTGGTGCGTTTAATGTCAGGTCTGATCTGGATTCATGTACTACAGTAAAACCCCTCTATTTCGACAACTAAAAAGTAGGCTAATTGATTGTACAAAATAATGGTGGCAGCTTAAAGCAATTTCACAGTAAAACAGAAAACTCCTTAAGGAGTTTTCTGTTTTACTGTCAACTTGCTTTAAGCAATCACCTGTCGTAAACACCTAATAGTTAACACATTATTTTAGTCCTAATAAAGAGGTTTAACTGTTTGATCAACTGAGCCTATATACCTAAAAATACAAATTGATAAAAAAAAGAAGACGACAAGTTGTAAGAAAAAAAACAAGACAAATCGACGTCATGGAAGTGAAGGTGGCTGGGAAGGAATTAGCTTCGAACAACGAATCCATAATTCTGGACGTCTCTGAAAACCAATCAAAAATCTCGTTCTCTAAACGTATTTCCTTTTTTGTCCCTACTAAACATTCAACGAGTTTGAAAAGAGGAGTCTTAAAACAAGTGGCTGCTGAAAGCATGGCAATGGTTATTCTGAAAGGCACCCAACCCTCTATCATTAACGAGAAGTGGTACAATGGAGAATATGTTGTATCATACAATATAACAAAGGACGTGATTGTAATTGAAAATGATGACGATTAACCAGCATGTACCTAGCATCTTATAATAAGGACACATTATAGGCAAACAGTGTAGACTCTGATCAAACGCCGCATAATGCGGCGTCTGGTCAGAGTCTACACTGTTTGCTGATAGGATTTTCAAAATAAAACAAAACGAGAATTTAGACCACACATCCCTTATATAAAAAATGAACTAATCCATTATACAGTATAAGCAATTAAGCATGGAAGAATTTACTGGGTGTCAATGGGTTATTTAAACTTTATCTGTCTGAATGGCAAACAGTTTTCAATGAAAATATTCCTTGCCCTTTAATGTCACCCCCCTAGGCGTCGAAAGTGTTGCGTCAGGCGATTAACTGCAGACTCCGCGTTAACCAACATAAACAGTTTCTTTTTTCAGTTTGACTTTCACGTGACATTTAACTAACTAAAGCTTTATGTCTCAGACTTTTATGACGAAACAAGTCTACGCCTTACTAAATAAATGACACACCATTTGCTTAACTAACGTTCTGTGTTTTCTCCGGTATTACAAGTACTATGGAAATGGTCAAAAACATCCGAGAACGACACAAGCTTTATCCTCTTCCCTGCATATAATTGGCTAAACCCCTTCACTGCATCATCTTGAGAATAATGTTTCTTGGGAATAATAGTTATTGCAAACAGCCGCGTAACTCGGCGGCTGATCAGGATCTAAACTGTATGGCAATCGTATAGATGTTTTTGCAATCAAAACGCCAGAAATCTAAATATGATAAATCAAAGCAGACGATAAGTGTGTAAAGTAGATGACGTTATGGCAGTGAAATGGTAAATGTTCTAGAACTAGACGATAAAATGTGTCGATTAAATGGTTTTCTATGGAATGCCGGTCACGACATGCCAATTGCTAAATGCTAATTGCTTATTTGCAAATTGCTAATTTGTCAGTTGCTACATGCTATCTGCATTCTATATATCTTTTTCAAGCAGTCACTTTTCTTAGAGGTATCCGGGCTACTGACATGAGTAGTCGCATAATGTAAAATGGACTGTACAGCAATGTGCAGTATATATAACACTGCATTAGAAGTTATAACCCATGCGAAACATACAGTTCAAAGTAACGCTGAAAAAAGCATGTTACACATATGAACACAGAGCAAATGTGCATATGTGCATGGGCAATATATTATATCGTTTGCATTTAGTTTCGTTTCAAATTGAACGATGAGATCTTAAATTAAACCATTATCAGTGTTCCACCCTTTACACCATCAGCTGCTTCCAGTATTGAAGATAGGTGACACGTTAAAGCAGGTTGAAAGTAAAGCTTTACCTTCAGCCTGATTTAAACTACCGTCTGCTAAAATATAGAAAATATTTCTTGTAATTCATATTTCACAACTGTATAAATTTGAATTATTTTCTTCAGTGGAGGAATAAATTCAATGCGCTAAAATAGTGAAAGGATTAGAATAGGAGGATTCTTAAATTAGACAAAGAAAAGTAGAAATCGCCCTTTCTGATTTCTGCCTTTCTTTCAGCATGTTTAGCAAAAACTGGCCAGACTGAAGAGTTACATATATATATATATATATATATATATATACAGCAAGGACGTGGTAGAAGCAAATATTGTATTTCTATGAAGAAAATAAAAAACATTGAAATATCTTCTTTGTGGGAAGGAAATAAAATTGGGTTTTTTATAAATGCCTGTAATGTCGGTTAATATTGGTATTTTACGTAAAGAGATCTGCAGTTCTCATCTCCCGTCTCATTAGTAGCGCATTACCTTAAGAAACCATGACGAGATGTGATTTAATTGCATCATTATTAAATTAACATTCTCATTATTTCCTTAAAATGTCAAATAACGCACTTCGTAGGTCTTAATTAACTGCTGCAATTAAAGACAGAACATCTTGCAATTGAAATGTCAGAGTTGCAATGCAGTCAATCATATTTGCATAATTCATCTTTATTATGCTAATATTCTGTCCAAATGTGATGCGTTAAAGAAGAGAACACGCTGTTATTTCCCAATTAAGTCGTGTGTACTACTGTAAAACAAATATTTCCATTTAGGCAAACGGTTTGTTGCCCGATCTCACGCCGGTTACCCGGCGTCAGATCTTACTTCAAACTGTTTGCAATGGAAATAATTGTTTTACTGCAAACGCAATATTGGAATGAATAACGTCTTATCCACGGTATGAGATGTTGGTAATTGAGCCCGCCAAGATTTGCCAACTATTGTTTAGAATAATCGTTTTATATACCTTTACATACAATGGCTAATGTGTTTCATATTCTATTTTATCACACAGGTAATCCTTGTTTAAGAACATATAAGTAAATACTTGTATTCAATATTTTAGAGCCACGCCGCCCCTCCTCCAGTAATCCTTCCACTAACTACCAGGACCTAGTGGTGACCCATAGGGGTATGCACCGTTTTGTAACACGGCATCGGGACGAGATAGCCATTGAAATTGGAGACCCCATCCACGTCATAACGACGGGGGACGATCTTTGGTGTGAAGGTAAGAAAAATAAACATTGACGTAAAAAGTAGTTGATCTTTTTTACCTCCAATAATAGAGAGTTACACAATATAAACAATGAAAACATAACATGGAAATGTAAAACAAAATCAATGGTGAAAAATAGACATATATATACACACAAATAAAGTATATGAAGCACAAAAAATGATATGGCTATATTCTTGTTATGTCTTTTGTTTTAATGTGGAGGTTATGTGTAGTTCCCAAAACAAATCGCAATGTGAAAATAAAATTGGGCGTTTCATCTGAGTTTTAATGTTTACTGAAACAGGCATCCTTTCAAAAAATTTCAAAAGTCATGTAAAAAAAATAAATAAAGACATACTTGTGTTGCTATAATTACCCACTACAGTGCCAGACTTGACAACACAGTTAAGGTAATTTTGATGGGTTCAAACCTTTAAAATATCTGTAGTCAGGGTCGAGTTCAAGACTTTGACTCAGTCCCCACCCGCTTTAGATAACAACACTCAATATCGGATAGTATCAATAACCATTAATAGTAATCGGTTGATTTTGAGAATGTATTAAACGATAGAATGAAAACAATTTGAAAACGTCTAGTGAATGAAAACTACATTGTGAAGCAAACATGGTAATATATCTTAGATTAAATGAGTAGAACCTTTTTACACCTTCCATTCCGGAACAGAAAATGTGTCATGCTGCTTTGAAATGCGGCGGCACCGAGGGTTGTCGATTCCGCTGCTTTTGAAAAAAGCTTTCTTATGATTTTTTCAATGAAAATCCAAGACTGTATGTACAGATATTCTCCAAATATGCCTCAAATTATATGCATGTGTAAAAACATTTACAAAAAAGAGCTTTAGGTCAAATCCAGGTTTATAAGACTCGATGTTATAAGCTGTATAACTATATTAACAGTTACAAATCCTACTACCAAAGACATTTAAAAAGAAACATGGTTTTCAGAATTCAAACTTTTGATATCCTGGTTTTCTTTTCATTCAAAACAGCTTCATTCCAGTTTGAAACCATCTTCAATATTCTCAAGTACTTTAATTAAGTTTTTTATTGATGATGATTTGATATTGAATAATGTTTAAAGGCAGTATGTAAGCCAACATCGCGCATTTCTTAAACCTGAACATTCAGGCACATACGTAATCTAAACATATAAAAAGAAGTAATCAGCTATGTATATGGAGGCAACATTGCTAACAAACCCATGAATTTGGTGGAAAGAAGTCGATTTTTAAATCGGTTTGTTGACATCCGATCAATGACGGAGATTTTCCGAGTTCGTTCGGCTTGCGCCCGGTAAAAATGTTTTCTTCTGACTCGGCAGAGTTATTTTTAGATTGGAACATTCTAAAACTTTAAAAAGGATGAGTATTCCCTACATTCAGACATTGATAGCTGTATTTATTGTGCGCAATATACAGTGGAGAATACATTTTTCTTTCCGGTTTAAACGCAAACGCAATTCGCTACACTGTGGAAATTTACTTTTAGACATTTTGACTATTTTGTTTAATCTGAGTAGCAAACAGGTTGGAGCCTGATCAGACGCCGGGTTAAGCGGTGTCTGATCTGGCTCCAACCTGTTTGCAAAGGTAATAATAGTTTTGTTTATAAATGCGTTTAATTTGAAAGAATAAAATATCAGTAAAGTTAGCGCAGCGTTCTCGTGCTGCACGATGATCATACTTATCTCAAGTAGGAATGTGTACGACTATGTATTCGATGTTACCTTCCTTACAGTGGAGAAAATGTTATTCTTTCCCAATAAACGCGCTTACGCTAAAACTATGATTTCAATTGCAAACAGTTTGGAGCAGATCGGACGCCGGGTAACCCGGCGTCTGATCAGGCACCAAACTGTTTGCAACTCAGACTAACATGAATGGTCATAATTGTCTAAAGGTTGTGTTTTTATGCGTTTTATTGTGATGCGTTTGCGTTTCGTTTGCGTTTAAACGGGAAAGGCTAACGTTTTCTCCACTATTACCTATTTACCATTATTAACTATTCTGTTCTAAAGTAACAGAGACAAGTCAGAAAAATCGGATCGATCACGTGACTCTTCGGAAGCCAACACGAAAATTTGTTATGTAAACAAAGAGCTTATTTTTCCAACCATCTCGATAAGAAATCGGCACATTTAAGAAAGGGGGGCATGTTTCAGGCACCTGACAACGGATTTCGCTTAGTTTTAATACATAGAAAATGTTCTTATATAAGAAATTGCGCGTTTTAAACATACATTTGGGTGACATTCTGGCTTTAATAAAATCTTCCTGACGATATATACTTAAAAGTTTACTCCATGTCAAAATCAGAATCGCATGGGCGTATAGGGCAAAACAGAAAGTTGCTTCAGTAGCTTTGTGGTTTTTTAAACTTTTTCCAAGACATCCAATATTATTCGATCTTCTCAGCTCCGACATGATGTAGAACATGTAATACAATGGATAATACGTTATTCTTTCCTTATGGACACGTTAAAGATTAACGGCTTATGTTAATTTCAAATAATTTGAGGTCAGATCAGACGCCTTGTAATTTTATAAAACAAAGCATCATTTTCGACATTTCATTCCAATGCGTTTGGTATTGTTTGAACGGAAAGGAATATCGTCTTCTCCACTGTTCAAAGTCGGAATGCTACACTTAATCTATTTGTGCCAACAATGCCATAATTTTATATGGAACATGTACAAACCATGTAGACTCTTATCAGACGCCGCATAATGCGGCGTCTGATCAGAGTCTACACTGTTTTCGGATACAAATTCCAATATAAAACGAAACGAAAATGAAAGTTTAGACCAGGCACCCCTTTGATAAAAATAAAGAGTAAAATTATGTTTAACCAAACGCACCATTAGACGACACTATAGGAACTTGAAAGAAACATCCGACATAAAATACAATAGAAGTGTTTCAGCTAGTGCTGATTGAATATACTGGTATATCTAGGCAGTTTGGACCTAGATCAGGCGCTGAGAAACTCTATATCGGTTCAGAATCTAAATCGCCTAATACTTCTTTTAACGCATCTTCAGTCCAAATGTTTGACATATGAATTTAAGAAATACCAGCAGATAGCAATTCTGTAAGCTTACGATTTTTTAAGTTGTTTGCCTATAAGATGTTTTATCCTAACGTTATCACTGGTTGCAATATTTACTCCCACCCATACATCCATATTATATTCTACATCGAAATCATCAGATAGATTTTCTCATCTATTTCGTGAATTTCCTAAAGAAAGAAAGTTAAGTAAGAGTGTCAAACAGTTCTGATCCAGATCAGACGCCGCGTTACGCGGCGTCTAATCTGGATCAAACTGTTTGTAAATACAAATGAACCAGTATAATTGCGTGTGCACGAGGACACTGGGGCATCTTTCCTGCTATTTCACACGTAGTGAGTGGAATGCTTTTAGTGTATCAGCTGATGTGGGTCGAATGTAAGGCATACTCGCTGTGTCAGCGAAGGTTAAGTCAATAACTAGTGTATATTAGCAGCTCTGTCGTTCTTGCATATAAGATAATGCCAGACAAGTCATGAACAGGTCTATTTTGATCATTGATGTCTGGCGCGCCACAAAAACCGTGCATATACAAATAGCATACACCAAAACCTTCCACAAATTATAATTGCTTGGTCGTAGAACACTTATTTTCGCTGAGCCTAGTGCTCATAAAAGTATATATTAACACACAGTAAAGACCCTGATGATACCGAGCAAAGTCGCGGCGTCTCACCCGGGTCTTTACTATTTGCCATTTCAAATGAAATTGTCTTAGACATGTACAAAGGTTTCTTTAGATCACCATTGAATATTGATTGAATAATGAAGTATTCGAGCAGGGCATAATCATAGAGAGTTCATTACAATATCCAAGCATTCATTGATTAACAGAAAGCATACGTGCATAAAGAACACCCTCTGATATACATAGCTAGATTAGGACTTTACTGTACTCATAATATGCGTGTCTGGTCGAACCAAGTGCCCGTTTACAACCTAAAGATTTTGGAAGAAACGTAACAAACTATCCTCTAAATATTTACAATATCAGCTGTACATGCAATATACTTTTGACAGCATATAAAGGTCGATGTTTTTGTATAACTCTTTCATTACCGTTCGTCCATCAAATATCGCCGTCTGAATTTGTTCGGTGTTTGGTTTTGGTTGTTGTTGCGTTTTTTTTCAAAGTGAGAAAGCTTTTCATTTTGACTGTAGAAAGAATAAAAACAAATTGCCAAATATTTTAGATTTGGGCGAGCTTCGAACTGTTGGTAAATACAAGGGAAGTTCCAATCGGTTATGATATACCGTTGATCAAGAGTAAATAATAGTATTATTTTTCAGGGTGTCTTATAGACATGTGATATTATATAAATGATACATAGCTGTCAGGATGCAGGTGGGTATTGTCAACCCGAGAACTCGAACATTATCATACATTGGAATAGCCGAGAGTAATATTCTAATTCAATTGTTGGCAATATCCGCTGCGGCACCCTTGTTTTATTATACCGAAACACATTAACAAATACATACACGCTCAATCACCATAGTTATTAAACCAGTGTGGTGTTGTGAAAGATTAAGAACCGATGAATATTCCGAAAATAATTGAAAATAGAATATACGCCCAATGTCCATAGTTATTAGACCAGGGTAGTATTGCAAAATATCACCAACCTGTGAATATTCTGAAATTTACTAAAAATCAAATATATGCCCAATGTTCCTTAGTTATTTGACAAGTGTAAAATTTCGAAATATTATCATCCGATGGAAATTCTGAAAATGAAATACATTATCGGTGTCCATAGTTAGTAAACCAGAGTAGTGTTGCAAAAAGTATAAACCTGTGAGGGTATTTTTTGCGGAAAAATAGTTACACACGCTACGCCTAAAGGGGTTTTACTTAACCAAACATTTGCCGATATAATAATTACACCTTTTTGTATAGCTAAAATGTGTATAACAAAGCCAATAGTGCACAACCAAATGAAATGCAGCATTTTGCGACGATCCCATTTGATCTTAACTATATGTAGTTGCAGATATGCCATTGTCATAATCGATTTATTTTAATAGAAAAACGGTTGCGTTCTTCAATTAGGCCAGTATCAATTGGCCATCCCATCTACAATTTCATTCATTGATACCAGAAAC
Source organism: Gari tellinella (assembly GCA_922989275.2). Lineage (NCBI taxonomy): Eukaryota > Metazoa > Mollusca > Bivalvia > Cardiida > Psammobiidae > Gari > Gari tellinella. The sequence goes on from OV277860.1 coordinate 89,499,085, forward strand.
TTCAAATAAACTATACACCAGTTAACAATCAAATATAGTCCATTTTTTCAATATTTAAGGTTGCTTTATACAATGATAACTACAGTTTTTACTATTAACCTGGTTTATATATGACGAGTATACTCATTACTAGGGTTCAATGAGTTGATTGAAGTTTCCATATTCCGAAAATGCTTATGTAGCGATATGCACAGTTGCAAGTAGAGTTGGTAACGTTAGCTGCATGTATCAATTCATATGACCGGAGGAAAGACATTCTCGCATGACGAAACTCTATTGAAACAAGGACGTGAACCATACAGAGAGATTTCCCTTAAACTTCTTAAAATAATAGTGTTTCATTTTTATGCTATCCGTTCTTTGCGTCTGATATGAATTTAAACAGTTTGCACTTCAAGTGTTGCTGCGTTGTGTTTAGCGAAGAGAATTTGACTTAAGATCTAGGTGATTCCAGGTTTAGATATGTATTATGTAATATTTAAAGTTTATATATTACTCGTGCAATGAGACATATTGCATTTCACAGTTGTGTGACCCGAGCAACGTAGTCAACTATAACTTTGCGTCTGTGTGTTATCTGTATTGTAAAGTTGTCAAAGTTTGCATTTAAAACTGGTAAACAAACTGCAGTAGATTTTTGTGAACATCAAACAGTGTAGATCAAGACCAGCTTCCGCGACCGACAAAGGTGTGGTGTCAAGTTTGAATTTACACTGTTTGCAATGCAATATATCTGGTTTTCTCTTGACACGGCCCATGTGTTTTCTACATTAACTATACTATGTGACAAACAGAGCAGACAAAGAGAAAAGGCCGCATCTCATCTGGGTTTACCCTGATTGCAAGACACTATGCGTATTAACGGTACTTATGTACTTAACTGGTAACAGGAGAAAGCATCATTTTTCGTCATTCAACTAGGCCAACATCAATGCTTACGCCTTATGTTGAGAATCTTTAAGCCGCAGCGAAAGGCGCAGTTTGTAAATGACGTAGATAATATTGGCAGCAAATCTAAAAGTGCTGTTAATGGCATTTATATGGATGGGACAAAGACACTCTCGCATGACTAGACTCTATTGAACAAGGATGTAAACCCCCGTGGAGTGGCTTCCTGTAATTAATTTAATGATAGATATTTTCAAACAGATTGGATCCAGATTCAGAGAAACGAGGAGTCTCATCCCAGTTCAAACTGTTGACATCAAATGCTGGGAATTATTGCAGGCGAAAAATTGTCCATACAACAACACTATGTTAAAACCTTAAAAACAATATTACGACCTCCAGAATAAGGCTAATGTGTTGTATATAACACATGTTACAGTTTAAAGCAAGGTCAACGTAAAACAGAAAGCTCCTAAACTAGCTTTCTGTTTTGTGTTTACGTTGCTTTAACTTATTATCCCCTGAAACTTCGAATGAACAATTCCAGTGTACAATAAAGGCTGGTCCATTTTAGACTATTTAGTTGTTGTTTTCTTTTATAATATATTGCAAAATGACAAACAGTGAAGTCCCTGACAGGAGCCCTCTAATCAGGGACTTAACTGTTTGCATTAGACAAGTGTACTCTTCAAAGGTACACTTTTGGTAGAGGACGCATATATGCGTCACTAGGGTTCAATGAGTTAAACAGTTTCCTGCCATTACCAGTCACAAGCTTTTAATCCCGCGAAAAACCCTTCAATGGTTAAAATAAAAAATTCTTTGAAATTTTTGCAGACGAGACTTTCAAAGCAGACGGTATAACGACTGACGAAAGGTTAACACGGGTTTTTACTTTTAATTACACACAATCTGCAAATAAAGTTTCTTGCCTGTTCTTTGCTTTAAGTCATGTAGAGGTTTAACCCATATCAAACTTACATTTTAACTGCTGAACAAATGTCTTCCGCAAAACATAATTACTAATAGGGTTTTGTATATGAATTGTAAATCATCGTTCGAATTTCAAACGGTTTGAACTCTGGCCAGACGCCTAGCCACTCTGTGTCAGAACTGGCTATAAAGTGTGTGTAAATACAAGTGAAGCTACGCTTATATGGTTATTAAACTTTTTCATGATTCGAGCAGCTTCAAGATAACCCTTGTAAACAGTTTGAATCCATATAAGTAACTAGGCGTCTCAGCTTGATTCAAACTGTTTTTCACAGAGTATAGTATGTGTAGTAACTGTGTTGATAAAGTCTGAACGAAAACGCAATAAATCGATATTGAGAAGTGTTACTGACGTCAAAGTTTGCAGATGATAATTAATTAGCGAGTTAAAAGTTTAGCAATCAGCAGAAATATTGATTTAGTCTGAGAAAAAAATGTACAATCCTTAGGATATAAAGAAACGTTGATTTTTCAATATGAGTAGAAGCTTTATACGGGAGATTAATTTCCTGTCTGCAAGAATGAAGCGGTTCCCTAAGTAAGACATCAGTACAGCAAAACTTGTTATTACATAAAAGTTGAAGAAACTAGACTCATTGTACTGCAAACAGTGTACACCGAGATCAGCTGTCGCGCTTCAAAGTCGATGCGACTGGTCAGGATTCTACAGTGTTCCTCACAAACAAGCATCTACAGCTTTTTGTTTAGCAGTATTGTATATGTGACGAAATTGAGCATATAAATTACAAACATTTAGAAATACAATCTGTCTGTGGAAGACGTCCTTTATTGTCAAGGTGTTAATAGTTTTAATGCATTTTGAAGTACTGCAACGTTCTGCGCGCTTCGTCTACCAGGGTATACCGTTGGCCTGGTTCACGTTACTAAGTTGGTGGCAGCGGTGGAATACGACATAACATGACCATCATACCCTGATCCATGTTACATTGCTTCTGCCCTTAAATAAAAACGAAAGTAGGAAACACAACACAGACAATACACCCACCTCTCAAGCAGAACACACACAGTCATACCATAACAAACACACATACACACATACACACACACACACGCGCGCGCGCGCGCAATACCATTCCTTCATCTACACACTAAATAGAAAACAACACGCAAGACAAACATAAAGCAACGTGAACATAGGAGACCGCCTTGGTACGGTCAGTAGCAATAAATAATTAATTATAAATTAATCATCAATAACCACTGGGGGGTAAACCTGGGTTTAGGGGCGCCCAACCTCACTCTTATCTCCTATATTCACCGCCATGTGAGCATTGGTGACTTCGGGGCGAAGTCAAGAGAGGGGGTAGGGGTTACCAACATGGAGCATATATTAACACTTCAGCAGTCTGACTGTGGAAGCCGGCTTTTATAGTTAAATTGTTTATAATGTGTATATGGATTGCGAAGTTAAGCAACATTCTGTGCGGTTAGTACCTGAGTAGGTAACAGGTAAGATATACCGTTGGTCCGGTTCACTTAAGAAATATACATGTTTAGCAGTCAGCAGGATAGATAAAGCTGTATGAGATTTACAGAGTCTGATATGACAACGGTACTTGGCCTACCCAATTTTGAAATGCATTATATCTGGTCTACTCATGACACAGGTCAGATTAATTTAATTGTTAGCGTTGAAGTTGGTTTTTCTCATTGTTCAATTCCCGATCGTTTTTATGATTGAAGCTTTGTTTGCTTATGGTTAGTATTACATTTGTCGATTAACCCCCATTGATATGTTAAATCCTCTCTCTGTCCGAATAATGCCTGATTCTGTTTCAATTTTGTTGTTGTTGTTTTCTTAAAGACTTTAGACATTTTTACCAAAGACACGTCGAACTGAATGTCAAACAAACTACATCTTGTTCACATGTCACTTGTCACATGACCATGATCCAATTTTAAACTAATGTTGCACACAGGATAAAACAGGGAAGGGTTAAAGTGCTACAACATTCAGGCTTTTATGCGTCACTCTTTGAACTTAACAAAGACTTGACGTATTTGAAAACAGGAAGGGCAGGTCTCTGTGGCGACATTAACCCATTTATACCCAGTGGATCTTTCATGTTTTATATTGGATTAGTCCATTTTTCATCAAAGGGATGCCTGGTCAAAATTTCCATTTCCATTTTGTTTTAAACTTGAGTTACACGATTAAAATTTTCAATCAAGCTTGGTCCATTTCAACATTTTATTGCACTTGCGTTTACGTTATGTTTCATTGAAACAAGACATAATAACATATTCACCGCTGTATGAAATAGTAAGAGTGCCCTTATAGACCATCAACACAACACTTAAATAACCAATAGAATCTACAGAATTATTAAATGTGAACGAATGTTGCACTCCGTTTTCTGTGCAGGAGAATCAATATTCCAAAGGTCGTAAAAAGAAAATGCATCAAAATGGCCTATGGCAGCAAAAATGACAAATAAATACGTCATTTTAATGGCAGAAAATGTCTGTTCAATTTTACTGCGTGAAATTCTATTGTCATTGTCTAGTTGAATCTGTCAGAACCGGACGGCACTGGAAAATCTACCAGAAGACAAATCTTTCCTCAAGTTATTTCTATTGTCCATTTGTACTGATATACATTCTAGTTTTGTTAAAGTTTTAGGAAAGTGGAGAATACGTTATTCCTTCCAAATAAACGCGTTTGTTCTTACAGTGGAGAATCTGTTATTCTTTCCCGTTTAAACGCAAACGTACGCAAACGCAAAGCACTAAAACGTAGAAAAGAACAACTTTTGGACAATTCTGTTATTTCTTGTTTATCTTTGTGGCAAACAGTTTGGAGCCTGATCAGACGCCGGGCTACCCGGCGTCTGATCTGGCTCCAAACTGTTTGCACTGCAAATAATAGTTTTAGCGTAAACGCGTTTATTGGGAAAGAATAACAGATTCTCCACTGTAACACCCTTATGTCCATTGCAAACAGTTTAGAGCCAGGCTCCGAGGTTATAAAGCTTTTGACTTGAGTCTAAACTCGTTTCCAATCATTTGATTGGTCAGATTTGAGCCTAGGCTCAAATCTGACCAATCAAACGCTTGGAAACACACTCAAACTCAACTAAAACGCTTTATAACCTCAGAGCCTGGTCAAATAACGGCTTCTGATCAGACTCTAAACTGTATAAAGCGACTTGCAACCAGATTTTGCAGAAAATTGTAAATGTGTGCCCGACGCTTATATGAACACGTACATTTTTGTTTAGTATGAGAATCTCTATTAAAACTGCATTTCAAAGAAACAAATCATATTTCGCTCGGGGGATTCGAACCCGGGCAAAGTCCACGAGTCATTCGTTTATCGACGGTCGATTTAACCTACTTTAGAGTACAGTGAGCAAATATTTGCGCTGTTTCGTATTAAGAGGGAAAGAATTGTCTTTACCGATTGATTTATTCATTTGATCTAAATGTTTGTAGGGCTTTTATACTTCAATGTCAAGCGCTACTAGTGTGGCATTTGTAAACAAAGTTGATCTAGACCAGACGCCGAGTAAATCGGGCGCTGGTCAGGCTTCAGACTGTTTGACACGCGTATTGGTTGTTCTTCAGTCAAACCCCTTTCATCTAAATTTTAAGGAAATGTAACAAACGAAAGATAGTTGTCATTTTGTTGAGAAATTTCATAACAACTTTTAATGTAGAAGACCATTGTACATGTATCTTTAAACAGATATATACTTGAATGATGATTTCTATTTGACAGGTGTCAATCTGAAAACCAATCAGAGGGGAATATTCCCGTCAATGTATGCCACAGACCTCGCATTCCTAGAGGAAGAAGAAGGTACGGTATATTAGGTCATTCCTGATTTGATTATTGAAATACAGTGTTCCCTCTTTACAACGGCCCTCCCAATAACAACTCTCTCCTTACAACGACGACCCTTGCCGCAATTACCTAAACGGGACAGTTATGTCTAACGCTTTTATGCTGCAATATCGTCTGCTTAAAAGTGTCGTCTATTGTTTTTCTCAAAGTTACATACTGGATATTTTGACAGAAAAAAATCAATGACGAGTGACAAGCAGCTTGAATCCAGATCAGACGCCGCGTAACGCGGCGTCTGATCTTGGTTCAAGCTGTTTGCAAATGTTAGCCAATTTCCCTCCCTTTAACGCACACAATGTCTCCCAGTGGGTATCATTGTAGAGAGGGAGTACTGTAGTATTGTAATTTATCATGTTATCAACACTGTGTTCAAAGATTAGTACCCGCTCATCGCATGAGTGACTCAGATCGACTTAGCAAACAGCTCAGATCCAGATCAGGCGACCAAGATCAAAACTTAATTGCACCCGTAACAATGTTTCTTCAGTCAGAACTTTAAAAAACGAATCTGGCATAACTATTTTGTCTTCGAAATGATTTAGCTTAAAGCAGGTTGAAAGTAAGGTAGAATGCGCCTTAAGGTGCATTTTACTTTACTTTTAACTTACTTTAAGTAGTCATCTATTTTCAAACTAGAAACTGGCTATGGCTTAAAGTTAGATAAAACGGATAAATTTTGCGGTTAAAAGGCTAACTGCATTGGAAGTCTTTAAACAAGATTATAGTTGTATGCTGAATAAATTCAAGTTAATTGTTTCAGGCATAAGATCAGGAAAACATACTTGCAACTCAGACAATAGTTTCTAAATAAGATTCAAAATGAAAAGAAATCTTATGAGTTGGAATGACCCATAAAGTAACAAAATGCACTTATTTCCTGTGGAATGAAATATCAAAATATCAGGGTCCATGCTTATAAAGAGTTTGAGTTGAGTCTGAAATCGTTCTCATGAATTTGATTGGTCAGATTTGAACCTAGGCTCAAACCTGAACAATCAAATGCTTGAGAACGCACTCAGACTCAACTCAAATGCTTTATAAGCGCTGTGCCTGTGTTAGCTTTCTGCCACGCGCTTGTCTTGCATTTCCTTTGCATTTCGCTTGTATTTGCCTTGCATCGAGTACGTATCTGCCTATTATAGAAATAACTGTTTTATGGAATGTTTGCCAAACGTCAGTATCGTTTCGCAACGGCACTCCTGCTAGTTTTACTTTCGAACATAGCAAATGTGCTTATAAAAGCACCGATCCGTTAAATTGTTCCCAATTACAGAATACTTAAGGTACCTTCAATTTTCTTTAAGTGTATTGTAACCTATTCCGGTTTAAACGTAAAAACGTCTCTACGATAACTCGACACAAGATACAGATATCTCAAACTATCATCAACCCATTTGCGCTCAGTGGATTATTCCATGTTTATATATTGGATCAGTTATTTTTTATATAAGGGGTGCCTAATCTGATTTTCCAATTTCGTTTGATTTTAAATTGAAATTCCTAATCATCAAACAGTGTAGACTTTGATCAGACGTCGCATGATGCGGCGTCTGATCAAAGTCTACACTGTTTGCCTAAATACGGACAAGATTGACTTATTGAGATTCGACTGGACATTGATCATTTTATAGCTTGACGACAGTTTAAAGCAAGATGGAATTAAAGCAGAAAGTTCCTGAAGTTTCTCTCGGTTTTACCATTTTCTTGCTTAAGCAGCAACCCATTTTTACACAAAACACTCTTTCTCTGTGTGTATGGGGTGGGGCGAAGAAAAATGCAGTTAATGTATCTAATTTGAAAGTGAATCTAATTACGTAGACAAAAACATAGATCTGCAATCAACCCTCTAATGTAGTACCATATTCGTGTACAAAACAGCTAGTGTGAGTTATTTCCAGTACTTGTTTGTTTCATTCCAAGGACGTTATGTTATTACCAGCTCATCTTTGCCTTTGTAATTGTAAGACTATTCATTGTTAACCCTTTACCCCATTGCCAGTTTCTAGTTTTGAATACAGATGAGCACTTACAGCAGGTTCAGCCTGCTTTAAGCCACCATCTGCTAGGATATAGAGACTATTTCTTTTGGTACATGTTTATGACTATAATTGGGACTATTTTCTTCAGCGGAGGTATATATTAAATTCACTAAAAGGTGATTCTATGGGGGAATGGTTAAATGCAAAGCGTTTGTTTCGTACAGTGGGAAAGACGTTATTTGTGCTTAATTAATACGTTTGTGAACAAACAATCATTTCCATTACAGACAGTTTGTAACAGAATTTTCCTCTTGATTTAATCCTTTACCCCATGCCCTGTTCTTGTTTTCAAGACATGTGTTCACTTAAAGCATTCTGTTTAACTTTTAGCCTTTTTTAAGCTATCATCTGCTAGGATATGGAAATATGTGTTTGGTACATGTTTCATGGTTGTATAAATTGGATATTTTTTCAGTGTAGGAGTAAATGAAATGCACTATGAGGCGCGTCTATGGTAGGGTTAAGATGTAGTTCTTGTTTAGCAACCTTCGATGCTGTTGGTAATAATAAATATCGCCCAACTGCTCTGAACATAAGTTGATCATAAAAAACCTAAGATTTAAAGTTTTCAATTTTTCAGACGCAATTTTACAAATCGTACCTTTACCTCATAGTCTGTTTCTTTTTTTGAAGACACATGACTGCTTAAAACAGGTTGAAAGTAAAGCAGAATGCGCCTTAAGGCGCATTCTGCTTTACTTTCAGCCTGTTTTAAGCTACGATCTGCTAGGATAACAATCCGATAACTTAGGAAAAATCCGGAGAAATTGCAGCCCTGTTGTAACAATATGCCTACTTCTTCGTTTACGCTTTCACTACTGTTGGTGATTTCATGTGCTTTTGAAAAATGGCTGGATCCAGATCAGACATAACTAGCCTTTTGAACAGGATTCTAACAATTTGACTTCAATGTTTCCTCAGTTAATCCTTTACCTGATAGCCTATTTCTAGTATTGAAGATAGTTGACCACTTAAAGCAGGTTGAAAGTAAAGCAAAATGCGCCTTAGGGCGCATTCTGCTTTACTTGCAGCCAGCTTTAAGCTTCCATGTGCTAAAATATAGAAATATTCCCTATACTATATATTTATGGCTGATTAAATTGGAACTATTTTCTTCAGTGGAAGAATAAATCATATCCGCTAAAAGGCGCTTCTATGGGGGAAAGGGTTAAAGTGCCAAAGGCCTTACTTAACAAAAATGCATACGCTCATGACATTTTAAAACAGACGTCAAGATGGCAGAGGAATGCTCCAATATAATGGGTTCCTTTTCTCTTTTTGTTGTTAATGTTTACGACTTTTTTGTGTTCAGAGGGACCTGGCCGTAAACATAGCAAACTTAAAAATTCCTCAGAAACAAATACGAATATGTTATTTCTTGTGAAGGACAAATACTGGTTCGTCTCTAAAGCTATTATTGACAACTTCCCGTGTCGACTATGGGGTAGATTTATCAAATCAAATATTTACATATATTTGCTTATTTACTGAACATAGACACGCCATTATTCAGGCCGGGCACACGTAATGCCAAATCACGGCCTTAATTTACATACATGTTGATAAATTTATGTGATGACGTTATTTAATATACAGTCGAGCTTGTATTAGAACGATAAGTGCATTAACTTATTCACCCCTGAATATTTTAAAGGAAAATTCCAATTTCCAATTAAACAATTTATACCCAGTGCATTCTTCAATGTTTATATGTTTGATTAGTCCAATTTTTATCAAAGGGATGCCTGGTCAAAATTTTCATTTTCAGTTTGTTTTATATTGAAATTCCTATCAGCAAACAGTGTAGACTCTGATCAGACGCCGCATAATGCGGCGTCTGATCAGAGTGTACACTGTTTGCCTATGTTCCATTATATATGGGATCGTGGGCACAAATTGATTAAGTCAAGTCCATTTGCGACATTTTAGGGTAAACTTTTGCAATATACGAAATATTCCAAAAATGACAAACAATGCAGATCCGGATTAGGAACCCTCTGATCAAGATCTAAACTTTTTACATAGGACAAGAGTAGCCTACGTTTCACAGGTACTCTTTTGTAAATGACCAGTATGCTCGTCGCTAGTGTTGAATGCGTTTATAAACAACCGCCTGTATTTAAGGTAACCCAATTCTGTTCTATTTAAATGTTGCTCAATACAAGATTAACTGCAATCTATTTCAGAAACCCACGGTTGTTCTAAGTTTTTCTTGAGATTTCTTGGATCAGTAGAAGTCAACTATCACAAGGGAGATGATGTTTTGTGCCAAGCTATAAATAAGGTATGTATTAGACTGGAGATCGACCATGAACTAGTGTTATTATAAATAATCGAGTACATGTAGCGCAAAATCGTCGGAGAATGTGGACGACGAATTTTCCAAAACCATCGACGAAGGGCGTTGTATTTTCTTTTTAAAGTAGTGCAAAACTGTTCTATTAGTATATGAATATCAATCCTGGAACTATAGTTTTGCATGCGGCATAATAGGAAATGCTTTTTTATCTGTCTATATGTGCGTTTGTTTGTCTATCCGCAACTTTAACCTTGGTCATAACTTTGGAACAACGTGTGATAGAGCATAAAAGAACACAATTTATTTCTGAGTTGTACATAGATCATCTCACACCATACATATTTTAACAGTCACGCTAGAATATTCGTACAACCATATGTAACTAATAGAACCTATATATTTGTCATGTGTATTCAACTTAAGAAGCACCGAAGCTCAATACGACTTTGAGCATGTCCGACAAAGGTCAAGTTTATTTAAAGTCAAATATGATGAATTTAACCTTGGCCACAACTTTCGAACTTTGTAATACATGTAGATATTACATTTGACATATGTAGTTCAATTAAGATGCACACTGAGTTTAGAAGAAGTTTGTTCATGTCAGACAAAAATCAAGGTGATTTAAAGGTCATGGTCACATCATCGGACTTTGCAATATCACTAAGGATGTATACTCACACATATATCGTATAATAATAATATTATAATATGATTATCTCTCTCGAGCAAATAACCAGGAAGAGAGATAAAGCTTTTCAAAGACATGTTATTACTGCGTACATCCAATGGCCAAATTCATAAAGCTTTTTTAGTTGAGTCTGATCGTTCTCAAACGTTTTTGGTCAGAGTTGAGCGTTTGCTCAAATCTGACCAACCGAATGCTTGAAAACGACCTCAGACTCAAATCAACTTTAAATTTGAGATATAAAAGCAGACGACAATTGTTTAAATTTGATGACGCTTGGCAATGTAGGGATTACAAAAAAGCAATTGCAGACAACATTATTGGAGGCAAATAGTTTAAGAAATGTGACAAAAGAATGCATGACAATACAGTGGAGAATGTGTTATTCTTTCCCAATAAACGCGTTTACGCTAAAACTATTATTTGCAGTGCAAACAGTTTGGAGCCAGATCAGACGCCGGGTTACCCGGCGTCTGATCAGGCTCCAAACTGTTTGCCACCAAGATAAACATGAAATATCAGAATTGTCCAAAAGTTGTTCTTTTCTACGTTTTAGTGCTTTGCGTTTGCGTACGTTTGCGTTTAAACGGGAAAAAATAACAGATTCTCCACTGTACCAGCACTGTACGACATTTCTCCTACATTCAGGTGCCACATGTTTTTAAAAACAAATATCGACTAAAATTCGATCCTGAAGTGTCAGTGTACGTTTATTTGTAAATACATGCACTTCCTCAAATCCAACGACCGAAAGTCCCTTAAAGCTTTGGGAAAAGCCCATTTATAAGAACAGAAGCAATCGATTTTACAATAAACCTTTTGCTGTCATATCGTCTGCTGGCACATTTTCGTCTGCTTTTGATTAGATCTACTTCAAATTTGATATAAGGCATTTTGATTGTAGAAATATCTGAATGAGGATCCAGATCAGATGCTTATTTAATATCTATATATATATGTATATATAGTTTAGTTTCTTGACTGACGAATGTTCAATACTAGTGCCAAACATTTTAGGGTAATTCGGCGTCTGATGAGAATTCAAACCCATTGCAAGTCGACTTTGGTACCTGAGGAGGTGAAACAGTTAATGAATTTCAAGCATTTTAGACACTGAAGAAAATTATTCCATAGCCTGCTTGTCGTAGCTGAACTTAACCATTGACTCAATAGCCGGTTTTTAGTTTTGAAGACAATTTACCACTTTAAGCAAGTTGAAAGTAAAGCAGAATGTGCCTTTATGTGCATTCTGCTTTACTTCCAGTCTGCTCTAAGTTACCATCTGCTAGCTTATAGAAACTATTTTAATGAACCATGTTTATGACTTGGAACTTTTTTTCTTCAGAGTATGACTTAAAAACATACGTACATAGCGTATCTATAGAGTGAAGGGTTAAAATTGTCATCCATTAGATCTACCAGTAGCTCAAACATCGAGTATGCTGGCTTCTTATTGATATCAAAAGCGTTTTGCACCCACATTTCGATTTCAGTTGAAACATCCAAAAAGAGCAAACTTTATATTTTCGTTGGCATACGACGAATTTGAAACGGTCGATGATACTGCGAGATGATAATAGAATAATTGAGTTGATACATTCGATTCGAGTGACGAGTATTCGTACCCTTAAAAAGGTTTACATTTGAAGAGTGCATAACAAATTTTAAAAAAAAATGCATATGCAATATGAGTAGAGTCAGATCAAAGGATTCATAGGAGCAATTGGAACAATTAAAGACGAGTGACTGCTTAATGTAGGACAAACTAATGCATGAAGCTCTTAAATCTGCAATAAGTTTATCTTGCATTAAGTTCCCTCCTGTCTTAAAACACAATAAAGCCTAGTTTGAGTGTAGTTGAAGAGAGATTTTACTGGAACACCGTAACACAGTTTTATTTTATTTGCCTGCTTTTCAATTTATATATGTAACACAGAACGACCTAATTTAAGTTTGTAACCATGTGTTTCAGTCGTGAGATTTACAATTCACTAAAGCTGGAAAACTGTTTCATTTCAATTTTATAGACGGGATATTGCACAAGGGAGTGATTCAGATTTATCTAGAAAGCATTCATTTTATGTTCAATATGGGATATCTCATCGCTCCTCGGACATAAGAAAGTAACTAATACTTCAAGAGCTATAATTCAGATTAAAACAGATTTTCTAACAGATGGGTGTAATATTTCATTGGAAAAGGGTCGACATCCTTCTGGAAGGCTAATGCATATGTCAAGCCATAAGACAAATTTACAATGTTCGCGAAAGTACGAAGTACACGATAAAGAAGAAATAATTTATTGTGTGAAAGACAGGTGACACCTTCAAGCAAGGTGAAAGTAAAACAGAAACCTACTTAAATTTTTTGGTAAATCCCATTAAAGGATGTTTACATGTACTTATATAGCGCTCCCTCTCTACAACGACACCCAATGGGAGACAACAACTATGTGCGTTGTTCGGAGGGAGTCGTTGTAGGGAGGGAAATTTGCTTACATTTGCAAACAGCTTAAATCCAGATCAGACGCCGCGTAACGCGGCGTCTGATCTTGATTCAAGCTGTTTGCCACTCATCATTATGTTTTTTTCTGTCAAAATGTCTAACATTTAATTTTGAGAAAGCCAGCAGGCGTCAATTTTAGGTAGACCATATTGCAGCCTAGAAATGGTTGGACATAATTATATTTTTTGGGAACAGCGGCAATGGTCGTTGTAAGGAGTGAACCGTTCTTCGGAGGGCCGTTGTAGAGAGGGAGTACTGTACAAGGTTGTTTTTACAAAAAGACACTACTCACAGGGCTCATGTAGGTACCTTCTGGGTCTAACCTGTAAGCATAGGTCAATGGTGTTGCTGCAGGTACACTGTTTACAAAGGACGTTTAAAGGCGTCACTAGGTTCAGTAGCTCTCTTCACGACCAAACTGTCAAGTTATGAATAAGCAGGCGTGAATGAAAAATATGAACACATTGAACCCTAGAAACAATTATTCTCGCCATTTACAGTGTACAGTGGTGAATCTGTTATTCTTTCCCAATAAACGCGTTTACGCTAAAACTATTATTTGCAGTGCAAACAGTTTGGAGCCAGATCAGACGCCGGGTAACCCGGCGTCTGATCAGGCTCCAAACTGTTTGCCACCAAGATAAACAAGAATTATCAGAATTGTCCAAAAGTTGTTCTTTTCTACGTTTTAGTGCTTTGCGTTTGCGTACGTTTGCGTTTAAACGGGAAAGAATAACAGATTCTCCACTGTATCTGTGAAGAGTAGACTGAGGTTAGAAGGCTAAGAAACAATTGTCCTTTTGCCATATATTGTAAAAATACACCCTAAATTGTCAATAATGACTAAGACTTAATTGAGAACTGGACTTCGCAATTTTAAAGTTTCAGGGGTAATTAGTTAATACATTTACATATACAATAAGCACACTCAAAGTTTTAAACACATCCTCAATGGTAGCATCGTGCTATATCTTTAAGCACGATGAAAGTACAGTAAAACCTCTCTGGAACGGCCACTAAAACAAAGGCTAATTGATTGTAAAAAACCCAGATGAGAGCTTAAAGCAGCTTTCTATTTACCGTCACATATATAAGCAGTTATTGGCTCTAACACGAAAACAAAATATTACATACGTGTCTAGACGGGGGTTAAATCATTTGCAGTCACCTGAAAGTAAAGCAGAAAGCTCATTCAAAGGTTTCCTGCTTTACTTTCATCTTGCCAGCGTCTGACCTTATCCCCGAAAACAAACTATAATTTCGTAGGCGTGATTTCGAGGAACTACTGAATTTTCAACGAATCTTATACAGACTTTGCATGAGAGAATATCGATTGATGACAGTCCCAATTTTATTATGAGCCTGTTGCTTTTCCAAGACTTTCGTCTATTGATTCGTTTGAATCTTCGCCAATATCGCACAATATCGTCGGCTTTACATTTGCCGTTTGTTATTGTTTTGAAAAGGAAATTTAAACTCCATTAAAGCTTAAACAAACTTTAATGTTTGGGTTAAACAGAGTTGATCCTGATTAGATGCCGTGTTTGGCGGCTTCGGTCTGGGTCCAAGCTGTTTGGTAATTCTAGGTATTTCCCGACTAGCAGTGGAAGGGTAAAAGCCGGCGCTTTGCCAGAGAAATGACCATAATCTTGTTCAGATTCCTCAGAGCAGATCTCAGAGAGACGCATGTCGTCTGGTCATAATTCATACAATTCTATTTGCATGGCTAACTATGTGTTTTCATTTAAGGGGTGCATTAACTCACTGTATTTTTTTTAAATTTTGATAGAAGTTATGGGACGCTAGGCACAAGTGGGCAGAATTTAATAATAGTTCAATGTAGAGAATTGTAGTTTTGTAAAGACCTCTCAAATAAGCAGTTTCTGGGAGTCCATGCATCCGGTCTGAATCCAAATTTACTTTTTTTCAAGAGAACCGTTGTTTTGTTGAATATTTTTACATCCTACTCCTCCCACTATGAACATCTGTCATCTGAACCATGGCATTGCCTACTAAACACTGTCCCCAAAGAAAGAATACTGATTCGTGTTAATTAGTTAAAGTATGCACGATCAAACATTTCAATTAGTTCTAGTTAATATATTTCAATTGCAGAATAATTTGTTACTTCGACTGAAGTGGATATGCGGTTTGAAAATTCGAATGTATAATAAATATGCATGTTGGTTTCATTTGAACAAAACAAATCTAAAAACAGAATTTGTCAAATAATGCATGTTATCTGGGTTTTCTTCCATTTTGTAGAAAGTTAACCCTTATCCGGTGATCTCTTCTGCTTGAAAATTTCCGTCTGTATAAAATGGTCAAAGTTAGTTTTTATGTAACTTTGTCTGAAAAAATTTCAATTCAAATGCCACGAAGTTATACTCTGTTCGGAGCAGGATTCAAAATACTGGTACCAAATTTTCAAATGCCGAATTAACCCTTATCGTGTAAAGCGCGACTTGGCTTACATTTGTAAACAGTTTGGATCCAGATCAGACGCCGCGTACGCGTAACGCGGCGTCTGATCTGGATCCAAACTGTTTGTCACTCAAATTAAACTTTTCTTCAGTTAGAAAAAAGCATAGATCTAAAAAATCACAGACGATATATTTGAAGCAGACGGCAATCCGGCTTGACAATGGTAAATGGTGTTCAGCGGAAGATTTTTTTTAATGTATAATTCTAATGGATTCGAAAACACTTCGCACTAATGCATTTAACCCTTTCACTACAATAAACGACAAACGTCGACTTTGCAAACAGATTGGATCCTGATGAAACGCCGCGTAACGCGGCGTCTAATCAGGATTCAAACTGTTTGACACTCGAATATTGACACTCGATATTTCTTCGGTCAAACTGCTTCAACCCTGACACTCTAATAATATTTTAAGCAAAAGTTTTTAAAGCAGATGGTATACTGGCAGCAGGAAAAGTTCTAAGAGAAACTGTGCATCTAACCCACACATTGTCTTAACATTTTAACCCTTAGCATGCTGAATTGTCGTCTGCTACAAATACATCGTCTGCGAAATAAATTCAAAATTAGTTTTAAAGCATTTTTAAACTAAAGAAAGGTTGAATAATAGTGACAAACAGACGCTACGTTGCAAATATTAGCCAAGTCGAACTGAGGATTAAAACACGTATTTGTCGTCTGACAAAGTTGTCGTCTGCAAGAATGTTCTGATTACATTTTCATTCAAAATATATCATCAGAGTTTCAAATATGTTGACTCCAAGCTGTTTGCAATACTTACTGATTCAATTGTTAGTGGTTGAATTGATTATAAACCCTTTAACCATCATAGGCGATTTTGCAAACGATTTTGATCAAGTTCAGAAGCCGCGTCACACGGCGTCTGATCAGGATACAAACTGTCTGACTATTAAATGAGTAATATTCATTTAGTCATAACTTAACCCTTTCCCTTATAGAAGCGACTTTTAGCACATTCATTTTATTCATCCTCTGAATAGTTCCAAAATATACCGTAATGAATATGTGTCATATTTAATACTTTTCTTATTCTAGCAGTTAATAGCTTAAAGCAGGCGCATTCTGCTTTACTTTCAACCTGTTTTAAGTAGTCACATATCTTCAATACTAGAATTAATGCTATCAGGTAAAGGGTTAAAAAAAGAATTTTGCATAAAGTGGAAGTGTAGAAGGTTAAGCTGACGATATTTTGTTTGAGAAAAGGGTTTAACCAGGCGGTTAAATTTCGCGATGAACGGACTAATTTAATAAAAAAGTATTGAGAGATGCGCGTAGTAAAATAAAATAAAAAATTCTAAATAGCCCTACAGCATTGTTATTTGATTTAAATATGATACGTTATAAGTCAGTTTTGTTAGCAAAAGTGTTCCTTCTTCGAACAGTTTCTCCCATGAGCATTGTACTAAAATGTTAAATAGGATTGGTACCAAAAATGTCTATAATACAAAAAAGTAGAGTTTCATACTAGAAAGAAATATATTTTATACAGTTTGTGGCGCAATGTTTGCCAAAGCAGACAGCTAGGACTACTAATGGTAAACCATAATGTTGATTTTATAAATGTATGCGCAATGCGACCTTTAATCAGGAGCCACACTGTTTGCAAAGTCAACTTCAATCGCAGATTTTACGTGAAAGAGTAAAATGAACATAAACACAGTGCAATAAGATGTAGAAAATGAATTAGTTTTTTTCGATGTCAAGCAGTAATTGTTATGGTCTTAACCCTTTCCCCCATAGAAGCGCCTTTTAGCGAATATGATTTGTTCCTCCGCTAAAGAAAGTAGTTCCAATTAAATCAATCATGAATATATATTATAGGGAATATTTTCTATATTCAAGCACATGATAGCTTAAAGCAGGCTGAAAGTAAAGCAGAATGCGCCTTAGGGCGCATTCTGCTTTACTTTCAACCTGCTTTAAGTGGTCACCTATCTTCAATTCTAGAAATAGGCTATCAGGTAAAGGGTTAAACAGATTTGCCTAGATTTAGGGGAAAGGAAGTCTCAGAATTATCCATGAGCAATGACTGTTTGGAGATTATTTACCATTCCCCTGCTAAGCATGACTTCTCTGACGTTTGTAAATAGTTTGGATCCAGATCAGATGTTGAGTAACTAAGTATAGACTCTCATATGCAAAGAAGACTTTTGAACTTCTTTTTTGAAAATAGGGACTTTGTTTTAGACCAGCAATGATTAATTAGTTGAGAGTAGCCCTTTATTTCATATTACAGTAAACTTCTCTGTTACGAACACTAATACGAAGACTAATTCACTGCATAAAACACAGACGACAGCAAGGTACACGTAAAGAAGTTTTCTGTTTTACTGCCACCTTGCTTTAAACAGTCACCTGCCTTCAACATCAAATAACTTACACTGTGTCTACGTATCTCAGATCTGCATTTTCTTTGACAATTTTTGTAGCCATAATGTAACAGCGTTGTCGCAACGGCTTAAATGGTGAACATCTAGCAACGTTCAGACTTTTCCCCAAAAAATGCATTCGACTTCCTTTAAAGCTAAATGTACCGGAAAAGTACTTCAATTACAAATAGTGGGTTGCCAAGCAAGACATGCAAAAATAGATTTAACCAATGACTGCTTGTGGAACATTACTCCTTCACAACCTATGGGTGAATAATTCGTATAATGTTCGTTTAATGAGTCTTCTACTCCTATTTACGTTTCAATATTCAATGGGTAAACTCTATTTAAAAGTCGAACATTGCAAATAATGAAGACAAAACCTAGATACCGTAAAATAATAGGTATTCTCTCTTTTAGTTCTCCTTTCAATTTATCCTAATACCCTATTTATACCGGTACGCATTTTTACGTTTTTAATTGGATTACTTCCCAAAATATTGTTCCACTTTATACACTCAGGAATATGTATTATAAGTAAATGTTTTTGATATCTTGGATGAAAATTCTGCGTTACTATCAGCTACTTTTTTAACTCTTTGAACCCTAGTCCCGCATATAGGCGTCCTTTTCAAACAGTGTACATGTGAATAGTACACTTGTCCTATGCAAACAGTGAAGACCCAGATCAGAGGGCTCCAAAAGGAGCCCTCTGATCATGGTCTTCACTGTTTGTCAAAATACCAAACATGGACAAAAACAACCCTTAAAAGTCAGAAATGGACTAGACTAAAATGGAAACTGGAATTGTCCATTTAAAGTTATAGGGAGGAAAGAGTTAAGCAACCATCTGTCTTCAATACTAAAAACAAGCTTTGGGGGATGGCTGTAACAAGAGTTGGTCTCTTTTCTCTACCAACTTGACCATATTCTGTAATTTCTTATTAGAATAGTCTGTTCTCATGAGTGTAGTAACAACATTGATTTTGACGGTGGATTCCAAGACATTAAATGTTTCTGTTATTTTGGAGTAATGCACTTTTCAGCTACATTGATTGACGACAGTTTATCTATATGAAAATGAAACCTTCGCTCAAACTAAGTAGAAAAAACAATGCTTGACATGAATTGGTTTCAAGTTGAGTTTTGGTGTTAAAGGTTGAAACAAATAATCCATTAGATCAATATCAAACTACCAAAATGATCCGTTTTCTGCCAAAACTATAGACATGGGTATAATGAATAAAGCCTTTTACCAATACAAGTCCCAGATAATTTCTTTGAAGACTAGCTATGGTACTAGAAAAAGGCATTATATTATTACATTACAATTTTTCATATTCTTTAGATGGAACATTCCAAGTGCTTTGTGCAATATTCTCCTTTGTTGTATACTGTCTGTTTTTACCAATCGATTGCGCCCGACAGTAAACGCTTTGTTTATGTTCCGGCTCTATCGATCCTTCAAGCATGAATATTCCATGATCATGTTGCATAATAGGCCGGTTTGATAAATCAATTACGTTTCCTGTTGCGTCTCGTTTTCCTTAATTGTGTATATAGGTTTGACCTTTTGACTTGCTCTGTAAATGGTGTTGGTATCCGGCGCTGAAACATGAGTCTAAGGACCTTCTGACAATGTAGGCTCTAATCATGGTCGATACTGTTAGCGGCATTAATTTAGAAGATGAGATGACGAGTCTGACGAGTGACACACAGCGTTGATATAGACTCATTGTTGCAGACGACAATTTTATCGCAGTGACATTACAGTGTTCCCTCCCTACAAGCTCCCTCCCTACAACGGCCCTCCATACAACGACTCCCTCCTTACAATGACCCTTGTCGTCTGAAGTTTTCTCAAAGTTTCATATTTGACAGAAATATTTTTAATGACGAGTGACAAACAGCTTGAATCCAGATCAGATGCCGCGTTATGCGGCGTCTGATCTGGATTCAAGCTGTTTGCACATGTTAGTCAATGTCCCTCCCTATAACGACTCCCTCCGAACAACGCACATATTTTGTGTATCCAAATTGGTGTCGTTATAGAGAGGGAGCGCTTCACCACAGAATAATGCTGCAATGACACCAACATGTCTGAAGACTTACATGTATAAACCTTCTCACGGTCGTTATGTCGGAAATACCCGTCCAATACATTCGCTGCCATAATATCGTCTGCTTATATTTTTCGTCTGCGTTTTACTTTTAAAAGAAATGTTATGCGTTATTTTACTTAGGAATCATTGATATGAGTGTCAAACAGTTTGGATCCTGATCAGACGCCACGTTACGCGGCGTCTGGTCAGGAACCAAATTGTTTGCAAATACCAGTTGGAATACAATGGAATAGTAACTTTTTACCGCCATACTTAC
Source organism: Gari tellinella (assembly GCA_922989275.2). Classification (NCBI taxonomy): domain Eukaryota; kingdom Metazoa; phylum Mollusca; class Bivalvia; order Cardiida; family Psammobiidae; genus Gari; species Gari tellinella. Next base: position 89,519,619 of record OV277860.1, read on the forward strand.
TACATGTGTGTCTGGATATAAATGACATCTTCTTGTGTTTCCGTACAGTCAAACTTCAAAATCTCGCACTCGATTAAGTCGAACATACCCATATTTCAAAGTTAAAACGTGGCTAAGCCACGTTTTAACTTTGAAATACGGGTATGTTTTGCTATAATGCAATTCATGTGTCGAACTATCGGATAATTCTAGGTAAGCGAGTTCGAGATATCGAATATCGACTGTATTTAGACTAAGAGTTCTGTTTGAACACGAAGTTATACACTCATAAGTTGAGTTGCAGTTGGATAAATTGTTTTTGAGTTTATTTTTGTAACGGAGAAATTTGTTCCGTTTTAAGTTGTTTTTAGATAGATGGGGTTTACACAAATGAATGCAATTTTTTTAATAACTTCAATATTATAAGTGCATTTGTGATATACCATTCGAAAGAACATTTCTTCACCTACACGATGGTGTAATGCATGATAAGATAGCATAACTTGATAAGTCACAACATAAACCTAAATGAACCCTACTCCAGGACACAGGACCGTTTCTATGTATTGTTGAGGTATTTTAACAGAACCTGATACTGTAATCATTATTGCGGCTTAATTACCGTATATTAACTATGTTTATGAAACTTTCGGTCAAATAAAATCAGACCATTATGCACATACTACACAATATAAACTATCATTATATTATAAAATATAAAAAATATATAGCCAATACAAAACTCGTAGTGAAAATATAATCAAATATTAAATTACTGTTATGTTCAAGAGTATTTGTTGAAAGCTAAAACTCATTATTTTTTTTATATTAAAACATGCTTCATTTGAAGACATTGAAATTAGTTTTTATGTTTTAAAATCAAATGTAGATATACCGATCTAGACAATATTCACAGCGTTCGCAAACATATGTCTACTTTTGTCAATAGCAAAATAAGAAATGTTATTTTTTTGAAAATTGAGATTTAAGTCTGTTAACCCCTTCAGTGAAATTTTATTTACATTAACATTCAGACATAAACTGATATATTTCAAAGTCAAGTTTTAGAAAGTGTACTTTTTAAAATCATATTACGTCAAAACTAATATCTGAAAAGTGCTATGTTCCAATGTCCTGAAGTAGGGGTCATTTAGGTTCATGTTGTGATTTATCGAGTTTTGCAATCTTATCGTGCATTAAAACATCATGTATACAGAGAATTGCTCTTTAGGATGATATATCACACATGCATTTTGCACTTATTTCATTGAAGTTATTGATCAAGATGCATTCATATGAATACCCCTCGTAACACTTTATTCTCCAATCTACAGGTAGTTCTTAGTCTAAATAGAACCCGGGAGTAATGAGTTGAATGATCAAAATCCAAAACCTTTTTTTTTTATTTTAACATTTTTTTAGCCAAATATTTAGAGATAGGAATTGAAGACAAAATCTTGATCGTACGATGTCCTTGCAGTGAATAAGTTTTACACTGAAGAGTTCATCTATTCGTACATAGGAATTCCTCGTGGCTTGAAATGTCTGACACGTGCTTATTGAATGTGTTTTTCGAAAGCGTATTGGCGATAACGCAGTCTGAAATCAAATACCCTAGCCATTTGTTCATTGAAAACGTGATTAATATAACGACAATGACTTACTTCCATATTCTCTTATACTTATATAATTTTATAGACATGTGGACATGCTATGCTAGTAACTAAATATAGCCTATTGAACGTGTAGCGACGAATATACGGTTTGTGATATCGTATTACGAACATGGTAAAACATGTCCTCTGCAAACAGTGATGTCCTGGGCCTGTATTCTGAAACATTCTAAGATAAAAAAAAATAATTCTCTAAGTAAATCAATATTCTCTTAGTTTTCGGCAATTTTAACTAAGTATTTGGGGATTCCCTCTTAGAAAGATGAAAAAACTCAACTGGCCAAATTTACAATAAACAAAACTTGAGAAAACTGTGACCCTCTCGTAACGTTTTAGAATTTTCTAAGATGAGAATACTAACATGACATGCCAGTCAGACTCGCAAACTATTGAGTCACGGCGACTTCGTTGAAATTTGGCTTGTTAGTTAATTGTAAGTGAACCTAATTATGTATTTACGCTAGTTTTGGTACATACAGTGATCATTAATACTAAAATATAGATTTTGAATAGATATCGATCTTTTCGACGTTTTCGCGATGAAGACCGTAGGTAATAATGTCTTAAACAGTTATCTCAGTCGTTTGTAATGACGTTACCCCACCCCGAATTTAAGCCAATTTGACGAAGCCACTCAAACAAAAACGGCGGCTCAAAAACCTGCGTTAAGCGTATCTATAGGTCTATAAACGATATTCATTCAATGAATTATCTATTCTACCTATTCTGGGACAATTATTGCTGATTTATAAACGTGAGAAGAAAACAAACCCGCAAACGTCACCGCAAATAAACAGTCATACGTGTTAGTGTGCGAGAATAGTGACGTCATTTTAGTCGGGGAAGTCCCTGAAAACGGCCATATTTTATTCTTAGTTTTTTAAGTATTTTCTCAGAGGAAACGTTAAAGAAAGAAAATTCTTAGTTGAAAATGTAAGAGTTAGAAAATGCTTAAGTAAAATACTTAGAATGTTTCAGAATACGGACCCTAGGCCCGTTTTAAGAAACGTCGTACGACAACAACGGTCGTAGGTCAAAACTTTGAAATACATTTAGCTTCTGATTTCGCCATCTAATCCTGTCTTGTGATACCTTTTCTAGACGGTTCTAAAGAGATGTCACAAGACAGTATTAGATGGAGAAATGAATAAAAATTTAGATTTTTAGAATCTGACTTGCGACAATATTTGTTGTATGATAGTTCGTAAAAGGGCACCAGGACCCCTCTGAACGTTTTCAGTTTCCGGGGTTAATAAGTTAGTGCACCAAAACAACCCTTCTTGTGTGTGGTCGAAGTAATGAGGTGTCCATGTAATATTTTGTAACAATTTAATCGGTGTCTCTACAGAATCAACCGAATACAGAATAAACTGACAAAGGTAACTTGTTTATTGCAGGTGGCGTTATCCCGACGGGCTGCGAACTCGTCGGTACCCCCGCCGGTATGCACGCTGGAGATAAGTCAGTATGGAATACGAATGTTTGATAAGAGTAAATCTGGGGTAGGTGACATTGACTTACAAAACCTAAACTATATATATAGCTTTCATTGGCATGATAAAGCAACTACAATAATGTACAACGGTAGTTATGATTTGAGATGGAGAAGTACAAAAGTAGAACAGCTAGACGTGTATAGGTCGTTTGCAGTTAAAAAAAAACTCGATAAATCTTAGATATTTTTAAAACTAATGGACATATTTAAATTAAATTTTGCATACACTTATGATGTGCCTATACCAACTCTGACAAGGAAATTCAGAATTTTTGATAGTCTGACTAAAAACTTTTCTTCTTTGTTTTATATAATTTTTGTGTCGCTGAAAATGGTCAATTACGTGGGGTGTTATTGGCTATTACCTTGATCACGTTTGTTTATATTGGAGAATATCCCCAGGTAAAATCCCGTGCAAGTTGCTTCGGTCTGAAAGGTGAATCCCGTGCTGATTTTGGTTGTATAGTTGTACAAAATTAATTGTGAGGCCCCATAATCCATTACATTTTTACTATGCCTAAATCCACGAACTCTTCACCAGGAATAAAGAGAATTGCAATTACTTTTCAAACCGAAGCTCTATCATTTCTACATAATTACCGAGATCCAGATAAGAGAGACATATTTTCACTCATTTCAGCACCAAATCCTATGGTGTGGCTACTCATTAGAATCATCTCGAAGAGAGACGGTTCTAACGAGTAGTCACACCATAGGGCTGAATTCAGAAGTAAAGATTTTAGTTTTGGAAATACATGTACTCCCCTTATCTGGAGCTTAATATATATCAATGTTCGAGTTGTATTGCAGTACGTTTACGTTACGTATCCTTTAAACGATAAAATAATAAAGGCTTTCGAACTGATCTGCATGGAAACATTCTGTTGAAAATTTGATAATGGTAAGTTGGTGTAGATCGTCTGGTATGAACATGTCTCTTCTGCTATTTATCACATTTAGTTATTTTGCGTTTTGTTGATAAAACTGTCGTATGAGTGGCACATGGTTCGGATCCTATTCAGATACGAAATGGCTCCGGTGACCGATTAGGATCTAACATGTTCGCAAATAACAGTATGGTCGGTTAATACGTCTAACGTACCCCAGTCAGGGCCTCGTTCGGTTAGTTGTAAACTGTTATGGTATGCGATGGCCTAACGGTGAGGCGTTACCGGGTCGTGAAAGATAGGCTGTTGAATAACTTGAAATCACCCTTCGGAAAAGTGTCCCTTAGAAGTGTAAACTTTATATAGAAGTTATGAATAAAACTTTTTTATTACGAAGAGTAAAAAATTGTTCTTTTTTGTCAGAGTTGGTTTAGTTATATCATAAATATATGCGAAATTCCATTTGTCTACGTTGTCTTGTTATGGAGATATTTGAAAATTATCGTATTTTTTTGAACTGCAAACGACCTATACCGGTATATATAGTTTCAATGTTAACTAATGGGTTGCCACTTCGGGAAGTAGTAGTTGTTGTTATTTGAAGAAATCGTACAAACATAAGTAGAGTAGTGAGTAAATACAATGTAGCAGCATCAGAAATAAATGGATGAGTTGGGTTTTACATCACTGCGACACAAAATAGGTCATGAAGCGCCGTTGAATGATGAGGGATGATTACATTAGATGATGATGATTTCAGGAAGATGATTTCGGCTAATCTCATTCGATGCCGATCAGTGCATAGCCTCAAAATCACCGACCTGACTTCCTTTTAGTTTTTAACAGAGGGGGGATAATCTCGGTTTTCTCAAACAGAAAAGATCCCCTATGACAACTAAGCCCCAGAACTGCGGCAAAGTAGGAAGGTATCTGGGGTCAGAGGTAGAAGTCGAAAGAAGCAGCAATATAAGTAGGAGTATCAGAAGTTATTTTAACAGAAAAGCAGTAGTTGTAATTGTTACTATAGAAGTACAGTGTTCCCTCTCTACAACGACACCCAACGGGAGACATAGATTGCGTGTGTGTTGTTCGGAGGGAGTCGTTATAGGGAGGGAAATTAATACCTGGCTTACCTGAAGGGAAGTTAATACCTGGCCTACATTTGCAAACAGCTTGAATCGATACCAGATGCCGCGTAACGCGGCATCTGATCTTGGATGCAAGCTGTTTGTCACTCGTCATTATATTAATTCTATCAAATGTCCACTTATAAATATGTAACTTTGAGAAAAATTAGCAGACGACAATTTTAAACAGACTATATTGCAACAGTAAAAACGTTAAACATTATTGTTCTGTTTAGGGAACTGCCGCAACGGTCGTTGTAAGGAGGGAGTCGATGTTGGGAGGGTCTTTGTAGAGAGGGGCACTGTGGTATATATCAATACGGAAGGAGTGACCTAGATTTGAATAGTAATATGTAATTGTGTCATAATAGGCATGTGTGCTTGTACTTTGCAATAAGCTATCTGTTGTCAAATGTGCCATAAAATGAACTTGAACACTAACATTTTATCTCCTATTGTGTCTTGAGTACAGTAGAGACTGTATAAGGCGGTATTTTTCCGTTTAAACCAAACAAATGAAAGTCGGTATAGTGTAAAAAATAGCAACTTGTTGAAATTTCTGACGATGTAATGTTATCTGAGTGGCAGACAGTTTGGAGTCTGCTCACACGTCTGGTTACCTGGCGTCTAATCTCACTCAAACTTATTTGCACTGAAAACCATTGTTATAGAAAATAACATTGTTCAACCATTTATTGAGAACTAATTCTCTAGTGCATCATTTAACTTGTATTTTCCATTTCAGCATGAAAATCTAGACACATTTACACACTTCTTTGCTTTAAAGAACATCACTTTCTGCGGACATCACCCTAGAAACGAAAGGTAATTATTGTTATAACCACTCAATAAAAGATTATCTGTTGATGTTATAGACATACCAACTGTATTTACCTTTACATCATAAATACGCCTTTTTGAGTCCCTAACTTATTCCCGGACTCAAGACAATAGACTCTAGTTTCACTTTATACAATCAAGAGTATATGCACCGCAAGAGAATAGTGTCTATGTGCAGATGGTTACTTAAGGCGCATTCTGCTTTACTATTAACCTTCTTTAAATGGTTACTAGTCTTCGAAACAAGTATCAAGCTATTGGGTATCGGGCTAAGGATCGTCATTCTTACCAACTTGAGTCATCTAAACACCAAATAAGCCAGGCTTTTGACTCAAAGTATAACCTATAACCTATCAAAATAACCGTCGTCCGATCTGCAGCTGTTTGCAATGCCTAAAAGCTTTTCGAGGTAAATAATAGCGTTTAACCGATTTGTGCCCACGATCCCATATAAGGGACATAGGCAAACAGTGTAGACTCTGATCAGACGCCGCATCATGCGGCGTCTGATCAGAGTCTACACAGTTTGCTGATAGGAATTTCAATATAAAACAAAATGAAAATGAAAATTTTGACCAGGCATCCCTTTGACAAAAAATGGACTAATCCAATATATACATGGAAGAATCCACTGGTTAAAATGGGTTAAAACATAATTCTATGGTAAACTGTACTGGTACCAGAATCTCCAGTTTTCTGTTCGGTGTTTTCAGATATTTTGGCTTCATCACCAAACACCCAAACCAATACCGATATGCTTGCCATGTCTTTCTTGGAGAGAAGTCTACACGGTTGGTGTCGGACGCCATGGGGTGAGTGTTATCATGAAACACTTTAATATTGTCAACATAATTAGTTCTATTGATACATCAATCCTAAAATACCATGCTTTCCAACAAGATGAGACGCGACATAACGCAATTCCTCATATTGGTCAGCACTGGGTTTTTAATGCACTTGTGGCTTATATGATAAAACATGGAGTTGGCTAGCATACATGTAATTTTGTTTTTAGAACATATACACACTTATAATCAATTTATGAAGTTCTAGTGACTTATCCTAGAACTTCATAAATTGAGTGTATTACTATCCTGGTGAACTTTTTTCGAGACATACACTCTTACATAGATCCGTTTCAAATAATATCGACAGGACAATCTTGTATTATAGGATCATATAATAATTTGGTCTCATCTGAACTTGAACTATGGAAATTTGATTTAATTTCTTTTCAATATATATGACACTCACATGTTCTCTGACAATAGCTGCCGATGACACTTGTCTATCGTGATAAATATTCAATGAATTCAATTTTATTTTGCAGACAAGCGTTTAAACGTTTATACCAGGAGTATATGGCCTTCACCCACCCAACAGAAGATATCTACATGGAATGAAGAAGACACACATATATTACACTATGACATAAATCTGGATCTTGCATAAACCTTGACTATCAGTGTATAGAAGGGCGTGTGAGGAGATCCTATATTATCAATGGCCTGTTTGTTGACCTTTATCCTGCCGATCTGACTTAACTGGTATTTGCAAAAGTTTCAATCCAGATCAGACGCCTCGTAACGCGGTGTCCTGGGACCGTTTCATAAAACTTCGTACGACAACTATTGTCGTTGACTAAAGTCATAATTTTAAAATACATATAATTTCTGTTCAACCTTTTTAGTTATATAATTTCTGATTTCTCCATCTAATCCTGTCTTGTTATATCTCTTTGGAATCGTCTTGAAAAGACGATTCCAAAAAGATGTCACAAGACAGGATTAGATTGAGAATAAGTAATACTTGAGGCTTTTATAAATTGACTTATGACAACATATGTCGTGCGAAGTTTTACGACACGGGCCCCAGACCTGGGTCCAAATTATTTGACACTCGTCTCTGTGTATCTTTGATTTAAGAATGAATAGATTTTTATTGTGCAGACTTTGCAGACGACAATTTCAAAGTAAACAAAATAAGGCAGGATAAGGATTCACCACCAGGATATCATCTTCTATAAATATGCCTTAATTAGTAGATCTAAAATTTAGATATTGGCATTTTTACGGAAGATGTGTCGATATCAGTGTCAAACAGAATGGATCTTAGTCAGACGCCGAATTAATCTGCGTCAGATCTGGATCCAAACTGTTTGTAAATACGTACATTGTATATCATTGGAACCTAGCAAGGGTAAAAACACCATAACAGAATGGTTCTTGAACCTTGAAAAAGTGTAGACTAAGGTCATGCGCAAATTCTGAACTCGGTGTTTGATACAGAGTTTAATGGTATCGGCTGCATGCCTATTTGCCCTGCTAAAATATATACTAACACGATAAAGAAAACTGTACATTTGGTTTGAGGGATTCTTGTTATGCATATATGTACAGACCATAGACAAATTTAGACGATGGTGTAAAAAGTAAAGTCGCAGACTTGTAATGTTTTGTAACTGTAAGTTAAACTGTGACCCCTGGGTCGGGGCAATTTTTGACCCAGGGTAATAATTGGATAAATGTCTACTATGCAAGGCGACATGTCAAATAATAAAGCTCTATGTCTCACGGTTTGACACAAGAAGATTGGTCGATGTCAAAACGACAGTTACAAAACAGTACAAGTCTGCAACTTTTCCTTTTACGATCTCGTCGTTCACACAGAAAACTATAATCTAATAGATTATCAAATGATAATTAAACATACACTATCGTTTAGCCAATGCAATTTTGCGCATTTTGATACGAAATGTGTCTACGGGTTGTACTTCAAGTCTAACAAAAGTCCCTCAAACCAAATTTACAGCTTCTTTATCGGGTTAGTATAGCTCATATTGACATGACATTCATGTGTTTGTGATATATAGTCTTCTCTATCCCTTTAATATTCCTTAAATACATTCTAGTTCCCTACCGTATTACACTCCCAAATTTTAGAGAGAAAAAATACATCTCTCGGAGAAAAACAAAAAAAGAATCCTTTGGGGTTCAAAGATATTTTTAGTAGTTGTAGATTATAGATTTGTAGAACATAAAAGACAGTGAAAATTTGAAATATAAATGTTCAGAAATTCGATTTTAAATGTCAATTCAAATTGGTAATGAGCATGTTCTGTTGCCGTAGAAAATGTCAAAAGAAATACAAACCCAGGGGGAGGTTATCCAGTGATAGCTCTATATCACTGGAACATCCGTATATTGTCGACAAACAGCTGATATTAACTCCTTCGATGCCATTCCGTCATCTGTTTTAACCCTTTACCACAAAGCCTGTTTCTAGTTTTAAAGACATGTGACCACTTAAAGCAGGTTGAAAGTAAAGCAGAGTGTGCCTTGAGGCACATTCTGCTTTACGCTCAGTCTGTTTTAAGCTACCATCTGCTAGTATTTAGAAATTTTTCTTATGGTTCATTTTCAAGACTGTATAAATTGGAACTATTTTCTTAATTGGAGGAATAAATCAAATGTGCTAAAAGGCGCTTCTATAAGGGAAAGGGTAATACTAGTTACCGCCTGCGTTTATGTCCCAAAATTAGATTGTGGTAAATTAAAATAAGTACTGTACTATTGTAATGAGTGTCAAACAGTTTGGATCCTGATCAGAGTCCAAACTGAATGCAGATTAGCATTGTACTCGGGGTAGGGCAGTAGAGGGGTTAATTGAAACAGGGGATCATATACCATATATATAATAATGAAAAACAGTCGACAATCAACGGATAAATATGGATACTGCTATTAACATAAATGTGATTTATTTGTACTGAACTGTAACTGTAACATAGAAGGATAACTGAAAGTGTATGTTATTGAAATCCCCTTTCCTTATGAATGTGGGCGCCAAAATCCCTTCTTGTACTGTAGAAAATGGGATATTCGCTGAATGCTCAAAATCGCAATACATGTACCTGTACAGTGGAATAGAAGTTATTATATCCCGTTTAAACGAAATTAAACCCAAATGCAGTAAAATGTATAAAATGACTTCTGTTTAACAATTCTGACATTTATTTGATGTCTGGGTGGCAGATAGTTTGGAGTCAGATCAGACGTCGGATTATCCGGCATCTCATCTGCTCTAAACGGTTTGCATGGGAAATAACTGATTTAGCATAAACGTATTTATTTTGAAAAATATACATAATGTTTTTTTCTGAATTACAAACAGACTCGTGTTGAGCGACCACTCTTTTCAGAAAACAGTGAGATTGCTGAAGACAGGTGACTGCTTAATGTAAGACAATAGTAAAGCACGAAACGTCTTCTTAAATGTGCAGGAATCTCATACGTGTACAAAACAAATGTAAAATCCATGTAGGAACAATGAGTGCTTAATGCAGAAAATAAATCAAACAGTGAGCGGTATGTACTTTAGAGATTCCGTACATTACGTGTGTCCTACACTAAGTTGCCACCCATGTTAACCCATAGCCTGCCACTCACGACTATAGCTCCATATGCAAACAGCTTGGATCCGGATGAGACGCCGAGTAACTCGGCGTCTCATCCGGATCCAAGCTGTTTGATACCCAGACAACATTTTCAGCAATTTTGAGCATCTTTGAAGCACTTTGAAACTTAAAGCAGACGAGAAATATAGCAGACGACAATTTATTTGGCGGGCTAAGGGTTAAATATCACTAATTCAGTCTACGTTGAGTGGGCACTTAAAACATGAATGTTCATCATGTGTGAAGGTTATGTATGTTATGCCACATATGAAGTGTTTAGCGCGAACAGAAATGAGCATTTGAATGTGACTAAAAAATTATAAAGGCACCAACACGGACCTCTTTGGCCAACAACAAAACTTATGTTGGTCATAAACATGTAAGTTTTTAACACACTGAATCCTAGCGATGAATATACTCTTCATTTATAACCATTGTACCAGTATAGAGTAAATTTGGCATATGTTAACCGTGCAAACCAAGATCAGAGTACTCCTAAACGAGTCCTCTGATCTCGGTATGCACTGTTGACCACTTTGCAATATATTGCTGAAAACAATCCTGAATAATCATAAATGGACTAGAATTAACAGGATACTTGAATTGTCTATTAAAACTTTCAGGAGTGAGAGAGTTAAGGTGCATGTTGAGGTATTCAACTGTTTACAGATGCCAGTCAAGTCATGTAACAGAAGGGGTTGCCAATGAGGTTGTTTTAGATATAGTTGCTTCAACATACAATACAAATGTACAGTAAAACTTCATTATTACAAAGACAATAAACAAGACTATTTGGTAGTATGAAAGACAGGTGACAGCTTAAAGTGAGCTGAAAGTAAATCAGAAAGATCCCAAAGGATATTTTTGTTTTAAGTCCACCTTGCTTTTAACAGCCATCAGCCTCAAACACCACTCATGAAGTATCAAAATTTAGTGGTTGTAAAAGAGGTACCTTCTAGATAGATCGCTTTATTTCAACATGAGATTTGCAATACCATTGCAATTTGTTGTTAAAAACAAACATAATAAACAATAAGCAACCATACTTTTACGTATAATTTAATACAGTCATGTCAATCAACATTATATGCCTAGGATAACACAAAAAGAGTTAGAAAAACTTTTATTTCCATTGTGGACCTCCTGAACTGGGAAAAGATCTTACTATATGTGAATAGCTTTCTCTTCAATATCTTAAGTGGTTGTTTGTTGTTGGCAATGAGTTTTGTTCCAGATCAGATGGCGTGGAATACTCAAAATGCACAAACACGCCAATGAATCTCAAACAAACATCATCCATGTTCGTCACCAAGTGTCGTTACTTAACTTCTTCACTGTCATTTCATCGTACAGTAAAACCTCTCTATTAAGAACACATCTGGTTCTGTCCTTAAGTGTCCTTAATAGCGGGTGTCCTTAATAGGTGTATACTTAACCCATTTGCGCCTAGCGACCTATAAAAGGGGCATAGGCAAAAGTGTAGACTCTGATCAGACGCCGCATTATGCGGCTTCTGATCAGAGTCTACACTGTTTGCTGATAGGGAATTAAATATAAAAACAAATCGAAAATGAAAATTTAGACCATGCACCCTTATATAAAAAAAATAATAAACCAGTCCAATATACAGTGTTTAAGCATAGGAGAATCCACTGGGCGCAAAAGTGTTAAAATTGTCATCTACAGTTGTTGGCCATAAATAAGTTCCCACTCTGGAAATCTGTCATAAGTTTTTGATGTATTTAAGCTGATTAAGGTAAACAGGAACATGTCAGTTAACTTAAATGTCACTAAAGGTAAATACCTACAAAAGCTGAATTAATTTCCGATCAGATTCAGAGGTGACATTTGATTTACTTCTAAATTGAGTCGGTTGCTAAGCAACTTTAGAACACTAGTGGAAATCTATGACTAGTGTTCTTAATAATGTTGCCATGGCAACGTCAACATCACATGGCATCAATACATGCTATTATTTTAAAGAGAAATCATTAATGATTATTAAACATTTCCAACTGTTAAGTTAAATCAGAACTTTGTAAAATGACAGATATGTTATAATGAAACTTAAGTTGTTGAAAATGTCATCTCCCTTGCTTTCTATGTTAATCCTATGGTATAGTATCTTTCTTCAAAATTAGACTTAATGTCTTTTGTCGGAAGAAACACTGGTAAGAGTGTCAAATAGTTTGGATTCTGGTTAGAAGAAGCTGAGATAGGAGGTGTCTGATCTGAATCCAAACTGTTTGCAAAGTTTTCATTGGCAGTGAAAGAGTTGGTGCGTTCGTGGTGAATCATTATGCTTGTCATAGTTGTCCATTTAAACGGCTTGTAAAAAGCTTCCGATTCATTGTCTGTTACCATAACAACATTCATTCTCTATTTTTCAACTGTGAGTACAGCCAAATTTGAAAATGGATTTTGGAACGATATAACTAAGCAGGTGATAAAAGGTGGTGAATTTCAAAATTTAGCAAACAAAATATTAAGTGGAATAAGTTCCTGGGGTAAAGTAGTTTTACTCAATATTTTCCATAGTGCTAACAGAAAAAATGTTCGTTATTCATTTATGCTGGAAAACTATTGCCGAAACGTGAATGATTAGTATGTCTTTATTTTACTATACTACGGTGCCCTGTTTGTGCCTCATACATCTCGCCCTTTGAACGTGCGTAGGAGCGGTAATTATTGCTACTTTACATGTTTAAACGGGTGGTACTTTAGATGACACGAACAGGACACCGTACTATACTTTGTTATGACGTTATTCTTCCCTAATTCTCCCGTAGGCATTTACTAATACTAATAATGCTCTGCGACATTCCATGTTCAAACTTCAAGTTACTGTCACTCGGAATATTAATTTTGTCAAAATCAACCTCCTGTTTTACATTCTTTTAAGTTACAATATTATCTGAAATACCGAATTTGTCGAAAAGAAATAAAATAGATATTTACAGTTCTTATTTTCAAGATTTTCGTTCAATCTGTAAGACTGATTAGTCAAGTTTTGTTACTACTATAATAAAGTCAAAATATGTTTAAGCATAAGACAGGTGACTGCGTAAACCTTTCACTCATAGCCCGTGAAGAGATCTCCTATTTTGCCTGAGTGTACGAAACATTTCCTACAGATCTATATCAGTGGAGAAGACGTTGTTCGTTCCCTTTTAACCCTTAGTTTGCCAAATAAATTGTCGTCTGCTATATTTATAGTCTGCTTCAAGTTTCAAAGTGCTTCAAAGTTGCTCAAAATTGCTGAAAATGTTGTTCGAGTATCAAACAGCTTGGATGCGGATGAGACGCCGAGTTACTCGGCGTCTCATCCGGATCCAAGCTGTTTGCATATGGAGCTATAGTCGTGAGTGGCAGGCTAAGGGTTAAACCAAACGCAAGAAACTTGCAATTTTAGTGGCAAACATGTGCAGTTTGGGGCCTGATCAGACGTCGGGTTACCTGGCGTCTTATCAGGCTCCAAATTTTTTAACAGCGGACATTATATTTATAATTTTATATCTCAAACGCACTTATTGGGAAAGAATAACGCGTTCCTACTGTATTAGTAGTCATTATGAATATTCCAAATATAGCATGGCGTTTTTGTAAAAAGAGTAAAATGCAAGTCAAAGGTGAAATAGAAAACTACTCCAGAAGCATTGCTGCATATTAAGATTATCCTGCATAAGGTTGTCACCTGTCTTAATGACTTACAGTGCATGCATCATGCTTGAAACCCTTTCCCCCAATTGAAGCGCCTTTTAGGGCATATAATTTATTCTTCCACTTATAAAAATAGTTCCAATCTATACAGCCATAAGCATGTACCAATAGAAAATATGTTCTTTATCCTAGCAGAGTGTGGGGTAAAGCAGGCTGAAAGTTAAGCAGAATGCACTTTAAAGCGCATTTTGCTTTATTTTCAACCTGCTTTAAGTACCCACATGTATTCAAACTATAGAAATAGATTATGGGGAAAAGGGTAAGCCGTATTTTACACGGCGTGTAACTGTATGGCACTGAGTATGTCTTATTTTCTTAATGAATACTGAAAGTTACCATCTGTTTCCATGACAACTATTCCATTCATTAGAAAACACTTTAATGATACTTGGAACCTTTCAAATAATGCTGTAAAGTAATAAATACAAACAAATCTAACAAATCGATTATTGAGTGTTGGTTTTTTATTTTTTCTCCAAACACTTGAACTTTCCCTAGGCTGAATTTTGCATACAGATTGGCTAGATATCAATTCTCGTATGAGAAGAGAGCCTTCCACCCTTCTTAACCCTTATCATGATAAGCGCGACTTGGCTAACACATTTAAACAGTTGGAATCCAGATCAGATGACGCGTAACGCGGCGTCTGATCTGAATCCAAACTATTTGCCCTTTATATTCAACTTTTCTTCAGATCGAACACCATTAAAACTATTTTTTATCTTTTTCGCAGACGATAAGTTTAAAGCAGACGACAATTCAGCATGACAAGAGTTAATCCATTGGCCCTAGTGACGAGTACATGTGTCCTTAACAGACAGTGTACATAAGAAGGGTCATTTATCTTATGCAAAAAGTATAAACCTAGTTCAGAGGGCTCTTAAAAGAATCATCTGGATCAGGATCTGAAATGTTGCCTTTTTGCGATCAATTGTTAAAGACTGATAGACTTAATTGAAATCAAGATGCCAATTTGAGCTTAGTTAGAATATGGCACACTTTGTGGTGAATTTTATAACAATTGAAAACAGTTCGGATCCAGATGAGACAACGAGTAACCCGGCTATGGCATGTCCAAAGCAAACACAGGTCACAGAAGAGGTTTATTGTTCAAAGGTGACTCTGTCTCAGACGAGTCGGAACACTGTCATGATTGCAGAACGGATGAACAATGTTCGACCAATGGTCGCCATACAGTGGAGAAAACGTTATTCGTTCACGTTTAAATGCAAACGAAACGTAAACGCATTGTAATAAAATGTCCAAGATAACAACTTTTTGACAACTCTGACGGTTCCTTTTTATACGAGTAGCAAACAGTTTAATTACCCGTCGTCTGATCTGGCTCCAAACTGTTTGCAATGGAAAGAATAGTTTAAGCGTAAACGCGTTTATTGGGAAAGAAAAACGTTTTTTCCGCTGTACATGTGCAGAGGAAAAGACGTTGATCTTTATCGTATAAATAAAACTGCGCAAATGCAAATAAAGTACTGAAAATAGCAGCTTTATGACACAGATTCCTTTTCACATGAGTGACAAACATTTTGATGCCTGATCAGACGCAGGGATCTGGCTCTAAAATGTCATGGAAATACTAATAAATGTTGTAGCGTAAATGCGTTATTTGGGAAAGTATAACTGTAACTGTGCTTTGTTGTAAATTGCACTGTCAATCCTGGTGATATACCCGTCTTCTTTTTGTTTCACCTATAGCACAAGACGGTTAATTGGAAGGACGATTGGATTGTCTGGTTTTAGGCGACCTCATTTAGTGTCTTTGATATTATTTGGTCTCTAATAGATAGTACATATACAGTTGACATGTCCAAATGTAAAAGAACGCCTTATAAATTAACCTGGAAACTTTAAGCGGTTGTTTTCAATGGATATACGTATATATAAGTTCTGCTTCTTTATCACTTTAATATCGCCTTACCTTCTATATATAACAGAGTATAATACTGTGTTTGTGTATAAGTTATTGTAAAGCAACCCCTTTAATGAAAATAATAATAATAACAACTATATTAATACAGCCTTTATTTAACGAGGGAACACATTTGGTGAAACCAATCTTTCATGGGGCCCTCAAAAGATTTTACAGTATAAACAATAATTGTTGTGGAAATATAGAACATATAGAACATAGAAATATAAAACATCATACGTCAACTAATTGATCGGCTAGTAATTTCCATAACAAAAAGATGTAACCCACGCAATTATGTATTATTTTATATATTATACGGCCACCGTAACCAGAGAGGTTCAGGTTAAACTGTAAAGGGGCGAAAACGAAGCTGGAAACTCTACTATTTACCTTTCTAACTTTTTTTTCCAACTTTTCTACCTACTTATCATTTCACTTTCAAATCACCCATCGCATAAATTCAAGTCTGTTTGTGACGACGTACTATGTAGATGTAGGGGAGTAGATCCCGGCCAGAGGTTTCCATAAGGATCCCTCTAATCAATGTATACGTCGCACAGTATACATAATCTTCTGTCAGGGGCCGTTTTACTAAACAACTTACGAAAATTATTTGCGTAAGTCAAAATTTTAAATTCTAATTTATAGTTTTTATTATCACTTGCTACAAACAGCAAATAGCCAGATCAGAGGACGCGCTTTTAGCGCGTCCTCTGATCTGGCTATTTGCTGTTTGCAAACGTTTATGATCGTAAATAAGAGTAAAACGATTTTTGACTTCCTCAAAAAATTTGCGTAAGTTGTTTAGTAAAACGGGCCCCTGGTTCCCAGCACAACTAGAAATATCACTACTGAAGGTGATTTATACCCCCACTAGCACATTGACAAATCAAAACCATAACAACAAGATTTAATTTCACGAAAAGGGGGATAATTCAAGAACGACAGTATTTCATTTGTAACATGGGTTGTCAGAGAGACAATAAAGCTCGCCATCGGCACATTTAGAAACTTTAAAAGTTAAAAACACTCTCTGCGGTCAAGGTCACAGACTGGTCACCCGTTTTGCCTGTATGGAAAAGTCTTGTCCATATACACATGCAAACAAAATATGACATTAATACCTCAAAGGACATGAAATTTTTAGCGTTTTGTTTTAACCTAAACGCAGGTTTCGACCTTAACGCGGGACTTTAATTGAAGGTCACTAGGCTAACATATTTTACATGCACGGAAATGGCTTGTCCATATATACATGCATGCCAAATATGAAAGGAATATCTCAATGGACATATGAGTTATAGGCATTTTGAGAAACCTAACCTAAACGCGGGTCCTAAGTTCATGGTCAAGGTCACTGGTGTCTAACGTTTTGCATGCAAGGAAAGGTCTTGTCAATATACACATGTACACCGATTATAAAAAGAATATCTCAATGGACATAGAAGTTATAGGTATTTTTGAGAAACCTAAATGCAGATTTTCAAACATAAACACGGGCCCTAACTTCAAGGTCAATGCCAATCTGCACAGGGTCTACATTGTTCTCTTGTGTCAAATTGACTGCAATGAAGAAAAAACTATATGGGAAAGGGATTACCTGAGACTATAAAACGTTGGATTCTTTATCAAACAGGATAAAAATCAACTTCTAAACATTTTATTTATTTTTGTAAAATCTCCATGACAACAAAGCTGTCTTAACAACACAGGTCATTTTAACTCTTTGCATGCTGGGTACTTTTTTCGTCTGCAACAATATGTTGTCTGCTATCATTCTTAAGTTAGAATTTTCAAAAATCTCTTTTAAATTTAGTGTCAGAATTGCAAACAGTTTGGATCCTAATGAGATGCTGCGTTACGCGGCATCTCATCAGGATCCAAACTGATTTACACTACCCTGTTTTGAAAAGAAATTTAGAAAATTCTTTTTTGAAAAGTTGCAGACGTCAAAACAAATTACCCAGCATGCAAAGAGTTAAGAAGACGAAAATTCATCATAATAAGGGTTAAGTCAAGTTTGACTATTATAAACACATATACATGTACCTTACACTAATGACTATATACATAGTTTATACTTTATACATATATTACAATAAGAAAGACGGACCTATCACCTAGAGAAAACCACATGAAACATTCACACAATACATGTATATATGGAGCCACTAAGTTAATATTCAAACCAAATCATTTCTTGTATTGAATACTCTGACTTTAGGTTCTAAGAAACAATACCATTTAGGTAAATTCCAGCTCTGTCAGAATGGTAATGTACAGCGGAAAAGACATTATTCTTTTCTTCTAAATGTGCTTGTGATAAAAACAAGGATGGCTTCTGCAAAATTGTTTGAACAAGAACAGATGCCAGGGAACCCAGCGTCTGATTAAGCTCCAATCTATTTGCCACTCAGATAAAAAACAATGTGTCAGCATTTTCAATGAATTGTTATTTCCCACATTTTATTGCATTGTGTTTGCATTCAATTTCATATAAATATTGAAGAATTATGTCATCTTCACTGTACATATAACGTCACCAATATGACATTGTTTTCATGAATTTTTATACCACTCCATGTGCTTTTAAATGCATTTTTTCATCATAATCCTGTCATATTTAAATACAGTTTAGATCCAGATCAAACACCTAGGAACTCAGCATCTAATCAGGAGCGTATCTTTATGGCTCATTTTTGAGTTTTCTTCATTTAAACCTTGAAGCAGTCGAGTTTAAACTGAAAACAAAATTCTTTGCTGATGACATTTTTGAAGCAGAAACAAGTTGGTAAATTTGCACCTAGAAGTACACTTTTCAAACGAAGGTATAGTGGAAACATGTCTCAATAATTCAAAATTTGACAAGTCATATAAAACTCACATTTGAAATGTTAAAACATGGATTATTTAAGTTGTCAACATCATAGGTTTAATGATTCAGTTGTCTTTAGTATTTTCAAGCTATACAGCTTCCAAAAGTACTATACACAGAATATCACAGAAATATCTCAACATCACAAGGAAAAGGTCAAATAGACAATGAAACAGTACAGACCAAAGTGAGACACCTTGTTTATGATTTAATACTTGGACAACAAGTATGTTTGTGTCTTATCTGGGTCAAAACATTTGCATTTAATCCCTAAACTGCCTTACTTCATGTACAATCGTCATTTGCAAACAGCACAGATCCTGATTAGATGCTGTATAGCACAACATCAAGACAGGGTCCATCCTGTTTGACACTCATTTGATATCTGAATATTTCAAACTACCTAAAATTTAAACTTGAGAAATAAAAGCAGGCAACAATTGTTAAAAGCAGATAATGTCATAGCATTTAAAGGATTAACAAATTAATGAAAGCCGTTTTTTCATTCAAAACTGATCTGCACTTGAAATCTTAATCATGACAATAGTTTGTTCTCTACTCTTGCAAACAGTGAATATCTTACTCAGACATCACACTGAATCTTTGACATCTGATTGGGATGTACATGTTTTCAAATGTCTAAATGCCCTTTCCGATGATAGGATCATGCATCAAAAAAGTGTTTTTCATTCTGGACTTTTATTAAAAGTAATTATTGACATACAAAGTTTTTATCCATTCAGGAATTAAAACATACATAATTTATGGAGTATCTTCAAGATGATTCTAATGCAGTCATACCACAAGTTTTGGTTGAGAAATAAAGATTTTGGTTTAAACCCTTAACTCCATAGCCTGTTTCTAGACAGGTGACCACTTAAAGCATTATTCTGCATTACTTTCAGCCTGCTTTAAGCTACCATCTGCTAGAATATAGAAAACATATCTTATTATACATATTCATCACTGTATTAAGTGGAACTATATTCTTCAGTGGAAGAATAAATTAAATGTGTTAAAATGCATATCTATGAAGTACTCTCCTTATCCAGAGCTCTGTTTCTCAATTGTTCAGTGCAGGGTTTTGGAATGTGCGGATGCTATATACAAGTAGCTACACAGACAGACAGACAGACAGGACAACAGCCTATATCACTAGGGGACTTCACTACTCTCGGACAAAGATCCTTGCACAGTTGGACATGTAAACCTACATGTACCATAGTAAGGCAAATATAAATATATATATAGGAACATCAACAACAGGTGCTATAAAGTTAACAGACAAACTAACAATTACAGAAAATCACATACACTAGAGAAATAAGAAATACAGTTGAACCTGAATAGGTCAAACTCACTACAGCCAAACATATCTATACAGTCGAACTTAGATATCTCGAACTCGGTTAAATCCAACATACCTGTATTTCAAAGTTAAAACGTGGCTTAGCCACGTTTAAACTTTGAAATATGGGTATGATCAACCTAACCCAGCATGAAACAATGCAGTTCATGTGTCGAACTATTGGATAGTTCGAGTTAAACGAGTTCAAGATATCGAAGTTCGACTGTATTTGGAAACTTGAATATGGGTGTGTTTGACTTAAATATGCTCAGGTTATTGATTTTTAATAAAGAAATACTTAAGATTTTGACTTAACTCTACAGCAAATTTCTAGATTTGAAGACAGATGACCACTTAAAGCAGGTTGAATGTAAAGCAGAATGGGCCTTAAGGTGCATTCTGCTTTACTTCCAGCATGCTTTTAGGTACCATCTGCTAGGATAAAGAAAATATTTCTAAAGATGCATATTCATGACTATATATAATGGGACTATTTTCTTTTGTGGAGGGATGAATTGAATGCGTAAAAAGGTGTTTTTATTAAGTAAAGAGTTAAATGAATCCAAGTTATTGAGATTCCACAAAATGAATCAGAAAATGATAGAGCGGGTTAGGCACAAAAGATCCCCTATATTTTGAACAATGAAAACTAATCCTAAAGGGACATGTTTAAATAAAATTTGTGGCAGGCAAAATTTAGTTGTTTACATTTATCATTAATTACTGATCTCAAAATTAAAGCTGCATATAATCTTTGAATGATTATCACATTGTTTCTTCCTGTGTACTGTGAAATCAGTGAATCCTTCAAAAATCAAAGCCGCTGAAAATAAAGGATCATTTCCAGGTACCTGAATACACAGAACGGTTTAATAATTATTCAATAAAGCTACCCTATTTTCATGATTCTTAGCATCATATTGGTCCCAAGGTAAACCCAGCATGTATAATAGTGCATTTAAATAATAGTTTCATTATACAGTTGACAAGACATTATTTCCCAATAAACATGTTTGAGCTAAAAACAATTCTTTCCACTGCAAACAGTTTGGAGCCAGATCAGATACTATGTAGTCTAGCATAAGATCAGGCTCCAAATTGTTTGCTACTTGGATAAAAATGAATCGTGACAATTTTCAAAAAGCTATCATTTTCTCCATTTTACTGCATTGCATTGGAAATTTAATTTCATTTATATGAGTGAGCATAATGTCTTCTCCACTGTATTACACATGATTAGATAAGTTAACATAATGAAAAAATAAGAAAACTAATCGTTTTAACCCATTACCCCATAGCCTGTTTCTAGTATTGAAGAAAGGTGGCCACTTAAAGCAGGTTGAAAGTAAAGCAGAATGCGCCTTAAGGCGCATTCTGCTTTACTTTCAGCCTGCTTTAAGCTATTAACTGCTAGAATATTGAAAATATTTCTTATGATTTTTATTTATGACAGTATAAATTGGAACTATTTGTTCAGTAGAGGAATTGAATAAAAGCGTAAAAAGGAGTATTTATGGGGTAATGGGTTAAACAAACTATGTGCTCCTTTAGAAAAACCCTATTCACATTTATAACAAAAATTATTGCACTTTTCCAAATATAAAGTCAAGCTTGTATTAAGTGACAACTATAAGAAGAAGCTAGATGACGTTTAATGCAGGACAAGGGCAATGCACAAGAACTTCTACATTGAACTAGGCCAACAGCTGTCTTGAAGACTACCATCATAATGTTCTTTTCAGAGGTCACTTAATACATGTTTGATAGTATTTTTACAGTAAAACCTCTCTATCAAGACCACTAAAATGATGGCTAATTTATTGTATAAAAGACAGGTGACAGCTTAAAGCAATGTGACAGTAAAACAGAAAGCTCCAACAGGAGCTTTCAACATTACTTTTGTCAAGCATTAAGCTGCCACAAATCTAAACAATTCTTAATTGGTGTTCTTTTGTGTGGTTACTTAACAGGAAGTTTGAAAGATCCAAATCATACTCCACTTTTAAAATGCAAACACTGATTAAAGTATACCCTATTTGAATAAACAGAAGGTATCTTTTTTTTTTTTTTGGGGGGGGGGGTATCTTTTGTACTTATAGCACATTACATTATCTACACAAAAATACTTAACACATTATACATACATTGAGATTAAAAATCTGCAAAACTTATTGTAGTATCTTCTTTTATATTTTTAGCTTACACTTCTAATAAATGTATCAGATCTAAGAACCATTATAGATAATCCTATTGACAACCTATATATCATCTGTTAAAAAATTGCATCCTGCTTTTTAAAACACAGATTTTGATTTCAGACAAACTGCCTTATGAGATTGCCATACATGTTGAACCCTGATCTGAATGATGTAATTCAGCTCGTGAGCTGATTCCAAACTGTGTGCAACCACACCCATTCATTCAGGATTAAGCAATGAAGTGGTTAATTGGCAAAAGATGCCTTTGTTTCTGGCCCAAATTGGTAACTAGGTAGAACCAGCGACTTTCTGCAATACCTAAAAGGAAGACTCGTTGCTGGTGTTAATGCAGCTTGAAGAACAATTAGAATTCAAACAAGAGCTATCTGCTTTAATTCCATCATGCTTTATGCAGAGCTTACTGCCTTAACCGTAAAAATATCAACCATTCTTGTAAGTAGTCCAAATAGTCAGATTTTACTGTAGAACACAACCTGTTTGTACTAGCCACTCAAATAATGAATTTGAAGTCATATTTAAAAGGGACTGCTAGAGTTAATGCAGGACAAAAGTAATGCAGAGAGCTCCTTAAGGAGCTTTCTGCATTACTTTTGTCCTTCATTAAGCATTAATTGACCTCTATTGAATACAATATAAATGTTTAAGGGTTCATATTACCATGTAAATGTTTATGGGTATATTTGTTTCTAAACTGACATAATACAGGACACATGTTCTACTAGTTCAGCATGGTGTGTTTATCATAGATGTTCCTCCTCTGTTCCTGTACAGTACTCTTCCACCTCTTCTGCTCATCTGACACATAGTTAATGACCGACTTCTGTCGGCCCAGTCTATGTCGCGTTCTCTCCTCAAACTGTGGAACTTGAGACACTGTCTGGTCATCCTGAAGACAAAGAGCAACAACAACCATTGAACACAAAAACAGCAATGTTTTGACCTTTAAAATGAATATGTACAGAGTAACCATCAGAAAAATGTTGTTTTCAATGTAAATATTCAATTTAACAAGAGTCCCATGGGGCATATTTCGCTCACCTGAGAATCACTGACAAAATGGAGATAATGACTTATGTCCAGAATGGGGTCATTTTTTATCTTAGAGGCATAATTTGAACAATCTTGATAGAGGCCCTGTAGATGATGCTATGTGCCAAATATCTAAGATCAGGGTACTAGACAAGAAGATTTTTATAAGTTTCCATTCAAAAAATTATTTTTTTTAGCTCCTGTGACCTACTTATGCAACTGACCGGAACCATTTGAACAAAATATGTAAAGTATCACCATGATAAATATCAAAGCTCTGGCCATATTAGTATTAGAGAAGAAGACGTTTGAAAATTTCACTATATAACTCTATGTAAAACTGTGACCCCCGGGGCGGGGCCTATTTTGACCCTAGGGACATAATTTGAACAAACTTGATAGAGAACCTGTAGATGATGCTATGTGCCAAATATCTAAGCTCTGGCCCTTGCAGTTTTTGACAAGAAGATTTTTAAAGATTTCCTTATTTTTCACTTTGGTTGCCATGGCAACCAGAGTTCTGCATCGTTTTTAATTCTTTGAAAAAATTTGAAAGAGTTTGACCCAAGGAACATTTCTGTAAAGTTTGGTTGAAATCTGTTAAGCGGTATATGAGGAGATGTCATTTGAAGCAATTGTTAACGACGACGCACGACGCCTGACACAGGGCCATCCCAATAGCTCACCTTGAGCCTTTGGCTCAGGTGAGCTAAAAACAATACTTTTGTATCACTTTCTTCTGCATATATTGCATTGTGACAAGCCAGAAAATTCAACTTAAAATGACAGCAAATTTTACATGCAGAATTGGAACTTAATCAATTCAGCATCTGACAAAGATCCAATTGTATGCAACTCTGATTTAGGTTTCTTCACTACAAAAGACATTCAAACTTAAATTGAACAAGATTTTGTTTGTAAAACACTGTGTCCCCTGATATGACCATGGCCTTTAAATGACCTTTGTCTTACATGACCCAACTTGTACAGAGCTCAAGAGCTTCCTGAGTTGAGTACACATGCCAAATATAAAGTCTCTATCACATGTAGTTCCAAAGTTATGGCCAAGATTAAATCCAGCCTATTTGACCTCTAAATGACCATGACCCTTGTCTGACATGAGCTAACTTGTACTAAGCTCAAGAGATTCTTAAGTTAAGTACACATGCCAAATATGAAGTCTTTGTCACATGTAGGTCTAAGGTTATTGCCAACATTAATGTTGTGGACAGACAGACAAAGCAAAAGCATTATACTCCGGACTAAATTGTGCAGGCAATTATCTAAAGAACATTACACAAGTATAATTTTCAGGGTCAGAGTTCTTAACTAGTGGCTAATCTAAGTCTACTTTGTAATGTTATACTCGAGAGAGGGGTTGGCACTATACAAGAGATAGATGTCTAAAGCCTGTTTGTCATGGAGCAGCTATTACTAATCTATTAACCGCCAAAGGCCAATAAAGTCTTCTTTGTTTTACAAAACAATATGAATCAGAATAAGACATGGCATCTGCTTAGGATCCATACTGTGTGCCACTTGTATCAAGATTTCTTCAGACAAGACTTAAACAAAAATTGATTTTTGCATAAAAATTGCAGTCAAAATATTTAACAGACAATATTCAGTCTGCAAAGGGTTCAAAAAGATTAGTTTTGGCAGTGAAAGGGTTAAACACACAGGGCTGCCATTTCTCAAAATATTTCCGAAATCTTCGGATTTTTATCTTAGCAGACTGTATAGTAGCTTAAAGCAGGCTGGAAGTAAAGCAGAATGTTTTATTTTCAATCTGCTTTAAGTAATCACATTTGAAAATTAGAAAAAGTTTAAGATTAACTTATGACAGCCCTTAACTTACAAATGACAAAGGGTGGATAGTGAAAAATACTACACATACTTATATAAAGAAGTTGATTTGTGTACATGTATATAGTTGTACACAGTATATAGGAAATGATTGAAGAGAAGAAATTCACATGTTTGTTTAGAACTTGAGAATCACAAATTATAGATAGTTTGCATGTACATGTAATTAAATGTATATAGTGAGTATAAGTATACATGCCTTCATAATTATACTACATGTATATATTATACAGTTGAACTATGTTGATTGAAAAGAAATTTTGCACATTAATTTCATCTTAATGCAAGAAGTAATGCAGAAATCTCTGATATTAGTAGCTGACTACATTAATTTTGTCCTGCATTGAGCAGAATCCTATCTTTAGATATCTCTATGATTCTTCATTAAATGGCTGAATAAATTTTGATATGTATTTATACTGGTAGTACAAGGCAATAAGTTATATGTCAACAGCATCTCTTACAAAATCCAGCACTCTATAGCATGCATTTTATGTATTCATACAGGGTTCCAGATAAGGGAAGTATTTCTAAACTAAAATCTTTATTTCTGCTTTTAACCCTATGAGGTCACTACTCATTAGAATCATCTCGAAGTAAATGAGTACACTGTAGTAACACCATAGGATTCAGTGCTCAGATGAGTGAGAAAATGTTGGATTTGTGCAGGTAACTCCCCCTTAACTGGATCCTTGTTCATACCTGCATATATCTTTTAAACCATTGATTAGTCACACCATAGGATATGCATGGATCTTAGCATTTGAAATACATACACGTGTACTCTCATTCGAAAACACTATTTTGGTACCAGACACCAGAGTCCAAGGTAATAAAGCTTTTGAATCTGAAATAGTTTTTCAAGTGTTTGATTGATCAGATTTGAGTTTTTGCTCAGCAAAAACTCAAATCTGACCTATCAAATGCTTGAGAATGATTTCAGACTCGAACTCAAAAGCTTTATAACCATGGGGCCATGCATTGACTTTTTTTAAACAGTATAGGCCCAGATCAGACAGCTCCTTAATGAGCTGTCTGCCCCAGGTCTACACTGTTTTCTTATTGTTTAAGGAGTGCTTTGGAAAGTGTTATGATTCATATAACACTAGTTTGATGTTGATTATAAGATAGATACTATTGATAAATATCTAATTATATATCAATACTAATTAGCAGGACTTCCATTTATGACTTTTCAATTATAGTTCTTTTTAAAAATATCTAATAAATTAGATATGGCATTTAAAGCGACTCGCAACCAGATGATGCATTAAAAATAGTAATTTGTAAATATGTGTCAAACGCTTATATAAATGGTAAAGAATTAGTTTAGGATAAGAAATTCTGTTTAAAAAAAATGTATTTCAATAAAAAAAATATTGGTCTCTGGTGGGATTCGAACCCGGGGCCCGGCATTGGCGGACAGAAGGCAAAATAGGGGAAACCGCTTAGACCAATGGACCACGGAACTATCCGTTTTTCTCGGATCGATTTAACCTATTTCAATGTGTAGCGATCGAAAGTGCATACAACTTCGTAAATGTCTGAGCCCGTGTAGAGAAGCAACAACAACAACTATACCGTCTACTAGTCGGTATAGAAAAACGATGGAAAATATCTAAAAATCTAAGATTCGGTGACGATTCTTGAGACTTTTTTTGGACTGATCATATTTTTTTAATGTCAGAAGCCAAATAATGCCACAAATTTGCTTTTATTTGAGTATTTTATTTTATTTTGACAAGTACACCATCCGGTTGCGAGTCCCTTTAAACATGTTTAACCAGATATTATTCATTTTTAGAAATTTGCAGCCATATTTGTTTTATAACAACTTTAGCAGTTGTTTGTTTGCAAGCTATATTACCTGTATCCATTCTCAACAAACAGTACTACCCCTCTATTATGGACACTAAATTGTGTTAATTATTAGGTGTTTACGACAGGTGACTGCTTAAAGCAAGGTGAAATTAAAACAGAAAGCTCCTATAACCAGTCTTTAATACAATCAATAATATTTCTTTTTAGTTGTTGTAATAGAGAAGTTTTACTGTACATCTATTTCCCATCAAAGGTTTTTGGAAATACAGGTGTCAACAACTTTGGATCTAGATGAGATGCCAAGTTACTTGGTGTGTCATCTGGATCCAATCTGCACAAATATCCCCACAGCATGCTAAGGTCAATGGAAGCCCTGTCCAAGCAAACAAGCTATTCTACTACAACATACACTGGCAGCCCACAATGAGGGGGTCAAGTCATTTCAACGTCTGATTTACTGGTTATACTGTATTTGCGAATTTGATTACATTTTTATGGGTTCTAAACTGACTGTGAAATTTGATAAATTCACAAGTTTCAGAGAAATTTTGTTTCCAATCATAATTATATAAGCCAATAATTTTAATTTTAAAGCCAATTTGCGAACCAGATAAAAAATTTAAATGTACACTTTAGAAAAATTTAATAACATTACACCAAATTAATCTTTATCCCAAATTCTATAAATTAATACTTATTTACTTATTTGTTGTTTTTCTAAAAGAAAAAGAAAAGAAATCACTAATGGGAGGGGAAGTATTGTAGGTGCCATGTTAGTAAAGAAGTAGTAGCCACTCCAAGCCACTAGGCAAGTTACCAAATTAACCACCTCATCCGTGTGTTCCTGGTAGGCCCCTGGCCTGTGGGCGATGAGTGGGTCAAGAATCAGCAGGAACAACATGTAGACCAGCAGCAATGACGTCACACAGATAATGATGATCACAACAACCTGAAAACAACAGCACTTACAGTCACTACTCGTCCTCGTTATCTCAACAATGTAAACAAGTACAGTCAATCTTGTATTAACCCTTTCCTCCCTGAAACTTGAAATGGACAATTCTAGTTTTCAATTAAGTCTAGTCAATTTTTTACTTTTTAGGGTTGATTTTTACAATATACATGTATGTCAAAATGACAAACAATGTAGACCCTGATCAGAGGGCTCCTTAAGGAGCCCTCTGATCAGGGTATATACTGTTTGCATATAGGCCAATTGTACTTCTCACAGGTACACTGTTTGCAAATGATGCATATATGCGTGACTAGGGTTCAAAGAGTTAATCAATTACGCCATAAATATGCCTTTATACGCCTTTGATAAATTCCTTCACTACAGAAAATAGTTCCGATTTATACTGTCATTAATATGCATAATAATAAACATATATATATTTTCAAGCGGATGGTAGCTTAAGGCAGAACAAGAGCACCGCAGTGCGGCAAAATACGCCCGTCATGGCCGGCGGGTGTCAAAGTCGTCCAGACTCAGGCCGACTGGAAAAAGTCGCCCGCAGAGTAGGCCCGACTATCGATCTCAAAAAGACTATGCTGTAGTATAGCGATAGCTCAAGTTCTATCCCGATAGTATTGCGATAGTCAAGAAAAAAGTTCTGGGTTTTTTAAAATATTGCCCATTTTTGACAATAAAGGGGGCATAACTCTGCTAAAAATAGTCGCCAATGTATGAAATTTAACAGGAACCAAAATTCACAGGTGTCTTCCCTGTATGGTGAGAAAGCTAAATAAGAAATTTGGTTACAATAGACAAAATGTAAGTAAAATTATTATCAGGAAACAATATATTGTTAAAAAAATTGTGTGAAGGGGCATAACTCTGAAAATACGGAGTCAAACCAAAAACCCGTAATATATGTTAAGTAACTTCATTTATTGTATCACCATATCTAATTTGAAATCAATTGAATAATAAAAAAAAAAGTTCTGGTTTTTTTTTAAAAAAATGCCCATTTTTGACAATAAAGGGGCATAACTCTGCTAAAAATAGCCGCCAACGTCTGAAACGCGAACTCGTCCGAACTATTGTGGTATAGAATATTTATAGGAAGTTTAATCAAAATCGGTAAATAAATGAAGGTGAAAGAGCGCTAACAAGAAAAGTTAACGGACGGACAGCGCTGGGTATACCATAATACGACCGTCGATGACGGGCGTATATTAATAATAAAAGCACTCTGCTTTATTTTCAGTCTGTCCTTTAACAGTGGTCTCTTGCTTCAAAATTAGAAACAGGCTATAGGGTAATGGGTTAACATTTCTCCCATAGAAACGCCATTTAGAGCACTAAATTTACACAGTCATGAACATTAAACTTAAGAAATCTTTTCTATTATCTTAGTAGATAGTAGCTAAATGCAGGCTGAAAGTAAAGCAAGCCATATCTGTTTAAGGCAGATGATTGCTTAAAGAAACTTGAAAGTAAAGCAGAAAACTTGATTCTGTTTACTTTCAGCTTGCTTTAAGCCTTCATCTGTCTTTAATACCACCACTTAGCCCTCTTCCTGGACAATGGTTGAAACAGGTTCTACTGTACCTTGATTGTGGTAGTGTTTCTATTCTCAAACTTGCACTGGCATAGGGAGCAGAGATCATTCTTCTGATCCTTCACTACTGATGCACAGTTGCTGAAAAACAAAATAAACATTCAAGATTGTAAAATTATATTATGAATTGTATAAATTGTATATTATGTTTGATAGAGTGAGTTCTGACAAATAAAGACCACTTCTGAAGTTCACCATTTCCCCCATCAACCCAAAATAACACAATTGACCCTGTTAAATCTAATCTATTTTTGACTTTTGTTTTTGCAATTTATCGGTTAAGGAGTCTTCTGATCTGGGTATATACTGTTTGCATAGAACAAGCCCACTCTTCAAAGATTTGTACATGATGCATATATAATATGAATCACTATGGTTTAAAGGGTTAAGGCTGGTGGCTTATTTCCATCCAGGTCTATTAAAGCGGATGCCGGAGCTTCCTTCTATAGAATCCTCATTCTTTCTAAGACATTAACATTAATGAATCTCTATTTCTGTGTTTGTTATTGTGAAAGTTCACTTTTCCTTAAAAAAATTATTTTGTATGAATTCAACGACCCTCCCAACAACAACTCCCTCCTTATAACGACCCTTGCCACAGTTCCCTAAACAGGACAATTATGTCTAATGCTTTTGCTGCTGCAATACTCATCATATCAGCTGCTTAAAATCCTTGCTGCTATTTTTTCTCAAAGCTACATACACTAATATCTATAGTGGATATTTTGATAGAATAAATATTATATGACAAGTGACAAACAACTTGAATCTAGATCAGATGTCGCATTTCCCAGCATCTGATAAGGATTTAAGCTGTTTGCAAATGTAAGCCAAGTCTTAATTTCCCTCCCTATAACAATTCCCTTCGAACAACACACACAGTCTGTGTCTCCCACTGGGTGTCTTTGTAGCACTGTACACTAAGCTTGACTGTTAACCCTTTCCCTTATAGAAGCGACTTTTAGCGTATTCATTTTATTCATCCGCCAAAGAAAATAGTTCCAGTTTATATTGTCATGAATAAGTACTATAAGTAATATTTTCTATACACTAGCAGATAGTAACTTAAAGTAGGCTGAAAGTAAAGCAGAATGTGCCCTAGGGCACATTCTGCTTTACTTTCAGCCTGCTTTAATATGTCACATATCTTAACTACTAGAAACAGGCTATTGGTTAAAGGGTTAACTCTTCTCCTGCTATTAGCAAATGATATATTGATGCTTTTTGAAAACAGTGTAGAGCATTATTAGAGAGCTCCTTGAGGAGCTGTCTAATCAGGGTCTGCAATGTCTGCTATGAGTATGCACTCATGGCAGGGTGTTTCTCAAAGTGTTCTTCCATATCTAATCAGATGATAGATGTTTATCTCTTTCAGCACCAAGTAAATAGTGTGGGTTACTAGGTTCCCTTATGGATCTTTTTAGTTACCAAATTATGAACCAGTCTACTTGTAATTCTGGGTAGTTTAATTAATACTGCTCTAAATTAGCAAACAGTGTAGGATCCCTCTGATCTGGGTCCACACTGTTTGCAAATGCAATGAGTATATTTTAAACAGATCCATGGTGTTGAAAGAGTTTATAGTGAACAGACTTTTATATGTAAAAGAAGAGTCAATATACACCGTAGTCTAGGGCCAATAGCAGCAGGTGCATATCTAGATCTGTTCTGGAAGAGTACAATACTCACCAGTTGTTTGGATCTACATTATTACTTATGTATACAGTTTTCTCATTCAATGAGGTGTTGGCATTTTTCTGGAACTTAGGACAGACACACTTGCATCTGAAGTCTTCAAAACTGGTTTTTGTGTTCTGCAAAATAAGAATTGATGATATTTTAATAACTGTCAAACTTACATCAAACACATCCTAATTTAAATTGTTTAAAGACATTGCTCTTGGTCTATTATATAACTTCTGTCACACATGCAAGATGTGCAATAATGTTCCAAAAGAACCAAACACACAATAGAAAGATGATGGACGGGTGAGTTGGGTTTTATAGCACTGTGACACAATATAGGTCATATAGCCCCCGATGAACGATGAGGGATGGTGAGATGAAATGATCATGATTTCAGGAAGATGATTTCGGATCTCATTTGTTGTGAAACAGTGCATGGGATCAAAACCACCGACAGTCTGCCTTCCTTTTAGTTCTTGGCAGAGGGGATAATCTGAGTCTAATAAACATAAAAGATTCCCTTTGACAATTAAGCTCCAGAACTGCGGCAAAGTAGGACTTAGTCCAAATAATGTGGATGCTTGGTGAATCTAGCGTCCAAATTCAATTGCTCAATTCCCGATAGCAATGAAACGTAATTTATCGCGTTAACACTAACAATGTCAGTCACGCAGACTAAAGTTCTATTATAAGGTCAAAAATCATTTTTAAATAGCATTCTACACAGAAGAAAATAATTCCCTAATCTTTTTCTGCTTTATTTCACAATTATTGTTTTTTATACTTGACCTTACATGACCTTAAAAAAATTGTCTACAAAGGATGAGTTTCAGAAAAAAACATGTAGTGCTCGGATTAACTCATTATCCCCTGAAACTTCCAATGAACTAGTCCAGTTTGAAATAAAGGTTGGTCCATTTTCGACTATTGAGGGTTGTTTTTATAATATTTTACAAAATAACAAACAGTGAAGACCCTGATCAGAGGGCTCATGCAGGAGCCCTCTGATCAGGGACTTCACTGTTTGCATAGGACAAGTGTACTTTTCACTGGTAAACTTTTGGTAAAGACGCATATATGCATCCCTAGGGCTCAATGAGTTAAACCAAAGGAATAAGATGCTAAGGTAGTTGTCATTATTTTTTTTGTCAAAAATATTGAATATAAAGGTATAAATTGTAGACTACAGCACAAATTGTGTGCAGACAATGTTCAAATTAAGAGAAAATTGTGTTTGAAGTCGCGGCTCGATTTTGACGCGTAACTTGCTATCGGAAAATGACATATTAGTCAAAGACCCTGGTTGAGCAGATTTTTTTTAAAACTGAAAAATGTAAAAAATCAACATGATAAACATGAAATGATAAAAAATGGAAACACAGGGTCTTTCTAGAAGGACTAAGTAGGACTAAGACGTTGTCTGGGGTAGGAAGATGAAGATAACAGACCCGGACTCGGTGTCACCACCAGACCATGGTTGGCTGGGGCCCCGTTACTAGAATAACCGGAATACACAAAAATACACTTTAATATACCCATTATGGCTCATGAAACAGTTTCAGATGATGTATTTACACATTTTGTGTACTAATATATTAAATTTGCAAAGGAAATATGCAATTTGTGGGTTATAAATGTTTATTTTCTGTTGAAATCGTAACCAAAATCTACTTTGTACGGTGTAATTCTCACGTATGTGTAATTCTCACATGATACCTAAAAAGTAGATTTCGGTTACGATTTCAACAGAAAAACTATTTATAACCCACAAATTGCACATTTCCTTTGCAAATTTAATAAATTAGTACTTAAAATGTGTATATACATCAACTGAAACTCTTTCATGATCCATAATAGGTATAGTAAGGTGTATTTCGGTGTATTCCGGTGTATTCCGGTTATTCTAGCAACCGGTTGGCTGGTAGGTTGCTCATTCAGCAGCATTCTGTAATTAAACTGACATAATCGATAACCTCTGTCTTGAACACTAGAAACAGGCTATTGGGGAAAGGACCGTTTGAAAATACACTCATGTGCGAATTTGCCCCAGAGTGGGATCGGCACATTAATTGATAAAGAAGAAGAAGAGGAATGTTGGACAACAGGAAGGCTGTTTTCTACTTTACTTTTTGTCCTGCATTAAACTGTCAGATGTCTTTACACTACAGGTGACCTCATTCACTTGATAAAAGTTTTACTGTGCGTCTCTGACCTTAATGAACGAATCAAATTATTTGTAAAATTGTCCAATTTTTATCTGGCAATGACACTAATTTACTGACATTATGAATGCCCCACCCACTTTTAAAGCATCTGAAGCCAGATAAAAACTATTTCTACTGGATATTTACCTCGCAATAACAAAGTTGGATAAATAAGAAAGACAGCCCGACGATGAAGATGCATTTCTGTAAGCCTCGTTCCATGTCTTTTATCAATGACAGAGTAAAACAGTGATAGAAATAAATTTATGATCGCATACTAATTGTTTGATATACGGAATGCTTTTGTTGTGTCCCTTGCAACGCACGTTACTCTCTGCGACGGAGATTTGGCGTTTCGGATCTATGAACCTTCGCGCCTGGTCATGTGTCCCACGGGAACCACATTCTCTGTCTCTTTATTTATTTAATGTCCTTCCTTCTTTCTCTCTTTCTACATGCCTGTCTGTCTGTCTGTCTGTCTTTCTATCTTTCTCTCTCTGTCTGTCTGTCTCTCTCTATATGTTTGTTAAATTTGTTTCTCTCTTTCTCTCTTGCTCCCTTTCTCTCCTTCTTTCTCTCTTTCTCTCTCTCTCTCTCTATATCTTGCTCCCTTTATCTCCTTCTTTCTCTCTCTGTCCCTCCCCCTCTCTCCCTTCCACTCTCTCTCTCTCTCTCTCTCTCTCTCTCTCTATCTCTCTCTATATCTCTCTCTCTCTCTCTCTCTGACTCTGTGTATATGTCTGTCTCTGTCTGTCTCTTTCCCTCGCTCCCCTCTCTGTCTCTCTATGTCTCTCTCCTTTTCTGCCTCTCTCTCCCTCTGTCTGTCTCTCTTTCTCTCTGTCTGTATGTATGTCTGTTTCTCTCCCTCTCTCTCTCTCTCTTTCTCGCTCTCTGTCTTTTTTTCTCAATCTCTCTATTTCTGTCTCTCTTTGTCTCTATCTATCTCTCTATCTGTCTGTATGTCTGTCTCTCTCTCTCTCTCTTTGTCTCTCTCTCTGTTTCTCTGTCTGTTTATCTCTCTCTCTGTCTCTAGCTCTTTCTTTCTTTCTCTTTCTCTATATATCTCTCTATGTCTCTCTCTCTCTCTGCCTCTGTGTCTCTCTCTGTCTCTCTGTGTTTGTATGTGTGTGTGTGTGTCTCTCTCTCTGTCTGTTTCTCTCTTTCTCAAATATTTAGACTTTTGAACCATTGATAAGAGTGAAGTTAAATATTGTGAAATATTTAGACTTGGGAACCATCTATGTCAAACGTTTTGAATCCTGATCAAACCACAGGTACTTGACACATACATCTAGATCTATTACCCCCCCCCCCCCCCCCTTTAAAAAAAAATAAAATAAAATAAAAAAAATTCTATAATAGAAGTACATGAATAGTAAAAAAAAAATTATTATTTTTAAAAAGGGGGGGGGGGGGGGTTAATAGATCTAGATGTATGTGTCAAGTACCTGTGGATCAAACGCTGAGTAAATACAAGCAAATGTTAAAACAGTAAATCAAATTTTACTTAGAAGATACATTGAAAAATGAGAAATGATTCTTTTGAGACGTGTTTGTCGCTAGACTAGTTAAGATGTCACAAAATAATACAAATGTATAATACCCCCTTTATACAATGACAAGACAAACGGAATGTAATATACTGCTGAACAAGGCGAGTTTATGAACATATTGCAATGGACATAACAAATAAAATGACTGTTTAACCCAGTGACCCATATAAACCTCTGATCAGAATCTACACTGTTTTATGTTACAATATATGTTGCAAACAAACTTAAAAATGTTAAAAATGGGCTAGACTTAATCTGGAACTGGAATAGTCATTTTGCACTTCTAAAGGGGCAAGTTAATGGTGATAAATGCATAAAGCTGCGGGCGCAGAGGGAGATTCTTACGTTACTTTTGTAAATGCTTTAACGCTTTCATTGCCAGGTTTTATCGCCTGCTTTAAAATCCCTTTATTCGCCCAAAATAGCATCTGTATCGAAAAATTCGTCTGCTATTTTTCCCCATATTTAAGCTTTTTAGACTAAAGTAATATCGATACGAGTGACACCTAATGTTTTGAATGTGTGTTAGGATAGTTCTCATGTATTTGTAGAAATGTACAAACTGAGAAAATAAAGAGTATTTGAATTTGAATTTGAATTTGACAAACAGTTTGGACCCGAACAGACTGTGTGACACCGTGTTACGCGGAGTATGACGAGAGTCTAATTACTGTATGCAAACTTGCAGAAGTCGCCTTTTGGCGCTATCCAATGACTGGCAGTCAGTCGTTTTAATTCAGGGTTTACTGCAGTTACTCCCCCTTTGCTCGGCGCACGTTTAATACAGAATATAAAAACTCAGGAGATTTTATTATTTCCGAATAAACGTGTGTGAGGCTTAAAACATTAGTCGGATCAGATGCCGGGTAACCGATGTATGACTATAGGATCCAAATTGTTTACCACACAGATTTTAAAAAAATTAAACAAAGCTGTTGTTTTTTACATTTTACTGCATTGCGTTGGATTTCTGTTAAAAAAGAAGAAAAACCCGTCTTCTTCACTGAACTGTTAGAATAACTGACCACAGCACATGCGATATATATAGCGGATAGGGTAACACCCTACCCACCATACCCCCATGCCATGCTATTATTATAGAGGTGATATTTTGAAAATTACATGTAAACTTTTTTCTTCTCAATTCTTGAAATTTAACTAAACTGGGAAAGCTGATAGAGTGTAAAGGGTACTGGTTCATTTTAATTGGCATTTCCCGGCAGGAAAGAAGTAATAACTCCTGATTAAAGATGTTGGCAGATTGACCTTTGTAAAGCACGTGGTGCACTTTAACCCCGGCTAATGTAAACACTGGTCAACAGTATTTCAGTGCCGAATGTTTAAGTTGATATTGAAACTGCAAAAGTCAAGTACTTTACTTCTAATTCTGCCACTGTTAAAAATTGTTGAAAACAACTGAATGTCATCATAATTGGTCAAGTGTTAATTCCAAAATGAAATAGAATGCTTGATTGAATATATGAACTTTGGAAACATGAACTATTGTCTGAGTAGTACGAACTTATAATTGTTGATCATGTAACCTTTAACAGTTTGCTCATATTACAAGTAACATACATGTATATTTTAAACGTGGACAGTCTTGTGGTGTATGAGATTCCTACATAGTTATGATCTAGAACTTGTAGTGGTTTTCACGTGTTCATGTTATTTACTGATTTAATTAAGCATACATCCTACTGATAATGCTGCATGTGAATTATATACAATATACTTATGCAACTAGAAAGGGCAATACTGAAAAAATGTAAAAACATTATCAGAAGCTCAAGTATGCATAGACATTGCCTTAATTTTATATGCAGTCTTATTCAGAATAAGACTATTTTAGTAATCTTACAGATGAATGATGTACAATATACTTATGCAACCAAAAGGGGAAATACTGTAGAATATGTTTAAACATAATCAGAAGCCCAGGTATGCATAGACAGTGTCTTATATTTCATTTAGAGTGTTAAGCAGTGTGAAACACTAATTGGTAATCATGCACCGTTTAGTAATGATAGTTAAAAAAGAGCAGTACTGTAAAACAAGCTTAAGCATTAAAAAGGTTCATTGTTACATGCAATATTCTACTTTTATGTACATTCTTGTAGTGTCATTGTTTTTATTCATGCTAGTTAAAAGAGCAGTACTGTATCAACAGAAGCTCAACTATGTATGTAAAACGAATGTGACTGACATAGGCATAGGTCATTGATGAAATTAGATAGATTTGTGTATTTTTCAATGAATTTTTGTGTATTTTGTCATATGCATGTGTTTCTTTTTTTGCAAAATTCATGTAAACTTTTTTTCATAACTTTGGGGACCAAAGTTTTTGACCAGTAAGGTATTATTATAGAGGTGATATTTTGAAAATTACATGTAAACTTTTTTCTTCTCAATTCTTGAAATTTAACTAAACTGGGAAAGCTGATAGAGTGTAAAGGGTACTGGTTCATTTTAATTGGCATTTCCCGGCAGGAAAGAAGTAATAACTCCTGATTAAAGATGTTGGCAGATTGACCTTTGTAAAGCACGTGGTGCACTTTAACCCCGGCTAATGTAAACACTGGTCAACAGTATTTCAGTGCCGAATCGGACACTGGTCTGCATTAATTTATCATCAAATTGCTATCAAAACATCTCTGAGGGTTCAAGACTTCGGTTCCCGCGCGAAACCATATTTCGGAAAAGGGTCTGGCTACTACCAGACAATTTTGAATGATTTGCTAAATCAATACCTCATTGGCTGAATTTCCAAAATCATCAGACCGAGAATAGAAGCAATAAAACTCCAAGGGTTCTGAATTTCCGGCAGTCTGTAAACTGTCCAGAAATAAATATGTCGTAACCTGGAGTTTATTGTAACTCTTCATATTCTCAGGTAAGAGATTTACTTTTGAATTTGTCAGTAATAATTATGTTAAAGGTTCTAAACAGCACAAGTTCTATTATTCTAAGTTTTACAAAACTATTCAGATATGTATTTGAATGTTTGTTTGCCATGTATATTGATGAAGCAAAAGTATCTTATCCACAGTGACAAAGAAATTGGTTTGGCAATCAATTAGTTGAACGTATTATAATCTCTAATAATTAGCGACAAGAGCTACCTTTATTTATGACTCATAAACTGTGGAAAAGGTGTTTCTGTATTCAGCTGTAAGAATGTGGACAGTGAAAGATTTTGATTGGGCTTTGATCCAATGTGCGCCCTTTCATATTTGAAATGAGGCTTTTTTTTTTTTTTTTTTTTTTTTAAATTTTAAACTACTTGCGTAGTTTAATGTTTTTATTATCCCCGTCATTGGTGAGGATTGGGTCGGGGAACCATCCCAATCTCACCTTACAAATCTGTTTTTCAGTTTGACAGTTTAAACATACAAGATCTGTGATATATGGCGAAAAACTCTCTGACATAAAACCTAGATTTAAGTTGATTATCCCTTTACCTGATATTAGTGCCTTTTTTTTTTTAGCTTTTTTATTCATTTCTCCGCCAGAAGAAATAGTTCAAATTTATACAGGCATGAACATGTGCAGTAAGAAATATTACTTATATACTAGCAAATTGTGGCTTAAAAGAACAAAAACCAAAAAACACCAGGGTGAAAATAAAGCAGAATGCGCCTTCAGGCGCACTCTGCTTTAGTTTTAACCCGATTTAAAGGTGTCCCTGTCTTCAAATCTAGAAACCGGCTTTGAGGTAAAGGGTTATTAGGATTCATATCGTCATCTGTATTTCGTATGATCAGTTAGGCATGTATATAGTATTCGTAAAAGAGAGATATCGCCATATATTCCAGTAAAACAGGTTCTGTTCGAGTATAGATCTATATAAGGGGGTTTTTGGTGGTGTTAATTTTGTTTTGTTTTTTCCCCAAAGTTATCTTATAAACTGTATATGTCTCCATTGTAAGTGACCAAAAAAGTTCTTTTCAAAGGTTGCGTGTGGCCATTTTTTATTTTTATTTTAACTCACCACTTTATTATAGACATACCTATTTTTCAGACAGTGGTGACCACGATTGGGGAGCTTCAGTAGTGTCCGCCAATCTTGATCGCCACTGTCAGCCCATACAATCTTAAATATTTCCAAGGAGTAATGATAGTGGTTGCTGCGACTAATTAATAGTTATATTTGGTGGGCAAAGTAAGCACTCTACCGAAGGTTTTGGTAAACCAAACCCAATGTAGGTTACATCCTGCATAGAACTAGAGACATTTACATAGATCTTCATTCCATATGTGGCTTGTACATTACCAATACTATCTAGGACAAAATAATCTACATAAAGATTTACCAGTTCGTATAAAATAGTTACAGTGTGTGGCATCTATACCTAATACATATAGGGAAATATGCTTATTTCCTAAGTTTAATGTGTTCTGAGGTTAGGTACAAATATAAAGTCATTTGGTCTTCAAAGCATAATAGTTTAAAAGTTTTGGCCAGCACTGAAATCAGCCAATCTTACATAATAACATTGACCTTTTCTATCATGACCCAAACATACTCCTTTACGACTCAAAAAGTTTCTATTTTTGGTAAATTTTTCGACTTTTCCATTAAAAACGCAAAACGTGTGATGTTCAGTCTTCCAAGACATAGGTGCATAC
This sequence comes from Gari tellinella, assembly GCA_922989275.2. Taxonomy (NCBI): domain Eukaryota; kingdom Metazoa; phylum Mollusca; class Bivalvia; order Cardiida; family Psammobiidae; genus Gari; species Gari tellinella. The sequence continues at coordinate 89,559,520 of OV277860.1, forward strand.
CCAGATAAACAAGGTATATGTTCATCTTGAAACAGAAGTATAGAAGAAGCTGGTGTAAAGCTTATAAGTTACCGAGATTGATTAAAACTTTTTCCAATGTTAAACCGTAGGACTTCGTATAAGAGTGAATAAACTGAACAAATAAACAATTTCTCTATCATTTCAACACCAAAACCCCATAGTGACACCACCAATCAGAATCGTCTCCAGGAGACGATTCTAGTGATTAGTGAAACCACTGGATTTCTAGCAATCAAAAGAACTCCATTCTTGCAATAAAAGACATAGATACCACACAACTGCATACCGTTCATTCAACAGAAACAAACTATAATTATATTTCAAGGTATAAAACTGTTTGGTTCGTCTTCTGCTGAATATTCATCATCTGCATCTATTACGCTGGCTAATGCTATATAAGATTAGGGAGAAACGTGCAGACTCCTGTCAGATCCAGATTTATGAGACAAAACAGTGCAGTTCCCGACCAGGCAGCTCCTGTAGGAGACGATTGATCTGGGTCTACACTATTATCTAGATTCATATAAATCAGAAGCAGGAGAAGGACCAAACAAAGCTTACATGTGCAGTTATTAAGTATTGTATCATACAGCATATATCAGGTAAACCAGCATTGCAAGTCACATAAGGGTAGTATACATATACAGTTTTCCAATTTTGATTTCTAAAACTTACAGGTATGAGAGGAAAATTAAAAACATTAAAAAGCTTTACAAAATAGGGAGAGAAGAAAGAGAAAAAAAACAAACAAGAAAGGAAGAAAAGAGAGGAAAGAGATTTAGAAAATCAAGGTACGAGGGGAACTGTTTTTCTTCCAGAATCAGTATTAAAAGAAATCTTCAGAAGAAAGAAGTACCAAGTTATCAGTCTGTCCAGAGGTGAAGATGGAGTGGATATGTGGTCTCTCTTCAATATTTTTGAAGATAGACTATATACATGTATAGTAAATTAGGAAAACAACTCTAAGTAGTATTTACTGTAAGAGTTTTGTATTTTTCCCACATTGCTTCAAATTCTGTGATTTTAAAATCTTGTGTGGCTATATACCTTTCAGTCTGATATATGTTTACAATCTTTTTTTTAAATACATTAATAGATGGTAATTGGTGATTCAATTTATTTTCGTACAAAAACAGTTTGGCCTGCAGCAGGATGATATTGATTACTCGGTCCAATTTAAGACTACCGAACAGAGTCTCAGACACAGTTAAACGTAAACTTACATTACATTTGTCATTTATGTACTTTTGAACCCGAGTCCAAAAGTTCTTACTAATTTCACAAGTCCAAAACAGATGGAGAAGTGTTTCTGCAGAACTATTACAAAACGAACAAGAATCTTCTAATCTTATGTTCATTTTTTTTAACAAATAGTTTGTACCAAGTATACGGTGGTTTATTCTGTACTGGAACCAAAGCATTTTTGGATCTTTTGTTACTTTGAAAACTGTGGCATAAATATATTTAAGATCATATAAGTTTGAGTTAGGTATATTCAGCAGTTCACTGTTCCATTTTTGCATGGATGTTGGTGTTTCTTCTCTTTTTAGCAAGACTTTATAGATAGAACTACATCCTTTTTTGTCAGCATTGATTACTGTCAAGCCTAAAGGTTGGGTTGGGGTAAAACTTTTGTTTGGCAAATAGTCTATTTTTTTTAGTTGCATAAATATTTTCACTGCAACAAGTATGCCTTGGTATTCCAGGAAGTTAGTTTTGATATGCAATATGTCAGTAAGGTCTCTATAAGAGTAAAATTGTCCATCTGTTTTGACCAAGTCGCCCAGCATCACTACTCCTGCTGTAAGCCATTTTTTGTAACAGATTGGTTTTCCTCCGACCTTAATGTCTGGGTTAAACCATAGGTGTATCGAGTGAATATGACTTTCATGAGAAATTTTTATATTTAGACTGATTTTATTGTAACTATACAAAACCTCTTTCCAGAATGGGTTTGATATTACTTGTAATTGTTTAGTTATGTAGTAAGTACCGTATTTAAGAAAGTTTTGGACGGCGGGGCATGCGCATTCTACCAAATGGCTAAACTTATTTTTCGTGCTCAAAATCCGCCTAATCCATGTAGATTTAAGACTCATTATAAATGTTTCTAGATTAATCATTTTCAATCCACCAAATTTGTAATCTTGTGTAATTATTGACCTTTTGACTTTATCTGGGGATTTATTCCATAAAAATTTGTAAAACATGTTTTGTATAGTGTTGATTTTTTCTTGCGATGGGTTGGGTATTCCTAAAATTAAGTGGTTTATCTTAGAGAGGGCAAGTGTCTTTATTACAACCAATTTTCCAATTGGTGTTAAGATTCTTTTTGACCAACAAGCCAATAGTTTTCCAATTTCCTCAATCTTGGATTCATAATTAATATGAACCATGGTTGCTAAATTAGTTGAGAACTTTATGCCAAGGATAGTAAATGTTGTATTTTCCCAAACAAGATTATACTCGGGACAAAGTATTTCCTGGCTGTCTTTAAGAGATCCAAACCAAGTAACTTTTGTTTTATCAGTGTTGACTTTAAGGCCGGAGATTTTTCCATAAAATTTTAAAACCTTCATTGTGTTTAATAAAGACTCTCGAGAACCATCTAAGGTCAGACTAGTATCATCTGCATATTGTGAAACAATATATTCTATGCCTTTTATTTTTATCCCTTTAATATTAGGGTTATTCCTCAGTAATATAGCCAATATTTCCGCACACAAAATGAACAGGTAGGGCGACAACGCATCACCTTGACGACAGCCTCTTTGTAACGTGAACCATTCTGACATGTGTCCATTTACAATGACGCAAGATTCAGCATTTGTGTAAAAGAGTTTTACCCATCGTTTAACTGAGGGTCCAAAATTAAAAAAGTCTAGCACCTTTGTCATGAACTTCCAAGACACAGTATCAAAGGCAGCAGCAAAATCTATTAAAAGCAAGAGACCTGGTATATTATACTTATCTGTATATAATAGAATATCGTATAGCAATCTGATGTTTGTTGCCATTAGCCGGCCTGGTATGAAACCTGTTTGATCTTCATTAATGATGCTACTCAAAATGTTCTTTATTCTAAAGGCTATGGATGATGAAGCTATTTTATATGTCACATTTAACAATGAAATGGGTCTCCAATTTTTCAAATAAGCTTTATCTTTATTCCCTTTGGGAATACAGGTTATTACTCCTTGCTTTTGAGTGACAGAAAGTTCCCCAGTTGTATAAGCATGATTAATGGATCTTACTAAAAATACACCCAAGTCATTCCAGAAAAACTTGAAAAATTCCACTGTAAACCCATCATTTCCAGGACTTGTATTATTTGACATTCTTTTAAGACTTTGGAGCATTTCTGTGTATGCTAACGACCCTTCTATTGATTGTTGTTCCAACTCTGTTAACTTAGGAATTTCAAAATCTTCAAGGAGTTCATGAAGAGATATATCATCAGTTTCATTAGCTTTATAAAGATTTTTGTAATGACGTTTAGTCTCAGATAGTATTTCATCTTGCGTATTAAATTGATCCCCAGCTGCATTTGTTAAATAATTCATGAATTTTGAGATGTAATTTCTATTTTCAAGATTACAAAAGTATTTAGTAGGTTTTTCTCCTTGTTGTATCCACTTTGCTTTTGAACGAATGAAAACCCCCTGCATTTTCTTTTTTCTCAATTCCAACAATTCTGTTTTTCTAGTGTCTAACATTTCATAGTCTATAATTGATTGTTTTTCTATTTTTTCAATCTCTTTTAAAATTTTGTTTTCTTTATCTAAATCTGTTTTTTTCTTGTGAGAGGCATAAGCAATGGTTTTTCCTCTAATAGCTAACAGTAGGGTTTCGAAAAATAATTGGTCATTGATGTTGAAGCTTAGCTCCTGCAGCGGTATATCATTAATATCCCTATCTCTATAAGCAGTTTCCAGGGCATATTGCGCTTTTATATCTTTAATGATTGTTTTTATTTGTGATACAAAGGTTATGTCTTTTAAAAGAGAGTTATTGAATTTCCAGTAGGAAATACCTTTCTTAAATTTACCAAATTTCAGAGAAATAAGTATCATAGAATGATCTGTACGGTAACCAGGAAGTATCTTAGTGTCAACTAAATCTGTGAAAAGATTTTCCGAGATGAGGAAAAAATCCAGACGTGCTTTTTTAATAGGATTTCTTCTAAACCAAGTAAATTCTGTGTTTTCTAAATGTTGCTCTCTCCAACAGTCAATAAGACCATATTCTGCTATTGCACTTATAACAGTGTTTCTTGCATTAGGATTATTTACTTGCACATAGTTATAAGAGTCTATTTCTGGATTAAGTACCATGTTAAAGTCTCCTCCTAAAATAAACAAAGAATTTTCATATTTTAACATTTTTTCTTTGACATATTCATAAAATGCAGCATTATCTCTATTTGGTCCATATATATTAATTAACGTAACGTCTCTTTCGCATATCTTACAATTCAACAGGAGAAAATTCCCATGTGTATCACATTCAATATTGTTCATTTTAAAATCAAAGTTATTGTTTATAAAAATAGCAACTCCTCTTGATTGACTATTAAAATTACTAAAATAGCATTCGTATCCCCACTGGCTCCGAATATATTTTTCTTCTTTTGTGATGAAATGTGTATCTTGTAGCATACAGATTGAATAGTTTTTACTCTTTAAGAGATTAATAAGGTCCTTTCGTTTATCTTTGTCGCCCAGGCCCTGTGCATTCATGGAAATTATTGATATTTTATCATCCATTTACATTTTTAACGTTTAAGTAAACCCATTTGAAGTGTATTGTGTGTATTATTAAAAAATACCATACTGTAGATGGCACATTTTTTATTCTAGGTAAATCTTTGGCAAATATCCCCTCCATCTCGCTCTGGACATATATAGACTGTGTACTTTCAAGCATTCAATTAAACAGTTTCGGCTATGAAAGAGAGAAGAATGGTGACATGTGTAGTTGAGTTATGGTTTGGAAAAAGGTGTGTGTGGGGGGGGGGGGGGGGCTTCTTAACATTTTCAAATATTTTCTATTGAATAAATAGAGTGGTGTTCCTCTGAGCACCTATGTCCCCTGCCAGCAAGCAGAAAAAAGATTAGTGGGAAAGGAGGAACTAACCCCTACAGCACTGTTGCAAGAGTAATCGACCTTGTGATAAAGGGTTAATGAGAAAGGGAGGGGTAGAAACTACAACATTGATGCAAGAGTTATGCCCCTTGTGCTGGACTTTCCCCCTCTCAAACTCCATGTATGAAGTTTCATTCCAACAGGTTCCGTCGAACAGGAGTTATGGAGAGCGTCATTAAAGACATGATGGACAGACAGATGTACGGAGAAAAAGTTTCCATTTATATATACCTTAGATACTTATTAAGGGATGCCATTTCAACCCATTACCAGTTGTATATACACCCTTTTACGCCTTTGATTCATTCATCCACTGGAGAAATAAGTTCAAGTTTATACCTTCATGTCTATGTATCATATGAAATGGTATCTTTATTCCAGCAGATTTTATTGCAAAACAGACTGAAAGTAAGTCAGAATGTGCGTTAAGGAGTATTCCGCTTCACCTGCAATCTGTCTTTATTGATCATCTTTCTTCAATACTAGAAAGAGGTTATCGTGGGCAGTGGGCTGAATAGCAATATTGTATACAATTAGGAAGGGATAGTTTTATAAATGTTTTTTACCACACAAAACACAACAACAAAAATTTAAAATAAAATACCCACAGTAGGGAAAACCTACATACAAAAACATAAACATACATAAGAAAATAGGTCAATACCAGAATAAACCATGTACTGGCTCTTCACTGATGCAAATAGTCTGAATAATTTTTCCTGTAGTAGTTTGCCCATTTTTGTATTCTTTGAAAACAGAAGTATGGCAGCTCATTTGGGGGTTGCCTCCCCTCCGCTTCCAATAATTATCTGTAGCATCTAATTTCAGAGTTTTAAAAGAGGGATCGAGTTCAAATCATGCATTCACTCAATTTTCCTTTTATCTTGAGTTGGGTGAAGCCCAGTGTCTTTAAAAGGGGTCTACAGGTAGTTGAGACTACTTGATCAGGTTTGTAGTTTCAGCCTATACTTTATACAGTTCAAAAAAAATAAAAAAAATTATACTATGCATATACACAACAAATTCCCTTTAGACATGTTTCAATTCATATCTTTAACCCATTTTTTTCACTGTAACATTTCAACCCATTACCCCATAAATATGCCCCTTTTTAATCCTTTAATTTATTTCTCCACTGAAGAAAATAGCCATATTTTCATGCCTCAAGTTAAGTTCCCTGTTTCCAACACTAGAAAACAGGCCATGGGATAGTGGGTTAAACACATCTCCATTGAAGAAAATAGTTCTAGTTTATTCTATCATAACTATGCACCCTAAGCCAAATTTTCTGTATCCTAGCAAAATATTAGCCTAAGATAAGCCGCGAGTAAAGCAGAATGTGTCATCAGGCACATTCTGCTTTACTCCCAACATGCCTCAAGTTAAATTCCCTGTTTCCAAAACTAGAAACAGGCCATGAGGGTAATGGGTTAACACATCTCCACTGAAGACAAAAGTTTTACTTTATTCTATCATAAATATGCACCCGAAGCCTTATTTTCTTTATCCTAGCAAAATAATAGCTTAAGACAAGCCGCAAGTAAAGCAGAATGTGCATAATGACACATTCCGCTTCGCCTCCAACATGCTTCAAGTTAAATTCCCCGTTTCCAAAACTAGAAACTGGCCGTGGGGTAATTGGTTAAACATATCTCCACTTGTATCTCCACCGAAGAACATAGTTCTCCTTTATTCTATCGTAACTATGCACCCTAAGCCATATTTTCTATATCCAAGCAAAATAATAGCCTAAAACAGGCTGCAAGTAACGCAAAATGTGCCATCAGTCAAATTCTGCTTTAATTCTAACATGCTTCAAGTTAAGTTCCCTGTTTCCAAAACTAGAAACAGGCCATGGGGTAATGGTTTAAACATGTCTCCACTTATATCTCCACTGAAGAAAAAAGTTATACTTAATTCTATTATAACTATGCACCCTAAGCCATATTTTCTATATCCTAGCAAAATACATGCTTAAAAACAAGCCGTAAGTAAAGCAGAATGTGTCATCAAGCACATTCTGCTTTACTTCCAACATGTTTCAAGTTAAGTTCCCCGTTTCCAAAAATAGAAACAGGCCATTGGGTAATGGGTCAAACACTTCTCAACTGAAGACAATATTTCTACTTTATTCTCTCATGACTATGCACCCTAAGCCATATTTTCTATATCCTAGCAAAATAATAGCTTAAAAACAAGCCACAAGTAGAGCAGAACGTGTCTATCAAGCACGTTCTGCTTCACCTCTAACATGCCTCAAGTTAAATTCCCTGTTTCCAAAACTAGAAACAGGCCATGAGGGAAATGGGTTAAACACATCTCCACTGAAGACAAAAGTTTTACTTTATTCTATCATAAATATGCACCCGAAGCCTTATTTTCTTTATCCTAGCAAAAATAGCTTAAAACAAGCCACAAGTAAAGCAGAATGTGCCATCAGGCACATTCTGCTTTACTTCCTACATGATTCAAGCTAAATTCCCTGTTTCCAACACTAGAAACAGGCCATGGGGTAATGGGTTAAACACATCTCCACTTATATCTCCATTGAATAAAATAGTTCTAGTTTATTCTATCATATCTATGCACCCTAAGCCAAATTTTCTGTATCCTAGCAACATGGTAGCCTAAGACAAGCCGCGAGTAAAGCAGAATCTGTCGTCAGGCACATTCTGCTTTACTCCCAACATGCCTCAAGTTAAGTTCCCTGTTTCCAGAACTAGAAACAGGCCATGAGGGTAATGGGTTAACATATCTCCACTGAAGACAAAAGTTTTACTTTATTCTATCATAAATATGCACCCTAAGCCATATTTTCTATATCCTAGCAAAAATTGCTAAAAAAAGGCCGCAAGTAAAGCAGAATGTGCCATCCTTAAATAGAACACTGGTTTGATTACTTAATCACTATGTTGAAACCTCCAGAGCCACAGATAAGCTGCCATTTGGTGCATCTGTACCGCAAGTTTCATGCATCAGAGATTTTTATATTCATTTATATTTTTACCCATTGTTATATGAATGAATGTTGAGCTAAAAACAGGAGTTTCCGAACACCCGTTCTAAATTAGATGTCCAACAAACTCCAGTTAATATTTTAACTAAATAGTCAAGTAAAAACTCTAAATGTCCAATTTCAAAGAGGCTCCTTGGATTATTAATATCTGTAGCTCCAAACCGCTTTTGTTATTTTATTTACCCACAGTACACGCCTACATAGTATATACATGTATGTATATACCTGCATCCACTTATCATGTATACACATACATACATCTGCCACAAGCAGCTTGTAAAACATTAGGTAGCAGAAAAAATTATATATTCCTAACTGTCATAGGTTCTTAGATCCTCAACTCTCTCACAGAGGTACATTTCTGTTTTAAAAGATAATTTAACTCAGTAATGGTATGCACCATAAGAGTATTCTATATATCCTAGCAAAAAGGCAGCTCAAAACAGGCTGAAAGCAAGGCAGAACGTGCCAATCAGGCCCAATCTGCCTTTCTTTCAACACGCTTTAAGTTTAAACCCGTTGTCGAAACTTAAGAAACAGGCTATGCAGTAATCTCCTAATCCAATAAATTTTGGACAATAGAGTCGTAAATTTACTTTGTGGAGAAGTTTTAGGTAGTTGTTGGTTTTTTTTATTATTATTTATATTTATATATATACATGTATATTCCTGGTAAATGTCAGCCCAGGACCGACTGAAAGTAAATGCGCTTTTGCCTCACCCTCAATCAGCATTGGCCTTCCAAGGTCAGGAGAATAGTGTCAAGGTCACGAGAGCCACGCAAGTATCACAAAAAGTACATTCTTGCTCACCGGTTATTGCAACAAAAAGTAGTCTTAGTACTCACTATCATTGATTCTATCCTTAAAAGGTATTAACCCCTTAACCAAACGTTTCTGGGCCCCTGAGATAAGAGGAGCATTTCAACTAATAAAATCAATCACCTCCTCACCAAACCCAAGCTTCTACAGTAAACCAGTATCGATCAATGATTTAAAGGAGACAAGATCAGGGCTCCAGATAAGAGGTAGTTAATAAGTTCTTTCAACAAATCAAACATTCTCTCACTCATTTCAGCAACAAAACCTATGGTGCTCCTACCCATTAGAATCGTCTCTTTGGGACGATTCTAATTAGTAGTGACACCACATGAGGCTTAAATTTAGTATCACGTTGGTGGCAACTTACAGTTTGCAAACAGTAATCAGAAGAAATTCTTATAGTTCAAAAGAACACTAATAACAGATTTACTGACTCAAGTAATTCATAATTAGCATGGCTGAACTGGAGCCAATGCATAGACTGTTCAGAATAACAAACCTATAAACACACATGGTTCAATATGTTATTCTTTTCAATTAAGTGTAGACTGGTCGCAGATAGAAATGTTTAAATTGTAATCACCAATCTTTGTCATAGGAAACTGACTGTGTTTAGTTGTAATTGCTTTACACATTTAGAGAAAAAACTGTTTATCATTTATTGTTTTATTTCTGTGTTTTGCTATGGTTTTATCTCTGCTCAAAGTTTAGTAATATGTTTGAATTGTAAAGTTAAAAGCTTTAAAGTAAAGCACATCCTTCAGGGGGTCACATGTTCTGATTGTTTTAGAGTCAAACTATTTTACGAGAGCTTTGTTATGTTAAATGCAATATTTGACTATACGGTGGTCTAAGTGGTCCAAAGCTTATAAACATACTTATCTGGGATCATGAATATGATCACCAGACTCAGCTGGGGCTTACTCAAGATCATGGTATAAATATTGTATAGTATAAAGCACAGCTGTAATCAAATGCTTTAGTCGGCCTCTAAAGCAACTGTGAATAGCTGGACTATTTTGGGCATTCGGTCCTGGGTACGGACAGGAACGAAATATAAAACGTGTGCTTACAATGTTTAAGCATAAGTATATTCATTCAGCATGTGACGGTATATTAAAGCAATTATAAAGATAAAGCAGAGATGTAATCATAGGTTTTTTTGATTTGTATATGAGTCTGTAAACTGCCCAGAAATAAATATGTCGTAACCTGGAGTTTATTGTAACTCTTCATATTCTACCTAAATCGTTCTCGATGCCCCCCTATAAAAGCATCTTCTCAAATGCCGCCGGCAAAAGGTGTTTCGTTTTGCCGTCTAAATGGTGCAATACCTACATGTTGTGCTTTCATCATGAGGAAATTCCATTTCAAAAATAAGTCTAGTCCATTTTTCACCATTTTGGACGTTTTTCAATACACATGTATTGTGATATGACGAACAGTGCAGATGCTGATAAGAGGGCCCCATATAGCTGTTTGCATATGATATGAACGACAATGAACGATATATTTTCCGCTCGCATTTTCGACCCTTAAGGAACGCTCCCTATACACCCTTTGCTGCTATAGGAAGCTCGAACCTTGGTGGGTTCAATTGATTTGATTTAAAGACATTTCCTGACCTGCTTTCGGTGATAATCCTTTACCGACAGTTCCCGTGCTAAAATTATGATTTTCATGCATATCTGTATCTGAAGCGTCTCATGTGAGGTCCGCGCCATATATTTCATAGTTTGGTCAGTAAACTTCATTGAAAAATCCCTTGAGTGTGATTATGTAAGGGCCTCTCTAGACATCTTGAGATTTAGTCCTGTACCTGACCTGAAGACCCGTTTGCAAAATGGTGTTGAGAGAGTTTCTCACTTGATGTGAGTTAACGAGACCATAGACATCACAAATCACCGAGGTGCTTGTCTGCCACACTGTCACGTTTCCCACAATATCCAAATCCAATATGGCCGCCGCCAGCCATTTTGGAAAAGCTAACGTTTTTGTTTTTTGGAGAATAAATAAGTGTAATACCTCTAAATTGATTGTTTTTTGGTGTGGAACTCATTTCTGGTGCCCTTTGTGCAATCTGGGGTGTCATTAATTTGGAAAGGTCAAATTTCACATTAGCCAAATCCAAAATGGCCACCGCCAACCATGTTGGAAAAGCTTTTTTCGTTGTTTTTTTGAAGAAAAATCAAATATAATACTTCTAAATTGATTATTATTTAGACTTCTGATGCCCTTTGTGCAATCTGGGATGTCTTTGATTTGGAAAGATCAAGTTCCACGATAGCAAAATCCAATATGGCCGCCGCAAGCCATGTTAAAAAAGCTAACTTTTTTCCTTTTTTGGAGAATAAACCAATGTAATACCTCTCAATTGATAATTTTTGGGTGTTGAACTCATTTCTGATGCCTTTTGTGCAATCTGGGATGTCTTTGATTTGGAAAGATCAAGTTCCACAAAAACCAAATCCAATATGGCCGCCGCAAGCCATGTTAAAAAAGCTAATTTTGTTTCTTTTTTGGAGAACAAACCATTGTAATACCTCTCAATTGATAATGTTTGGGTGTTGAACCCATTTCTGAGGCCTTTTGTGCAATCTTGTATGTATTTGATTCGGAAAGGTCAAGTTTCACAATAGCCAAATCCAATATGGCCGCCGCAAACCATGTTGAAAAAGCTAATTTTGTTGGGTTTTTTTTGACAAAAATCAAATGCTATACTTCTAAATTGATTATATTTTAGAGTAGAACTAATTTCTGATGCCCTTTGTGCAATCAAGGGTGTCTTTGCTTTGGAAAGATCAAGTTCCAAAAGAAGCAAAATCCAATATGGCCGCCGCAACCATGTTGAAAAAGCTATTTGTTTTCTTTTTTAGAGAATTATCAAATGTAATATCTCTAAATTAATAATATTTTGGTGTGGAACTTATTTCTGAGGCCCTTTGTGCAATCTTGGGTGTTTTTGATTCAGAAAGGTCAAGTTCCACAATAGCAAAATCCAATATGGCAGCCGCAAACCACGATGGAAAAGCTAATTTAAAAAAATAATAATTAAGAAAGATCAAATATACATGTAATACATGTATATCTTAATTGGTTATTGCTTGTGTTTAACTCATTTCCTCTCTGAGGTCCTTTGTTCAATATGGAGAGTCATTGGTTTGAAAAGGTCAAGTTCAATGTCTTTTTGATACATTAACGACCTTTGGCTTAGCTTGAACAGCAGTAGTCAGTATGTAAACAAGATGTAAGTAAATGACAACTCTCTGACATTAGACGGAGAAAACACGACAGTGAGCGGGACTCAATCCTACGTCCTGAGGTAAGAGGCTTTTATCCTAACCACTAAGACTACCACATGCCCATGGAGAGACGGTAGGGCCGGGGCAGAATATATAACACCTTGTTCCACATGCATGGAAAGATACATCAATAAAGCATCAACAATTGATTAGATACACATGTAGTTCCAAAGTCATTTCGTGCCGGGTTTTCACAGGGTGAAGAAACTGAAGACAGACATGCAACAAAAGTGTCGGTTCATCAATTTTTATTCATGATATGCCCGGTTTTGTCGAGATAGGGTGAGAATATACTGACAATCAGTTGTATCCCTTTTCTCTATTTATCCCTTCTGACGATTATTCCCCTCAAAATCAATCGTGTCGGATCCTTGTGGTAAGGAGTACATTGGTACTCTGCTGCCCTAAAAGTGCCTTGAGCCTTTACCATAGAGTCTGCTCACATTGTATTAGTGTACAGAGACGTGTGATACTCGTTGATGTCTTTGCAGTGCTGCAGAGGTACTTTTTGTAACACATTTTGTCATGGAAAACTGGACACTTCAGTTTCTTCACCCTGTGAAAACCCGGCACGAAATGACTTTGGAACTACATGTGTATCTAATCAATTGTTGATGCTTTATTGATGTATCTTTCTATGCATGTGGAACAAGGTGTTATATATTCTGCCCCGGCCCTACCGTCTGTCCATAGGCCTGTGATAGTCTTAGTGGTTAGGGTAAAAGCCTCTTACCTCAGGACGTAGGATTGAGTCCCGCTCACTGTCGTGTTTTCTCTGTCTAATGTTAGAGAGTTGCCATTTACTTACATCTTGTTTACATACTGACTACTGCTGTTCAAGCTAAGCCAAAGGTCGTTAATGTATCAAAAAGACATTGAACTTGACCTTTTCAAACCAATGACTCTCCATATTGAACAAAGGACCTCAGAGAGGAAATGAGTTAAACACAAGCAATAACCAATTAAGATATACATGTATTACATGTATATTTGATCTTTCTTAATTATTATTTTTTTAAATTAGCTTTTCTATCGTGGTTTGCGGCTGCCATATTGGATTTTGCTATTGTGGAATTTGACCTTTCTGAATCAAAAACACCCAAGATTGCACAAAGGGCCTCAGAAATAAGTTCCACACCAAAATATTATTAATTTAGAGGTATTACATTTGATAATTCTCCAAAAAAGAAAACACATAGCTTTTTCAACATGGTTGCGGCGGCCATATTGGATTTTGCTTCTTTTGGAACTTGATCTTTCCAAAGCAAAGACAACCTAGATTGCACAAAGTGCATCAGAAATGAGTTCTACTCTAAAAAATAATCAATTTAGAAGTATAGCATTTGATTTTTGTCCAAAAAACAACAAAATTAGCTTTTTCAACATGGTTTGCGGCGGCCATATTGGATTTGGCTATTGTGAAACTTGACCTTTCCGAATCAAAACATCCCAGATAGTAGAAAAGGCTTCAAAAATGAGTTCAACACCCAAATATTATCAATTGAGAGGTATGACATTGGTTTATTCTCCAAAAAAGAAACAAAATTAGCTTTTTTAACATGGCTTGCGGCGGCCTTATTGGATTTGGCTATTTTTGAACTTGATCTTTCCAAATCAAAGACATCCCAGATTGCACAAAAGGCCTCAGAAATGAGTTCAACACCCAAACATTATCAATTGAGAGGTTTTACATTGGTTTATTCTCCAAAAAAGAAACAAAATTAGCTTTTTTAACATGGCTTGCGGCGGCCATATTGGATTTTGCGATTGTGAAACTTGACCTTTCCGAATCAAATACATCTCAGATTGCAAAAAAGGCATCAGAAATGAGTTCAACACCCAAAAATTATCAATTGAGAGGTATTACATTGGTTTATTCTCCAAAAAAGGAAAAAAGTTAGCTTTTTTAACATGGCTTGTGGCGGCCATATTGGATTTTGCTATCGTGGAACTTGATCATTTCAAATCAAAGACATCCCATATTGCACAAAGGGCATCAGAAATGAGTTATACTCTAAAAAATAATCAATTTAGAAGTATTATATTTGATTTTTCGTAAAAAACAACGAAAAATGCTTTTCCAACATGGTTGGCGGCGGCCATATTGGATTTGACTAATGTGAAATTTGACCTTTCCAAATCAAAGACACCCCAGATTGCACAAAGGGCAGCAGAAATGAGTTCCACACCAAAAAGCAATCAATTTAGAGGTATTACACTTATTTATTCTCCAAAAAACAAAAAAGTTAGCTTTTCCAAAATTGCTGGCGGCGGCCATATTGGATTTGGATATTATGAGAAACGTGACAGTGTGGCAGACAAGCACCTCGGTGATTTGTGATGTCTATGGTCTCGTTAACTCACATCAAGTGAGAAACTCTCTCAACACCATTTTGCAAACGGGTCTAGAGGCCTAGTCCTGGACTAATTAGTGGCATTGGCTTGACACACTTTGCTACTGCTAAATATACAGTTACTTTCACGCCTATCGAGACCAATAGGGATAGTCCATTAAAGGACTGAGGAAATGTCTTAAACGATACTGTTATGTCAGAAACACTCAACAGTATATACACGTATATTATTTTCCCTATCGATTGACTGGTTGTCTAGGTAACCTTATATACGCCTATATTTCTAAATTTCCAATACGCCTTTTCATTGTCATAATATCGTCTGTTTGAACTTTTTCGGACACAATTTAGGCGTTTTAGATTTAGATTAGACTTAAATTGGCAAACCGTTTAGATCCAGATCTGACGTGGCGTAACGCGGCATCTGACCATGATCGAAACTGTTGGCCACACGCCTACATGTTTCTCAATCTCTTTCACAGGAAGCGCATTTCGTTCCTCAATGAACCGATAGTGTAAGAGAGTGACGTGTTTCTCTGATCAAAATGCATAAAACCAAACGTTGGCACTTACTTGATTGAGCGCGAGATATCAGCGTTCAGCTGTAGGAATTATGGGAAAGTTCGACTCAGCAAAGTTTCGAGTTTTTTTACAGTTGACTGACCGGCCAGTGAAATGATGCACATCTATGTTGTTGTTGTTGTCGCTGCTAAGTTTTAGCGTCCCACGTGTGACTAATATCTGCCTCATCCCACGTTTTGGGATCCCGCAGATGGCACATCGCCTGGACGTCTCCTCAGCCGGCGGAGAGGTCTAAAGTTGGGTTCCCGAAGTGGCTGTTTTCGACATCAGATGATGGAACTTCAAAGCTGAATTTGGTTGGTGGCTGGCATCCATCTGTAGAATTCCTAAGTTGTTGATGGATCCAGTGGCGAAGAGGAAAAAAAGACAAAGTCGACTCCTTTAGGTAGCCGTCTTCCAAAACGGCGCTTCTTAGGGCCACACCCGCCGATGTTGGTCAGGGATCCAGCCATTGGCTAATTTTAAGCCTGTCTCACACAGAACACGGTTGGGCACACGGTTCCAATACGGTATACTCGGTTATACACGGGTTGACTGGTTCGAATGTAGCACGAGTACGTACGAACAAAGCACGGATATACTCGGTCAAGCAAGGTTTGTCACGCTTTGAACACGATTTGCAAAACGATTTTCATACGATTGTTGTACGGTTCCAAGTACGGTCTAGTACGGTCTGTCACGGCCTAGTACGATTAAACATGACTTTTACTGGATTAATTGGACATTTACAGGGTTTACATACGGTCCCACCGACTTTTTGCTCCATACGATTTATATACGATGAGCTCACTCGTGTTAAGTGGAATTCATGTGCGGTTGTGTATACGGTCTCGTACGGTCTCACACGGTCTCTCACGGTCTTGTACGATCGCTAATACGATCATACACGGACATGGCACCCGTGCAAGGTTTTTAAAAGTTTTAAAAATCATACACGGCTTTCACGGATACACTCGAATGGCCCGAGTGTAACTCGGATAAGGCCACGGTTGGTTCGGTTGTATGTACGGTTTACACGGGTGGCCAACCATATAAGCCGTGTGTTCTGTGTGAGACAGGATTAAGCCTGCCACGCTTAGCCATGGACTAGATCCCTGTGCCTCTCCCACGACGTGCACGTCTCGGCGGGTCGAGAGAGGGCACATCTATGTTTACTAGGCATTTTAAGTGTACAAGTATGCAGTTCCTTTCCAAGACACGCGTTTATGCTAAAACATGCCGTCTGATCAGGCTCAAAAGTGTATGCCACTCAGATAAAATACAGAGCTGCCATAACTTGATCATGCGGTTCCCTAAGATTTCTGAATTTTCTATTTTCCAAAAGCGTTTACTTAAAGCGGGTTGAAAGTAAAACAGAATGCGCCTTAAGGCGCATTCTGCTTTACTCTCAACCTGCTTTAAGCTACAATGCATCTGTTAGGATAAAAATCTAATGATTTCGGCAAAGTCCGGAGAGATGGCAGTCTTGAAAATGAATTAACCTAAAAAACCTGATTTGTTTATTACATGTACATGTATTTGTTTTTACCATTTATTACACCACAATTGCGTTAAGTTTTTGTTGTAAACGGGGTAGAATAACATCTCCACCATTGTTCATGTTTACGATAAATGTAAGGACATAACATTTAAGATTTTATCTCAATGATAATAAAAAAATATTTAAATTCTATGTGCGATTGCATGGCTGCATTTCGCACTCCACACCCTCTAAGTCTACAATGTTATCCCGGTTTTACAGAACAAGTATGTGTATAAGAAAGCTAATTTAGCTTTCTCGTCATCTGACCTGGGTTCATTTTCATTTATTTGTATTTTTTTTATAAATGATAGATGAGTCGTCGTTTAGCAAGGATAATGGTTATACCCTATACCCTGTCATATTGTCGTCTGCTTCAAAATTGCTTCACTTTATACAGTAATGAATATGTATCTTAAGAAATATTAAACTATTTACTATAACCTAGTCGATAGTAGCTCAAAGCATTCGGAAAGGAAAGCAGAATGTACATTCGGTCACATTCTGCTTTACTTTCAAACTGCTCTGAGACGATGTAATGGTGAGGATAGGGTAAATGCAAGCAATATCATTTTACGGTTAAAGGTTATAATTTGCTAATTGAAACAGGTTTTACTGTACAAGTATTTCACATTTGGGTACTTTTCTGATATGCTTGTCTCATATTTTGGGTGCACTACTTTGCTTAACTCTGGGTTTTTCGGTACAAACATTGTACCGTCTGAACCTGCAATCTCTTTTTAAAGTGTTCATACCCATACATTTAAACCTCTCTTTGACGACACTGGACACATATCTCATTGTCCGCCTTTAACCATTTCCCTCATAGAAGCGCATTTAATCTATCCATGCACTGAAGAAAAAGTTCCAATATGTATTATTGTCATGAATATGTATCATACGAAATATAGTTTGGCAGATGATAGCTTGAAGCAGGCTTAAAGTAAATTAGCCTTAATACATATCCTGCTTTACTTTCAATCTGCTTTAAATGGTCACCAGTCTTGGTGTAATGGTTTAAATTAAGACAGGTGCCAGCGCAATACATTACTCCATAGCCTGTTTCTAGTTTTGAAAACAGCTGACCATAAAACAGAATGCGCCTCTGTGTTACTTCCAGTCTTTACTTTAGGAATATCCTCCGCTTTGGTATAGATTTATTCAGACAGGAAAGTAATGCAGATATAGGTGTTAAATGAAGTGGCTGAATTAGCTAAACAAATAGCTTGAAATATATCACTATAGTGGATTCAAATGTACAAAACCTCTCTATAACGACCACTAAATTATGTTAATTATTAGGGTGTTTACTGTAGGTGACCGCTTAAAGCAAGGTGACAGCGAAACAGAAAGCTCCTTTTAAGCTGTCACCTATCTATTATACATTCAATTAGCCTTCGTTTTAGTTGTCGTAATAGCGAGGTTTTACTGACTGTATATATATTTATCAGGAAACGCGTATCATCATTCTTTCCCAGGTCATTGGACGTTTTAGAGAGTTTTACTACATGTGTACATGTATTTATAATGGAGTTGTACATTATATGCATGTACAAGTGAAGTGTATACATGTCTGTCTATTCATTTCCGCTCTGATGAAAGTTTGTAATTTGAATATGGAAATAACCTGGGAAAACGAAATTACAAACCGTGTATTAATAAGATGTTGAACTTTGCATGAAAATGCTTCGGTGAATACGAAATATTCGAGATTTTAAACTATTTCAGCTGAAGTATTTTAAAGATTTCTCTAAATTAACTGTTTCCTGTATAAGTCTATGTAAAACTGATAAGCCCCGAGGCGGATCCATTATTGACCCTGGGGTCATGAATTGTCCAATTTTGGTAGAGGACCATAAGGCAATGCTAGATGCCAAATATAAAAGATCTGTGCCTTATGGTTTCAGAGAAGAAGATTTTTAAAGGTTTTACTAAATAAGTCTATGTAAAACTGATAAGCCCCGCGACAGGGCAATTTTTTACCCGGGGTCATCATTTGAACATCTTTGTAGAGGACCGTAAGGCAAAGCTAGATGCCAAATATAAAAGGTCTGGGCCTTACCGTTTCAGAGAAGAAGATTTTTAAAGGTCTGTTACGTCTATGTAAAACTGATAAGTCTTAGGGCATGGCCATTTTTAACCATGGGGTCATGATTTGAACAATCTTTGTAGAGGCCATAAGGCAAAGCTAGAAGTCAAGTATAAAATGTTTGGATCTTACTGCTTTAGAGAAGAAGATTTTTAAAGGTTTTCCTATATAAATCTATGCAAAACTAATGAGCCCCGGGGCAGGTCCAATTTTTACCCGGGGGTCATGAGTTGAACATTCTTAGTAGAGATCTATAAGGCAAAGCTACATGCTAAGTATAAAAGGTATGGGCCTTACGGTTGCAGAGAAGACGAATTTTAAAGGGTTTTCATATATAAGTCTAAGTAAAACTGAAAAGCCCCGGGGCGGGACCATTTTTGACCCAGGGGTCATGATTTGAACAATATTGATAGAGGACCATAAGGAAAAGCTAACTACCAAATATAAAAGGTCTAGGCCATACAGATTCAGAGATGAAGAGTTTTAAAGGTTTTCTTATGAAAAACTGATAAGCCTCGGGGTGTTGCCATTTTTGACCCGGGGGTCTTTATTTGAACAATCTTGGTAAAGGTTCACAATCATAGGTGTCCGGCTCCAAAAATTGTTTTTATTTTTATTTTTGGTCTACTGTAGTGCTAGTTCTTATTATCATATAGGCACTACAGTAGACCAAAAAAAATAAAAAAAATAATTTTTTTTCGAGCCGGACACCTATGTTCAGAATATGATGCTACATATGAAATTAGGTTGTCTTAGGAGTCACTAATGGTTATTGGTTTTGATTGGTTGTCAATATTACGTAAATACGGGAAATGACCACGCCCTCTGGCGGCCATGTTTTTTTGATGGATCAAAATTATTTGAACAATTTTGAAAGATTGTGAATTGATAATTATTTTGGTGAAAACCACATTGAAATCGCAACAGTCGTTTTTGAGAAGAAGATTGTTTTAGATATTGTGCATGGTTGTCATGGCAACAAGACCGATGGCCCCACCCACTTTTTGAACAATTTCTGAAGCTCACAACTACAGTATGAATCTGACCACGCTTGGTTAAAATTGGGCTATGGGTTTCAGAGAAGAAGTTATTAGAAACAAATTGTGAACAGACGATACGGACACCTACACCGACGTACGACCACAATAGCTCACCTTGAGCACTTTGTGCTCAGGTGAGCTAATAACTTAATTTGTTGACGGCGAACGCCGGACATTCAAGGATTGCAAAAGCTCAACCTGAGCAAGGTTTGGTGAGCTTTAAAGTAGTAACTAATGCAGGTTGGCGTCTGATCTGCGTCTTAACTGTTTGCAGTGTCATAGAGCTATATGACATAACTTCGTTAAGATTTCTAATTAATCATGTGTTTTGTTCTGTATTTAGTAGAAACTCGCCATTAAGAGATCTCCATGTTTTTCACCGAGTTGTCACCCCGCCCATTAATGGGTATAGTTCAAAGTAGTGAACATAGTAAACAGTATAGACCCTGCATTGGTGAGACACTGTAATATGCGGCGCCTATCCAGGGTCTGCATTGTTTTCGATTTTCATATGAAATGACCTGCTGTATGAACAAACGCTACAGTATCTTCAAGAAGATCACTCTGGGTTAAATGTTTAAAGCGTTTGAGCTGAGTCTCATTGTGTTCTCAAGCATTTGATTGGTCAGGTTTGAGCCTAGGCTCAAATCTGACCAATCAAATGCTTGAGAACGAGTTTAGACTAAACTGAAAAGCTTTATAACCTTGGACCCAGACATATCTAAATAAACTATTCTAGCAACCACATAAAGAGAGAGAGAGAGCTCATTTGCAATATTCAGGCATAGATGGTTTGATTATATATGACATTCATA
Organism: Gari tellinella; assembly: GCA_922989275.2. Classification (NCBI taxonomy): domain Eukaryota; kingdom Metazoa; phylum Mollusca; class Bivalvia; order Cardiida; family Psammobiidae; genus Gari; species Gari tellinella. The sequence continues at coordinate 89,580,224 of OV277860.1, forward strand.
AAATGACATACACGTGTTTACTTTGTATAATATCGTTTTTTATTCTAAACAAAAATGGATTCAAAATCCAGTCAACAAGGCAAGAACATGTATAACAATAAACAACCAACAGCAGACAAGTTAACATAACAAGCGTATGGCTGGAATAAGTCAAGTTGTATTAATGTACAGCATAGCCCGCTACACAGACCACTCAATAGAAGACTCAGATATGATAGTTAAAACACCGGGTGAACACGTGACCAACTGGCAAAACGTGATAAACAATATATACAGAGGACAAGTTAAAGAAGGATGGCAGTAATGCAGAAAGCTCCTACAGGAGCTTTCTGCTTTACTTCCATCCTACTTTAAGCAGCGACCTAGCTGTCGTAAACACTAATATAAGTCTTCGTATGAGCGGCCTTAATAGGGGGACAATACTTCATATTGTACAAGTTCCATGCACCAGCATAATTGATTTTAGAAGTACTAAGATCATGATATGCTTATCGATTTCAGGGTCCAGGCTTCAAGCTCAAAATCATAATGCCTCCATTAAACTCCTTAATGTGTCTACTTATTAGAATCGTCGCAAAGCGGTGGTTCTAGTAAGTAGTCATATCATATGGCTGGTGGATGCCTAAAGGAGAAATCGTTGAAAATAATTTTATTTGCTGGCTCTTGCCTGAAACCCTAGAATGGATATATTGTACAACCGTGCATCTCTTAAATCTACGAAATACAAACAGTAGCTTTACACGTAAATGAGAGCACAATAGTTATGCATGTACACTACTTTCAGACTTTCAACAAGACTTGTCTCTTCAACAGTATCAACCCTCTCTCCCACACTCTGTCTCGGCTAGCACATTCTTTTATCTTACTTTCTCTCGGTAAACCTTTCTTCCCTATCACAGGTATATTCAATATCCGGTTTGGGGTAAAAAGAATGAACATTAAGACAAAACTCCTCCCTTCTTTTACACCATTCGGAGTGGGTCAGTTCTTCACTCCGCATGCAGAGTGCAGTCACCAAGGCTCTGGAAGTGAACGTTTTTGATACACCTTACATTCGCTTCCTTGCTACCTTTCTGTTTCACCAGCTCTGCTAGCCCCTCTACAACCTCAAACTCTTGAGCATCTATGTTAACAAGTGAATGGTGAGAGTGGAAATATTTGATAGAACATGCGAATCTCACACTGACGGTCTTAACGACAGCCTTGTCTTCTATTACAGTGTTTTGCTCAGTTTGAGGGAAGTCAATCTTTTGTAACTCAACTGTGCCTAGTTCTTGGCGCTCTGCATCAATGACTGTGAAAGTATCGCCCTCTTTCACCGCTTCGATATTGAAGGCAAAGCCGGTAGGGCTACTGTCTGACCAGAAATAGCAGTCATTGAAGTTGAGCGTGTCTCCCTTGAAGGTCAGTCGTCTACCATAACCAAGACCAACGCTCTCCAGGCGTCTCGCCTCGCCGTCAAACAAGTACCCGTCCTGGCCAACGTACCGTACACTGTAGCGGAAACCAGGGACAATGCGCTCATCAACATTGAATCCTGTGAAAAGAAGTATAACATCAGAAACATGTCCTCAAAAGTATTGGTTTAATTTCTTTTTTAGCGTTCTTCTGGGAAATTACCTATTTTATTGTTTCTTTCATAACTTAATCTTTATTGAAACCCTATCAACAGCGTGGCAATAAATTTCAAGGATGGACTTAACCCTAAGTTGTCCTGCTTTTTTCTATCTCCGTCTGCTTCAGATTTGTCGTCTGCAGCAATATTCAAACTTAGATTTTATATCTCTATACTTGACAAAACTCAACGAGTGCAAACATTTTCATTCCAGATCAAACATTAGAGTTACTAGGTGCTTGATCTAGATTCAAACAGTTTGACAAATGACAGACAGATCGCGCTTGGCAGGATAAGGTTTTAAAATAAGTATAGAAATACATAACCCTTACCCAATCAGGAAAATCATTCAAATTAAAATTGTAAAAGTATAGCAATATGTCCCCAATGAGATCAAGACAATGCCATATTTGTCAACCGACGGCTAGTAATGATGCTTAAGCATGATTCGGTCCGTACCATCAGTTGACGATGTACCCAGAGTACCTATATTGACAAATATTTCCCCGATTCTTTTATAAAGTCGTACTACCTTTAACTCGACAAAATAAGCCTGTGGTATCTTGCCGTTCAAACGAACCTGTGTAGGGACTCTTTATGAAGGCCGACTGTTAACTCTTTCAACACTAAGTAACTCTTAGGGCTATTACGTTTCCTATTGGTTATTTTTAATTACCAAAATATGAACCAGTCTACCTGGAATTATGGATAGTTTAATAAATACCACTCTAAAATTGAAACCAGTGCAGACCCAGATCAGAGGTAGGATTCCTCTGATCTTGTTCTACACTGTTTTTGAATGTATTGAGAATATTTAAACAGGTCCGTGGTGTTGAAAAGGTTGAACTTCGGACAACAGTGTTACAAAAACGCTACAAAAGGGCATCAATGAGTGTCAAGCAGATTCGATCTAAATTAGACTACACGTTAACGCGGCGTCTGATCATGATCCAAACCATTTGCAAATAATAATTGGTAATCGGGTTAAGGTAGTGCTGGATTATTAGGGTCAAATGGCCCACAAAGAAACGAGTGCATACAAGTTTTTACACAAGGTCTGGCATGGAGAATGATAAAGAACAAATCATGATTTATGAATGGGTAAGGGTTAAATCATAACATATGAAATATGAAGATTTAGTAAAATCGAGCTGTTATTTTGGTTCAAAGTTAAATTAAACGTGGTATTGATGATAGGCCAACGCTGAATTTAATGCTGCAAATAAAGGAATTTTTTCCAAGATTCTATTCACCTGATCATTTGTTTGAACAGGGTATACAACGTATATTCCAAAGAGTGTGCACAAAATGTGACGTTTAAAGAGTAATCAGTTTTGGATGATTTCGTTAGTAAATGTAATGATACATGTATTTTAAGAGTGTAGAAACATGGTATGGAAAAATCCATAACCTCTCACAAGCCAATAACCGGGGTGTGAAGGGTTTTTATCCCGGCTGCACGTTTTGCAATATTCCTTCCCATCAATGGATGAACATCCCTGAAAGAACGATCGTGTAGGCAAACATATCCAAAACAAAGCACCGAGGTATGTTAAGCACGGTAATATAACTTTTTTCTTTTGTTTTTGTTTTGAAAATCAACACTCTACCACTTCGCTGCCATACTATTAAGCTGAATAAAGTAATTTTCAAATTTAGAAGTAAACCAGTTCGACTATCAAGGTGCAATAGTTTTGACTTATACCAGACAGTGAGAAACTCTATGGTTACTCGGCTCTTGGTGTGACTCCAAACTACATGTATTTGTATGGGTTTATGCTTATAAAGTTTGTATGGTGAGTTTGAGATCTTTTTCAAGCTTTGGAATGGTCCGTTTTGAGCAAAGTATTCAGATCTGACCATTCTAAAGCTTGAGAAAAATCTCGTAACGTTCAGATAAAAGAATCCGTTGGGCGTTTACAGTGAATTGGTAAAATGGGCACTTGCCACTATTGCGCTGAACAAATGAATATGCATTGGCGCAAAAAATATTTATAAACTGTTTTTTGTATAAAATGTTCGCCTCTAGTATAGAGACAGATAAATTGCTAAGAAATAATAGCCAAAATTCGTCTTAACACTCCTCTCTATATAAACAAGCAGCGATTCCAGTTAATATAATATAAATATGGTTATGTGTGAATGGGCGATTGAACAACTCTCTCACTATCTATCTCACAAAGACTAAGATAATAGTTTAGTTTCCATCTTAACCAAAATAATGATAGCAAAATAATCAAAACGACATAAGACAATATGTAATTAAACTATTGTTTCACACAATTAACAAATGTAGTTCGGTCATATTTGTAAATAAAATGTAGGTTTGTCAAACAAAGTTTTAGTCCAGAGATCTAGAATTCGTTCTGTCCGTCGGTTTCAAGACATCTTGTTCTACTTTGTTACATTAATCCGAATGTTAAAACAAAGACGGTCTGAAGGTAAGGTTTATGCTTAATCAGGAACTATTATCTTCACTAAAACAATATTTAAGAGACCGAAAACAATAAGGTACATTTGCAGACAAAAATAGAGTACTTGACTTTAATGATTTTCCCATATGGGCCAAAGCGTTGATGCAATATTAGTGTGTCAGTTTTGTCTTCTCAGCACGAGTTTGATCCCGCGTACGATCTCAATATATTCTTTTATTCGAAATATATTTTTTTAGAAAATAGTTTTATCCATTTACAAAAAAAAGGTTTAGACTACATTTGGTTTTAGTCAAAGATTTAATATGGCAACTGTAGCTAATTTATTGTTATATTTTACTCAATTTTTTATATATTTTTTTAAATGCAAATTGCAAATTACCGTATCTATACAATTTATAAACTAAACAATTAAAACATGTGTAAATCTTAGATTGACCCCATTGTCTTCCATTGAAATATGGAGGTTATCCCTATTTGTGCATATGCTTTAGGCATGCAGTCACGTGATGTCTGCTGCGCAACATATGTATCGATCGTCCTTGAATGCGCATGTTGTTTCGTCGACAGTCACTAGTTAATAAGTGTGTGTCTTGTCTCTTAATCAATATCACCCTGTCGGAATCGTAACCCTTAAAATGCTCACTTTTTCAATAGACTCGTCCATTTTCTGATTTAAATTGACTCTTGATTGTTTGTTCCTTAAAAGAATATATTAAAGTAGGGCAAACAGTGCCGACCCTGATCAGAGGGTATCTTTAGGAGTCCTCTGGCCTGGGTCTTCACTGTTTGCACAGAACATGGTTCCAGCACTTTCTGGGTAAATATCATCATAAACTATACACTTGAACTATGGTATCAGCCTTCAATGTTGTTGGTATTTGTTTTGGGCGACCATTCAGTAGAAAATAGATGGACAACTTCAAGACAGTTGGCATGTTTTGGTGCGGCTTTCGGTATTTCTCTTGTCCCGCGTTTAGCAGCAACATGTCTATAGAGATGCAAGGCGATAGATAAGAGGGAGTAAATTCAACCGATTCAAAATTTTCTCATTTCCGCACAAATCCTATAGTGTTACTAATCATTAGAATCGTCTCGAAGAGACAATTCTAATGAATAGTGACACAATAGGGTTAAATGCAAAAATAAAGATTTTAGTTTTTGAAAAGCCCCACTTATCTGAGACCTTGGAGATGTCCATGCTTTTTAAATGAATGGTCGTTCAATACAGATTCAACAATAGTTTTGAATTTATTGAAGTAAATTTGATATTCTACACAATCTCTCTTTGCAAGACCCCAGGAACAACACTTACTGAATTGTTTCAGGTTTTGCACACAATCTGTCCATCACTTGCTCTCACAATTACTCGACTGTTCAATTTCAATCGCCCATGAAATATCAGCCGTTTGGACATTGTTCAATTGGACAGAGTAAAGTCCGGAGGAATCGCGTTTAACATATTGAGAAACTACACTTGTGGAACTGGGTTTATGTTTCAACTGTATATTTGTATCTGAGATGTAATGCGTGGTACATTGGAGAAAACGTTATTCTTTTCCAATAAACGCGTTTACGACAAAACTATTATTTCCAGTGCAAACAGTTTGGAGCCTGATCAGACGCCGGGTTACCCGGCGTCTGATCAGGCTCTAAACTGTTTGCCACTCAGATAAAAATGTTTTGCGTTTCGTTTGCGTTTAAACGGGAAAGAATAACGTATTCTCCACGGCAGTATACCTAAATTGTCGCCTGTTTCGAATGTATCGTCTGTGTAAAAACTTAACTTTAAAATACAGGTACATGTAAGTTCGATTTTAAGCGAGATCGATGTATCTTGTGTGTGACGTTTGCTGAGTAAAATTTTTATAATATAAATAAATTCAAAATTCTAAACAAAATAATCCAAAATAGAATGTATATCGGCTATAGATCTAGACTATGCGTGGTCCAACCGATTTGACCTGGAGCATGTCTGGTGGCCTATCAAGGCCCGTCTTTCCTCGCTTTTTAGGTACATTTATACAATGTATCATTTCATATGAAGCGCGGTTGAACGCATAACTCCTGTGTGAAAAGAGCGCTTTATAAATCTGGTCTTATAATAATAATGATAATAATAATAATAATAGTGTATTGTTTTTGTTGTTGTTGTTTTCTTTCATTTGTTTCTGGCACTACAGGATGATCTTCCCGCAATTTGTCTTTCTTAACTATCCTTTTTCGATTTTCCGAGGAATATATTGTTGCGGTTATTTTGTTTTATTCTTTTGTTGTTTTTCTTTTGTTGTGTCTTTGTTTGTTGTTTTTGTTTTTTTGTATGTGTTTTTTTTTTATATATATAATTAAATAGACATTAGAAAACAATGATATAGATCATAACCGTTAAATTCTGACTTGAAACGATAAGTAATGAAGTTGTATGTTTGCGTTCGCTGTTACAGAACTGTTATTCCTTTAAAAATTGGTTGTCAAAGTTTTAAACTTCCTATTTATTCTTATTCCTTCATTCTTCACGAACTTTCAATAACTTTCCGTGGTTTTATTTCTTAAACTCAAATTTTAGGTAGAAAGAAATTGAAGATTCCTATCATATGTCGCGTTTGCAAATACTCGAGGGACAGGAAATGATTCAAGTGAAGGGGTTATATTCAACCTTATTAATGTTTGCTTTCTCATTTTAACCAGGATATCAATCATGCAACTAAATGTCCGTATTTTCAGCATATTTTTCCTTTTCCACAAATGCAGTCTCTAGCCATATGTTGATAACTTCAGTATTCATTTTCCATATGTTAAAGAGGCTAAAGTAAAATAAATAGTTCTTATTATTTTGCAATATCCAATGCCGATATATTCAATGAAAATGAAATTAATTTACTGATATTCAGAAAAGTATTGTTTTCTTACCTTTTACTAAAAGTTCCTGACTCTGGATCTCCCCGCAAGGCAGAGTAGACTCTTCCTCAATGGTCTCCTTGGGCTGGTCTATCGTCTGTTCAGGGGTGTTCCATCCCTCGAGGATGTCTGTGAGAGACCGATGAGTGTTGAGGGGTGGGTTCCCGGATTTGATGTCACCACGCACAGTCGCGTAGACGGACAGTCGGCGGAGAAACATCGCGTCATCGTCATCGTGGCGGAAATTACCGATGTCGACGGAGACGGAATCGTCCATGGTTTGCATATCGATGATTGGCATTTTCCTACAAATAAACATTTCATAACAGTAAATGTATATTTGAAGAAACTAATGTGTGGGGTTTTTTTGTTGTTGTTTTTTAATTCGTAATAATGAAATGCATATTATGTATCCCTTTAATAACGATCTTTGATTTTTAAACCGTTATGTGTTGCCAAAAACTGGACTGCGTGGTGGTTTAATTTAAATCTAGGTATAACCATAATTTCGTGCTATGCAATAGATCTAGTAGATCTACGGTTATTGTTTTAATGTGGACAAAGTGGGCGTGTTTATATATAAATGTGTTCCGATCATATATTTCATGTCGCACAATTGTTAATTACATATATTTGCTTCGCCTTTGTTTAAATTCATCAAAGTATCGTTTTGCATTAACTTTATAATAAAAAAAAATCCAAAAACATTATAGAATATTTAAAATAATCAAAAACTAATCCGAGAAAATTAATAGATCTATATATATATATATCGATATTAATTAAACATTGGAAGAATTAAATGTTCTTTTCATTTTTGAATCTGAAACCAATAAATATATCATAGATCTAGTCAACAAAAATCAAAATAAACATACGGTGTGTTTTTAATATCCCGAAGATAAACAATAATATTTCACAATATATGGCTGCTTAAGATCTTTCCTCTTCGAGCGGCGGTAAGTATATGAATATGCGACCACATGCGCAACCGCTTATACTTTTCCATGTTTATGATAATGAATGGTGGAATGGCGTGATCTGATTGGTCGCCGAAGCATTTCATTGATCTGTCTGTATGTGTCATGTACAGGGCATGCGTTCACCGCGTGTTCAGGAAAAATCCACGATTGCGCGTTTATCCAGGCCCTGAGATCACACTGGATAGACGTAACGGGGATGCTGCCGTCATTACGTTGAAGCTCGAGTCAAGTCTACGTTGATGCTGGTAAACAAAGATGGCGCCGCCCAAGCATTTGGACGAGGTAAGCACATAAATTGGTTATTTTAGAGAGTGTTTCTTTGAAATATCAAAAAAGGAATCATGTCACGGAATGACCCGGTTCTATTTCCATGCTCCGGTGTTGTTGTCTTATGGGATAAACGTTTGTTTTCGAAGTTTAGCCAGAAAAAGTTTTGACAGATACGGGAAATCTTGAAACATTTGGTGTCTAGACCTCTAACAAACATGTTGTTGTCTAATTTCTGAATTGCTATGCATGCCAAAAGATCCCCTAACGGACTGTTTTGATAATTCGACACTAAAAGGCATGCTGTAGTGCATAATAAGACCTATTTGATCATATTTAATAGGGAACGCACTCCGCTGCCGAATACGAGGCAACGTTGATACTGCTGGATGAAAAAATGGCAATCTAGTTTAAGTGTTTTTTGTCTGTTTGAGACATGTAAAAGACTTATCTTTGTCAGTTTGAACTACGACGCACATATGCGCCTTATATCTATTAAACTGGCGCTGTCATATAGGAGATACCATAAATAATCAAGACTTATCTGTGCCTGTAAGTCACGTTTGTGTAATGTAAACTAAAGAGTGTTTTTTTCTTTCAATAATTGGTTATCATTTGTCTCAACTCACTCTTGTCAATTTGTGAATACAAGCATCTTCTAAACCATATGTCTTTGAATCGAACTTTAAACATATCGCTGTAGCAAAATGAATTTGTTGTCGCTACTAACTCATTCACCCCTGAAACTTTTAATGAACAATTCCAATTTGAATATAATTCTAGTCTATTTTGACTATTAAGGGTTCAATGTAGCAATCTATTTCAAAATGACAAACAGTCTTGACCCTGATCAGAAGGCTCATTAAGAAGCCCTCTGATCAGGGTCTACCCCGTTTGCATTGGACATGTGTAGTCCTCATGGGTACACTGTTTGTAAATGACGAGTATACTCATCGCTAGGGTTGAATATGTTAAAGATATTTTATTAGATATATTTTTTTCAATTTTCAGGTATATTAATACAGCGCAGAAGGGGGAGCGTAAATGGAAAGTAAACCTTTGGCTGAACAGGCCAAAGAAACGTGAAGTAACATTCACGACACCTTGAAAAAACATTTGTGCTAGTCGCCCAAGAACTCCAAGCACTATCAAATATTTGGCAAGTCCATTCAAACCACATGGAACCGTTAAAGCAAGCACATCAAGAAAGACAACGAAACACACTCTTTCACCACAGTCAAGACATAAAAGCAGAAAAAAACTTAATCTAGAGTTCGACGAAGTTGAAAATGATGTTGTGCCTGAATCGCACACACTTAGTGATGAAGACATTCCATATGGCGCAAAAGAATTCATTGAATTAGCAAGTGACTTCGAAGTGCTTAAAAACTTGTCGAGCGCGGGATTACTGATATACTTGATTCAGTTCCTTACTTTAGTTAAAGAAAATAGGTACCCTCTGAAAAACATTGCGCTTCTACTGTAGCTAGAAATTGTACGATGGTATAATTCTTTGACCACCCAGTCAATGTGGTACTTTGAAGAAACAAGCGGATTTGGCGTGCCGGATATCGACTTTTTCACGGCAAATTTCTTTGTTTCATGTCGGGACCGAAATCTGTTGTAAAGTAAACTTCAGAAAATAAACGATATGGAGTTGTAGATCCTCAACAATCAGAAAATAGTTTTGCGGTACCAAGCGGGGGTAATTATTCGTGTCTGATATTTTCTAGAACAATATACATGTAATGGAAATGAGTCAATTAAGGCCAACCTAAGGACATAAGTTTTGCTAATTTTAACTATTGAATGATATATAATTCATCAATTGAGCGTGGGGGTAGGGCGAGTGAATGCGCTATATTCCGCCATCCTCTCTCTGTACATCTTAATTTCGATCTTAGAATGCATAAGGGTTAAGTCCGAACAATGTTACACACAAATTATTACACGTTTTTTGGTGAACTAATAGAACTATACTCTTAAAAATATAAATAGGTGCACAACATTAAAAATGGTCTTTAAACAGACAAAAACGACTTAAATTAGATTGCCATTTTTTCATCCAGCAGTATCAACGTTGCCTCGTAATCGGCAGCGGAGTGCGTTCCCTATTGAAATTGACCAAATATGTTTTACTACGCACTACAGCAGGCCTCTTAGTGTCAAATTATCAAAACAGTCCGTTAGGGGATCTTTTGGTATGCATAACAATCCAGAAATGAGAAAACGACATGTTTGTTAGAGGTCTAGACACCAAATGTTTCAAGATTTCCAGTATCTGTCAAAACTTTTTCTGGCTAAACTTCGTAAACAAGCGTTTATCCCACAAGACAACAACAGCGGAACATGGAGATAGAACCGGGTCATTCCGTGACACTATTCCTTTTTTGATATTTCAAAGAAACACTCTCTAAAATAACCAATTTATGTGCTTACCTCGTCCAAATGCTTGGGCGGCGCCATCTTTGTTTACCAGCATCAGCGTTGACTTGACTCGAGCTTCAACGTAATGACGGCAGCATCCCCGTTACGTCTATACAGTGTGGAGATGATGGCTCCAGCGATAAATTTATTTTCGTATTGTCAGGTGCGTTCCGGTCTAAATATTACCAACGATCCCGGTTTATTTCGATAGATAAAGGTCACTATGTCAAAGAGAGTGTCGGTTAATTCCAATTACTACAAATTTACTACGATGTTGACAATGCCTCCCATATAAGGCAAGTGGACGGGTTCATTATTGTAGACTATGGGGTATCGTGATAGTTTGTGAACCCAACTATAGCTCGTATCACTGAATGGCTGCATGCCGTGTTCATCCTTCATTTTTTCCTTCACAGCAGGGCTGCCATTTCTCCGGATTTTTCCTAAATCTTCGGATTTTTTTCCAGTACATAGTAGCTTAAAGCAGGCCAGAGACAGTGTATACACTGTCTCTGAGCAGGCTGAAAGTAAAGCAGAATGCGCCTATTCTGCTTTACTTTCAACCTGCTTTAAGCATCACGTGTTTTAAAATCTAAAAACACACTATAGTGGGTAAAAGGTATAATTCGGAAGATCGCGCTTGAAAAATTGAAATTTTGAAATCTTAGGATTTTTTTCTCAGTTTATGGCAGCCCTGTCACAGATGGTCTCTCTACACCAAACAACAAAGGCGGACCTTGTTAATGAATATTTAATGATGTGTTTAACACGGATGGCAACTTAAAGAAAGATGAAAGTAAACCAAAGGTTCCTGTTGGCGTTCGTCATGACTGATGCAGTCAGATGATAAGTGTATGTTAAATGCGATGTGCACTAGCCCCTGGATGAAAAGGTATAATGGAAAGGGAAAATATTAAACATACATTGTATAGTACTTCAACATATATTTTAGGTTTCAATAAAATGGTGTTCGGCTTCCAAAATACACAGCCATGGGAACTCTACAGTCAGTTTTAAGTATATCCGGTTCAAGAGCGTAAAATTTCCAAACTCAAACTAGTCCATGCTGCATAATTATTATGTTGCAAAATCTCGCCATATACAGTAAAACCTCTCTATTACGACCACTGACACAAATGCTAACTGATTGTATAAAAGACATGTGGCATCTCAATTAAAGCAATGTGATACTAAAGGAGTTTTCTGTTTTACTGTCACCTTGCATTAACCCATTACCCTATAAATACGCATTTTACGCCTTTAATTTATTCTTCCAATCAATAAATTAGTTCCAATTTATACAGTCAGAAATATATAGCATGAGAAATATTTTGTTTTTATAGCAGATCGAGGGGTTGGTGCAAAACTATTGTAACTCCCTCACAATTGTGAGGGAATTACAATAGTTTTGCACCACCCCCTCGAGGTGGTAGTTTAAAGCAGGCTGAAAGTAAAGCAGAATGTGCCTTAGGGCGCATTCTGCTTTACTTTTAACCTGCTTTAAGTAGTCACTTGTCTTCAAAACTAGAAACAGGCTATGAGGTAATGGGTTAAGACAATCACCGGTCGAAAACACTTGATAATAATGGTGGTTATGTGTATATAAAGAGGTTTTACTGTGGTGTTAAGCCTATTCAGCTACAGGAGAAAATATTATATTCTTTCCCGTTTAAACCATTGATTTATATTAGATATGTGTATACATGGTCTCTGTTTAAACGCAAAAGAAACGCAAACGCACAACACTAAAATGTAGAAAATGACAACTTTTTGAATTCTGAATGGCAAACAGTTTGGAGCCTGATCAGACGCCGGGGTACGGCCGGCGTCTGATCTTGCTCTAAACTGTTTGCAATGCAAATAATTTTTGTGTCAGCGTAAACGCGTTTGCCGGAAAATAATAACGTTTTCTCCACTGTACTCCTGACTTTTCGGTCTTGATTATTTATTTTTTGCAAACAGCTTCATTTCAGATCAGACGCAGAAAACGCCGTCTGATCATCAGGATCCAGACTGCGTGTCGCTCATCTGAAAGTCTCCTTCTAAACGGCTTTTTTTTCAAAATTATTCTAAAAACCACCTACTACTCACGGTGAAGCAGATGAGAGCGTAGAACTGTTGGAAAGAGATAAAAATGCGATGGTTGCTTTCAACCCATTACCCCGTATTTACGGCTTTGATTTATTTCGTCACTGTAGAAAACAGTTTCAATTTTATACATTTATGAACAACGATCCAAAACCTGTCTTCCTTTTTTTCTAGCAGATGGTAACTTAATTCAGGATGAAAGTAAAGCATAATTACTTCCATCCTGTTTTAAGTGGATAATCTATCTTCAAAACTAGAAACAGACAATGGGGTTATGGGTTTAAGCAGGATGAAAGTTATGCAAAAAATTCTGCTACATGGACGTTACTAGGCTCGCTACTAGTCTAATAATTTATTTATTTTTGATATTGTATTCTGATTTTCTATGGTTTCTCATTGGTGCTTTATTCCTGTCACAGAGTCCTGGCTCCTAGGTTATAAAGCTTTTTGACTTGAGTCTAAACATGTTCCCAAATGCTTGGGAACGCACTCAGACTCAACTAAAACGCTTTATAACCTCGGAGCCAGGACTAAATCCAGTAAAAATAAAATTATAAAAGGGAATTAAAAGTCTTTATGTGGTTTACCTCCATCCTGACCTTAAAGCAGCCACCATTCTTGGTCACAGTTATATTTATAGTATATTCTTGTGAAATTTCACCCTATAGCCTGTTACTAGTTTTGAAGACTTTAAAATTCTAGTTTTGGTGACCACTCAAAGCAGGTTGAAAGTAAATCAGAATGCATATTAGGAATTAACATTCTGCTTTACTTCACCCTGCTTTAAGATATCAACTACTAGGATATAGAAACTATTTCTTCTTGTGATTATATATTCCTGACAGTGGAGCTGTCTTTACCAGTGGAGGAATGAATTAAAGGCGTAAAAGGGATAATGTACGGAGTAATTGGATAAGTTGTCGTACTAACGACACGTCACTTAATTTTCTAATCATCACAGCTGAAAAACAAATATCAATGTCAATAAAATGTTTTGAAATAATTCGGTTTGAAATATTCGTTCTTAATCCTAACATTTGCCTTTGCCTGTCAAGTCTCGTTCAAAGTGGCGGGAATAAATGTTAACGCATTTATACCTGCACATTGCAATGGACTCTCCCTGTGTGATTGGTGGACCTTTTCGTTACAGTGAACAATGGTGATAGAATGAAACCTATAACAGCGTGGGTGCATACAGCAGAGAGCATTTCATATGAAATAGCAAACAATACAGACCCTGGTGAGACGTCGCAAACTTGTACGGCGTCTCGTTAGGGTCTTCGGGCATTGTTTGCCAATGTCCTCTCTATATATGTGCAATAGACTTTTAAAATCACCTAGTAGGAGCAGGTATATATCTCTAGAGATATCAGTGAAGTATTTCCAATCTGCGGCCATTATTTTTTCTCCAGTAATTACCCTCCTCTATAAGCGCATTCATTCCTCCACTGAAGAAAATAGTTCCACTTTATACATGCAGTCATGAACATGTACCATAAGAAATATTTTCTCTATCGTAGCAGATGGTATTTGTAGCTTAAAGAAAACTGAAAGTAAGACAGAATGCATCTTAATCCGCATTTTGGATTACTTTCAATCTGCTTTAAGCGGTCACCTGTCTTCAAAACTAGAAACTGGCTGTAGGGCCGGATAAAGGGTTAACGATTTACAGGCTCCGAGCTTATAAAGCGTTTCAGTTGGGTCTGAGTGTGTTCCAAAGCATCTGATTGGTCAGATTTGAGCCTAGGCTCAAATCTGACCAATCAAATGCCTGGGAACGAGTTTAGACTCAAGTCTATCTTGTATATCTCAGCACTCATGCAGTGAGTAGGACTTCAAGCCTCATCGTACTTGTGTTTGTTTATTATATAACAATGCTATCTCTTAGAGAGCCAGCATGGTTAATCCTGATAGCCTTCTGAAACCGAATGCATACGTTCTTTCGAAACAGTGTAGACACAGATCAGGACTAAAAAAAGAAGAGCCAGCACTGTTTGTTGATGGAGTTGAATTCAATATGGAATCTAACCGTATTCAGAGACCATGTGATAGCTAATATAAATCAGAAACCGCAAATTATCACTCCATTGTTTAACATCTTAGCATAGCCTGTTTCTAGTATAGAAATTAATTGATCACTTATAGCAGATTGAAAGTAGCCTAAAGCAGAATGCGCCAAGTATATATCTAACAATCATGAATGCATTACTTTTATCCTGCGTTAAGTTACCAGCTGCCAGAAGACAGAAAATATTTCTTAAACATTGTAATACATGCCTGAAGCCAATCATCAGAAACTACATGTGTTATTATTTTTTCTTCAGTGGGGGAATAGATTAAATGCGCTAATTTTAAGGCGCTTAGAACTACAGGGGAAAGGGTTAACCTTGACTGGGGAAAAAATCCCAGAAAAAAAACTTTCTTTAGTTACACTTAAAATTTTAAAAGACATGACTGGTGACAACTGACCCCGAACAAAAAAGTAAGAGATACAGAAAACGCATGTGGTAATTGTCAGCATTATTATGCACTTGTATTATAATTCAACCGCGTATTCAAAATGATTAGTAAAATAAAACACGGAATTAGTGTATAATTCTGTGAATAAAACAGATATTCAAAGAAAAATTCCAAGAGTCTGAGGCAGTAGCGTTTGCAACATCAGAAATAGCAGAAGTATTTCGAAATACCAGCTTGTAGTGATTTTCCCCTATTTACGATGAATGGCTTATCCCAACATAGGATTGGCCAATCACCGGCGTCAATGGAAATATACATACGCTGAATGTCAACAAACATTTGGAATACCTCTAATGCCAACTCCTGGTTTCCGTTGACCAAGAAGTTGTGGAAATTGCGCACGAGAAAGGTCACGGTCATCCCGGGTCAGTTGTGTGTACATTGTGAACAGGCGGAAGACAGGTGAAGAAATTGGTGCTGACAGCATTTCCAGCTTGATCCGAAGGTAACTAACTTTGATATTCTTTTAAAATGCACACATTCAAGCTTGATTTGACGGTTGTGCAACTCGCCTTCCTGACGTTTGCTGAAATCTCGCGTGGCCGGCATATCGATGCATGCCATGGTGCAGCTTCAGTATCAAAACGTGTTGCCAACACGAAGTCTTACGTAATGTGCCAATATTCATGTGTATAAACGGTACAGTATTATGAAAGAACGTTATAAATATAACATTTGGATGAATATGCAAACAATATGCTGAATAGGGCTCCAGAAAAGAGGGAGTAGACTAAAAATAACTGAACAGTTTATCCTTTATCTGCAACTTATGGTGTGACCCCTCATTAGAATCGTCTCTTCGAGACGATTCTAATGAGAGGTCACACCATAGGATTTGACACAGACTTAAGGATTTTATATTGAAAATACCCCGTTATCTAGAACCCTGTAGAAATTGCTGTATACAAGTTGCAACTCGGGTAGTAATTGTCTGTTTTAAATTCAGTATGAAATGCCTGACTGCACACATTTATACTATAGGCTATCAGGTCAGGTACTTTAACATACCAATGCACTAGTCAGAAGTAAACCCTTGAACAGTTTTCATGTGTTAACTGGCTTTTAAATATCTAAGAAACAAAGAAAATACTAGTCAAACTGAAATTATTTAAATTAATGAATCAATTAAATGGATTTGTGTCAATTTAGATCACAATATAATTTGCTCTGTACGTGGTTTCACAGGCAATTAAGAATGGTCAATCCTAGTAGATTGAAGGTAGCCCAATGTATATGACATGTTGGCAATATTAGACTAGAGGACGGGTCAAGGACAGGCTAGGGAGTCGCTGTCTTTGTAAACCTATTTCACAATCCTGCCCACTATTAACATACATGTTCTTCTAATTTTGAAACAAGACAACATATCATGCACAGTCAGACCTGTGGTGAAAGGCAATTCAAATGTGTTCCCACACTTAAAACAGGTGGCAGCTTAATGCAGGTTGGAAATTAGACCAGATAAGTCCATTTGGGATGTGCTTATCGTCTTGTTTTCAATGTTTAAGACATAGAGCAGACCAAGAGTAAATTTTACTGTAAAGCAGAAAGCTCATGCAGGAGTTAAATCTGCTGGACTTTCAAACTGCTTTAAGTATCCATCTTTCATGATTACAGAGAAAAACTATCCTATACCTCTATCTGGTATCAGGCCATAATATGAAAAGGAATTCAATGAAGATCTTGTAGTGGAGTGTCAAAAGGCATTTTTATCGAACAGCTGTTAAACAAAATTTAATTATTGAATGGTTGTTTGACTTACGGTAGTTTGACTCTCATGCGTTTACATATTGTACAAAGTGTATATTTATGAGACTATATGTAATATTATGTATACTAGCTTTACATAAACATATGCAAATGACATAGACTACTAGGTTTATATTTTACCTTTTAAATGCACTCTTTTCAGCTTTTATGACCTAACTTAGAGTTTAATTTCAACTTAAGTATGAATTAGTAAAATCTAGTGAGACTAAATCCCTTGAAATTGAAGTATATATAGACAACAGTGGCAACAATATTTTATGAATTTGTCTTAGTATACAGTAAAACCTCGCATCAGCTACACTCAAATTTTTAATTTAGCGTACAGTAGTTGATTTGTTAGATGCTCTGGATGCAGAGCAACAGTTTTCATGGCAACCACAAGAAACTGCAATTTTATGAAGGTGATATAATATATTTTGCCCTATAAATATGCCTGTGGTAGCTTAACTCTTTGAACCCTAGTCCCGCATATAGGCGTGCTTTTCAAACAGTGTACATGTGAATAGTACACTTGTCCTATGCAAACATTGAAGACCCTGATCAGAGGGCTCCTTATGGAGCCCTCTGATCTGGGTCTTCACTGTTTGTCATAATGCAAAACATTGACAAAAACAACCCTAAAAAGTCAGAAATGGACTAGACTAAAATGGAAACTGGATTTGTCCATTTTAAGTTTCAGGGAGGAAAGAGTTAAAGCAGGCTGAAAGTTAAGCAGAATGCACCTGAAGGCCCATTTTGCTATCATAATATTCAACCTGCTTTAAGTGGTCGAATGTCTTCAAAACTAGAAGCAGACTCTGGGGTAAAGGGTTAAAGCAGACTGAAAGTAAAGCAGCAAATTTGCCTGTTTGATTTCCAACCTGTCTTTAACACTGAAACACAAGCTTAATTGTGAAAAGGAGCAACATTAACTCATGGAAATATCATATGTTAGAATCGTTTTATTAACCCTTTACTCCATAGTTTCTTTCTAACTTAGATTAGACAAGTTACCTTTGAAAGAAGGTTAAAGTGAAGCAGTACCTTTTAAAGAAGGTTAAAGTAAAGCAGAATGTGCATTATGACACATGCTGTTTTACTTTCAGTTTCAGCCTGATGTAAGCTACCATCTGCTAGGATATAGAAAATACTTATTATAATGCCCATTCATAGCTGTGTAAATTGGAGCTAGTTTCTACAGAGGAGGAATTAAATTAAAGGCATAAAATATGTATCTATATAGAGTAATGGGTTTAAAAAAATCTTATCATCTTGTTAGATAATGGGGGTTGAAAGTACATCCAGCATCTATCACACTGTTTTTCCTCTTGTCTATAATGCAGACTTGTCATGAAGAAGTCATCTAATTTGAGTGTACAAAACTTTCCTAATTCAGCATGCACTTGAATGTTGATGCCATTGAACCAACAGTACATAGTACATCAAAACATTTTCTGTCTAGAAGGTTTTTATCAGCGAATAATGCATGTGAGTGATTGATATACTTTACAGTGACTCAGTGAGTTTAAAAAGAGATCAAGATAAAAGGGAAGGGATTAAAGTACATGTAAAACAATTCAAACATTTTTTTCCATCATGCTTGAAAGTTTCTAACAAAACTACATGCCTACTCTTAGAACTGTTTGTTTGGGCCTGCTACATGTATAAGCAGCAACCTGTCGTAAAGTTTCATGAAAGTGTTTTTGAGAACCCGGCCCTTTACCTGTTTCTTCATATTATCCTAGATACTAGTCAACTCGCACCCTTCTTGTAAGTTCACTCCCTTTTGCAGAAGGTTTCTGCTCATGATTTCAGATAGATGTTTAGGTAATAAATTTACTGGATTTGCTTCCCTTACAGGTATGTTTTACAAATAATTAATTAATTATCCCCATTAAAAATACAAGACCGCCAAAGACAAACAACTTTTCTCAATTCATGGATGGAAAGGACATGTCAGTTCTAAGTATCTAATATTATTTTTTACTGATTAGTTGCATAAATATTATTTTGAAACAATACCATTCAAAATTATCACCAAAATGTCTTTATTGCATGTAACAGACTATAGCATTAGAACTGCACTGTTTTTTTTAAAATGACAATGCCATTTTGACCCATTTATCAATTAACCAATCTGAGGAAAGGTAAACACATTTTTGTGAGGAAGTGAGAAACAGGTGTTTCTTTGAGGAATTGATAAAGGCATTTCTGTTTTAGGAAAATGTCATGTCATTTCTTTGAGGAATATGTAATGGCATTTCAATGAGCAATGGGTAAAGGCATTTCTATAGGGAATTGCTAAAGGCATTTCTGTGAGCAATGGGGAAAGGCATTTCTATGAGGAGTTGATAAAGGCATTTCTTTCGAGGAATATAGGTAGGTAACCACATTTCTTAGAGGAATAGGTAAAGGTTTTTCTGTGAGGAATTGCTAAATAAGGCATTTCTGTGAGGAATTCATAAAGGCATTTCTGTGAGTAAATGCTAAAGACATTTCTGTGAGGGTTGGGTAAAGACATTTCTGTGTGGAATTGCTTAAGACATTTCTGTCAGGAATAGCCAAAGGCATTTCTTTGGAAGAAGGTTACTATTAAGGCATTTCTTTGAGGAATAGGTAAAGGCATTTCTAGCTGTGAGGAATTGCTAAAGGAATTTCTATGAGTAAATGTTAAAGGCATTTCTGTGAGGAATTGTTAAAGGCATTTCTATGAGTAAATGCTAAAGGCATTTCTGTGAGGATTGGGGAAAGACATTTCTGTGAGGAATTGCTAAAGGCATTTCTGACAGGAATAGCCAAAGGTGTTTCTGTTTAAGTAGGTTACCGCTAAGGCATTTCTTTGATGAATAGGTCAACACATTTCTTTGAGGAATTTATAAAGGCATTTCTGTTTTAGGAAAATGTAATGGCATTTCTTTTAGGAATGGGTAAAGGTATTTCTATGAGCAAAGGCATCTCTGTGAGGAATTGCTAAAGGCATTTCTGTCACAAATCACTTAAAGCATTTCTGATACAAATCGCTTAAGGCATTTCTGTGAGTAGTAGGTTAAGGCATTTCTTTGAGGAGTAGGTAAAGGCATTTCTTTGAGGAGTAGGTAAAGGCATTTCTTTTAGGAATAGGTAAAGGCATTTCTGTGAGGAATTGATAAAGATGTTTCTGTGAGGAATGGGAAAAACATTTCTGTAAGGATTTAAAACAGATGTTTTTATGAGGAATTGATAAAGGCAGTTCTGTGAGGAATATGTAAAGGCATTTTTTTAAGAATGAGTAAAGGCATTTCTATGAATATTGGGTAAATGCATTTTTGTGAGGAATAGATAAAGGCATTTCTGTGAGGGATTGCTATAGGTATTTCTGTGAGGAAATTTGCTAAAGGCATATCTGTTAGGAATTGCTAAAGTCGTTTCTTTGTGGAATTTGCTAAAGGCATTTCTGTGAGAAATTGGTAAGCACTTTTTGTGAGGAATTGCTAAAGGCATTTTTGTGAGGACAAGGTAAACACATTTCTGTGAGGAATAGGTAAACACATTTCTGTGAGGAATGGGTTAAGGTACTTCTTTGAGGAAGTGATAAAGACATTTCTGTGAGGAATAGGTAAACACATTTCTGTGAGGAATGGGTTAAGGTACTTCTTTGAGGAAGTGATAAAGACATTTATGTGCGCACTAGGTAAACACATTTCTGTGAGGAATGGGTTACGGTACTTCTTTGAGGAAGTAATAAAGACATTTCTGTGCGGATTAGGTAAACACATTTCTGTGAGGAATGGGTTAAGGTACTTCTTTGAGGAAGTGATAAATACATTTCTGTGAGGAATAGATAAACACATTTCTGTGAGGAATGGGTTAAGGTACTTCTTTGAGGAAGTGATAAAGACATTTCTGTGAGGAATAGGTAAACACATTTCTGTGAGGAATGGGTTAAGGTACTTCTTTGAGGAAGTGATAAAGACATTTCTGTGAGGAATGGATAAACACATTTCTGTGAGGAATGGGTTAATGTACTGCTTTGAGGAAGTGATAAAGGCATTTCTGTGAGGAATACATGTAGGTAAACACATTTCTGTGAGGAATGGGTAAAGGTACTTCTTTGAGGAAGTGATAAATACATTTCTGTGATGAATAGGTAAACACATTTCTGTGTGGAATGGGTAAAGGTACTTCTTTGAGGAATTGATAAAGGCATTTCTGTGAGGAATGGGTAAACACATTTTTGTGAGGAATAAGCTAAGGCATTTCTATGAGAAATTGCTTAAAGCATTTCTGTGTGAAATTGCCAAAGACATTTCTGTGAGGAATGGGTAAACACATTTCTGTGAGGAAATTCCGAATAAGTAAAGGCATTTCTATGAGAAATTGCTTAAAGTATTTCTGTGAGGAATAGGTTAAAACATTTCTGTGAAGAACAGGTAAAGGCATTTCTGTTAGGAGTAGGTTAATTATGGTATTGTTATGAGGGTAGGATGAAGAGTTGGTATTTCATTCAGTGGTGAACTGTTGACCGTTAATTTAAAGTTTAAGTCATTGGCCATGTGTTTGGCACCCGAACTTGACAGTTTAAATGAAATTTCAGACAGCTGTAAATTATTCAGTATACCCATTTTCCTCCAAAGCCAAACATAAAATAACTTATGATCCAAGTGTGTTTAATTTAAGAAGTTTCGCTGCACAAAGCAAGATGAAAATAAAGCAGGATCTTTCTCCTGTAGGAGTTTTCTGCTTTACTATCATCTTATTTGATCCTGCCCTCTGTATAGAGGACCATTAATAAACAATTATCTGCGGTGTGTAGGTGGAGGAGTTGGTAGAGATATCCTGAGGCCCGCCAGTGGAGGAAAGTGTTTAAACTTTAGAATACATGTACGAGGGGTGATCAGGAAATACGCGGAAAAGTGCTCTAAATTCTTTACTGTATTATTGATTTTGCTGAAATTTTGTGTGAATATACATTAAACCAATTCACATTATGCAATAAATTTTTACATCAGTAGCTTGCACATGCACAACGTTATTGTTACTATGGTAACATCATCTACCCAACACAGGCCCAACATTATATAATGTCAACGTCAACGTAGCTGTTCATGATACGCGTTTCGCTTAAAACGCTCAGTCTTTTTCAAAATACTCCCCATTAAATGAGATACACTTCCTGCAAGGTTCTAGCCATGACTGGATAAAACACCGTCTAAATGAAGATGGTTGTATGTTGGATATAGCCTTCTGCACTGCCGCTGAAAGTTCATGAGTATCATCGAAGTGTGTTCCTCTAAGGTAGATCTTCATTACCGGGAAAAGAAAGAAGTCACAGGGGGACAAACCGGACTGTATGCTGGATGACTCAAAAGCTCAAAGACAAACCCTAGTTGGCGTACAGCGGTCTGGGTTGTTGCTGCTCGATGAGAAGGGGCGTTGTCATGGTGAAATATCACAGATGGTAGGAGTGAGGCCCTCGTTCGAAACTCTTCATTCAGAAGCTGTTCACAACATTCCACACGAAGTCTTTTCTGATCAGTATTGAGCATTTTGGGAATCCACCTAGCACAAATTCGACGCATATTTAATTGGTTATGAATAATTTAAAGCTTGACATTGTACCGTAACTGTAGTCAGTTTTTGCAACAATATCCCTGATCGTGATGCGCCGATCATTATCATAGACATAGACATGATCATTATCCAGTAGCTGCTTGACGGCGGCGATGTGAGATGACGTAACGACGCTTGGGCGACCACTGCGCTGATCTCTGCCCTCTTCGAAGCGTTTATTCCACATGTAAACTGCTGTTTTTTTCATGGCCTTTTCCCCATATGCGTTCAGTAACATGTCAATAGTTTTTGATTTTGAAAATCCATTTCGCACGCAAAATTTGATAGCCGATCTCTGTTCATCACTCATTTTCAAACGATAAGTACTAAAAACAGACGTTGTTTACATGTCCGACGTCAGAAATCAACATGACGTCATGAACGTCATGACGAAAGTTCGCGTGTTTAGTACCTCTCGTTTGAAGAAGTTGTCTTAAAACCTCTACGAACGCGACACGGTGTTTCGTTACCGCTTAGTGTTCAAAATTCGTAAATTTGGGCCGGGATGACGTTGTTGACGTTACTATAGAAACCACATTTCCTTCTATGCAGCTTCTGAAGTCCTAAAATTTTCGACTTGAATTTAGATTTCTTATACCTTTGTTTCTGTGAAATACTATGAATGTCGGGCGAAAAATAAAAGCACTTTTCCGCGTATTTTCTGATCACCCCTCGTACATGCACACATATATATACTACTGAAAATCTTTTGTCTGTTTTGATGAATTTGGTCCCATACCCTTTGGGCTTTGTTAATAAAATTTTTTACTTGCATTGAGAGGACTAATTGAAAAATAAGCAAACATTACACATGGAAACCTGTATATGTAATGTTACTACAAAGTATGATAACATTGTAACATATTACATGGGTTTCCCTCATAGCTTTAAATATGAGGTAAATTTTCGCCAGAAAAAAGTGCAGGTTCATTTCAGACAGACCATAACAGAAAATAGTGCACACCCTGATCACTGTGATCAGACAGCTCCTTCAGTAGTTATCTGATCTTGGTCTACTCTATATTGAAAAATCATCAATATGCCCTAATAAAGCTATTAGCAGGAGAATAATTACTAAACAATGTTTATTCTTTCAGACTATATTAACCCTTAGCCCGCCAAATAAATTGTCGTCTGCTATATTTCTCGTCTGCTTCAAGTTTCAAAGTGCTTCAAAGTTGCTCAAAATTGCTGAAAATGTTGTCCGAGTGTCAAACAGCTTGGATCCGGATGAGACGCCGAGTTACTCGGCGTCTCATCCGGATCCAAGCTGTTTGCATATGGAGCTATAGTCATGAGTGGCAGGCTAAGGGTTAACTTTCTTTGTGGTAGATTGATCCAAAGAACTCCCATCCATCAACACTCTACAGTGTTGCAACGGGGAAAGGATTAATTAGTTTAACAGTTAGAGAAGAAAGCAATAGCTTGGGGAAGTGTTCTATGGCTCATATCTCAGGACAGGGTAGACTCATGGCACAGCCTTTCTATGAGGACTTGTTAACCCTCTCCTCCAGAAACACCTAGAACACCTCTACCATAACTCCTCCACATATGAACCACAAATATTGGAATCTTCAATTAGGGGTTACTCGTCCCAGCTTAAAGCTCCTTTAGGAGCTTTCTGCTTTACATTCATATTGCTTTAAGCAGTATCCTGCCCTGAAAACATGTGGATATAGGTGACTATAGGCATTATTGCCTGAGGAGATAAGGGTTAAAGGAGTGAAATAGTACACTTCTATGAGGAAAAGGGTCCTAATTTTGCACAATAAGTAATTTTTGTACTGCAAAATTTATTACCAACAGCAGTTCTCAAGTGTTGAATTATCTGTTATTTTATTTAGACTACCAGTAAAATAGTTTTGAAAACAATTGTCAAAATTTCACCCAAAATATTTTAAAGGCTATAGACTAGTGTACCAATACCAGGGAGTGAGATACTTTCACACTAAGAGTAGTGGTACAAAGTGACATAGGGACGGCTGGGTAGGATTTAAATTGTACTGTGTGGGAAAGTATAGTTATCCTTTACAAACAGTGTAGATCCTTATCAGAGGGTTCGTAAAGGTACCATCAGAACAGAATCTGCAAAGGTTTTTTGCTGGTTATTTGTGTGTGTGTGTGTAGAATATTAATCACTTTCAAAGAGCATGCATGCAGTTCAGTTAATTTGAAAAAATTCATTTGTGAAAGGATTAAACCGGAATTACTAGGCTAGAACATATAGATTACTTTTCACAAGTACACAGACAGATAAGGTAGGGAACTTTGGCAAAGTTTGACATGGTCAGTAAATTTCAGTTAGCTGGTTTTAGAATATTAGAGTACATATACAAAGACATGAACTCTTTCAACTCTTGTGTAATAAGGTTCCCTTGAGGATCGTTGTAATAACCAAAATATGAAACATATGTCTTCTTTGGATTAATGGGCAGTTTAATAAATACTGGTCTGAATTAGCAAACAGTGTAGACCTAGATTTGAGGGTTAATTCCTATTGGAGCCCTCTGATCTGGGTCTACACTGTTTGCAAATGTAATGAGTATATTTTAAACAGGTCAATGGTTTTGAAAGAGATAAGTTAGCTTGTTTTAGAATTGCATGGCATTATATACAAAGACTTCATTGTTTGACCAATGTTTGATGGTACATGTATCTACAAATTTAAGTAAACCTATTTCAGATTGGTCACAATTGCCTTATCTAACAATGGTAAATTTCTTACTGCTGGTTTGATGTAACAGAGCTAAAGATTAGATGGAGGAAACTAGAAACATCCAACATTTACTGCTTGGTGTCTCTACCAAATACAGTAAAACCTCTCTATTATGACCACTAAATTGTTTTAATTATTAGGGTTTAAGAGCAGGTGTGTGCTTAAATCAAGGTGACAGTAAAACAGAAAGCTCCTGTAGGAGCTTTCTTTTTTAATGTCACCTTGCTTTAAGCTGTCACCTGTCTTTTATACAAACAATTAGCCTTTTTTAGTGGTCGTAATAGAGAGGTTTTACTGTACTGTACTGTGGAAACAGTGTGGATTTTCATTACAATCATCTCCAAGATATGTTTCTTATAGGTAGAAAATGTATTTTGTTGAAAATATTTTTCAGATAATTGCACACAACTTTAACTGTTAAAAGGACAAGTTCATCATGCCTGTAGTGGAGGGTCAAGGTCATGGGTTGCCCCCAGCAACAGGTCTTTACGACCCCAGACACGAAAGTGATGCATGCGGTGTCGGCTTTGTTGTTAACATCGATGGACACAAATCTCACAAGGTATGTGCTTTGTTTTAAGCCACCAGAGGGCACATGCGAAGAAAGCAAGGGGTCCCTGTTCGAGTCCCAGTCTGGCTGCATATTTTTCTTACCATGTTACATTTGGTGCCCAATGTTAACAAACCATAGGATAATAATTTTTGTAACTCCTAGAGTGTACAGGAATAAAAATAAGAAAGTTGTGGAGTGTTCTCTAAGTTAGAAATTCAGGACAAATTCTTGTGAAGAGGGGGTGTGTGTAGCCAGGTTAAGTTTATGATTAAATGGTGAGAGATTTATGTAAGCGACCCGATGGCTCAGTTGCCAGAGCACTTGCCAGGTAAGCAAGGGGTCCTGGGTTCGAGTCTCGGTCTGGCTGCATATTTTTCTCACCATGCTACATACATTTTAACACATTTAAAGATAATACATGTGGAGTTCCAATTTATACAGTCATGAATATGTAGCATAAGAAATATTTGCTATATTCTAGTATATGAAAGCTCAAAGCAAAGTTAAAAGTAAAGCAGAATGCACCTTAACCCTTTGAACCCTAGTCCCGCTTATAGGCGTCCTTTTCCAACAGTGTACATGTGAATAGTACACTTGTCCTATGCAAACAGTGAAGACTCAGATCAGAGGGTTCCGAAAGGAGCCCTCTGATCAGGGTCTTCACTGTTTGTCATAATGCCAAACATTGACAAAAACAACCCTTGAAAGTCAGAAATAGACTAGACTAAAATGGAAACTGGAATTTTCCTTTTAAAGTTTCAGGGAGGAAAGAGTTAAGGAATACAATGTATTCTGGTTTACTTTCAACATGCTTTAAGTGTTCCCTGCCTTTGATACTAGAAAAAAGTTGTGGTGTAAAGGGTTAAGACAGGTGGCTGCTCAAAGCTAGGAACTTTCATCTTGGTTTACTAAGCTGCCACCTGTATTCAAATCTATCTGTGGTGCTTCTTTGAGTTTGATGGTATACGTAGAAGTGCTCAAAGACCCTTATATGGAGGAAAGGGTTAAAAAGTGCTTTTAGGGAATAACATTTTTTTGCAAATCTAACTTTGTATACTGATTTTTAGTTGTTGTAAATAAGTTCCAAAGTTATATTTTGCCCGTATGCTGGAAAGAGGAAACAACATTTAGTGTTCTGTAGAACTGTTTGCAAATTCAGTTCATGTTGTGGTAGCATGATAGAAGCAATTTTCCCCCTCTTTCTGTTACCACTCAATATCTCTACCATAATCAATACAGTAATGCCTTGATATTACTGCTACTCAAAATTAAACTGATTTATGGTGTCAAAAACAGATTACAGCTGAAAGCAGGATGAAAGTAAAGCAGAAAGCTCCTAAAGGAGCTTTCTGCTTAGTTATCATCCTGCTTAAAGCATCAACCTGCCTTAAACATAAAAATGAAATATCTTTTCAGTGGCTTTAATGTCTTTGGTTTACTGTAACTGTAACACTAAAACAAGTTGACGTCAACAGGTTTCATATTTAGCATGGACCAGACAATGATGTGGGCGAGAATTATGGTTCTTATTTTAGCATCATCCCATTGGGACCAAGCTAGGAGCAATTACTCGATGTTTAAATGGAGGCAGAACAAATTTGGCTTGTGTAATTGAATTATTCAAGTTGTATTTGAACCTGTAACATACTTAATGAGTTGGTTTGTTAAAAATAAAGCGCACATTAATCAATTTTCTTTCTTGACAAATATTTGCTGTTTTCTTTGTATCCAAAAACGATTTTTACTTTCTTTTTGCTTGTGAAGTATGATATGATTGTCAAACAGTATGGATTGGCATGAGATGCCAAAGACTGCCTCACAAATTATCAACATACAGTTAAACCTCTATATTACAACTGCAAAAATAAAGGCTAAATGATTGTATAAAAGATAGGTGACAGTTTGAAGCAAGGTGACAGTAAAACAGAAAGCTCCTGTAGGAGCTTTCTGTTTTACTGTCACCTTGCTTTAAGCAGTCACCTGTCTTAAACACCTAATAATAAGCACTAATTTAGTGGTTGTAATAGAGAGGTTTTACTGAACATTATTCAACTTGCTTGATAAACATCTAGGTTCAAATAATTTGCCAAAGTCATCAATATTTATGTGATTAGGAAGGGAAGGGTTAAAACACTTGATGAATATCACAAATTGATTCTGTTCTAGGGTTTGTTTCATACTGGATGAAACTAGGATGGGTAACCGGTTAAATATATGGTTGAAAGATTCGTATCGGAAACTTAATGTAAACTACTATATAAGGCTCAAGGAGTCCGAGAAAACACAATAAAGTAATTAATATATTCAGTGTCTCAGCACATCTCTGGCTAAGTGAGACTAGACTGGGTTTTGTAAAGAGTTTGGATCCAGATCAGATGCCATGTTACTCAGGATCTCACCAGGATCAAACAATATTGACACTCATACTTCATTTTTATCTTCCATTAGAAATACATGTATACATAGAATGACTTAACAGACAGATCAGGTGACACTTTTGAAGCAAGTAATAAAGCAGGCAAAGTGTTTAAGAACAAATTAACTGTAATTCTGTGAACATTTAAGTAAATTTTTAATCTGCAGTAATTGTTGTTTACTAATGTCTTAAGTTTATAATTGACTAAAAGATTTCATTCAAAATAGGGTCAAAGTATGAAATAGTTTGGATCCAGATAAGACACGATGTTACAGGGTGTCTTCAAAACTGTTTGCAAAGGTAATCGAGATTTTACCAAAAGTATGCAAAGATTTATATCTAATACATGTACAGAAAACTTTATGTGATGCACAAGGCAAGAAAATCTAATTACAGTAAAATCTCTCTATTACGACCACTGTTAAGAACTCAATTGGTTGCATAAAAGACAGCTGACCGCTTAAAGCAAGGTAGACATAAAACAGAAAGCTCCTTTAGGAGCTTTCTGTTTTACATTTACCATGCTTTAAGTAGCCACCTGCCTTTAACAACTTATAAGTAACACAATTTAAGGGTCGTAATAGAGAGGTTTTACAGTGTAATTTACACTGTCACGGAATTGCATTGAGATTGTTTGGGAAATTCTCCAGCACCCTTCAGCTAATATGTCTGCTAAGTACCCCATCCTAGTCAGCTTCTTACCCTTTCAACACTGACAACATGACATAATGATATTGTAAACCATTGCACACAGTGTGGATTCACATCAGGTCCCACTGAACATGGAGACTGACCAGTGATCAGGATCCAAACTGTTTATATCTCCATTTCTGTTTTTGTAAATCCATGTATAAAGAAGAGGGAGCCAATTGTAGAGCTGCAGCAGATAACATTTCCAGCAGATGACAATTATTCAGTGATGAAAGGCTTAAAGTGCTTTTAGTTCCTTCACTGTCTCTTTCCGAGTACAATTGATATATTTGCAAACAGTTTGGATCCTGATCAGATGCCACATAATGTGGCATCTGATCAGGATCCAAACTGTTTGACACTCATTTCAAATACTTCTGAAGTTAAATACATAACATTTAAAGTTTAGAATTAAAAGCAGATGATGATTGTTTAAAGCAGAAAACGCCCTGGCAGTGAAGGGGATAAGATGATAGAAAGGTCTATTTTAGAGACTTAGAGTACCTTCAGAACCGAGTCTATTTATGGCCCTGTTAGTGGTGGCATTCTGAACAAATCTTATTGAGTAGCATTTGTCTCTTTGACAGTTATATCTTTTGAAGAAGAATTTGAAAGGTTTTTGAATGTGTTGGTAATCTTAAAATTGACAAAGGGTTTGGCAGCTTTGGCTTGATTTAAAAAATCTCCTTGTTATATTATTAGCATGGGGATTAATAGTTTGTGCCATCGATGCACACAATAGGAAACATTTTTTCAATTGTTTTATGTTCTCAGGTACCCACACATGGAGAGTATTTCAAAAACTTAACTCTTAATGTCTACATCAAAATCCTATAGTCTCGAAGAGAGGATGCTAACAAGTAGTCACACCATTGGGTTTGATGCAGACATAAGGGAGAAAATGTTTGAAAACTGGAGTTTAATTATGCCCTTTTATCTGAAGCTCTGGTCTTATTTATCCACAACCACCATATTAACTGTTGTGATTCCTCATATGAATCATCTCTTGAAGTTGGGTCTAATGAGTAGTCAAAATATATGGCTTTTGTTCCAGAAATAGCAAATTTAGTAATTTAAATGTAACTTAATTGTACATATTATATACATGTACTCCCCTTAACTGGAGGTATAAGTCAGAAGGGTTCAACTATATCAATGCATGGTTCTGTTGTCGGATTGATTAGGACTCCGGTACTAATAATTGATGTAACCATATTATAACCTAGGGTTGAACTTTGGCAGGACACCTGGTTAGGAAAATTAAACAAATTTCAACATTTCCAACAGTTATTTTCATGATGGTTCCATTAAACCCAATGTTGCAACTATTCACCAGAATTGCCAAGTCAAGACTATGATAAGTCACATCACATGCAGGGTTTAACCCATTACTCCATAGATACTCGTCTTAACACAAAGTCACTTAGTATATACTTCCACTGAAGAAATTTTTCCAATTTATGGTCATAAATATGTATCATGAATAAAATGTTCTATATCATAGCAGATGGTATCTTAAAGCAGGCTGAAAGTTCAGTTAAGGTGCATTTTGCTTTACTCTCAACCTGCTTTAAATAATTACCTGTTTCCAAATCTTGAAACGTGCTATGGAGTATTGAGTTTAATGGAGACAAAAGGATTTAAGGTAGCTTTATAGTTTCGATACTGCAAGCGGATTTTTCTTATTTATCATCATGATTTATAATTTATTCCCCCATTTTATAGCTGAATGGTTTAAGTGGTACACATGTCACCACAAAATGTCTTTTTTTAAAAAATATTTTATTTTTTTACGATTTTATAAGACAAATTTAAAAAAAATTCAAACAGCGATTGTAAAGCCGTCTTAATTTGTAACGCCTTTAAAATTGCCCATAATACACTTCAGTAACATATCTAGGGATCCGTGTCTCAGATTTTTAAAATTCCCCTTCCAACTATTATTATGTAACATCAAAGTTATTTTACCGTTTAAAGTCGATTTCTATTACGTAATGCTTTACTGTAAACAGCTGGAGAATCTCATCAACATTCTGAGACACGGTTCACTAGAGAAGATAATACCCTTTCATCTGCTTTAAACCGCATGAAAATCGGACCCCTACCGCGAACACAATCGTTAATCAAATATGCCGCCTGTTTGAAAATAAGGAGGTGCCGAAAACGTCAATTAACTGATAAGCGTGTCATTTTGACTGTCTGACACAGTGCGAATACCCCGGGGTTCAACTATGTCCTTTTTGTTTCAACCAATAAGAAGACACATATTTCATAAGCGATTTTCCTTAGCTCCACCCTTAATAAAATATACCAATCATAATTCAATAATGATTTTAACATGCGAAACCCATAAATCACGTAACAGCAGCTGTAGAACGCCTCTTGGTGGTCACGTGGCTGGACTACGGAGTGCTTAATGAGGTGTGATTTATTGATCAGATAGCCGTGTAATGCGTTTGGTTTGGTTTTGGAGATTTTGGTAAAATGTAGAACAGAATGTCGGCTATCAAAATCGGAAAAAAGGTTAAAAACACAATTTTTCAGTTTTAAAGCTCTAAAGATACCTTAACTATTGGAAAATTTAATGCTGTCCTCATCTTGAACTCAGCCAGTTATTCATAATATATAGTCATTATTATATCATGCTATCTTGTCCTAATGCTATAGGAAAATTTCCTGCTGCCTGACAATTAGATGCTTTAAACAATAACCATTCTAAAACACTTAAATTAAGTGATGGGAAAAGCTGTTTAACAGCATTTTCTAATCACCAAAGTGTATAGACAAATAAATTTATCCATAATTGTCTATGGCTTAAAACATTGTGATTATATGATATAGTTTTGTGTTTCTTTCCAGGTGCTGCGTGACTCTGAGACTATGTTACGTCGTATGGAGCATCGCGGTGCCTGCGGCTGTGACAATGACAGTGGTGATGGGGCGGGGGTTATAACTGGCATTCCTCACAAACTGTATGCAAGAATCATGAGGTCAGTACTAGCTAGCTCAACAAACTCAAAACTTCAGAAAAGTGGGAGTAAGCTAAACATATTCAGCAATTCTATAATCCTTTCCTTCCAATTGAAATGCTGTTTTGATACCTCTACCTATTCCTCATAGAGATTAGGCACCTTTTATGCTGCCATCCAGTCCTAGGGCCCGTTTCATAAAACTTCTTCGTACGACAAAAACGATTGTAAGTCAAAACTTTAAAATACATTTGATTTATGATTTCTCTATCTAATCCTGTCTTGTGATATCTCTTTGGAATCGTCTTGAAAAGACGATTCCAAAGAGATGTCACAAGACAGGATTAGATGGAGAAATAAATACAAATTGAGACTTTTATAATCTGACTTACGACAACATTTGTCGTATGAAGTTTTATGAAACGGAACCCTGATTCATAGACATTGGATATGTTTACTACATTCTGTTAAATCATTACTTTAAACAGGCTCAAAGAAAAGAAAGCTTCCGGGTCTTTACAGGTTATTGGGTAACGGCTCAACTGACAATAAAAAGTGCAGTTTTATTGACAGTCTTTATACATTGTAACATGTGACAACTTTAGTAGATAGGATAAAATACATTAACTCATTACCCAAAAGCCTATCTCTTGTTTGGAAGACAGGTGACATACCACTTAAAGCAGGTTGAAAGTAAAGCAGAATGTTCCTTAAGGCACATTCTGCTTTACTTTCAACCTGCTTTAAGCTACCATCTTCTATAATATAGAAAACATTCTTACTGTACAATGTTTTATGGTTGTTTTAAGTGAAACTATTTTCTGCAGTGAATAAAGGCATAAAAAGGTGTATCTATGGGGTAATGAGTTAAGCATTTTCCTGCCTTTGGATATCCCGAATTTCCCTGGTAATGGTAATTACTTTACTCAGTAGAGGTTGTTTTAGCACATCTGTCAAAATGTTATTGTGCACATTAGGGTTTCAGTTTCCTTGTCTTTACTGTCATGTCTGTTTTGGTACTGTGGAGTAAAAATCACTCTTTAATCCCTATGAACATGTTTGTGCTAAACAAAACATTTTGTACACGTAATATACTATATATATTAATTGTAACCAACTTTGAGCTAGAAAACTGCCAGATACCCGATAACCCAGTGTCTGATGATGCTCCAAGCTGTTTTCCACTCAGAAAAAACTAAATTTTGAGAAATTTCAAGAACTTGTCAGTTTCTTCGTTTCATTGACCTGCATTTGCATTTAGTTTGGTGTATGGGAGAAAGAATAACGTATTCACTATTGTATGCTGTTTCTGTTATCCAATAGTTGACACCATGTGACCCCTTCCGGTTTGTTCAGAAACAAGGAAGCTATACAGGGTCAACAGGTACAACAGTAAAACACATCTGTTTAGTAGCCCTTCAATAGAGAAAGATGGCCCTCTAGAAAGACAAATACAGGGCTTCAGATAAGTGAGCGAGTAAACTTAACAAATCCAACATTCTTTCACTCAAGATACAAGAAGATTTATTTAATGGCAGATACAATATAACAGTAAACATTAGCTGTAACAGCTATTTTCCTACTCATTTCAGCACCAAATCCTATGGTGTCACTACTCATTAGAATTGTCTCTTTGAGAAGATTCTAAAAAGTAGTGACACCATAGGGTTTTTCAGAAGATTTAAGTTTTTGAAATACTTCCCTTATCTAGAGCCCTGCAGATATCGAGATCTACTTCATGCGGAGCATAGCTTTAGTGTCACTGAAATGTTAAAATAACCTTGCAACCAAACACCCCAATATGTTACACATGATTTATACACAGAGCCAATACAAGTGTGATTAAAAAATGGTACTTTTTTTTGCTGACTTGTTTAGTTTCTAGCAATTTTGTGTCAACAGTAACTAGTAACGCGATATGGCAGCCCAGTGAGAGACCAGCTTTCTTCAGTATCAACATGCATATACCGGTATCTTAACACATTCTATGCTAGCTTTTAATGTACCTGTCATTTACAAACAATTTGCCTGTGACTAGTACAATTACTCTATGCAAGCAGTGTAGACTCATATCAGAGGGCACCTAAAGGAGCTGTCTGATCAGAGACTGCACTGTCAGTGTTACAATACATTGCTAGAAAAATAGTCACAAATGGACTAGACTTAATTGGAAACTGGAATTGTCCATTAAAATATCGGGTGAATGAGTTAATGTGTCAAATTAAACAGACAACTAAATCAAGACACATTTAGACAGGAGAAGGGTAATGTCAGGTAGAGCTTGTGCTAGAAAATATCCAGAAACATCTAATGACTTTACTACTGCTACATTTTATAGACTTGGCTGGTAGCCAGTGTATACATAGTTCAGTAGGACAGTTTAACCCTTGTCATACTGAATGTTCACATGGACTCATTGGAATAGATTAATTTAACCCATTACCCCATAGCTTGTTTCTAGTTTTGAAGACAGGTGACCACTTAAAGCAGGTTGAAAGTAAAGCAGAATGCGCCTTAAGGCGCATTCTGCTTTACTTTCAGCCTGCTTTAAGCTATTATCTGCTATAATATAGAACGTAGTTCTTATAAAACATATTCATAGCTGTATAAATCTGATCTTTTTTCTTCAGAGAAAGAATGAATGAAAGGCGTAAAAAGGCGTATTTATGGGGTAATGGGTTAACGGCGTGAAAAGGCATTCCTATGAGGAATAGGTAAAGGCATGAAAAGGCATTTCTCCGAGCAATAGTTGAAAGAGATACAATCTTATCAGTGCAGAGCATCTGTTAAAGCAAACAGTAGTCTCTGATCAGACACCCCTGTATGTGCAGTCTGATCAGAGGTCTACACTGTTTGCTGATAGAAACTTCAATACAAAACAAAACAAAAAAGAAAATTTAGACCTGAGGCAACCCCTTAGATTTAGATAAAAAAAATGGACTCCTCCAATATAGAAGCATGGAAGAATCCACTGGGTGCAAAGGGGTACTAGCTGGGAGCCAGCTAGGTAAAGAATAAGCCATTGTGGAGAAATTCCAAGTTGTAACTGGTACTTGACTTGCTGACTGAAGCATGTTCATTCTGATGTCTAGTTGATTTCCCCATGCAGTTCAAATGATGGGGAAAACCCCCAAGTGGATCTGCTGCAGGGAAACCAGTGATACAGTTAACTCTTTGCAATGCTGGGTAGTATTTTTCGTCTGCATCATTAATTTTGTTGTCTGCTATTGTTCTAAAAAAAGATTTTTCTAAATTTCTTTTTAAAACATGGTCAGAGTGTCAAACAGCTCGGACCCTGATGAGACCCCATATTATGCGACGTCTCATCTGGATCCAAACTGTTTGCTAAGACAATCACTGTGGCAGATATATCCAACGCTAGCCAGTCATTGCAAAGAGTTAAACAAATCGGTGTATGCATATCACCTGTGGTATATCTAATAGTATTCAAGGCAGGCGACTACTGAAAGTAAAGTGACAGTAAAGCAGAAAGCTCTTTAACCCATTACCCCATAAATACGCCTTTTTAGCTCGCCTGTTCGTAGAACAGCAGAGCTAATGTCATACCCCCGGCGTGAGCGTGGGCGTGAGCGAGAGCGTGGCCAAGGTTAAAGTTTTTTGGACGGGTTGTTTTAAAGCTTAATATTTGTGCTAGAGTTATGAAATTTTGTATGGAGGTTAATTTTGGGTTAAACATTGATGTTATGATGTTGGAATTTAAAAATAATTTTAATTTATGTCAATTTTCGACATGTTTTGGACTTCGGTTTTTCGACTTCAAATCACCATGTTAAAGTTTTTTGGACGGGTTGTTTTAAAGCTTAATATTTGTGCTAGGGTTATGAAATTTTGTATGGAGGTTCATTTTGGGTTAAACATTGATGTTATGATGTTGGAATTTAAAAATAATTTTAATTTATGTCAATTTTCGACATGTTTTGGACTTCGGTTTTTCGACTTCAAATCACCATGTTAAAGTTTTTTGGACGGGTTGTTTTAAAGCTTAATATTTGTGCTAGGGTTATGAAATTTTGTATGGAGGTTCATTTTGGGTTAAACATTGATGTTATGATGTTGGAATTTAAAAATAATTTTAATTTATGTCAATTTTCGACATGTTTTGGACTTAAGTTTTTCGACTTCAAATCACCATGTTAAAGTTTTTTGGACGGGTTGTTTTAAAGCTTAATATTTGTGCTAGGGTTATGAAATTTTGTATGGAGGTTCATTTTGGGTTTAACATTGATGTTATGATGTTGGAATTTAAAAATATTTTTAATTTATGTCAATTTTCGACATGTTTTGGACTTAGGTTTTTCGACTACAAACCACCAGGTTAAAGTTTTTTGGACGGGTTGTTTTAAAGTTTAATACTTTAGGGTGCTTAAATTGTGTATGTAGGTTCATTAGGGGTCAAACATTGATGTGATGAAGTTGAAATTTAAAATAATTTTAATTTTTGTAAATATTTGACACGCTTTGGACTTAGGTGTTTTCCTACTAAACACCAGGTTAAAGTTTTTTGGACGGGTTGCTTTATAGTTTAATACTTGTGCTAAGGTGCTGAAATTGTGTATGTA
Organism: Gari tellinella; assembly: GCA_922989275.2. Lineage (NCBI taxonomy): Eukaryota > Metazoa > Mollusca > Bivalvia > Cardiida > Psammobiidae > Gari > Gari tellinella. The sequence continues at coordinate 89,616,716 of OV277860.1, forward strand.
GGTTCATTAGGAGTCAAACATTGATGTTATGAAGATGAAATTTAAAAATAATTTTAATATTTGTCAATTTTTGACACAATTTGGACTTAGTTGTTTTGACTTCAAATCACCAGGTTAAAGGTTGCACGGGTTGTTTAAAGTTTAATGAAACTAGACTAAGACTCAACATTAATTTTAATAATAGTTCTAAACTGAAAATTGATTTTCTTTTGATACAAGATGTTTTTTAGACTTAAACTTTAAACAGGCAAGCATCAGGTGGCTTTGACACCCATTTCTGGTTACGCCTTTTATTTATTCCTCCACTGAAGGAAATAGTTCAAATTTATACAGCCATGAATATGCACCAGAAAAAATATTTCCTTCATCTTGGCAGGTGGTAGCTTAAAGCAGGCTGAAAGTAAAGCACATTCTGCTTTTCTTTCAACCTGCTTTAAGTGGTCACCTTACTTTAAAACGAGAAACAGGCCATGGGGTAATGGGTTAAAGACGTTATCAACTATTGATCAGTCTCACAGGAAATATTTCCTATAGGGCATGGTATACTAAGCGTCATGACAAATCATATTGTATAAGAATTGGTGTGATAAGGTGCTAATTTGTACTGCAGCGCTCCCTCTCTATAACGGCCCTCCTAACAACGACTCCCTCCTAACAACGACCCTTGTTGCAGATCCCTAAATAGGACAGTTATGTATAATGCTGTAACTGCTGCAATATCGTCTCCTTAAAATTGTTGTCTAATGTTTTTCTCAAAATAACATAATGGACATTTTGACAGAAAATAAATAAATGACAAGTGACAAACAGCTTAATTCCAGATCAGACGTCGCGTTACGCGGTGCCTGATCTGTATTCGAGCTGTTTGCAACTGTATGCCAATTTCCCTCCCTATAATGACTCCTTCCGAACAACGAACACAATCTTTGTCTCCCAGTGGGTGGCGTTGTAGATAGGGAACACTGTATGATGGAAGAGGCTAAATGACACTCACAATTAGCTTCATTGTCAGCCTCTTACCCTTACCCCACTTAGCCGTCAGTGGTAATTGCCTATAACAAACTGGTATGTAGCATAATATCCCATTACCCCATAGACTTTTCTAGTTGTGAAGACAGCTGACCACTTAAAGCAGGTTTAAAGTAAAGCAGAATGTGTTGTATGGCATATTCTGCTTTACTTTCAGCCTACTTTTAGCTCCTATCAGCCAGGATATTGACAATATTTCTTTTGATACATATTCATGATTATTATACCTCAATTTTATTTACAATGTTAATCTCCCATAGGCCACAGTGCCATAGAAATACTGTCAGACCCAGCTGGAAAAAAATACTGTCTTAAAAATACTGTCTTCTGCTACCATTGGTAATCGAACGTCGGAAATGACGTCAAAAATACAGTCGCCCGCTACCATACACAACGGAATGTTAAAAAATTATACTGTGCCATGACGTCACATATAGTTCAGAAAAAAGTAGTTTGACATGATGTATTACCTTCTCAGGAGAGGTCAAGAGAATTTAAAACCAAGTGGATTCAGCAGAGTTACAGCAGAGTCGCAGTCATTAATAGAACTACTCCTCAGTTTATTTTCAGCATTCATTCATAGACTCTGTCTAATCCTGTGTTTTAGCTGCATTAAGACAACTTAATAAAGGACATAAGTAATGCAGAAAGCGTCTTTAGCTCTTTCCTCCAAAGCTCAAAGTGCAAATCATCTATATCCAACTGTATTTAAGGCAGGATACTGCTGAAGGCTATAATTGAAAGTCAAGGGGACAGTTCTAATGAAGCTTTTCTTCAATTTCAATTTGCTTTAAGCTGGTCACCAGTGTATTCAGTAGCATCAATGAATAATAATTTTGTAGCGCTTATGCAGAGAAAGGCTTTAAGTGGGTAGATGCACCTGTGGGGCTTATTCAGAAGAAAAACTTTAAACATTGACCCTCTGTTCAGGGTCTGCACTGTTTATTTAATTTTAATTTTAATTTTTTTTAGATACATATCAAAACATCATTCAAATCAACAAAAACATGTTATTTTTCAAAAGAGGACTAGTCCATATGAAATACTAAGAATAGGTTAATATTACCTGCCATCTAATCAGACTTATAAATAACAAATAATTAAGTTCTAGGTAGTTTACCCTTGACTGATTTATATACCATTCACATGTTGGATGCTAGTATATTTCCCTATGTTATTTATAGATCCGTGAAGTTGATTGAAGTTGATTTTATAAACACTTAGTCATGTACTTTGTACTATGTGGCATGCCATTATATATATTATTTGCAAACAGAGTACCATAGACCCTGGTCAGAGGGCTCCTTTAGGGGCCCTGTGATCAAGGTCTGCACTGTTTGTTTTACTTTATAATATTTTACAAATATAAATACAAAATTAATATAATTGGTAATTTTCCAGAAGTTGAACAGCCATGTATCAAATTAAATTCAAACATTTTGCACTCCTTTTGGCAGAGTAATGGCGCTTTGATGTCTAGTTTAAAGCAATAAGTTTGAAACCATGGTTGAAATAGTTAAACAGTTTTTGTGAGACAGGCAACTGTGTGTCAAGCTGATGGAGATTGACAGTAAACAAAAACAAGTGGAGCATTGCCAAACTAGCCAAATACTGCATGCATAAATAAACATGCTTAACTCTTTGCATACTGGGTAATTTTTTCGTCTGCAACAATTTGTGATCTGCTATTGTTCTAAAATTAGAATTTTGAAAATTTCTTTTAAATTCAGTGTCAGAATAGCAAACAGTTTTTATCCTGATGAGACGCCGCATTACGCGGCGTCTCATTGGGATCCAATCTGTTTGCAGATGTAATCACTATGGCAGGTATATCCGCCGCTAGAGTGCAAAGAGTTAAAACTCTTGATGAGCCCAATTCATCTCGCCCTCTTGTCTGTATCATGCTGGTTGTTTTCCACCATCATATTTTCTGGTATTTTTTTTTACAGAGAAAACACCCGTACGAAAAATCCAGGCGGAATCCGCCCGGAAATGAGGCGGAATTGGGGCGGAAATGGCCGATTCCGGGCGGACTTGGGGCGGAAACCTAAATTCCGCCTCAAGTCAGTCAGTTTTACGGGCGGAATTTTGAGAAGATTCCGGGCGGAATTTAAAATCCAGGCGGAATTTTGTACTTTGACATTTTTCAGAGGCGGAAATTCTCACTTAGACTAGCATCTCGAGGCGGAAAATGAGAAAACATTGGAAATTGAGGCGGAATTTTTGACTTAGACTATTTCAATAAGGCGGAATTTCGGACTTAGTTAAAATTCTGCCTGAATGAGGCGGAATTTCATACTTAGACTATTGCAACAAGGCGGAATTTTGGACTGTGAATTTTGAAAAAATGTTCAAGTCAAAAACGTGAAAAAAGTTTAAAAAAATTGTATCTTTTTAATTATTTAATAAAATCAGGGTGTTCATGGATTCAAAATTATCGCCATAATACAAAGAAGTCATATATGTACAAATGAGGAAGGTCTTTTGGTCAAATATAACAAAGGGGAATAACTCCAAAAATATTAATGTCTAGTCAGAGTTATGGACCCTGCACTTAATCTCTCCAAGCTAGCTATTTCCATATATGAAATTTTATTCCGCTAGCATCAGTTAAACTGGAGTAAATATCTTAAAGACAAGGGCCACTATGGCCCTAAATGGCTCACCTGGTAACCATGTAACCATGTACACCGTGTGACCTAGTTTTTGACCGGGCATGACCCTCATTCTAACTTGACCTCGATTTCAATGAGACAAACATTTTGTTCAAGTTTCATGAAGATTCAATGAATTTTGTAGTCTCTATAGAGTGTTAACGAGGTTTTTCGATAATTTGACCTAGTGACCTAGTTTTTGACCAGACATAACCCACATTCGAACATGACCTAGATTTCATTGAGGCAAACATTTTGATGAAGTTTCATGAAGATCCAATGAAATTTGTAGTCTCTAGGAGAGTGTTAACAAGGTTTTTCGAAGATTTGACCTAGTGACCTAGTTTTTGACCGAACATGACCCACATTCGAACTTGGCCTAGATTTCATTTAGGCAAACATTTTGATGAAGTTTCATGAAGATCCAATGAAATTTGTAGTCTCTAGAGTGTTAACAAGGTTTTTCGAAGATTTGACCTAGTGACCTAGTTTTTGACCGGACATGACCCACATTCGAACTTGGCCTAGATTTCATTGAGGCAATCATATTGATGAAGTTTCATGACGATCCAATGAAATTTGTAGCCTCTAGAGTGTTAACAAGGTTTTTCGATAATTTGACCTAGTGACCTAGTTTTTGACCGGACATGACCCACATTCGAACTTGGCCTAGATTTCATTGAGGCAAACATTGTGACCAAGTTTCATCAAGATCCAATTAGATTTGAACCTGGTAGAGTGTTAACGAACAATTGTGGACGGACAGACGGCGGACGACGGACATCCAGCGATCCTAAAAGCTCACCTTGGCACTACGTGCCAGGTGAGCTAACAATAAAGACAATACCCCCCCCCCTCTCTCTCTCTCTCGGAATCAGTTGTGTGAATTTACTTTCAATTCAGAACTGCAGTTTCATTTAGGCAAGATTTTTAAAGTTGTTTCAATTGGTTGCCATGGCAACCACAGTTTCAACTGATAGACCTATATTTGAATTCACCCATTCGTATGAAATTATTTTTAAATTGAGTCAGTGGTTTCAGAAAAGAAGAATTTTAAAGTTTCCACTATATTATAGGCAAATAAAGGAAATACGAGTGCCCCACCCACTGCTGTTTTTTTTAATCTTGGAAAATTATTTTAAGAAATAGCCATTTAACTTTAAGGAAAGAACAATTTTAAATTCTCTTCAGCGTTTTACGTAGTTTTCATATGCACATAATATCATTTCAGAGATAATTCACGTTTATTCTCTGTTTCTAGCAGAAAGAATAACACCTTATTTACGTGAAAGGCCGAACCTCTATGGGGTCGAAGTTTCTCCGTGTGCTCCGTTCCGCGCATGCGCTAGCTGTTGGTCTCGAAATTTGAAATGAAGAGCCATAATTTGTAACGACGATACATGAATGTCCCTGTGTTTTTACCAAGAAATCACACCTTGTATGGCTCATACACGCTGTCGCGGACAATGCGTGTTGTGATTAAAGGTAAATTGTGTATTTAAACTTGTATGTTCGTGTATAAATTATAATTCAGATGTTATCGCACGCTGCCTGGGTGTTTTTGTCAGTTGATCCTACTAGGATATTGTAAGATTAAATGCAGATATATTTACATGTATTTAGATTTGTTTCAGTAGATAGGTGTTCAAGTCGAAGCTGCAAATATTTATTTACCTAATCCATCATTTGAAATGCAATTGATAGGCAGATTCAGGTGAATGTAGACCTAAAAATACAATCTCCTTATGCTGAAAACGTAGCGGTTCAATTCGTCCCAAGACAAATCGTAACTGGTTTAATTCGGCCTACACACTATAGAATAGTGATTGCAGTGTATAGTTAGATAGAGAAAATCGTTTCAACATTTTGTAATTAAGTTGTCCCGTATTTGATTGTTTTTTAAATACATTCTTTTAGTTTAAACAAGTTAATTAGAGTTTAATGTGTGGTAAACAAGTTATTTAGATGTGATTTTATCTATCTTCTCACAACTCAAATTTTAAATTTAGATCTAGATCTAGATACACTTTAATTTTATCAAAGCATATGTCTCTATTTCAGATTCCATGAGTCAACTAATAGAATAGTTACAACACTGTTGAAACATCTTATTTAAAGATCCATGGACCAGAGATATTGAGGTGGCCTTACAGCTGTAACCATTTCACAAGGTAAAGACTGACGAAATATTAAACAAGAGTACTTCTATTTTAGATGATCAACACTGACACGGTCTGTGTACGTAGCTCAGTGGTAGAGCGTCCCGTTCTAGTGCAGGAGGTTGCGGGTTCAATCCCAGGCTGGGGCAAACCAAAGACTTAAAAATTAGTAGTTTTTAATGACTTCCCTCCTCGCTCAGGGTTTCGGGTTACATGTAGCATATAGTAACAACTGGTTTTGTCGGTGTCAGGATAAAGTGACTGGCCGGTAGTGTTGGGTCAAAATCAAATGGAAAAGTCAAAGGTCGAGGTCGAAGAAAGATTTCGCCAATAAAAACTGCACAGTGCACATATTCCTGAATCTACGACATATCGTGATAATTTACTTTGGTAAGAACCCGAAAAGAACGTGTATTTGAAATATCAATAATTCTTACAAACAAAGGTCTAAGGAAATATCTCTACTCACTGAGTCACTGTTCGTCCAGACCCGGTCGGCTTTTTTTTTTTTAGCTCACCTGGCACGAAGTGCCAAGGTGAGCTATTGTGATCGCCCTGTGTCCGTCGTCAAACTTTTTCTTCAAAAATCTTCTTCTTGGAAACCACTGTGCCAATTTCTTCAAAACTTCATAGGATTGTTCCTTGTAAGGTACTCTCTCAGATTTCTTCAAATATAGGTCATCCAATTGAAATTGTGGTTGCCATGGCAACCAATTGAAAAAACTTTAAAAATCTTCTCGTCAAAAACTACAGATCCGAATTGTAAATAATTTTACCCAAATGTGCCATTGGTGACCCTCTATCAGATTTCTTAAAATAATTTTCCTAACTTAAAAAACATGGTCGCTAGTGGGTGGGGCAGATTTTCCTTAATATTGATATATAGTGAAAACTTTAAAAATCTTCTTTTCAAAAACTACTGGTCCGATTTGTCAGTAATTTTATGCAAATGAACCATGGGTGACCCTCTTCCAGATTTCTTAAAATTATTTTGATATCTAAAAAACATGGCCTCCAGTGGGTGGGGCAGATTTTCCTTATGTTACTGTATAGTAAAAACTTTAAAAATCTTCTCCTCTGAAACTACTGGTGCAAATTCAAAATAATTTTACACAAATGGTCAATTGATGACCCTCTACCAGATTTCTAAAAATCATTTTGTTATCTAAAAAAAAAACATGGCTGCCAGTGGGTGGGGCACGTTTTCCTTACTGTATAGTAAAACTTTAAAAATCTTCTTCTCTGAAACTACTGTTGCAAATTCAAAATAATTTTACACAAATGGTAAATTGATGACCCTCTACCAGATTTCTTAAAATCATTTTGTTATCTTAAAAAGCATGGCCGCCAGTTGGTGGGGCAAGTTTTCCTTATATTTCTGTATAGAAAAACTTTCAAAAACAATTTCTCTGAAACTATTGGTCTGCCATCATTTAAGAATAATTTTACACAAATAATGATTCATGGGTGACCCTTTGCCAGTTTTCTACAAATAATCTTACTAGCTCAAACAACTTGGCCACCAGTGGGTGGGGTGAAAACGTAATAATTACTGGTCCATTTACATGACCGTAATCATGGGTACCAGGTGAGCGATTTAGGGCCGCATGCGGCTCTTGTTTTATGAAAAAGGCGTGTGAATCGATCAGCTTTTTTGTGATAAAGACGTGATGTCGAAAGATGAAGTTAATAACCGAGTCTGCTGAGAAGATACTGTTATAATGTCGACAACGTGCGAGAAACGCATGTTACGCGTTTTTCGTAGTTAGAGAGTCGATTTCCGTGTTTGATGTTTCGGACCATGTCAATTTTGTTACTATCCGAATTCAAAGTCGCCAAAAAAATATTTGACACATTGATTCTTTATATATTATTTATTTAATCACCACTGAACACAATTTCTTTAGTGTGTTTTTTTAACACTAATACACTAGAATTCCACATTGTTTTGGCAATTTTGAATCTATGATATATATATAATGAAAATTCAAATGAGTATTCCCCCCACCATTCCCTCAGAGTTACGAGAGTACCCATTAAAATACTTATTGAATTTGCAAAGGACTCTATTGTAAAATAGTTCTTTGAGGTGCAAAAACTCACAACTTTTTCACTTCAAGGACATCTCTGAAAGAACATTGAATTTGAATTAAAATTCCATGGACCCGTCCCTACAGTGAGTATAATTCTGGTTACTAATTAATTCATCACTAATTTAGATAAATTTTATTTTTCAGAAACTATGGAAATGATGGAGTCAGGACAGAAAATGAAGGGAAAACCCATGATGTTGTTGAACTTTAATGTTGGATGGTTGTCTTGTGTGGTACAACACAGTCAGTGATGCTTTACAGCGGCGTGAGCCAGTCATCCATAATAATTGATATGTGACCAAATCATCAAATGGTAAGGATTAGAACTCCAGATCAAAGCGTACCATTTTTTATCGAAGCGCACCACATATACTAGATATATCACGAAAATATTCAATTGTGTATTAGGTGTATTTGATGTTTGAATGATTTCAATAATATGACAAGCTTTCTAAAATAACAAGGTTAGCAAATTTAACAGGGGTCGTTTGTGATTTTGATATTGTTGCCGATAATTTTCCGTAGCGGTACGAAAAGCTTCATTTGGACATTCTAAAACCTCTTTTATCGCCGCGACATTCGATGGTTTGCAGCTTCATTTTGTTTTCGTCGGAGTCTTACTGGGCGCTCATTGTTTTATGAATGATGCCGATAACCAGAAGCTAAAATATATCACGCCGAACGCCTCCTGTTTTATCGTTGGGGTGCACAAAACTGCAATTAGTTAATTTTGTCACCAGTATTCGCGAATTTAATATACTGGCGTATCTGTCAAATGCAGCGTAAAAGTTAACTTTTATTTAACGCAATCTAAACAAAATTAAAAGATTGAACAGGAAGTTCGGTTTTAATCCGATTTAATGATAGAATAAGAAGCTTACTGAAGTTAATGATTTAAGATTTAGGACCCCTAATGAGATCAGACCACAATTGGTAGTCTAATTTCTATGTCGATCAGCCATTCTTGTCAACTGCCAAAGTGTTTCGAACCATGCATGTTTTAGCACAGTTCAGCAGTTGATGAGAATGGCCGATCTCTCTCTGTAGAGTTCCAATATTGACCGAAATTGGCACGATCTCATTAGGGGTACTCAACCTTAAGATCCATTTTAAAATTGATTCAGACTCAATTTTTTTGTAATAAATATTTGAAGTCATATTTTAAATTTAGTGTCTCCTGATTGTCTTTTAGATTATGTCAACACTTGATGTGGGAAAATATTGGCCAAGTTTTTACCAACAAGGCAGTGAATGAATGATGCCCGGTGACGGTGACATGGAGATCATCTTATGCTAGGAAACAAGTTACAACTAAAACCTTACACATTTGATATGGATGTGTCATTAGAACTAGACTTATCCTGATCCTAGAATGGATTTGTTTAGGTAATTCTGTAGGCCAAATTGAACATTACCTGTGCCATATTTGTTTAACCCTTTCCCTCATAGAAGCACCTTTTAGTGCATTTAGTTTATTCCTCTGCTGAAGACAATAGTTCCAATTTATAGTCATGAATATGTATCATAAGAATATTTTCTATATTCAAGCAGGTGGTAGCTTAAAGCAGGTTGAAAGTGAAGCAGAATGCACCTTAAGGTGCATTCTGATTTACTTTCAACCTGCTTTAAGTATAGTCACCTATTTTCAAAAAGGGTAAACTCTATCAACACAATTGACCTGTTTAAAATATACTAGTTACATAATTTGCAAACAGTGTAAACCCATTTCAGAGGGCTATTCTGATCAGGGTCTACACTGTTTGTTTGTGTAGAGCAGTATTTATAAACTACCCAGAATTCCAAGTAGACATTGGTTCATATTTTTGTAACTAAAAGGATCTACAAGAGAACCTAATAACACACACGAGTTACTTAGTGTTGAAAGAGTTAAACGAGCTAAAGTGTTTATGTCAAAGATAGAAATTTTCTGTTTGATAATCTGTAACCCATCAAATTTATATGAGGTTTTTAATAAGAAAGTAGAATTCAAAGACAATGACTTGATAAATATCTCTGTAACTAATAAGTGTATAAATATTTGATTATACAATTGTACATTAGTTAAGACAGATTAAATATTTCCCCCATAGACACTTTTTTATGGCATTAACAAACTGAGAAGACCCAGATTTGACTGTTCCTGATCTGTGTTTGCTCTGTTTGTTTATCAAATTTTGCAGGTGTTATCCTGCTCTTTTTACTTGGATAAGAAATTCCCATTCCAAGTTCAAACTATGTATATTTCTGTCAAGTACTAATTTGATTATAATTGGAGCATGACATTTTAACCATTACTCCATAGTTTGTTTAAACTTTTGAAGACAAATGACCACTTAAAGCAGGTTGAAAGTAAAGTAGAATGCACTTTAAGACACATTCTGCTTTAGTTAATTTCAACCTGCTTTAAGCTACCATCTGCTAGGATATAGGAAAAACGGAACTTTGGGGTCATAAGTTAAAGATGTATTTATGGGGTTATGTAGGTTAAAGCAGGTTGAAAGTAAAGCAGAATGCACTGTTAGGTGCATTGTTTTGATTTCAGGCTACCATCTGCTAGGATAAAGAAAATATTTCTTATGAAGCACATTCATGTCTGTATAAACTATTTTCTTCAGCAGACTAATACATTAAAGGTGTAAAAAGGCATATTTATGGTTGAATGTGTTAAAGAAATAGTGCTGTTGGGGAACGATTTCAGGTTTGTTCTTGGAGTTATTTTATCATACGAGACACATTATAAGACATTTGGTTTCTAGGACAGCATCAAGGTGTGTGATTATGTAAGTTAAATTGATTAATATGTTACATGTACTTTTTTAATTAAAATTTTTAATGATATGCACTTTTTTGGTTGTTTATCTATTTTCAGCAGCTCTTGGAGTTTCTTTTTTGCAATCCTTGATGGAAGTTGTGATGGGCATGCCTAATTTGACTGCAAAATTAAAAGAGGATGTTCTAAAGTCAAATTCTACCCAAAATAGATTTTGCAAAGCTTCTACCCTGAATATTCCCCTTCCTTTATTTACTTATTCTGCATCAAAATTTCAGCCCCAAAGAAAATTCCGCTTCATTTGCATATCCTAATTCCGCCTGAAGATTTTCCGCCTCATTTACATATTTCGCCCCAAATTCCGCCCCGTTTCCGCCTGGAATCCGCCCGGAATATATTCCGCCTCATTAGCATATCCTAATTCCGCCTGGAAGATTTTCCGCCTCATTTACATATTTCGCCCCAAATTCCGCCCCGAATTTTTTCCGCCTGAAATTTTTTCCGTCCGTAAAATGTGCCTCATTTACATATTCCGCCCCGAATTCCGCCCCGTTTCCGCCTGGAATCCGCCCGGAATTTATTCTTTATTTCATATAAGTGGAAACAGGCGGAAATGCAGGCGGAATAGGATGTGAGATTCCGCCCCAATTCCGGGCGGAACATTTCGTACAGGCGAGTAATACAATACATATTTGAAACAGCTTCAAGCTGCTTGGATTCTGATCAGATGCCAAAAACATGAAGCATTTGTTCAGGATCCAGACTATTTGTAGAATTCAATCAAGTCACAGGATAAAGGTCAACACTTAGCAACATGTGACAATTACCTATATATATTGGTTAAAGGAATGTGACACATGTTTAAAGCAAGATGAAAGTAAAGCAGAAGGATCGTATAGGAGCTTTCTGCTTTACTGTTATGTACTTTTAAATTGTAACCTGTCACTGTTCAAATTGCAACACCTATGTTTGTGACACATCTGTTGGATAAGGGTAACTTATTATTCCCTGAAACTTTTAATGGAAATTTCAGTTTCCAATTAGATCTAACCTGTTTTTAACTAGCTAGGATTATTTTTCGTAATAAGGCAAACAGTACAGACCCTGATCCGAGGGCTCCTTTATAGGATTCCTTTGCTTATGAACTTAACAGTTTGCATGGGATGAGAGTACTCTTCACAGGTACACTGTTTGTAAATGGCAAGTACACTCGCCATTAGGGCTTATTGTGTTAATGGAAGCAGACTGCCTCAAACCAGTTATAACCATTTTATGCAACAATCAATCTAGTAATCTAGACCTCTCACTGAGAGAGAATAATCCATTTACAATTGAGTTGTGTTAGGCCACATGTCCAGAGAAAAATGGCACCGGCAGTCTTTACTGCAGAACAGCTTTATGCAGAATAAACATTAAGCAGAAAGGTGGCCAAAGAGGTTTTTGCACTGGTTTTGGCCTGCGTTAAACAACCATCTGACTTTGGAGATTTCCATCCTTGTATTTGAATTGCACAGTCATATATTAATTTGCAGGTTTGTTAGCTTGTTGTAAGATTAATTTATAAAAAAAAAAGCTGAATAGGTAGGAGCAGAAAAAGCAATTTCCCTTACCTGATATTTTGAAAATTTAAACTATAAAATGGCTCTTTCATGACATTATCAATGCCTCATTGAAAGACTTTAAATGTCATGTCTTTTGCTATTCCACATAGAATGTTTCTTTCATCTCCACAGGTTAGTGTTCTGTTGATAGATCATAATAGCAGGGATTTAACGGTACTGCAGTTAGACGGATTGACTGATTCAGGAGTTTTAGCAAAAGAAGGGTTGCAAAATCCAGACATTTATTATAAATCGGTTAAGTTCAAGGCTTGTCTCCTTTTTCATAACTGAATTCTAACCCTTATGCTACAAGCAGTAATTGACAGACATTTTGAAACAGTTGAGCCAGATCAATGTTATACAAAATTATATCTCTTAGTCTTATACAGTCTTGGACATTCTATAAATGTTGAAAAAAAATGTTAAAAAGATGGAAACTTTATTTGGTAAATATGAGCAGACAACAGTTTTGAAGCAAACAGTATTATCGGGGGAGGGAGAGGGATGATGAAGGTGACACCCATCAGACTAAAATATTAATATAGATCAGTGCTTTAATTTACATGCAATGGTTGCATGATTTAACCCTTTACCTGATACTCTATTTCTAGTATTTAAGATAGTTGACCACTTACAGCAGGTTGAAAGTAAAGCAGAATGCGCCTTGAGGCGCATTTTGCTTTACTTTCAGCCAGCTTTAAGCTTCCATGTGCTAAAATATAGAAAATATTCCCTATAATATATTCATGACTGATTAAATTGGAACTATTTTCTTCAGCGGATGAATAAATCATATCCGCTAAAAGGCGCTTCTATGGGGAAAAGGGTTAAAACATTTTGAAATACAATGACATTGCATATGAAATTTAAATTTTCAAATATGCTAGGAAATCCTCAGTTCTGATTTGGTAGGAAGGAAAACTGTTGGTGTTTATTTTTGTTGTTGACAGAAAAAGCATCTGGTTGTCAAACAGTTTAGATCCAGCTCCATCATATCCCCTTTACTTGTGGGGCTTGATCTGGATCCTAAATGTTTGCAAATCACAAACAGAGATTTGTAAATGTGCAACACATTCAAATCATTTCAAATCAAAACCAAAGCTTGATTTCCACAACCACACAGGCAGCATTTCATGCTGTATTGTCAACCCTTTACTCCTTAAAAGCGTTTTTTCACGCCTCTCATTTATTCCTCCAATGAAGAAAATATTTCTAATTCATACAGTCAAGAAATAGTTTCCATATCCTAGCAGATGGTATCTTAAAGCAGATCTGCTTTATTTGGTCAACTATTTTCAATACTAGAAACAGGCTATGGGGTAATGGGTTAAAGAATGTAGCCTGCAATACAGTAAAAACAAGTGTTGATGCATTATTATTGTAGAAACAGAACCGTATAATTATGCTTGAATGGAAAGGGATAAGTAGTTTCATATTTTGATCAAAACTCACATCGGGTCTGGATATATTGTGCAGAGAATGCAAACATCTCTCCTCAAAGTTAAAATTGAAAACTGAATTATAAAGAAGAACAGTACAGCATTCATGTCAAACATTTTCCCAGTGCATACCTTGTGCATACTTGTCCTAAACTAATTGAAATAGATTCTGTAGGGCCTAACCTGATTTTTTGCTCCCTGATAAATTAATCCTTTATTTATTGAATCTTTTAACCCTTTATCTTTAATCTGTTTCTAGTGTTGAAGACTGGTGACCACTTAAAGTAGGTTGAAAGTAAAGCAGAATGTGCCTTAGGTGCATGCTTCTTTTACTTTCAGCCTACTTTAAGCTACCATCTGCTAGGATATAGAAATTATTTCGGAACTCAAAGTCACATGATACCCACTGACTTAATTCTTCAAAGTGTGTTGATGAAGGCTTTGCGTCAAAGCCAAAATATCCAAGATATGAATCAAATTGCTCTGAGTAAATCAATTAAATAACTATTATAACTAAAGAGATCTTGAGTTTTAAATACCTATAGTTTGGATCCAGATCTGATGCTGAGTAACTCGGTGTCTGATCTGGACAGTTCTGTTTGAAAGTACCACTGTAATTATGACTGGCAGTATTGGGATGAAAGTAATGAATTGTACAGATGTAGTATACAGTAGAACCTCTCTATTACGACCACTAAAAAGAAGGTAAATTGTCTGTATAAAATACAGGTGACAGCTTAAAGCAATGTGAAAGTGAAACAGAAAGCTCCTATAGGAGCTTTCTGTTTCACTTTGACATTGCTTTAAGCAGTCACCTATCTTTAACGACTAATACTTGACACAATTTAGTGGTCGTAATAGAGAGGTTCTACTGTACATGTATTAACACTGTACTCATTGTGTGCAGCTGTAGTGCATTACTCTTTGGACACTCAGTGATACATGTTTCATGCAACAGTTGTAGTCAGCTGCTGTTCTGTAATCAAACACTTCTAAAATTTATTTTCAAAACTTGAGTCAGAGTGAGAAACAGTTTGGATCTAGACGAGACACCACATCATGCAGTGTCTAATCTAAGTCCAAACTGTTTGCAAAATGTAATTATAATTTTACTGCTAGCGCACAAAGAGTTGAACCTTTGCCCTGTAAAGTCCCATTAGGAGTGTACATTAGGGTTAACGTTACATTACATTTTTGATCATGATCAGATGTTGAGTTAGCTTATTTAGAGCCATATAGAATACCCTGTTAACCAATAACCCCATAGCAGATAATAGCTTAAAGCAGGCTGAAAGTAAAGCAGAATATGCCTTTAATTTGCACCAATCTGATGCATTTGATGTGATATTGTTCATATCTGGATTAAACAGGCTGCATGGCACATGGGTGCTCATCACAATGCCATGTACAGAGCAATAGACTCTATTGTGAACTCATGGAGGCTGTAGATCAGCAAAAGTTCATTTATCATATAATCTGTCGTCTGGGAGTTGCATAAAGCCATTATGTAACAGTCGTAATCCACTAGTGGAATATTGTTTTTTGGGCTCCGGCCAAACATGTTTGACCACAAGCGCTGCATGTAGCTGGACGCCAAATGATGTAATTTGCGACAACGCTAACGTAAAAAACGTAACGTTTTGGCGGAAAATCTATATAGGGGAGGGTCTACAAACTATGACTTGATTCTATTTAATAGGTGCTTAAACTTGTTATGTGATAAAATTTATAGAATCTCACATTTGTGCTCATTATTTATCTTTTAATAAACTTGTTGACTTAAATGAATATGACGCTCACCAAGGCTCGTTTAATAAAAATGATCAATAATGAGCACTCATACAAGATCCTCTATATCCACAGCCAGGCTGTTATCAACAATGCTTTCAATCATATGTGTTACTGAATTAATGTTGTTTGTTTGTCTGATTAGACAATGAAACATTGGTACACAACAATGACTGTTATTATTCATTATATTTTTCGTTCAAGTTTATCAATACTTTGTTTTGTATTAAAAAAAGAAAACAGATTACCATCATAAAAATATTTCTGCAAAATGTAAACACAATATGGTCATTATTAACGGAGATATGGTCCTATATATGCTGCCACTAAGTTGTGTCAAATATTAATTGTCGAAGACAGGTGACTGCTTAAAGCAATGTGAAAGTGAAACAGAAAGCTCCTACAGGAGCTTTCTGTTTCACTTTCACATTGCTTTAAGCTGTCACCTGTTGTTTATACTGACAATTAGCCTTCTATTTTGTGGTCGTAATAGAGAGGTTCAACTGTATTTGTATATAGTAATGGGTTATTGGTTTATAATTTTCACTGAATGTTGTATTTGTATATTACAGCAAGCAGGGAGTGACTCTGCCAGAGCCGGGCCAATATGCCACAGGACTGATGTTCATAGATAAATGTTCACTGACTGTTATGTTTGTATATTACAGCAAGCAGGGTGTGACCCTGCCAGAGCCGGGCCAATATGCCACAGGGCTGATGTTCATAGACAAATGTTCACTGAATGTTGGTGTTTTTATATTACAGCAAGCAGGGAGTGACTCTGCCAGAGCCGGGCCAATATGCCACAGGGCTGATGTTCATAGACAAATGTTCACTGCATATTGCGTTTGTATATTACAGCAAGCAGGGTGTGACCCTGCCAGAGCCGGGCCAATATGCCACAGGGCTGATGTTCATAGACAAATGTTCACTGAATGTTGGTGTTTTTATATTACAGCAAGCAGGGAGTGACTCTGCCAGAGCCGGGCCAATATGCCACAGGGCTGATGTTCATAGACAAATGTTCACTGAATATTGCGTTTGTATATTACAGCAAGCAGGGTGTGACCCTGCCAGAGCCGGGCCAATATGCCACAGGACTGATGTTCATAGACAAATGTTCACTGAATGTTGGTGTTTTTATATTACAGCAAGCAGGGAGTGACTCTGCCAGAGCCGGGCCAATATGCCACAGGACTGATGTTCATAGACAAATGTTCACTGAATGTTGGTGTTTTTATATTACAGCAAGCAGGGAGTGACTCTGCCAGAGCCGGGCCAATATGCCACAGGACTGATGTTCATAGATAAATGTTCACTGAATGTTGGTGTTTGTATATTACAGCAAGCAGGGTGTAACCAACCCTGCCAGAGCCGGGCCAATATGCCACAGGGCTGATGTTCATAGACAAATGTTCACTGAATATT
Organism: Gari tellinella; assembly: GCA_922989275.2. Classification (NCBI taxonomy): domain Eukaryota; kingdom Metazoa; phylum Mollusca; class Bivalvia; order Cardiida; family Psammobiidae; genus Gari; species Gari tellinella. The sequence continues at coordinate 89,633,677 of OV277860.1, forward strand.
GCGTTTGTATATTACAGCAAGCAGGGTGTGACCCTGCCAGAGCCGGGCCAATATGCCACAGTATTGATGTTCATAGACAAATGTTCACTGAATGTTGTATTTGTTTATTACAGCAAGCAGGGTGTAACCAACCCTGCCAGAGCCGGGCCAATATGCCACAGGACTGATGTTCATAGACAAATGTTCACTGAATGTTGGTGTTTTTATATTACAGCAAGCAGGGAGTGACTCTGCCAGAGCCGGGCCAATATGCCACAGGACTGATGTTCATAGACAAGGAGCAGGTGCAGGAGGTTAAAGATGTCTTCACTGAGATGACCACCAAGTTTGCACTTCAGGTTGGTACTACAGTGATCCCTCCCTACAACAGCCATCCCAACAACAACTCGCTTCCAAACTATAATTCTTGAAGAAACAATTATAATGAGTAGTCACAACTGATGGTTTTGTGAAGACAATAAAAGAGGGGGAAAACTATGGACATGGTTTGTTTAGCCTAGTAGCCACAGTATCTGACCAGGGTCCAAGGTTATAAAGCTTTTCAGTTGAGTCTAAAGTCATTCTCAAGCATTTGATTGGTCAGAATTGAGCCTAGGCTCAAATCTGACCAATCAAATGCTTGAAAACACAAGCTCAAACGCTTTATAACCTTGGATCCTGGATCTAAACTGTTGGCACTTGTATCACTATTTCTTCAGTTTGAACTTTTCAGAATTGAATTCGGCATAAAATTGGATACAACCAATTTGCATTTGACTCATTACCACATAGCCTATTTCAAGTTTTGAAATCTGATAAACGCTTAAAGCGCATTCTGCTTTACTTTCAGATTGTTTTAAGCTCCCATCTGTTAGGATACAGAAAATATTTCGTATGGTGCACATTCATGACTGTAAAAATTGGTACTTTTTTAGATCACCTGGCACGAAGTGCCAAGGTGAGCTTTTAGGATCGCTGGATGTCCGTCGTCTGTCCGTCCGTTCATAATTGGTTGTGAACACTCTAGCTGCTACAAATTTAATCGGATCTTCATGAAACTTGATGACAATGTTTGTCTTGATAAAATCTAGGTAAAGTTCGAATGTGGGTTATGTCCGGTCAAAAACTAGGTCACTAGTAGGTCAAATTATAGAAAAACCTTGTGGACACTCTAGAGGCTACAAATCTCATTGGAATGATTGGATCTTACTGAAACTTGACAACAATGTCTGTCTTGATGATATCTAGGTTAAGTTTGAATATTGGTCATGTCCGGTCAAAAACTAGGTCACTAGGTCAAATCATAGAAAAACCTTGTGAACACTCTAGAGGCTACAAATTTCATTGGATGTTAATGCAACTTGGTCTTGGTCAGAATGTTTGCCTAATTGATATCTAGGTCAAGGTTGAATATGAGTTATGTTGGGTCAAAAACTAGGTCACTAGGTTAAATCAAAGAAAAACAGTGTTAACCCTCTAGAGGCTACAAATCTCATTAGATCTGAATGAAATATTGTCAGAATGTTTGCCTACATCAAATCTAGGTCAAAATCAAAATGAATTGTGTCTGGTCAAAAACAATGTCACTTGGTCAAATCATACAAAAATCTTGTTTACACTCTAGAGGTTGACAGTGGGTCATATCCAGTTGTAATCTAGGTCACTATAGGTCAAGTTTTACATGGTGTACCGGGTGAGCGAATTAGGGCCATGGTGGCCCTTGTTCTTCAGAGGAGAAATAAATTAAAGGCGTTTCTATGGAGTAAAGGGTTAAACTTGTGGCTTCATGAATACATCTCTTTATGGTTTTATTTTATTCCTTTTCTGAAGAAAATAGTTCCACTTTATACAGTGATGCATATGCACCATAAGACGGGTTCTATATATCTGGCTGAGGATAGCTTAAACCAGACTGAACATGTGAAAGTAAAGCAGAGTGCACATTAAGGTGGATTCTGCTTTACTTTCAACCTGCTTTAAGTGGTCACCTTTCTTCAACACTTGAAACTGCCTATTGGGTAATAGGTTAAACTTTGTAACCACTATTTCAGGTGCTTGGTTGGCGTGTGGTGGATGTAGACAATACATACTGTGGTCGTGTTGCAAAGACTCAGGAGCCACTCTTCCTACAGGTAAGCCCATCATGACAACAGAGAAATAAATCCATACTCACTAATTATCATCAATATGGACTTATGCTATTTGGTTTATAGTAAACTGAAGTGGGTTTGCAAACATCTAATTTGTTTATGAGTTAAATAGCTCTCTGTCTAACAGCCACCAGATTTAAAAATCAAAATTTAAGCCTTGGTTTGAGAGGTTTTAAAAGTAGAAGGTTATTCTGTAAAGAACAAGTCAACTTCAGAATTGCAGCAGCCATCATTACTTTAGGGGTTACAACAAGTAGTACCTACTATAGATGTACATTTGAGGTCAGATACATAAGTTCATATAAGTAGAGGTTGAATTATTCATACCAGTTTCCAGAATAACTAATGAAAAGAAATCCAATATACCTTTGGTATGCAAAATAAAGTGCTCTCACACTTATAGTACTGAGAGTGTTGTTTATTCAGAAAAACTAAACAAATGAAAAGATGGACCTTTGGGAATTTGATGTTAAAAGTGCCCCCATGCTGGTTGCCAGAAAATCCACTGAAACAAATAAATACTTGAGCAGGAAAGAGCATTGAAATTCTTTCTCTGCCTTTAGTGTTGTTACACAATCCTGGAAAATAATAACAACTACATAAAATGTCAAACTTATGTATGCTCAATAGACTTGTTCTTGGTGTTAACAACTTGATGTAGCCTATATCAGAATAATTGTTAAGAAGTAAACTAAGCTCCTATTGCATTCCACCGCTTTACTATCATGATGCTTTAAGCTACTACTTGTCTTTTACACCATCAATGAGTATTTTAAGTTGTTTAACCCAATACCCCATAAATATGCCTTTTTACGCCTTTAATGTGTCCCTCCTTTGAAGATATTAGTTCCAATTTATACAGTTGTGAATAAGTATCATAAGAAATATTTTCTATATGCTAGCAGATGGTAGCTTAAAGCAGGCTGAAAGTAAAGCAGAATGTGCCTTAAGGCACATTCTGCTTTACTTTCAACCTGCTTTAAATGGTCACATGTTTTCAAAACTAGAAACAGGCTATGGGGTAATGGGTTAACTGTTAATCAAATGCTTTCTTTGTTCAGAAAAGGTTGTCATTTTTATGATCCCGAGATTGAAAAATTGGGGGCATATTATTTTTGGTCTGTCTATATGTCTATCTGTATATACAGATTTAATATTTGCCATAACTTAAAAACTACATGTGATGGAAACTTCATATGTGTGTGTAAACCACTCAAGAAACCCTTGAGCTCTGTACAAGTTAGGTTATGTCAGACAAAAGTCAAGGTCATGAAGAGGTCATATCTGCTTTGGCCATAACTTTGGAATTACAATGCCATGTGAGAGAGACTTTGTATTTGGCATGTGCACTTCACCCAAGAAGACCTTTAGCTCAGTACAACTTCTATCCAGACAAAGCTAGACATCATTTAGAGGTCTTAGTTACATCACGGGGCATAGTGTTTTGCAAACACATCTAAATGAATACTTGATTGTGAGGTGTCAGTGGTGTGTCACTTGTAGCCAAGGACGACACATAACAATCACTTTTTTGGTGCAACATCTGTTCATCTGTCTGTCTTTCTGGCACGTCTTTCACTATTTCCTCCCTAGCCAGAGTACTGGTGCAAATCATCTACATCTATTTCCAATTGTACTTAAGGCAGGATATTGCTGAAAGCAAGATGAAAGTAAAGCAGAAAGCTCCAAGGGGCTTTCTGCTTTCCTTTCATCTTGCTTTAAGCTGTCACTTGCTTTCAACACCATTAATAAAATTAATATTCATTTTTATCACATAAATATATGGAGGAGTAGATTGAAACACTGTAAGGCCCTTCTGTGGAGGAAATGGTTAAAGGTCAAACAATCTATATTCCATCATGCATATGATAGAATCACAGAAGCTCATTGACCTTATCTTCTCAAAATCCCAATTGGCCCCTAGGAGGTTGACAGGGCTCCAGATGAGGGAAGTATTTCAAAAACTAAAATCTTTATTCCTGCATTTAACCCTATGGTGTCACTACTCATTAGAAGCATCTCTTCGAGTTTATTCTAATGACACCATTGGATTTGGTGCTGAAATGAGGTGAGAAAATTGTGGATTTACTCAGTTTAACTCGCTCTTATCTGGAGCCCTGGTTTGAGTTTTAGGGCCCCAGGCAGTGATCAAATTTTTCCACAAAAATCTGTTTTACTGCTCAACATTATTTGTTTAAGGGCCTTAAAGCTTTGGCTAAGATTCCTAAAATTATTCACCATTAGGGTCCAGTTTGCCTCTGAGGTACAACTGGGTCAATATCCCTGATAATGGCTACAGATGACATGAGTGTTCATTTGAACACTTTTCATTGACAATTTGAAAGCTATTTTGATATTAACATTATGATTTGGTTTTAACATTGTTTGATAAACCATCACCATACAGTTGTTTTGTTAGAGTGTTGTTTTGGCTAATGATAGTTTTTTACAGACGAGTATAGTCATCACCTAGAGTTGTCTTAGAGACAAACGGGGGATGATGACACCTTGACAAGAGCAATAGCTTACAGTGTTCACACGCTAGGTTTGTTCTGGTTTCAATACAAGTAATGGTACTTTTTGCATTTTTCTCTATGTATATTTATTTTTATAATTTTGCCCGTTTGAGAAATGTACTTAATTTATTATTTTTTTTATAACCAATCCTTGCTATTGTATATTGCTGAAAAGAAGAATTGCTTTCTGTGTTTAAAATCTAATGGCTGCTGAACCCATTACCCCATAGCCTGTTTCTAGTTTGAAAGAGAGGCAACCACTTAAAGCAGGTTGAAAGTAAAGCAGAATGTGCCTAGGTGCATTCTGCTTTACTTTCAGTCTGCTTTAAGCTACCATCTGCTAGGATATAGAATTTGTTTCTTATGGCCCATATATAAATTGGTACTATTTTCTTGCGTTGAGAAATGAATTCGAGACATAAAAAATTATATGTATTTATGGGGTAATGTGTTAAAGCAAGATGAAAGTAAAATTCTGTTTTGATTGTCCTGCTTTTAGCTACAGTTTGTCTGCAACACCATCAGTGAGTCTTCTTTTCAGTGGTGTTACCGTATCTTCTCTATTTAACACCTGCACAGCAATTGACAAATTTAAAGTTTAACCCTTTACCTCATAGCCTGTTTTAAATTTGAAGGCATTCTTCTTTACTTTTAAACTGCTTTAAGTGGTCACCACTTAAAGCAGTTTGAAAGTAAAGCAGAATGCGCCCTAAGGCGCATTCTGCTTTACTTTCAACCTGCTTTAAGTCACTATTTGCTAGTATATAATAATATTTCTAATTGTACATGTTCATGCCTGTATAATCTTGAACTATTTTCTTTGGCCGAAGAATAAATTAAAATACGCTAAAAGGCGCTTCTATCAGGTAAAGGGTTAAAGCCTCTATTCGAAATGAATGGATAATTATCTAGATTTTTGCTCAATCTTTAAGTCAGTTTTATCGTTTTCAAATAGCAAAGAGTGGGCGGAGAAATTTTGCTAGCATGATAAGGAGGGGTGGGGATGGGAGAGGGGGCATTACAGAGATGAGAGCATTATATAGAGAAAATACGGTAATGATAGCAGGGATTCAATAATCGCTTAATTCACTGTCTCTACAGTATACAACCAGCTGTTCACATCATCTTATTTATTTTTGTTAAAAAAAAAAAAAATTATTTTCCTACTAACTAAAATAAAGCATTCACCCTGAATTACTGTTAAGAAATTCATGCTTGTATCATGACTGAAAAGTGTCTCAAAGTCCAAGGTCCTAGGCTTACAATTAACCCTCTTCCTGCTGATCATCACTTGACTGGTATTCAAAAACAGTTTGGATCTAGATAAGATACTGCACAACATGGTACATGTATCTGATCTGGATCCAAACTATTTGACACACATCTTGAGACTTCTTCAATTTTAAAATGCATGAACACTGATTTGACAGTACTAATTTCCTTTCAAAATTAAGAATGAAGTTTATTATCCTCTTCCTTGCATATGCAGAGTAATATGTTGCTTTTCTTAGAAAAATGGTTATGGTATATCAGGGCTCCAGATAAGAGGGAGTATACTGAGCAAGTTCAACATTTTCTCACTCATTTCAGTGACAAATCCTATGGTTTTACTACTCATTAGAATTGTCTGGAACATGATAGGGTTTAATGTAGAAATAAAGATTTTAGTTTTTGAAAAACTCCCCTTATTTGAAGCTCTGTAATATATAACTGCCTTTAACCACATGATAGATATACATGTACACAAAAAACATGATTATGTAGATGTAATATTTAGATATTATTCAAGTAATCAGAGTTTTTCATAATCACCTCCTCCTCATATAATATCAATGAATATAGCTTTGACTTAGAAAATGAAGCTGACTGTATGTTTTCTCTCTGCAGGTTTTTGTGACTGGAAACACAGAAGACAGGCAGGAATTTCTGAGAGAGGTAAGATTAACTATTATTACACATTGCCAGTTGACAGTGCCATACAGGATGATGTATTCAGCTCGAGACGTTTTTGGCGGAAATAGCCAATCTGATGAGCGCCTTGGCGAGTCTGATTGGTTGTTTCCGGCATAAACGTTGAGAGCTGAATACAACACCCTGTAGTACACTGCCAACTGGTGATGTGTTTATTATGGCAGCCTTCAATATACACCAGCAACAACTAAATAGTTGTTTAAATAATTTTATATCTTGAAGCAGAACAAGAAGCGCTTTTGAATGCACAACTCCTGTGTGAAAAGAGCACTGTATAAGTCTGGTATAATAATAATAATAATAATACTAATTCTTTCATGCCACAAAGAAAAATGCGGAACTTTCTCGTTATGTGTATTGTACAATGGCTGTTACTTTTTCGGTACCTGCTAATGAAGTACTCCTCTCACCTCATGCCTAAATGTGTATTATACAATGGCTGTTACTTTTTCCTTCCCTGCTTTTTCAGGTGTACCTGTTAAGGAAGTACTCCTCTCACCTCATGCCTAAATGTGTATTATACAATGGCTGTTACTTTTTCCTTCCCTGCTATTTCAGGTGTACCTGTTACGGAAGTACTCCTCTCACCTCATGCCCAAATGTGTATTATACAATAGCTGTTACTTTTTCCTCCCCTGCTATTTCAGGTGTACCTGTTAAGGAAGTACTCCTCTCACCATGTGCCAGAGAAGGGTCTGAGGTACTACATCAGCAATCTATCCACAGAGACTGTCATATACAAGGTAAGGCCACAGCTCCTTGATATACCCTATATCCCCATGCAGGGGAAGTAATTCTAATATAAGATCTCTGTCTCTTCCAAATACTATTTTGTGCCTACTTATAATATCACCAGTTCAAGACAGTACTTCATAGTAGTCACAATATCAGGCCTTTTTCTGGTGTATCCTTTGATGAAAATTAATGGTCACATACAGTGGAGAATCTGTTATTCTTTCCCGTTTAAACGCAAACGTACGCAAACGCAAAGCACTAAAACGTAGAAAAGAACAACTTCTGGACAATTCTGATATTTCATGTTTATCTTGGTGGCAAACAGTTTGGAGCCTGATCAGACGCCGGGTTACCCGGCGTCTGATCTGGCTCCAAACTGTTTGTATTGGAAATAATAGTTTTAGCGTAAACGCGTTTATTGGGAATGAATAACACATTCTCCACTGTACGTGTATGTTGTCATTTCTGTTTGAGGATTCGGAGTAGCCTGAGACAACCCATGTGCCTGGATGGGTGTCTTGTGTACCCTCTCCCGTTATTCTCCAACCAAGGATCAAACTTGGGATCACATTGGTGAGAAGTGGGTGTGTTATAGGGACACCCAGATTTGTTTTAGATTCCTAACAGCTATCTGGATGTCTGGAGGTTTATATGTACATAATTATACTGTCCAATTTAGAAAGAGATTTAATCAAAAGGCAACGTATGAATAACAGAGGAGTGTCAGCTGAATGCTGGAGATAATCTGCCTGCATCACTTTCTGTCTGCATTAAGTGGCATTATATTAACTTTATAAACTCCCATGATTCTTCATTGTATGTTCGCTGTTACATTCTCATGCAAATAGTAAGACGGGCAAACACGGTATCTATTCTTTATTACAACCACTAAATAAAGGCTAATTGATTGTAGAAAAGACAAGCTGTCACCTGTCATAAAGTTGATAAAAACCTAATAATTGACACAATTTTGTGCTCATAATAGAGAGATTTTACTGTACATGTAAATTGTAACTTTGCAAACAAGCTGAGATGCCATGTAGTTCTTGTTGTTTACAAAGCTGGTTCTTCTTATCAGTTTACAGTGCACTTCCACTAGATGACCTGCTAACAACAATTTCATGTTCCCTTTAAAAGCTGAATCAAATATAGTGTGCATTATTTTATTACATAATCTTTCTTCCACTAACAAAGTGTGGAGGTTTGATTTCAATTAACTCTAGAGGAACAGTTTGAAATAAACACTCTACACAACAAGACAAAACCTAATTCATTTAAGCAGAATATCAGATTCTCAATTTATCATTGTCTCAGTCTTCCAATATACTATCAAACTTGTGGTGAGCCATCACTTTTCTAGAACAACCATGATCTCTAAAGACAAGTGACAGCTTAATACAGGACACTTGAAAAGCAGAAAGCTCCTTTAGGAGCTTTCTGCTTTACAAGTGTCCTGTATTAAACTTTTACCTATTATTAAATAATTCACCTTTTGAGTGGCCTGGTAACACAAGTTTTACAGTATCTGAGATGTTCAGGCGTGGTTCAAATGTCAGATTACGGAAGTAAGGTTTTATGAATTAATAAAGAACATTGAGTTAGATCAGATTTCATTGCATGATATCGCCATGACATCCTCATGGCATTTGAAGACGACATTTCATGTTAACAGATCAAGTTTAGTATGATACTTTCAAGCCTGCTATGGGAAACTAGTTAAAATAAAGATGGAGGGCCAGTATTGGAGACAGGTGGTTGTTTAATAGAGGACATAAGTAATGCAGACATTACTTTTTCCCTGCATTAAGCATCATCTTTAATGCAATGTAATTGTTAAAACTTAACCCCTTACCTCATTGCTTGATTCTAGTTTTGAAGACAGGTGACAACTTAAAGCAGATTGAAAATAAATCAGAATGGACTTAGCCTGGAGCATTCTGCTTTGTTTTCAGTTTGCTTTAAGCTACCATCTGCTAGGATTAGAAAATATGTTCATGACTGTATAATTAGAAGTATTTTCTTCTTTGAAGGAGTTAATTAAATGTCTCAGCTTCTATGAAAAGGGGTAGGGGAGTTGTTTGTTGACATTTAAAAGTCTAAAATATCAAACATCCACTTTTCTGTTGACAGTTCTGTCTGGCTGAATGCATCGTTTAGTGTATTTTTAGATGACAAAAAGTCTATGTTGAAAGATATTGGTGTCATTTTGTTAATTCTGTCTGGCAGAATGCATTGCTTAGTGCACTTTTAGATGAAAATAAATCTATGTTGAAAGATATTGTAGTCATTTTGTTCACTCTGTCCACCATAGCACATTGTCTGTATGTATCTGATACTGGTTTTAAGGTGCAATAAAATAGTATTTACAACCACTCAAAAGAACGCTTATTTTACAGTATAAAAGCACTCTGCTTATAAATATCTTACATCTTATTGCATCTATTAAGACTATTATATTCCTATAACTGATCCCATAGCCTGTTTCCAGTATTGAAGATAGGTGACCACTTAAAGCAGGTTGAAACTATAACCAAATAAGCCTTAAGGTGCATTCTGCTTTACTTTCAGCATGCTTTAAGCTGTCATCTGCTAGAATATAGAAACTATTTCTTATGATTCACATTAATGACTGTATAAAATGGAACTATTTTCTTCAGTGGAGGAATAAATTAAAGGGGTGAAAAGTTGTATTTATGGGGTAATGGTTTAACCATTTCCTCCATAGTTTGGTTTTAGTATTGAAGACAAATGTTTGCTTCCAGCATTCAGCTTTACCGCCTGTCTGCTTTAAGCATACCTCTAGAGATGCATTTCCTTTCTTCTGCCTTGTCTTTATAAAGGAAACATTTCCTTAGTATGTTCCTACAGTAGTCTGCTTAATGCAGGATGAAAGTAAAGCAGAAAGCTTTACTCTTACCCTATTTAATTCCATTACTCCATACAAAGGCCTTTTAATGTCTCTAAATTTAGTCACTCGCTAAGAAAAGTAGTTTTCAACTAAGAAGTTCAGAAAATGAATTATGGATAGCATTTCAAATATTTTTTTCAGACAGAAGCTTAAAGTAGACAGAAAGTTAAGTGGATTGTTCCCTCGGGAGCATTCTACTTTACTTATAACCTGCTTTAAACAATAATTTATCTTAAAATTAGGAACAAGCTATGAGGTAATGGGTAAAGGAACCTCTTGTCGTAAACACTGACAAAGCTATGAAGATAAAGGTGAATATGATATATATATATACAGTGAAACCCCTCTAAACCGGACACGTTTGGGGACAACATAAACATCAGGTTTAGAGGGGTTTCGGGTTAAGAGGGGTTTAAACCCATAGCTTGTTTCTAGTATTGAAGATAGCTGTTCACTTAAAGCAGGTTAAAAGTAAAGCAGAAAGTGCCTTAAGGCCCATTCTGCTTTACTTTCAACCTGCTTTAAGCTATCATCTGCTAGAGTATAGAAAATGTTTCTGATGATACATATTCATGAATGTATTTTCTTCAGTGTAGGAATAAATAAAAGGTGTAAAAATGCATATTTATTGTGTAATGGGTTAGAATAAAGAATGGTTGGAAACGGGACCAAAGTTTTTGTCCGGTTTAGAGAGAATTCCGGTATTTAGAGGTTCCGGTTTAGAGGGGTTTTCACTGTATACCCTATTTTGTACTTTTTGTATTTTTGTGAAACTAATGGGTGTTTTTTTTTATCCCACTTTTATCCTTTATTTGATCTGACCTGGTGACACAGTTTAGAATATTCTAAACTTTTTGCTGCTGAAATGATGTCTGGTCTGTTTTGAAGTTGATGTTTGAAGGGTTTTTTTCAACGTTAAAGTTAGGTTTTAGGCGTTTTTACCAAAAATATCAGCACACATGTAAAACAGGTTGGCTCCTGATTAGACACTATTACATTTCTTCTGATCTGGGTATGAACTATTTGCCAGTGTTAGTCAAGTTGGACTTGGCACTTTAGGTTAAGGGCTAAATTAAATTAAATATTCAATCTTTGCACTTGACTTACTGTCACTTACATGTACTTGTGGCCTTGAAACCCTTCTCCTATTAAAAGCATAGTTTGATGCTTTTTGAAATGATGTTAAACGCAGGCAACAGTTCAACCCTTTACTGCATAGCTTGATTCTAGTTTTGAAGACGGGTGACCACTTAAAGCAGGTTGAAAGTAAAACATAAGACACCTTTAGGCACATTCTGCTTTACTTCCAGCCTGCTTTAAGCTTCAATCTGCTAGAATTAATAGGAAATATTTATCATAATAGACGATTCATGACTGTATAAATTCAAACTATTATCCTCTGTGGAGGAATAAATTAAAGGCGTAAAAATGAATATCTATCGTGTAATGGGTTAAAGCAGGCTGAAAGTAAAGCAGAAAGCTCATTTTGGGGATGTCTGCTTGATTTTAATCTTGCTTTTAACAGTGATCCAATTCAAGATATTGAGAAAGAGGTTATGCAACAACATGCCTTAACCCTTTACCCCATAGCCTGTTTCAAGTTTTGAAGACGGATGACCACTTAAAGCAGGTTGAAAGTAAAGCAGAATGTGCCTTAAGGCACATTCTGCTTTACTTTCAGGCTGCTTTAAGATACCATCTGCCAGGATATGAAAAATATTTCTTATGCTGGATATTCATGAATGTATAAAAGGGAACTTTTTTCCTCAGTGGAACAATAAATTAGAGGCGCAAAAAGGCGTATTTATGGGGTAATGGGTTAACCAATGCACCCTGAAAACATGTAGTACACTTGTCTTATGTAAACAGTTGAAACCCAGATCAGAGGGCTCCTGAAAGAGCCTTCTGATCTGGGTCTGCACTGTTTGTCATTTTGCAACTTATTGAACAAAACCCCTGTAATAGTCAAACATGAACTTGTCAAAATTTGAAGTTGGGATTTGTTGATTTCAAGTTTCAGGGTTGAAACTTGAAAGTACTTTTAAATGCTATATTTGGATATATAGGTAATTTGCACTGATGGCTGTGGAGGAACAAGTAACTAATTATACCACAGATTGTAGATATATCAACCTCATATATTTCACATGGTTTCAACAAATTTTTAGATGTTTACCTAAATATTTCACAGTCTTGGTTTTAAAGAAGTAAACTAATGTAATATTGTCTGCTTTGAAATTGCTGTCTGCAAAAGTTGTTAAATACAGAATAAGAATTTATGCATTTTTAAAAGGGTATCTAACAGTTTGGATTGATCAGACATCATGCTATGCAGCATCTGATCAAAATCCAAACTGTTTGCAAAATTTTGATATCAGTAAAGTCATGTCTGTAGGAAAAGGGTTAACTTCAAAACAAAAATAATTAACTCTTTACTTGCTAGGTAATGTTTTCTTCTGCAACACTTGGCGCTTGCTGCTGTTCTAGGAAAATAATTTTTAAAATAGTGTCAAACAGTTTGGATTCTGATGAAACACTGGGTTATGCAACGTCTCATCAGGATCCAAACTGTTAGCACAGATAATAATGATACAACTGCTAGTGTGCAAAGAGTTAAGATGGATGAGATATTTAGCAAGTTCATGTTATTTATTGTTAAACACCTGCTTTTATGACAACTTATAATATAGCTGATCTGCAGGGATTTTAGAGCAGAAATACCAGTAAAGCAGAAAGCTTTTCAGGAGCTTTCTGCTTTACTTTTATTCTGCAGTAAGTTTACAGTGTTAAAATGCTACCTGTTTTTAACACCAGTAATTGGCTTTCTTTTTAGGCGACACAATACCTGATTTGAACTGTTATTGCATGGCCTTGTACATAATTGAAAATTTAGAGTGAACGAAATGTCTGAATTTAGCTTTTGCAATCCTTGAATGTCTGGCATCCGTCGTGCGTCGTCCGGCGTCAACAATTTTAGTGTTTACACTCTAGAGGCCACAATATTTATCCAATCTTTCTCAAACTTGCTCAGATGGTATCTTGCCATAAGAGCTCGGATGAGTTCGATTATGGTTGAAATCTGACAAATAGGTCATGAGTTATCTACCTTTGAACTGCTGAAAATGCTATATTTAACAGTGTTTACACTCTAGAGGCCACAGTATTTTTCCAATCTTTCTAAAACTTGTCCAGATTGTATATTACCATAAGAATTCGGAAGAGTTCGATTGTGGTTGAAATCAGATAAATAGATAAAGAGTTGTCTACCTTTGAATTGCTGAAAATGCCATTTTTAACGGTGTTTACACTCTAGAGGCCACAGTATGTATCCAATATTTTTAAAACTTGCCCAGATTGTATATGACCATAAGAGTTTGAATGAGTTCGATTTTGATTGAAATCGGACAAATAGATCAAGAGTTATCTACCTTTGAATTGCCGATAATGCAATATTTTCTAGAGTTCACAATTTTTATCCAATCTATTTCAAACTTGCTCAGATTGTATATGACTATAAGAGTTCAGATGAGTTTGATTATGGTTGAAATCAGACTCATAAGTCGAGAGTTATCTACCTTTGAAATGCTTAAAATGCCATATTTAATGATGTTTACACTCTAGAGGCCACAAATTTTATCCAATCTTTCTCAAACTTACTCAGATTGTTTATTACCATAAAACTTCAGATGAGTTCAATTATGGTTGTAATCTGATCAATAGGTCAAGAGTTATCTACCTTTGAATTGCTGAAAATGATAAATTTAACAGTGTTTACACTCTAGAGGCCACAATATTTATCCAAGCTCTCTCAAACTAACCCAGATTGTATATGACCATAGAGTTCGAAAAAAGGTGATAATGGTTGGAATCTGACAAATACATCAAGATATATCTACCTTTGAATTGCTGAAAATGCCATACTTTACAGCGTTTACACTCTTGCAACTACAGTTTTCAATGGATTTTGATTATACTTGTACACAAAGGATGTAGCTATACGTTCTCGAAGGAGTGCAATTATTGTTGAAATGTTATCATTGTGGCAATAGTTACCTGCCCTTGATATACTTTGAAATTCTAGAAAAACGCTTCATTTCAGTATTGTTTAGGCCCATTGTTATTTGCCTTTGATGTACTCTACTATACTACAGTCGGTCGACAAACTTAAATGTATTTAGAATAAAACGGGTGAAATTCAAAGGTAAAGCTATCAGGCTTCATTACAAAATTTAATGGTGAGCGATATCAGGGCCTTCAGGCCCTCTTGTTCCCTTTGATACAGATATTGATAATTTTAATAACTAGCTAATAAGTGCTGCAGCCATACTTTATAGAATCATGGGCCTTTTATCCAAAGGAATGATCTTAAATGCTTCTATATTGTCCTTATGTTCCTGCAACCTAATAGGTGATTGCTTAACCCATTCCCCAATAAATACACCTTTTAAGGCTTTTAAAATTTTCTTCAACTGAAGAAAATAATTTCTATTTATACAGTCATGAATGTTTATCATAAGAAATAATTTCTATATTCTATCAAAAAATAGCTTAAAGCAGGCTGAAAGTAAAGCAGAATGCCCCCAAGGTGCATTCTGATTTACTTTCAACTTGCTTTAAGTGGTCACCTATCTTCAATACTAGAAAAGACTATGGAGTAAGGGATTAAACCAGGCTGAAATAATGTTTCTAGTATTGAAGACACCACTTAAAGTAAGTTCAAAGTAAAGCAAAGTAGGCCTGTTTTAAGCTACAATCTGCTCGGAAATTAGACAATATTTCTTACCCAGTATGTTGTACATGTATATTCATAACTGTAGAAAATGAAACTAATTTTTTTCGGGGGAAGAAGTTACAAATTGAATGTTAACTGAAAATAGGTTATGAGAAAAGGATGAATGGAGGAGGAAGAAGATCAGAACATCTTTTGAAAACCCATTTACAGTAAAATCTGTATTAACCCATTGTATGCTGGGTAATATTTGGCGGCTATTTTAAAATGTCGTCTGCAGCAGGTATAACTAAAATATTTGCAAAAGATTTTAGCAGTTTCTGATACAATATTGACATTTCTGCAAACAGTTTTGATCTTAGATCAGGCCCCACAATATGGGGCCTGATCTGAGATCAAAACTGTTTGCCTAGAGGTATACACCTAAAAGTGTATCCCGCATGAAATGGGTTAAGCAGCCTTTCACTGAAGAAGCATTAACATCTCTAAAGAAACATGCTGAACAACAGTAATACAGAAAGCTCGTTTAGGAGTCTGCATTACTGTTGTTTGATCATGTCTCTTAATTAGAGGAGGTGCATGTGACAGGTTGAACTGTATGCATGGATATGTAGTACGGTCTAATACATTCTGTATTGATCAACAGCTATCATTCACTGATTGCGTGATACATTACAAAATCTGGGGATGAAACTGTTCTCAGTCACATGTAACAATTGCAAGAGTCTATACCCGTATATATGTCAACAACAACAACCCCTCACTTGTCATTTACAAAATCAATGAATAGTTGAATTTAGTAAGGTGATGGTTTAACCCATTACTCCATGCTATAGTCTATTTCTAGGACACATTCTGCATTACAGACAGCCTGCTTTAAACTATCATCTGCTAGGATATATCAAATATTTTTATTATGCATAGTAATGACTACATTTGTATACTAATTGGAAAATATTTTCTTTCTGTGGAAAAAAAATTAAAGTTATTAAAAGGGGCATTTATGGAGTAATGGGTTAATGAAGGGCAAATGTTCCCAGCCAGATAGTTCATTTGTTACAGTCAATATAGGATCAAACCTTTGATAAAATACATCATTGATAATTATACCTGTCTTTAATACAGGTTGCAGTTTAAACCTTTTCCTCATAGCCTGTTTCTAGATTTGAAGGTAGGTGACCACTTAAAGCAGGTTGAAAGTAGGAGGGATAAATTAAAAGGCGCTTAAAGGCGCTTCTATCAGGTAACGGGATAATGGAAAGGTTTGTTAGTACATGAATGTGATGAGCACATGACTGCGAATCCCTACTCCATTCCTGTACAAATGATAGAATGTTCGAAACAGGTTACAGTTTAATGCAGGACAAAACTAAAGCAAAAAAGTCCTGCATTAAGCAGTTACTCATCTTTAGAGGGACCCATGCTACTTTCCCCAATTCTGTACAAATGATGAAATAAAATTCATTTCAACTAGATTACAGCTTAATAGTTAATACAGTACAAAAGTAAATCAGAAAGCTCCTGAAGGAGCTTTCTTCTGTACTTTGTCTTGCATTAAGTATCATCTTCATTCTTGTCTCTGAAGGGTCCTTGCTATTTCTAAGAATGGCTTCTTAATTGTACACATTCTGACTGTATTGTTAGAAGTTTAGTCAGTGCTATGTGTTTTTTGTGCAGGTGAATATCTAGGCTCTTCATCTACTTGTGGTTATAGCTTGAAGAGCTCATTATGTGTAAGCATGTTACTAGGGCTTGGGGTTAGTTACATACTCTAAGAATGGCGGAAGCTTGGAGCCAGTACAAAGTATTGGAGATTATTTATAAGTCTAAGGCCTTGAAATGTGCTTCAGTACCTTGAGGCATGTTATATAAATAGTAATTGCAAGGATGATACAAACGTGTCATTTTAACCCATTACCCCATATTCTGTTTCTAGTTTTGAAACTAGGTAACCACTTAAAGCAGGTTGAAAGTAAAGCACATTCTGCTTTACTTTCAGCCTGCTTTAAGCTATTATCTGCTAGAATATAGAAAATATTTCTTATGATTCTTATTTGTGACAGTATAAATTGGAATTATTTCTTTCAGTAGTGGAATAAAATAGAGGCGTAAAAAAGCATAGTTATGGGGTAATGGTTATTATTGAACCAAAGGACACTTATCCAGCATCCTGACAGGTGGCTTCTGAAACTGTAAGTCTTCAGTCTGCTGTAAAATATCTCCTGCTCAAATTCCTGCCCATATTTTAAATCAGAAAGTAATGACAAGGTAACGTACATTTTTATTGTGCATGGGAAAACTTTCCAAATTTATTGGAAAGACTCCAATATGTAAATAATATACAAGTCAGCAAAAGAGTTATTATCAAACTTGTACTTAGTTTGTATTTAGTTAAACAACCATTGTTGGGTTTGTTATTTAAGAGAGGTGACAGTGTAATACAGGACAAAGGTTAGAAATAATAATTATAGTTTCTTTCTGCATTACTTTTATCCTGTATTAAGTAGTTACATGCATTATAATAATGCTCTTTTTTTTAAACAAATTTTACTTTTATCTTGTGCAGCAAGAAATATGTCAGCAAAAGAATTTTATTTCTTTATAAGAAAGATGCTTCGTATTATATGATAGAAAATAGTACCAATTTATACAGTGATGATACAGTATGTATCATAAAGAATATTTTCTTTTATTCTAGCAGATGGTAGCTTATAGCAGACCCAAAGTATAGCAGAATGTGCCTTAAGGCGCTTATTCTGCTTTACTTAATTTCAACATACTCCAACTAGTGTCTTCAGTGCTAGAAACATGCCATGGAGTGATTGATTAATACAGTAGAACCTCTCTAACACGATCAATTGTGTCAAATATTAGTCGTTTAAGACGGGTGACTGCTTAAAGCAATGTGAAAGTGAAACAGAAAGCTCCTACAGGAGCTTTCTGTTTCACTTTCACATTGTATATAAGCTGTCACCTGTCTTTTATACAGACAAGTAGCCTTCTTTTTAGTGGTCGTAATAGAGAGGTTCTACTGTACAAGTTTAACTGTAACTTTTTGTTTAAAACATTACAATATTAGTGTGCCAGAGAATTAATGTGTATAGTGCTAACATTAGAGTTGCCAGGGCCGGGCACCTCCAAAACCTGAAGCCACAGCTGCTGTAGATAGTGGAAAATTTTCATGATGGCCTTGGGTGTGCCATGCTTTATCACTGTGGAACACTAACCCATATAGTGCCGCCAGATTCCAGGAATATCCCACATACCTCGTATGTGAGTCTGGCTACCCCAGTGCATAATAGTATCCTTGACACAGCTACATGTTGGCAGCTCCATGTTCACAGCTTGAAAGTTTAGATATAGATCATAGAGTGTAGAGGAGATGTTCAGTTGTTTTTGCTACGAGAGATAAAAGTATTTTAGTTTCATTTGATCTTTTTTTCAAACAATTATGATCCTTTGTATATTTTAAGCAGATAACATTTATTGAAACAGACATTATTCCTGCCAAGGATAAGGGTCTCCCCGACCTAGACAGTTACAGTGATACTGTTTTTGAACAATAACGACTTATTGTAACATGCATTGATATATAGAAGTGGATTCTGGATTCAGGACAAAAATAATGCAAAAGACTCCTAAGGACCTTTCTTTCATTACTTCTTTTCCTGCCTTAAGCTGTTGAATGTCTTAAAGACAGTGTTGAAATGGCCACTCAAGAGAGGTCCACCTGTACTACAAATACCTGTACGGGATAGATGCTGACAGCTGATTGGCTGCACACATGTTTAACACTTCGAGACTTGTTCCGAGAGGTTTTCCAAATAACTGTTGTCTGCTTCAAAGGTGTGTCCAGGATTTATAAACGGTTTTGAATCCAGATCAAATGCTGATTGAAATAACATCTGATCTGGATCAAAACTGTTAGTAGTGACATATTCCTGGAAACATTCAGAGAAAGGAGTTGATATTTATGTTTCAGCAGATGGCATTTTGTGCAGCAGACGACTTTGCTCATTGTTTATTTATAACTCTTAGTTTGCTAGCGTCAAAACCATGATAACCTTTTGCAAACAGTTTGGATCCTGGTGAGATGCTTAACTTAACGGGATATCTCATCAGGATCCAAACGTTTTGATACTCTGAATTTATTTTAAAAAGAAATTCGAAAACTGTATTTTTAGAACAGTAGCAGACAACAAAATTAATGTTGTAGATGAAATAATTACCCAGCATGCAAAGGGTTAAAGAGATCTGTGCAGTGATGGTGTTATAGATGCATGGTGTGTAGCAAAGACAGCTGCAACTGTTGCACTGCATATTGTTAACATAAGTAATTCCTCTATGGGCGATAGTGCAAATCACCTACATGCATATCCAATTGTGTAAACCAATTACACCATAAATACGCCTTTTTACGCCTTTAATTTATGCCTTCACTAAAGAAAAATAGTTCCACTCTATACAATATTGAATATACACAATAAGAATATTTTCTGTATCCTAGTAGATATTAGCTTAAAGCAGGCTGAAAGTAAAGCAGAATGTGCCTTAAGGCGCATTCTGCTTTACTTTCAACCTGCTTTAAGTGGCAATCTATCTTTAAAACTAGAAACAGGCTATGGGGTGTATGGGTTTAAAAGAGAATACTTCTTAAAGCAAAATTATTGTAAAGCAGAAAGCTCCTGTGGAAACTTTCTGCTTTACTTTCATCTTAATTTTAGCTGGCACAGAGTAAATGAATATATATTTGTGGCACTCCTGTGTCAAAGTAGGTAGAAGTGGTCTAAGGTGGTTCTGTGGAGGAAAGGGTGAAGCACCTCTAGATCCATACTCCTCAACAAAACCTTTACTCCATAGGTATGCCATTTTAGGCATTTAGGTCATTTCTATACTGAAAATAGTTCCATTGTGTAGAGAAATGAATGTGAAACTTATTAATAGCTCTTTAGTATAATATTCTAGCAGATTTTAGCTTAAAGCAGGCTGAAAATAGAGCAGAATGCACCTTGAGATGCATGCTGCTTTACTTTCAAACTGCTTTAAGTGGTCCTGTCTTCAAAATTAGAAACAGACTATGCGGTAAAGGTAAAGTAGTTCAGTACTTTGAAAGTTAATATATAATATATAATAGTGCAAGAAAAAGTATGGAAGAGAGCTCCCATTATGATCTTCTTCTTTATGTACTACTTAAGTAGTTTGCATTGAATGGTAGTACATGTATTAGACCATTAACTAATTAAGTATTTCAACACCAAGTAACTGTCATCTCTGAACATGTCTTCTCCTGAATTCTGAAATTATTTCAACAATTTTAATATTGACTTTGAATCTGGACCAGAGTGACAAACTTTTTGGATCCGGGGCGAGACCAGGCCCAATATTTATAGTGGGGCTTGATGTGTATCCAAATTGTTTGCAAAGGTCTCCAATACAGGTTCTGTGCTGTTTGTGGAGCTCATGCAATTCATACTATTTTTAACCCATTACCCCATAAATAAGCCTTTATACACCTCTAATTTATTACTCCTCTGAAGAAAATAATTCCAATTTATACAGCCATGAATATTTATCATCAGAAATATTTTTATTATATTCTAGCAGAGTGTAGCTTAAAGCAGGTTGAAAGTAAAGCAGAATGTGCCTTAAGGCACATTCTGCTTTACTTTAAACTAGCTTTAAGTGGTAACCTATTTTCAATACTAGAAACAGGCTATGGGGTAATGGGTTAGAGTTTACAGGAAGGAAACAATAAATACCGACTTCCTTGTCATTGTGTATGGCAAAGTGTTTTATCACGTGTACACATATACATGTACTGTTATACATGTACATGTATTCATCCTAGCTTGTCTGTGACCGTCATTATAAGTAATGCCTTCTTTACTCCCTCATTTGATAATAGCCCTATGAATGCATTCCTTTGCAAACAGTTTACTTGTGAAGAGTACACTTGTCCTATGCAAAAAGTTGACAGTATACAATTTTCTCACATAACTACACCTGTTTTCTATAGCGAACAACGATGACGAATATCCTTATCTCCAACATGTGTAAGATCACTTTGATAATGTCATTATAACGTCACTACATGTATTTATAACGGCGTTTTGACGTCACCGGGGTTCCAAAAACAATGCATATTGCTTTAGAAATAGCTTAAATCGTTGGTAATGTGAGAAAAAGAATCTGTCACTCGTCGATGTAAAGACAAGTTGATCTGAAACTCGTCTAGAATAGAAAAGTTATTAAGCTCGCCATGGCTCGCTTAATAACTTTTCAATTCTAGACTCATTTGAGATCAGCTTGTCTTAAAGATAGACTCATGACAGATCCTATATATACCAATCCTTTGCAAGCAGTGTTCTTGTGAAGTGTACACTTGTCCTTTGCAAATAGTGGACAGTATACAAGTATAACCATGCATACTTTACAAACAGTGTACTTGTGAAGAATATACTTGTCCTTTGTAAACAATGTAAACCCTCATTACAGATTACTTAACTTTACTTTTGTTCTACATTGAACAGTCTCTGTATTTTTAGAGATGCTGTTTGGAAGGGTTCAGTATTCATAGATTCGACTGTTACATGTTTTTCAGGGTCAGTTGAACACAGACCAGCTGTGGAGCTACTTCAAGGATCTCCAGGACCCTGACTTTGAGACCCACATCTCCCTCATCCACAGCCGCTTTGCCACCAACACCTTTCCTACCTGGGAGAGGGCTCATCCACAGAGGTACCTGAACCAGAACTCCACTGTCCCAAAAAAACACCTTTACTCCATAAATAAGCCTTTTAACACCGTTAATTTAGTCCTCCACTGATGAAAAAAGTTTCATTCATACAGTCATAAATATGAATGATCAAAAGAAATATGTAGTATATTCTAGCAGATGATAGCTTAAAGCAGGCTGAAAGTAAAGCAGAATGTGCCTTAAGGCACATTCTGCTTTACTTTCAACATGCTCCAAGTAGTTGCCAGTCTTCAAAACTAGAAATAGTCTATGGGGTTATGGGATAATAAACCCTTTGATTATGACTGTTCAGGCACATTCATAATGTCAAAGAGAGGTGACTGCTTAACCCTTTACCATTTAGCCTGTTTCTACTCTGAAAAGGGTGACTATTTAAAATAGGTTAACATAAAGCAAAATGCCCCTTAAGGCACATTCTGCTTTACTTTGAGCCTGCTATAACACATTGAACCCTAGCAACTAGATACAGTAGGTGGATCATTAAGCATACATCTTTTTGTTAGAGTTCTGCTTTTAGTAAGCAGCTGTCTTAAACATTTGGCAACCAATTTTCTGAAACAGAGGGCTCCTGCAACAGCCCTCCAATCAGGGTCTGCACTGTTTGTCATTTTACAATATGTCACGGAAATCAACCCTAAATAAGTGAAGGAGGACTAGATGTAATTGGTAACTTGAATTGTCCATTTGAAGTCTCAGGGATGAATGAGTTAACCCATATCCCCATAAAAACGCCTTTTTACACCTTTTATTTCTTCCTCTACTGAAGAAAATAGTTCCAATTTATACTGTCACAAATAAAAATCATAAAAAATTGTTCTTATATTATAGCTGATAATAGCTTAAAGCAGGCTGAAAGTAAAGCAGAATGCGCCTTAAGGCGCATTCTGCTTTACTTTCAACCTGCTTTAAGTGCTCACCTATCTTCAAAACTAGAAACAGGCTATGGGATAATCAGGGTTCACCCTGGCTTAAAATTTTCTTGCGCCAGCACTTGCGCCAAATGAAAAAAGTTTGCGCCAAAATGATATTTTTGGAGCCAAATTTTTTGCCATTTTTTTATGTATGTTATACATACATGTGATATTTTCTTGGACCCAAATAGGGAGATTTGGTAATTTTGATAGGGAGATTGGGGTGCCAAATAGGGACTTTTTTTCGCCACACTTTTTTCGCGATTTTTTTTTGAATCAGTGAATAGATAAGTCTATAGACCACTAAAGACAGAGACAATTTTCACCCAGAGATATACTTTTTATAATACTGACATGGGCCTATTATTCTAGCATCTAGGCTGAAAGTTAAGCAGAATACTCTTCAGGAGCATTCTGCTTTAGTAAAAGTTTAAGCCTGCTTTAAGCTAGATCTAACATCTGCTAGAATATAAGAACTATTTCTTATGGTTCTTATATTATTCATTCATGACTAGTAAAGGTAAACTGGAACTATATCTATTTTCTTGAGAGAATGAATGAAGTAGTTCAAATGGTCTAGATTTCTATCTATGGAGTAGATCTAGAAAGAGTAAGCAACTTAACAATCTGTTATTCATTAAATTATGCAAACAGTATGGATCAAGATGAGACGCGCATCATCTTATATAGATACAAACTGTTTGACACTGATATTTTCTGAAAAAAAGCACAAAAGTTAACTCAGAGAATTGTTGCAGATGACAAAGGTTGCAGACGACAAAGTTTGCAGACGATATTTACTAGCACCATAAAGTGGGTGTGGTTTTAACAACGAAATAACGCGTCTAAATTTTCTACCGCGAAAACTGATTGCAAATCAATTTTACGAGCGTAATTGGTTGTAAAACCTAACTTAATAATTATACATTTGAACAAATCGTATGTAACAAACAGAAGAATTTAGGTCCAATGTTAATTTTAATTGATTGTTAGAAAACGGCGCTGGGGAATACTTTTTAGACTAACAAAATATACGTAGCTCTCGTAGCAAATGTTAAGGCGCCCCGTCATTTGTAACGGTATCATTTTCGAAGTATTTTTCTGTTACGTGAATATACAAAGTATTTTGTGGTGGAAATCAATTCATAAATGATAAATTCTGATCAGCTTTCATATAAAATGTGTGTTTGTCCAGAACTTACGGATAATTATCTGATTTTAATCCGACCCTTATCGGCGACATAGATCTTTATCCTTCGCATCACCGCTTCTAAAAATTGTCGTTGAAAAGGTCTCCGATTCGGGGCGAACCTGTCAATCACTTTTTTTGATAACCAAACAATATCGACAAACCCCACTCGACGAGTGTGTTCAAACATTGTTTGTCAGCCTGCCATTATACATGCCGTTATCGACGATTGCGTAACGTGTTTACACGCATCAGTAGCGTTTTGGTGATAAGCGTGTGTATGGATTAGCCAGAGTTTTAAGATTTTTAGAAAAATCTCGGCACCGAAAAAAGCTGTACTATTATACGGCGACAATTCCGAAATTTCTCGGCGCCAGACACTTTCGCCGATTCGAAATTTCTGTCGCCAGAATTATTTTTTTTGCGCAAATGGCGCCGTTGGCGATGGCCAGCGGGAACCCTGATAATGAGTTAATTCTCATTTCTTCTACAGGTATCTTGCTCACAATGGCGAGATCAACACACTGCGGGGTAATGTCAATCTTATGGCTGCAAGAGAAGGTGTCATGAAGAGCCAGAACTATGGAGACCGCCTCAAACTTCTCTACCCTGTCATTGAGTCTGGCATGTCAGACTCTGGCTGTGTCGATAATGTACTCGAGTTTCTATGTATGGCCGGAGGGCGGGAGATTCCTGAAGCCATCATGACCATGGTACCAGAAGCCTGGCAGAATGATAAAACCATGTCAGCCGAGAAGAAAGCTTTCTACAGATGGAGCGCATTTGCCATGGAGCCATGGGATGGGCCAGGTGAGAATAGCCCTTCCCCAATAGAAGTGCCTTTTAGCGCATCAAGTTTATTCGTCCGCTGAAGAAAATAGTTCAAATTTATACAGTTATGAATAATGTATCATAATGAATATTTTTTTATCCAAGCAGGTGGTAGCTTAGAGCAGGTTGAAAGTAAAGCAGAATGCGCCTTAAGGCGCATTCTGCTTTACTTTCAACCTGCTCTGTATAGTCACCTATTTTCAAAAGTAAAAACAGACTATTGGGTAAAGGGTTAATTTGTGAGATGTAGTGAAACCTCATTACAGATAACCATTGAATAATGACAGATGAATGCTTAATATTAAAAAAATATGCAGAAACCATTGGGAGGTATTACTTATTTTATAATGGCTGCGACAATATAAAAATTGAAGTGTTTATTCAAAACACAGATGCTTCTAACCTATGGGAATACTTTATATCCTGTGATTTAACCCTTAAAATGCAGATTATACAAGAGTGCACATTATAAACGGCAAAAGACGGTAAATAATTATTGAGCTATTGTTAAATTTTAACATAAAAATGCTCTATCGTATCACGAATGAAGAACGTTCTTCATTCGTGATCGTATTGAAAGTTTATTCTCATTCTTGATCATTCTATTTAACAGTTTTGATCTAGATGAGAATTCACTGTTACGTTCACGTTATTGAGTTAAAGATCCGGTCTGTGAAGATGCCTCAGCCTGAATGTTAGCACTGATTCATGAACACTCAGAAAACCGAATACCTCAGAAAACTGAACTTTTTACCTGGTCCGGAGGGTGTTCGGTTTTCTGAGGTTTTACTGTAGTGGTGGGGTATACGTCACCTTTATTGATAGCTGTATATTATTTCAGCTCTATTGACCTTCACTGATGGTCGCTATATTGGTGCCATCCTGGATCGTAATGGTTTGAGACCTTCAAGGTTCTATGTCACTAAAGACAACACTATGTACATGTCCAGTGAGGTCGGAGTTACTGACTGTCTATCATCAGAGGTCATCCAAAAGGTATTGTCAGGGCTCCTAGGTTATAAAGTGTTTGAGTTGAGCCTGTTATTGTTCTCAAGAAGCTTTTGCTCAAATCTGACCGATCAAATGCTTGAGAGCCATGTCAGACTCAACTTAACTCTTTATAACCTTGGGGCCAGGAACCAGTTTTGAAGAATGTAACTTGCATGGAGATTGCTAAGTTTATATTCTTACATGAGTGCTCATTACCTCATTTTTAAAAAAAAAACAACCAAACAACAAACTAATACGATGTAATCCTTTGAGAACGTCATATTGGTTTTAGTCAACAAATTTATTAAAACTTATATTAAATGAGCATGAATGAGTCATGCCTTTTTCCCACATAAACAATTTAAAAATCTGTTAAGTTAATGGGAGACATAGTTTTATAGTCCCTCTACCATATATATGTCCGCCGCATAAATTGAAACTATTAATTTTCAGTGGCTAAATAAAGTAAAAGTGCTAAAACGTGCTTCTGTTGGTTAATTAGTTGTACATCATGAGTAAAGGGAGACCATTATTTTATGTTGATTTTTATTTGCTTGTCAATCATGTGTAAAGGGAGACTACTTGTTTATGTTTCAGGGTCGGTTGAAGCCAGGTCGGATGTTACTTGTGGACACCAAGGAGAAGGTGTTTATGAAAGATGAGGTGATCAAGTCCAACCTGACCAGTCTCAGACCTGTACAGTCCTGGCTTAAAGAGGTACGGTAAAGTCAAAAAGTCTGTAGCGTAACACAGTCAAACCTGTGATATAAAATTGTCATCCTGTTGAAATTGTCATCCTGCTGTATGAAGATTGTTGACAAAAGTAAAGCAAAAATTGGATATGTTTGCCAGGCATTAACCCGTTACCCCATAGCCTGTTTCTTGTCTTGAAGAAAAGTGGCCACTTAAAGCAGGTTTAAAGTAAAGCAGAATGCGCCTTAAGGCACATTCTGCTTTACTTTGAGCTACCATCTTCTAGAATATTGTTATAATTTCTTATGATACATAGTCATGACTGAATAAATTGGAACCAGTGGAGGAATAAATAAAAGGCGTAAAAAGGAGTATTTATGGGGTAATGGGTTAAACAGCCACCTGTAGTAAAGATCTGTCAAATAGTTACCATATGAGTGGCATTACTTTAAAAAATATCTTCATACAGGGCATAGGTGTTGATTTCTGATTAAGGTATTAAAATCTTCAATATTAGAAACAGGCTATGGTTTAAGCTGCAATGAGTGTTTTTCATTGAGTTATTATTGTGTGACTATATGTGGTTTTATTCTATAGACATTGTCCATGCCTGAACTGCGACAGCTACATGAGGCCAGGCGCAGGAGGAGGTCTATCCACAGGATGCAGAGTTTCCACGGAGGATTACTGGAGGAGGACCGGAGACTGCCCATGTTTGGCTGGACTGTAGAGGGCCTCAACATGCTCGTACTGCCTATGATCAGGGATAAGTAAGAATAACTCATTTCTTAACCCATTACCCCATAAATACACCTTTTAACGCCTTTAAATTAGGCCCCCACTGACGAAAATAGTTCCATTTTATACATTCATTAATATGTATCATTATTTTATTCTCTATTATCTAGCAGGTGATAGTTTAAAGCAGGCTGAAGGTAAAGCAGAATGCGCCTATGGCGCATTCTGCTTTACTTTCAACCTGCTTTAAGTAGTCACCTGTCTTCAAATTTAGAAAAGGGCTATGGGGTAATCCTTCTTGCTAGAGAAATGATAAATAGTGTCCTGTCTAAGGGATGTCCAGATTTATTAACCCATTAGTCCATAGGTACACATGTATATGCCTTTAATTTATTCCTCAACTGAAGAAAATAGTTTAAATTAATACAGACATGAATACATACTACTAGAAATATATTCTACATACCAGCATATGGTATCTTAAAGCAGGCTGAAAATATAGCAGAATGTGCCTATAGGGTCTTTCTACATGACTAGGAATAGGCTATGGGGTATTGGATTAAGGCACATTCTGCTTTACAAGCATATGTATGGGATGTAGTTTTTAACACATTAGTAAACACTGTCTTTTATTTTATTGATCAAAATGATGACATACCTTGTGATTAACAGCAATACAATGAGGAATAATAGAGCTCACTTATAGCTGGTGTGGTGAAAGTAATGAAGAAAGTTCTTGTATACAGCTTTCTGTATATCTGTTTTCTGCATTAAACCATTACCCCATAGCCTATTCCTAATTTTGAAGACAGGTTGCCTCTTAACCCGTTACCTCATAAATACGCCCTTTTACGCCTTTGATGTGTTCCTCAACTGAAGATTTGTACAGTCATAAATATATATGATAAGAATTATTTTCTAAATTTTAACACATGTTAACTTAAAGCTTAAACCTGCTTTAAGTGGTCACCTATTTTCAAAACTATAAACTGGCCATGG
Organism: Gari tellinella; assembly: GCA_922989275.2. Classification (NCBI taxonomy): domain Eukaryota; kingdom Metazoa; phylum Mollusca; class Bivalvia; order Cardiida; family Psammobiidae; genus Gari; species Gari tellinella. The sequence continues at coordinate 89,661,773 of OV277860.1, forward strand.
GGTAATGGGTTAAAGCAGGTTAAAAATAAAGCAGAATGTGCTTTGATTTGTTTGATTTGCAGTCTTGAACAAGTTTGACTAGTAGTTTTTGTCATAGACATTTTTGTTACCTTAACCCGTCTCATGCTCAATTTTCATATATGAAACTCCACCCACTGTGAATATCTATAGTCTTCTTAACTATTACATTGGCTGAAAATAAGCAAATATTTCAGCAGGAAAAAGTGTAGACTCATGTCAAACAGATCCTATAAGAAAACAGTCCAGATCCTTATGAGACAACTCATGCAGGAGCTTTCTAATCTAGGTCTACACTGTTTTCAAAAGTGTTAATATAGACTAACAGAATGAGAAGTGTTAAGTACTATATTTTGATGTTATTCACTTCAGGAAGGAGGCGTTGGGTTCCATGGGTAATGATTCACCATTTGCGTGTCTGTCCCAGTACTCTCCCTTGGTGTATGACTACTTCAAACAGCTGTTTGCCCAAGTCACCAACCCACCAATAGACCCTTTCAGAGAGAAGATAGTCATGTCACTGGTAAGTCATTTTACCTTCCAATTAACTGTTTGAACTTTAAGCCTTTTTATGTCTCCGCAATGAAAAGTAGAGTGGAGTGGGGTTTGGGGAATGGAGCATACTGTTTTACCCCTGTCCATTCATTCTTTCATCCGTGTTTTTGTCTGTATAAATACAAGACATACTTTGTTTGTCTTATTTTTCAACCTTGGCCATAACTTTGGAACTACATGTGATAAAGACTATATATTTGGCATGTGTATTTAACTTAAGAAGCTCTTCGACAAAGGATAAGGCCATATAGAGGTCATTTAGTGGTCAAATAGGCTGAAATTAACATTGATCATAACTTCAGAACTACAGGGCACATACTTCATATTTGGTATGTGTACTCAGCCAAAGAGGCTATTGATTCAATAACAACTTGAGGGAGATGTCTGGCAAAGGTCAAGGCCAATTTGAGGTCAAATAGGTTGAATTTAATTTTGGCCATAACTTTTGAACTATATGTAGTATAGACTTCATATTTGCCATGTGAGCTCCAGACAAGACGCCCTTGAGCTCATTACAAGTTGGGTCATGTCAGAGAAAGGTCTAGGTCATTAGAGGTCATTGTCACATCAGGACATTTATTGGGTTATAGGTTAAGCCTTGATTGTTTTACTTACTTCAGGCATGCCCATGTGGTCCTGAAGCTAACATTCTGGAGCCCAGTGCTGAGCAGTGTCGCAGACTGTGGCTGGAACAGCCTATACTGTCCATCTCTGACTGTGAAGTCCTTAAGAACATCAACTTTAAAGGCTGGAAGGTAAGGAAGGTCATAGAAAGAGAGTGGCATCTCTAGTGAGTAGTGACGGGAACCAGATAATGACTACAGTATAGATTATCAAACCAGTCAGTATTTTAATTGTGGTTTTATGATACAATGTATACAGTAGAAGAATAGACCAGAACCTTAACCCTTTCCCCAATAGAAGCGACTTTTAGCGTATTTAATTTATTCCTCCGCTGAAGAAAATTGTTCCAGTTTATACCCTCATGAACAATTACTATTACAACTATTTTATATAGCCTAGCAGATTTTAGCTTAAAGCAGGCTGAAAGTAAAGCAGAATGTGCCTTAAGGCACATTCTGCTTTACTTTCAACCTGCTTTAAGTGGTCATCTATTTTCAAAACTAGAAACAGGCTATGAGGTAAAGGGTTAACGTCATAGCCTGATGCAAGTTTTAAGACAGGTAATCACTTAAAGCAGATTGTGTTTAGCTTAAAGCAGGATGAAAATAAAAAGATTGACATGTTTTCGACTTATTATTATTATTATTTATAAGTTACAAGGTTAAAAGTTATTAGATAGGCTATTTATAAGATACCAGGTTAAAAGTTATTAGATGGGCTATACGACGGTTTTCCATTCATTTAATTAAGAAGAAACAAATTCATAGGTGTTCATTATCGTGCAATAGATCACAGGACTTGAGCTGTGGATCATTAGATGACGAGGCCTTTATGAATTTCTTCTTTTAATTCTAACTTTTATTATAAAAATACTTTTCCTGGAAAATACGCCACACTGGAGGTGTTGTCAGTGGCTATGTCAGTTTGGTTGTTACAGTCGGTACTTTACACGACTTTCACCCCTGATGTTTTATGGGCAAATGGAACAGCATGTGCAGATCATTATCCCGCAGTAAAATATGTTTCTTGGTATTTTTTGTCTCTATGCTGTAGATTCTGAGTCGTATTAGAATTATCATTCTAGGATACTGAGAGTTTGTATAGGTGTTCATTATGGGCCTAGAATGTATGCAATGAAGATAAAGCTTGAGGGGGGAAAACAATTTACATGTTTTGAACCTAACTATTAAACAAAACCATTTCTTGTTTTAACCCTTTACCTGATAGCCTGTTTCTAGTTTTGAAGATATGTGACCAATAAAAGCAGGTTGAAAGTAAAGCAGAATGTGCCTTAAGGCACATTCTGCTTTACTTTCAGCCTGCTTTAAGCTTCAATCTGCTAGAATATGGCAAACGTTAATTATAAAACATATTTTTCACTGATTAAATAAGAACTATTTTCTTCAGTGGAAGAATATATTAAATAGTGCTAAAAGGCGCTTCTATGGGGGAAAGGGTTAAACATTGCATTGTCTGGTGAAATTTTCCACATTGTAAAGGGTATTCTATGTTCTTATAATGGCATTGTATTTATTGTAGAGCAAGATAATTGATATCGTGTTTCCTGTGAAGAGTGGTCACGGAGGACTGCTGAAAGCCCTTCATGATGTTTGTGCCCAGTCGGAGGAGGCAGCTACTGAAGGGTACCAGCTCATCATACTGTCAGACAGAGAGTCAGGCAAGGAATTTGCCCCAGTCAGGTACCTGTCAACACTTTTAACCCATTACCCCATAGATATGCCTTTTAATGCCTTTGATTTATTCCTCCACTGAAGAAAATAATTCAACTTTATACAATCATGAATATGTAGCATTAGAAATTTTTTCTATTTCTTAGCAGACTATAGCTTAAAGCAGGCACATTCTGCTTTACTTTCAACCTGCTTTAATGGGTCAACTATCTTCAAAACTACAAACAGGCAATGGGGTAATGGGTTAAAACTGTTATTTTCTACATTTTATTGTGTGGTGTTTATTTTTAGTTTTGTTTCACCACTGTAAGGGGACTGAAATGTTAGAAATGCTCAAATACTAAATTTGCAGAGCGGCTATATAGTAACAAACCAAATAGTCTATCTAGCTCTGGGTCCAAGGTTATAAAGCTCTTCAGTTGAGTCTTAAGTCGTTCTCAAGCATTTGATTGGTCAGATTTGAGCTTAGGCTCAAATTTGACCAATCAAATGCTTGAGAACACACTCAGACTCAGCTCAAACGCTTTATAACCTTGGACCCTGAAAGGTGGTGGAATAGTGTGGAGCTCTTCAAAACTAGTAAAGACTACTAGGGAAATGGGTTAAACTAGAGCTGAGTGTAATTCCTGATGTTTTCTGATTCCACAGTTCCCTGTTAGCTGTTGGAGCAGTCCACCATCACCTGATCAAGAACAAGCTGAGACTGAAGGTGGGGTTGATCATAGAATCGGGAGAAACAAGGTAATTAAGAGTCGGCTTGTTAGTGTTGATTATTCCATTACGACACAAACACACCCTTTCATGCCTCTAATTATACACACCACAACAAAGTTTTCGAGGTTACACTGAAAACACTCCATTCATTTGTCAGTCAGTCCGTTTATAGACAGAATTTTTTGTCAGTCAGTTCATCTAAAGACAGAATTTTGTTTGGAGCTTTACTCTTTCATCCTTCAACAGAACTTTTGAAAACAAATTACTATTGTTGGACACCATGTGAAATTGTGAGCCTGCAATAATTGTGGTTTGATTGGTCACTTTGTTATTGAATTATCTCCCTTTTCATGATTATTGTATGAAATTTTGTCCAAATCTTTACTTGGTCATCCTTTCACAGGGCTGCCATAAGTTGACATGAAAAATCCTAAAATTTCCAAATTTGCATTTTTAGCTCACCTGAGCCAAAGGCTCAAGGTGAGCTATTGGGATGGCCCTGTGTCCGGCGTCGTCCGTCGTTAGTCGTCCGTTGTCGTTAACAATTGCTTCAAATGACATCTCCACCTATACCGCTTGACAGAATTCAACCAAACTTTACAGAAATGTTCCTTGGGTCAAGCTCTTTCAAATTTGTTCAAAGAATTAAAAACAATGCAGAACTCTGGTTGCCATGGCAACCAAAGTGAAAAAATAAGGAAATCTTAAAAAATCTTCTTGTCAAAAACTGCAAGGGCCAGAGCTTAGATATTTGGCACATAGCATCATCTACAGGTCCTCTGTCAAGTTTGTTCAAATTATGTCCCTGGGGTCAAAATTGGCCCCGCCCCGGGGGTCACAGATTTACATAGAGTTATATAGTGAAATTTTCAAACGTCTTCTTCTCTGAAACAAATGTGGCCAGAGCTTTGATATTTAGCATGGTGACACTTCTAGATGTCCTATACCAAAATTGTTCAAATAGTTCTGGTTGGTTGCATAACTAGGTCACAGGAGCTAAAAATAGATTTTTTTCAATGAAAACTTAAAAAATCTTCTTGTCTGAAACTAGAAGGGCCAGAGCTTAGATATTTGGCACATAGCATCGCCTACAGGTCCTCTATCAAATTTGTTCAAATTATGCCCCTGGGGTCAAAATTGGCCCCGCCCTGGGGGTCACAGTTTTACATAGAGTTATATAGTGAAATTTTCAAACGTCTTCTTCTCTGAAACTAATATGGCCAGAGCCTTGATATTTGGCATGGTGACACTTCTAGATGTCCTATACCAAAATTGTTCAAAAGTATCTGGTCGGTTGCATAACTAGGTCACAGGAGCTAAAAATAGATTTTTTTCAATGAAAACTTAAAAAATCTTCTTGTCTGAAACTAGAAGGGCCAGAGCTTAGATATTTGGCACATAGCATCGCCTACAGGTCCTCTATCAAGTTTGTTCAAATTATGCCCCTGGGGTCAAAATTGGCCCCGCCCGGGAGTCACAGTTTTACATAGAGTTATATAGTGAAATTTTCAAAACGTCTTCTTCTCTGAAACTAATATGGCCAGAGCTTTGATATTCAGCATGGTGACACTTCTAGATATCCTTTACCTATTTTGTTCAACTGGTTTCAGTCTGTTGCATATGTAGGTCACAGGAGCTAAAAATAGATTTTTTTTTAATGGAAACTTACAAAAATCTTCTTGTCTAAAACCCTACTACCCTGATCTTAGATATTTGGCACATAGCATCATCTACAGGTCCTCTTACAAGATTGTTCAAATTATGCCCATCGGGTAAAAAATGACCCCTTCCTGGACATAAATAATTATCTCAATTTTGTCAGTTATTCTCAGGTGAGCGAAATATGCCCCATGGGGCTCTTGTTCAAGTTTGATTTTACGAATCGTACCTTTACCCCATCATCTGTTTCTAGTTTTGTTGACACATGACTACTTAACCCTTTCCCTTATAGAAGCGACTTTTAGCACATTCGTTTTATTCATCCGCTGAAGAAAATAGTTCCAAATTATACCGTAATAAATATGTGTCATATTTAATACTTTGCTTATTCTAGCAGTTAATAGCTTAAAGCAGGCTGAAAGTAAAGCAGAATGCGCCCTAAGGCGCATTCTGCTTTACTTTCAACCTGCTTTAAGTAATTACATATCTTCAATACTAGAAACAATTCTATCAGGTAAAGGGTTAAAGCAGGCTGGAAGTAAAGCAGAATGCGCCTTAAGGCGCATTCTGCTTTACTTTCAGTCTGCTTTTAGCTACCATGTACTAGAAAAAAATCCGGAGAAATGGCAGCCCTGCTTTCAGAAGTATGCAGTTTTGTTGAACACCATTGTTCACCTATAATTTTGATATTGATTGGTCACTTCATTCTTGAATCATCTCCTCTTTCCTAATTTAAACAAATAAAACTTTATCAAGAAAGTATAGCAGAATATGCTCTTTCAGAAACATTTTTCTTTACTTTTGACTTGCTTTAAGTGGTCATCTAGTCGTCATCAAAACTAGAAAAGGCTATGGGGTAACAAGTTATCAGTGATTGAGATATTATGTAGGCCATAGTGTGTATGACAATGCTGGATATTGTACCAATTAATGAAGACGCTGATGAGATCTAATCTTGGTCTTCGAGTTTCGTCTAAATTTTATTCATCTTGTACAAGTTAAACCTTGGGATTATAGATTTTGTCGGTCTGTCAGTTTATCTGTTCTTTCATCATTTATTTTGGTTCTGTAATGGCTCATTATGCTGGTAGGGGGGCATGTACTGGTCTATGATTGTTATGTTTTCTGCTTGAAGGGAAGTACACCAGATTTGTACCTTGCTAGGCTATGGTGCCGATGCCATCTGTCCCTACTTGGTGTTTGAGACAATTGCTCGCCTACGTATGCAGAGGTTGTTGGACCCACCACTAGCTGATGAGGAGATCTTCATGAACTATAGAGCAGCCTGTGCCCGCGGTATATCTAAGGTGATGGCCAAGATGGGAATATCAACATTGCACAGCTACAAGGTATATGACTTTCTGAAGCCTATATGCAGTCTGAGTGATAGTATCTTCACTTTCGGATTGCAGATATATCTTTTTCAATGAACGCTTTGTTTACAGTTTTTATCAGTGTTTAACCCATTACCCCATAAATACGCCTTTGATTTATTCTGCCATTGAAGAAAATAGTTCCAGTTTATACAGTCTTGATTATGTATCATAAGAAATATTCTCTAGATTCTAACAGATGTTAGCTTAAAGCAGACTGAAAGTAAAGCAGAATGCACCTTAAGGCGCATTCTGCTTTACTTTTAACCGCTTTAAGTGGTCAACTATCTTCAAAACTTGAAACAAGCTATGTGGTAATGGGTTAAGATACGTTGATAAAGCAGGCTGAAAGTAAAGCAAAGCCTTACACTGACACATTTCTTTAATACCATAAATGTGTCTTCCTTTTAGTGGTCATGATATTGGGACTTTCCTGTTATCGAAACAACTTGGTTATATATATTACTCTAATCTTCGTTTCACTATTTCGTTTCACAGGGTGCCCAGATCTTTGAGGCAGTGGGACTGAGCAGGGACGTGATGGATCTCTGTTTTACTGGCTCAGCCTCTAGAATTGGTGGAGTGACATTTTCACACCTGGCTGACGAGGTGGGTGGGGCAGTGTAATATAAAATAAAAGTCCAATAAATCAAACTCATTTATGTTAAACATACCCGTATTTCAGAGCTGTCAAAAGTCTTTTGTTGCAATATGGATAAGTTGGACTTAAATGAGCTCCCAAAAGTGTGACAGATTGTGTGTGTGTGGGGGGGGGGGGGGGGGGGTGTTCAACCTGTTTGCATAATAATTGTCTGTTAATATCGCTCATACTTACCAACAAAGAACACAAAAAAGATCGTTGGTAAACATTTTACCTATGAGAAAATTATCTATCGGCAATTACTCACTGACAATCATAAAATACAATTGAAACCCTCAAAATCAACTATAACGGGGGATATTCTAATGAAGATTGATGAATCGGGACCAAAAGATGGTGTACCCTATAGCTGAGATTTTGCTCTAACCGAGTATGTTAGATAACCATAATATTTTATATCGAACAAAGAAGGGTATAGTTCTAGGATTTACAAACTGTTCTGCGTGTTCCTTATAGCCAAGGATTCCTTATAACCTAGTTCCTTTCAATCAAGAATTACTGTAAATTGTTATTCCTTGATTACCCCATAGCCACTTTATAGTTTTGAAGACAGGTGATCACTTAAAGCAGGTTGAAAGTAAAGCAGAATGCGCCTTAAGGCACATTCTGCTTTACTTTCAGCCTGCTTTAAGGTACTATCTACATGGATCTTGAAAATATTTCTTATGCTGAATATTTATGACTATATAGAGTTTAATTATTTTCTTCAGTGGAGGAATAAATTAGAGGTGTAAGAAGGCGTATTTATGGGGTAATTGGTTAAGACATGATGTACATTTACAGATTCTAAACCGTCATGGGCTGGCCTACTCTGACCGTGACTGTGACAACCTCCTAGTAATGAATCCTGGTATACTACACTGGAGAGATGGTGGAGAGAAACACATCAATGATCCTGTATCAGTCGCCAATCTGCAGGTAAACCCTCTAGTATATCACCCTCTTCAAAAAAAATCTTCATCATAATAATAAATGAGTCGTTCTCTGACAAAACCGGTCTTAATGACAAAATTTTCGATTTCCATTTCTTTTGCTTTTTACTATCTACACCTTGTTTTGGAGGGCCTGTCAAAGTTTTAATATAAAATTCAAAACGGTTTTCAAGATATTGAACTTTTAATAACACCATATACACTTGAGAAAACAATCGACGACGTCGAAAACGTCATTTTGACGTTATCAATAATTTATGCCATGTACGGTGGCGAAAACGTTATTTTTGTCGCGTTTGAGTGAAACGAAACGCAAACGCGATGTATTTAAACGGTGACAGTTTCTTGAAAATGTTGCCGATTTGTTCAAATCGAATGGCAAGCAGTTTGAGGCCTGATCAGACCCCGAGTTGCTCGACGTCTGATATGGCTCCAAACTGTCTGCACTTGGCCTCAGTTCTTCGAGTGCGAGTATAAATGTATGTGTTTGTGAGAAAAAATAGCGTTTTATCGCCTGAGTAGCTTAAATATATCGCTACACCATTTTATAAATGTTGAACAAAAACTGTCGGATTATCAGATAACACAAAGCAGGTACTGTCAAAGAATAGCAATGAATAAATGACTCGGTAAATACACGAACACATCTATAAAACCCTAGAAAAGAATTTGTCATACCTTTCCGAAATATTAGGTGTATATGGCTTCAATCTGTGCACAGTCTATATGCACAGTTTGATTTATGATGAATAAAAACATTAATCTTACTATTGAGTTGTGCATTATATGTAGCCCTGTTATGAGAAATTGGAGTTCGGACACTCCAAACAGTGCATACCTAATTGAGACACCGCAGTTTCAACGCAGTGTCGCCTCTGGGTTAACTCTGCTTGTCTCTTGTCAGAATCAACATTTAATATTGCTGCAAACAGTGCAGATCCTGATCACACAGTGCGTTAGAGATGCATCGGCTGATATTGGTTTACAACCTTTACACTGCTTACAGAATTTAAATGAATGAATTGTGTTTACGGCCCATCGACACAAGCGAGCGATGTGTAGATCCAAAGTACAATGCCAATGATTACATTTTTTCACTATTCGGTTTATCTGTAAACCCTTAACCTCTTACTATTCATATCAACATTAACCCAGTGCACATTTTAATGAATTAAGCCTTCGGCAAAAATGGATACACTAAGTTGTTCCTTTTCTCTTCAAGAACTCTTCAACTGTATGGATTTGTAAATCTGATTAAACAGTCATTTATTGCAAACAGTGTATACCAAGATCAGACAGCTGAAAAACACAATAGCTGTCTGATCTGGGTATAAACAGTTTCTCAGGGCATATTCGTAAAGTCATATTTATATGGTACAGGGTCAATTCATACAAATACTCAAATAGAAAACTTTAAAAAATCAAACGTATCGGCGCATTTCCGAAATATTGATTTATTATCCCTTTCAATTCCGTAAACATGTTTTGAGAAATTGAGACTGAGAGCAAATGCAAACAGTGCGGACCCAGATCTGCCAGATCCTGTAGGATCTGGCTGATCACGGTGTGTACGTCTGCACTAAGATCAGCCAGCTCTGGCAGATCCGGGTCTGCCTTAATAAGAACGAGACTAAGTGTCATTTTGAAACCCAGGTCGAACGTATGGACGAACAGTACTGTATAAATACATGTATGATGACATGGCATCGGTAGGGCATCCAGGTTGAATGATACTGTGTCTGTCCGTAGCAGTCAGCTGCATGAATATTGTGAGTTTATAAAATGTTAAATTTGATTCCATCGTAATTAAATGATTCCATTAAAGTTACAACACCAGGTGTGTCTCTGTCGAACAAGAAGTGTTGGTATTCCCTAATACCTTTCATTGGCTTTAACTGAGAAACATCGTGAGACTTACACCTGCAACTAATAGCAAGAAAGCGTCATATTTTGACAATATCTGGATCGTTCGATTGCAAAATGTTACTGTGAATTCTTCTGCACACGAAATAGTAATTACTGTCACTTGAACTGTCATTTCCATTTTCTAGCATACTCCCTTCATTAACATATCGCCGAGCTCCCTCGTCAATGTCTATTCGGTTCTCATCATAAGCATCATTTTCATCATCATCAATTCCCGCATTCTATTCTGCCTGTTACTGCGAAGATGCTAGAGTGCTGTCTGGTCTTCTCCCAAAGAGTACAGGCTTTCAAGCTCCTGAAATATATACAATATTTGATCTATATGAAACAAAAATGAAACTAAATTCTCCAATCAGATATAATTAAAATGATTAACTATCGTAAAACCAATGTTTATATTTTAGTCAACTAGGTAAAGGCATTACTTCTCCAGTACAAGTGCAAAATCAACATGATTTCTTTAAGTGTTTGTTGATATATCAAGTGAATTCTGAAACCCAAGAGAGTTCTTACTTGACACTTGAAAATATGACATTCAAACGAGGAAACGCCAATGCGTATATAAAACAAAAAAGAAACCAGAGTGCACTGTGTAACTCGTCCAAATTTAAACGTTTGTATGTGTATTCCATCAATTTATGTTTAATTGCTTCTAATGGAAGGCCAAAATCTGATTAAACAAGTCATGCAACTTTTAGATTTAGATGTTCTAATTTCTGTTATTTTGATAATATAGATCTATAGCTCTAGATCATCATCTTATAGAAAAAATCCACTTTGCAAATATTAATAGATGTGCAGTGAAAAGAAAAGTTGTTTTGCCGGATTTGAACCGGCGACCTGTACTACACCGGCGGACGTAGTCGAGGGGTAAAGCACCCGCTTACGACGCAAGGAGCTGCGGTTCAATCCCCCGCCGGACCAAGTCCTTCGGATGAGACTTTATAAACCGAGGTCCACTTGGCACCTAAAAGAACCAGAGAACTTTTTCATAATAAGAGTAGGGCATCGCGCCTGGGTTCTCTGTGTCCGCTCCCCTCTCTGGGGCGTACACTTAGTACATAGATGGCAGAAACGGACGTTAACAAACAAAACTGCATCAGCGTATCCACTGTCAGAGCTTCGAGGCTTGCCGTTATCAGCGGTTTCAGTTAGAGTTTCTTACTGGTAAACTCGATTGTCTCGCGACACGGCATATTTCACCATATTCTCTCTCCCTCTCTGTCTCTCTATCTCTCTCTCTCATTTTTAAGCAGAACTGACAGAATACATTTATCTAGAGTATTGACTTGCACATCGAAAAAAAAACACTCTTTACTTAAGTTACAGGGTGGGGTACATCTATGTTAAGTAAACGTGCACATGACCTTCACGAAAAGTTTGAGATAATGATTTAAAGGCTGATATTAGATCTATTACAGCAACAATAATCTGTCTTGAAATATGTTATAAGGCCAGTGTGGTAACAAAAATGAAATAGATTTACCAGGTAGATCTACATGTATATATATGTAGTACAGACTCTTCAGTACGCACTAGACAGTCGTACATTGTACATGTAGGTAGATCTAAATCTACATGTAAAAAATTTCTGCTGTCACTTTCATTTCCAGGTCTAGATACAATTTCAATTCAAACGAAAAAGAAAGACCAACTCACCTCTAATTCACCATTCATTGTAGTCCACGAGGATCTAACGATTCTTTAAAAACCGACTCTTAAATTCTAAATATCAGAATAACTGGCTAAGATTGTCATAAAAACACGCTTGTAAACAATGTTTACGTCATGCGGTAAACATGTGTTTATCGATTTGGATGACGTCAAAAAATTGCATTTTCGACGTCATTTCGGCGATGTCAATAAGACCGGTTTTGTCAGAGAACGGCTCAAATAATAAATTATATTGCCATCTTTACAAGTGGTGAAGACACAGGTCAATCCTGCCCTTTTTAGCTCACCTGAGCTAGCTCAGGGTGAGCTTTTGCAATCCTTGAATGTCCGTCGTGCGGCGTCAACAATTTTAGTGTTTACACTCTAGAGGCCACACACTTTTGGCTCTAAATGACCTTTTTGTGTCGATGGGCCGTAAAACACCATTCATTCATTCTAGAGGCCACAATATTTATCCAATCTTTCTCAAACTTGCTCAGATTGTATATTACCATAAGACTTCAGATGAGTTCGATTATGGTTGAAATCGGACCAATAGGTCAGGAGTTATCTACCATTGAATTGCTGAAAATGCCATATTTAACTGTGTTAACACTCTAGAGGCCACAATATTTATCCAATCTTTCTCAAACTTGCCCAGGTTGTATATATTATAAGAGCTTGGATAAATTTAATTATGGTTGAAATCGGACCAAAAGATCAAGAGTTATCTACCTTTGAATTGCTGTAAATGCCATATTTAAGGGTGGTTACACTCTAGAGGCCACGATTTTTATTCAATCTATCTCAAACTTGCTCAGATCGTATATGACTATAAGAGTTCGAATGAGTTTGATTATGGTTGAAATCAGACAAATAGGTGAAGAGTTATCTACCTTTGAATTGCTGAAAATGCCATATTTGAGGGTGTTTACACTCTAGAGGCCACAATTTTTATCCAATCTTTCTCAAACTTGCTCAGATTGTATATTACTAAAAGAGTTCAAATGAGTTCGATTATGATTGAAATGGGACAAATAGGTCAAGAGTTATCTACCTTTGAATTGCTGAAAATGCCATATTTAATGGTGTTTACACTCTAGAGGCCACACTTTTTATTCAGTCTTTTCCTTGATATACCTTGAAATGCTAGAAAAGGCTTCATTTCAGTATTGTTTAGGCTCTAGTTATCTGACCTTGATGTACTCTACTATACTAGAATGATGAGGTTGTATTCCAAAATTGTTTACATGCTATACATGTACTACAAATTAGAATCGATTTAGATTAAAACGGGTGAAACAGAAAGGTAAAGCTATCAGGCTTCAGTACAACATGTGAGCGATATCAGGGCCTTCAGGTGCTCTTGTAAGTAGTGTGGTGATAACATTTTTTTTTTTTTAAAATGAAAGCGATTATTTCAGCATCCAGGACAGGGTAGAACCTAAAAAGGCATTTTTATGAAATATAGGTTTTCGGGTGAAAAGACGTCTATATAGGGGTCATGATTAAATGATTGTTTACATTCAAGGATGCTGCCAGAAGTAATAGCAAGGATTCATATGCCAAATTTACTGAGGCAGCTTATGAAGGGGCCAAGAACTGCACCCTTAGGGGTCAGATGGACTTTAGGTACATGGAGACCCCGATTGATCTGTCCGAGGTGGAGGAGGCATCTTCCATTGTGAAACGATTCTGCACTGGTAAGTCATGGGACATGTTATGTCTCTGCACTACCCATACTGCAGGGCTGCCATAAGTTTTATCATGAAAAATTCTAAGATTTCCAAATTTTCTAGTTGTCTAGCGTGATTACTTAAAGTAGGTTGAAAGTAAAGCAGCTGGTTTTCCGAATATTTGGATAATTATCCTAGCAGGTGGTAGCTTAAAACAGGCTTTACTTTTAGTGTGTTTTAAGAAAGATTTAAAGGACTGAAAAAGCATTCTTTGAGAAAAAGGTAAAGATGTGAAAAGGCTATAAGGGAAAATGTTAAACAACCAGTAAACAAAGCATGGAAATATTTGAATAAGCTTGCTATTGTGAACATATGGGAGGAAAGGTTAAGCATGTCTTATTCATTTGATCTGCAGTATGTAATTTTATAGTATTAAATGTCATATTGTGAATTATTCAGATTATAGAGAGTTTAAATGAAAATGGCTGCTTAAAGCATGGCACGGGTAATTAATAGATTACAGTGATTTGACATTGTGTATTATTCAGGTGCAATGAGTTTTGGCAGTATTTCTATTGAGGCACACTCCACCCTGGCTGTAGCCATGAACAGGATAGGGGCCAAATCCAACACTGGGGAGGGTGGAGAAAATCCAGAGAGGTACCTCAACGAGGACCCAGAGTTCAACAAGAGGTCAAAGATCAAACAGGTGAACTGCTCAACATGAATATGAAAAGTAGTACAGTCGAACTTCGTTATCTCGAACTCGCTTATTTCGAAATCTCGGATATCTCGATATAAATTTCTGGTCCCGAATTATTCCCTTCTTTATCTATATAGAAATATCACGTTTATCTCGATATTTCAGCTCGATTTTTTCTTATGTCGAAGTCAAATGTTAGGTCCCTCGAACTCGAAGTTCTCTATTTTTACAATTCATGTCTCGATATCGCCGAGAAAAATTCTTGAAATCTTGAAAGAAAATTCTTTGGATTATCGATTTCACAGGTTTTCATGTGTTGCGAGTAACTGCAGTTAATAATCACACCTTGCAAACACAGGGTCGGGAGATGAAATAAACACCGGCGTTAATGTGACTGTGTCTCACTCTTAATTACAGACAATTAAAGAATCAGTTTTATCAAACACCTTTATATGCACTGTCATATTAAGCATCAGCGTTTTCATGTGTATTATAGCAAATGCGTACTTTCGTTTTTGACAACGGCCGCCATTTTGCTTGAAATGTGCGTGTATCAGTAAGATTCAGTTACTCGTGAAAATCACACTTAATACCTATATCGCGATAATAACGCAGATAAAATGGGATTTTCTCGGTTTTAATGTCAAGAAACCAGTAAATGTAAATGAAAGCGAAAGAACAATGAAGTTAATTTACAGTTTACAAGTTTAATTTCATTAATTGTTTGGCCGACATTGTTCGCGTACGTTATTATCTGGTACGAATTGCAGTTATGATTGTAAGCGTCTGTTGATGTTTCAAAATGCGTAGGACTGTGATTTTAACGTCTGTGGTTATCTCTCCATTGCTATTAATATGGATTAGTCGACTTTGATAGTAACTTAGTTAAAAGTCAAAGTCAATCAGGTTAGTTTTCTAATTATTGCAAAATAATGAGCGAAACTGCACATGCGCGAGTTCACTCATTGTTTGTTGTTAGTGCATCACACCTGTCAATCAACGCAGTGGGATGACACGCTGAGCGATGACAAGTCCACAGATGGTGATAATTGACACTGATTATCGATCTCTCTCAACAACTCGCATCTCGAAACTCGGTTATCTAGATATATTTATTTCAGTCCCCTGGACTTCGAGATAACAAAGTTCGACTGTATATCTAAAAAAAAACAACCTACAAATTGAGTTTTGCACTTAGCTGGGTACACTTTGATTCTTGCATGCTAGTAGTGAAATGATCTGTGGTTACCTTTGGAAACAGTATGAATCAGTATGAATCAGTATGATCCAGTATGAATCAGTATGAAACAGTAGGATCCAAAAGTGGTGACACTTTCGCCCAATATTGAAAGATCTTTTAGAACTGAATCAGATGACAATATTTGCAGAAGACAATAAAATATAATATCTTAAGTTAACTCATCCACCCTTGAAACTTCAAATGGGCAGTCCAATTTTACCAATTAAGTCTAGTCATTATTATTTGCAACATATGGCAAACAGTGTAGGCCCTGATCAGAGGGCTCCTTTAGAAGCCCTTTGATCAGGGTCTACACTGCTTGCCTAGGAATAGTGTACCCTTTATGGATATACTGATTGTGAAAAAGTTTATTTCAGGACAACTGTCGAACATATACATGTTTCTATGCAGGTTGCCTCTGGGAGGTTTGGAGTGAACAGTTCCTATCTGTCCCATGCTGATGAGCTTCAGATTAAGATGGCCCAGGGAGCTAAGCCTGGAGAGGGTGGAGAATTGCCAGGGCATAAGGTGGGTGTAGTAATTGCTGTATTAATTACTCATTACTCTATAATTACCATATTTTACTGTCTTAAATATTCCTACACTAAGAAAAGTAGTTCCAACCTTGAAGTTTTGAACACGGAATATAAAGGCATTTCCAATACCTTTCCAATATTTTACTTTCTAAAATTTTACTACTATTTTAAGTGGCCACCTTTCTTCAAAAGTAAAAACATGATATGAGGAGCTGATTGTGGGCTTTAAAAAAAGACCTGGCCCCGAGGTTATAAAACTTAAAACGAACTCTGTGCTCAAAACTCAGTTTCGATAACAGGCTCTAGTTTTTACAAAACACGTTATATTTGGGGATTTTAACCTCATTTCGATACATTATTACAGTATAATTATGTATGAAAATACTAGAAATAAAATAAAATGCTTCCCGATAAGTTATGAACTGAGAAAAATTCTGAGTTTTGAGCACAGAGTTCGTTTTTAAGTTTTATAACCTCGGGGCCTGTTCTTGGGAGTTCACCTTATATACATTACAATAAATAATAGCTTATATCATGTATTGAATTTGTTACCGGTATTCACAGTTTTATGTACAGTAGAACCCTTCTAATGCGGCCACTAAAACGAATGCTAATTGATTGTTTAAAAAACCGATGACAGCTTAAAGCAAGGTGACAGTAAAACAGAAAGCTCCTAAAGGAGCTTTCTGTTTAACTGTCACCTTGCTTTTAGCAGTCACCTGTCGTAAGCACTTAGTAATTAACATAGTTTAGTGGTCGTAATAGAGAGGTTTAACTGTGTTTTTGTTTCAGGTATCCAAGGATATTGCCAAGACCCGACACTCTGTCCCTGGAGTGGGTTTGATTAGCCCACCCCCACATCACGACATCTACTCCATAGAAGATCTGGCAGAGGTATAGTCTTAACGCTTTGCCCAAAAGAAGTTTAGCGCATATGATTTATTTCTCAGCTGAAGAAAATAGTTCCAATTTAATCAGTCATGAATATATAGTATATTTAATATTTTCTCGATTTTAGACCATGAAAGCTTAAAGCAGGCTGAAAGTCAAGCAGAATGCGCCTGAAGGCGCATTCTGCTTTACTTTCAACCTGCTTTAAGTGGTTACCTATCTTCAGTTCTACAAATAGGCTATCAGGTAAAGGGTTAATACTGCTTTCTGAATCTCTAGGCATGTGAAAAATATACATGTATGTATGTATGTATCATTTAGAGTGATTATCCCTGTTCCATATGTATTCTGTAAAGTCAAATAGACAAACTTTCAGCATTTATAACACAACTAGCCCTAGCATAGTTTAATTGCCTATTACAAAAGTTGTCTCATTGTGAAGATCACACTTGTTCTATGCAAACAGTGTAGACCCAGATCAGAGAGCTCCTTAAGCTTAAGCTCCTCTGTTTATGGGTCTACACTGTTTGTCACTTTGTAATATACATGTATTGTAAAACACACCCCTAAATGGTTAACAATATACTAGATTTATTTGGAAACAGGACTTGTAAATTTGAAGTTTCAGGGGTGAATGAGTTTAATACTGCTCATTAATTTTCTTTCAAGTGACTGCTTAACCCATACTCCATGAATTCACCCTTTGTACCTCTCTGATTATTGATACACAAAGAAAAATAGTCCTTAACATGAAAGACAGAAGGCATTTCCAGTATATTTCTGATGTTAGCCCTTGAAGCAGGCTTAAAGTAAAGAATAATGCTCCTTTATGAGCTTTCTGCTTTACTTTAAACTGGATTTAAGTGATCACCAGTCTTCAAAACTAGAAACAGGTTATGGGGTAAAGGGTTTATCTCAAGATTATCATCTAATGGAATATAATTTTTGGTTGACAATTTATTTAATTCTTTTCCAGTTGATCTATGACTTGAAAGCAGCTAATCCCGATGCCAGGATCAGTGTCAAACTGGTATCAGAGGTGGGCGTTGGTGTAATTGCCTCTGGGGTTGCCAAGGTACGTGATAGAAATACTTGTCATTTCACATGCATGTTCTGACATAATAAAACATATAAAAAATGTACAATTAAAAAGATTGAAACAAATATCAATATAGTAAATTGGATTTTGCTTTACCCATTACCCTTTAAATACACCCTTTTATGCTTTTATTTTATTCCTCTACTAAAGAAAATAGCTCTATTTCATTCAGTGATGGTTATGTACCATAAGAATTATTTTTCATATTGTTGCAGATGGTAGCTTAAAGCAGGCTGACTGCTTTGTGAGCTTTCTAATATAATTTTGTCATGCATTAATCAGAAGTCTTATTTCAGAGAGAACCATACTTTGTATTTTAGACCTAATGTACTCTAGTATAACTTGTAAATGGATCTTCTCTAAACTAGCAGGGCCTTAAACTTGCTATTTCTGATGAACCAAAGAGTTAGCAATGCATTTGTTTGTTTATGCAGGGCAAGGCAGAACACATTGTCATTTCTGGCCATGATGGAGGGACAGGGGCCAGCAGCTGGACCGGTATCAAGGGAGCTGGGTTGCCTTGGGAACTGGGAATAGCAGAGACCCACCAGGTTCTTGTGTTAAATGATCTGAGATCAAGGATTGTGTTGCAGGCAGATGGACAGATTAGGACTGGTGAGTGTTGGACTTTATTTCTTGAAAGCTTTTCTTGAATAAATCTTTGATGATTAATCCTTTATGGCATAGCTTGTATTCAATGTTTAATAATGTGGCTATTTAAAGTAGGCTGAAAGTAAAACAGAAATCTCCTTGTGGGAGATTTCTGGTTTTACTTCCAGCCTTCTTTAAGCAGACATCTGTCATTATGGGGAAATATTTCCTGTGACACATTGATTGGGACAGGATAAAAATATATGATGAGTAATTATAGGTAGGTAAAGGCATGAGAAGGGCGTTTTATGTATATCATTGAAACAATTTCTTTCAGGACGAGATGTGTTAGTGGCAGCCATGTTGGGTGCAGATGAGTTTGGACTGAGTACAGCCCCTCTGATAACACTGGGCTGTACCATGATGAGGAAATGTCATCTCAATACCTGCCCGGTCGGCATAGCAACACAGGTAGGGTATAACAATAAAACTGGTTTGTTTCCATTAACCCACTGACCCTGATTTTTTGTTATTCCTTTTCTATGTTGTCATTCAAAAATTAAAAAAAAAAAAAAGATAAAAAAAGTTTCAAATAATTGTTTAAGAAACCGTTTTTGCATTTATGTTTGCTGTTAATAGATGAACATTTAAACAAGATCAAGATTTGTATTCTCAAAGTTCTTAATGACTTTTCGTTTTGCAAGTGCATTTTAGTATCATGGATGGACAGTGCTGTAGTGGTAACACTTATTCATATGGTCGTGAGTTCGATCCTCTGCCAGAGCAAGTCCTTCAGGAGAGCATCACCCAGGTTCCTCTGTATCAGCTTTGCTCTCTATTTTTTTTTTTTTTTTCACTTTATTATCTTTGCTCTCTTTGAGACATCCAATTAGCCTTAAGTTTGCAGAAATGGACGTCAATATAAGAATTAACAAACAAAACTTGTTGATTTTCAGTTTTCTGGCAACATGTTTATGATACAGAGGCATTCATACAATGTATATTGACACATGTTATGCTAGAAAATTCAATGTAGATGATGTTTTATCATTGCAGGACCCAGTATTGAGAGAGAAATTTGCAGGAAAACCAGAGTATGTCATCAACTATCTGTTCTTCATTGCTGAAGAGGTAGGATTTATTTATACACTTTATCGTTTCCTTCATTCTTTGTTTGTAAGAAAAGAACATTGATGAAACATAAACCAAATATTTTATCAATCTACTAAAATTCTACTTGTTAACCGTTTACCCAATAGCCTGTTTCTAGTTTTGAAGATAAGTGACAAATTAAAGCATGTTGAAAGTAAAACAGAATGGGCCTAAAGGTGCATTCGACTTCACCTTCACCCTACGTTAAGCTACCATCTGCAAGGATGAATAAAATATTTCTTATGGTGCATATTCATGACTGTATAAAGTGGATCTGTTCTCTTCAATACAGGAATAAATTAAAGGCATAGAAAGACTTATTTATAGAGAAATGTGTTAAAAACACTCTTGGTCATGTCAAGAGCAAAAGTTCTTCATTACCCTTTACCCCATAGCCTGCTTTTAGTTATGAAGACAGGTGGGTACTAAATGTAGGTTGAAAGTAAAGTAGAATGCGCCTTAAGGCGCATTCTGCTTTACTTTCAGCCTGCTTCAAGCTAACATCTGTTAGGATACAGAACAAAAATCTTTTGATTTAACTACGATCAAAGTCGTTTATATAAGGCAAGGGGTTAACAGTGTACCTTATCATTACAGACCAGAGAGATCATGGCTAAGATGGGTTTCCGGAGATTCCAGGATCTGATAGGCCGTACAGACAAACTCAAGTTCTCACCTAACCCACACAACCCTAAGGCCAAGCTGCTAGACTACTCCGCCATCTTGAAGAATGCTCTTGACATGCGCCCAAACACAAACATAGTCGGAGGAAGTGTAGCCCAGGACTTTGAGAGCAGCAAGAGAGTTGTAAGAAACTTCTTTTGAGCTTTAGATAGTACACTTCTAATTGAGAGCAGGTCCAGTGCTTATAAAGCTTTTGAGTTGAGTCTGAGTTCGTTCTCAAGCATTTGATTGGTCAGATTTGAGCCTAGGCTTTAAATCTTACTAATCAAATGCTTGAGAAAAATTTCAGACTCAACTCAAAACACTTTATAAGCATGGACCCAGGCCAATGAAGGTCAATGTCACTCAGAGTAATAGGGCATTCTCATCAACTGCCAACTAAAACAATTGAACCAAACAATGCTGGAGCAGAGTTTGGAACGGTTTAAAACTGTCATCTGATCCATTTCTAAATTTGAAAGAAACAGTTATTTTCCTTATTTCATTACCTTCCATAATCGTTCAGAGTAAAGATTTTCTTAGAGGGAGAAGCTATATATAATATTCAGCAGGGTGAAATGTCCAATGAGTACTGTTTTATTTCAGGACTACAAGATCTTGGAGCAGGCTCAAGATGTTATAGATGGTAAGAAGAAGCAGGTGGTTATCAACATGAAGATTGCCAACACTGACAGGGCCTTTGCCTCTACGCTCAGTTACTACATCTCGAAGTAAGTATTACACACTTCATTCTTTATCTAAATTGAAAAGAAATTTCAAAATAAAACTTTTAATGCCCCAGCGACAATTAGTTGGGAAACATATTGTATTAACCTTGTCTGTTCATCTATCTGTTCATTCTTCTTTTCATTTGTTGTTCCGTCAGCCAACATGTATGGTATTTACTGTGTCCATCTAACTCTTCCAAGTATTTTCAAGCTACAACCTTGTAATTTTACAGGATGTTTGTACATATACCACAGATTTGTATGTAGTCCTGTTTCTTCTATACTTCCAATTTTTCAAGGAATGACGGCCAGTTGAACTTAGTAATTACAGTCCAAACTCGTTAATCCAAACTCTCTTAAACCGAAATTCTCGTTAAACCGAATTTTTCTCCCGGTCCCGATTTTCCCCCTTCTTATTCTATATAATTAAACTCTGCTTAATCCAAATTTCGTTTATCCGAATTTTCCGTTAATCCGAAGTATTAATCTGGTCCCTTTGACAAGACTTACTCTCAAATTGACACGCTTAATCCGAAGTGCGATTTTCACACCTCGATCGGGTGTCAGACTGGTCATAATTACTTAAGAACATACTCTCGCCAAACACTCGCGAAAACTAATTACACCGCCTAAAGACTGTACAAAATGTTTGCGGTATTGGCCAATTAAACACATTTTTATCCAATAGTAACTGTAGTGATTTTTAAAAACACAAGCGTAAGGTGTTGACATACGTTTCTCAAATGTTTGTAACCATATTCCTCTTCGCGATATTGAGATCGCTACTTCACTTTGAACGTTGTGTGTTCATGTACGTATGTAAATCGTTTACAGATGCGAAAAAAGTATTATCGCCGTTTTTCGAAGTTTCAAGCTTTTGTTACGATTTAATATTTATGACATAAATGTATTAGATAAATTATAAAGTATTTCATGATTTGTGTTATCAAAACCATTGTCGTAAAACGTGCCGTTTTGTTTATGTATGCGTGTGTGTAATGTCTTTATGAATACACATATGGGTACCGACGCATATGTCCGTAAGTAGCAGAGAGTAAACAGAGGTTTGTGTTTAATTGGTTTCAGTAACTGGATTATGGGACTAAACAAAGTTATCAAATTTAAAGCACATTATTATTATTGCATAAGTATTAAACCAAAACAAAAAAATCGATCCAATCGCTTAATTCGTACTCCCGTTAATCCGAATTATTTTTCTTGGTCCCATGAAATTCGGATTAACGAGAGTGGACTGTATTCGTAAATATGCTTTATGCCGCTCATCTCTAATACTTCACGATTATATCAATGTGTGACCATAGCAATATAATTTGAGCGAAATACAGATCCACAACAACAAAGAGACTTTATTAAATAGCAGGTCTAGTAATAAATAAGAAACTATTGGAGATTTGTAGTTAATTCAATTTTAACCAAAGCTATATATAGATAAGTTACTACTTTCTTGTTTGTTTGTTACCTACAGGAAGACTGTAGAGGCTGGGTTACCTGAGAAGAGTATCATTATCAACCTGACAGGGTCAGGGGGACAGAGCTTCTGTGCCTTCATGGCTAAAGGTGTCCATGTGACTCTCGAAGGTGATGCCAATGACTATGTGGGCAAGGTATTGTAGAGCTGTCCTTGTTTAGTCCTTCCTCACTTCATAGCCTGATAGGTGTGTTTACAGCAGGCTGAAAGGAGCTTTCTGCAGTACTTTCAGTCTGCTTTAAGCATCCACTTGTGACAAATGGGGATAAATGTTCTGTGGCTTTGTAACATAATATGATAGAAACATGAAAAGATGCTTCTATGAAGAATATGTAAAACTGTCAAAAGGTGCATCCCGCGGGTAAATGAGCACAAGGTTTGTTTTATAAGACATATCATTGTTAAAACAGGATAGGAAGTTGTTGTTTTAAACATATTTTATTTCAGAAATTGTACATGAATACATTCATGTAATGAAAAGGGATTGGACCGAAAGCTGTGTTTATATAAGCGGAGAAGATGTTATTATTTCCCATTTAACTTTTATGCTAGCATGTTTTTGGTTTTGAAGACAGGGTGGCACTTGAAACAGGCTGAAAGGTGCATTCTGCTTTACTTTCAGCCTGCTTTAAGGTACCATGTGCCAGGATAGTGAAATTATTGACAGTATAAACTAACCAGAGTTGCGAATAGTTTTGAGCCTTACCAGGTAACTCTGTATCTGATCTGGCTCCAAACTGTTTGTAGTAGGCACAAGATTTTTAGCATAAAGATGTTGGAAGTAATAACTTGTTTTCCACTGTAGTACAACATGTTTTATTTGTTCAGGGTTTGTCTGGAGGAGAGATCGTCATATTTCCACCGAAGGATGCCCCGGTAGAGTTCAAGTCTGTAGACAATGTCATTGTGGGTAATGTGGTACTCTACGGGGCTACAGAAGGAAAGGCTTTCTTCAGGGGACAGACAGCTGAGAGGTTCTGTGTAAGGAACTCAGGGGCCATAGCTGTCAGTGAGGTAAAAATAGAATAGATGGCATATAATTTGTGTAAGACAAGCATTATATAAAGAAGTGAGGAGATCTTGAAGGACACTTTTAAGACAGGTGACTGCTTAATGCAAGATGGAAATTATTCTTTTAGATGACAGATGACTGCTTAAAAAGCCAATGCAGATAGCAGAAGCTTTCTGTATTAGTGTTATCCTGCAACCACATATATATTAAAGACTGCCCATTAATCTTTTATGCTTTAATGCAGGTTTGACTATGTTTGTACAATGCAATGTGTAATGTACAAACACATGTTTAATTGCATGTAGTCTAATAATATTATCTTTGGAATTTCCTGATGAACTTTCTTCTGAACTTACCTATACTTTAAATTAAACATATTTTATTTCAATATTAACATTTTTTAAAGGTATACATAAATAAACATAATTAGGATGTGGCTATGGCATGTTTTAAGTTTGAAATATGGGTATGTTATACTTTTGCAAGCTCTAGTTATCAGATTTCAATTGAAGAAGTAATGGTAAATTTGCTTTCAGCGAATTCAAGTTGTAAAGGTTTGACTCTATTTCGTTACTGTCTCAGGGTTGTGGGGACCATGGTTGTGAGTATATGACTGGAGGAAGAGTGATTGTCCTTGGACGTACTGGGAGGAACTTTGCAGCAGGCATGTCAGGGGGCATGGCCTATGTCTATGATAAGTAAGTGGAGTGAAATCACTACTATTAACCCTTTCCACTGCATGTGTGCCATTGAACACTTTGATCAGGACCCATGGTTACAAAGCATTTGAGATAAGTCCTGAATTGTTCTCAAGCTTTTGATTCATCAGATTTGAGCTTTTGCGCAAATCTGACCAATCAAAAGCTTCAAATCGATTGCAGACTCTTCAAGATAACCACAACAAATGAATATTCATTGATGGTGCTGAATTTAGTTGATAACTTAAAGCAGATGAAAGTAAAGTAGAACTTAAATAAAGAGTGAGATTCCTCAACCATTTCTTCTATCAGAGTGGCAGAGCTACTTGTTGACTCATCTTGATTCAAACTGTTTACAATTGTTATGACAAACTCGCCGGCAGAGTCTAGTATCAGAGTTCTCTAGATATTGTATGGTATTTACAGAGTCTAGTATCAGAGTTCTCCAGATATTGTATGGTATTTACAGAGTCTAGTATCAGAGTTCTCTAGATATTGTATGGTATTTACAGAGTCTAGTATCAGAGTTCTCTAGATATTGTATGGTTTTTACAGAGTCTAGTATCAGAGTTCTCTAGATATTGTATGGTATTTACAGAGTCTAGTATCAGAGATCTCTAGATATTGTATGGTATTTACAGAGTCTAGTATCAGAGTTCTCTAGATATTGTATGGTTTTTACAGAGTCTAGTATCAAAGTTCTCTAGATATTGTATGGTACTTACAGGTTGAAGGAGTTCCCAGACAAGTGTAACCAGGAGTCTGTAGCCCTGGAAGGTCTGGAGCTAGATGAAGACCTAAAGATTGTAAAGGACCTGGTGTCAGAGTTCCTAGAGAAGACCGGCTCGGACCAGGCCAGGTATATACTGGACAACTGGCATGAGGAGAAGGCTTACTTTGTCAAGGTCAGCATTGTCTCACAGTAAAACCATGGTGTTATCATTTCTCAAAAGAAGTCTTAGTTTAAACATATTTTATTTCAAACATAGTACATATTTGTCTTGGCTTTGTCTTGCCCAGGCTCTAAGGTTATTGACAGTTTGAGTAAAGTCTGAGATCGTTCTCAAGCATTTGATTGGTCAGATTTGAGCAAAGGCTCAAATCTGACCAGTCAAATGCCAAAGAACGATCTCAGACTCAACTCAAACTCTTTAATACAATAATGCTGAACTAAACTTTATAACCTTTGACCCTGAATAAGGAGGGAAAAGGAGACTAAGGTATTGCTTTTCCGGCACCAGGGATGTCAAACTTTGGTCAATAAAGTTTTAAATTTTAGCTCTGTTGTTAAAAAAGTATAGATGCTAGATCACCCAAACTTGGAAAACAGGTATATACTGTTGTAAATGTGATGATGGAGCTATCAACAGATTCACAACTGAAATTTCAATGTAAGAATTCCAGTTTCCAATTAAATTCCACTTGTCAATATTAAAGGTTGTATTTGTACAATACATTGAAAAATAGCAAACAGTGCAGACCCTGATCAGAGTGTTCCTGTAAGATTTCTCTGATCAGGGTTTACTCACTCTGCATATGACAAATGTACTCTTCACTAGTACACAGACAATGATGTGTATACCAAGGCTCCAGATAAGAGGAAGTAAATCGAACAAATCGTGTATTTTCTCACTTATTCAGCACCAAATCCTATGGTGTAACTACTCATTAGAATCATCTCTTTTAGACGATTCTAATGAGTAGTGACACCATATGGTTTAATGCACAAATAAAGATTGTAATTTTTGGAATAGCCCCCTTATCTGGAGCCCTGGTACTCATCTCTCGAGTTGAATGGGTTAACCCTTTACCCTATAGTCTGTTTCTAGTTTTAAAAATAGGTGACTGCATAAAGCAGGTTGAAAGTAAAGCAGAATGCGCCCTAAGGCGCATTCTGCTTTACTTTCAGCCTGCTTTAAATTACCACCTGCTAGAATTAAGAAAATAATCCTTCTGATACATATTCATGACTGTATAGATTGGAATTATTTCCTTCCACGGAGGATTAAACGGAATGAGGTAAAAGGCGCTTCTATAAGGTAAAGGGTTAATAACCTGTAGTTTTACTGTACAATAGGTGTTCCCGCATGAGTACAGACGAGTGCTGGAGCAACAGGCGACAGAGGCTGCAGAAGCCAAGGCCCCAACCCCTGTAGTAACTCCCACTGGTAACAAACAGCCTGGTGAACTGACAGGGAGTGACTCTGACTCGGACAAGGAAGAGTTTAAAGAAGATCTAATCAATGCCATAGAGGACCATGATCCTAACAGGAAAGAGGTACGCTATTTGTGTTCTATATGTTAAGGTGGTAGTTCTTCCCTGCAGTTAGAAAGTGTGTGTAAGTAGTAAGTACATTTTCAGACTAAAATGATGTAAGGTTTGAATATACGTAAAGAATGTAAAAGTTAGTTAACTTGCTTAAATTTGCAAACAGTTTGGATTCAGCTCAGATGCTGAGAAACTTTAACTGATTAGGACCAAACTGTTTAGCAGTCTTATCAATGTTTCTTCGGGGAAAATGCCATGGTAAATTTAAAAAAAAAAAATCAATTTGGAAACATATATAAGGTAACAATGACACTTTTTAACTAGATCATGATATGGATATAAAAGAGTTCAGGGTTTGACCCTTGCTGTGTTAGAACCAAGTACAATTTATATACATTCTTTACAATATAACCCCAAATTGGACAGCTCCTGCCTTTGAGTACTGTGATCAGGGTATGCACTGTTTGTTATGGTGGATACTCACACCTCAGTAGCACATGTTACAAGATTGGAAATGTTTATTTGAAATTCAGTATTCTATAGAGTAGGAGGCAAATAAGCAAGTCTGGAAATGTTTGGGTAGATATTGGTTGGGTGCATTGTACAAGTTACACCTTCTTTTAACCCTTTCTCCCATAGTTCGTTTGCAATGTTCAAGAGGAGTGGATACTTAAAGTATACTGAAAGTAGAGCTTTCTGCTTCACTTTCAGTCTGCTTTAAGCTAAAACCTACCAGGATGCAGAAAACGTTTTCCAATATAGCTTTCAAGGAACATGATAGAAGCATGAAATTGCAGTTCATATGAAGAAAACCTCAAAAGGTGTTGGTTTGGGGGAAAGGGTGTGTGTGAAATTGCATATTGGATTTTTGAATATCATGTTGTTGAATATCACTTCATCTTATACGGGTATAACTGAACTTTTTTACCAGGTTTCCATAGAAAACTCAGAGGATGGTGACATCAGTCACAAGTTTCAAATTTGCTGTTTTAATCTTTTACCCAGTAGCCTATTTCTAGCTTTGAGAAGACAAGAATGAGTAGAGCCAACGAGTCTTAAAGACCAGTGACCACTTAAAGCAGGTTAAAATTAAAGCAGAAGCTATTCTGCTTTACCTTCAACCTGCTTTCAGCTCTCATCTGGAAGGGGAAGGATACTCCAAATGCCTTCTGTGTTTTTGTTCTGTATTTCCAAGGTGGGGATTACATTCCTTAGTTAAGATGTAATTTAAAAGAAAGAGTTGTAAAAAGGCATTAAATATGCCTCTAACTCACCAAAGTAAATCCAGTTTGACAGTTAATGATGTGTTTGTGTTTATAATTTCCACTATACTCAGGCAGTTCTAGATGACGTCCAGATGAACGGAGATGTTAATGTACAGGTAGTAAGATTGTGCCCACTGCTGCTTTTGTATGAACTTGCTTTTCTTTTCTCCATTTGGTGCCAAATACTAGTAATGTTTCATTTACAAACTGTGTAGATCGTGATTAGCTGAAAAGTTCACACCCAGGGTAACTCATCAGGGAATTTTGTAGGAGCATGACCTGCAAATCTGCTTGCTTGGTGTACATGGTGTGCCTTTAAAGCAATATTTCTTCTTTAAATTGAAATTCCATAAAGACATTGTTAGTTCACAGTAGAAACAAAATAATAATGTAGAACGCATCTGTAAGGGCCTGTAAAGAGGTCTAATTGATGGTATTAAAATCAAGGTAACAGCTTAGAGTAAGATGATTATAAAGTAACAGCTTAGAGTAAGATGATTATAAAGTAACAGCTTAAAGTAAGATGAATATAAAACAGTCGAATTTCGATATTTCGAGCTTGCTTAACTCAAAGTAACAAATAGTTTGACACATGAACTACATTATTTCTTGCTCGGTTAGGTCAAACATACCCATATTTCAAAGTTAAAACGTGGCTAAGCCACGTTTTAACTTTGAAATATGGGTACATTCGATTTAACAGAGTTGGAGATATAGAAGTTCAACTGTAGCTCCTTCATGAGCTTTCTGCTTTACTTTTATCATGTTTTAATCAGGCACCTGCCTGAAACACTCAAAAACAAATCTCATTTAGTGGTCATTTTAAAGGGGTTCTTCTATAAAATATAAGCTTTGAATCTTTAGTGGGTATTTGGTGCCAAAGGACTAAACCCATAGCATACTTTGGATGTGTCATGGCCTATAAATAAAAATTGATTAAAATCTGAAAAATCTAAAATTCTACTTGTGTTTGAAATTGTCAGTCGCATTATACAAGTATGCTATGGATCTACTAAGTTTGCATATTTTTTTTATCATTTTGGGCACTTCCGCGCGATGCTGAACTGTGCAAATAGTTTATTGTCATTTCATAGTTTGTTTCCTTTTGACCCGTAAGGTTTTCGCATGCTAAAGCAATTTGTGTTTGCATGATTGAAACACTGATTTAAAAGTTTATTTAAATATATTTTTCTGTCCTTTGTTCATCACCAAAACAGAGTCCCAAATAAGATGAGCATTGACACTCTTATGTTTCAATAAAACTTTATGATGTAACTAGTCATTAGAATCATCTTGAAGAGATTATTCCAACAAGCAGTCACATCACAGAGTTTGGTGGAGGTCTAAATAGAGCTCCAGGTAATGTGAGTATTTCAAAAGCTAAAATCTTTATGTTACTACTTTGCAACAATGCCAATGAGTGGAGGCATTAAAGCGAAATCGCAAGGCAAATATTTCATCTATGAAAAAAGTTAAAATAAGTTTTTATTTGGTTTTAAAACTGAAGAAAAGTTTAATATGAGTGACAAACAGTTTGGATCCAGATCAGAAGCTGATTACATGCCAACCATGCCCACATATAGGTAGCTATATTGCGCCTGATTGCTGGAATCTATCTGAAGCTGTGGCATAAAGAGAAATATGTTGGAAATGGTTATGAATATAGCCAAAAAAGCCTAAGTACTGCCTTTACAAATAGGGTAAACAGTTGTTTAAGATTTAGGAATAGCTTTTTAGCTTTTGATGCTTCATTAATCACTAGAGAATATAAGCCACGTTTTCTTAGCATTAGATGATGCACATGTATACAGTCAAACATGTATTGAGCAACCACTCTAAAGAAGGGGACTTGGGATATTGGAATATTCATGTAGTAAAACCTCTCTACTACCACCACAAAATTGTATTAATTATTAGGTGTTTACGACAGGTGACTGCTTAAAGCAAGGTGACAGTGAAACAGAAAGCTCTTTGACAAGCTTTCTGTTTTACTGTCACCTTACTTTTATACAGTCAATTAGCCTTCGTTTTAGTGGTCGTAACAGAGAGGTTTTACTGTATGTAAAAAAATTGTCAGCTTGATGCAAGACAAAAGTTACTTTATTTTTGCAGTTTCACAACACAAATTTGACAGTATGTACATTTAATTTTCATGACAAATGTCATTGCTTTGCTTTTGTCAAGGTTAGTAACCCTTTACTCCATAGCCTGTTTCTTGTATTGAAAATAGGTGACCACTTAAAGCAGGATGAAAGTAAAGCAGACTGTACCTTAAGGCACATTCAGCTTTACTTTTAACCTACTTTAAGCTATCATCTGCAAGAATATAGAAAATATTTCTTATGATACATATTCATGACTGCATATATTGAAACTATTTTCTTGAGTGTAGGAATAAATTACCTTGGCAAAAATATGTTTCTACGGAGTAAAGGGTTAAATGTCAAAACATTGTTGAAAGAGAGACTAGTGGTTATACTCCTACAATTTACTTGTTCTACATGATGTGTTTGTTCCTGAAATTATGACTACCGGTACATTGATTTGGTAATAGACCTGCATTAACCCATTACCCCATAGTCTGTTTCTAGTTTTGACATTCTGCTTTACTTTCAGCCTTTTTAGCTCACCTGGCACGTAGTGCCAAGGTGAGCATTTAGGATCGCTGGATGTCTGTCGTCCGTCGTCTGTCCGTCCGAGCGCACGAAAGGTCCTTTGTTGGGTAGGGAGAACAATAGATTCCATTCATTCCGTGATTGCCCTATTGTTATTGTTGGGTATTTTAGTGTACTGTTGGGTATTTTTAAACAAAAAAAATACCCAACAAATGTCCAACTGTGAGAATGTCCGTCCGTCCACAATTGTTCGTTAACACTCTACCAGGTTCAAATCTCATTGGATCTTGATGAAACTTGGTCACAATGTTTGCCTCAATGAAATCTAGGTCAAGTTCGAATGTGGGTCATGTCCGGTCAAAAACTAGGTCACTAGGTCAAATCTTCGAAAAACCTTGTTAACACTCTAGAGACTACAAATTTCATTGGATCTTCATGAAACTTCATCAATATGATTGCCCCAATAAAATCTAGGCCAAGTTCGAATGTGGGTCATGTCCGGTCAAAAACTAGGTCACTAGGTCAAATCTTCGAAAAACCTTGTTAACACTCTAGAGACTACAAATTTCATTGGATCTTCATGAAACTTCATCAAAATGTTTGCCTCAATGACATCTAGGTCAAGTTCGAATGTGGGTCATGTCCGGTCAAAAACTAGGTCACTAGGTCAAATTATCGAAAATCCTTGTTAACACTCTAGAGGCTACAAATTTCATTGGATCTTCATGAAACTTCATCAATATGATTGCCTCAATGGAATCTAGGCCAAGTTTGAATGTGGGTCATGTCCGGTCAAAAACTAGGTCACTAGGTCAAATCTTCGAAAAACCTTGTTAACACTCTAGAGGCTACAAATTTCATTTGATCTTCATGAAACTTCATCAATATGATTGCCTCAATGAAATCTAGGTCAAGTTCGAATGTGGGTCATGTCCGGTCAAAAACTAGGTCACTAGGTCAAATCATCGAAAAACCTCGTTAACACTCTATAGAGACTACAAAATTCATTGAATCTTCATGAAACTTGAACAAAATGTTTGTCTCATTGAAATCGAGGTCAAGTTAGAATGAGGGTCATGCCCGGTCAAAAACTAGGTCACAAGGTGTACATGGTTACATGGTTACCAGTTGAGCGATTTAGGGCCATAGTGGCCCTTGTTTAAGTTACCATCAACTAGGATGTTGAAAATATTTCTGATAGTATATGTTTATGACTGTATTAACTGGAACGATTTTCTTCAGTGGAGGAATAAATTAAATGTGCTATAAGGCGCTTCTATGGGGTAAAGGGTTAAGGTACCTGTACTTCCTAGTTTTTCTTTCTGGCTAAATATGAGTCCCCTAGGAATATTGAATTCTTGATCAGTCCTAGCATAGGTATTTCTCAAGTGCCGGTATAGAATCTAGTCATATCAATCATTTTTGTCTCACTACAACTATTGAATAAAAGTGAGACCTAGGTATTTCATTTCTATCTGGGGTTGACCATAGTGGCATCAAAGTGCTTGTTTTAGCTCCAACTTTAGGGGTTTGTTTTTACACTATTTCCATTGCTTTAGCTACTTTGTGAAACATCTATTCTTTA
This sequence comes from Gari tellinella, assembly GCA_922989275.2. NCBI lineage: Eukaryota > Metazoa > Mollusca > Bivalvia > Cardiida > Psammobiidae > Gari > Gari tellinella. The sequence goes on from OV277860.1 coordinate 89,693,791, forward strand.
AGAAATAACAAATTCGTAGGTGTTCATTACCCTGTATTAGATCACAGTTAGGAGTTGAGATGTGGAGTCATTAGATCACGAGGCCTTTAGGCCGAGTGATCTAATTACCGACATCTTAACAACTAACTTTGATCTAATGCACTGTAATGGACACCTACGAATTTGTTATTTTAATTCTAACGTGACTTTTATTATAAAAATACTATTTATGTATTACGCGTATGGGGCAAATGGAACAGTGGATGGAAACGCAGCACGTGCAGTTCATTATCGCGACGTAATATACGTTTCTCAGTATTCTTTGTCTATATGCCGTAGGTTTCGAGTCGTGTTAGAATGGTTAATAAAAACATCCAAAATGTTTTTGTTGCATGTTTAATAAATGTGTGCCAGTATTAAAACACACATGTTTAATTGCTCGTTCTGTTGTGTGAGCTTTTTCTCTTCATTTTTGCATTTTTTCTGTGACATTGCCATTTTCTGCTTTATCATATACAATGTAGTAGAGAAATTTCATTATTTCCCATTTAAACTTAATTAAACATAAAGTGCACTTATATGTAGAAAATGACATTTTTGTTTAAAAAAAAAAATCCTTTTATCTGAATGGCAAACAGTTTGGGACCTGTTTAGACAACAGGTAACCTGGTGTCTGATCTTATTCCAAACTGTTGGAAAAGGAAGTAATGGTATTAGCAGAAACAGGCTTATTGGGTAAGAATGATGTCTGCTCCACTGTACCAAAGGTTGACTGTAAAACAGTAGAACACGATATATAATATAGCACCTTCTTGCAGGCAATTCACAATTTGTAGAATTTACATTGTACTGCCGGTATATGCATGTTTATAAAGGAATTTTTTCTTCATGCCTTGTAGAATATTGTAGTTCACTGCTGTTTTTATATATTATGCGCAACACTATGATTAAAGTACATAGTGACACCTAAAATGTATGTTCTCCTCAAAACTAGAAACTTCTGAAAAAGACACAAATTTCTTGGTCCCAAAAGATTTTTCTCCGAACAGTCTATGAAGACGTATAGTTATTCAAAGAACATTTGACTGCTTATAATGCAGGACAACTGTAATGCAGAAAGCTTCTAAAGTTACCACCTTTCTGAAATGCTGCAAAATCATTTCTTTTGAATGGCTGCTAAACTTCACTGTACAAGAAACATTCTAAATCTTTTCTCAGTCTGGAAGTTGGGGGCCTCCGTGGCCTAGTGGTATAGTCACTGTGACTTACATCACTAAGCTCCTCACCGCTGTGAGTTCGAATCCCAGTAGGGTCGTTCGGATTTTTCATGTGGGGAAGCCTTCCAGCTGGCTTGCGGAAAGTCGGTGGTTCTACCCAGTTGCCGATTTGTGCCTGAAACAGTGCATAAAATTAATGGCTTCTGGGGTCTTCCTCCACCTGTAATTAGCTGGACGTCGCGATATGACTGAAATACTGTTGAAAGCGACGTAAAATCAAAACAAATCAAATCAAAAATCAGTCTGGAAGTTTTCAGTTTTCAGAGAGTTCTTTAATCTCACAGGGACATGTGTGAAGTTTATAGCTTACTTTTGTATTGCTTTATCAACAGATTATTGATATGGAAATTTATTTCAGAATATGGTCAGATATACAATTTCAGACAGGAGGAATGAGACTGAACTTAGCTCCCACAAAATTCTTTAGACAGATGAAACACCACTGAGCATAATATCATATAAGTGCCTTAATCTATTTAGTGTCACCTATAAGGGACTGAACATCATTTTAGAGGTTAACCATCTGCAAACTGCTAATGAATTTGTGAACTGTTTGGATCCATTGAGAAACCAAGTAAAAAATATTCTTTCAGTGCAACGTCATTCATGAGTGTTGGTTGAGGAACAAACAAAAGATGTACTAAAGTGTATCTATGGACAATGGGTAGTGAAGGGGGGTTGGTGATATTCAGTCAGCATTCCAACAGTTGATTTCATAATTATATGCCTTGTTTCTGCAGGAGGCGATTGCAGAGGAAGATGCAGCTGAGGAGAAAGAGGCTCATGTTGTTACAGGAGGAGATGAGGAGAAGGTAGTGAGTGAACAGAAAGCCAAGAAGAAGGAGCCCAAGGTGGTGGATATTGAAGAGACTGTGCCAGACATGGTTATAGAACAGAAGAAACTAGATAAACTCAAGTGAGTAGTGCATAGTGGTGGATATTACACCGTAGCACTTTCCTCCATAGGCAATAGTGCAAATAACCTATATCCAATTACTGTATGTTAAGGGAAGGACACTGCCCCATTGCTTGTTTCTAGTTTTGGAGACATACAACTACTTAAAGCAGGCTTAAAGAAAGCAAGATGCACCTTTAGGTCCATTCTGCTTTACTTTCAGCCTGCTTTAAGCTAAATTTGCTAGGATGTAAAAATAAGTCTTATAGTGTAAATTTATAACTGTTAATATTGTTTCGTAGAGCTCTTGGGTTCTTATGGGTTCTCAGGGTGACCCCGACCGGGCCTCAGCCCACGGCTGGGTGAAATTGGGTTTGAAGAAGTATCAACACTCTCGAAACGTTTATGATTTATTGACTCGATGACTGGAGTTCAAGAATGTTAAGGAAAATCTACAACAGAATTAAAAACAATAATAAGTACAAAGCATAAACATTACAAATTGATATCTGATTATGTAAACAAACATGTACATACAAATGGGTAAACAACTTCTGCTTAGCATTTAAGTTGAACCTGTACATAATCAAAACTTATAACAATACTAATAATATAAACCTAATTATTCAAGTTACTAAATAATGAAAATGGTTACCTGGCTAATGGAATAATATCCAGATATAAATATATTTATTATGCTCAAAATAAAGATGGCTGATCTAGAATTTAAATGACCGAAGTGTCCGGAATGACATATCACGTGATTACAAACTAGCATGCAAGAAGTGGTTAGTTCCCTTTGACTGTTAAAGTTAGAAAAATAATAATTTGGACAAGGGGTTTATTAGAATTAAAGGGAATAGAAATGACAACAAACACACCAATTTCATGATCAAATGTAATAAATTCCAGCAATAATTAATATCACCCTATGACAATTTCATCTATTTTCTTCAGTGGAGGAATAAATTAAGGAGTAAAGAGGCCTATTTATTGGGTAAATGGGTTAAAGCATGATAAACGGAAATGTAAAGCAGAATTTTAAAGCTCCTTGAGGAACTTCTATTTTTCTTTCATCTTGCTTTAAGCTGACATCTGTATTTCAAACTTTAGAATAATGACTATGTATTTGTGGTACAAGGTGTAGGAGTAGGTAAAGGCGCTTCCATGTGGGGGTAATCTTGGTGGTAAAGAAACTTTTTAGCTCATCTGAGCTAGCTCAGGGTGAGCTTTTGCAATACTTGAATGTCCGGCGTCCATCGTTAGTCGTTCGTCGTCAACAATTTTAGTGTTTACACTCCAGAGGCCACAATATTTATCCAATCTTTCTCAAACTTGCTCAGATTGTATATTACCATAAGAGTTCGGATGAGTTCGATTATGGGTGAAATCGGACTAATAGGTCAAGAGTAATCTACCTTTGAATTGCTGAAAATGCCATATTTAAGGGTGTTTACACTCTAGAGGCCACACTTTTTATCAAATCTATCTCAAACTTGCTCAGATTGTATATGACCATAAGAGTTCGGATGAGTTCGATTATGGTTGAAATCTGATCAATAGGTTGAGAGTTATCTACCTTTGAATTGCTGAAAATGTCATATTTAAGGGTGTTTACACTCTAGAGGCCACAATTTTTATCCAATTTATCTCAAACATGCTCAGATTGTATATGACCATAAGATTTTGATTGAGTTCGATTTTCATTGAAATCAGACCAATAGGTTGAGAGTTATCTACCTTTGAATTGCTGAAAATGTCATATTTAAAGGTGTTTACACTCTAGAGGCCACAATTTTTATCCAGTCTTTTTCAAACTTGCTCAGATTGTATATGACCATAAGAGTTCAAATAAGTGTGATTATGGTTGAAATCGGACCTATATGTCAAGAGTTGTCTGCCCTTGAATTGCTGAAAATGCCATATCGAACAGCGTTTACACTTTTGCAACTACAGTTTTCAATGGATTTTGATTTTACTTGCACACAAAGTATATTCCTATAAATTCTCAAAGGAGTGCAATTATTGTTGAAATCTAATAATTGTAGCAATAGTTATCTGCCCTTGATATACTTTGAAATGCTAGAAAAGGCTTCATTTCAGTATTGTTTAGACTCTAGTTATCTGCCCTTGATGTACTCTACCATATTAGAATTATCATCATTATCATCATCTGATTTTTGATTAACAGGCAGGGGTGGGAGCATTGTCCACAATAGTGGGCTCCCTTCCAGGTAACTGGCTAGCTGCACGCATGGCGGTTCTTACACAGGATCTCCAGGCTTTTCTATCATGTGGGTCAACTGCTGCGAATCCCCATTCTTGGCGGTCTCTTACAGTCAGCTCCCTCCATGACATCTTGGGCCTCCCCGGCCCACGCTTCCCTGCAACTTTCATATTTCTGGCACACTTAATAGCTCCAGTGGAGCGTTCAACGTGCCCATACCATCGAAGTCGTCTTTCCCTCAAGATGAGCTCCAAGTCCTCTATGCAAAGTTGTGTTAGCAGCTTCCTGAGGTTGTATTTCAAAATTGTTTACATGCTATACTACAAATTTGAATGGATTTTAAATTAAAACTGATGAAACAGTAAGATAAAGCTATCAAGCTTCATTACAAGAGGTGAGCGATATCAGGGTCTTCAGGCCCTCTTGTTTACTTCAAGCAGGCTGAAAGTCTTAACCCATTATCCCATAAATACGCCTTTTTACGCGTATAATTCATCCTTACAATGAAGAAAAGAGTTCCCTTTTATACAGTTATGAATATATATCATAAGAATTATTTTCTATATCCTAGCAGATTATAGCTTAAAGCAGGTTAAAAGTCAAGCAGAATGTGCCTTAAGGCGCATTCTGCTTGTCTTTTAATCTGCTTTAAGTGGTCACCTATCTTCAAAACTAGAAACAGGCTATGGGGTAATTGGTTAACTGGAAGCTTTAAGATAATTATATGGTAAGAAAAACTTCCTTTCCCTCCTTTATCCTAATAAGATAGGAAGTGTAGGTCTTCTACCCTGTCCTAATATAAAACAACAACAAAAAAAAACACTTTTTTTAGTGTCTTAGTGGGGTAAGCCACTTGTGTCAGTATCATTACCATGCTGTAAAAGTCTCTATTGCTATTTTAACTTTTTATTAAGGGGCTTTGTAAAGTACAAGAGGGCGACATATCAGTACCGTGACCCTGCTGTACGGCAGAAGGACTGGAAGGAGATCTACAATCACCGTGTTGTAAAGGATGGTCTGAAGATGCAAGCTGCTAGGTGTATGGACTGTGGTGTCCCCTTCTGTCAGTCAGACCACGGCTGTCCCCTAGGCAACATCATCCCCAAGTGGAATGACCTCGTCTTCCAGGTACGGCATGTACAGTGATGAAATCATTTTGTCCCATTTTAATAAGTATAAACATGAATGCAATACATTGAAATGTAGATATTGATAGTTTCTTGAAGATGATGACAATTGCCAAACATTTTGGAGTTAGATAATATTTTCTTTAACAGATATTTGTGTACAATGTATTAAATAATCAATTGTCCTGATTCTTCAGTGGAAAGGTTTAGTGTGTTTGACTAACTAGGATTCATATTTTATTAACATCTTTGTATGTCCTACAGGGTAACTGGAGGGAGGCTTTGCTTCAGCTACTACAGACCAACAACTTTCCAGAGTTCACAGGCAGGGTGTGCCCCGCCCCATGTGAGGTAAATATACCAGTCATACATGGCATCAGAGATGAGGGAGAGTACAGTGTAATCTCTGAAAACAAAACATTTCTCAGTCCAAAATCATCTGTGTTTCACTCTCCAGATATTCATTGAAGACACATAGAGGGCTTATTACAAGAACAGTTACAAAAGTAGAATGCTTTCTAGGAGCTGTTCACAGTACTGTTGTCCAGCTTATAACTGTTACTTTGCTTAACATATGTAAGCAGGTTGAAAGTAAAGCAAAATGGGCCCTAATGTGCATTCTGCTTTACTTTCAGCCTGCTTTAAGCTACCATGTCCTAGAAAATAGATACTATGTCTTTTGGTACATGTTTATGAGTGTATGAATTGGAATTTTTTTCTTCAGTGGAGAAATAAATCAAATACGCTAAAAGGCCTTTCTATGGGGGAAAGGGTTCAGTTGTATTGAATGGCCACTAAGAAAACCTGTATGCAGTAATCAAATTTGTACTCAAGGCGGAAGTGTTCAATTTTAGGACATTTATCAGTAAACTTAACTTTTTCAACATTTAATGCTTTATTTTTGCACCAAACCTTTTGTCATGATCATTACTTATTAGAAATGGTCTCTTAAAAACATTAGATATGGATAGTATATTCAGCCCTCAGGTAAATTTGTTGTCACTTAACTTGTAACATTAACATTTGGATTATTTTAATCTACATGTAACTCTTATTTTCTACCCTTTTAAATCTAGATAAAGATTTAAACAGCTCATTAGAATGTTTAAACCGCATATTTTACCATTACAGTAACTCATATTAAAATATATGATGAAAACATAATACTTAACCCATTTTATGTGTGATACACTTTTAGGTGTACCTCTAGGCAAACAATTTTGATCTCAGACCAGGCCCCACATTGTGGGGCCTGATCTTAGATCAAAGCTGTTTTTAGCTAAGTCAATATTCTATTAGAAACTGCTAAAATCTTTTGCAAATATTTGAGTTATACCTGCTGCAGACGACATTTTAAAATGGCCGCCAAATATTACCCAGCATACAATGGCTTTAAGGCTTGAAGTAAAGATATCAATCCTTTATTGATCCAATTACTGCTATATTTTCTAGGGTGCATGTGTTCTGGGTATCAACGCACCTGCTGTCACCATCAAGAACATAGAGAACACTATCATAGACTATGCCTTTGAGCAGGGCTGGATACAACCAGAGCCTCCATTGAAGAGAACTGGCAAGAAGGTTGCTGTTATAGGCAGTGGACCGGCTGGAATGGCTGCAGCTGCCCAGCTCAACAAGGTGGGTGATATGTGCTGATAAGCCTCAATAGCATAAAAAAGCTTAACTCTTTGCACGCTAGCGGCGGATATAGCTGCCACAGGCATAACCTTTGCAAACAGTTTGGATCCAGATGAGACGCCACGTAACGTGGCGCCTCATCAGGATCCAAACTGTTTGCCATGCTGACACTGAATTTAAAAGAAATTTTAAAAATTCCAATTTTAGAACAGAAGCAGACAACAATTGTTGCAGACGTTTTGAAGACGTGACAGCTTAAAGCAGGTTGAAAGTAAAGCAGATTATGCCTTAAGGTGCATTCTGCTTTACTTTCAGTCTGCTTTAAGCTATCATCTGCTAGGATAGAGAAAAAAATTCTTTTCATACATATTAATAACTGTTTGAAGTGGAACTGTTTGAAGTGGAACTGTTTTCTTCAGTGAAGCAATAAATTAAAGGCGTATAGGGTGTATGTATGGGGTAAAGGTTTGAGCAGCGACCTACCTTTAACCCTTATCCAGCGGTGAAATCGTCTGCTTCGAAATTGTCGTCTGCAAATTTTGTAAATCTAGATTTATACATTTTATAAGTAAATACACCTAAAGACGTGTGTCAAACAGTTTGGATCCAGATCAGACGCCGCGTTACGCGGCGTCTGATCTGGATCCAAACTGATTGCAAAATTCAGTAAAGTCGCGACCAGCAGGCAAAGGGTTAACACTTAATAATCAACACAATTTAGTGGTTGTAATGGTTTAATTGTATGTTCTGTTTTACAGGCTGGTCATTTAGTGACTGTGTATGAGAGGAATGATCGTGTTGGAGGTCTGCTGAGATATGGTATCCCCACCATGAAACTGTCAAAGGAGGTAAGAATGGTTTTGATTTACTCACTTGTAAAGGGTATTTAAGGCATGATGTGGTGAGTTAACCCCTTGCCCCAAAGCCGGTTTTTAGGTTTGAAGAAAGGCTATCACTTAGATTGAAAGTAAACTGAATAACAGAATGCTCATTTAGGAGCATTCTGCTTTACTTTCAATCTGCTTTAAATGCAAATCTGGAAATATATTGGAAATGTATTCTGTGTTTTAATGTTCAGGACTTCCTAGGTAGAGACGTTTCCTATTTATGGGGTAATGGGTTATGTATATTGTAAAACCTTCATATTACTACCATTCAAAGAAAGGTTTAACTTTTTAGCCAATAACCTGTTTATAACTTTGGAGACAGGTGATCACTTAAAGCAGGTTGAAAGAAAAGCAGAATATGCCTTAAGGTGCATTCTGCTTTTCTTTCAGCCTGCTTTAAACTACCATCTACTATGAAATAGAAAAATTATTTACAATGTATTATGGTAAAATGATCAGGATGGTATAAATTTGAACCATTTTCTTTAGCGGAGAAATAAATCAAATACACTAAAAGTCGCTTCTATGAAGGAAAGGGTTAAACAGAATGAAAGTAAAGGGTTACTAAAGTACCATCTGGTAACAGTTTAATGAAAAACAAAAGTAAAGCATTAATAGAAGTTTAACCATACGTTTTTAGTTCACCTGAGCATGTAGTGCTCTGTGAGCTATTGTGAACTTGCTGTGACCATTGTCGATGTGCTTTATGTGTCTGTGAACTTTTTGCTTGTAACTAGTAGCCACAAGTTTTGTCCAATCTTTATCAAAGTTTGTTAGAATAACCATCTTGACCAAAAAAGTAATCTAGATCATGTTTGAATATGGGTCATGTTGGGTCAAAAAGCAGGTCAAAACTTAAGAATAGATTGGAACACTCTAGAAGGCAGAATTGTGGTAATCTTCATCAAACATGGTCAGTATGATCAACTTTACAAAGTAGAAAACTAATTTGCAAACAGGTCATTTTTGTTCAAAAAGAAGGTCACTAGGTCAAATGAGAAAATGAATTCAACTGTTGGCCTCATCAAGTCAATTCACGCAGGTGAGCGATCCAGGACTATCATGGCCCTCTTGTTATGATTTTATACATATAGCACTCAAGGTTGTGTTTGATTGTTTTTAAGGTTGTTCAACGTCGTGTGAAGCTGATGGAGGATGAGGGTGTTGTGTTTAAGACTAGTGTAGATGTTGGCAAAGATATACTAGGATCTGAGATCGTGGCTGCTAATGACGCCATGCTGATGGCTCTCGGCTCAACTTGGCCAAGAGATCTGCCTATTCCAGGTAAGATATAGTGAATCTAACACCACTGTGAGTGTCAGATAAGAATATCAATGATCACATTGCAAACAGCTTGAATCCAGCAGACAACAATTTTAAGGAGACGATATTGCAGCTGTAAAAATGTTAGACATAATTGCCTTGTTTGGGAAAAGAGCAGCAAACATTGTTGTAAGGGGGAAGTTGTTGTAGGGAGGGCTGTTGTAGGCAGTGAGCACTGTATTTCCACAAAGGAGGAGATTAGATTTAGTTTTCTAGTAGCAGCAATTCAAGATTAGAAAGAATAAACTTTAAAGAATCTAATATTCAGTCCATTTTTTCACCACCAACTATGTTTGAATACTTATAATAATTGTTTGTCTTGACATAAAGTTAGTCACTGTTAGTGTCCTATCCAAAGAAATGGGATGCTTATGTAGATATTCTAGCGGCTTTCTAGTTGGCTTTGGTTAATGTTGAGATGCAGGTGTTGAGAAATGTATGCAGTAGGCAAGCTGGGCTGTTTTCTTACAGCTCTTGTTGATCTCTGGTCCTATTTGTGATGTTTTTTTCTTCCAAATAAAATGCAGGGCACAATTCTGAGCATTGGCACTCTTGACTTCACACATTCCATTAACTCATTCACCCCTGAAAATTTTAATGAAAACTTTAGGCTATATTGTAAAATGGCAAACAGAGTAGACCCAGATCAGAGGACTCCTGCAGGAGCCCTATGATCTTGGTCTACACTTTTTGCAAAGGACATGTGTGCACTTTGCAGGTCCATTGTTTGTTAAAAATGAGTTTACTTGTCCCTAAGGTTGAATTTGTTAATCAATATTCAGGGCGTGAGTTGGAGGGTATTCACTATGCTATGACATTCCTGGAGACCTGGCAGAAGAAGCAGGAAGGGAACAAGATAGACTATGAGCTGTTGAATGCTAAAGACAAGGATGTGATTGTGATTGGTGGAGGAGATACTGGCTGTGATTGTATAGCTACCTCCCTCAGACATGTAAGTGTTGCTACCTCCCTCAGACATGTAAGTCACCCAAATATAGTTAACAGCGAATAATACAACCACTCAGTAGGAGGGTGTTCCTATAGCGCAGTGGTTAGCGCACCTATTTCTTACCATTGCTATCCGAGTTCAATCCGGAGTCCGGGCAGTACGTGAGAGGGTACATTGTTTGCCTGTCCAAACATGTGGCTTTTTCATAGGTACTCCGGTTTCTTCCTGCAGAAATGACCAAATACGGCACCATTGAAGCCATCGAAAGTGATTTTCAAAGATTGTTAGGACTTGTTTCATAACCATTGTAAAATTAATAAAGTTTAAAGGCTGGTTTCTGGTATCAGAGACACCTATATTTATGATATAATATATAAGGTAGACGAGTCCTTTTATTATGTCCATGTAAAAGAGGCATGCCTTTGGTATTTCAAACAGGTTGCTGCTTATAGCATGATGGAACTAGATCAAAACAAGTCTGAATGGGAGTTGTCCATTTCCTTTGCCCTTGCTTTAACCCATTACCCCATAAATATGCCTATAATGTATTCCTCCACTGGTGTTAATAGTTACAGTTATGAATATGTATGATAAGAAATATTTTCTATATTTAACCAGATGGTAGGTTAAAGCAGACTGAAAGTAAAGCAAAATGCACCTAAAAGTGCATTCTGCTTTACTTTCAACCTGCTTTAAGTGGTTACCTACCTTCAAAACTAGAAACGGGTTATTGGGTAATGGGTTAAGCTGTTACTCCAAAAGTATGCCTTTTACACTGCTAATTATTACACACTAAGGAAATTAGTTCCCCAACTAGGAAGTTCTAAACACAAAGCACAGCAGACTGTTTACCCGTAGTATTTGTTCAGACTGTAGTCTAAAACAGACTTAAAATGATGCGGAGCATTCTGCTATACCTTAGACTTGCTTGAAGTGATCACCAATCTTCAAACCAAACAGGCTTTTCTTTAATACATTTATTGGAGTAAATGCCCAAAGGGTTTTATTTGAAGTAAAACATGCTATAAAAGGCTGCTGGAAGAAAGTTCCTTATTTCTGTGTTGTTTCAGGGAGCCAAGTCCATTACCTCATTTGAGATTCTACCTGTACCACCAAAGACGAGGGCCCCCAGTAACCCCTGGCCCCTATTCCCAAGGGTCTTCAAGATGGATTATGGTCATGAAGAGGTGGAACTGAAGTTTGGCAGAGATCCCAGGATCTTCAATATTGCTAGCAAGGTAAGTTGTATGTTTCCTTACTGGTATTTTATACAGTAATGAATAATTATGAAATTTAAGAAATATTTTCTTAATCCTAGCAGATGGTAGCTTTAAGCAGGTTGCCTTAAGGTGCATTCTGCTTTACTTTCACTCTTTCAGCCTGTTTTAAGTGGTCACCTGTTTTCAAAGCTAGAAACAGGCTATGTGGTAATGAGTTAAATGACAGCTAACACCAAGGTGTACATATTTTCAGGGTTTCCTTGATGATGGTAAGGGTCATGTGGCAGGGATTAAAACCATCATGGTGGAGTGGACCAAAGACCCCACAGGACGCTGGAACATGAAGGAACTCCCAGGTAGACTGGTTTAACCCATTACCCCATAAATACGCCTTTTAACACCTTCAATTTATTCCTTTACTGAAGAAAGTAGTTCAAATTTATACATTCATTTAATATGTATCATCAGAGTTTTTTCTTTATTCTACCTGATTGTGGCTTAAAGCAGGCTGAAAGTAAAGCAGAATGTGCCTTAAGGCACATTCTGCTTTACTTTAAACCTTCTTTAAGTGGTCACCTGTATTCAAAACTAGAAATAGGCTATTGGGTACTGGCTTATCCTTTGAACACTAGTCACACATGCAAACTGTGTACCTGTCACGTGAACATTTTCCTATGCAAACAGTGAAGAACCAGATCAGAGGGTTCCTGAAGGAGCCCTGTGATCTTAGTCTGCACTGTTTGTCATTTTTGCAGTACATTTTGAAAAACAACCTTAAAACAGTCAAAAATGGACTAGACTAAATTGAAGTCTGGAAGAGTCCATTTGAAGTTTCATGGAGAAAAGGGTTTAAGGTTGAAAGTCAATGACAAGATACAGAAGTGTGAAAAGGTGTCTTTATGGTGTGATATGTTAAAACCTATTAAAAAGCTATGAGCAAAATTGTTAATGTCATTTACTTCTATATGTCAAAGCAAATGATTATTTAGATGGATACTGGTAAGCGTATAACTCTTGCTCATCTATGTTACAGGCACAGAGAAGGAGTTTAAAGCAGACTTGGTGTTACTGGCAATGGGATTCCTGGGGCCAGAGAGGAAGATACTAGAGGAAGTAGCCACCAAACTAGACCCCAGGGGTAATATAGAGACTCCCAAGAATAAGTATGCATCCAGTGTACCCAAGGTGTATGCTGCAGGAGGTAAGTGACCTTGACCTTCTTGTTCCGTCTTTAGGTTTTATTACGTGAATCAAACTTGCCTGTATTTCAATGTTAAGAAGTAGCTAAGCTACATTCAAACTTGTGTCACAGTGTGTAGGTTTATCATGACTTGTACGGCCTTGCTGTACAAGCGCGCTTTTATGGCGACGTGGTAGAGTGCATGACTGCGAACCTGGCGACCCGGGTTCAAACCTGGGTCGGAGCGGGTGTTTCTTTATAAGAGCACCGGCTACATTTGGCGCCCAACGTGGTTTCTGTGACTGTATATGCTCCGAGTTCGATCCCCAGTCGTTCTCATACACATATAGAAATTCGGGACGAATTTCAAGTTGTCGGGGGAGTATGTCACAGTGTGTAGGTTTATCATGACTTGTACGGCCTTGCTGTACAAGCGCGCTTTTATGGCGACGTGGTAGAGTGCATGACTGCGAACCTGGCGACCCGGGTTCAAACCTGGGTCGGGCGGGTGTTTCTTTATAAGAGCACCGGCTACACTTGTATTGAAATCATTCAGTTCAAATATGATAATTTGAAGTCTTGCTGGAAGGCGTTTGCACTGGAAGACAAACTATAATTCTTTTTTCTTTCCTTTTCCATAAAGATTCAGTCAAGGCATGAAGAAGTTGAAAGACAAGTTGCTTTGTGAAGGAGTCATTTTTAACCCCCCCCCCCCCCCCCCCCCCCCCAACATCCACACAAACATTTCTAGAAGTGCTTTTGGACATCATCTTAGGCTATATTTTCCTACTAAAGCTCCCTTGGCCATCTCTATTCTGTCCTTAAATGTAATGGCTTTCTGCCTGCTTTAAATATCAATGATTCTTGAACACTGTAGTTATGCTATGAGGGAAAGGGTTTACCAGAGTACCGTCTCAATAGAGAGTAAGGATTTGTCATTTGACTGTTGCCTTATTTTACATTCAGTCGAACTTCATATCTCAAAGTCGGTTTTGTCGAACATACCTATTTTTCAAATATGGGTATGTTGGACTTAACCGAGCATGAAATAATGCAGTTCATATGTCGAACTATCCGATAGTACAAGTTAAACAAGTTTGAGATATCAAAGTTTGACTGTATGTCTCATTTTGTTTGCTGTGTATATTTCAGATTGCCGGAGGGGGCAGTCTCTTGTAGTATGGGCTATCTCAGAGGGACGACAAGCAGCTCGCCAGATTGACTTTGATCTCATGGGACATACATCCCTGGCAGGGCCTGGCGGTATTGTCTACCAACCAGAGTCTTGAACAGACTAGCCAGTTAGTGTAATATCATCATCAGCTTGTACAGAAGCATGTACAGCTAATGAATTATCATCATCAGCTCTTGTCAATACACTAGGGAGTTAGTGTAATATCGACATCAGCTCATATCAATGGACTGCAGTGTAATATCGACATCAGCTCATATCAATGGGCTGCAGTGTAATAACGACATCAGTTGGTATCAATGGACTGGAGAGGTGATATATTGTCAACAGAACATAATCATAAATTTTTATCTGAAAGTTTTACCAGATAGTTGATCTAAGAATTTTACTGTTACAGTCAAACTTGTGTTTGAAGAAGCATAAGAATATGTGCAAACAATCGGTCTTAAAGTGTTGAAGTCAGGTTACTGATGAACCCTGTACTCTGAAGATATGCATTTTAACACATTTACACATTTAATTTATTCCTCCACTGAAGAAAATAGTTCCATTTTAAAAGCCACAAATATATATCACAAGAAAGATTTTCTGCATTCTAGCAGAAAGTAGCTTAAAGCAGGCTGAAAGTCAAGCAGAATGTGCCTGAAGGTGATTCTGTTTTACTTTCAACCTGCTTTAAGGGGTCACCTGTCTTCAACACTAGAAATAGGCTATTGAGTAATCCGATAAGGCTGATGTGGAGGAACATAATGTAAGTTTTACTGTATTAATAAACTCTTTTTTTTTTATTAAGTTGTTATAAAGTGACATTGAGCTAAAGGAGATACAGAAATGTAACACTAGCTATTAGATACAGAAATGTAACACTAACTATTGGTAGTTACATGAGAAACATATCAATGTATATGGCTTTATTGCTTCAAGATCACCATATGGGTCAGACTATTGTATGCAGACCACCATGTGGGTCAGGCTATATAGAGCTGAACATTGGTTTGAACTTGGTTGTTGAGCTTTCACTAGCTTTATTTATATTTTGCACAGCAGTGTGTATTTTATGACCTTCAGTTAATTTCAGATGTGAAAAAATTGCTTAGCTTATGCAAAGTTGTTTTCTATAACACTTTCACAGCCAAAGCCAACTACATTTCCATACTGTTTACATCCAGATCAGATACTGGGTAACTTGGTATATGACCAAGATCTTTAACTTTTACATCAATATTTCTTTAACTCTTATCCTGCGGTGATATCGTCTGCTTCGAAATTGTCGTCTGCAAAATATGTTAAATTTAGATGTATACATTTTTTAAGTAAAAAAACATAAAGACGGGTGTCAAATAGTTTGGATCCAGATCAGACGCCGCTTTACGCGGCGTCTGATCTGGATCTAAACTGTTTGCAAAAATCAATAAAGTCGCGACCAGCAGGCAAAGGGTTAAGCAAACTGCTTTGTTTGGTTAGATGTTGCATGCAATACTTTAACCCATTTCCACATAGCCTGTTTCTAGTTTTGAAGATAGGTGAGCACTTAAAGCAGGTTGAAAGTAAAGCAGAATGTGCCTTAAGGCTCATTTGGCTTTACTTCAGCCTGCTTTAAGCTATTATCTGCTAGGATATAGAAACTATTTCTGATGATATATATTCATGCCTGTATAAAATGGAAGTAATTTCTTCAGTAGAGAAATAAATGAAAGGCATAAAAAGGTATATATATATATATATGGGGTTATGGGTTAAAGCAGAAAATGTTATAGTAAAGTGATAAATGCAGATGATTATATTCTTATCAAAGGGTTAAATATTATATGTGTCGGAGGAATTTGTAAAAAGCATTAAACATATACTCTCATACATTCAGATCTTTAATATACCCAGTATGCTTGTAGAAAGCTTTCAAGCTTGGGCAAAAACCTTACTTGATAGAGTTGTTTTACTTTTTGTATTATAAAGGCTTAAGAGACTTCTCATAAACTCGGCAAAGTTCAGCTGTCTTCATATGATAAAGGTTACAATATGTTAAAACATCAAAGATTTCAATTTGGCAAAAAATTGCAGACAACAAATATTAACAGACGATGTTTTGTCTGCAAAAGGGTAAAAACAGATTGTTAAAGTTGGCTGGTTAAGGGATAATAGTGATTTTAAGATTGTTAAAATTTGGTGGTAAAGGGATAGTAGTGATTTTAAAATTGTAATGCATATCCAGGATAAAAATTTAGAGAAATGTCAAGAAAATGTCAAGAAGTGATTACATTCCTTGTGTAGTCTTTTTAAATGCTTTTATATTTTATTACTTGCTAATGCTTAGTAATATTGCATGTTGAAATACAGTAAAACCTCTCTATTATGACTGCTAAAACGAAGGCTAATTGATTGTATAAAATACAGGTGACAGCTTAAAGCAAGTTGACAGTACAACAGAAAGCTCATTTAGGACCTTTCTGTTTTATGTTCACCTCGCTTTTAGCAGCCACCTGCCTTAAAAACCTGATAATTACAACAATATAATGGTCGTAGTAGAGAGGTTTTACTGTATTGACTTGTTTCAAGGACAATTCAGATTACCTGCTACTATGCAAGATCTTATAGCACCAGATTGATAATAGCCTATTGTTAAGGTTATTTGTTGTTTTTATGTTTGTTGTCGTTGCTGCCATATTACAGATATTGTCGAACCAGTATTGAATGACTGATCAAAGGATGTTTAAGGAAGTGCGGAACAAAAGTAATGCAAAAATCTTCTTTAGGAGCTTTCTGCGTCACTTTTGTCCTGCATTGAACTCAGTGACTTTACAGACAGTGTACCTGTGAAGAGTACACTTGTCCTGTGCAAACAGTGTAAACCCTGATCAGATACTCCTAAAGGAGCCCTCTGATCCGAGTCTACACTGTTTGTAATTTTACCATATATTGAAGAAAATGAGCCATAATAGTCACAAAAGGGCCTATTGTAGACTAAATATGAACCTAGAATTGTCCCATCAGGGCTAAATGTTGGAACTTCATAGTATCCTAAAAGATCTCCACACTTCTTCATCAAATGGTTTCTAAAACCATGTTTTGACTCTGTATTACATGAATATTACTGTAATATGGAAGACTTAACATGCTTCATTGACTTGTCATTTGACACAGGTTTGACTGTACGCATCTGTGTTAATCAGAGTATTTATTGATTTGTTGTTTTATGTGATATACGTAAATATATTGTATATATATAGAAATGCTTTAATTCACCCTTTAAACACAGAGAACCAGTTGTGTATTGAGGATATCCTGATTGCAGATAGCTGGGGTCCAGCCTGATCTTGATCCAAACTGTTTGTCACTTGGATCCTGTCTCTGTAGATATAATAGATGACCTGGTCAAATTCAGCATTTTAGCAGGTGATATTTTCATCCAACAACAGGTACTCAGTGTTCAATGGGGCTACTAGAGACTATAACCATATAACTGCATGTATTCGCCATATTTCCTGCAGTGAAGAGGAGAGTAAGTCAACAGGATAGAAGGATGTCATTCCAGTATATGCTGTTACTATGATTAGTTTCCTGAACTTTAAAGGAAGTTGTTACAAGGCTTGTTAGTATATTAATGCACTGCTTATTATGCTGCACTTGTTATACATGTTAACTGTTTGATTTTGTTATACATGTTAACTGTTTGATATAATCAACGACTATACACAACTTATGATTATACATGGCTAATGTTCAGCCAGTGTAGAGATACTCCAGTCTCTGTAAATGTTAAATTTTGTCGTGATTAACCCATTACCCCATAGCCCTTTTCTAAATTTGAAGACAGGTGACCCACTTAAAGCAGGTTGAAAGTAAAGTAGAATGCGCCTTAAGGCGCATTCTGCTTTACTTTCAGCCTGCTTTAAGCTACCATCTGATAGGATAAAGAGGATTTTTTATGGTGCGTAATCATTACTGTATTAAAGGGAAGTATTTTCTTTATAGGATGTATAAACTAAAGGTGTAAAAAACGAATTTATGGGGTAATGGGTTAATTCAACCATCAAACACTGACAGAGTACAGCTGATGTATATATGCTAGATTATTATAATGTAAAATATTTTTTGTACAGTAAAACCCTCTATTATGACCACTTATTTATCTTAACTACAGTGATATAGAGAATATTTGGTGACTAGCTTTGAATGAGAAATGTTATCTGGCAAGGCGTATGAATATATCTGGTGAGCCGCAGGCGAACCTGATATTTTCAGAAGCCGAGCCAGATAACAGTTCTCATTCAAAGCTAGTCACCAAATATTCTATTTATCCTTGTCACAATAGCAATATATATAGAGAATGGGTTTTTTAGCGCTAGAGTCATTTTTGCTCTAAGATTCTCGCTAAAGAACTAGAAATGTTATTGTAGGAAAGCGCGCTATTATATAGATGACGTCGGTGACGTCACATCCTGGTAACGTTGAAAAGAAATAAAAGAACCTTTAACAATCTAGTGTATTTTTACTCAGGACATCTAAAAGGTGGACGATTATAGAAGTATCGCAGCAAGCGACTTGTGCGTACTCTCAAACATTTGATTGCAACGAATACTTCGAATAAGCGTCGTTACACGTCAGGATTCTGTTGATAAGAGATTTAGAATATTTTTACTAACAGCGGGAAAAATGAGCGTCTCTCGGTGTAAAAATAGTTCCGGCTACAGGTCATGTGACCACTTGACATAATAACATCGGTCATGTGACCACATAGCATAATAAAGCAAAGTTTATCTGTCACCCCTTTATCCGTCAGGAAAATAGGCACGTGACAGGATAAAACTCTCTATTACAACAGGTGACTGCTTAAAACAAGGTGACAGTAAAACAGAAAGCTCCTCTTGTTTTGCTGTCACCTTGTTTTAAGCTGTCAACTGTCTTGATACATGTACAATCAATTAGAATTTATTTTAGCGGTCTATATAGAGATGTTTTACTGTATTCGGTGTATGAAGGAGGCTGCTTTTTAAGGCAAGATGAAAGTAAAACAGAAACCCCTTTAGGAGCTTTCTGTTTTCCTTCGATCTTGATTTGAGCTGCCATCTGTCTTTCATACAATCAATGAGCTTTCTTTTAGTGGTTTTAATGGAGAGGTTTTATTCTATAGCAATGAATATTATATGTACACAATATTTAACCACTTGGAACAGTTATATGTTGAAAATCATATAGTGAGAACATAGTGTACAATATAGATTTCATTTTATCTAAGACTGTTTTTTGCTTATTTTGTTATACCAGTAGGTTAAAGTTTGAAAAAACTTAGAAAACATAGATTTAAGAAATGAAGATTGTTTTTTAAAGATCTACAAAATTCTTGATTTATGTAAAATTATGAAACTTAAGCCGTACATATATCGCCATATATACAATGTTCATTCTAGTATATGCACACTTTGTCTTCCTACTCTTACTATTGGCATGTGCACATACACATTTAAAAAGGAACCAAAATGTGTTTTCTTGTTTTGGCTGATTTAAAGAATACCCTTTCTGTTTCAATATCTTTGTATCAAGTTCCATTAACCTTTTCCCTCATAGTATATAATGCCAGTGTTTAAGATAGGTAGATTCATAGGAAGATTTCTAGTTTGTTTTCAGCCTGCTTTAAGTGTCCCTCAGTCAAGAGTATAGGAACAGTGCCTTTCAATCTTTATCACTTGCGAAAAAAGGCAACACTTTGCGGAATAGACAACGACATATACAAGAATGTCTGCATTATGAGTAATAGGTTAGACTTAAAAATAGAGGGGTGTGTCACCTGCCAGCAACCATCAGTCGAACAAGAGTTAAAATGACAAACTTCATTATAGCAGAAATAATCTGCTGCAAAAGAAAGTGTAGAAAAAGAGAATAACCCTCATGGTATTGATGCAAGAGAAATGAACCATGTGCAAGACACTTTCACTCATCAAATTATTTAAGTAAATGAAATTATATTTGGAAAGCATGAGTAGAACATAAGATATATGCTGAAAATAGAAAATATGGGAAAGGGGAATAACTCTCATAGTATAGCTGCAAGAGTTATCAACCTTGTGCAAGACTCATCAATCTCTTTCTATAAAATAAATTTTATTTCAAAATCTTAAGTATAACAGTAGAAATCTGCATGAAAAGAAAATGTTGAAAAGGGGAATAACTCACAATATTGTAGCAAGAGTTATTACCCTTGTGCAATACTTTTCCACTTGTCAAGCTCTATCCATAAATGAAGTTTCATGTTAAAAGCTTCAGTAGAACAGGAGTTATGTTGTGTGATGCAAAACGCCAGACAGATGAACGGACCGACACCAGAAAAGTGATCCCAAAGTGTCACCTCAGCCTATGGCAGGGGACACAAAAATGGCATTTACTATGAGGGAAAGGGTTAAAATACTATGTTCCTTTTTCTCAGTGATGTTTATTTGTTTGTATTGTACATATCTTATTTGAGGATTTTAGTCACAACTGCATTTAGTGACCTTTATTTGAAGAAGCACAAAGGTTAGTAAAGATAGGTGAGTGTTAAATGTTGGATAAAGATAATGCAGAAAGCTCCTGTAGGAGCTTTCTGCATTATCTTTTCCCTGCATTTAGCAACCACCTGTATAGGAACCCACTTTGTATAAGAGGCTGCCAGTGGCCATTGTATTGAAAGGTCACTGACAGTTTAACATATCTCTGTTTCTTTATTTACTTTCGGCCAAACTTGATTAATTTTGTTTTCATATACATATCTGTACTGAAATCTCTAACTTTAAAAGACTTGGTCAGTTTACATTGCGTTATTCATTAAATTCTCATACATTTTTGGTTTATTGAATAAAGGACATTTTGGCATCTTAAACCTTGTGCTTGTCTTACTCTAAGATTCCTATTTCAAAACGTTTTCAACCAGCATACTTGGTCATGTATTACAGTTTTTCTGAAAAACTGACTTATAGATATTGGTGCATTTTACCATTTAACCCATAGCCTGCCACTCACGACTATAGCTCCATATGCAAACAGCTTGGATCCGGATGAGACGCCGAGTAACTCGGCGTCTCATCCGGATCCAAGCTGTTTGACACTCAGTCAACATTTTCAGCAATTTTGAGCAACTTTGAAGCACTTTGAAACTTGAAGCAGACGTGAAATATAGCAGACGACAATTTATTTGGCGGGCTAAGGGTTAAGGTCCACAGTATACACATCGTTATGTTCTTATACACTCTCACTACAGTAATTGTTTAGAGATTGTTTATCGTCTTTCTTTCTCAATAAACTGTCAAAAAACGTGTTGCTTTATTTTGTTTTCAGTTTCTTCTTGGATAAATAATAGACTCTTTAACCCATTACCCCATAAATATGCCTTTTTACGCCTTTAATTTATTACTCCACTGAAGAAAATAGTTAATTTATACAGTCATAAATATGAATCAGAAGAAATATTTTTTATTCTTAATAGATGTTGGCTTAAAGCAGGCTGAAAGCAAAGCAGAATGTGCTTAAAGGCACATTCTGCTTTACTTTCAGCCTGCTTTAAGTGGTGACCTGTTTTCAAAACTAGAAATAGGCTATGGGGTAATGGGTTAAAGTTTCTTATGATGCATACAGTCAACCTTTGGTATCTCGGAGTTCATTTAAGTCAAATTTATCCATACTTCTACAGTTTATTTTCAGTATTTTAAACCCAATTAAGTGGAACATCATCATCGGATTTTTGATTAACGTGCAGGGGTGGGAGCATTGTCCACAACAGTGGGCTCCCTTCCAGGTAACTGGCTAGCTGCACGCATGGCTACATATTTGTAGCTTTTTCATCTGTGACATTTTAACTTTGAAATACGGGTATGTTTTACTTTAGCAAGGCTGTGACATAGTTTGACTGTATTTGTGACCGTATAAAGTGGACTTATTTTCTTCAGTGGAGGAATAAAGATAACTGTCACCTAGGGGCTAATTAATACCCCCTGCCACACTTACTAGAAATAGCTCCCCTTGTACATGGTGGAATGGTATAGATCTAATAGTCATTCTTTAAAACTCGTTATATTTTCTACAAACTTGAACCACATTGTTGGTGTTATGTTGGGACACTTTTCTCTTAAGTTTTACAACTACTACACATTTGACCGAATTATTTACCTTTTCAACTTGAATTTTGTACATAATTTGGACATGCCACTTTCTGAAATTGTACAACTTGTCCTGAATATGAACTCCTTTCTGAATAATGACAGATTTGCAGATGGTCCAGCTTTAGCCCATTACCCCATAAATACTCCTTACGCCTTAAATTTATTCCTCCACTTAAGAAAATAGTTTTAACTTATACAGCTATGAAAATGTATTGAAAGACATCCATTCTATATTCTAGCAGATGGTAGCTTAAAGCAGGCTGAAAGTAAAGCAGAATGCGCCCTAAGGCGCATTCTGCTTTACTGTCAATCTGCTTTAATTGGTCACCTATGTTCAATACTTTAACCAGGCTATGGGGTAATGGGTTAAGGCATTCATGACATAAGGTGGGGTTTGTAACAGGGTAGTTAATGGTGGGGATATCAATCATCTCTGGTATTAGTTCTTGTTGTTTCAGTGAATGCTTTTAACAGGTTTGAATATATCCATTATTGAAATTAAAAGATGACCGAGATACTTGGTAATGCAATAAAACAAACAAGACGCCAATTTCTTAACCACCTTTAATGTCCAAGAGTAAGGTAGAAACATCCTGATGGAAATGTTTACCCAAATAAAGAACACCAACCCCAACATGTTCAGATCTGACTTTCACAATGTACATGTAATAACATATGCATGCATTTTCAACGCATTTAACAACAGCATACACTCAGTATAATTAGCCCATACACTCTTTTATCATCACAAAGTCAAACTCCTGTGAAGCAGCTATTCATTGAAGACACATCAAGTGAACTATTTAGATAGATGACATGCTTAATACAGAACAAATTCAATGCAGAAAGCTCCTATTGGAGCTTTCTGCACTGCATTTATCCTGCATTAAGCAGATCCTATACGAGCTTTCTGCATTTAGTAATTCCTATAGAAGTTTTCTGCATTGCCCATGCCCTGCATTAAGCATCACCTTTTTGAGCTTTCTGCATTGCATTTGCCCTGCATTATGAATCTCTTGGAGGAGCTTTATGCACTGCATATGTCCTGCATTAAGCAACATCTATAGGAGCTTTCTGCATTGTGTGTGCCCTGCATTTAGCAACTCCTATTTAGGATTCTGTATTGCATTTTTCCTGCTCTATTAAGGTTCAACCTGTCTAAAAGACTTCCCAAGGATCTTCTGGACAGACTTAACACAAGTGTAAAATTGTTACTATAACAATCGCTCAGAACTGCCATTTTCACGTTATATCACATTTTACCAAAGCTCCAGGGACCTATCTTACAACAAAATTGGTTATGTGTCAGATTCTAAAATACTCATTTATTATGTATTTCTCCATCTAATCCTGTCTTGTGACACCTCTTTGGAATCACCTATGAAAGATTATTCCAAAGAGATGTCACAAGACAGGATTACAGGTAGATGAAGAAATTCAGATGTTTTATAAATTTTGCCGTACAACCGTTTTTGTCATACAACGATGAAGTGAGTATTTCATACACTCATATATCTCGACTAAATCCTATGATGTGACTACTCCATATACTTGTCCCAGGGAGATGAATTTAATGAGTAGGTTTTTGTAGAAAAATGTTGGAAATATTCAGCTTACACCCTCTTACCTGGAGCCCTGTTTCACGATATTTCCTTGCATTATTCGATGTACACATGATTTATAAATTGTTAAAGGTAACCATGCTCACCTTTACCACATAAAATCAAATTAGTTAGTGAACTTTTACAATCATAGTCAAAATACTGCAATGAAGCAATATTTTTGTATTGTTAATTAACCCTTTCCCCCATAGAAGCGCCTTTTAGCGCATTCAGTTTATTCTTGCCCTGAAGAAAATAGTTCCAATTTATACATTCATAAATGTGTATAATACAAAACATTTTCTATATTCTAGCAGGTGATAGCTTAAAGCAGGCTGAAAGTAAAGCAGAATGCGCTTAAAGCGCATTCTGATTTACTTTCAGCCTGCTTTAAGTGGACACCTATATTCAATACTAGAGATATGCTATGTGGGAAAGGGTTAATAGCATCAAGGTTACAACACTTTTGAGTTGACTCCCGAGATCATTCTCAAGCATTTGATTCATAAGATTTGAGCTTTTGCTCAGCAAAAGTTAAAATCTGATCAATCAAATGCTTGAGAGCTTTATAACCTTGGGTCTGTCCAATGAACAAGTACTAAATCTAACTTACATGAATGCCCCAGGTCCATGCTTATAAAGGGTTTTAGTTGAGTCTTAAAGGGACTCGCAACCGGATGGTGTACTTGTCAAAATAAAATAAAATACTCCAATAAAAGCAAATTTGTGGCATTATTTGGTTTCTGACATTAAAAAAATATGATCAGTCCAAAAAAAGTCTCAAGAATCGTCACCGAATCTTAGATTTTTAGATATTTTCCATCGTTTTTCTATACCGACTAGTAGATGGTATAGTTGTTGTTGTTGCTTCTCTACCCGGGCTCAGACATGAACACGAGCCGAATTACGAAGTTGTATGCACTTTCGATCGCTACACATTGAAATACGTTAAATCGATCCTAGATAAACGGATAGTTCCGTGGTCCATTGGTCTAAGCGGTTTCCCCTATTTTGCCTTCTGTCCGCCAATGCCGGGCCCCGGGTTCGAATCCCACCAGAGACCAATATTTTTTTTTATTGAAATACATTTTTTTTAAACAGAATTTCTTATCCTAAACTAATTCTTTACCATTTATATAAGCGTTTGACACATATTTACAAATTACTATTTTTAATGCACCATCTGGTTGCGAGTCGCTTTAAATCATTCTCACTTATTAGATTGGTCAGATTTGAGCCTAAGCTCGAATCTGACCAATCAAATGCTTGAGAACAAACTCAGACCTAACTCAAACGCTTTATAAGCAGGGACACTGGTATCTAATTTAGACTCATAATCTAACTTACATGAATGTCCAGGTATCAAATTTAGACTTATAATCAAAAGAATGAAACAAAATCTACTAACAGCAGTTGTAATGTCAATCTTGTAATTAGTAGTGGCTTACACAAGATTGACTGTACATTAAGTTGTTCGTGAGTAAATGCAAAATGGTAAATAACAATGAAACCAATTACATGTGCCTATACAGTAAAACCTAACTATTACGACCATTAAAACGAATGCTAATTGGTTGTATAAAAGACAGGTGACAGCTTAAAGCAAAGTGACAGTGAAACAGAAAGCTCCTAAAGGAGCTTTCTGTTTCACTGTCACCTTGCTTTAAGCGGTCACCTATCATAAACACCCTAATAATTAACCTAATTTAGGGGTCGTAATAGAGAGGTTTTACTGTACTTAAATATGAAATCAATAAACCATAATGTTCATATCATCATGGGTAAGCAGGAGCCAAATATATTTAGTATAGTCAAACCTCGATAATTGGAATTTTATACAATTGAACATAGCTGTGGGGCTTATGCAGAGGAAAGAGTTTTTACTCTTTGCATGCTGGGTAATTTTTTCGTCTGCAACAATTGTCGTCTGCTGATGTACTAAAAGAAGAATTTTCTAATTTTCTTTTCAGAACAGGGTCAGAGTGTCAAACAGTTTGGATCTTGATGAGACGCCGCGTTGCGCGGCATCTCATCTGGATCCAAACTGTTTGCATAGATAATCACTGTGGCAGATATATCCGCCGCTAGCATGCAAAGAGTTTAAGGTTCTAGCATTATTTGGATGGAGGTTATAAAACACGAGCATGACAAAAAGATGAAATTTAATCTAACATAAGAAGCCATTTGAGATATCAGTTCTCTTTCCCCCATGGCCATCAGTACAAATCAACTATATCATACCAATATAGCATACAGAAAAACTTCTCTATTACGACCACTTAATTATGCTAATTATTAAAGTGTTTACGGTAGGTGATCGCTTAAAGTAAGGTGACAGTGAAACAGAAAGCTCCTTTAGGAGCTTTCTGTTTCACTGTCCCCTTGCTTTAAGCTGTCACCTCTCTAGTATACAATCAATAAGCCTTCGTTTTAGTGGCCATAATAGCGAGGTTTTACTGTATTATGTATAGAACTTCTGTATTAGAAGGAGCTGGCTGCTAATGCAACATGAAAAGAAAGCAGAGAGCTCAAAGTAAAATGAAAGAAAAGCAAAAAGCTCCTATAAAAGCATTCTGCTTAACAATGTACTTTCATCTTACTTTAAGCTACCATATCTGACATTGTCTGTTCACTGGTATAATATAGTCTAGACTTCAAGATATACATATCCTGGACAAACTCTGATCAGAGAAACTCACATGAGCGTCACTCTGGTAAGTTTTAAACAAAACGTGTTTATGAGAAACTATGCCCACTGATATGACCATGACCTCTACATAACCTTGACCTTTGTCTGACATGATCCAACTTGTACTGAGCTAAAGGGCATACTCAGTTGAGAGAACATGCATGAAATCTTTGTTACATGCAGTTTTAAAGTTGTGGCCAATGATACAGTTGTGAACAGAAGGGGCAAAAACAAGATGCCTTGACTAAGTTGTGTTGGGTCATAAAAACAATGTTCTCCTCGTACAGACATGTATAACCATGGAATGTATGGCACATGGAGATTAAATTTTTAAATAAACAGAAAAATTTTTTTGTAACATTACAAACAGTGTAGACCCTGGTCAACCTTCATCTTTAGAAGAATGCCAAACACTGACACAAATAACAACAAGACCTATCCAGGGCTCCAGATAAGAGGGAGTAAACTGCACAAATCCAACATTTTTTTCACTTATTTTAGCATCAAACCCTATGGTGTATTAGAATCGTCTCTTTGAGATTCTAATGAGTAGTGACATCATAGGGTAAAGATTTTAATTTTTGAAATACCCCTCTTTTCTGGAGCCCTGCCTATCACAACTGGTGATTCATACCCCAAGTAGGGTCTTATCACAAGATTTCAATGTTTCAAGTTAAAGTTGATGTGTGTTCAAAAATGCTCCCTCCCCACAACAGCCCTCTGAACAACAATTATTTCCGAGATCGAGTTAATAGCTCTTATACTTTAGAAGTTATGATCCGGACTAGAATAAAATTGATAAAAATTACAAAGGGTAATAACTCCAAAAACAATGATGACAAAGTAACGGTTCTTGTGCACTGCACTCCTGGTCAATGAGATATATCTGTATATAAAGTTTGAAGTTAATAGCTTTTATACTTTGGAAGTTATGTTCTGGAAAAGCCTAACTTGGATAAAATATTATAACAAAGGGCAATAACTCCAAAAATAATGATGACAGAGTAACAGTTCTTGTCCACTGCACTCCTGGTCAATGAGATCTATCTGTATATGAAGTTTGAAATGTTTTTTTCAATAAAAAAAAAGTATCTCTGTATCCTATCTAACCTTAACCTGGAACTATCTAGCAAAATGAATCGAAAACCTAAAACAATTATATGTACATGTGTATATGTTTCTCTTTTTACTACTATACATAAATGTTTAACCAGTATGCTTAAAATAAGCAACCCAGTTAACCCTTTACCCTTTAAATCTGCCTTTTTACTCATCTAAGGATTCATACATCTAAAATAGTAGTTTCAAGCTTGGAAGCCCTGAACATGAATATTAAAGGAATTTCTAGTACATGTTGTTACAGTAACCTTTCCAGAAGGGAGCTTGAAGCTGGCTTAAAGTAAAGCAGAAGTCTCCCTAATGAGCATTATGCTTTACTTTCAAGTTTCCTGGCTATGGGGTAAAGGGTTAAGTACAAATATTTTGAGTACATGTAACATAAGAGGATACTAACACTTAATATTAAATTAACTCAGTCGTGAAGAAACTACATACATGTAATCACCCCCATTCTTGGAAGAGGTGAGCCAATAAACTTGCCATGGATATTGTTTCAGTATTGCACACTGCCATCTACATACAAGCATGAATCAGTTAACCCTTTCCTCCATAAAAACGCCTTTTAGCACATTTAATTTATTCATCCACTGAAGAAAATAGTTACAATTTATAACAGTCAAGAAATGAACCATAGGAAATATTTGCTAAATCCTAGGTGATGGAAGCTTAAAGCAGACTGAAAGTAAAGCAGAATGTACCTTAAGGTGCATTCTGCTTTACTTTCAACCTGTTTTAAGAGATCACCAGTCTTCTAAACAAGAACTGGGCTATGGAGTATAGGGTTAACACAAAATCAATCAACCCTTCACCCCTGAAACTTACACTTCTAGTTTCCACTTAAGTCAAATCAATTTTTGACAATTTATGGTTGTTTTTACAACATATTTGCTAAATGATAAACAATGTAGCCCCTGATCAGAGGGCTCCTGTTCCTTTAGAAGCCCTCTGATCTAGGCCTACACTGTTTGCATAGGATACAAGTACTCTGCACAGATACAATTTGCAAAGGAAGTGTATACTCGTAACTAGGTTTCAATGGGTTAACAGTGGGGAAAGACACAATTCTTTCAAAGATTTTAACCCATTCCCCAATAAAGATGCCTTTTTACGCCTTTCATTTATTCCTCCACTGACGACAATACTTCCAATTTATACAACCAGGAATACGTACCATAAGAAATATTTTCTATATCCTAGTAGATAGTGACTTAAAGCAATCTGAAAGTAAAGCAAAATGCCCCTTAAGGCACATTCTGCTTTACTTTCAACCTGCTCAAGTGGTCAATTATCTTCAATACTAGGAACAGGCTATTGGGTAATGGGTTTAACAGAAACCTTGTATCATAAACATTCAAACAAAACGTTTACAGTTAATTGTTAGTCTGCTGATCACTCTGCATAATGTGGCATCTGATCTGGATCCAAACTGTTTGACACTTATCTTCAGGTTTCTTCATGTAAAAAATTCATGAATTTTAATTTGACAAAACCAGCAGACGGAAATTTCATAGAAGACAATATTACTACAGGATTAGGGTTAAAAACACAGCTGCGTAGCCTAAAAAATTAAGAAATCAGTAAAGATCCAAAAAAGCAAAATTCTTCTACACTGATAAAAAATTATTGATAAACTTTATTAGGCACAAAACTCTTATTCTCATTCAATATTAAACACATTTACCCCTGAAACGTTTAATGGACAACTCCAATTTCCAATCAAGTCTAGTACATTTTAATAACTAGTTAGGGTTCATTTTAACATTATATATCAAAATGACAAAAAGTGAAGACTCTAATCAGAGGGCTCCTGCAGGAGCCCTCTGATCAGAGTCTTCACTGTTTGCATAGGACAATACTTTAGTGTACTCTTCACAGGTACACTGTTAATGATAAGAATTCTTGTCGCAACGGTTGAATGTGTTAACATTTGTTACTATATTTTCACAGTTTATACACCCGACATAAACATTTGGCAAGAGTACAAAAACAACTCGAGCATTAATAATATCGGTTTTCCTCCACCAAAAAATATTTAGAATGAAAAATAAATGCATCATATTACACTTTAAGATCATTCATACATCAAATCCTCCCATATCATTTCATAGCTAGTAATAAGATGCTTGCCAACTGGAAAAAGACACGGTAAACCTTTTTAGATATTTTATACATCAATGTCTGCTGAAAACCCAAGAGTTGGGCATAAGATATGTCGGTGAATGGGGCATAACATCATAAATAAATGAGAAATGTTGCATTTTACAAACTCATTCAAACTTTTTAGGTAACTAAGAATTCTACCATGTATGACGAAAATTGGCAAAATTTGTTGATTGATCACATAAAAAAACAAAAACACCTTTACTTTTAAACCATAGAAACATGTTACATCTTTATATGCTTTATGCTTCTACATTGTTCTGATAAAGAGCAATATGAAACGTTTCCTGAATCGTGACAGTAAGAAGCTTAAAGCAGACTGAAAGTAAAGCAAACACCTCCTGTAGCCTGCTCTTAGCAACTAATTGTCTTAAAAACTGAAAGCAGAACATGTGGAAAAACTTAAAAGATTGGCTGGTGGGATTATCACATTAGATTTTGACAATTTATTCCCTGTTCTTTATTACTAGTATGTCCTTACTGACCATAACTATGTTATGACTACTCATGAGATTTGTCTTGAAGTAGTCACAACATAGGGTTTTGTTGAGACATCAAAATTACATTACAGTGTACATTATACTATTTTATATCAGGTGTTATATTTGTTTCCTTTATAAATAAATGGCAAAATATACAATCTCTGTGATAACAACATCAACAAAATCACTCCGATCTGTGTACAAGTCCCGGGTAGCTCAGCTTGGTCAGCTGTCTTTAGGGTAGACAGCCCGGAGCCAGGGGCGGGGCAAGTATTGAGCACCATCAAACTTCTCAAAGTAGTGTTCTATGCTGGGGTGTAACACCTGCAATATTGAACATAACAACATAAACCCATTACCCATTTATTCTTCCATTGTAGAAAACAGCTCCCCTTAAGCCGCTTTATACATTCATGAATATTCATTAATAGAAAATATATCCTATTTCCTAGCAGATGGTAGCTTCTAGCAGGCTGAAAGTAAAACAGAATGTGCCTGCCTTGTAGTAACTGGGGGTAATTCGTATGTGTGTATTAAAAGGAATCTCATATTAACGGTCCATTTTTCAACTCAAGACTTGGGGTCTGCTTATTACAGGATAAAAATAAGGCAGAAAGTTCCTACACAGTTTCAATTTATACAGCCATAATATGCACCATAAGAAATATTTTTCTGTTATTCTAGCAGACAGTAGCTTAAAGATGGCTGAAAGTAAAGCAGAATACCGGTACTCCTTCAGGAGCATTCTGCTTTACTCTCAATCTACTTTAACTCTTTGAACCCTAGTCCCACCTATAGGCGTCTTTTTCAAACAGTGTACATGTGAATAGTACACTTGTCCTGTGCAAACAGTGAAGACCCAGATCAGAGGGCTCCGAAAGGAGCCCTCTGATCAGGGTCTTCACTGTTTGTCATAATGCCAAACATTGACAAAAACAACCTTTAAAAGTCAGAAATGGACTAGACTAAAATGGAAGCTGGAATTGTCCATTTAAAGTTTCAGGGAGGAAAGAGTTAAGTGATAACCTGTCTCCCTAAATAGAAACAGGCCATGTGATAGTTGGTTATAACGAGTCTCAGTACAAGGCAGTGTGACTGTATTAAGAGTGTATATTTTCATTTATTGCATACGGTATGTTACTCTAAATAGTAACAAATTTGTGAAGGAAAAATGTCAGTAACCCACCAGCCAGAGTGCCAATAACCAGAAGGAGGCCTAATAACCGTTTATTGGCCCCATAGATACGGTATCTCTAGAAACAGAACTGTGCACATGCATTTTCAGTCTTTAAACGTTAATGACACCTATATTTGAATGAACAAGAGACCCAGAGGGTCACATTTCGCTCACCTGAGGACACTGTACCATAGAATCTGACTGGGCAAGACAACATTTTGATATAGCTATGACCCAGGTGCCATAATTTGATCTTGGTAGAGGACCACAATGCGAAGCTACATGTCAGATATTAATGATCTGGGCCTTACGGTTTAAGAGAAGAAGATTTTTAAAGGTTTTCCTATAAAAACTGATAAGCCCCTGGGTGGGGCCATTTTGGCCTGGGGGTCATAATTTGAACACACTTGGTAGAGAACCACAAGGCAAAGCTATATGTCAAATATTAAGAATCTGGGCCTTACAATTTCAGAGTAGAAGATTTTTAAAGGTTTTCCTATGAAAAACTAATAGGCCCCAGGGCATGGCAATTTTTGGCCCGGGGGTCATAATTTGAACAATCTTGGTAGAGGACCACAAGGCATAGCTATATGTCAAATATTAAAGATCTAGGCCATACAGTTTAAGAGAAGAAGAGTTTTAAAGGTTTTCCTATATAAGTCTATGTAAAACTGATAAGCCCCGGGCGGGGCCAATTTTGACCCAGTGGTTATGATTTGAACAACTTTGGTAGAGGATATTAAGGCAAAGCTACATGTCAAATATAAATGATCTAGGCCTTACAGTTTCAGAGAAGAAGATTTTTAAAGGTTTTCCTATGAAAAACTGATAAGCCCGAGGGCCGGGCCATTTTTGGCCCGGGGGTCATAATTTGAACAATCTTGGTAGAGGACCACAAGGCAAAGCTATATGTCAAATATTAAAGATCTGGGCCTTACAGTTTCAGAGAAGAAGATTTTTAAAGGTTTTCCTATATAAGTCTATGTAAAACTGATAAGCCCCGGGGCTGGGTCAATTTTGACCCAGGGGTCATAATTTGAACAATCTTGGTAGAGGACCATATGGCAAAGCTACATGTCAAATATTAATGATCTAGGCCATACAGTTTCTGAGGAGAAGATTTTTAAAGGTTTTCCTAAGAAAAACTGATAAGCCCCAGGGTCAAACTTTGAACAATCTTGGTAGAAGATCATTTGGTAATGATACATACCAAATATTAAAGGTCTGGGCCTTTCGGTTTCTGAGAAGAAGATTTTTTAAGATTTTCTTATGCATTAAAAGTTGTCTATAGGGTCATGTTAGAAAATCTGGTCCCACAGCAAGGGGAATAACTCTAGCCAAAATCTTTGAACAAGATTTCGTTCCCCCTTGTCACTGATGCTTCTGACAAAGTTTGGTTGAAATGGGTTCAGTGGTTTCTGAGGAGATGTTGTTTGAAAATGTGAACAGACGACGGACGGAATGGTATCACAATAGCTCATCCTGAGCCTTTGGCTCAGGTGAGCTAAAAATGCAAACGTTATGTCATACACAATGCACTGGCCAACTGTTTGTTAAATTTTGAACATAAAATACAGACAAAGATATGAATTTCTCACCTCTCGGACAGAGGTATCCCGAAATCTAGGGGGTGTGAAATAACCTTATCTGTCCAGACAGACAAGCCAAACTATTTTATGATTGGTTGTTATTGCCGTTGTTATGACGTCGTCATGCATGCATAAGCGCATTAAAATATAACTCGCCACTGTATAGCAAGTTAAACGCGTTTTTAAGGTTGACGAGGTGAGAAAATAAATCTAACACCACAGTTGAGTATCAGATGAATATCCCACCCTCGTTTGAAGATATTTTTGGAACACTCGGCAAAGCCTCGTGTTCCAAAAATATCTTCAAAACTCGGGTGGGATATTCTTATCTGACACTCACGGTGGTGTTAGATTCACTATGTATTAAACAAGAGCCGCATGCGGCCCTAAATCGCTCACCTGAGGAACTATTGTGTTATACTCGATGCAGTTTGTAATTGCCTGTATGTGGATTGTTGCATGCAACTGAAACAACTCGGAATTAGGTTTTCCTGTAGAAGTTTTTGTAAAACTGATAAGCCCCGGGGCGGGTCCATTTTTGACCCAGGGGTCATGATTTGAGCAATCTTGGTAGAGGACCATAAGGCAAAGCTAGATGCCAAATACAAAAGGTCTGGGCCTTACGGTTTCAGAGAAGAAGATTTTTAAAGGTTTTACTACATAAGTCTTTGTAAAACTTATAAGCCCCGGGGCGGGGCCATTTTTGATCCGGGAGTCATGATTTGAACAATCTTGGTAGAGGACCATAAGGCAAAGCTAGATGCCAAAATTAAAAGGTCTGGGTCTTAGGGTTTCAGAGAAGAAGAGTTTTAAAGGTTTATTCCTACATAAGTCTATGTAAAAACTGATAAGGCCCGGGGCGGGGCCATTTTTGACCCGGAGGTCATGATCTGAACAATCTTGGAAGAGGACCATAAGGCAAAGCTAGATGCCAAAATTAAAAGGTCTGGGTCTTAGGGTTTCAGAGAAGAAGAGTTTTAAAGGTTTATTCCTACATAAGTCTATGTAAAAACTGATAAGGCCCGGGGGGGGGCCATTTTTGACCCTGGGGTCATGATTTGAACAATCTTGGTAGAGGACCATAAGGCAAAAGGTCTGGGCCTTACGGTTTCAGAGAAGAAGATATTTAAAGGTTTTCCTATATAAGTCTATGTAAAACTGATAAGCCCCGGGGCGGGGCCATTTTTGACCCTGGGGTCATGATTTGAACAATCGTACTAGAGGTCCATAAGGCAAAGCTACATGCCAAATATAAAAGGTCTAGGCCATACAGTTTTAGAGAAGAAGAGTTTTAAAGGTTTTCCTATGAAAGACTGATAAGCCCCGGGGCGGGGCCATTTTTGACCCGGGGGTTATTATTTGAACAATCTTGCTAAAGGTTCACAACATGATGCTACATGTGAAATTTGGTTGTCCTAGGACTAATAGTTATTTACAAGAAGATGTTTAAAGTTTTGACTTTAGTTGTCAATATTACGTAAATACGGAAAATGACCACGCCCTCTGGCGGCCATGTTTTTTGACGGATCAAAATTCTTTGAACAATTTTGAAAGTATATTAATTGAGAAACATTTTGGTGAAAACCAAATTGAAATCGAACCAGTCGTTTTTGAGAAGAAGATTTTTTTAGATATTGTGCATGGTTGCCATGGCAACAAGACTGATTGCCCCACCCACTTTTTTGGAACAATTTTTTAAGCTTACAACTACAGTATGTATCTGACCAAGTTTGGTTAAAATTGGGCCATTGGTTTCAGAGAAGAAGTTATTTGAAACAAATTGTGAACAGACGACACCGACACGGATACTGACACGGACACCGACGGACGGCAACCGATCACAATAGCTCACCTTGAGCACTTTGTGCTCAGGTGAGCTAAAAAAAGATACAATAGAAAAAGTGAGATCTGCAAGGGATCCTTTAGTAGGTTTTTTTTGGTGAGATCTATGTTTTGAACAAAGACTTTACACAATCTTTACAGAAAAGATTGCTACTGCCGAAAAATAAATTTGATACTATTCATGTGGATCTAGATCTAGTGTGTTTGAGTTCTGAACATGCACTTCCTATGTCTATATTTCTGCCTGTATCTACAATAAACAAGTCACTATACTGCAATGTTGTGCCTTAGTGGTCATTGGTACTTCTAAGGATATATTGGCAATCCGTCTAAAGCCCTCATGCCAAAAATAACCTTAGTTGGTCGTGCCAATACCACTGAATGCACTCCTATTGCCTTGTAGTATCTGTATATTTCAATAAGGAATGTAGCTCACCTGTTGGTTTATAATGATGTCTATATTTTCCTGTGGCACATATGTGATTTGTGGAGTAAGTCTATCCCTGGTGTCTACTAAAATTGCATAATTTGGCTGTGTTCTCCAATGCTGCAAGGAGATATAATACAATTTAACAATCATACAGTTGAACTTAGATATCTCACACACGTTTAAATCAACTCATATTTTTCTATTTCTGAATTCTATTCTTTCTCTTTTATTTTTAAGTTGAATGTACATGTATCTTTATTTCAAAGTTAAAACATGGCTAGGGACATGTTCGACTTAAGCGAGTTTAAGAGTCAAGCCAACATGGACTATGACTATGACTGAAAGCAACAACTTAGTCTTACTTTTGCTCCTTTGTCTCAGTGAGACAAAAAATAATATGAAAATAGTGACAGGACTGGGTGTTCTGCACTCACTTAACCCAGTACTCCATTAATACATCTTTATGTCATTAATTATTTCTACACATAGTACACATTTCTAGCAGATGGTAGCTTAAAGCAGTCTGAAAGTAAAGCACAATAAAACATAAGATTAAAATAACCATATTGGACCTACCTCTTTACCCTTGGCATGATTTGATCGAAGCCAATGGGCAGGAGCCTGTGAAATACAGAATGATACATACACATTACCAGTTGGCTGTGAGATACAGGATGATACATACACATTACCAGTTGGCTGTGAGATACAGAATGATACATACACATTACCAGTTGGCTGTGAGATACCGGACGATACATACACATTACCAGTTGGCTGTGAGATACAGAATGATACATACACATTACCAGTTGGCTGTGAGTTACAGAATGATACATACACATTACCAGTTGGCTGTGAGATACAGAATGATACATACACATTACCAGTTGGCCGTGAGATACAGGACGATACATACATATTACCAGTTGGCCGTGAGATACAGAATGATACATACACATTACCAGTTGGCCGTGAGATACAGGACGATACATACACATTACCAGTTGGCCGTGAGATACAGGACGATACATACACATTACCAGTTGGCCGTGAGATACAGGACCATGTATTTAACCTACGATAAATACACATTACCAGTTGGCCATGAGATACAGGACCATGTGTTTAACCTGAGAAGTTCTTGGCGGAAGAAGCCAATCTGAAGAGCGCCTTTGGCACGAGACTGATTGGCTGGTTTTGCCAAAAACATTGAGAGCTGAATACAAAGCCCTGTAGCGCACCATCAAATGGTGATGTGTTTATTAAATGCCTTCAATATACACCATCAACAACTAAATACTTGTTTAAATCATTTCATACCCAGATACATAAGATATTTAAAGCAGAACAAGAATTCTTTTATGCCCCAAAGAATATCACAAAACTTGAACATGTACATGTAGCAAGGATACATGACGTCACGCTTATCAAAAACAATGTCAGAGAAATCAAAGTTTATAGAAAAAGAGGTCGGATTAAATTACAAACAGTAAAATACAAGGAGTAAGATATAGACTCTTGTATTTTACTGTACAGATACATACCGAAAAACTCAATATCATGGGAAGGTATATGATAAAGTACAGTCAAACCTCTGTATTACGGTCAGTGAAGTATGTTAATTATTAGGTGTTAACTACAGGTAGCTGCTCTTAAAGCAAGGTGACAGATAAACAGAAAGTTCCTGTAGGAGCTTTCTGTTTTATCCGCCACCATGCTTTAAGCTGTCATATTATATTTAAACAATCAATTAGCCTTCATTTTAGTGGTCATAATGGAGAGGTTTTACTGTATAACCCACATATCGTAATGACCATTCAAATGACACAAACCCTTCTCCTGCTATCAAAATATCAAATTGACACTTTTTTAAAACAGTGAAGACCGAGATCAAACAGCTCCGTTTCAAGGTCTGCACTGTTTTCTTTATAGGATCTGTCTGAAATAATTATGCACTCATTCCTGGGTATTTTTGTCATACCTTATTAGCCATTGTTAGAGTACAGCCGATATATATATACATGTATATACAGAATGCTCCATTTAGAGCTTCGTTTATTTCAGCCTGTTTTAAACAGCCAGCTTTCTTTTATTGAGAATAAAATAATGGGTTTCATCAAATCTTTCAAAAGTTTATTAATTATTGACCTATGTCCATAAAGTGCCTAAAACCGGCAAGCCATTGAAAGGTGAAGATAAACAATTTTTTCAAAATGTAAAATTAACATACCATTAACCCTGTAAGTCAAAATACAGGAATCAAAACCATTAATTGTTTTGACTTCCGAATGGAAATTTTATTAAACTTTTTTCTTACAAACAGCAAACACAGAGATCACTTCCCCCCCCCCCCCCCCCCCCCCCTCCCCCCAACACACACACACTTATCTGGTGTCCTGATACACCTGTATTTTAACCATTATCCCATAAATATGCCTTTTTACACCTATTACTTATGGTTTCAATTAATACAGTTATAATTTAATATTGTTTGATTTCATTACATTTGGTTAGCTGTGATTGGCTGTAATTTTTGTTTCATAACTCCATGAAAAAAATAAAATTTAGGCCACGCCTTGTCAGGACTACTTTCGCTTAGTCCAGCTGCTCTCCTCAAGCGCTGCATGAAGCAGGATGCCAAATGACGTCATTGACGTCGACGTTACTACAAAACAACGACGCTTTTTGGCGGAAAATATATATGGCGGAGGGACTACAACCTACATTTTAAAAGCGTTAGAAATGAACATTCGCGTCAGATTCTCTATTTAACTACTTTCTTCAATTCAGCAGTGATATTAAATTATAAGGAATAATTCGGAATATTTATTGTTTTCATGGAGGTATGAAAAAAAAACCTGGTCACACTTTTGTATGAAACCAAGAGTGTGACCAGGTTTTTTTTTCATACCTCCATGAAAACAATAAATATTCGAATTATTCCTTAAATGAATATGCATAATAAGAAATATTTGTTACATACAAGCAGACGGAAGCTTAAAGTAGGCTGAAAGAAAAGCAGAATGTGCCTTAAGCTTTACTTTCAACCTGCTTTAAGTGGTCACCTATCTTCAAAACTTAAATAAAGCTATGGGATAGTGGGTTAACAATGTTTGGTGGAGACACGAATATCCTAGCACTATAAGTAATATTTCACATAATTCATATGTAATTCTGATGGTTACCTTGGCTGTTTCATCCCAGCCTACAATGATTCCTCTATATCCCCAAACCTTGTGTCTAATCACCTGTCCTACACGATACTTCACCTCTGGTGGGCGGAACACTCGCGGCTCCATCGACCCTGCAGTAAACATACAGGCAAATCTTTCTCAGTACTCTTTTATGAAATGAATAAATATCAGAGACCTCTCTTCAACGAAAGTTAAATCAAGCCTTTAAACCCTAGTCATGCACATAAATATGTGTCCTTTGCAAACAGTGTTCCTTTTTTAACCCTTTGAACCCTATTCCCTCATAAAGGCGTCTTTTTTAAACAGTGTACATGTGAATAGTACACTTGTCCTGTGCAAACAGTGAAGACCCAGATCAGAGGGCTCCGAAAGGAGACCTTTGATCAGGGTCTTCACTGTTTGTCATAAAGCCAAACATTGAGAAAAACAATCCTTAAAAGTCAGAAATGGACTAAACTAAAATGGAAACTGGAATTGTCCATTTAAAGTTTCAGGGAGGAAAGAGTTAAGCAGTCACCTGTCGAGTACTCCTAATAATTAACACAGTTTCATGGTCATAATAGCGAGGTGTTTCTGTATACAACACAAGAAACGAACAAGAATCAGATGTCAAGTTATTCTGGATCCATCTGTTTATCACTCAGTCTATAAAATCGTTCAGGCTGCTGGTTGTAAATATTTGAATGTTACCTGCAAAGTTTCCCCTGGGGTCCATGTGTTTAAGGACTTCTTCTGAAGGGCTTTCTCCATTATATGGGATGTCTGAGGACTCTGGAGAGATGAGATTGACACACCAGGTCTTCCAAGACTGCCACGATAGGTACTGATCCTTGAAACCAACAGCACTGCTCACAATACTGGGGGAGAAACAAATCAAGAGTCACTTAATCCATTACCCCATAGATAGGCCTTTTTACCCTTATAATTTATTCCTCAACTGAAAAAAATAGTTCTTGAATATTATATGACTTTGTATGATAAGAAATATTTTCTATGTTCTAGCAGATAATAACTTAAAGCAGGCTGAAAGTAGGGTGCATTCTGCTTTACTTTCAACCAGCTTTAGTGATCATCTTCCTTAAAAACCAGAAACAGGCTATGGGGTAATGGGTTAAATCGTTTGCCTGCTATTCTGGACTTCACAGGATTTGCCAAAAGTTTGGATCCAGATTAAATGCACAGTAGCTCATTTATTCAAATTCACTAATATTTCAAAGTTGAACCTCAACGATGGCTGAGTTCTTGCATGAGCCTTCAGTATTGTAAAATTGTTCTGCATTAACTGGTCATCTGTGATTTAGCCTTCTCATGCTATTTGCATATACATGTGCATTGACTCTTTCTGAAAACAGTGCAGACCTGAAGGAGCTTTCTAATCTGGATCTACACTGTTTTCTAACAAGATCTGTATGACAAGAGCCAGCACCCTTTTCAGGGGAAAGTTTTCCCAGTTAAGATGATAAATATTTATTGTGGGTGGAGTTTACATGTAGAGCGAATAATGTTAGGCGCGAAATAAATCCCCCTGTACCTTAAAATTCATAATAACAGAGTTTTACTGTATATGAATAATCAGAGGGAGATGGGTTAATATTGCTGTTTTTACATTTGTACCGTTACTTAAAGTTTGTAGTGTATTTTCATGTAAAAATAGGGGATTTAAAATTGTGTATATTGGCTACTAAATAAACATGGCAATCTCTCAAGACATATTACTCCTCAATGACTAATCGGAACTTTCTATATCATTTCTGTCAAAATTTAAGCTGCAGTCTTTATGTACCCTAAGTCTACAATGAGTGATAATCATACCGGTAGTTCCTGCTTAACAGGTTTTACAGTACAGTAAAACCTCTCTGTTACAACCACTAAAACTAAGGATAACTGACTGCGTGGACAGATGACAGCTTAATGCAAGGTGAAAGTAAAACAGAAAGCTCCCCAAGGAGCTTTCTGTTTTACTGTCACCTTGCTTTAAGCAGTCATCTATCGTAAACTAATAATTACCTCAATTTTTAGGTAGTAATCGAGAGGTTTTACTGTCTATATAATTATACTGTCACCTTGCTGGAAGTAGTCACCTGTGATAAACACCTATGATAATAACTAACTCAATTTTTCGGTAGTAAAAGAGAGGTTTTAGTGTCAGACTCTATATAATCATATACTGGTAATCGAGGAAGTACATATGTCGCCAATTGACTATCTTTTCTATATGATTCAGTATTATATGGGTCACGTATTATACGAGTGCAATAACAGCCCTAAGGTGAAAGTAAAATGGTATGATGTATTAATACCAGCAAATATCTACAGAACATCACTACCTATTGAGTATATTTTGGTGTATTTTATCCATTGACTCGGAACAAATTAACTTACGTAATGTATATTGCAATCTAAATCAGATGACTCAGTGAAATATACATAAAATTAATTTGTTCTGAGTCAAGGGATGAAATTCACCAAAATATCAAATTCAGAACCAGAGATCAACCTTCAATCTGTATCGAGTACTTGTCATAAGCCTGCCCTCAAGATAACTACTTATAAGTCTTGATATGCATAGCTTGCAAAGTTTTATGTGCTGTACTATGGTATTCTACTATGGTAGAGATTTCCAAACATCGTAAATTGGAACTATTTTCTTCAGTGGAAGAATAAATCAAAGGTGTAATAGGGCATATTAATGGGGTAATGGGTTAAGCTGCCGGAGAAAGGATAAGAATTGAAAACAAGAGGGCCTGAAGACCCTGATATCGCTCACCTGTTGTACTGAAGCCTGATAGCTTTACCTTTCTGTTTCACCCGTTTTATTTAAATCCATTCAAATTTGTAGTATAGAATGTAAACAATTTGGGAATACAACCTCATAATTCTAGTATAGTAGAGTACACCAAGGGTAGTTAACTTAAGAGCCTAAACAACGCTAAAATGAAGCCTTTTCAAAGTATATCAAGGGCAGATAACTATTGCCACAATGATTAGATTTCAACAATAATTGCACTCCTTTGAGAACTTATAGCTATATACTTTGTGTGCAAGTATAATCAAAATCCATTGAATTGAGTGTAAACACCCTTAAATATGGCATTTTCAGCAATTCAAAGGTAGATAATTCTCTACTTATTAGCCCGATTTCAACAATAATCATACTCATATGAACTCTTATAGTCATATACAATCTCAGCAAGTTTGAGAAAGATTGGATAAAAATTGTGGCCTCTAGAGTGTGAGGACTGTTAAATATGGCATTTTCAGCAATTCAAAGGTAGATAACTCTTAACCTATTGGCCCGATTTCAACCATAATTGAACTCATCCAAACCCTTATAGTTATATACAATCTGGGCAAGTTTGAGAAAGATTAAATAAATATTGTGGCCTCTAGAGTGTAAACACTGTTAAATATGGCATTTTCAGCAATTCAAAGGTAGATAACTCATGACTTATTGGTCCGATTTCAGCCATAATCAAACTCATTCTGACTCTTATAGCAATATACAATGTGAACAAGTTTAAGAACAGAACAGAACAGAACAGAAACTTTATTCACAACTTGTACAATGTACCTCGTTGTATACACAATAATTACATAATAAATCAAATCACAATGACGTGTTTATAAGAAACATACACAATTCTGTACTATATGGTATCTTGTACAATATTTATCAAAGTATTACGGAAGATGACAGCTTCCTTTACATATTTAGCTAAATTGAAAAGTAATAGTTTATTGCTGGTTTGTAATAATTCTACAAATTTTAACATACTTGGACGTACGTAGTAATATTTTTTAATGTACTTT
Organism: Gari tellinella; assembly: GCA_922989275.2. Lineage (NCBI taxonomy): Eukaryota > Metazoa > Mollusca > Bivalvia > Cardiida > Psammobiidae > Gari > Gari tellinella. The sequence continues at coordinate 89,735,907 of OV277860.1, forward strand.
TTTCTAATATCTTCATATTTGGAACAAATTAGAGCGAAATGATACTCATCTTCAATATCAACAGTATTACATACTAAACAAGTGCGTTGATTTCGTTCTAATCTATTCGGCCCGTAACGTCCAGTATGGATCCTTAGGTTATGAGCAGATAATCTTAATCTTGTTATATAACATCTTAAGGTAAATGGTAAGATATCTAAATAACATTCGTAAGAAAAGTTTAATTTGAAAGTAACATAAAAGTCCATGACTTTATTACTGTGTGTATCAGTAACCCAATTTTGCATATAACAATCTGTTAATCTACGTTTAAAAACTACATGAAAATCTTTTAAGCTTAACAAACTCTGTGATTCCCAAACATATCCAAATCCATATTCATAAAGTATTTTTTTAACGTTGGATACCCAATTTACAAGACCTACATCAGTGTCTTCTCTTGCACTTCTATATACTGTGTATAGTAAAACATTATCTGTTGTTACTAACTTACACCAATACCTAATTATCCTGACAAAACGTTGAACATACATAGGGTATCTACATAATTCTCCATATACGCCAACATTACAAGTATTCTTTCTTACTCCTAAAATATTCTTTAAAAACTTTAAATGAACCCTTTCTACTTCTTTAGATTTAGTGAACCCCCATATTTCACACGCATAACTTAATGTAGAACCAACAAAGGCGTCAAACAACTGGCAAGCCACTTTCGGACTTAATCTAAATTTTCGACAGTTAGAATTTAATACATTTAATGCTTTCAAACCTTTCCCGACTAGGTGTTCTTGATTTAGTGTAAAGTTACCCGTATAATTAAAAACGACACCAAGATAATTAAAGTCATTTACAACTTCTACTTGTTGTCCATTATATGTCCAATATTCATTCATTTTTACCCTACCTCTTTTTCGAAAGACCATACACTTTGTCTTAGATGTATTAACTTCTAACCCCCATTTCGTACAATAGGAAAATAACAAATCTAAACTATTTTGTAGATCTGCCGGTGAGTGTCCAAGAATTACCATATCATCAGCAAATAGCAATAAAATTAAAACAATGTCACCAAAATCAAGTCCAGAATTAACACCACCTTGCAGATAGAGCTCTAAGTCTTCTATAAAAAGAGAATACAATATCGGTGATATTGTCTCCCCTTGTCGTAAACCTACTGAATACTCGAAAAAATCCGAATACGAATTGCAGTGTCTAACGCATGATTTTATTTTATGGTACATATCCCTTATAACCCTTAACATTTTACCTTGAATACCACAATTAAACAATTTTAGCCTGAGTCTAGAATTGTATTAAATATATCACAAATATGTTCAGATAAAATATTGCTACTTTCTAAAAAGTATTCATTTAACAAATTATCACCCGCGCATGACTTTGCTTTCTTTAAGTTACAAATAGCATCTTTAACTTCAGAAACAGTAATTGGTAAATCTAACTCAGAAAAGCTATCTGTATCGTTAAAATCGTGAGAAGAACAAAACGCACTTGATTCTACATTGTTAGCTTTTACAAACTCATTTTCCATATTTGCAAAATAATCCCGAAAATCTTGTAAAGAAATATTATTGTCGGTTTTCTTTCCTTTCTTTTTAAAATATTTCCAAAATTCCTTTGGCCTGCATCTCCTCAAATTTTCTAACTCTTTTTGCTTATTATTCAAAAAGCTATTTTTCTTCTTTTTAATAAGTAATTTATAAAGACCTTTTTGTTCACACAACATTTTCCTATTTTCAACATTTTTACATCTATTAAAAACATATAAGGCATTTTTATACTCTATTTTAGCCTGTCTACAATCATCATCAAACCACACTGATGCTTTATAAGGGGAATCAGTAAAACCTGGGTTTTCGTACACAACACGTGACTTACAAAATAATGGATCAGCAGCCTCCCTTATCAATCTCGTGAAATTATTAATCATCTCATTAACAGAATGGCGACTATCTGGTTGAACATTATCAACTACTTGATTAAAACAATCTAATTTTCCTATTAAATTACTTCGATACTGATCCCTATATAAATCATTCCATGTACATGATATATAGGTTTCCTCGGTTTGCATAGACTCTCGTACATATCCTTTCAAAACAAATGTAAGGGGAGCGTGGTCTGACCACACATTGAAATCCCCAACGGTAAAGTCACTGACATGACAAAAATCTATTTCTTTTGACAACAAATAATCTATCACGCTTGCCCCGTGCATATTGCAAAAAGTATACTCTCCGACAATACAATCAGAACCAAGTCTGCCATTTACTATTCTTACACCTGTAGATTTACATAAATCGATCAACCTGCGACCGTGAGAATTACAATGTTTATCAACAGAGGCCCGGGGCAAGGGTGTATCGGGAACATAGTCAGATTCATCTGTAAATGAATTTTCCTTATCACATACAATAAAATCATGTTTAAGGCCAACCCGCCCATTAAAGTCACCCATTAATATTAAAGAACCAATATCTTCATATTCACATATATCATCCTGTAATATCTGAAAAAGGTCTACATTATGTACATTATATGCAGGTGAACCCTCACACCATATATAAACACAGCATAAATAAATATCTTGATCAAGATTAAAATATGTTTTACTCAGCTTCAGCCAAACAATTGTGTCGAAATGATTCTGTATTATTTCAACACCACTTTTAACTGAATCTTTAAGATAAATAGCAATGCCACCACTTTGCCTCTTTGCATTCCTATTTCTAAATTTTCTAAATAAATTTATGCAAGTATAGCCATTTAAATCTAAATTACTGTCTTTGCTTGCCCAAGTTTCATACAGACAAATAATATCATTTTGCATCAAAAGATTAACAAAGTCATCACATTCTTTTTTCTCATCAGTAAGACCATTACAGTTCCATGATATTATTCGTAGTCCATCTTCCTCGTACCCTCAACCCCTGTCACTAACGATTCTGCCATTAATATATAGTTTATCGTAGGAGATCCAAGCACGCTGACCATCTTGAATTGCTGCTTTTCATTTTCGGCAAAAGCTGCTTCCTCTTTAAGAAATATTGGATAAATATTGTGGCCTCTAGAGTGTAAACAATGTTAAATATGGCATTTTCAGCAATTCAAAGGTAGATAACTCTTGACCTATAAGTCCAATTTCAACCATAATCGAACTCATCCGAACCCTTATGGTAATATACAATATGAGCAAGTTTGAGAAAGATTGGATAAATATTGTAGCCTCTAGAGCGTAAACACTAAAATTGTTGAAGCCGGACGACGCACACCGCACGACGGACACCGGACATTCAAGGATTGCAAAAGCTCACCCTGAGCTAGCTCAGGTGAGCTAATGATGGCCAGTTTACTGTACTAAGGCCTGAAGGTATGAAATATATTGATCTCTCAGTGGGTTGATAACAGTCATCCTTATGATGTGTAGTCAAGCTGAATGGCCATTTAATAAAGATATATGAATACATATACACTTGAACACGATAACTCACACTCTATATAGATACGCCTTATTACACCTTTAATTAGTTCCAACACTGAAGACAGTAGTTCCACTTTACACGGTAATGAATATGCACCATGGGAAATATTTCCTGTATCATTGCAGAATTAAACTTAAAGCAGGCTGAAAGTAAAGCTGAATGTGCCTTAAGGCACATTCTGCTTTACTTTCAACCAGCTTTAAGTGGCCACCTGTCTTCAAAACTGGAAAAAGGTTATGTGGTTCAGATATCTAGCTTGAGTAATTGAATTTCAACTGAAGAAAAATTGGTCAGTTTGACATAGGAAAATATGTAAGTGATGCATCAAACTTCTATTCTAGAATTTCTACTCAGCTGTTATGCTGAACAATAATGCTGATGGTAGGGCGCAGCAATACACAAAGCATCAGTATTCTGCGCCCTCATTCAAGCATTTTGTGAAATAATGACTTAATTTGAAAGGCCATTGAACCCATAACCACATGTTTCTAGTATTGAAGATAGGTGACCCTTTAAATCATGTTGAAAGCAAAACATTCTGCTTTACTTTCAGCCTGCTTTAAGCTATCATCTGCAGGAATACAGAAACTATTTCTCCTGATAGATATTCTTGACTGTATAAACTGGAACTATTTTCTTTAGTGGAGGAGTAAATTAATTGCATTCAAATTCACATCTATGGAGTAGAGGTTTAACTATAACAAAACCATGCAGACCCTAATCAGACAGCGTCTACATTGTTTTCAACAGCATCACTAGTTGAGAAAATATTGTAGTAAGCAAATGCTTAAGCTGATTCGTGTTTGATTGTTTCAACAAAGTTATGTAATTGAACATAGGTTTACGCTTTACTGCTTTTTAAAACTGTATAAATATTGTCATGCATGGCTCAATTTCCTACATGTTAAATTATTCAGTAGATCTGTAACTTCCAAATCAAATGCAGTGACACATATTCATAAAGTAAAACCTCTCTATTATGACCACTACATTGTATTAATTAATAGGTGTTTATGACAGGTCACTGCTTAAAGAAAGCTGACAATAAAACAGAAAGCTCCTTTAGGAGCTTTCTGTTTCAGTGCCACTTGTTTTAAGCTGTAACCTGTCTTTTATACCATCATTTAGCCTTCACTTTAGTGGTCATAATAGAGGTCTCACTGTACCTGTTTATTTAATTACCATTAGGAGAAAATATTCTATTCCATAGATACCGAATCGATAAATGAAAAGGTAGACGATTCTAATGAGTAGTAACACCATAGGATTTGGTGTTGAAATGAGTGAGAAAATGTTGGATTTGTTCTGTTTACTGCCTCTAATCTGGAACCCTGCCTCTACATACCCACCACATAGATACATCTACTGAATATTCATTGATTGTATTGAATACAGTTGGCAGTGTAAATGGAGATCAAAATAAAGGAGCTTTCTGCTTTACTTTCGTTTTGCTTTAAGCAGTAACTTACCATAAACACAGTTTGCTATAGGTGATTTACACTGATGGTTGAGGGTTAAGCAAACATAAACATTCTAGTTTTAGAAAGCCCTCATCTAGAGCTCTAAATAACCAAATGAAATCATGGCACCTGTACATTGTACATGGTACACCGCAGATACATACAGTTGCAGGGATCCAGATGAGAGGAAGATAATTGAACAAATTTAACATTTTCTCACTCATTTCAGCACCAATTCTATGGTGTTACTACTCGTTTGAATCGTCTCGAAGAGACGATTCTAACGAGTAGTAACACCATAGGGTTTACTGCAGAAATAAAGATTTTAGTTTTTGAAAAACTACTGTTATCTGGAGCCCTGCAGTTGTATATCAATGATGGAAAGTTGAAAACCATGTGAATAACTATAGAACCAGTAAAGCATAAGGACCTTGACAACTATTACTGGAAAAAAATTGGGAATATATGTACAGCGCAACACTGCATTCCACCAGGGGTCTTTGTTATTTAACCCATTACCCCATAAATACACCTTTTAACGCCTTGAATTTATTTCTCTACTGAAGAAAATAGTTCTGGACAATTTACACTGGCACAAAGAAGAATCGTAAAAAATATTTTCTATATTCTAGCACATAACAGCTTAAAGCAAGCTGAAAGTAAAGCAGAATGTGCCGCGTTACTTTCAACCTGCTTTAAATGGTCAACTATTATCAAAACTAGAAACAGGTTATGGGGTAATGGGTTAACATGTATCCCAATAGAAGATAAGAAATCACTGCCATTATGAACACTCAAACTGAAATGTTCATGATAAAGACTTTAACCCTTTCCCTCATAGCCTTCACCAAGTGTTTAACTCATTACTCCATAGCCTGTTTCTAGTTTTGAAGATATGTAATCACTTAAAGCAGGTTAAGGCGCATTCTACTTTACTTTCAGCCTGCTTTAAGCTATTATCTGCTAGGGTATAGAAAATATTTCTTATGATACATATTCATGACTGTATAAAAGGGACCTTTCTTCAGTGGAAGAATAAATTATAGGTGAAAAAAGGCATATTTATGGGGAAATGGTTTAAGACAAGTGGTAGCTTGCTTCAAGCAGATTCATATATAAGAAGCAGAACACTCCTTCAGGAGCTTTCTGCTTTACTTTCAGTCTGATTTATGCATTCACTTGTCAAGATGCAAGTCACAATTTCAACGGCTCTTTAATTTAATGAGCACAGTAAAGAACTAAAATTGTATCTCTATGAGGAATAAGAAATTTTAGATGGACATAAATATGGAGGAAAGGGTTCTGGTAGTAGGCCCCTAATGAGATTGGGCCAATGTTGGTCAATATTGGTACTCTATGTAGAGCAATTGTCCATGCTAGTCAACTGACAGTCAATACTGAACGATACTTGAGCATTGTTTGGTACAGCTGTCAGTTGAAGACAATGACATATAATACCGCTTTAAATAGAGTACCAATATCAGGGCTCCAGATAAGAGGGGTATTTCAAAAACTAAAATCTTTATTTCTGAATTAAACCCTATGGTGTCACTACTCATTAGAATCGTCTCTTAGAGACGATTCTAATGAGTAGTAACACCATAGGATTTGGTGCTGAGAGTGAGAAAATGTTGAATTTGTTCAATTTACTCCCTCTTATCTGGGGCACTGCAATACTCTGAACTCTGACAGACATTCACCCAATCTCATCAGGACCATACCATCTTACTGTACTTACTTTCTGATTGCATAGCTTCTTTGAGATTCAGTTGTGGAGAACAAATGGGAGACAAAATACTGGGCGGGTACAGCAAGAAGTAGAAGTCCAAACTGTAGTCCAGCACGCCTGTCTATAGGCATCTTATACTGAACTGAAATGCAACATAGAAACAATGGTCTCTTGATCCTTTATCAAATAGCCTGTCTCAAGTTTTGAAGACAGGTGACCGCTGAAAACAGGTTGAAAGTAAAGCAGAATGCACCTTAACTATTTCCTCCCTGAAACTTTAAATGGACAATTCCAGTTTCGATTTTTGTCTAGTCCATTTCTGGCTTTTAAGAGTTGTTTTTGTCAAATTTGGCAATACTGACAAACAGTGAAGACCCTGATCAGAGGGCTCCTTTCGGAGCCCTCTGATCTGACTCTTCACTGTTTGCACAGGACAAGTGTATTATTCACATGTACACTGTTTGAAATGACGCCTATATGCGGGACTATGGTTCAAAGGGTTAAGGCGTATTCTGCTTTTCTTTTAGTCTACTTTCACCCTTTACTCCATGAATACACCTTTTCATGCCTTTGATTTATTTCACCACTCAAGAAAATAGGTCCATTTTATACAGTCATAAGAATTTTTTCTATATTCTACTAGATAGTAGCTTAAAGCAGTTAGTAAAGTAAAGCAGACTTAAGGCACATTCTGCTTTACTTTCAACCTGCTTTAAGTGATTACTTGTCTACAAAACTAGAAATAGACTATGGGGTAATGGGTTGAGCTACAATCTGCTAGAATATTGGAAATATTTCTTATGATACATCGTACATATTCATGACTGTATAAATTGGTTTTATTTTTTCAGTAGAGGAGTTAATTAAATGTGTAAAAAGGCATTTCTATGGAGTAAAGGGTTAAATACCTTATATGAGATAATAGCTAGTACAGACCTCTATAATGAAAATTGTCAAAGTTTATCAATATATTTCCACCAATTCCTATGTTGGGAATACTCAATAGAATCATCTCAAAGAGACAAATGCTAATGACTAGTCACATTGTGACAACACAGAGTTAAATGGTGGACATGTGAGATAGTATAAACTGGAATGCATGTACTCTCCTTGTCTAGAACAAAGTCCTAGTTTAAAGTTAAACTAAACTTTTTCAACTGAACACTATCTGGGATGTATTGGCACATAGGGGACTATGGTTCCAACAGCCTCCAGATTTGACCATATATTCTATTTTTTTGTCCAAAAGATAAAAAGTAAAACCCATCAAATATCAGTTCACGTGACTAGAAACATCCAAATTTGTATACTTCAGTAATGTTTTTTCTGTTGTAAATATCCTTGAAGAAGTCTATTGTTATAGACGAAACGTCCGAAGAAGTAAACCAGTTTACCGCAACCTGCTTTGATCATTTGTTCTACTCCTTTTTGGTTTTCTTTAATATCTGGGCATTGAACATGTAGCCACTTGGTTTAAATTAAAGCATTGTGTCTTAAATGTTTCCCAACAAAGAGTTTTCAGAAGGTACAAAGGTCGCTGGTGGCACATTTCACAACTTAAAAGCAGAATCTGGGGTCTAGGTTCTCTATATTCTATTCTATTTCTTACTTCTACGCCATCAATTCTGATGATTATGAGAAGGGGCACTTTTTAGGTGCACCAATGGGACTGTACCCGGCCGGTCACTTTATCCTGACACCGACGAACCAGTTGTAATGATAACCCGAAATCCTGAGCGCCTGGAGGAGGAAAGCCATTACTACCAAATTTCAAGTCTTTGGTTTGACCCGGCCTGGGATTGAACCCGCAACCTCCCCGTCCTCCCGCACTGCAAGCGGACGCTCTACCACTGAGCTATACAGGCGGTTAAGGTCATATGGGTCAAATTTTCAATTAAAACCGCCCCGGTTTTTACTGGCCAACCCTGACCTCCCGCACTGCAAGCGGACGCTCTACCACTGAGCTATACAGGCGGTTAAGGTCATATGGGTCAAATTTTCCAAATGGAAAGCAAGGTCTTGTTCCAAGGTATGTGTGCTGCAAGTATGAAAGCTGTCGGTCAAAGGGTAAATCAGTTGTGAGCACGTTTCAAACTTAAGCACAGAAGCAAAGGTCAAAGGAGTTAAAAACAATTCTTGGATGGAAAGGTCTTGTGCTGCAAGAATGAAAGCTACACCTGTCAAAGGGTAAAGCAATTGTAAGCACTTTTCAAAAGTTTAGCACACATTTCTAAACTTGACCCTTTACTCCATAGCTACGCCAGAGACAGTGTATACCAGATACACGACTCCAATGATTTATACAAACGAGAACAGGTCTTCGGGAGTTATATAAGCGTTAGCGACGATCGGCGAAAAAAGTCGATATTTGGAATTACTTATTAGTTGCTTCGTTAATACGGTCAGGAACGTAGATTATAGGGATTGCAGTCTCGCGAAATCTCGCAAAATAACGTGTTACCCGATATCTTACTCGTACGCGTGTAGCGGTTAAGCTTTTGTGTTGTATTTTATAACAGTATAAACTTCTAACTCGAGCTAAATTGGGGGTTAATTACACGCAGCATTTACAGATAAAACATAAAATGGTGGCGTGAGGTATATATTTTTATTTTTTAATATGTTTATGAAGTACATTTTTGTCCCTGCGAAGTTGGTCATATTTGCAAAAAATCCCTCGTTTTTGTTCGATTTAGTAGTTATAGGTACTTTTATTCAAGTTGTGGTGATCAAACTGCAGACTCGATTGAAAAGATCACATAGTGTACTGATATATAAAAGAATAAAGGGTGGCATGAACTATTTGCATTCATCGTGGACTGTGTTTAAAAGAAGTTGTTGTCTTTGCAAAATGCCCATAATCATGCTGATTCAGTGTTGACAAAATGGCGGCATTTCCCGGTCCGCCAGATCGGTAATTTGTTATTATACACGAAGAGTAGCTTATTTTGTGTTAAATTGATGTTGCTATTGAGATAATTACAAATTTTGTCTGCAATCATGTAGATCTATAATCATTTATTTTATGGTTGTATATCTAATCTGTGTAAATATATTTTGCAGAATTTGAAAAATGAGCTGCGATGCCGCACAGAAGGAAAGGTGTAAAGCGTCTTATAGAACGTGTTAGAAAAATATTGATGAGAAACGTTAATTACTTAATAAGTTCACTGATAACTAACCAGGTAAACAAACAAACAAACAAGAGAAGACCAATTATAACAAGAGCACCGCAGTGCGGCAAAATACGCCCGTCATGGCCGGCGGGTGTCAAAGTCGTCCGGACTCAGGCCGACTGGAAAAGTCGCCCGGAGTGTAGGCCCGACTATCGATCTCAAAAAGACTATGCTGTAGTATTGCGATAGCTCAAGTACTATAGTAAAGTCTGCGAGTGTGATCAACCTTGCACTTTTCAGTCTTGCTCATTATTAGACTTAGTCATACAAAGATGAAAGAAAACTAAAAGTTATTGTCTGATAGTGTGGCTTATCTTAAATTTTAAGTATGTAAAGGGGCATAACTCGTTAAAAAATAATTTAACAGGAACCAAATATCAAATTTGAAATCAATAATTCAATTGAATAAAAAAGAAAAAAGTTCTGTTTTTTTTAAAAAATGCCCATTTTTGACAATAATGGGGGCATAACTCTGCTAAAAATAGTCGCCAACGTCTGAAATCTAACAGGAACCAAAATTCACAGGTGCCTTCCCTGTATGATGAGAAAGCCAAATATGAAATTTGGTTACAATAGACAAAATGTAAGTAAAATTATTATCAGGAAACAATATATTGTTAAAAAAAATTGTGTGAAGGGGCATAACTCTGAAAATACGGAGTCAAACCAAAAACCCGTAATATATATTAAGTCACTTCATTCATTGTATCACCATATCAAATTTGAAATCAATTGAATAAAAAATAAAAAAGTTCTGGGGTTGTTTTTTTTAAATGCCCATTTTTGACAATAAAGGGGCATAACTCTGCTAAAAATAGTCGCCAACGTCTGAAACGCTAACTCTTCCGAACTATTGTGGTATGGAATATTTGTAGGAAGTTTAATCAAAATCGGTAAATAAATGAAGGTGAGAGAGCGCTAAGAAGAAAAGTTAACGGACGGACAGCGCTGGGTATACCATAATACGACCGTCGATGACGGGCGTATAATAATTACTGTATATTCGCAGCCATCTGTCGAGTTATGCGGGGTTAAATATCGCAGCATAAGTACCCGCGAATGCTGTCCTAATCTCCTATTCTGTATCAATATACAAAATAAATTGTAACCGTAACTTTAAACAGAAAACCATATTCACAGAAATTCAATTTCAAGCCTGGTGAATTGACACTTAAAGTTTAAACACAGGTCAGTGTTAATCTTTGGGAGATTAAACGACCAGAAATAACCTACACATCTCGCGGCTATCTAGAGCAGCTAATTTGTGTGTGTACTAACTGTTGACGTTTGCGCGTTTAAATTAGATTGTGAACACATTCATCTGGACAAATCATGTACTGTGACGTAACGGCCTAGCCGGTGTTAGGTATTCAAGTCTAGAGGTGTTGAAGATGGTTCATTGTGTAACACGCCGTACGGAACTGCACGCATTAATTACCGAAATGAGCTTATCAGTCATCTAAAAATGTAGCGGCAAGAGGCTTACCTACCCAAAACGGCAACACCCGCTTATCTACCGCGGCGAAAGGGAAGACAGAGATAAATCAATAAACTACCTGATTAGATAGGGAGTAACCAGTCCCTATCTTATATACGTTCCTGATACGGTCTACAGTTATTTTACAATATAAACATTCTTTAAAGAAGCCTCTTTTTCGAAGTTTAACACAAAAGAATAATAAGAATAAAGTCCGGGCATCAATTAACCCCTACACGCATCGCACACACGTTAATTTGTGTTTGGAAAATGCCGACTGACTGAAAAGTGAAGGCTGTTTGCACGAAGGTGTGAATGGACCCATTATGTTTTAATTAGCAGCAAAATGCGTGGACAGATTGACCTTTAAACTATGTCTCTACTTAATCTCAGTCTGAGCTACATTAATAACCCATTCTTTTAATTTGTTTAAATGTTCAAACTAGAATACGTCACTGCAGCCTCTCAACGGACACCTGTTATATGGGAAAGAAAGAAGGAAAATAAGGGAGCTGTTAATCTCTGGTATTATACACTGTCTCTGGCTACGCCTTTGAAGTTTGAATGCCTTAAATAAATCTTCTTGTATCTTGAAGATGTTGTCACGTGACGCATGATCTCTCAAAATCCCACCGTCACGAGAGCTCAGACACTGCCTATTTACCTTCGCTGAGGTGTAAAGGGTTGCTAATCCGTGTTGTATAATTCCGTGCCTTAACTATTTCTCCGATCGGGCCCTCGCAAGATCCAGTGGGGGGGGGGGGGGGGGGGGGGGGGGGGGGGGGGGGGGGGGGGGGGGGGGGGGGTTCAATCGATGGTGGAAATTGAAGCAAGTTGAAAGTAAAGCAGAAACACGGAATTATACAAAACGGAATAGCAACTAAGCGAAATTGAATAGGCGAGTACCTGAGCTCTCGCGGCGGTTGAATTTTGCGAGATTATGTGTCACGTGACAACATCTTCACTTTTTTGCCTCGTTGTCCGCGATTTCTGGCGTGAAATTTACCGACTCGAGTGTTTTTATTGACATTTAATAGGATTTAAACGACTATGTGGACATTCCTATCAATTCACGGGAATAAAAACCCGTTAACAATGCTTCGAAAACACACATTTATCATATTGACTACCGATAGACAGTCTCTTATCAAGTCTCGCGAGTCTCGTATCCGCCGCACGAGATTTACGATATAGCGCGAGGTTTCGATTCCGTCAGTGTATAATTCTGTGGCAGAAAGCAGCAAAGCTCTCGTTTTACTTTCATCCTGCTTTAATCTGCCATTTCCCTTGAACAACGCTTACAGTTTTACTACACTTTTTGCTCTGAGTGGCTGTTGCGAGTTACATCTGAATCAACTTCATAAAAGTTTGACGTTTACCTGCAGTCACCAGAACGGCAGAAGGTGTCAATTGCTGTCAATTGTCCCAAAATTTCCAACTGATGAGCCAAGTTTGCATAACACTATAATAAAATACTTTTGAGCACTAACACATTTTCTAACATCAACCGATTATTTCCATGATTTCTTGTGAAATATGCAAGACTTCAGCGAAAGTTCCACTGTTTAAGTTCTATAATTGATCAAATTGTTTTGGGCCACGACAAGTTAGTGACGACTTACGGCAAATAAATTACGACATCGGCAGGCACAGTTGCAGATAATCAAAGCACTGCTCCTCTGCAGAGTTACCGTTCATTGCAGTCGCAACTACTCAGCGGGGTAGTCAGGTTCCTCCTATATCGCCGATTATTTGAGAATCACATTAAAAATATCGTATATCAATGAAATTTTCTAGATTCAAGTGGTTAATAAGGTTACAGAGTATAACAGAGAGCGTTACAGGTTCTCTAACAACAGGTTATTAAACGTTACAGGTTCTTCTTCTTCCTTTAAGGTACAGGACCACACTCTGGTGTATAATCGTACCGTGATTTAAATGGTTCTTATCGACATATTTGTTTTTGTTTGAGAGAGAATGGATCTAAAGTGCATGTATTGCAAGAGGTCCTTTATCTTTTACAATGCTTTAAGCTGTCACCTGTCTTTTATACAATCAATTAGCCTTCGTTTTAGCGGTTGTAAATGAGATTTACTGTAATTATTACGTATTACTGCGTTCGGTTAGTGCCTACTTGATATTCTATCATATGTAAAGAACCATCGTCGTATTTAATAATTTCCGAAATAGTTAACACGATGCAAAAATAATAAAAAGTACTCAATTTCAAAGATTCTGTTGCTGTAATTATTTCCCAAAATGAAAACCAGACTCTTAAAAATTAAATATTGATTTTATGCCCCAAGAATCTACGATTCGGGGGCATATAGTTTTTGTCATGTCTGTTGGTTTGTCTGTCCATCCGTCCGTCCGTATGTCTGTGCCAAAAACCTTAACCTTGGCTATAACTCTTGCATTTTTGTACCTAGGCCTTTTATACTTGGCATGTGTCTTCCCTGTATCAAGACCTTTCCAACCATACAAAACTTTTTGACCTTTTGACCTTGACCTTGACATTTGACCTACTTTTGTAAAAATCTTTAAATGACTATAACATTTGCACCAGTTGGCCCAGGGCTTTAATATTTTGTATGTATATTTCTTGTGTCAAGACCTTTCCAACCATACCAACATCTTTGACCATGTGACCTTGACCTCGATATTTGGCCAAAAATCTCAACCTTGGATATAACTTTTGCATTTTTGCACCTTGGCCTTTTATACTTGACATGTGTTTTCCCTTTCTAACCATACACAACTTTTTGACCTTGTGACCTTGACATTTGACCTACTTTTGTTGAAATCTTTAAATGGCTATAACATTTGCACCAGTAGGCCTACGGCTTTCATATTTTGTTTATATATTTCTTGTGTCAAGACCTTTCCAACCATACTTACGTTTTTGCCCTTGTGACCTTGACCTTTGACCTTTATTTGTATAAATCTTTATACGCCTATAACATTTGAACCAGTAGGCCTAGAGCTTCCATACTTTATATGTTTCTTGTGTTAAGACTTCTCCAACCATGCCAATGTTTCATTTACCCTACGACCATGACTTTTGACCTACTTTTGCAAATAAGCATTACATTACAGAACATGATGCTGGCTGGGGGCATTTGTGTTTCAAAAACACATTGCTTTTCATCTGATCATCACCAAACTTTCTGAAAATGTTTGTTGACATAAAATGGAGACCAATTTGGATAACCATGCAGCGGCACCAATTTATGCTAGGCCCTTTGGAGTAATGGCCCTTGAAGTCCTCAAAATGGCGCTCCACTACAGTTTCAGCTCTCTAACTTTTACGTTTGATAGTCTGGATTCCCCTCCCTGTATCATCGGGGGCATTCGTGTAACTGGGACACGCTCTTGTTATACTTGCAAATATCTCTAAAGCGAGCAATGGAATAATCTAACGTGTACATGTACATGTAGAACAGCTCCAAAGGCAAAACATAACCGGTACATGTAATAAAAAAGAACCTGCGAAATTATCGTATGATTATCTCAGTCCATTATATCATGGAGAAAGGACAAATGGAGAAGTAACGTATACTCAAATCTGCATTTTCCCGAAAATGGTGTCGTCCGTTACCTGTATGTGCGATAACGCTTAAATGATCGATAATTCAACTGCACCGGTACGCCGATAGCGGGCTATCGCGTTTTTTATCGTGTTGAATGGTTACCTACTGTTAGTTTAAGTTACATAAAATCCTTAATTTTCACCCGATTTTCATTATAATGGTCTTAAAAGAAGGCTAAGATATTTATCTTTCACTTGTAAAAATAACAGATTTTATTTTTTAAAATTGATCCGTTTTATGGCGAGTTAAAGAGTGGTTTCCAAATGAATTTGCCGATAAAAGGGAGCAAGCACTCGGGCATAAATATATCACGCCCCGTTACAAAACCTTTCATAAAACCCTCAATTTTCCACCGATTTTCAAAGAAATGGTCTTAAAGGAAAGCTTAGATATTTTTCTTTCAGTTGTAAAAATGCAAGTGTTTATTTTCGAAATCGACAAATTTTATGGCGAGTTAAAGAGCGATGGCCAAATGAAATAGTCGATAAACGAGAGCAGGCGATCGCGAAATATATACTACGTCCCGTTTCAAAAAATTGAATTTAATCCATAATTTTCGTCCGATATATATTATATATTTAAAAAAAAAAAGGTCTTGATATAAAGCCGTGACACTTATCGTTCGGTTGTTAAAATACCAGGGTTTTTCTTGAAGCGAAAAAAGTAATGATGACCTACAAAGGTTGCTGGCTAATGATATGGCTAGACCAACTCGCGTAAGAAAAGAATTCCTTCCGTATAAAAACTTAAGCAAACTTCTAAACTTCTAAAAATGTGTTCATGCATTGTTACAATGTTCTACATGGAGGAAATATTTCCTTGGAAGCAAAAATAAAAATCCATTTTGTATGTAATGAGACTTTTGAAAGGAGTGCGCGTCAAACGGCCAAAATCCAAAACGGCCAAAGTTGTAACTGTATTATTATGTCGTATGTGATCATTATTATTATTGAAAGGAAAATTAGAATTATTAACATATTACTTCAAAAAAATGAATTTAGGGTTAGTTTTACAGCCAGACTAAAATATACATATTATCCGTCCCATTTCTATGAAAGAGGTAACAGTTTGCATTATCTTCAGAAATTAATTGCAAACATGATAACACGAGATCTCCGTTTCTTTCTGCTTTACTTATGTCTTATATATTTCTGTGTGTGCTATATTCCTCCCGAAAATTCCAAAGTATATTCGAATGTTAATTCCACACTATTTGAGTTCGATTTTTTCGATGAACTGAGTAAAGGTTTACGCCGTTTCAGTGACCTTGGCCTTGTGTATTTGACGGGCGATCTTAATTCACGCACTGGTGAACACAATGACTTTATCCCGGACATTAATCTTGACCGTTATGTTGATACACTTCCTACACAGCACTTGGTCGATTTACCCGTGCGCGTCAATTGTGATACTACAGTGAATAGTTATGGCTCCAAACTGTTGACACTTTGTAAAGAAAATGATATTTTCATAGCGAACGGGCGACTTGAACCCGGTCTGTGTACTTTTCATTCTGTGTGTAGAAATAAGACAACGCAAAGTACAGTGGATTATCTGATCACTAGTTTTGATAACTTTAAACATATATCATCCATGTCAGTACTTGACATAACGGAATTTTCAGATCACTGTCCATTGTATTTTGCATTGTCACACAGTCTTACTTTACATGATAAGCTTAAAAATGACCCAGTCGATAAAATTATATGGGATTCGTCCAAATCAGAATCCTTTTTAAACTCATTTTACAGTAACATAAATGTGTTTGATGAAATAACAAACCAATTGTTATCTGGATCAAGCGACATTAACGAGTGTATAAATTCATTTTCGGATACTGTACATAAACTTTCTTTTGAAAACTTTGGAAAGTCATTTTCGTCGAGCAAGCCGAAAAAAGTTAAACAGGTCCCTTGGTTCAATGAAGATTGTCGACAGGCGAAGCATGCTTTTTTATCGGCTAAACGCTCCTTTAGTAAACATAAAAATGAAACATGTAAACTCGAGTTTCTCTCTAGCAGATCACGTTTTTGCAAGGTAAAAAGGCATGCAAAGTCTCTGTTTTATTCTAAAGAAAAAGATAATTTATCATTACTGAGTAAATCTGCACCCAGAAAATTCTGGAAATACATTAATAAATTTAAAAGTAAAACAAGTCAAAATCATAATATAAGCGCAAATGACTTTATCCGTCATTTTAGGGACATCTCGAATACACCACATTGTCAGTTCGACACGAGCGACTACGTGCATATTTCTCGAGATGAACAATTGAATATTGAACAACTTGATTGTCCATTTACAATAAACGAAATACAAAAAACAATCTCTACGTTGAAACGTAACAAAAGTGCTGATTTAGATGGTAATGTTGCCGATTTTTTCATTGACACGAACTATTCTATCAGTCCTTATTTGTGTTCTATTTTTAATTACATTTTTGACTCTGGAGTTTATCCAAACGCCTGGGCTAAGGGTGTTATAGTTCCTATTCACAAAAAGGGTGATGTTGAAAACCCTTCTAATTACAGGGGGATAACTCTCGTAAATGTCTTAGCTAAAATTTTCTCACTTACATTGAGAAATCGTATTAACAAATGGTGTGAAAGTAATGATATTTTCAATGATTCTCAGTTTGGTTTTCGTGATAACCGGTCAACTGCTGATGCTATTTTCATGTTGCATGCAATTATACAAAAAGTTTTGTCAAACAATAAACGTCTATGGTGTGTATTTATAGATTACGAAAAGGCCTTTGATACTGTTATAAGGGATGCGCTATGGATTAAGTTAGTTCAGTCAGGGGTAAGTTGTAAAATGATAAATATGATCAAATCTATTTATGGTGTAGTTAAATCATGTGTGAAAGTCTCGTCTAGTATGAATATTTCAGAATTTTTTGATGTTACAGTTGGTCTGAAACAAGGGGAACCGCTCTCACCGTTATTGTTTATTCTGTTTGTAAATGACATAAATACTTCTATTGACTTTGGTTCTTTAACCGAAAATGATCTCAATATTTTATCACGCTACTTAATTTTGTTCGCTGATGATATTGTTCTGTTTACTACAGATCCAGTTAGTCTTCAGGCTCAAATTGACAGTGTGCAAAGGTATTCAGTAAAATGGGGTCTGAAAATCAATGTTAAGAAAACAAAAGTTTGCATTTTTGAAAAAAGAAAGACAACTCACAATGAAAGTTTTATCATAAACAATGAACGTATTGAAATTGTTGATCAATTTACATATTTAGGAGTAAAATTCACATACACTGGAAACATGTCCTTAGCCGTTAAAACACTGTCAGAACAGGCCATAAAGGCTTATTATAATCTAGTGGCTTTATTTGACAGGGTGAAACTTGACTTAAAAACCAAATTATCCCTTTTTGATTCGTTAGTTGCACCTATATTATTATACGGGGCTGAAGTTTGGGGAGTATACAATTATACTGAAATTGATAAATTACATATTAAGTTCTGTAAATATGTACTTGGTGTTAAACAATCTACGCCAAATAATGCTGTATACGGTGAGCTAGGTCGACTGCCATTATCTATTATTGCAAAGGAAAGATCGATTAAGTTTTTGTTAAAAATAATGAAGAATACTGATTCACCTATGTACCAAATGTATATTGATCAATGTAATAATGTTAATGGTAAATGTTGGGCTAAAAGAATCAACTCAATAGTTGATCATCTTGGATACACTGAATTAAGACACAATTTTAACATTAATGTGTCTTATTTACCCCCAATCAAAATACGCATAAGAGACCAATTTATACAAGAATGGAATACTTCAATAACAAATATGTCCAAGCTGTCATTTTATTGCAAATTTAAAAAAGAATTCTGTTACGAGCCATATCTTGATAAAATAAGATATGACTCTAACAGAATTCAATTTACTCGGTTAAGGTTATCATCCCATTCGTTAGAAATAGAATCAGGAAGATATAGAGGTATTGTAAGGGAGGATCGTTTTTGCAGAATGTGTAATTTCAACTGCGTTGAATCAGAATATCATTTTGTATTATGTTGTCCAAAATATGCAAGTTTACGTCGACAGTATTTAGGAAATGTTTCTTGGCCATCTATAGGAAAATTTAATTCATTGCTTAGTTCTAAAAATAGAAATGTAATAAATAAGCTTTCAATTTATATCAAAAAGGCAAATAGTTTACGCCAAACAACCCTAGAGTCTTTAACTGTTTCGTAATTCTGATGGAAAATCTATCTTGCTGGATGAAGTGTTTGTATTTGATATATGTGTTTGTGTATACTTATTTATTGTAATATGCCATGTTCTTTATCTGTATGTAATTAGCCAAAGGCAAATTTGTTGCCGATATGCTAATAAAGCTGAAACTGAAACTGAAACTGAAACTATATAACGGAGTAAATTATAAAGCAGCCAATGCCTTAAGCAATCTATTTTACTGACTGCTTAACTCTTTGCCTGCTGATCGCAACTTTACTTTTTTTTTGCAAACAACTTGGATCAAGATCAGATGCCGCGTAACACGGCGTCTGATCTGGATCCAGAATGTTTGACACTCGTCCTTAGCTTTATTTACTTACAAAATGTCTACCATATTACACATCACAAAGGAATGTGACACATTACGTAACCGTATACAGAACCCGCACCAAATTAGCAGGACAATTATCAGCGTCATAAAACTGTCCCAGCATGAAGTCCATGCTTCTTGAACATGCCGATTATCTATGAAGATGGACAGTCACACCAGCGGGTTGCTACTTTAATGAAAAAGATCAATGCTACCCGTGCGTGTAACTTGAACATGTGTTCTTGACTTCTGTAACCGCATGATGTTTATATATTATACAAATCACAAAAAATAAAGATAATAGAATTGAATTAAAAAAAAACCAACAAAAAAAACAAAAACAAAACAACATCAATGCACCTGGTTTGGTTGATGACTGGATTAACCCTCTCATTACTGAATACCAGTAACATGATGACTATTGCAATTGCAAACAGTTGTAATCCAGACCAGGCTGCAAAAATGTCGGATTCATAGAGTATGTCTCTTGAAATATAGTTTACCCCTTTTTCAAATTAAGCTCTTTATGACACACTTTACCTTTTCTCCGCATGAGGATCATCAGAGAGACAGACAGACATTCATACAGAAAGATGGAGACAGAAAAGAAGAAGCGAGAGACTGACAGACAGAGATAAGAGAAAAACAGACAGACAGAGAGACAGTCACAAAGAGAAACAGAGACATAAATACAGACAGTGGCAGAGAAATATAGACACACACAAACTTCGTAGGTAAACGAAAAAATACGTTTTTCTCTCGTTTTCAAAACCTCACTAAACTATCAATTTATAAGCTATCGCCTCAAATTTTGTACTACGCGTAAGATAATGGTCTAATAAAACATCTGTATTAAAATTTATAACGATAAGATGACATTAAAAGCATTTATATTAACACCAAACTTCGTAGGTAAACGAAAAAATACGTTTTTCTCTCATTTTCAAAACCTCACTAAACTAACAATTTATAAGCTATCGCCTCAAATTTTGTACTAGTCGTGAGATCATGGTTTAATAAAACATCTGTATTAAAATTTATTACGAAAAGATAGCATTAAAAGCATTTCTATTAACACCAAACTTTCGTAGGAAAAACGGAAAATACAGTACTGTACGTTTTCTCTCTCATTTTCACAAACTCACTAAACAAACAAATTATAAGCTATCGCCTCAAATTCTGTACTAGTCGTGAGATCATGGTCTAATAAAACATCTGTATTAAAATTTATAACGAAAAGATAACATTAAAAGCATTTCTATTAACACCAAACTTTCGGAAAAACGTTGTTTTCTAGCCGCCAGCGAGCGCCGCTGATTGAACGACACGATAAATCGCGAGCAGGCCGGATACTTCTCCATTTGTCCTTTCTCCATGATTATATGACTTATCAACCAAAGCATAGTACTTAATGCAAAAACTGAAAGCCACCTTTTATTTAGAGATTATGGTGAGGAAGGCAAATTCTTCCTAATAGGCAAGTCTCATATCTTGTGGTCTCGATTTGCACTATTTGTGCTCTTTTTGAATGCAAATTTTCACAATAAGTTGCTCAATATTTTTAAGTTTAATTAATAACTTTCTAACTATTTCTCAGACAAGTAAATCATATGTGCAAAACGATCCGTCATATATCAATTGTAAGTTTAACCCGTTCACTGCTTTACACTGACCGTATAAACACAGATAAACAGGTTAGATACAAATGAGAAGCTGAATAATTATGTGTCGGAATCGGATCAAAGCTGTTTGCCTATCTTAGAGATCCTTTTTCGAGTTCGATCTTGGTTAGACATCGAGAAAGTTGGCGTAGCACCAGGCTCTTAACTGTTTGCAAATACGACTGTTAGTCTATTAAATGTATAAAACAGAATGCGTAATAGATCTTCCACCGTCCGAGAATAGGATCGAACCGCACTCGAACCCGTGCATATTATCAACTTTGCAAAAATTAATTAAGTAATTCAAATCTCAAGCGTGAGTATTTGCATTTTTTCTGGTTTCGTCTAAACGACGGCCTACATGAAAATGAGTTCCACAAACAAAGACCAGATTCTTTGGTCCATGTTTGTCTTCGACATGTTCGATGAGCGAGGCTTTGGTATTGAGTTCTGCTCCGCAAGTGTCACATTCAAAGGCACTCTTTTTCCAAGAATGATAAACATGCCGATGTCTTGCCAGAGTTTTCCGATTACTAAACCGTCCGCTGTATAATTAATAAAGCAGTTTGATTTTGTTGTGATCCGCCATTACGTGTTAATTAAAGTCATAGACTGAACTGAAAGATTTATTGCACAAAGCGCAATTTACCTTTCTTTTCGATAAAAACTACCCCTGTGAAAAATGTTCAGGAATTTTAGAATACTCATGAACGTTAAGTAGAATAGTTCTAGGGCTTCAAAAATACTTTACACATTCTACTAAAGGAGTTCAAGAACTTCTGCAATTCTAGAACAATGGTTCTAAAAACATCAAATTCCTAGAATTATTGCAGCATATTCATGAACGGTTAATGGCCACTTCTACTATTTTTCATGAATATTCAAGAAATCATTCTCGAATAGTTCTAGAATAATTCAATACCTTCCCACATGGGGTATTTTTGTGGCGCTAAAGAATGCCTGAACTTGTGGTCATGTACTGATATTCTTTACAAAGAATGTACTGATATTTTTTACAAAGAATGTAATGATAGTCTTTACAAAGAAACTGCTTTTTTCATCTGCTTTTACGACATTTTACGGGAGTCCGGCTGCTGGAAGTGCCGCATATATTGTTATTGCCGTTTACTTCAAAATCCAGACTTATATCGAGTAAACTGGGGTCTTCTAACGAGATCTCGCCCATTTCGAGATTCGTGAATACTCTGTAACACTGTTAATAAGAACCTGTAACACTTATCAAACAGTCGTCAGGGACCTGTAACCTCTACATCACATTGATAAGTAACACCAAACTTATGATACCATTAAAAATCGGACAATTTGAGATGTTATTTTGAATCGAATATTAACATAGATTTATGTAGTATTTTACCTATTTTGAATGCGAAAAAACTCCCATCAGAACGCACCATTGATCATCTGGGAATCATTTTTTCCAGGGGGTGGGAGGAGGGGCCGGCATGCGCCAGGACCCCCTAGTAACAGTGTGTATATGAATAGGAGGGGTAGGGTTAGAGATTAATGGCTGGACGACAACCTTTCACCATAGAATGATTAAATTAAAAATACAGTTTGAGTCGATTTTTTACATAGATTTATGTTAGTATTTTACCAGTTTTCAGGCCTTCAACCGTTCCTACTTTTTCGTACCTATCCTACTATTTTCCAACTTTTTGATCACCTTCCTACTTTTCCTATTTTTCTACCAAAACCTCCTTCTATTCCTACTTTTTGCCTAATAAGTCTTCAAGCACCCTCAGTATGGCCCGGAATGCAGGAATTCAGCAATTTCAGCAATTCAAGGGTAGATAACTTTTGACCTATTGGTCTGATTTCATCTATAATCAAACTCATCTGAACTGGTATGGTAATAAACAATCTGAGCAGGTTTGAGATAAATTGGATAAAAAGTGTGGCCTCTAGAGTGTAAACACCATTAAATATGGCATTTTCAGCAATTCAAAGGTAAATATTGGTCTGATTTAAAGCCAGAATGTCGTCCAAAGTTATGTTTAAATCGCGCAATTTCTTAGATAAGAACATTTTCTATGTATTAAAACTAAGCGAAATCCGTTGTCAGGTGCCTGAAACTTGCCCCCCTTTCTTTAAGAACCATTCATAAATGTGCCGATTTCTTATCGAGATACAGTCGAACCTGCCGTAGTGACCGTCTGTTTTAAGAGACTACCTGTCATATGTGACCTTATTTGAGGCCCCCAACAGTTTTTACTATATGTTGAACCTGAATTAAGAGACTACCTGTCTTATGTGACAAGTGACCATGAAATGTGACTCCCTTCGGCAATTATCACCCTGTATTTAAAGACTTTAAGGTAGTGTTTTAACACTTTCTAGCACATGGTCAAACATTTATGGTTAAACAATTAATTGTTTGAGTTGTGACATTAACACATTTGAGTGTTTTAGACTTAACTGTTTCCTCCCTGAAACTTCAAATGGACAATCCCAGTTTCCATTTTAGTCTAGTCCATTTCTGACTTTTAATGGTTGTTTTTGTGAATGTTTTGCATGACAAACAGTGAAGACCCAGATCAGAGGGCTCCATGAGGAGCCCTCTGATCTGGATATTCACTGTTTACATAGGACAAGTGCACTTTTCACATGTATACTGTTTGAAAAAGACGCCTATAAGCGGGACTAGGGTTCAAAGAGTTAAGAGTCATTGTAGGAAATAAATTGAAATGAGTTTATATACTAGTGATAGAGCTTTATGATCTTGTTAAATGTGTTTAAATTGTAAATACATGTTATGTATGTATTTAAGCCTAATCAATTATTAAATTATACATTTATAATTAAAAAAGGCCATTTAAACATCATACTGTAACTTTGAATCCATAAAATTAATGAGCTTCTATTATTACTTTACTAAAATATCTTCTGATGAACTATTGTATAGCACATTTATCAAAGTATGCATAAAAACATTTGCTTCAAGCTTACAATTAGGTACTAAGTGTTTGTTGAAAATGAGTTTCATAAACAAATCATGTTTTTCAAATGCATTTAAGTTACAGATTACTTCAAATGTATTTAATTCATAGTTTATTACTTAATTCAAATTAGTCCATTTATTATTTATTGAATAATCAATAGCTATCACATATATGCAGATGTTCATAATAAATTGCACTACATCAAACGTGTGTCTGTTTTAAGAGACTATCTGTCTTATGTGACCTTCTTTGCGAACTCTCATGGAAGGTCTCTTAATACAGGTTTGACTGTATTCTTTTTGCTAGTTATGTCATGAATATCAATTTAAAAAAATGCCAAGAAAAGTATAAAACTAGATTTGGAGCCAAACCAGACATCAATGTCGATGCCTGGCCGGGAAAAAAATTATACGTTTATTTAGACACCTTGTTTAAAATGATGTTCACTCTCTTAAAGCGACTCGCAACCAGATGGTGCATTAAAAATAGTAATTTGTAAATATGTGTCAAACGCTTATATAAATGGTAAAGAATTAGTTTAGGATAAGAAATTCTGTTTAAAAAAATGTATTTCAATAATAAAAAATACTGGTCTCTGGTGGGATTCGAACCCGGGGCCCGGCATTGGCGGACAGAAGGCAATGAGTTGTTTTTTATTTCTTTAAAAATGGAAACTCCTAAAGAGCAAAATACTAGCAAAAGTCCCATTCTTCACCTAAGTAATTTAATTAATAACATTAGGCGCTCTGGTGGAAGGGCATATAGAGCCACTACCCAGACATTGACTAACCGGCATAATGAGAATAAAAACATCAGTGACAGTAGATCTACTCCTAGAAGCCACAAAATAACGAAACAAGACGTTAGCGATCAAACAGCTGTGAAACAGCTTTTCACAAATGATAATCCAAATCATGAGAATAGTGACAAACTTGACGACGACATCACCCTAGTTAAAAAACGTTTTCATTCTGCAGACAAAAATGAGGAAATTAGTGATCTTAATATTAGCAAGCCTGAAGATGATCTTCAAAGGGAGAAAAATACAAGTGATTATCAAACTAAAACGACGACTGCCGAGCTCTTAAAGCAAAAAAGTGATAATAAGGAACTACAAGACACGCTTAAAGAGTTACTTGCTCAAAGCAAACTCCTGAAACAGGAAAATGAAAAGCTTATTTACTTACTGGGTAACAAGGATGATGAGATTAAAGTGCTTTGCAACAAACTTAAGGACTGTTCAACTAAAGAAAACAAAATCGAAAGTACACTCGCTCAAACTAAGTCAAAGCTTATTGACGCTAATGCGAAAGTACTCATGTATGAGGAAGATGCAGTCCAAATGAAAAACAAACTTGACATTGTATCGAGAGAAAAGCTGAAAATCACTGAAGAACTTATGAAGCTTAGAGGGTCTTCAGATTCTATTGAACTTAAGATTGAAAAATCGACCGAAGTAGATGAGGTTAAGATAAGAGACTTGAGGAGTGAACTAATGAAAGAACTTGGGGATATCAAAAGTCAAATTCATAGATCAGCTGAGATAACAAAATATCAAGGCGAATCCAGAAAAGATAAAACTTCAAATAATCCCCGCAGAAATGAATCTGTCGGCAGTCCGATTTCAGTGATTGTAACGGAAGGTAATACACAAAACAGGATTCTACACAAGAGTGCTACACGAAGTAAACCGACTGCATTCATCGCGGGTGACTCTATCACACGGATCCTTAGCTCGGCGAGAATGTGTGACCCAAGATTGGATGTTAAAATAAAGAGTCACTCAGGGGGGCGAGTTAGACACGTTGAAAACACGCTTTATAAATTGGCCGAATTCGAACCCGACTTGGTGAATAAACTGGACGCAATAGTTCTACACGTCGGCACCAACAACGTCTCGGATGGTATATGCAGCGAACAAATTATAGACGATTTTAAAGACACAATTAACACCATCCATCACGTAAATCCAAAGACAAAAGTTATTGTGTCGTCCATTCTTCCCCGAAGAAATGATAAGCTGATCAACGAGAAAATTCAACAGACAAACAGAGCCCTAAAAGTAATGTGTGAAGAACTAGGGCACCACTTTCTGAATAATGACTTGAAATTTGTGAAAGAAGCTTGGTTATATCGGGATAATATTCATCTGAACCCGAAGGGCGGAAAAATCCTCGGTACGAGCATAAGAAATGCAATAGACACCGTTCTTAGTCTACAATCATCAACGTCCGTCGCTGATAGTGAAAAATCTAATTTTCGCAATGGGAGGTTTCCAGGGAGGAGTGGGCGTTATCCGGACAGGGAAATGGTTTTCATGCCAGTGTCACCTCACTGGACGAGGAGTCAGAGTCCATGGGATTACAGCAACCATGCATGGTATTAAATCGGACTTCACCAGTAAATAACTATGACACATTTCTGAGCTGTGTTAATGAAAGTAGTCCACCGAATTTATCTGCTAATGAAGTTTATAGCGATAAGCTCGACCTATTCAATTTCCATGAAATGTTGATGAAGAATTGTTTATGTCCTGTATTTGATCTTGATTGTTGCAAATGTTTAATCCGTGAAGCTCGTATAATCTCCCTTAGTATCTATCACATATGCCATCCGTATTCAACTATCTGTCTTAATCTAGATGACAACTTGGAGGTTGGTAGTCCATGCAACTATGACGACCCCTCAGTAGTTATCAGAAATGTTCAGTGTTTTATTAAACAAAAACGTACTGACATCCACCATTCTGTTCTTGAAAATAAGAGCTCGGAAATGATTCACAATTGCACTGATGCCATAGCTGCTAATGTGTTAGAACCTGACGTTTCCTCGCATTCTTTTAATGACCAATGGTTTGGCAACAGAGGACTTAATATTGTACATTTGAATATTCACTTTTTATATCCCAAATTAGATGAAATTAAATTGTTAATAAGTCAGCATAAAGTAGATATTTTGTGCCTTTGTGAAACATTTCTAAATGAGACGTTTAGGGATACCGAATTGTCAATTGATAACTTCATTTTATTTCGAAAAGACAGGTGCTCACATGGTGGAGGATTACTAATTTACGTGAGAAATGATATACCATGTATTCGACGCCATGATATTGAAAATGGTTCTTTGGAGTCAATTTGGCTTGAGGTAAAAATACCGAATTCAAAAGCGTTTTTATTATCTAATGTTTATAGGCCTCCTTCATCCAAAAGTCAATGGCTATTAGATTTCAATGTTACTGTAGACAATGCTTTAACTGACGAAATAGAGTGCATAATTGTTGGAGATTTTAACATTGATGTACTCAGTGAATGTCCTCAGTCTAAAACATGGCTTGACCAGATGCAGGCGGTTAATTTTACTCAGCTAGTTAAATTTCCAACACGTGTAACTCAGGTATCTTCAACATTGATCGATCATGCCTTTTCTAATGTTCCTGATCATATAGTTAATGTGTCGGTCCCGTCTTTCTCCATTAGTGATCACTTTCCGGTATGCATAACTCGAAAAGTGTCTTCAAACTGCCAACAAGGTCCCGTTCACAAAACGATCTCTTATAGGTCTATGAAAAACTTTAATGTATCTCAGTTTCTAGAAGAAATGTGTAAACAACCCTGGTCTAATATTAATTTAATTGAAGACATTGATGAGGCGGTCGAAAAATTTATTGATATGTTTAAGTCTGTCATAGACTCACATGCGCCTCTCCGGAATAAACGCGTGAAAAGGAATAACCAACCTGGCTGGTTTAACAACGAAATACTCCAGGCAATAAAAATGCGTGACTTCTACCATAAAAAGTCCGATATCGATAATTATAAAATCTGGAGACAAACTGTTAAACGCCTTATTCTTGATTCCAAAACACGATTTTATCATGATACCATTAATTCTAATACCCACAACCCGAAACTTCTTTGGAATAGTCTGAACACGCTAACGGGTATGAAGGCAAAAATTCAAACTAGTTTTATAAACGATACAGATGGTAAACCGATAACATGTCCGAACACTACTGCAAATGTCTTCAATGACTATTTTGCTTCTGTGTTTAAGAGTTTCCAGGGTAACTCCTCTAGTAATAGTCACTGTGTGTTAAATGCTTCAGCCGACCATGTCAACTGTCCTAGTTTCTCAATTCCATCTGTATCTCTTCAGTTTGTTGAACAACAACTCACCTCGTTAGATTGTAAAAAAGCAACAGGTTCAGATGGAATTAGCGCTAGATTTTTAAAAATATCAGCATCCATAATAGCCCCAACACTCACACAATTATTTAACCGAAGTATAGTATGTAGTGTGTATCCACAAGTTTTTAAGAAAGCTAAAGTAACTCCTATTTACAAGAAAGGTCCTAAAGAAGAAAAGTCGAATTACAGACCAATTTCAGTTTTACCAATCATTTCCTTGATTTTTGAAAGACATGTTAGTTCCTGTTTAAAGCAATTCATAGAAAATAACAACTTGTTCTACTCTAGACAATCAGGGTTTAGGTCCAATCATTCCTGCCAAACTGCCTTAGTAAAATTAATAGATGACTGGATTGCAGCCATCGATAGTAATGAGATTGTAGGTTCAATCTTCTTAGATCTGTCTAAGGCTTTTGACCTGGTTGATCACATGATACTCTTGGAAAAGTTAAAACATTTCAATATTAACCAAAAGACATGTTCATGGTTTGCCTCATACCTGCATAATAGATCTCAACAAACGCATGTATCTGGAGTAACCTCGCAGCTAACTTCTGTTTTATCTGGTGTACCACAAGGCTAAGTCTTAGGTCCTCTTTTATTTTTGATATTCATAAATGACCTACCATCTGCATGTACACATTCTGTTGCAGACATTTTTGCAGACGACACAACGCTGTCAGTACATAATGCTTCTCTCAACTTTGTAGCAAACTCGTTGAGTAAAGATCTATTTAACGTTAATGATTGGTGTGAAAAGAACAAAATGTCAATTAACGTTGCAAAAACTAAATCCATGTACATTACATCAAGATCTAAATCTGCAGGCATTCAAAATATTGCTCTGCCAATCCCATTTGGAAATGAAGAAATCCATTGCAGTCGTGAGGAGAAGTTACTCGGTGTCACCTTTGATGTATTTTTATCTTTTGATAGCCATATCAATAACATACTTAAAAAGTGTAACTCCTTATTATACCTCCTCTCAAGAATCAAAGTATTTCTAACTATACCATTGAGAAAAATGTTTTTTAACTCCTACATCTTACCTCATCTCGACTACTGTTGCGTTATTTGGGGAAACTGTTCAATATCGCAAGAACAAAAAATCATTCGTTTTCAAAAACGTGCAGCAAGGCTTATCCTTAATAAAGATAAAACTGCCCATTCAGCTGATCTCTTCAAAGAACTTAATTGGATGACTTTTCCGGAAAGAGTTACATTTCACAAAGCTACTCTAATGTTCAAAGTATTCAAAGGTTTGGCACCTGTATATTTATATGATTTGTTCACACTAAAGTCAAATGTGCATGATAGAAATTTAAGGTCTTCATCAAATTCTCAGTTATATTCTCCCAGACCAAAGTCTGAATTTTTCAGGAGGTCGTTTGCCTATTCTGGAGCTATGGTTTGGAATAACTTGCCTTTGAACATAAGAAATGCTCAATCACTTGCCTCATTTAAAACTTCATACCTTAAATGGGTTAAATTAGACAGATAGTGTAGTCACTTGTTATGCCTCATAATGCTTCAAAATGTAATACATGTATAGTGATGAAAATTTGCTGCTCAGGGGTGAAAGTTCATTTCCCACTATAGTTTAAATTTATATAAACAAGGTAGATTACTGTACATGAAATTTATTACAAGGCGCCAAGGTTTCTATACGCCGCATATTGTAGTTTGCAGCTGAAGTAAGCTGTTCTTTACGTTTAATATGGGTTTATATCACTATTCCTAAGGTGCCAGTCTAACCATCGCTTTCCTTGACCCGTTACCATATATCGAAACGCCTTTAAGCGCATTCAATTTGTGCAGTCATAATTATTTACAAAAAGTTAAATAAGAATATTTGCTAGATCTATATCTTAGCAACTTAAGGCTGGCTGAAAAAAGGTTAATGCATCTTAAGGCGCATTCTGCTTTACTTTCAACCTGCTTTAAGTGATCACCTGTCTTCAAAACTTGAACTGAACTATGCCATGTGCGGTAAGGGGTTAATGTTGCGATGGTTTCATGTAGGCTTTGTTTTTGCTGCTGAACCCCTGATCGGCTGTTACACTATTAACCTTTAGCCCGCTAATTATGTCGATAGTAGTTTTTGCTGAAAGTGTAGACCCAGATGAGATACTTCCTTAAGAAGCTCTCTGATCAGAGTATACATTATTTGCTAGAAGAATAAATTATTCTGAAATAGACAACATTCTAAGTTTTCAAATTCATAGTATTCTACTTTTAAATAAATGGTTTGAATAGTATCCATAAAATGAGGGGTAATTTTTTGAATATGCGTTGAGCTAAGGGTTAATGACTGAGCAAGGCCTTAGCTGCTTGTAAGGGCTTCTATGTATATAAGTTATGATATAAATATGGATCTTGATTAAAACCTACATGTTGCTTTAACCCTTTACTACATAGATATGTTTCATGAAAAATGTTTTATGTTCTCTAGTAGATGGTGACTTGAAGCGGGTTTAAAGTAAAACAGAGTGCACATTTAGGCTCATTTTGATTTACTTTCAACCTCGTTTAAGTGATCACCTTTCTTCAATACTAGAAATATACCATGGAGTAAAGGGTTTGAAGTATCTTTGGTATATTCCTTCCCGTTTGTTATGAAATTTCATTGATCTAGATCTTTGCTATTTGTCAAATCGTCGGGGTTTTTTGGCTTTATATTGCCTCTACCTATTCAATATTCATGTATAGATAACAAATCCTGAATTCTCATAATGACACTTGTGCATTATCATTTTCAGCTTAATCTTTAAAATGCTTTAAGTAAACAGAGTAGTCCCTGTAGAGAGCTCCTACAGGAACTGTCTTTTCAGGGTCCACTCTGTTTGCAAAGGTTTAAAAATACTGATTTGTAATTGTGTTCCTTCATGTTGTATATATGTTAATTTTGTTTGTGGACCATATTGAAAATTGGTTTGTTTGTTCTATACCAAATATGTAATCCACATGAAATAAAGTCGTTATTATTATTATTATTATTATTATAAAATAGGGGAAACCGCTTAGACCAATGAACCACGGAGACTATCCGTTTATCTCGGATCGATTTAACGTATTTCAATGTGTAGCGATAAAAAGTGCATACAACTTCGTGTTTCGGCTCGGGTTTATGTCTGAGCCCGTGTAGAGAAGCAACAACAACAACTATACCGTCTACTAGTCGGTATAGAAAAACGATGGAAAATATCTAAAAATATAAGATTCGGTGACGATTCTTGAAACTTTTTTTGGACTGATCATATTTTTTTAATGTCAGAAGCCAAATAATGCCACAAATTTGCTTTTATTTGAGTATTTTATTTTATTTTGACAAGTACACCATCCGGTTGCGAGTCCCTTTAATGCTTTTTCATGTTATCAACCGCCTAGTGTAAGGCAACAGACATGTATCATGTTATGCCGAATAAAATGATTTGACTTGACTATGTCTTAACCCCATCACTGCCCTACCACGAGTACAATAATCATTGACAAAAGGCGTGGGTCCTGATCAGACGCGGAGTTACATGACGCCTGAACATTACCCAAACTTGATTCATTAGTTCCTTAGACATAATACCTAATATTGAACTTGTATGAGATTCAGAAATAAAAGCAGATGACAGTTGTAAAGATGCAATGACGTCAAGGCAGTGAGGGGGTTATAAATGTTATAAATGCTATTGTATATACCAATAACATATGTATATGTATATTACTTGCATAATACTTATAATTGTCCTCATGTATTTATAAGACTACATGGCCAAAATGCAAGAAAGAAATGGAATTTACATACAGGCTGGATCTTTCTAGGTTTAGGTTTAATTCTTTATTTCAGTCTCATCATGATTTACAACATATCTTTATCACAGATTTAACAATTTTCAAAGTATATCATGCCGTTCATAATATGAACTATAAGAGACTATCGCAATTATGCAAATAATTACTATTAACATAACACAATTATACACAATAAAATGCATACATTCTCCATTAATCTTGCAAACAAGACTCTTTAAAGGGGTTGCCTTTTTGTCTGTTGGCTTAAAAAGTGCTTAAGAGGAAAATAATTGGTAAAACCTGACTTCAAAAAACAGGCCAAACAAGCCGAATAGAAAATGGTATTAAAGAACCCGCTATCACCTCAAATCAGATTTGAGATAAATTGATTTAATAAAGAATGTATACATGGGTTTAAACTATGATCAGAGACACTAAAAGAAGTTATACTGACATTATTTACAATAAAATAACTATCCACGAATAAAGGCCGATAACTATCTACAAAGGTAAAAGTTTCGGCGCTGAAGAATACTAAAACAGGTTTTGGCACATAACCTACACATATCAGACTCTGTAAAAACTTTTCAGCTTTGGACATATTACTAAAGTTAACATTTGAGCTGCCGGCTTTAAGAAAAAGGGTTTGTCGAAGATCATCGTATAAATAACGAAGTCGAGTACACCGACGTCGGACAGATACCCATTTGTTATACGGACATTCGTCCTACCGAGATTGAATGATAGTTTAAATGAGTGACAATGGATTTTACATACGGCATATTTCTATTTGCCAGCGTTATCTTTGTTACTGTGGTGAGTGATGGAATACAGAACGAATGTATTAACCCATTTTCCCATAAATACTCCTATCTACGCCTTTGAATTACTCATATACTGAAGAAAATAGATACACTTTATACAGACGGGAATATGTATCATAAAGCTTTTTATTATATCCTGGCAGATGATAGCTTAAAGCGGACTGAAAGTAAAGCAGAATGCGCTTCAAGTGCATTCTGCTTTATTTTCAACATGCTTTTAGTGATAACCTATATTAAAAACTAGAAACAGGCTATAGGGTAATGGGTTAAGGAACGAATCAGAACTTTGTAAATATCTGTCTTAGCCCTAATCATGATGAATTAGTCTTTGACCGCTCCATTTCTCGGCTGTTTTATATTTAGATTTAACCGATTCGCTCAGTACATTTTGAACAAGATGGTAAACAGCTTGGATGCAGTTGAGATTCCGACTTACTCGGCGTCCCAACTCCACCTAAACAGTTTGCATATAGTAGCACGGTCGCGCCTGACGACACAAGGGTAAATTTGATAAAATTTGTTGAGTGTTTGTTGATAGAGTGATAGATACAAAGAGTGATCATGTAGGGAGCGCGACAAAACGTCGACAGACAAAACGCCGACACGACATATCATCGACAAGACAAAACGCCGACGTGACAAAACATCGACAAAAAAGATCGACAAAAAGACCGACAAACGTCGACAAACATCGACAAAGTTTATTTACCTAAAACTCATCTTTGAATATAGATAGATAGATAGATAATTTTATTGATTTAAACTATACACAGTTTCTCATCAATACAAATATGATTTCACAATACATAATAATCGGTACATGTGATAGATACATACAAACATTTCACATATTATATTCATTATAACCTAACAATCAATATACTTTGAAATATCATTTTTAAATTTCAGAATATGAAAAAACCTCGAGGATGAGTTTACGTCATACTCAAACTTTTTCTGAACTTAAACGCTTCCGATAAATATTTTGAAAATCGATAGATAATTCCTTTTGAAGAATTCAAAAGCTGTAGAAATTTAAACATACTAGGTCTATTGAAAAAATATGGTTTAATATATGTTCTTCTTATTTGATTATAGGCCTGGCACTGAAGTGCAAAATGAAATTCATCTTCAATTGCATGTTTGTCACAAAAAATACAAATACGCTCATGTCTTTCTAATCTGTGTCTAGAATATCTGCCTGTTTCAATTTTTAAAGTATGGGCCGAGATTCGAATCTTAGATAACAATACACGGTTTTCTCTTGTGGTAATAAAATGTAAATAGTCTTCGAAACCAAAGGACAGTTTCAATTCCTTGTATAAAGACAACTTATTATTATTTCCAATATCGGTAAACCATTTTTGAATAAAAGTGTCTTGTATTCTTTGCTTGAATAATGATAAGAAAACTTTGTCATTGACAATATGAAAAGGCTGCTGCCATACATACATGAATCCATGTTCGGATAACAAATTCTTTACACATGTAGCCCAGTTCTTCATACCATTCTCACAGTCATCTAATGTACGCTGGTATACATGTCTAATGATAATGTTATCCGAAGATTGGATTTTTAACCAATACTTAACAATATTTACATATATATTTACATATAATGGGAATCTACCCAATTCCCCATATACTGCATTGTTACAAGCACTTAGTTTTATTCCTAATATATTTTTACAAAATTTTAAATGGATTCGTTCTAGATCCTTTGACTTTGTAAATCCCCAAATAGGCGATCCATAACTCAAAATTGAAGACACAAAAGCATCAAACAACTGTAAACATAATTTAGGCTTAAGTTCAAACTTTTTAATATTTAACAATAATACATTCATAGCCTTCAGTGCCTTTCCATAAACAAATTGATTGTTTAAAACAAAAGTACCAGTATAATTAAACACTACGCCAAGATAATTAAAATTGTTCACTATTTCTATTATTTCATTTTTATACAACCAATTTTCATTTCCTAATAGCCCGCCCCTTTTTCTAAAAACAACAATTTTTGTTTTATTCACATTTACTTCTAGACCCCATTTGTCACAATATTCTTCTAATTTATTCAAATTATTTTGTAAATCTTCTGGGGAATTCCCTAATACAATCATGTCGTCTGCAAAAAGAAGGAGTATAAGGGTCAACTCATAAAAAGAAAGTCCGCTATTTATTCTATCCTGCATGTATAATTCAAGGTCTTCAATAAAAAGTGCGAACATTATCGGTGAATTTGTCTCCCCTTGTCTCAAGCCCACCGATATATCGAAGAAATCTGAAAGGGAATTGCAGTGTTTAACACATGATTTCACCGACGCATACATTGCACGAATTATCCTAAGAAGTTTCCCACTAATACCTTGTCTATACAATTTTATACGTCCTTTATGGCTTCCTTCATTTTCGGTACTAAAGCTCTCCTTTTCTCTACTACTTCTTGTGGAAACTGCTCATAAATGTAATAATCACTGCCTCTGAGTTTGTGTTTCTGTCTACGCACCATTTCCCTGTCTGTAAACATGTTAAACTTGCACACGATCTCCTAGTACGACCTTTAGTATAAGGGCCCATTCTGTGCGCTCTTTCAATCTTGAGGGCTGTAACCGTTTCCTGCGCGATCTGGAGCTTGTCTGCCATAAACTCCCTCAGTTTTGTCTCTGTTTCCTCCGGCTTTTCGTTTAAACTTTCTGGTATGTTACAGAAAATGAGGTTATTTCTCATAGATTGTGATTGAAGATAGGTTAAATTGTCTCTCATTTTTTCACAGTCTTTTTCCATCTGGGTTAACCTATCCTGACTTAAACCACTGGCAAATTCGCACTCTTCCACCCTTTCTCCTATCTTCTGAACCTTTTCATCTGTCTGTTTGCACCTTGAGTCTACATGGTTCCACATTTTCTTTAAATCACTATCAAACCCGTCCATTTTCTTTTCTAATGAATCTAACTTTGTCAGTCTTTCTTCAATTCTTGTGAGACACCTGAATATATCTGCGTTTGACGGCATATCACTTGCAGTATCCTGAGTAACGGTGTTTACACTGGCCGCCATTCTGTATGTTGTGGTTCTACAACCAGTAGGGGTATTGTCAGATTTATCACAAGCGGGTGTATGATCGTTCGAAGGTTGCTCGAAAACAGCTGACGAATCACCACTCTGTTTTCTAGGTGTCTCATATAATACAGAGTTTGCTCTCCCTAGTAAGTCACTGAGATCCAAATCTTCACTCACCCCCTGTTGTCCGTTTGGCGACTGTCCGAATATATACATGTATATATGTTACAGGGATTAAGTGTAATCAGGAATTATGAGTAATCCCTGAACATTTTAGGGGTTACGGGTAATCACTTGGCGTTTTAGGGAATTGATGAAATGTCACATTTTTCATGGAATAAATACATTTGTTCTATCATAACATTTCTATTGGTTTTAAACATCACGCTTTCTTGAAATATCATGGTCTAATGAATATTCATACAAAGTTTCTTGCACAAGTGAATAAAACTAAGTTAACAGTGTGCATTTAGGTCAGGGCAATTAAAAAACCAAGACATCTGTCTTGTTAATAAGGTTAACAACATATTTTATGCCTTTGAACCAAATGAACTAAACGAGGTTAGATTCGTTATTTTAACCAAAAGTAATTACCAAATATTTATAAAAACTCAACGAAAAGCTTCAAAAATACAGGAAGAATACCTGTAAAATATACTTACCTGTAAAAATGCGACAAAAGATCGACACGACAAGTCGTTGTTTTGTCGTATCGATGTTATGTCGCGTGGGCGTTTTGTCCTGTCGGCATTTTGTCGTGTCGGCGTTTTGTCTGTCGACGTTTTGTCATAGACCCATCATGTAGGAGAACTGATTATACGTAATATGATCCTTAAGTATTATTCACTGAAGCATTGACTTCATTCCCCCAAATAAAGGAAAATAAACTAAAAACAAATATACATTCAGTAGATCTACTCCTTATCAAGATATTGTTTGGAATTATATAAGTATATACTACTATTAGTACTTTATATAATATGAACTTTAACACGCCATTTGGCCACGTACCATAAACAATTGTATGTATAACAATACCTCGTACTTCATATGTGTATGCCAGAAATGTATTTTTGGATCATATTGAAAATTGGTTTGTTTGTTCGATACCAAATATGTAATCCACATGAAATAAAGTCTTTATTATTATTATTATTATTACAATAAAAGATTTGTTCTGTTCTGTAAAGAATGGACCATAAAAAGACGACGCGGCATCTTATAAGTATCCCAATTATTTGCAAAGACGACTTTAGTTGCCTAAAGCGGTGGGGTTAAAAAAATCTGAAGGAAAATCAAACAATTTGGAACTGTCAACCTGGTCATACTGCGAGTAACTCGACGCCTGACCAGAATTCAACGTGTTCGAATATAGTTCTAATATAACTCTTTCAACACGAGGTAACTCTTTGGGGTTATCATGTTACCGTGTGGATCTTTTTAATTACTAAAACATAAACCACTATTCTTGGAATTCTGGATAGTTTAATAAATGCTGCTCTAATTTGATAAACAGCGCTATAACCCTCTGATCTGGGTCTTCACTGTTCTTTAATCCTGTATATGCGTATTTTAAACCCATTACCCCATAGCCTGTTTCTAGTTTTGAAAACATGGTACTATTTAAAGCAGGTTGAAAGTAAAGCAGAATGTGCCTAAGGGCACATTTTGCTTTACTTTGAGCTTGCTTTAAGCAAACATCTGCAAGAATTCAGTAAATATTTCTTATGGTACATATTCATGATTGTGTCAATTGGAGAGGGAGGATCCCTAAAGTGCGAGAGTTAATTCCGCATAACCCACGAGCTACCACTTTATAAAACAAGTATAACCGGGAATATGTCTTCTTGGTCGATATTCATAACTGTATAAAGCACATGTGCCAGACGCATGCTTTGCCCGAATATAACACCTCCAAACACAAATAAAGTGAGTAAAACCATAAAACATCCGTTTCTATGATCGAACACCATATTCTGACCTACAGCTCATTTTATGAAGAATTTTTTTTTTTTTATATAATATATACCTCGATCATAGAAACGGGTGTTTTATGGTTTTGTTCACTTTATTTGTGCTTGGAGGTGTTATATTCGGGCAAAGCATGTGTCTGGCACCTGTGGTATAAAGTGGAACGGTTTTCTTTAGCGGAGGTTTACAATAATTGGATAAATTGCGGATTACGCAATAAGGCTGACCAGTAATCAGCTGTCTATAACCACTGTTGTTGTTGTGTGTTATTTTCTCCTATGGTTGAGCGTCCCCTCAAGCTTTTTCAGATTTGTCATTCCAATCTTAACCTTTATCATGCCGAACTGTCGTCTGCTCAAAATATATCGTCTGCGAAAATATACCAATATTAGCTTTTAAGCATTTCAAACTAATGAATGGCTGAAGATGAGTGGCAAACAGTTTGTATCCAGATCAGACGCCGCGTTACGCGGCGTCTGATATGGATACAAACTGTTTGCAAATGTAAGCCAAGACGCGCTTAGCATGGGCACGGGTGAACAATCGTTTCTTCGCACCAATCATAACAATTCCAAATCCTTCACACCTGATTCAAAGGGATAAAAAAAAAAAAGTAAAGTACCAGTTAAAGTCTACTTTCAGTCCGAATGACCGCTCAGTCGACTGTACATTACTATACCCCCTGATCATTGAGCCATCTTGCCTACAATATTGAGCACTGCTAACAAAAAAGGATTCGGAATTCTTGTCACTTTGTCAATGAATGCATGTCAACGCCATGTAATTTGATTGGTTATTGCTGAGCAAAATTTGATTACGAAATTCACGACTGTTGCTATATAATCACTGGACATTGGGGTAGATCTAGCATATCGTACCTCCAACATGATCACGATGGACCTCGCCTTGTATGTATTCTCGGTAAGTGGATTAATATCTAATTTATTGTCTTTCTTAACACTTTCAGCACCATGGACCTGTTGAAAATATAATTAGTACATTCGAAAACAATGTAGACCCAAATCGGAGGGCTCCTATTAGGAGCCCTCTGATCAGGGTCTGCACTGTTTCTAGTTAAGATGAGTATTTATTAAACTGATAACCCATAGTTCCAAGTAGACTTGTTAATATTTTGGTAATTAAGATCAATAAGGGATCCAAATAACCAATTACTTAATGTTGAAAGAGCCCGTCTGTAATGTTTTGTTTTTCTTTACCATCTTCAATACAGCGCAGGGAGAGAGAATGTGTAAAAACTGAGTCTTCGGCAACAATAATCACAGTTGACTTAACCCGTTCGCATCTGAAACTTTTATAAACAATGCCAATTTCAAAACAAATCTAGTCCATTTTTGACTATTTAGGGTTCATTTTAAAAATATTTTAAAATAACAAACAGCGTAGACCCTGATCAGAGGGCTCTTTAAGGAGCCCTCTGATCAGGGTCAACACCATTTGCATTGGGCAAGAAGCCCTCTGATCAGGGTCTACACTGTTTGCATAGGACAAATGTAATCCTTACAGGTACACTATTTGTAATGGACGAGTATATTCGTCGCTAGGGTTGAATGTGTTAAACGCTTTCTTCTTTAGAAAATATAGTTAAAATGCCAAACAGTTTGGATCCGTATGAGACATATGTACAGTAAAACCTCGCTATAACGACCACTAAAACGAAGGCTTATTGATTGTACAATAGTGAGGTGACAGCTTAAAGCAAGGTGACAGTGAAACAGAAAGCTCCTAAAGGAGATTTCTTTTAGAAGCTTTCTGTTTCACTGTCACCTTGCTTTAAGCGGTCACCTATCGTAAACACCCTAATAATTAAAAAGATGTAGTGGTCTCGTAATAGAGAGGTTTAACTGTAGGATATAGTAGCATTTCGTCTTGATCCAAACTGCTTGTACTGTATGCAAAGGGAATAAATGTTTTTAGCACAAACACGTCTATTTTTGAAAAATAACGTTAACTAAGCTCCATAACATCTGGGTGTAGGTATTAAAGAAGAACTGTTTATGTACATTGTAACAGCAAAGTTAAACTGATTGGAAAGAGCCTTTTCTTCCCGTTATTAACGAAACCTAGAGATGTGTGTCATTACCTATGAACGAAACAACGGACGCGATGGCAATTTTGTTTTTGGTTATCTCATTGCCAATCAGTTTGGTGTCTTCCCATTGTACTCGCGGTTTGATTTTTCTGTCTGTAATTTTGTTCTCCAAAAAATAGTGACGAACGTATAAACAGGGCTGCCATAAGTTGACATGAAAAATCCTAAGATTTCCAAATTTGTATTTTTCAAGTGCGATTTTACGAATCGAACCTTCACCCCATCGCTTGTTTCTAGTTTTGTTGACACGTGACTACTTAAAACAGACTGGAAGTAAAGCAGAATGCGCCTGAAGGCGCATTCTGCTTTACTTTCAGCCTGCTTTAAGCTACCATTAAGCATGTACTAGAAAAAAATCCGAATATTTAGGAATAATCCGGAGAAATGGCAGCCCTGTATAAATAATATAAAATCTTGTGCATTACCTTTTCCCTGCAGGTCATCTCTCTCGCCCAGCTGGTATATCCGAAGCCGGGACTTATCGAAGGTAACTTGATTATTTACTGCTACAGTGGAGAAACACGTTATTTTTCAATTACAGCCGAAACTCGATACTACGAACTCGCTTATATCGATCTTACCACTATTTTGTAAGTTGAATATGTTCGAACAAACGCGAGTTCTTAGAATCGAGTTTTTACTGTATTGCGTTTACGCTACTGCTGTTATTGTTGGTTGCTGGCGCACTTGTGCTCTATATTATATTAACAATCCATTGTTTCATGTAACAAGAAACATGTTAATGTTTACGTTACTTAGTAAAATGTTTGAATCTTGAATCTTGAATCTTGAATCTATAACACTCACAGGACAGCTTGGTACAGACAGAATGGCATGTCAAGCCGTATACGCCGAAACAAATATTTCAATTATATTTTCAGTATGGAGCCTGATTATACCCGGCGTCTGATCAGGCTCCAAATTGTTTGCCACTCAGATAGAAATGAATAGCTAGATTTATCAAAAAAAAATTCAACATTTTATTGCAACTCGTTTGCGTTTCGTTGAAATGGGAAGGAATACGCCTTCTACACTGTATACCCATTACAATCAGGATCAAAATTGTTTGCAAATGCGTTTTATGACGCCATTGATAGTGAAAGGGTTGATCCTTTCGGTGTATGTAAGTTGTGTTTACATAGGTCCAATTTTTTCATAGATGTGTTTGGATGTCGACATTGTTAATATTTATCCGCATATTGTTCGATTTTTCTGACCTGTCAGAGTTATGTATAGAACAGAATAGTTAATAATGGTAAATAGGTAAGGAAGGTAACATCAACTATGTAATCGTACACTTTCCTACTTGAGTAAGTATGATCCTCGTGCAGCACATGACCGCTGCGCTTACTTTACTGATATCTTATTTGTTCCCAATAAACGCAATTATATACTTAAACTATTTCCATTGCAAACATGTTGGAGCCTGATCAGACGCCGGGTTACCCGGCGTCTGATCAGGTTCCAACCTGTTTGCTACTCAGATAAAAAATATAGTTAAAATTTCTAAAAGTAAATTTCCATAGTTTAGTGCATTGCTTATGCGTTTAATCGGGAAAGAATAATGTATCCTCTACTGTACATTACGCACAAAAATTACAGCTATCCGTATCTCTAACTGACTGTAGAGAAAACTCATCCCTTTTAAAGTTTTAGAATGTTCCAATCTAAAAATAACTCTGACAGGTCAGAAGAAAACACTAAGATTTCATTTTCCAGATGCAACTCGTACATTTACATGCCCCTATAGAGCTGGTGCTGTCGATTATTTGGAACATGACCTCTTCGCTGCTGGGGTTCACGTGCATGCCACCAGACAAGTGGTGTTTAATGTAAAAGGCAATCGCAATGCCCACATATTACTGAAGAAGAACAGAAATGACTATGACAACGATGTAGTGGAGATTGTCCTCGGTGGTTGGGGCAGCCAACAATCTGTTATTAGAAATGAACAACAAGGCCCCGCAAAAGCGACCAACAAGGTTAGACTTGATCTACTTTATTTGTTTTAGTTTATCATTTTATAAGTTCATATGTCGAGATAATGTAAATACTGAAGAATCCTTAATGTGGGCGTGCGCGAGGGGTGCAGTTGTAGTTGGGAACCTGGAACCCGTTTCATAAAACTTCATACGACAAAAGCGGGCCTAGTAAGCCAAAACGTGAAAACACATTTCTCTACCTAATCCTGTCTTGTGACATCTCTTTGGAATACGATTTCAAGACGATTCCAAAGAGATGTCACAAGACAGGATTAGATTGAGAATTCATAATAATTGAGACTTTAAAAATCGGGCTTTCTAAGAGTACGGGTACCAAGCGAGGGAACCAAATACATACAGTAAAACTTATCTACACGAAATTACCACTAAAAAGAAGGCTAATCGATTGTACGAAAGACATTTGACAGCTTAACGCAAGGTGAAAGTAAACAGGGGTCTGATCAGGCTCGAAACTGTTTCCGATGTATATAATTGTTTCAGCACTAACTCATTTACATACATATGTTGGTAAAGAATAACCTTATTAGGTTTCTAAGAAATGTCCAAACTGTTACGTTTCACTCTCAATGACGCCAAAAGTCGACTTTGCAAACAGCTTAGATCATGATTAGACGCCGCGTAACGCGGCGTCTGATTAGGATCTTAACTGTTTGACACTCGTATCGATATTTCTTAAGTCATATATACAATATTGAATTTTACACTTAAATTATCTCGCAGACAACAATATTGAAGACGACAACGAAACGGTGAAGGGGTAAAACATCTCACGATTAATTTGTCAGCGAAAGATAAGTTTGATTGTACATGTATATACAGAATACTGTTTGTTTCAGGGCCCAGTCATGTCCGCATTAGAATATAGAACATTCTGGATTAGTTGGAGAGGACAGTGCATTAAGGTGAGTCGATTTCTATAGAAATATATATCTGTGTTAACCCTTTCATCGCCGGAGTCGCCTAAAGTCGAATTTGTAAACAGTTTACGCGGCGTCTAATCAGAATCAAAACTGTTTGACACTCGTTTCGATATTTGTTATGTCATGCTCTCTGAAATCTAACTTTGAAATGATATTGCAGGCAATACTATTGAAGCAGACGACACAAAAACGGTGTAGGGGTAAAAAAAATCAAAAATAATTTGGCGCCGAAAGGATGGAGTTATGGGTTCAATTTCAGATTTTAAAGTTAACCGCCTGAAGATATTTACAGTATTGTCTTTGCATACTGGACATAATACTGGTTTTTTCTCATTTAATCGACACTCTAACACGTAAAAAACTTCGGAAATTCGGCAGTTTGATTTCTGGTAATATTAGTGTCAAACAGTTTGGATCCTGATAAGAGCGACAATCACCCGGCGTCTACGCTTGCTCTCACCTGTTTGTCACTTAAAACATGATAATATGCAGTATGGGTCAAGCTTTGAACATGTATTTAACCCTTTCACTCTCACTGACGTCAGGATCCAAACTGTCTGACACCCTTTTCGGAATTTGTCATACTGCCTATACCAGACAACAACATTTATCCAGACAATATGGCGTCAAGGGGTAACAATTTCACGGTAAATTTGATCATGTGAACATTTTAACCCATTATCCAATGGAAACACAGATATGCGTCATTTTCTTTTTCACACAGTACACTTGTCTATGTAAATCGTGTAGATTTGAGACTGCCCTGAGGTTTGCTTTTAGCAATACATGCATATTGTTACTAATGTATCAAAAATGAATGATTAAAATGATTACCTAGAATTGATTGGAAACTTGAAATGTCTGTTTGCAGTGTCGGTTTCCAATGATACGATCTCTAAACGAAGGCATATTGATTGTATATAAGACAGGTTACGACCACTAAAAAGAAGGTTAATTAATTATTTATAAAAGACGGGTTACGATCACTAAAAAGAAGGCTAATTGTTTGTATAAATTACTATAGTATAGGTTATGAAAAAGCAGGTTACGACCACTAAAAAGAAGGCTAATTATTTGCATAAAAGACACGAGACAGCTAAAAGTAAATACCTAAAAGAAACTTCCTGTTTTACTGTCATCTTGCTTTAATCAGCCACCTGTCGTTAACACCTAATAATTTACACAATGTAGTGGTCGTATTAGAAAGGTTTTACTGCATTGCGTTAATAATACGAAGGCATTAGCATTTGCTTATTTATTTGTAACTTGACCACTAGGTTGGCAACGGTCGCCGTGTAGGGGAGAAGGATTTCCTGTCATGGTGTGAAAAAGATCATACTATCAACTACATCTCCGCGAGCTATGGATACGGCAGTGGAGGAAAATTCCAATTTCTCAGAACAGGTAAAGGTTTCGTTTTCCGTATTCATGAGCCCGCTTCTATGGTTTCAGCAGGGCATGCCAATATCCATTTTGACTACTGATTCATTGTTTGGTCTATCGTGAGCTGAAAGAATTAACCCTAGATGACCTTTCGATCATAACGCCTTGCAATAATCTAATGGACATGTCGCTAGCAAAGAACCATTGAAGCTTCTCGTGTGAGACTCTACCTTAATATTTGATAGTTTGGTTAGAAATAACCATTGAAAATCACTAGAGCATAAGTATAATCTGGACCTCACC
The DNA here is from genome assembly GCA_922989275.2 of Gari tellinella. NCBI lineage: Eukaryota > Metazoa > Mollusca > Bivalvia > Cardiida > Psammobiidae > Gari > Gari tellinella. Next base: position 89,780,583 of record OV277860.1, read on the forward strand.
AGGTAAACAGAGATTGTGCTGCACATGCTTTGCCAGTTACATTGACACCTCTAGAACAATGGGGTGATGGTCCCTAAATGGACTGAGGAAAAGTCTTTAATCGCCTCAAGCAACTTAGACCGACTGCAAATAGTTTAGATCCTGATGAGACGCCCCGTAATGCGGCGTCTCATCAGGATCCAAACTATTTGACACTCGTAACGATATTTCTTCAACCATACTTTCAATATACTGGCAATATTGCACTCGGCAATGTACAAATAGACGATGTCTTGTTGGTGAAATGGTTATATCTAACGACTAAAATTTGGCGCTATTTAAAGGGTTAACCCACATTCATGCATGACAGTTTGCCTAAAGTATCGCCTCCAGTTTCTGAAGTTCAATAAAGTTTTCTAAAAAATGAGTTTTATAAATCCAATAAATTATGAGCAGGTCGCGAATGCTTTTTTTTACCATCTCGATACTTGTATTTAGCTTGCTAGCTTCCTTATAAATGGACGACGCGTACATGGACCGCCTAAGTGAGTAAACGTGCAAAACGTAGTTTAATTCCGATTGATTCAGAATAAATTTATATGGTACAAACATTCTCCGTGTCCCTTCCCATCTATAGTCACTCGATCGCTGACAGAAATGTCGTTTGACACCATATCTATTTACAAATTTTGACAGCACGTAGGAATGCACATTGCAGTAAGACAACCTCATTTGCATAGTTAAACCACTGGTTATATGCGAGAAATAAACAATGGTTGTTATTCACCGCTCGCACCGTAGGTATTGTTATAAATCTTTTAAAATACTACATGTAGTTTGAAACAGACGTGCTTCAGCGGTTTTTCTCGACTGAGTTGCAAACAGTTGATGAGCCTGATCCTGATGAGACTTCCAACTTTTTTTCGATCGATTTAAAGCAATCAACATTTATCAAAAGTTTGATCCCGTTTTAGCGCACTACGTTTGCGCCTCGTTTCATTCAAAAGGGGTCCATTTTCCCCTGTTCGATACTTTGCCTTTACAGTGGAGAATCTGTTATTCTTCCCCGTTTAAACGCAAACGAAACGAAAACGCAAAACACAATCTTTTGACAATTTTGACTTTTCATTTTTATGCCCCGGCATCGAAAGATGCGGAGGCATATAGTAATCGTCCTGTCCGTCAGTCCGTCCGTAACAAGGTTAAGTAGAATTTACCGTTTCGTCTAGCATCAACACCGCTTACCCAAATGCTTGGATACTTATACAGTTGTTGCCTTGGACCATTCCCTATCCACCAATATCACCATACTTTGATTTTGACCTTGACCTTGACCTAATTTGGACTTAGAATATTTTAAATAGGCTATTTCTTGGTTAACTAGATTTTACCGTTTCGTCTAGCATCAACACATCTGACTACAATGCTTTGATACTTATACAGTTGTTGCCTTTGACCATTCTCTATCCACCAATATCATCAAACTTTTATTTTGACCTTGACCTTGACCTAATTTGGACTTAGAAAAAAATCAGAATATTAATATATATTGTCAAGGATGCCACCGGGGGCATAAGTGTTTATTGAACGCGCAGTCTTGTTATATGATAAAACTGTTTCATTTTTTCAGCTGACGAGATCTCCTGCTATAGCGATTATAGACCAATCGGTGTAGATTATTCCAAACATGACTTATTCGCCGAGGGTGTTGACATACGCTCGTCAAAGAGTATCGTCTTTTCAACAGTAGCAAGGAGCAATGCTCACGTGCTGCTACAGAAAACACAAAATAACTACACAAATGACGTGATAGAGATTGTACTTGGTGGGTGGCATAACACTAAGTCAGTCATACGTGATGAATTCAAAGGGGACGCCAAATCCAGATATGTGGTACGTTTTCGCTAAAGTATTGGCGTTTATTATACGTGTTCTCTAGGATGCCTAGGGTACAAGGTTATAAAGCGTTTGGGCTCAAGCATTTGATTTGTCAAACTTGCGCCTGGGCTCAAATCTGACCAATCACATGCTTGAGAACTACTCTAGACTCAACAAAAAAGCTTTATAACCTTGGAGCCTAGCCAAAAGAGCTTTCAAATTAACCATATCAATTTCAAATTTTGCGTCAAGGAATACAGATAATGTATGCCTAATCGACCGGAAGTGGCGTTCGCATACTGTATTATCCGTGTATGTTAATGCTAGAGCTGCAACGATTAAACTTTCTTTTCCTCATTGCCTCTCTTTCTGTCTGTCTGTCTCTCTTTCCTATGATTCTCTTTGCATTCTCTGTCTCTCTCTCTCATTCTCTCTCATCAATAATTGTCTATAGTTCAAACTTATTTAAATACACAAATGTGTATAGATTTGTATTTCAAATACACACTTCTGTGTCCTAAACATGTAACCCAGCAACAAACTCACACCAAGAGATGTTTGTTGCGCTATATAATTAACTCTATTTCCCAACATACAACGGTTTGGGAAGCCTCATTTGCATATACCAACGTACCACATACGTTACATAACTCTCCCCTCCGAGGAGTCTCGTCCCGAGACTTGGACCTTGGGAGAACCGTGGGCAAGACAACTCCGGTCTGGCAGTTGTCATTATCCCTCCGCTGCCACCATTTGTAACGTGCAAACCGACAGACACAGCAACAACAAACCCCGTCGGTACAAAGCTTAAGCTCACACCAAGAGATGTTTGTTGCGCTATATAATTGAATCACTTCCCAACACACAACGGTTTGGGAAGCCTCATTTGCATATACCAACGTACCACGTACGTTACACATGCTACGACTTCTTTCCCTTTTTTGTTATATAGTACACACTGATGAAAAAGACTTTGAATTGATCTATTCTTAATTTCATTGTCAGTTTCTCTATACTCTCTGACATCGATGTACACATATTGTACACCAAACACGACTCATACGCACGGTCACGGAAATGGAATACCGAACTAACTCCTCCTTGTACATGACGTGTACGTTTGTATACTCGTTGCTAGGACTTGCAATTTATTCAGTTAAAATTACTTACGGTGGAGAAAACGTTATTATTTCCAAATAAACGCGTTTACGTTCAAACTATTAATTCTATTACAAACAGTTTGGAGCCAGATCAGACGCCGGGTGACCCGGTGTCTGATCAGGCTCCAAACTGTTTGCCACCAAGATAAACATGAGTTATCAGAATTGTCCAAAAGTTATCAGTTATACTTTTCTACGTTTTCGTGTTTTGCGTTTGCGTTTCGTTTGCGTTTTGAAAACGGGAAAGAATAACATTTTCTCTACTGTAACTCAATTTGAAATCAAGAAGTATATTGAGGATTAACTGTCATTTGTGTGGTCAACTTTCAGGCAGAGAAGGGCAAGACGCTTGATGTCGCGGAGAAGAGGTATTTCTGGATCAGCTGGGCAGATAACTGCATAAAGGTAACTACTGTTTTACAGCGACTGCTACAACATAGAAAACTTTTAAACGAAAACATATTGAACTAGCATGTAAAAACAACAGTTTTTCGGAAATAGTTAATGAGAAGTGTTGTTTCAGCAAACAGTTACCCGGGTTATCTCTAACTGATGTGGTATTGAGAACTCCGGACAATAGCCCGGGGCATAAGGTCAATATTTTGCCAAAATACTTCAAATCATGATGCAAGCAAGGCACTTTCTACAATAAGTGTTTAAACATATCTTAGCCCAAAAAACCCGTTAGCCACTTCAATTTCCCTGGCAGATTCAAAATGGCGGCCATTTTCAAAATGGCTGCCATTTCAAGTTTGCATAAGTTATTTCGTGATTGCAAGTCTAATTTAAATCCAAAAAGGCACGCAAAAGTAACACTTGTGAGATGTAACATATAAATCATCAAATGTGGATCGCGGAATATTGCTAATTATTCAAGATGGCCGCCAAAAATTCAAAATGGCGGCCTTTTTCACTATTTTTATTGTTATAAGAGCACATGTATTTCTGAAGGATTATTAAACTATATTTACACGGATTGTGTTTTCATTTTTCTGTCCTAATACTATGTTAACCTTTTAAAGTCTATACATTTGTTTTATACATGATTTCCGATACAATTTCAACGTTCAAAATTTCTAATAACACTAAGATTTTTCATTTTGTAACATTGCTTTTTTATCTAAAATAGACATGTCAGTTTGTGGGGAAATAACATTCCTAGAGACATTTTTGGGAAAAGATGACAGATCACCTTTTTGCCATAACGTAGGCGTGCTAAATCCATTTCTATTGTCTTTTACTCTTTCCCACGAGGCTGAAAGCCGAACAAATGTAAAAAACAAAATGGCCACCAAAACACTTATTTTCGTTATTCTTTCGGGAATCAAATACACATAGTAGTTACTCCTCCTAAACCACATTGCTGATAACATCCATACGTTACAGGAATATTCTTTGGGCTTATTTCTTTCAAAGGATTGATTCAATAAAGAGCTCTGATTGCTATGGCAACCAAAGTGAAAACTGGAGAAATCTTTAAAATATTTTCTTGTACAAACACAAGACACAGAGGTTAGATATTTGATATATTGTATTTACTAGCAGATCTCAATCAAATTTATTCATATCATAGTCTTGCATCTAAATTGTAATAGTGTAACAATACCCTGAAAGCCATATTGCAATATGTAGACACTGTATTGCAATATATAGCAATAAACGAGCGTCCTTCAAACATTGTGTTATTTTGGCTTTTTTTAAATCTTCATGTACCATTTTTGTCTTTAATACGTCATTTTAAAGGTCAATTTCGTGCAGAATTGACAATTTATCATGCAAGTCAATATTCTTATTTTACACGGTCTCAATTCGGTGAAAATTACACAACACGCGAATGGCACTACAGCCATGCATGTTGTAGAATTTGAAACTACTATTGTGATGCATTGAAGGGACAAATATAGTTTTATACCTTAATGTGTCAACATTAATGTTGGTCTGTTGATATGCGAACGTTTCAAAACAAAGTTATTAAATTTAGTACAGTTTGTCGATGAATACTCTATTCATATACATTTTATAGTTAATAAATTAACAACTTAGTTATTGAGAAATATAAAATATGTTAGTTTGTTGTAAAACTGTATCCTGTTTAAGATGAAATTGAAAAATAAATCACTTATTCGTAAACAAGTTGATATAGTCAATAAACAAATGTTAGATATTTTTTGCATTTTTTCAAGTTATATTATCATAACTATTATACTTTTTAATGCATGCTTTAATCTTACAATAAAAGTAGGTAAAACACACAACTCAATTTTATTAATACTATTCAATTCAATGTATTAAGTGTTGGTGGCCTAAAACATTAGTAAAGTTTTAAAAAGTTAGTGCGACATTTAAAAGCGTTATGGCACTTTTTCTAAGCTATATGATAAGAAATATCATTAAATTCTGTAGCAAATATGGCCAGTGCCTTTGACTGTCAAACATTGATGCCTATTTTCCACAACGAAGAGAACTGTTGTTGTCAATGTAGTATGCATGCGCAAGAACATGCACATATCAACGGACCTCTACACAGTTTGTTAAAAGCATTGTAGTCAGGGGTAGTAAATAACCCCACCGATAGGTCACTAGATTTACATAGATTTAAATAGGAAACTTCAAGAAATCTTATCTAAACCTTATAGCCAAACCTTCAATTTTTAGTGTAGATATTTCACCTAGAAGACCTCTATCAACTTTGTTAAATTCATAGTCCTGAGACCTATGTCTTCTTGAAACTTCTTGTCAACCATGTCACTTTCTAAAGCAATGCCGCATGCGCACTCTTTGCTTGCTCATGGTGACTCTGCTAGATTCTTCATCATACTCTGTACATGATCGGCTGACTTTGGGTCCTGCCATATTTCAGTGTCTAAGAACGTAAGGTCCTCTGTGATGCAAATTACACCCCGTTGCCTTTGATGATTGCATTCACCTGTTCGTGGGCTTGGTCTATTGCTAGAGTTGAGAATTGTCTCATTAAGGATGTTGTGATCTTAGTGTTACCAATAATTCCTGCTCCTTATTCTTCTATTTATTTACCAATTATTGGCTTTTAACTAGATCAGCCTGGTTGAATCAACACTTAGGTTTCATCGCTACAACGTTTCCATTTGAGAAATTGTTGAAACACTTCTGTTGATAGATGCATGGTGCATTTTATTCACATATATGTTTCTCCTTTGAGCATAGTTTGTGTGACTAAACTGCTTAAACAGGAGGACCGTAAACCCCCTATATCGCTCACCAGTGTCATAATTTTTGACACAAGAGCCGCTGGGCGGGGACAATTACACTTTTAGGGATCTGATTCTAACTAACCTGGCAGATGTCTACTACGTCATTCTGGACAAAATATACTTATAGGATGTGTCGCATTATGGTTAGGACATTTTCTTTTAAAAATTCCCTTTTCATTAGTAATATGTTAGCATGACAGATAGTTTCTTTAACAATCTTGAACGAATTCTACACTGCTTAATCTCTACAACAATACCAAGCCGGAGACAAATATGTTATGTATGTGATGTTAGGATGGAATTGTTAATAAAGGGTGTAAATTGTGTCGTATGGGCAAAAGTGGTAACCATTGTTGTAAGGCGGGCTCGTTGTAAGGGGGGGCTATTGTAAGGAGATATTAAAGCTTTAGGGTGTTGATATTCACAATATAAGTATTCAAATAAAATTCTATGTAAAATCATAAAACCATAGATACCAAATTCTAAAACTAGCGCTATGATTTTAACAAAGTTGGTAGATGTCTTCAAGGCGATACTCTACAATATAAAACGAAGTTCTGGGCTAAAAGATTTTTGATAAGATTTAAGTTTCCTATTTAAATCTATGTAAAGCTAGTGACCCATGTGCGGGTAGGTGTAATACTTCCGGGCTATAATGCTTTTAACAACTGGGTAGAGGTCTACAACGTTATACTTTACATCAAATATCTAATGCTGGGCTTATCCTATATACAATACGTCTATGTAAGGTTGTTAATCCCGGCACTGGACCACTTTACTTATATTGCAATTTAGTTTCTCCGTATTGCAATATATTGCAATATGGTTTTCAGCGTATTTTACACCACATTAATCTAGATGAAGGAATATGATATGAATAAACTTGATTGGGGTCTGCTGGGTATTACTATACATAAAATATCTAAGTTCCGGACTTTGTGGATGTTTTTGTTTTAAATTGTGCAGTTTTATTTACTGTTGTCGCCATGGCAACCAGAGTTATTTATTGAATCAATTCGTTAAAAGAGATTGGCCTAAAGAATATCCATCTTGAGTTTCGTTGTAATCAGCCATGTGGTTTAGGAGAAGCAAATGTAATACATGTATGTGTGTTTGATCCCCGAAAGATCGTATATAATAACGAGAATTATTGTTCTGGTGGCCATTTTGTTGTTTTTGTTTACCATTGTTTGGCTGTCAGCTTCATGGGAGAATTAGACAGATATCAGCAATAGATTCAGCACACCTTAATTATGGTAAGAATGAAGTATGTCAACTTTCCTACAAAATGCCATTTCCCAAAAGTCCAGCAAGACTATTTTAGATATAAATCAAAGTTTCAAAATAAAATCATGTGAAGGAATTTCGTTAGTATCTTCGTGTTATGAGGTAGTATGGACTAGGAAATCGTATTGGAATAAATGCATTAAACAAATGTATAGACTTAAATAACTTTAAATAGTAGTATAAGAACAGAAATGGTTACACATGGCCCGAGGAAAAACTGTTTAATAATCCTTCAAAATTACATGTGGTTAAAGTACAATTGAAAATAGTGAAAATGGCCGCCATGTTGAATTTGTGGCGACCATCTTGAATAATTAGCAATATTTCGTAATCCACAATCGATGATTTACATTTTATATCTCATACTTAATATTTTTGTGTGACTTTTCGAACTGGCATGGAAAAAACTATTACGACATAACTTATACAAAATGGAAATGGCGGCCATTTTGAAAATGGCCGCCATCTTGAATCTGCCAGGGATATTGAAGTGGCTAACGGCTTTTTTCGGTTGACAATGGTCATGTTAGTAAACCTGCAAAGTGGTTTGCTTGCATCATGAAATGAAGTATTTTTCGACTTATGCCCCGGGCTACAAGAGGTACACCCACAAACGGACGGAATAACTAACTGAATGATCGGAGGACTGACTGACTCACAGACGGATGGACGGAAGGACGGACTGACTGACACATGCAATTAAATCGCTATACTATGCCTCTAAAATGCATTTGGGACATACAAATTAATATGTTAGACTGTCTGTTTTCTAAAGTTAACGGAACTGCAGAAAAGTCCAGCAGAAAAGATCTAGGCCTAATACTAATATTAATGTTTGTCACCAACAGGTCGGGAGAGGTTACAGTGTTGGCAAGCTGGAGATGATGAATTGGTGTGGCCTGACACATGACGTCAGCTATATCTCCGCCAGTTATGGGTTTGGAAGCGATGGCTACTTTCAGTTCACCCAGTCAAGTAAAGTCATATTCAGTCAAATTCGTGTTACAAAGGAGAAAAGATTTATTATTTCCCGTGTAAACCCATGCTGTTGAGTTGTTTAACCCTCCCTCCATAGAAGTGCCATTTAGCGCATTTAATTTATTCATCCATTGAGAAAGAGCTATTAATTTATGCAGTCATAAATATATTATGTATTGTCAGAAATATTCTCTATATTCTAGCAGATGGTAGCTTAACCCTACTTGACAACTTTGGAGTTGTTTATCCCTTCATCTTTTCATTGTCGTCTGCTTCAATTTTGCTTTCTGCAAGTTCGTTTCAAAGTAAGATTCAATGTAGTATGACTTAAAGTGTCAAACAGTTTGAATGACGCCGCGTTAACCATTTTAACCGTGACAGGAGACACGTTTTAGTAGAAATTACGAACAGTTTGGATTCAGTTGAGATGCTGCGATACGCTGCCATTTCTCCGGATTTTTCCTAAATCTTCGGATTTTTTCTCTCCAATACATGGTAGCTTAAAGCAGGATGAAGGCGCATCAACAAAACAAGACACATGCTATGGGGTAAACGTACGATTCGTAAAATCGCACTTGAAAAATGCAATTTTGGAAATCTTAGGATTTTTCATGTCAACTTATGGCAGCCCTTCAAAACTGGTTGTTAAGCTTGTGGTCCATGACAATGAAAGGGTTACCCGTGCTAGCTATGATTTGTGTATGAAGCAGACTTCCGGTTAAAGTCACACGGAATCAAACTGTTGTCAAGATCAGACGACGAGTAACCCGACTTCTAATAAGTCTCCAAACTGTTTATAATTAAAACTTATAGGTAACCTTTTTTCTTAAAAGTTCTGTTTTTCTAAATGTTATTGTCATGACTACAGCGTTTGCGTTGAGTTTCGTTTAACCCATTACCACTTAACCTGTTTTCTAGTTTTGAAAAAAAAACAACACTACTACTTAAAACAAGTGGAAAGTAAAGCTAAATGGGCCTTAAGTTTCATTCTGATTTTACTTTCAGCCTGCTTTAAGTTACCATCTACTAGAATAAAGAAATTTTCCCTTTGATACATATTAATGACTGATTGTATAAATTTGAACTCTTTTCTTCAGCGGAGGAATAAACCACAGAAGTATAATTCCGTGAAGAAACTAAACTAAAAGGCGCTTCTATGGGGGGAAAGGGTTAAACGGGAAAGACGCGTGTCTTCTCCTCTGAAAGACACGGGTGTACTTAGTGTAATTCTAAATAGACACTGTTTTTTACCAAAGGTGTTAGGGGACAGGCCTGTAAACATCGCCTTATACCTGAGCTATACTATCGAACTTTTTCCAAAACATTAAAGGGTCACAGAAATGGCCCAAATGTCTTACTATGGGGAAAATAACATGGCTAAAGACAATTTCTGACGGAAAAAACCCATTAACCTGGCCACATAATGTAGATTGGGACATTTGCCTAGAATTCGTCTTATACCTGATCTATACAATCGAACTTTTTCCAACACCTTAAAGGGTCACAGAAATCGTCCAAACGACTTAGGATGGGGTTAATTACATGGTAAAAGAAAATCCCTGATCGAAACACACGTTTATTTGACCACATTGAGTAGATACGGTACATGCCTGTATACATCGCCTCATACCTGATCTATACTATCGAACTTTTTCCAACACCATTAAGGGTCACAGAAATCGTCGAAACGTCTGACTATGTGTTTAAATACTTGGTAAAAGACAATTCCTGATCGACTGCCACACAAGCATGAGTTTTATTCCTTATCGAAGTGATAAATTCCGGTACGGGTTTTATTCCTAACCAAAATATTTAATTTTCGTAAAAATTGCTGCGTACGAAAAATTATGCAACCTAGTTTCAGGCATGCGCAGACAATGCATTCTTGACTGGTTGTACACTATTGTGCCAATTATTTTCACCATCTCGCAATAAGCAGAAGTTCCTTCTAAGAAAATGGCTACATTCAACCTAAACACTGAGGAAGCCCCGTGAAGGGGGCTTCCAATAACTGTCTCATGTATTTACATAATTATATGTAAACTGAGATACGAAATAAAGCAATTTGATTTTGATTTGATTCTAGAATTTAAAGGTCCCTTTTTTCAAGCTACAGTCGAAACTCGATAATACGAACTCGCGATAGTTCGAACATAAATCTACCCGTATTTCAATTTAAAAACGTGGCTAAGCCACGGTTTAATTTTCAAATACGAGTATGTTCGACTTAAGGTGGTTCGACAGCGGGCGGCCCGCATCTCGAGTTCCGGAAATGCTGATGACTTTCACTTGATCTTTGCTGCACGTGCTTATAGTAGAAAATTCAGATAAAGAAAAGTTTGATCTTATTCAGTGTCTTCTCTGTTAGCGCAGTGGGTACGGTGATTGACTTGCAATCAAAAGGTTCTAGGTTCGATTCCCACTCGGTTCAAAACTTTTTTTAACAAATTGTCTGATTTTAGTGACTAGTCATTTCATAACGCAGTGATCAAAGGACAGGCTATGTTTAGTCACGTAATAATGAATAATATCATATGCAAGTATAGTCAAGTGACAGCTAAATTTTTGAGTATTTATAGCCTATATGACAGATGGCAGCTTAACACAGGACAAAAATAATGCTAAAAGATAGATCCTAAAGGAGCTTTTATGCATTACTTTTGTTATGCATTAAGCAGTCATTTGCCTTTAAAGATCTACAGGCTACCGTTTTCAATGGTCTAGTTTACAGGTTTGTCTTATGGTATTATTTAGAGCTAACGGCATTTTAAAGTTGAACTCAAGGGAGGTTACTCGTATTGTGTTTACATTTTGTCAGAATTTCAGGAAATCATGTATAAAATGTAAATTCCACTGTAGATTTTCATTAAATTGTTGTGACTATTAGAATTAAGTTATATCTATCTAATAAGAGTAAAATAAGTGTACGTTAAACAGCTAGATTTTTTTAAATATTGATATTTTCAGAATTTGACTTTTTTTAAATATTGATATTACCAACAAATATGTCATGAAATACTTTTGTTTGCCTAATATCTTATAGTCTATGTACAGTTTACTTGAATGTACAAAAATTATTGAGTTATATCATTTTATAAAGAAAATATTCCTGTTTATCAAAAGAGCTTTTCTCGACAAAAGGTCCTGTCAGAAAAAAACGGCACTGTAACTTTTTTTTATTTTAACGATTTTTCACTCTCCATATGGTATATTTCAATTTAATCAAGGTTTCAAAGAATTCTGACACAGAATAAGCTGACCCGCGAACCACCTTAAGCGAGATCGAGTTATCGTAATTTTAAAAAACTAATGAAAAAGGTAGATTTAAGCGAATTCGAAGTACATGTATTGAGCTTCGACTGTATTCTCATGTATATACATAAATCTTATCCAAATGTAAATGGCTAAATAATTGATGGTGGATTTGATCTACTAGGGGATAAAATGTTTCTTTGGATTAATATTGAAAATAAAGTCACTATAGAGTTGTCCGGTTAAGGAATTCGTCTCGTAGACTCATTTTAAACTTTAAAACTCATTTTCCTGTCATATTTTAATCAATACTCGTCCTATTTAATATTTTAATCCTTTCACTGCCTTAATTACTATGGTCAATTGCGAACAATTTTGATCCTTTTCAGAGGCCGCGTTACGTAACGTGGCATCTGATCAGGGTCCAAACTGTTTTGTATCCATTTCCAAAATTTAATTGAAGTAATATAAACAAACGACAATTGTTTATATGATATTTATTTTTCAGACCCGTGTCCTAAATCGTGGATTCTGTATGACAGACATTGTTACCTCGTGGTAACTACGACACTGACTTGGCAGCAAAGCGAGGACAACTGTAACCAGCTGGGAGCCTACTTAACAGATATATTAGATGATTTCGAGAACACGTTCGTCAGAGAGATAGGCGATGATGCTGGTGTACAAGTGCTGTGGATTGGACTGGGAAACTACCATACGGTCACCCCACCTGTCTGGACGAGCGGGCGACCAGTCAGTGTTACTTATTTCAACACGGATGAACCAAACAATATCGACGGAGTGGAGGATTGTATTTCTTTTACAGAAAATGATCGATGGACTGACTTACCATGTGGTGATCAATTTCCAAGCGTGTGTAAGAAAAAAACACTATTTACCCTTTCATGATCAAATCTATCGTGAGTTTTACCCCTTCGACGCCATATTGTCGTCTGCGTCTTAAGTAAGATTCAATGCAGTGTAACTTACGTAATTTCAAAACAAGTGGCAAACAGTTTTGATCCTGATCAGATGCCGCGTTACGCGACGTCTGATCAGAATCAAAACTGTTTGCAAATGTGCTGTATGACATCATTGGGAGTGAGAGGGATAAGAACGACTGGTCAGACTTTTTATTAATATGATAGACTTTCAAAGTTCATAGATTTTCGATCCGTCGAAAAACATGGCCACCAGATGGCAAGTCAGTAGCAGCGCATAATCCTCGAAAAGGTGCGTCGCAGTCTGCGAAGAAAGAAATAATTCCATCAAATAATAAAAATGGCTGAGAAATGTAAATGTATATGAATATACATGTAGGTCAAATCGTAGGAAAAGCTTCTGAACACACTTGTGACCATATTTTAAACAAAACTTCGTGAATGCCACCTTGTTAATATCAAGGTCATGTGTGATATATGTGTTGGGTTAAAAAGTAGTCAAATAAGGTAAAATAATAGAAAATACTTCTCAACACCATAGAGGCCACATTTTAGTCCAAAATTCATGAAACTTGCTCTACTCAGAAAGGAAGGTCAGTAGGTTAAATCACCTTATGAACCGTACATGAGAACTATGATCTCAGGGGCCCGTTTTACTAAACAACTTACGCAAAAATCGTAAAAGCGCGTCCTCTGATCTGGCTATTTGCTGTTTGTAGCAAGTGTTAATAAAACATATAAATAAAATTTTAAAATTTTGACTTACGCAAAATTTTTGCGTAAGTAGTTTAGTAAAACGGGCCCCAGGTCTCAATTACAAAATAAGTGTTTCATGGCCTCATGGTCCTAATATAGGTCGTATTAAGTAATACAAATACAGTTGTCATTTGCTGGACAACCACTGTTTATAAACCGTTGTGTCTTAACGTGAGTGATCAATAGGACAGAAGCTCACAAGAACTCTCTCCGTATATAGTTTGTCAAGTAACAGACAACCGCCTGTATGTAAGAGTACTGATTCATTCCATTTTATGTACATGGCTGCTAGGTTTGACTGCCGTTTTACCCATACAAAACAATTTAATATGTGTTTCTAACATTTGAAACATATACACGTATATCTACATGTATGTTCCAACGTTATGTTGATTACTAGATCTAATGCAGTGAATTCATGTACAAAAAAGTGTCAAACAGTTTGGACCCTAGTCAGACGCCTCGTTACGCCGTCTGATCAGGGTAAAAACTGTTTTGCAAATGCCAGTGTTGTCGGCCTTGACAGTGAAATAGTAGTTATACAGAAAGCTTCTGAAAAAAGTCATTATTTCTGAAACATTGAATGTCATTTGTTTTATGTTCTGTGCCAGTGGTCACTGTACAGTTAAGAAAGTATGCCCCTAATGAGTTCGGGCCAATGTCGGTCAATATAGGTACAGTGGAGAATCTGTTATTCTTCCCCGTTTAAACGCAAACGTACGCAAACGCAAAACACTAAAACGTAGAAAATAACAACTTTTGGACAATTCTGATATTTCATGTTTATCTTGGTGGCAAACAGTTTGGAGCCTGATCAGACGCCGGGTTACCCGGCGTCTGATCTGGCTCCAAACTATTTGCACTACAAATAATAGATTTAGCGTAAACGCGTTTATTGAGAAAGAATAACAGATTCTCCACTGTACTCTTCGTAGAGCTATCGGCCATTCTCGTCAACTGACGGTTTGCGTCAACCCCGAGCATTGCCTTTTGCAAACAATTTGGATACAGACCTGGTGCCTGTCTTACTAAACGTCGTACGATAGAAACGGTCGTAAGTCAAAACTTTAAAATACATATAATTTATCAGTTCTCCATCTAATCCTGATTTGTAACATCGCTATCGAATCGTCTTTTCAAGACGATTCCAAGAGATGTGACTGGACAGGATAAGATGAAGAAATGAATCAAACTTTTGAATTTTTTAAACTGACTTCATTACGACAACATTTGGCGTACGACGTTTCGTATGACATGCCCCACGCCCTGAATTTCTATAGAAGGATTCCGAATATCTTATCCGGATCTAGAATCAATCAATCGATCAATATAGACAGCAATCTGAATTTCATCAAAAGGAGCTGGGATCTTATTAAGGAGACGGTAAGCAACATGTAACATTGAAGCAAATGGAATATCGTTATTATCTATACATGTATTTCTACATATTTAGAAATAAACTGATTAAGTACAAAAACGCCTTGGTTCTGAATATCAATGCATTCAAGTGGTGTTGAAGTATTTGAACCATTTCCCTTTTGTCAACATTTTTTAATATGAAATAGGCACAGCCTACAAGCGAGCGAAGCTGTCAAATAATAGAGCATTTTAACAAATTAACACATTACCCCATCATAAGCATAATTCTAGTTTTGAAAACGGAATGAAGGGTTATTTAAATCAAGTTGAAAGTAAAGCAGAATGCGCCTTACGGCGCATTCTGCTTTACTCCCAACCTGCCTTAAGTCAGAATCTGCTAGGATATAGAATATAATTTTATGGTACAGATTTTGGACTGTATCAAATGGAACTATTTACTTTTTGAACAGTTTGGATCCTGATCAGAAGCCTCGTAATTAGAGACTATATTTTGCATGGGCGTGAAATTTATTTTTCAAGCAGTTTGGATCCTGGTCAGGAGCTGCGTACGGCGGCGAATGATCAGGATCTGCCGTACACAATTGTTGACACTAATGTTAATATTTCGAAATTTTGAGAACTGAATCTTCAAAGATACTGTGGTGCATGGGTGCACAATTTATTTTCAAGCAGTTTGGATCCTGATTAGAAGCTGTGTACGGCGACGCATGGTCAGGATCAACATAATTATTGGCACTAATGTTAATATTAATAATTTCGACACTTTGAGAATTGTAGGCAAATTTGTTCCTAATGCCTAAAGTTTCAAAGATACTGTTGTGTCTGGGTAAAAACTATACATCAAGACATATATTTAATACACTAGATCTAATTACGATATTTACGCGAGGTTATATAATGTGCGAAAAACAAATTATCGACTAATAACATATTGAAAATGTTCCCTATGTATGCTTCGA
The DNA here is from genome assembly GCA_922989275.2 of Gari tellinella. Taxonomy (NCBI): domain Eukaryota; kingdom Metazoa; phylum Mollusca; class Bivalvia; order Cardiida; family Psammobiidae; genus Gari; species Gari tellinella. Next base: position 89,796,383 of record OV277860.1, read on the forward strand.
CCAAAAATGGTACGTTTTGACTTGGTACGCTTTAACGATGGTACGCTTTGACTATAACCCATTAAGGCGTATTTGTTGGGTAATGGGTTAAAAAACCAAATGATTTAATAACATGAAGGCCCTGATATCGCTCAACTGTTGTACTGAAGCTTGAAAGCTTTACCTTTCTGTTTCATCCGTTTTAATCTAAATCCATTCAAATTTGTAGTATACCATGTATAGGCTATCAGCTGGCTAAGTAAATTTTTCGTCCCCCTCACCCCGAAAGGTAGAAAATTTCCACATATACCATGATGTAGTATGCACATAGGCGACCCCATTTAGGGTGGATGACAAGCCTGAAAGTGGTGCAGATTTTTTTATTCGGCGTTTCCATGGCAACCGCCCAATTTTACACTGTGTTTTAGGAAAACCACTGTAACTTGGTCAACTTTTGTAATAGAAGAATGAAAATAGTACAGTGATGAAGATTAGACATTGAGCTTTAATCACATGGGAGTTTGTGTAAATTATCTCATTTGCATACTTATGAATATTAATGAGATAATATGAAAAACAGAGATAATTTATGAACATTAAAAACTCATAAAATAGGGAAAATAATATCAAAATCATACTTTCAACTAAACATTAAACACACTCAAAGGACATAAAAGGTGCCAATTTTGCTTAAAAAACATATCTGAACATTCCTTGAAAGAATGAGCTGGGTTTGATTAAACACTGGCTACTGTATATGCCCCAAATTCCGTTTCTATGACTGCCGTCCATTTCTGACACAGAAACATGGCAATTCCTAAAACTTGCCCAATCCTCCAGAAAATCCTCTGTAACTTTGTTACTTTTATAGTAATGTAAGTATGACAATAGTACAGTTATAGAGCTTAGAAGTTGGCCTTTAATTGAGTGAACTTTTTATATAAATTATCTCATTTGCATAATTATGAATATTAATGAGATTATTAAAATCCTTAAAAATGCAGGGAAAAATTATTGAAATCATACTGAGTACGTATATTTTGAACAGACTCGAAGGACACAAATAGAGCAAATCGTAATTATGATATATCAGAGAATATTTCTAGAATAATTGAGTCGGTTGGCGGTCATAACCCTTTGATCACACGTGCCACGAGTTTCGTTCCCTTGACAACAGGTCCACACAGATTCATTATTGATTCAGGAAAGCCACTGTATCTTTGGCGTTATTTGTGAAAAAAGAATGAAAATAAATTTTCAATAGAGCCTAAACATTTGCTTTTCATTTGATGAAAACTGATGCACTTTATCGAATTTGCATACTGATGAATATTAATGAGATAATATGAAAAACAGAGATAATTTATGAACATGTATCAAAACCATATTTCGAACTAATCCTTAATCTGGCCCAGGGGTCACAAGAAGAAAATGTTGTAAATTGAATACTAGTATTAAATGTCATACATAGAATGAATGAGCTGGTTTTGTGCCAAAATTATCTGCCATATCTGTTTTAGCTCACCTGAGCAAAAGGCTCAAGATGAGCTGTTGTAATGACCTTGTGTTCGGCGCATGCGTCGTCCGTCGTCAATAACACTTGCTTCAATTGACATCTCCTCCAATAGCACTTGACAGATTTCCCCCAAACTTTACAGAAATGTTTCTTGGATAAAGTACTTTCAATTTTTTTCAAAAGATAAAAAAAAAATGCAGAATTTTGGTTGCCATGGCAACCGAAGTAATAATCAAAAGGAAATCTTGAAAACAATTATTAACAAAAACTACAATGGCCAGAGCTTAGATATTTGACACATAGCAGCAGCTTTAGGTTCTCTATCAAGTTTATTCAAACTATTCCCCTGGGGTCAAAACTGGCCCCGCTCCGGGGGTCGCAGTTTTAAAAGGAATTATACAGTAAGGTTTTGACCAGATTGTCATCTGAAGCTAATGTAGCCAAAGCTTTGATATTTGGCATAATATTTATGATATTTGATATATAGCGAACATGCTAAGGTAGCGAAAATTCAGGTGGCCAAAGGTCTTGAAATCTTTCAAGGCCATTCAAAATAGGTGAAAATGTTATCTGAGTGACAAAAAACTTGGATCTGGGTATGATGCAAAGCAACTCAGTGTCTTATGCAGATCCAAGCTGTTTGCAAATGTCACTACAGTACTTAGCCTTTTGAAAGAAAAGGATTAATGAGTGATTGCATTGGTGGATGAGTTGGGTTTTACAGTACTGCGATACAAAATGGGTCATATAGCGATGAGGAATTATAAGATGAGATGCTGATGATTTCAGGAAGAAGATTTAGGCTTATCCCATTCGTCCGAAGCAGAGCATGGGATCAAAACAACCGATGACATATCAGTTCAGATTTCGATCTGAACACGTTCAGTCAGAAATACTTAAAAAGATCACATATACGCGGATAAGTCTACATATTGAAAGCCTATACATCATTTGGAGTTGATGCCAAATCTGAAATCTGTGCAATTTTACACATTGCAGCAAAATACACCGATATTTCGTTTCAGAAAAGTCTATTCTGACATTCACTCATAGTTACATGTACTATGTAGAGTGTAGAATGTCTTAACACTCAAACCGGCAAGAAACTGAGAAGCTCAACTTGATTATATGCCAGTCTGAAAAGACAAGGCATTGAGAAAGGCTACGTCTCAAGGGATAGATACCTTCCTTGGTGCTTTACTTTCTAGAAGGAGGACTCGTGATATAGAATTCGCCGAGACCATAGACAGCTATGTTAAAAGGATGTCTGAAGATGAGTACAAATTGAAAGAATCTTTGGAGGATATTCACTGGCATAATGATAATGAGTGTTATTCAACATACACTACGTAGTAAAACAAACATCGCATTGAATCTGACACTGATAGTGATGAGAAACGAGGTCCTTCTACATATATATAAAATCCAGAGGAAGTTTTTTAACTGGAAAGAACTGTGTTTATTTTGCGAGAAAAAGGCTTATAAAAGAGACAAAAATCTCACAAATGTGGCAATATTTGAATGCTGTTCCATATTGGAGAAGAGAACACAGAAAAAGAATGATACAGAAAAGAGCTGTATGATTAGTGACTACAGCAAGCTCATTGCAAATGAAGCCAACTATCACAAAGGCCATCATAGCAAGTATATCAAGCAAGAAAATTGTACAAACAATTTCTCTGAAGCAGGAAATGTTTATGATGTGGCCTTTGAAAGCTTGTTGACTGAAATAACAGCATAACAAGAGGCACATGGGCCATATTTCGCCCAATTGAGAAAAGCTGAAAAAATGAATAGAATGATTTATGTCCCAGGACGGGTCATTTTTACCCCCAGAGGCATGTTTTGAATAATCTTGATAGAAAACCAGATGATGATATATGCCAAATATCTAAGCTCTGTGTACTAGGACTTCGGAAAAGAAGCATTTTTAAGTTTTCATTGGAACAATCAATTTTTGTTCCTGTGACCTAGATATGTATCAGACCAAGATCATTTCTTTAATATTTGTAAAGGCCATCTAGAAGTGTCACCACGCCAAATATCAAAGCGTTGGTCACATTAGTTTGAGAGAAGAAGATGTTTTAAAATGTCACTAAATAACGTACTCTATGTTAAACTGTGACTCCCGGGTCGACCATTTTTGATCCCAGAGACATAATTTGAACAATCTTGACATAAAACCTGTAATTGATACTATATGCCTAATATCTAAACTCTGTGTACTAGGGTTTCAGATCAGAAAGTTTTCTGAAGTTTTCATTGCAATATCTATTTTTGCTCATGTGAACTAGTTATTCAATAGACCCAAACCATTTCAACAATATTGGTAAAGGACATTTAGCAATGTCATCCATGCCAAATATCAAAAGCTTCAGAGGACAAGCTGTTCAAAATCTAACTGTATACAGTAAAACCTCGCTGTTACGGCCTCTGAATTGTATTAATTATTAATATTTCATAACAGGTGACCGCTTAAAGCAAGGTGACAGTTAAACAGAAAGCTCCTATGGGAGCTTTCTGTTTTACTGTCATCTTGCTTTAAGCTGTCACCTGTTATTTATACAATCAATTAGCCATTGTTTTAGTGGTCGTAATAGAGAGGTTTAACTGTATTTCTTTGTAAAACTGTGACCCCGGGGCGGGGCGAATTTTGACCCCAGGGGAATAATTTAAATGAAATTGATAGAGAACCTAAAGCTGCTACTATGTGTCAAATATCTAAGCTCTGACCCTTGTAGTTTTTGTTAAGAATTGTTTTTAAGATTTCTTTAAGGCTTTTACTTCGGTTGCCATGGCAACCAAAATTCTGCATCGTTTTTATCTTTTGAAAAAAATTGAAAGTACTTTATCCAAGAAACATTTCTGTAAAGTTTGGGGGAAATCTGTCAAGTGCTATTGGAGGAGATGTCAATTGAAGCATTTGTTAACGACGACGGATGACGCACCACGCCGAACACAATGCCATTACAACAGCTCATCTTGAGCCTTTTGCTCAGGTGAGCTAAAACAGATATTGCAAATAATTTTGGCACAAAACCAGCTCATTCATTCTATGTATGACATTTAATACTAGTATTCAATTAAAACATGTTCTTCTTGTGACTCCTGGGCCAGATTAAGGATTAGTTCGAAATATGGTTTTGATACATGTTCATAAATTATCTCTGTTTTTCATATTATCTCATTAATATTCATCATTATGCAAATAAGGTAAAGTGCATCAGTTTTCATCAAATGAAAAGCAAATGTTTAGGCTCTATTGAAAATTTATTTTCATTCTTTTTTCACAAATAACGCCAAAGATACAGTGGCTTTCCTGAATCAATAATGAATCTGTGTGGACCTGTTGTCATGGGAACGGAACTCGTGGCACGTGTGATCAAAGGGTTATGACCCGCCAACCGACTCAATTATTGTAGAAATATTCTCTGATATATCATAATTACGATTTGCTCTATTTGTGTCCTTCGATTCAGTTCAAAATATACGTACTCAGTATGATTTCAATAATTTTTCCCTGCATTTTTAAGGATTTTAATAATCTCATTAATATTCATAATTATGCAAATGAGATAATTTATATAAAAAGTTCATTCAATTTAACGCCAACTTCTAAGCTCTATAACTGTACAATTTTCATACTTATATTACCAAAAGTAACAAAGTTACAGAGGATTTTCTGGAGGATGGGGCAAGTTTTAGGAATTGCCATGTTTTCTGTGTCAGAAATGGACGGTTGTCATAGAAACGGAATTTGAGGCATATACAGTAGCCAGTGTTTAATCAAACCCAGCTCATTCTTTCAAGGAATGTTCAGATATGTTTTTAAGCAACATTGGCACCTTTTGTATCCTTTGAGTGTATTTAATGTTTAGTTGAAAGTATGATTTTGATATTATTTCCCCTATTTTTATGAGTTTTTTAATATTCTCATTAATATTCATAAGTATGCAAATGAGATAATTTACACAAACTCCCATGTGATTAAAGCTCAATGTCTAAGCTTCATCACTGTACTATTTTCATTCTTCTATTACAAAAATTGACCAAGTTACAGAGGTTTTCCTGAACCACGGTGTAAAATGAGCGGTTGCCATGGAAACGCCAAATAAAAAAATCTGCACCACTTTCAGGCTTGTCATCCACCCTAAATGGGGTCGCCTATGTGTATACTACATCATGATATAAGTAGAATTTTTCTACCTTTCGGGATGACGTAGCTCCTTAAATAGAGCTCTTTTTCAACTTGGCTGATAGCCTAGTAAAGCTTTTTGGAATACAACCTCATAATTCTAGTATAGTAGAGTACATCAAGGGCAGATAACTAGAGCCTAAACAATACTGAAATGAAGCCTTTTTAGCATTTCAGAGTATATCAAGGGCAGATAACTATTGCCACAATGATTAGATTTCAACAATAATTGCACTCCTTTGAGAAGTTATAGCTATATACTTTGTGTGCAAGTATAATCAAAATCTATTGAAAACGATAGTTGCAAGAGTGTAAACGCTGTAAGATATGGCATTTTCAGCAATTCAAGGGCAGACAACTCTTGACCTATTGGTCTTATTTCAACCATAATCACACATATCCAAACTCTTATGGTCATATACAATCTGGCCAAGTTTGAAAAAGACTGGATAAAAATTGTGGCCTCTAGATTTAACACCGTTAAATATGACATTTTAAGCAATTCAAAGGTAGGTTACTCTCAACCTTTTGTCAACTCTTGACTGGCATTCAGATAACGAAAATGACTTTTTTCATGGATATTGGACGTAGGGTTTTAATAGTGGATAGCCCTGGGTTTCTAGGTGTTTCGAAACCGGCTGAAACTGTCAACACTGCCAGACTATCTACGTAAATCTACCCCACCTGGCATGATCCAGCACAGTGTTGAAATCATCTGTGTATTATACACATGCACTTTGATATTGACAAGATTTAGAAACAACATATCTGATATCACAGAAATAAAGATCTAGGCCTAGTCGAAACCGGTCGAATGTGTGTGACATGGTACTTTTCTAATCCTAGGAAGTGACGTCATAAACATCACAACTGATAAACAAAGGGGGGAAACTCAATAAAACAGTTTTGACTGTGTTGATAATTTCAGTAGGATGGTGTTAACGAGCGAGGTTTTTTTATTTAAATTTGATGTGTGATTCTCGCAATTAATTATGTTTTCTTTTGAGATAACCGGAAATGTGCACTTAAAAAATCTCAAATAGACTCGTCCAGAGCTGAGAGGTCAGTCAGAATAGTCGCGCGTGTTAGACAATAACATCCGGGTCAACCTATGGGTAACCGGAAGCAAATATTTTAACGAAACTTTTTTTGTTCAACATGTTCATAAATAAAACGCGAGCAGGATCGACCAGTCTGTGAAAAATAGCTGAGAGGTCGCAAGTGATAGACAATAACTTCCGGGTCAACGTATGGATAACCGGAAGCAAAATTTTTAACGAAACTTTTTTTGTTCAACATGTTCATAAATAAACCGCGAGCAGGGTCGACCAGTCTGTGAAAAATAATGTAGCAAGTAGATCCGGCGGAAGTACAAAAAACCTACGAAGAAAAATCTATTCAATGTACATACAGGTCTAAAAATGTGAATTTTAACTTGAAATTTATTGTATACGTAACCATAGAAGCACGCTTCGCTCGTTATTATTAATATGTAATAAGGCACAGCCTACAACTGAGCGAAGCTGTCGAAAGCAATTAAAGAATGGAGCATTTTAACAAATTACCCCATAGCCTGATTCTAGTTTTCCAAACAGGTGACAACTTATTTAAAGCAAGTTGAAAGTAAAGCAGAATGCGCCTTACGGCGCATTCTGCTTTACTTGCAATCTGCTTTAAATTAGTATCTGCTAGGATTGACTTTGACTTGATCCTGAGTTTATTTTTCAACTGCTGCGGGTGTCCCAGGGACAGGGGTAGGCAGCAGGTGGCTAGAGTGTCTAACACCCAGTCTCCAGGCTTCTCTGTTCTGTGGATCTATGCCTACAGGGTATAGAAAATAATTCTTATGGTACAGATTTTGGACTGTATCAAATGGAACTATTTTCTTCAGTGGATGAATAAATTAATGCATATTTATTGGGTATATAAACCAAATGATATGATGCATTTTCATGATTTAATAACAAATGGCATTATGCATAGCAATAGATCAAATGAATACCAGCTATTTTATATGAAGCATTTAAAAAAAACAAAAAACAAAAACTGCTATAATGTAATTTGTTTTTATGCCCCCCACAGCTTGCCTTTGGGAGCATATAGTAATCGCACTGTGCGCGCGTGTGTGTGTGATGTGTGTACCAAAGTTTGTCCGGAGCATATATCTCCTTACCAATTAAGGATTTCCAAATTTGGTGTGTGAGTACATCTTGGGATGGCGGAGTGTCGCGTACCACTTTCAGGTCACTGTGACCTTGACCTTTGACCTCGATTATATGATCTCCTATACCATACCAGCTAGGGATTCCAAATTTGGACAGTGTGTAAGTACATCTTGGGATGGTGAAGTGTCGTGTACCACTTTCAGGTCACTGTGACCTTGACCTGGATTTAACAAAAAGTTTGTCCTGAGCATATCTCCTATACCTTACCAGCTAGGGATTCCAAATTTGGTGTGTGAGTACATCTTGGGATGGTGGAATGTCGTGTTCCACTTTCAGGTCAATGTGACCTTGACCTTCGACCTCGATTTAACAAAAAGCTTGTCTGGAGCATATCGCCTATTCCTTACCAGCTAGGGATTCCAAATTTGGTGTGTGAGTACATCTTTGGATGGGGGAGTGTACCACTTTCAGGTCAATATGATCTTGACCTTGACCTTTGACCTCGATTTAACAAAAAGTTTGTCTGTAGCATATTTCCTATACCCTACCAGCTAGGGATTCCAAAATTGGTACATCTTGGGATGGCAAAGTGTCGCGTACCTCTTTCAGTTCACTGTGACCTTGACCTTTGACCTACATTTAACAAAAATCTTGTCCGGAGCATATCTCCTATACCTTACCAGCTAGGGATACGAAACTTGGTTTATTAATTCATCTTGGGACAGCGGAGTGTTGCATAGCATTTTAAGGTCACTCAGACACTGACCTTTGATCTCAAATTTACAAAAAGCTTGCCCGGAGCATATCTCTATTGAGGAGTGTCGCAAACCGTTCTGTTTTTAATGTTAAGAATGGACTCCTGGGTTATTTTAACAGTATCAAAATTTTATGTTACACCTCCATTACATTGTCTGTAAAAAAAAATCACCAAAATGCATTTTGGTGTCAAACACGTTGGGGACATATGTCACACATGAGGACTGTACTTGTTTTATATATATTGCTACACACCCTTTTCAGGTATTACATGCAGGTGCACTTTTTAGTTGCACCATTGGAACTGTACCCGGCCGGTCACTTTATCCAGACACTGACAAACCAGTTGTAATGCTAACCCAAAAACCTGAGTGCCAAGGAGGGAAGCCATAACTACCAAATTTTAAGTCTTTGGTTTGAACTGGTCGGGAATTGAACCCACAACGTTCCGCACTGCAAGCAGACACTCTACAACTAAGCCACACAACCAAACATGATTTATAATGTTTTGTTGTTGCATAGCACTAGATCAAATGGATACCAGCTATTATAACTCCCATTAAAAATCAAACAATAAAGAAAACTTGATACAAACTTTGAAAACACATGTCAACTTCGAACTACAAACTTCAACTTAACAACATCTTACTTTTCTTTTCTTGAAATCCAAGTCAAATGTAGTTGATAGAGCTTTATATCCTGGACTAAAAGTCTATGCCATCATATTGGTCTTGTATTAAGTTGCAGACTGGTAGATAGCTGGCTTACTGTTTTTTTAGTGTCTGATTTTTTTTCTTCTTTTATTGTCTAGCTACTTTTATGTCACCCACCACTCTTTGTTAATGCTTGACTATGTGTATAATATTGATGTAGGTACTGGTTAGCGACCTTAACCACCATACTTTATTAGTCGAAGACAGAAAAATTATGCACTGGCACCAGAGTCATGGACTTATTGTTTCTGTGTCTGTCTGTGTGTTTACTGTATATGTGACTACACATCTAGATTTTCCTCCTTCGTCTAATATTATAGACTTTACAGACTAGAAGAGACATAGATCTACAAACAGTTAATAAAAACACACAAAAACACCTTATAATAGATAGTCTACGGACAGGTACGGTAGAGGCATAGGGTCTATAGATCAATTACTTTCTATCCCATATAGATCTATACCGGTAGAGGTATATATACAGTAAACACAATAGAAATAATAAGTCCATGACTTTGGCGCCAGTCACAGGCCTGCTGCCTTTTCTTTAACGTACATACATGTATGTGTATTTTTGTACTTTTAATGGGTAGCAACTTTCATGTCTTTTCTCGGTTTGGAGGTACATTTATGTAATTTCATGTGAAGGGCTTTTGAACGCACAATCCCTGTGTGTAAAGAGCGCTATATAAATTTGGTGTAATAAATAAATAAATATGAATACCGATATATACATGTAGACGGAATGTTTAAATGTTCATGACATTGTAACCCACCATACTTTATTTAATTTGTAAAAAATGAAGTAAAACACTGGTGATCTGTAAGGTTTTTAAAAATTATTGTCATATAGTGAAGTAATAGTCTATTTCAATACAGTATATTTGAGACTTTGATATTATCCTTTAACCCTTTCCCCATTAATAAGTTTGTTATCAGTATTGAAGGCAGCTAGATTGTTGCTTAAACTATAAAGCTTAAAGTAAAACAGAATGCTCCTGAAGGAGGATTCTGCTTTACTTTCAACTATTTGACGATATAGGACTACTTGAAGCTATGCGTTTTGTTTTAAATGGGGATGGGGTATTTTACTGACGCTTTACGCTGACGACATAGATATCGTTGAATAATACATACCTTATCAGCCATGCGCGCAAGTGCACAGTGTGCCACAAAAGTAGCTATTGAAAAGCGATTTTATTTATTGTTTGACTGCATTAAGGTGTTAATTGATGTTTGACATGTTGTTGTGACAGTTAATCAGTTTTGATCCTTATGAGACACGTAATGCAGTTTCTGAATGGGATCCAAACTTTTTTTCTGACGTGAAAACACAAAATAAATTTTGAGCAATAGAAGCAGTCAATTCTTGCAGATGACATCTTTGTAGATCAGAAGGTGAACTTAACTTATAGATCTGTCTCCGACCTGTATCCAAAATGGTATTGTATACACGTTTGATGTGATTTGCTGTCGTGTTTTAGTCTTGATGACTTATTTTGTTAAATTAGTTTATTACAACTTATACAATTTCTGAATAGTATTGCATTACTGTTATATAAAACAAGTCACGTATACGGCATTGTTTTGGTTTGTTTTCTATTCTGCATTTTCACTTGTCACCAATATGTTTCAATATTACTCAGAGACAGTGTAGCTAATATAAGTCATTGTATAACTTAAGTAACACAAATAACACATGTAAAGATTGAAAAGTGATATACTGTAACCAAGCATAATCTGCTTAGACACTAAAAATAAGTTGGCCGATTTGATCCGGTCCGATTAGGTTTTGGGCCGTTTTGACTCGGGGTCCTGACTCCATGCAATTTGGTGTTTGGCCGATTTGACCCGTTACCGTCGAAAACAGTGTTAAAAGCATATGTGTAAAATTAACACATGCAGCTAAACATAGAAACTTTTACCAGGTAAGAAACAGCATATAGAAATAAAAAGAAAGTCGAATGTGTGTGGCATTGATACTTCCCTAATCTGTGGAATTGACGTCATCAATCACAACTATTTTTGGACTGATAAACCACGGACTTAGTCCGTGGATAAACAAACGGGACGTTTTGACAGTGTTGCTAATTTCAGTAGGATGGTTTTAACGAGCGAAGTTTAATTTAAATTTGATGTGTGATTCTCGCAATAAATTATGTTCATTTGGAGATAAACGGAAACAGTAGCTAGACCACTTGTGCACTTAAAAATCTCAAATAGATTCAGAGGTCAGTCAGAATAATCGCACGTGCTAGACAATAACATTCGGGTCAACCTTATGGGTCACCGGAAGCAAAAATTTTAACGAAACTTTATTTGTTCAACATGTTCATAAATAAAACGCGAGCAGGGTCGACCAGTTTGTGAAAAATAGCTGAGAGGTCGTAAGTGATAGACAATAACTTCCGGGTCAACGTATGGGTAACCGGAAGCAAAAATTTTAACGAAACTTTTTTTGTTCAACATGTTCGTAAATAAAACGCGAGCAGGGTCGACCAGTCTGTGAAAAATAATGTAGCAAGTAGATTCGGCGGAAGTACAAAAAACCTACGAAGAAAAATCTATTCAATGTACATACAGGTCTAAAAATGTGAATTTTAACTTGAAATTTATTGTATACGTAACCATAGAAGCTCGCTTCGCTCGTTATTATTATTGTACCCGCTTTATATAGCGCCCTTTTCACACAGGAGTTGTTCTTTCAAAAGCGCTTCACATGAAATAACATGAAATAATATAAATGTACAAAGACAAATTACTACGAGGGGCATTTTTTTAAGTAGTGGCAACTGATCAGTTACTTCAATATAATAAGTGCACCGTGCATGTATAATTTAAAAGAGCAATTCTTTGCCGTCACGATGGAAAAACGTACGAAAAGATCACACAAATCGATAATTCAAAACATTAACCTTAATGACCCCCACTTCAGGACACTAGAGACCTTTTTGTGTATATTTAGAAGTAATTTTTTTTTAAACAAAACTGTGTACAATATTAATTATTGCGGCTTTATTTTTTCGAATAAATTTATGATTTTTTTCTTTCATTATGCACACATTTCACAGTATAAACTTATATTATTTTAAAATATATAAATTACATAATAAAATAAAATAAATAATAAATAAAATGAATGATAATAAGAAACAAAATGAATAATATTTTTTTTAAAAAGTACTCAATTTTCATATTAAATCGGGCTATAATTAAAGTAATTAAATTAGATTTTGATGCGTCGAAATCAAAATGTAGTTAGCACATGACTTGAAGCTCTCGGCCAATCAGATGCCTAAAAAACCTGTGAATATATCGTTTAATTGAACAAAACCATGAAATAACTAACACACTGTTCACTCAAGTAGTAGTAGTAGTCTCAAACTACACATTGAAATAACCTTTCAATTTAAGTAAAATATTACGTTTAAAATGACGTTTTCGTCTAAAACAAAAACAGAAACGAATGGTCTGGTTTTCCTGAAGCCCAAGCCAGTGCTAAATAGGTTAGACCATGGTTGCGCGCGAATAAACGACATAGTTCTCGCGCGCAACCATGGTCTAACCTATACATATTCCGATCTAGAAAAAGATTATATAGTGTTCGAAAGCACACTTTGAGAGATTTCATAAGCAAAAACGAAAGTAAGATAACTCTTTCAATGGTAACGGAATTTTTTATTTACATTAAAATAGACATAAACTGATATATTTCAACAACAAAAATTCTTTTTAAAAAATAGTTGCTATTACGTCAAAAATAATATCATTTAGATTCATGCTGTGACTTATCGTCTTATGTGGTCTTATCGTGCGTTTCACCATCGTGTCGGCAAATAGAGAACTGTTCTTTAAAATGATATATCGCACATGCATTTTGCACTTATAATAATGAACTTACTGATCTGTTGCCACTATTTAGAAAATGCCCCTCGTACATACACAATTAACATGATACATTATTGATTATGTACATGGAAACATGGACATTCTTTCAATATTATTACCAAGATTATAAAAATTGTTATAATTAGTTTTTTAAAATCAAATTTAACCCTTTTGTGCCCACGATCCCACATATGGGACGTATGCAAACAATGTACACTCTGATCAGTCTACACTGTTTGCTGATAGGAATGTCAATATAAAACAAAATGAAAATGAAAACTTAGACCAGGCCTCCCTTGGATAAAAAATGGACTAATCCAATATAAAAGCATGGAAGAATCCACTTGGCATAAATGGATTAAAATGAGTCAAATGATTACATGTAGTACACTTGTTGACTTTCTCCGTCATAGGCGATTGAAGCCGACGTCGGACATTGCAAACAGTTGGGATACATATAAGACGCCGCGAAACGCCACGTCTGATCAGAAACCAAACAATTTCACACTCGTGTCGATATTTCTACAATCGTATACTGCTTTAAAATTAAGGTAGGCCTGCACAGTCGATTTTCGATATCTCGGTTAAGTCGAACAAACCCGTATTTCAAAGTTAAAACACGGATATGTCTAAACAAAGCTTGAAATAAGGCAAATTCATATTTGGAAATATCGGATAATTCATGTTAAGCGAGTGCGAGATATCGAAGTTCGACTGAACATATTTTTGGAACAAATGTGAAAAGTCTAGGGGTTTTTTGTCAGTGAGTGGGTATAATCAGAGTATCAGACAGTTTTATTGTTCATGCTTTTTTAACTGATTTTTGTTTAGTACATACACCCCTGAAAGTTCAAATGGAAAATTCTAGTTTCTTATTAAATCTTGTACAGTTACAGTGTGTTTGAAATGTATTGCAATATGAACAAGTAATATCTTTTAAAAAAGATATTCAGCGGAATGGGTGGTGGACTTCATGCTGTAGATGGGTGTGCAAAATTGTATGAAATTGGGGGTTTTCAAAGAATTGTAATATCTTGGATTGAAAAGCAAAAAATACATATTCAAGGATAACTATAACTCTGACTAAAAAACTATAAATGTACAGAAATGCAAAACAATAATATAACCCATATCCTGGCTACTGGTAGGAGATCCTCAGATTAAACTACTGTTCTATATATCAAACTTCATTCATGGGGAGTTTCTTGAAACAAACTATAACTAAATAAACTGTGCATGCCCTTAAAGAACAACAGTTCTATAACACCTCACTCTTGTGAATAAATGATGAAATAACACAATTGTGTTTAACTCACCTGAGGCCATTTATTATATTGCTATCAATGTATGGTAAATTTGAACAAATAGTTAACAATTAAAATAAATTGGTAGTAAACCATTATTTAACAAAACACCTAGCTGCCACTGTCTATCTATAAATAGACATCTGCTATCATCAGGTCTGGCTATCATATCTTAAAATAGAAGCATGATGTCATCAGCTCAGTATTACACACTGCCTGTGTCTCTTAATCAGTGCATAAACCACAGCCAGGCTACAGTTACAGGGCTCCAGATAAGAGGGGAGTAAACAACAAATCTAACATTTTTTCACTCCATTCAGCACCAAACCCTATGGTGTTACCACTCATTTTTATCGTCTCGAAGAGACAATTCAAATGAGTAGGACACCATAGGGTTTAATGCACAAATAAAGTTTTTAAGTTTTGAAATAATTCTCTTATCTGGAGCCCTGGCTACTATCCAATCAGACAATTCAGTTTCAACAGGTGCTCTTAATTCTAAATTTCTGATCAAATATGATTGGTTGAAATGTTTGTCTAAATAAAAATGTAGGTCTAAATAGATAATAGTTAGCTCCGCTGAAAAATACATGTAGTGCAGACACTGATCAGATGTCTCCTTTACTATCCCTGATCTGAGTCTACAATGTTTGCACAGGACAAATGCATTCTTCACTGAAACACTGTTGGCAAGTTACGCATATATGCACGTCACTATGGATGAATGGATTAACGCAGGAAGCTCTACTCGGAGAATTCTGATTTACCTTTATCCTGTTTTAAGCCCTCATGTGCTAAACGCGACCTGGTTAATATTGTCCTAGTATTCGGATATCCTCTGTAGTTTTCGGACATCCTCGGTAGCCTGCTCGTGACGGAAATCTAAGTTTTGCTTATGTGGCGAATTGACAAGAAAGTGGCGAATTGACAAGAAGCAAGGATATACAATGGAAACAGTAACTTTTATTTAAAATGCAAAACTATCATGTACAGAAATGCAAAACAAAAACTCATATCCTAGCTACTGATAGGAGATCCTCACATTAATTTTAATCTATTGTTCTATATATCAAACTTTATTCATAGAGTTTCTTTAAACAAACTATAACAAACAGATACAACAGTCTATTGTAGATTCTCTTACACTTTACTCTTGTAAATAATGATGAAACAACACAATTGCGTTTAACTCACGTGAGGCCATTTATTATATTTCTATTAATGTATGGTAAATGTGTGCAAATAGTTAACAATTAAAACAAGTTAATAACAATAACAAAACACCTAGTTTCCTCTGTATATCTATAAAAAGATTTCATATGTCATATCTAAAAATAGAAGCATGGTAGTAAACAGTCAGTCTGTGTCTCTAAATTTTACACTCACAATTCATATCTGGTAAAACTGTAAATGTGTATAGACCAGCCTACAGGGTTCAAGATAAGAGGGAGAAAACTGAACAAATCACATTTTTTCACTCATTTCAGCACCAAACCCTATGGTGTTACTACTCATTTGGATCGTTCCGATCGTTCCGAAGAGACGATTCAAATGAGTAGTGGCACCATAGGGTTTAATGCAGAAATAAAGATTTTAAGTTTTGAAATGCACCCGGCCTTATCTGGAGCCCTGGCTACTATCCAACCAGACAATCCAGTTTTGATTCTAAATTTCTGATCAAATATGATTGGTTGAAAATGTAAGTCTAAATAGATTATAAAAGATATATTTTATATTGTCGATAGTAAAAAAGAAAAAGAATTTAAAATATGTCAAGTACCTGGTCTTGAGGTCGGGACATTCGGATAGCTTATGCACAATGTTTAGATTTATTAAAAATAATTAATGGAGATCACATTGACGCCTGGTCAGACGATGAGTTACTCTGCGTCTAATCTGAATTCTAAACTGATATCAATGGACATTACTGTTTTAGTACAAACGCGTTTATTGACAAAGATTAACGTCGGCTCCAACAGCCATTTCATATCACCACAACAACTACTACAGTTGAACTGCAAAGATCAACAGAACTTTATGTATGGTTTCGCCGATTTGACACTCATTGTTTACTTACTTAACCTATCTGCTTTAATGAATACGCCTTTTAACGTCTTTAATTTATTCATCCACAAAAATCGGAAAAGCAAATATGCTCGAGATATTTTGTTCTATACATGTGTAATTGATGCCAAAGGTCAAGGGGACAATGGTAGGCGACCCCGCGCCATTCCAAGATGTATTTATACACCAAATTTTGTATCTCTGTCTGATGATGTGGTATGGGGAAAATCCTTTGAACAACATTTATCTATAATTAAGTTTCACTGTCCAATATGCTCCGGACAAGAGATAAACATTTTGCGTATATAGACGGACGGACGGAACGCACGGTTCAGCACCCCACACTCTCTGCCCTTCCCCCCATCCCTACCCCGCCCACCTGCCACTGCCATGACGCCATCTGCTTTAATAAAACAATTGCAATTGTCGTCTGTTTTTATTTCTCAATTTTGAATTCTAGGTTCATGTATCTAGACTTCAGAAATCTAAAAATGATTGTTAAACAGTTTGGATCCTGATCAGACACCGCCTGACAAAATAACCATGCATGTACTCGTGACGAGGCAGTGAATGGGTTAATAGCAAGAACAACAGTGCCATAGATGTAACTTAACCCATTTACGCCCAGTGGATTCTTCCTTGTTTAAATATTGGATTAGTCCATTTTTTATCAAGGAGATGCCTGGTAAAAAATTTCATGTAAATTTTGTTTTATATTGAAATTCCTATCAGCAAACAGTGCGTGTAGACTCTGATCAGACGCCGCATTCTGCAGCGTCTGATCAGAGTGTACACTGTTTGCCCATGCCCCATATATAGGATCGTGGCCACAAATGGGTTAAAGTAGCCAAGCCTACACAGCATCCGAGATGATAGTGTGTCATTGTGACATTCAATACAAACTTTTGTTAACTCTTTTGCAACTGTATAAATGGCGTCTGTTTTGATTCTGTATGTATCATTTCTTAT
This sequence comes from Gari tellinella, assembly GCA_922989275.2. Taxonomy (NCBI): domain Eukaryota; kingdom Metazoa; phylum Mollusca; class Bivalvia; order Cardiida; family Psammobiidae; genus Gari; species Gari tellinella. The sequence goes on from OV277860.1 coordinate 89,813,932, forward strand.
GTATAGTTGCAGATATTGAAAACAGTTTAGAACCAGATCAGACGCCGAGAGTATATCCAAGCTATTTGCTGTAAATGGCTTCACATAGTTTCAAGCATTCCAATGGTTAGAGATGTCCCGGATAAACTACTTTGTGTGGCATATTTTTATTTCCGTTTTATAAAGTGTACATGTACGATGAAACAAAAAAAATAAAGATTCATTTTAAGAAAGAACTTAGGAGGATGGTATCTTGTCAGTTGTTGATTCTAAAGAAACAAGCTTGAAGGATTATTGGCATCTTAAAAGTACGACCGCGTTCAACCTTGGATTTCGATTTACCGTAGATAACTGATCAAAGAAATAATAAAAAATGAGCCGCTCTGTGAAAAAAGACTTATTGAGTTACAAAAGAAATGTAGACAAAGCATAGTGGCCATCTCGGTTTTGGCGTCTTACTGTTGTTGTTATTTTGTAAACAGGCGCGGTAACAAAATAATACATAGATTGCTTGTAATTGCTGAATTGTCGTCTGCTTCAAATATACCAGCTGCTAAAATAAGTTTTCATGCTTTTGAAACAGATGAAAATTTGAATACGAGTGACAAACAGCTTTGATCCAGATCAAACGCCGCGTTAATTGCGTCTGATCTGGATCAAAACTGTTTGCAAATGTAAGCCAAGTCGCGATAAGGGTTAAACACTGTATATCCAGTCTTTGGTTCGACGACTGGTCTGGAGCTACACTATAGCTGTTATTTATACAATTGGCCTGGTTTGCTCATGGCACCGCTCATGGATATAATTATATCTTATGGTAGTGAATAGTGAATATTGTCCAAATGCCCAATACATGTTTCTTCTATGGACTGTGGATACTATAGTGTATGGTACATGACTACTCGGATTTAATGGGAAATGCCGTCAAATAGTCTGATGCGATATGTTCGACGGTTCAGTGTTCCAATTGTTAGAAAAGGTAACTAACTGCTTTACTTTTTATTTCTCGGTGTAGGGAAAGTGGCACTGGACACATGTGCTGGGTTTTATCCAGCAATGATGGCTCTCTACCAAAGCACAAGTCCACGAAAATGTGCATACATTGAAAATGTCTACCTATACAACCAGCCGTGTAGTTATAAATATTCAATCATTGATAGATTATAACCCAGCACATGTCCAAGATAGTAAGCATGTATTGACCGAGAGAGAGAGCAACATTCCTTGACAGTACTCCAACATTGCTAGATAATACCCCGATGTTGCTAAATACCTCGATGTTGCTAGATAATACTCCAACATTGCTAGATATTACACCGATGTTGCTAGATAATACACCACCGTTGGCAGATAATTCTGCAGCGCTGATAGATAATATTCCAACATTACTAAATAGTACCCCGATATTGCTAGATACTATCCCGATATTGCTAGATAATACACCACACTCCACCACAGATAGATAATGTCCCAGCATTGCTAGATAATACCCCACCATTAGTAGGATAACTTACTCGAGCACTGAGAGATAATACTCAAACATTACTAGATAATACCCCGACATTGCTAGATAATACATGTACCCCATCATTCACGGTATTGGTAGATAATACCCCAGCACTGATAGATAATAGACTAGTTAAGCGAAGTCACGTGGAACCATCGGACCATAGTTCCACGTGAAGTTGCTCTAAATAATACCCCAGCATTGGTATAGATAACTCTAAGACAAGTCCAGGAAGCTATAGGCATACATTGACAACCTGGCTGCTTTTTTGGTTTCTTTAAACTGATGACTCATTGTGCCAAGAAATCACAAAGTCGTGTCCGGAGATAGGAGCTTTTCAGTTGTTGCTTCCAGTCTCTGGAATGCGTTTCCTGAAGGTATCAGAGACTCTAAATCACTAGAAACATTTAAAAGGTCATTGAAAACACACTTCTTCGTGCAAATACATGGACAATAAATGTCATATTGACTGTGCATGCGTAGAAATATATTTTTATTCTTGACTAGACAGAATTATATTGGTTTTACCTAACTGCCAATATGCCATCTTTATCTGTAGTTATGCCTGTTTTAATGAATTTTTTTTTATAACGCAATGATTATGCTTTAAACTGTAGGTTCTTATGAAATGTTTATTTTAATTGTTACTCTCATTTCATGTTTTATTTGTGTTTTTATAATTGTAAAGCACTTTTGAACGTATGATTATGTATGAAAAAAGTGCTATATAAATATGGTATATAATAATAATGGCTGGATTATAGATTGATAACAAGAATACAATTATTAGTCAGCAGATTATCCTTTAGATGGACAGGAACAAATAAAGAAAAGCTTGAACTGCAGTTTATGTATCCAGGAACGTATCTAACCAAGTCAGAGTAAGCGATTATCCCACACAGAAGCGCCTTTTCACGCATCTACCTCTATACTCCTTAGAAATCTACTGTGCTCTGATAAAGGACCACACGTCACCTATCCTGCATCCTGGCAGATGGCGCATTAACTCACTGGCCTCTGATCTTCGATTGGACAATTCCATTTTGGCATTCGTATGTTTATGTATTCAGTCAAACTGAATGAAATCCAAATTTGAAACGATTGTCCAGAAAGCTGTATTGAGCAGACTATAATTAATATGGAGGTAAAGCAGTAACAGCAGATGGTAATCATCGGAGGAGAAAAGGTTTCCTCAACTCTTATACAAACTTTTTCCTAATTCTGAATGTACATTAGGAACCCTATAGTTAACTCTGTAACTCTCTATAATTGAACTGATGTTTAAAATATACCACTATATGCTTTGATTTTTAAAGTTAAGTATTTTGAGCAGTTTGACAGAGGGGCATTTACATGAGTGTGTGATAGTTGGATCTTGAGCAGGTCTCTCAATAAGTGACAGGGCTGCCATAAATTGACATGAACAATCCTAAGATTTCAAAATTTGCATTTTTCAAGTGCGATTTAACGAATCGTACCTTTACCCCAAAGCCTTTTTCTTGTTTTGTTGACATGCGACCACTTAAAGCAGTCTGTAAGTAAAGCAGAATGCGCCTTAATTGTCAGTCCAATACACAGATAAGGGTCAAGTTGGTTGGAATCAGTGTCCAAAAATAGCTGGCCCGCTAACGTTTTGGTTAATGACTGACACACAACATCGTGTAGTTTTATAGCCTACAGGACAGATGGCAGCTTCTCAAATTAAAAAGTAATTCCAAACAATAAAGATTCTGAAGGAGCTTTTATGCAAAAGTTCTGCAGGCTACCATATTCAATGGTCCCTTGTTACAGGTTTGGCTTATGGTATACTTTCGAGCTAAAGGCATTTAATGTTTAACCCAAGGGAGGTAGATCTTACTCTGTTTGTGTCCAAATTTTGTCTGAATTTCTGGAAATCATGTATAAAAAGTAAAGTCTGCTGTAGATTTTTACCAAATTTGTGTGACTAGTAGAATTAGGTAATATCTATCTAATAATTCTAAAATTAGTGTATGTCAAACCACGGAATTATACAACACCGTGTCAAACATCTAGATTTTTCAGCGGAGCTGAATGGTTTCTATTTGGCCACACATTTCAACCAATTATTTAGAATTAAGAGCACCTGTTGAAACTGAATAGTCTGATTGGATAGTAGCCAGGGCTCCAGATAAGGGAATTATTTCAAAACTTAAAATCTTTATTTGGGCATTAAACCCTGTGGTGTCACTACTCATTTGAATTGTCTCTTCAAGACAATCAAAATGAGTGGTAACACCATAGGGTTTGGTGCTGAAAGGAGTGAAAAAATGTGATTTGTTTAGTTTACTTTCTTTTATCTGGAGCCCTGTAGGCTGGTCTATGGCCCATTACAGTTTTAGCAGATATGGGCTGTGAGTGTAAAATTTAGAGACACAGACTGACTGTTTACTACACTGGGCTGATGCAATTATGCTTCTATTTTAAGATATGACATCTGAAATATTTTTATAGAATGATATACAGAGGAAGCTAGGTGTTTTGTAATTGTTTACCACCAATTTGTTTTAATTGTTAACTATTTGTACACATTTACCATACATTAAAAGCAATATTATATATAAATGGCCTCAAGTGAGTTAAACACAATCGTGTTGTTTCATCATTATTTACAAGAGTGAAGTACAGCAGACTGTTGTATCTGTACATTTGTGTAAGTTATAGTTTGTTTCAAGAAACTCTATGAATGAAGTTTGATATATAGAACAATAGATTAATGTGAGGATCTCCTACCTGAGTAGCTAGGATATGAGTTAAATTATTGTTTTGTTTTGCATTTCTGTACATGATAGTTTTGCATTTTAAAAAAAAGTTACTGTTTCAATTGTATACTTGTATTTATTGCTTTTCAATCCAAGATATTACAATTCTTTGAAAACCTCAATTTCATTCAATTTTGCACACCAATCTATAGCGCTTAGTTCAACCACTCATTCCGCTCAATCCGCTGAATATCTTTTTTAAAAATATTTCTTGTTTATAATTTGCAATTTAATGACTTTTTCAGATTTTGATTTTTTTTAAAACATTGATAGATCTATTTCCAGTAAATATTTCATGAAATGATTTTGTTTGGACAATACTTCATATTGCAATTTTGCACACCCATCTATAGAATTAGTTCAGCCAGATTATCCCTGGTTCAGCCACTCATTCCGCTGAATATCTTTTTTAAAGGTAAATCTTGTTTGTATTTTAACAATTTTTCAATCTCCATATGTTTCTTGAACGTAGCGCGTAAAACATACAGTTATATACGTTCTTGGTTTAATCAAGGTTTCGATAAGGCTTGACAGGAAATAAGCAGACCCGCGAACCACCTTAATTGTGTATTGTGTTGGGAGACGGTTCGCCAATGGGATAACTATCAAACCAACCCGCATGCAAAGTCACGTGACTAAGCCGCCATTTATGCAAAGTTAGGAAGATGAAATAGAAAAATAAACATTTGATGGTTCTGTAGCAAAACAAAATCGAAAATGGGTAAGACGTGTATTTCTTTAATTTACTAAAATATTTGGTTAACTTGCAGATCAATGGCAGATTGGTTAAACAAAGATGTCAGAAAGCTGTGGGCATGATGTTTTCGTCTGTTTGACACTTGCCCGATCAGGAAAAGTTGCAGAAGTGGAGAATTATTTCCTGTTTACCTGTGAAACACACGATGGAAGTCTTTGACATTTGCTTCATCCCGTTTCCTCTATATGAGTCTAATATGAGTCTAATAAAAATGTACATATTTCAGCGATTCTCTGCAGAATTTGCCTCTACTGTTTTGATTTTTCATTCATCTTTAGGAAACCCCACCCACTTTTTTCATCATTGATGACAGATGCAAAGTTCAAATTTTGCATACCTGAGCCACGGAATTATACACTCACTGAATTGCAATCTCGCTCTATATCTCAAATTTCGTGCGGCGCAAATGAAACTTCGCGAGACCTGATAAGATAATGTCTATCGGTAGTCAATATGATTAATTAGTGCAGGGGTGTAAAATTCAACTCGCCCGCCAAAATGTGTCATCATTTTGTGAGTGTGGGACCATTGAAACGCCAGAGCACTATCTGCTAGACTGTGAGCTGTATACTGTCCAGAGAGAGACTTTAGTTAGATCGCTTCAAATGATGTGTGGTATCCCGGCTCTTGATATCCACACACTGCTAAGCCAAGAGGAACAGCCGGAACTAAGCGATTGGAGAGAGAGAATATGGCAAGGGCTGGCTGAATTCATTAACAGCACAGGGAGGTTTGCATCCGCGACCGCCTTGACCCGATTATCTGAAAACGTATTAACAAAGTACATTGAGTTATTCACAAGAGAGTAATCCATAAACCATCGGAGTGCCAACATACATTTGTGATATACGTGACGACGAGTCCACAGATCAAGGAATGCGAGTAGGAGTCGGGCGAGTGCTTTCAAATATATGCTCGACCTTCAGGGCCAGTGGATCTTTTGGTCTGGTATTTTCCTAACTAATAACTTTGCGCAGTGTAATTAGAGTACAAATTAAAATGGCTGAAATTCTCTGCGTGTGTCAACATCAAAGACACATTTTCTACAATGCCGTACATTTCACTATTAATGACGAATAATTTAGAGGCATTCAGATTCACGGGCACCTACTTGTTTCTTCTTTATTCGGCCTTCAAGGTACGAAAGTTTCGGCCCAAAAAGGTTTATTTGTGTTAAAAGTATCGAGCGATGGTTCAAATATTTATTCCAATTATAAAATTAAAGTATGCATAACAGTGTTATAACGTGTTTTATTGTTCAATCATCCGTCAAACTGCGAACATTTCTTAATATAAAGCTAAGGGGTTGCACTAAAGAATTTTTTCAGGAAGTCCAGACTTACAGTATGATGAAAATGGAAGTCCTATCTAAAATTCATGGAAGTCCCAATCTTTCGTGCGCGAAAATGCTGTTATATATTGCCTTAAAAAACCTTTGATTTGTATGTATCACCTAAACTGCTAACATATTGATATTGCTTCTTAAATATGGTTAATTTTGCAATTACATGTATTCTTAGATTTCAATGTTTTTTCAGTGATTGGCTGCAGCTTAAACCCTTAATTCAGGTTTCAATGTACTTGAATCTGTTAAAGAGAGATTTGATGTAGTTTATAATCCAAGTCTCACTTCAAAGTCAGTACAAAATATGCACATTATGCACTTATAACTTTGAAAAAATAACTGTACAGTAAAACCCTGAAACAGAACTGCTAAATTTCTTCAAATTATTAATAGTCAAATAGACAAAAACAGAATGTAATTTCAACTCTTTCACAGCTTTCTTGCTTTTGTAAATATTTCAGATCAATATTAAATACTAGTTGAAGTACCTAGGAACCTGGCACCTGGCCAGGGTTATAATTTTAGTAACTATAATCAGAGCAAATTTCAAAAATCTGACAGAAGACTTTTTGATAATGCATATATTCTGATTATTATTCATAGGGATTAAAAGCAGTTTGTTATAAATTTTTATAAAGTATTTAGGTGTTAATATTATTAATTTCACAGTACAACATTAAACAACTTATCTGAGTTAATATTCTGAGAAAACGTTTCTTGTTTTAAAAAAATAATCCCTGTACACACATTGTTTTTTAAATAATAATTTAGAAGTTTCATTTCAACTGGAAGTGTTGCAATCAACAAATCGGTCAGAAGAAAAATTGCAGAACGTTTGGTACATATTGTGAGGTTTAATTATTTCTAAATACATTAAACAGAATGCATAATTGTCATCTAAAATCAGATTATCAATGGCTATAATTTCTTATCCGAAATATGGGATGTCCGAATTACTATACCTCTGAACTTACAAATCGGCGATCGATCGAGGTATATAGATAAATTTATCAAACACATTTTTTGCTTTTGAATGCAATATACTTATTTAACATTCATGTTAATATTATCTAATCGTACTGCAGTTTATAAACTGAGGAAATAGCTTAAATTTGGTGTTTTCAGAATGGAAATCTCGCACCGAAAAATCGGTAAATTCCGCTGTTACAATAATACCGTTTCGACCGGATTTTTTCGTAGTTTCTTTATGAAAATAAATCAAACTCAACAATCTTATAAATAAATTGTTTATTTCTTACAAAATCCGGATAAAATCGCTTAATTCTATGGCTATACTTGGTCGCGAATATATGGATCAACCTCCGGTAAAATCCAATATGGCCGTCGCTTTGTTTATACCTAGTGAAAGGGATTAAATAATCAATTAGAGATGATTACCTTACCAAATTGACAGTTCTGCGATATTTCATTGACAGGTCAGAAATAATTATATTAACCAATCAATGATAGCTGTTGGTTATCAGCCTGTTTTAGAGGCGGGGCTTAATTGGTTGGGTATTCCTCTGACTGTAATTAGTGGGACGTCGCATGTCAATATTTCGGCAGTATTGATTTTTTTCCATGATGAGTACGCCCAGGTGCTTAATCTCGGCGTATTCAAAGAAAATGGGAATTCTACTGTACGTCTGGCGGTTTAAATCTGGACCTATGGACCTCAATTTTGGACGTAATATACGCCCGTTAGTGCAACCCCTGAAAGCTTCGACAATTTCGTACCTAATTTGAACGAGTCAAAATTTTACATGCCGAAAAAAAACGGAAGCACCGTTAGCTTTCCCGTTACATGTCGAAATGTAAACAAACAAAACTATCTTACAGTCGTTCTTCGGGGTAAAATAGCTGCGTTAGCAGGGATGTAGAAACGATGACAAGACCCACATGAGTTACTGAAGTGTTGAAAGAGTTAAATAGTATGTTCCTATAAGTTGATATTTTCGAGTTTAGATAAATGAATAAGAAAATTGTGAAAGTTTTAGTACATATGAATTTATATGAAAATTCACAGACGAGCATAAGTTGCAGAAGGGCGAGTGAATTTCAATAGTTACTAGTCCGAGTAGTCCTACAGGGCGAGTAGCTTTTGAATTTTTTTTACACCCCTGTAATGTCTGTTTCGAAGCATTGTTCACGGGTTTATATTCCCGTGAATTGATAGGAATGTCCACCAAGTCGTTTAAACCCATTAAAATGTCAATAAATACACTGGAGTCGGTAAATTTTCACCCCAGAAATGGCGGACAACGAGGCAAAAGGTGAAGATAATGTCATGTGACACACAATCTCGCAAAATTCAACCCCCGCAAGAGCTCAGATTTTCGCCTATTCAACTTGGCTTAGTTGCAATTCCGTCTTGTATAATTCCGTGCCTGAGCCTATGGTATCTCACAATTTTTTTTTTATTGAAACGAGTTATTGAATATAATTTTAGGGCTCCAAATATCTGTATCTGTATGAATACGCCATACAATCCTCTAAAGGCTTTTACTGTTTTTACACGACTGTTACACTTCCCTACCCTGTTGCATTGGCCCTGTCCAAACGCTACCCAGGATGTTTTTACCCTGGACGTTTCGCTACCTGTGCTTTTTCGCTACTCCCAATTTTTATCGTAGTTTATTTGCCCAATATACATATGAAATATACTTTAAATTTAGTGTAATATACAAGTACATGGAGAAGCCCTCTAAGTCTGATCTGGGTCTACCATAAACGTCAATTCCACTCTTTGTAAATATGTGTATATTGTGCTTTCTACCTTGCACAGGACAAGTGTACTTTTCACATGTAAACTGTTTATATTATTAATTTATTATAAATGGTTTATAAATATTACATGATAAATTGCAGCGGAATACTTCTTTGGTTACATTCCATATCGGTTATCCTACTTGATTTTTAGCTCACCTGAGCCAAAGGCTCAAGGTGAGCTATTGGGATGGCCCTGTGTCCGTCGTCGTGCGTCGTGCGTCGTCGTTAACAATTGCTTCAAATGACATCTTCTCCTAAACGGCTGAACAGATTTCAACCAAACTTTACAGGAATGTTCCTTGGGTCAAGCTCTTTCAAATTTGTTCAAAGAATTGAAAACAATATAGAACTCTGGTTGCTATGGCAACCAAAGTGAAAAAATAAGGAAATCTTAAAAAATCTTCTTGTCTGAAACTACAAGGGCCAGAGCTTAGATATTTGGCACATAACATTATCTACAGGTCCTCTATCAAGTTTGTTCAAATTATGCCCCTGGGGTCAAAATTGGCCCCGCCCCGGGGGTCACTGTTTTACATAGAGTTATATAGTGAAAATTTCAAACGTCTTCTCCACTGAAACTGATATGGCCAGAGCTTTGATATTTGGCATGGTGACACTTCTAAATGTCCTTTACCTAGTTTGTTCAAATGGTTCTGGTCGGTTAAATATCTAGGTCATAATTCACATTCAAAATATGTATAGCAGACAGCAATTCAGCATTATAAGAGTTAGACCCTAGCCAATTTTCCTACTGGCAGAGTTACATAACTGAACTCAGGTCATCTGGTCAGCTGATGAGGTTGCATATGGTGGTGTCTGCTTTATTTTTATGCCCTGCAGTTGGGGGCATATTGTTTTTGTCTGTCTGCTTTTTTGTCTGTTTGTCCATTTGTTTGTCTATCAGTCCACAACTTTAATCTTAGCCATAACTTTGTTAAAGTTAGAAACTTTATAACTTGGGTCATGTCCTACAAAGGTCAATGTCATTTTTGAGATATTTCCCAGTGTCATATTTTCTTGTCTTTGAGATAACTCCAGTTCTACTGATGTTAACCCATTACCCCATACATATGCCTTTTTACGCCTTTAATTTATTCCTCCTCTAAAGAAAATAATTCCACTTTATATAGTCATAAACATGTAAGATATAAGAAATAGTATCTATATCTTAGTAGATGATAACTTAAAGCAGGTTGAAAGTAAAGCAGAGTGCGCAATAAATAATCATATGGAAATACATGTAGCTTGATAAGAAGAAGTGTCATGGATAAGGGCCATAACTCTGGCAACAATATTTTTTTAAGTTATTCCAATTTGTCATGTTTTTTTTTGTCTGGAAGATAATTCCATTTACAGCTATATTAAAATGTTGTCTTGCCTATTAAGCTAAGGCACAATGACCTCAGGTGAGCGAATTAAGGGCCATGGCCCTCTTGTATATTTATGCCATAACACTTCTTAGTGTGATACAGATCATCTTCCCCAAACATCCAGTCAGTAAAACGTTCACTTCCGCATTGAGAAGAGTAAATAAATAAAATTCTCTTTTATGAAGATTTCACTGGTTTCGCTATATAGTTCATACAGTAATAAATATGTACAAAAAAATAAATAATTCTATATCCAACTCCTAGCAGATGGTAGTTAAAACAGGCTGAAAGTATAGAATAAAGTGCCTTCACATTCTGCTTAACTTTCAACCTGCTTCAAGTGGTCACCTTAACTCGGAACGCATTTACTTTGCCTGTCCCCAAAAAGTCTGGGAAATAATCAAAATTATATACTGCATATATAGAACGCCTGTGAGAAAAAGGCTATCTTGGAAAATAAGGAGATTATGACTTCAAAATCAGACGCTACATACCTATTCAGGGTTCACCCTGGCTTAAAATTTTCTTGCGCCAGCACTTGCGCCAAATGAAAAAAGTTTGCGCCAAAATAATATTTTTGGAGCCAAATTTTTCGCCATTTTTTTATGTATGTTATACATACATGTGATATTTTCTTGGACCCAAATAGGGAGATTTGGTCATTTTAATAGGGAGATTGGGGTGCCAAATAGGGAGCTTTTTTCGCCACACCTTTTTCGCCATTTTTTTTAAATCAGTGAATCTAGATAAGTCTATAGACCACTAAGACAGAGACAAATTTCACCCAGAGATATACTTTTTATAATACTGACATGGGCCTATTATTCTAGCATCTAGGCTGAAAGTTAAGCAGAATACTCTTCAGGAGCATTCTGCTTCAGTAAAAGTTTATGCCTGCTTTAAGCTAGATCTAACATCTGCTAGGATATAAGAACTATTTCTTATGGTTCTTATATATATTATTCATTCATGACTAGTAAAGGTAAACTGGAACTATATCTACTTTCTTGAAAGAATAAATGAAGTAGTTTAAATGGTCTAGATTTCTATCTATGGAGTAGATCTAGAAAGAGTAAGCAACTTAACATTAAATTATGCAAACAGTATGGATCAAGATGAGACGCGCATCATCTTATATAGATACAAACTGTTCGACACTGATATTTTCTGAAAAAAAAATGCACAAAAATTAACTCAGAGAATTGTTGCAGATGACAAAGGTTGCAGACGACAAATTCTGCAGACGATATTTACTAGCGTCATAAAGTGGGTGTGGTTTTAACAACGAAATAACGCGTCTTAATTTTCTACCGCGAAAACTGATTGCAACTCAATTTTACGAGCGTAATTGGTTGTAAAACCTAACTTAATAATTATACATTTGCACAAATCGTATGTAACAAACAGAAGAATTTAGGTCCAATGTTTAATTTTAATTTATTGTTAGAAAACGGCGCTGGGGAATACTTTTTAGACTAACAAAATATACGTAGTTCTTGTAGCAAATGTTACGGCGCCCCGTCATTTTGTAACGGTATCATTTTCGAAGTATTTTTCTGTTACGTGAATATACAAAGTTTTTTGCGGCGGAAATCAATTCATGAATGATAAATTCTGATCAGCTTTCATATAAAATGTGTGTTTGTCCAGAACTTACGGATAATTATCTGATTTTAATCCGACCCGTATCGGCGACATAGATCTTTATCCTTCGCATCACCGCTTCTAAAAATTGTCGTTGAAAAGGTCTCCGATTCGGGGCGAACCTGTCAATCACTTTTTTTGATAACCAATTAGATCTACAACACATTAAAAGCAATCTCGGCGCGGTGGTCAAACATTGTTTGGCAGCCTGCCATTACACATGCCGTTATCGACGATTGCGTAACGTGTTTACACGCATCAGTAGCGTTTGGTGATAGGCTATAGCTAAGCGTGTGTATGGATTAGCCGAACTTATTTTAAGATTTTTAGAGTCGGCGAGAAAATAAACTGTACTATTATACGGCGCCAATTCCGAAATTTCTCGGCGCCAGACACTTTCGCCGATTCGAAATTTCTGTCGCCAGAATTATTTTTTTTGCGCAAATGGCGCCGTTGGCGATGCCCAGCGGGAACCCTGCTATTGCAACAGAATATTCAGGGGCCTGTCCCCCCCCCCCCCCCCATGGTCCCTTCGTAATGAAAGACAAAATGGTGGCATTTTTACCTGTTGTAAAGGAAGATCGTGGGGACCGGCAAAGTAAATTCTATCCCTATATTCAATACTAAAAAAGGCTATTGGGTAAAGGAGTAAGTGCCGCGCCTACCTTTAAATGGGTATGTGTTTGACAATCACTTGACACCAGTACTTAAATGTGATTATGTGTACAAGCGGCAACTTAATGCAGCACACAAGTAATGCCTTCTGATAGAGCTTTCTGCAATAGAGCTCTACTGATTTTCTGCATTATGTTTATACATGTCTTAAAACTAATCATCATTAGTAATTTTTCAACACTTGTTTCTTCCTTTAGTTTTGTATAAAGACAGGGCACAATAAATTTCATGAAAGGGTGGTTGCCCTCAGGGCAACCCAAATTATTTTCTGGTTGCCCTGAATTTGTCGCATGAAAGATGTACCAAATTAGCAGTGTAAAGCAAACCCTTCATTCACTGACTGCTTTAACCCTTAATTTTCACCATAATAACCAGTTTCTAGTTTTGCAGACAGGTGGCCACTTAAAGCAGGTTAAAAGTAAAGTGTTCTGCTTTGAAGCCGAATGGGGATAGTCCAATTTTATACAATTTAATTTTTATATACCTATGAGTTCATACATTTTGATAAATAAATGACTTTGTTCAGAAGATACCATTGATAAGCCACAGCTTGTAGTTTTATTGTTGTTGTTTTGTTTTTAATTTTCTAAACTGAGCAAAGTTTTACATTCCATCAAGTCTACTTTAATCGAAAATGGTTTTTATCCTGTTTTAAAATTATGAAAGCTTCATATTGATATAGATCAGTCTATAATTGTTTTCTGTCTCTAGATATTGGCTGAATATGAATACTGATAATTTTTATAAATATATTATAGATCTAATTGTCAAAATATTCTTTATAAATTCAATGTCTTTTTGACATAATCTCTTGCATTTTAACCTAAAATGTTTCAAAGTCATATTTTACAAAGAAAAATAAAGCTTAGATAAAGTTATTCTGGCGATGGGAACTTCCTATGTCTCACGCCAGTCACGGCAAATGGATTTATTTTTAATACAAAATCATACTGATAATTTTCTACTTCCATTTCCTCAAAACGTATTTTCTCCCTTGTTGAACCTCGCCATTAGAAATAAAGCCTTTGATCTACTTGTGTTTATTTCAATGTCAATAACATCAATGTCATGATTCAAAATGTTGTAGACATGTTTTTCTTCTATCCACAACACATGAAGATTTCACTTACTGTTGACAGTTCTGACCACTGCTGTGGTCATCTCCAGAATGACTATATCGTATGTCTCCGGTCATGCTTGACTATTTTCGAAACGTTCGATATCGCAATATATACCAATTGATTGTTTTACAGTGGAAGTGGTAGTAGAATACAACTATGATGCTGAGCAGCCTGATGAGTTGAGCATTAAGCCTGGTGATATCATCAAGAATGTCATCATAGTGGAGGGAGGATGGTGGGAAGGGGAACTGAATGGCAAGAAAGGCATGTTTCCGGACAACTTTGTCAAGGTAAGAGTTAACCCATTACCTCATAGCCTGATTCTAGTTTTGAAGACAGGTAACCACTTAAAGCAGGTTGAAAGTAAAGCAGAATGTGCCTTAACTTAAGGCACATTCTGCTTTACTTTCAGCCTGCTTTAAAGGGACTCGCAACCGGATGGTGTTCTTGTCAAAATAAAATAAAATACTCAAATAAAAGCAAATTTGTGGCATTATTTGGCTTTTGACATTAAAAAAATATGATCAGTCCAAAAAACGTCTCAAGAATCGTCACCGAATCTTAGTTTTTTAGATATTTTCCATTGTTTTCCATAGCGTTAGCTAACGGTATAGTTGTTGTTTTGCTTCTCTACACGGGGTCAGACATAAACCCGAGCCGAATAATGTTAATTCGCTACCATATATATAGAGAGCGTCCGTAGCCGAGGGCGTAAAGGCGATGCCTCATTTTTCATTTATGTCTCCGCATGGATGGTCACGGGTTCGAATCCCACCAGAGCCTCTTCTTCCAGGGTTTCCCATAAGTTTTGACATAGATGGCAAACTTCTATGAATAGCCGGAAGAGCGAGCGCAGCGAGCGAACAACCTTGGCGAGGGTTTCGGGGGCCGCCTAGACCCCCGATTTTTTTTGAAAAAATGGTGCAATTTCCTGCATTCTGAGTCATTTTGGACAGGTTTACAGTAGACAAAATATTGGTCCAAAAAATGCAAGATGGCTTGATTTTATTGCCAAAAGGTACATTTTGCTTGAAAAAACAAACAAAAAAACTTTGCATATGGGTACATGTTAAACATGTATAGGAACTTTTTGAAATTATTTCACTTATTTATGGTTACTATCAGAAAAAGGCCTGTTAGCTTGTTTTCTAAATTTGTTTCAATATTTTTTATGTTATTTTGACTTATAAGGAACAAATTGTAAAAAAAAAAAAAAAATCGGAATTGGTAATGGGATTTTTTCTTTACAAGTTGGGAATTATTTTGACAATTTCTCATTGGGAATCAATGGGCCCGTTTATCGGACTCATGGATGCACCATAAAAAGGCTTGGTTTTCGATACGGATATTCCCCGTACGAACTATGCATGGTCCGAATGCAGTACGAAGTATGCAAGGTCCGGAACTTCGATAGATGTGTACTGTTTTTTGGCGTCGAGCGTCCGTTGAAAATGGTAATTAAAAACTGACAGAATGCTTGATTAGAAGTCACTAACAACTGTTCACATCCGCTAATTTCTTCCCGAAGAAACCAGAAAATTATAACAGGTATTTTTTGGTGACGCCCTTAATTAGTTTATGGCGGCTGTCGAACTTTAACACACCTTGTCAACGGTGCCGATTTCGCTTGCGATAGAGGGATAACAGGACCGGACAGCATACATAAATATTTCAACAGAGATTTATGAATTTAGTCACCTTTAACATTGAACCCAAAGTCAAACAGACTTTTTTCAGTCTGAGATTGAGGTTTCCTCTTCAATCCTCGTTTCTCCATTATCATTGGAACATCTGATTCTCGGAAAAATACGAGTACATCCAAATAGCGAGTAGATTTAGACGATAAAAGCCGATTAAATACAAATGCATAGCAACCACTGTCGCTTCGTTTTCAACTACGAACGATGCTTTTAGGAAACAAATATTGCGTAGAATATTGTAGAATCTTCTTTTAAAACTTAAATAAATGGATCTATTTTTGAAATTTTGAAAAATGGAAAATAATAGCCGGCAAAAATATTGGAATAGCCGGCGATTTCTGCCGGCTTCCGGCTTTTATGGGAAACCCTGCTTCTTTTTTTTTTTGGCAATGCTTTTTTTAACAGAATTTATTATCCTAAACTAAATTTTACCCATTTATATAAGCATTTGACATATATTTACAAATTACTATTTTTAATGCTTGATCCGGTTGCGAGCCTCTTTAAGCTTTAATCTGCTAGAATATAAAACTTATTTTTAGCTCACCTGATTTTGTGCTCAAGGTGAGCTTTTGTGGTCAGTCAATGTCCGGCGTCGTGCATTGTGCGTCAACAATTTCTTCAAACATCTTCTTCTCCAAAACCACTTGCTTGATTGCAACCAAACTTCACAGGAATGTTCCTTGGGTCAAGCTCTTTCAAAGTTGTTCAAAGAATTTGAAACCATGCAGGACTCTGGTTGCTATGGCAACCAAAGTGAAAAAATAAGGAAATCTTAAAAAATCTTCTTGTCACAAACCACAAGAGCCAGAGCTTAGATATTTTGCACATAGCATTACCTATAGGTCCTCTATCGAAGTTGTTCAAATTTTGCCCCTGGGGTCAAAATTGGCCCCGCCCCGGGGGTCAACGTTTTACATAGAGTTATATAGTGAAATGTTCAAACATCTTTTTCTCTGAAACCAATATGTCCAGAGCTTTGATATTTAGCATGGTATTACTTCTAGAGGTATTTGACTTATGTTGTTGAATCGGTTCCGGTCCGTTGCATATCTGGGTCACCGAAGCTAAAAATAGATTTTTTTTCCATGAGAACTTAAAAAATCTTCTTGTCTGAAACCATAGTACACTTAGCTTAGATATTTTGTACATAGCATCGTCAACAGATCCTCTATCAAAGTTGTACAAATTTTGTCCCTGGGGTCAAAATTGGCCCCGCCCCAGGGATCACAGTTTTACATAGAGTTATATAGTGAAATGTTCAAACATCTTTTTCTCTGGAACCAATATGACCAGAGCTTTGATATTTGGCATGATGTAACTTTTAGAGGTCCTTCACATATATGGATGAATTGGTTCTGGTCTGTTGCATATCTGGGTCACCGGAGCTAAAAATAGATTTTTTCAATGAAAACTTCAAAAATCTTCTTGTCTGAAACCATAGTACACTGAGTTAAGATATTTTGCACATATCATCGTTTACAGGTCCTCTATCTTAGTTGTTCAACTTTTGCCCCTGGGGTCAAAATTGGCCCCGCCCTGGGGGTCACCTTTTACAAATCTTCTTTTCTGAAATCACGTGACCCATCCTAGTGTCACCATTGTCAGGTGAGCGATCAAGGGCCATTCTGGCCCTCTTGTTTATGTAACATATTCCTTACTGTTTAAAGTGGATCTATTTTCTTCAGTGAAGTTTAAATTTAAGGCGTAAAAAGGCGTATTTATGGGGTAATGGGTTAAGGGTTAAACAGGAGATTGCTTATTTCTGGGATCAATATGTAACAAAACCTTTGCATATATGCAAGGGAGGAATAATCCACTACTCCACTTACCATAATGAGTGATCATTACAAGACAAGTGAAAATCTTAGTTCTCTTGCAATGTGGGACAAGAGAAAAATGAATTGTAAGGTCCAAAAATACATATAAATTTATAAAATTGTCAACTTGGCAGCCTAATACAGGAATCTCATTCTGCGTTAAAGATCCATTTGGCCATTCTCTTTTGCTTGTTATTCACAGGAGATAGGTTATATTGTAAGAAATCCTACATATATATACAAAACAATGCATATGCCAGGACGTAATGTAACTAATGTTAGTGGATAACTTAAATGACATGATTGATGAGTAACTTTATGTTGTTAGAATTTTTCCTGAATTATAGTAATGTGGTCATTGTATTATCACGGGTGTCAGCTGGGTCAATCTCAGCAACTAACACTGCAGTTACAGTCAAATATCTTACAGCAGGTTGACAATATTAGGTGTTTAAGTACGGTGGCTGAATGGGAACGGCTGAAAGTAAAGTAAGATGTTCTCCTTAGTGAGATTTCTACTTTATGTTCACCCGACTTAAATAGTCACCTGTCAGAATCTTAAGAAGTTTTCCATGGTTTTTCATTGGCAGTGTTCTTGTTTACAAATTATAATCTGTTCTTTTTTGTAAGGTTGTCAAAAACCAACCAGAAGTAGAAAAGAGAGATGACACAAAGAAGAAACAAGTGCAGGCTTCCAAACGACAGTCCGTCAAAGATCTTGCCAACAAATTAAAAGACAGTGTTCATGAGGGACCTCCAATGATGAGAAGAAAAGGTAACTCTTTCTTTTTACCCTTCTTTCTGTGAATATTCATGTACGCAACTCCATCCACTCTTAACCCATTCCCCCATAGCCTGTTTCTAGTTCTGAAGACAGGTGACCACTTAAAGCAGGTTGAAAGTAAAGCAGAATGCGCATCTGCTAGGATATAGAATATATTTCTTATGGTATTCTTAACTGTATAAAGTGGAACTATTTTCTTCAGTGGAGACAAAAACTAAAGGTGGAAAAGGCATATTTATGGGTTAGCCTCCATCATCCAAAGTATAACATTGGCTAATCAATTTCAATGAGGACACTTTTTTCAAGGAGAGAGTGTATACTCCATTTCAGATGGATTATAATTATAAGAAAATAATGCAGACTCTACACTACACAGTTGTTTCAGTAAGTGTCATTATACACTTAAAGTTGCTAAGGATAAAATATCAATTATTAGATTCTTTTACTCCAGTACGACTCCATCAGAGAGATTGCACCACTGAATACAGCTGATGGCACTCATACATACTTAACCCATTACCCCATAGATACACATTTATACGCCTTTAATTTATTCCTACACCGAAATAAATAGTTCCAATTTATACTGCCATGAATATGCAGCAGAATAAATATTTTCTGTATTTTAGAAGATGGTAGTTTAAAGCAAGTTGAAAGTAAAGCAGAAAGCGCCTTAAGGCGCATTCTGCTTTACTGTCAACCTGCTTTAAGTGGTCACCTAATTTCAAAACTAAAAACAAACTATGGGGTAACGGGTTATCCCTGTACTCAATAGATACACACTTTTGTTCCTCCTCTTAAGGAAAAAAGTTACAGTTTATATAGTCATATGTATCTTAAGAGATAGTTTTTGTATTTTTAAAGATGCTAGCTTAAAGGAGGTTGAAAGAAAAGCAGAATGTGCCTTGAGGTAGTTTTTGCTTTACTTTCAACCTGCTTTGTGTGGTTGCATGTATCTTCAATACTAGAAACAGGCTATTGAATAAAGGATTAAAATGTTCCCTCATTGCTGGCTGGCTGCTCGAAACGAGCTTAAGATTGAGAAGAAATCTTTCTGTGGGGGGTATCTTCTTTACTTTCAGTCTGCTTTTAGTACCCACAATAAACCTCACAAGTTAAAGGATGTTTAAACAGTTTCTTATGGCCTATTTATTAGGACAAGGAAGAAGAATTGAAATCAATTTAAATGAGATAGTTCAAAGTTATTCACTGAATAGATAAAGGTCAAGTCATATTGTAAGGAAGCAATTATCATTGAAGTTGTTATAAAATAAGACTGCTCAGACTACAATATCTCTTTTATTTCGGAAATGGTTTCCCTATCCTATCAGATGGTAGCTTAAAGCTGGCTGATAGTAAAGCAGAATGCTTCATACTTTCAGCCTGCTTTTAGCAACCATCACATTCTGTCTTCAATACTGAAAACATGAAATGGGGAACATGGTTATTTTCCAGTACTAATATCATATAATAAACTTAATTGCTTACTTCTGGTTTAGATCTTAACATTGGCTTAATCAGCAACCCTTTCAGTTTTCCTAAATAGATTAAATCTATTTCTTATAGAATGCCTAGTGCAAACAATGTGGTGGTGGGGAGGGGGATGCAATGAATGGACTGGGGTAATGTCTTTAAGGATATTCTGCTTTACCTACAGTCACTGAGCTTTAAGGAACCACCTGTTTTAACCCATTACCATATAGCCTATTTCTAGTATTGAAGATTGTGACTACTTAAAGCAGGTTGAAAGTAAAGCAGAATGCACCTTAAGGCGCATTCTGCTTTACTTTGAGCCTGCTTTAAGCTATTATCTGCAAGAATACAGAAATTATTTTGTTTGATACATACTCATGACTTTATAAATTTGAACTATTTTCTTCAATGGAGGAATAAATTGAAGGGGTAAAAAGTCGTATTTATGGGGTAATGGGTTAATTAAATACCGGTTAAATATTGAAAATGGCTCTGAAGGACAGGGTTAAAAGAAGAAAACTATTGCTGTTATTAAATTTATTTCTACATCTGTTATGTTTAGAGCGAATGGTTTTAACATTTAAACCCTTACAAGTGGCCAATAATTAAAAATGCATTTGCAGTCACTAAGATAGATGGCAAATACAGAAAGTAGGACTAGGAGCTTTCTGCATAGCAACCAACTAGAAGGACATTGTGCTTTTTCAATGTATGGTAAATAAACATAGACACGCCCACTTTTGATTAATAGATGATTCACCGAAAGTACCTTTGATAGATCTCTGTTATAAATACATTTTGCAGCTTTGTTTACTCTAGTACATGATGAATCATTTAATGACATGATAAATGATTCATCATATCTCAACCCTTATAGTGTGGACACCAATTTGTCTTGACCCTTGCAAACAGTTGGGTTCCTGATCAGATACTGAGTAACTTGGAATCTGATCAGGTTCCAAACTGTTTGTCACCCATACTGTCTAATATCTAATAACATGTAAAGAGAAAAATGAGCCAATTTTGGAATTAAAACAGACATTTTCAGTAGACAAAAGAATTAAATATAAAGCAGGAGATAAACCCTTTCAACACTGAAGCTAACCTGTATTGATTTTTTTTTGCAGACAGTCTTGGTCTAGATCAGGCCACACCAAATAGGGGGATTGAATTGGATTCAAACTGTTACTTGGATTTGGTGTCTGTAAAGTAACACAAAATCTAGAATTTTAGCAAACTACATTTTCAACATATAGTATACTATAATACTCAAGATTTACTACAGTCAAAAACCTGTTTTAAGGAACCATTCACTTCAATGTTTATAAGCTGTGTTTTATATAGGTGGTTACTAAATGCTGAATGAAAAATAATGCTGAAAGCTCCTGCAGTAGATTTCTGCATAACTATTTTTACCCTGCATATTATAGCAGTGCCAGTCACCATGTCAGGGCTGCCATAAGTTGACATGAAAAATCCTAAGATTTCAAAATTTGCATTCTACAAGTGGGTTTTACGAATCATACCTTTACCCCATATCCTGTTTCTACTTTTGTTGACATGGGACCACTTAAAGCAGGCTGTAAGTAAAGCAGAATGCGCCTAAAGGCGCATTCTGCTTTACTTTCAGCTTGCCTTAAGCTACTATAAACTGGGGAAAAAATCCTAAGATTTAGGAAAAATCCGGAGAAATGGCAGCCCTGCCTTGTGTGATTTGCTGTATGCTTCTTTTAAGGTCACAGTAGTATCTAGAGTTATTTTCTTGTTTCAGAATCTGGTACTAAAAAGAAAAGAGCCAAAGTGGTGTTCTCCTATGATCCAGAGAATGAGGATGAGTTGAAACTAAGTGTTGGAGAATTCATAGACGTACTGAAACAGGTATATATTACAATAAATATTCTAAAGCAGGTATACGAAATGATATACTGAAATAGATGTAGTGAGTGTGTTGGTGGTGAGTTTATTGTGCGACCAGCAGTATGGAGAAAGTGTCTACTTGAGACAGATATAGTGCTGCCCCACAATGACAGCACCCCATAGACACATGGCATGATACCACACCCAGTCACATTCCTTAATGAAAACACCAACTTCACCATGTCCTGTTTCATACTATTCACCTTCTAATGTCACATGTAACCAAGAGAGCTATTACAGTCAAATTTGAATGACTTTGGTGTTTCCCGATAGCTTGTTTTTAGCTCACCTGAGCCAAAGGCTCAAGGTGAGCTATTGGGATGGCCCTGTGTCCGGCGTCATGCATTGTCCGTCGTCGTTAACAATTGCTTCAAATGACATATCCTCCTATACCGCTTGACAGAATTCAACCAAACTTTACAGAAATGTTCCATAGGTCAAGCTCTTTCAAATTTGTTCAAAGAATTAAAAACAATTCAGAACTCTGGTTGCCATGGCATGGCAACCGCCATGGCAACCAAAGTGAAAAAATAAGGAAATCTTAAAAAATCTTCTTGTCAAAAACTGCAAGAGCCAGAGCTTAGATATTTGGCACATAGCATCATCTACAAGTCCTCTATCAAGTTTGTTTAAATTATGCCCCTGGGGTCAAAATTGGCTCCGCCCCGGGGGTCACAGTTTTACATAGTTATATAGTGAAATTTTCAAACGTCTTTTCCTCTGAAACTAAAATGGCCAGAGCTTTGATATTTGGCATGGTGACACTTCTAGATGTCCTATACCAAAAGTGTTCAACTGTTTCTGGTCGGTTGCATAACTAGGTCACTGGAGCTAAAAATAGATTTTTTTCAATGAAAACTTAAAAAATCTTCTTGTCTGAAACTACAAGGGTCAGAGCTTAGATATTTGGCACATAGCATCGCCTACAGGTCCTTTATCAAGTTTGTTCAAATTATGCCCCTTGGGTCAAAGTTGCCCCGCCCTGGGGGTCACAGTTTTACTTAGAGTTATATAGAGAAAATTTCAAACGTCTTCTTCTCTGACACTAATATGGCCAGAGCTTTTATATTCGGTATGGTGACACTTTTAAATATACTTTACATATTTTGCTCAAATTGTTCCGGTCAGTCCTGGACATAAATTATTATCTCCATTTTTTCAGCTATTCTCAGGTGAGCGAAATATGCCCCATGGGGCTCTTGTTTATGTTTGTAGGAGGAGGAAGGATGGTGGGAAGGTATTTTAAATGGCAAACAGGGTATGTTCCCTTCCAACTTCGTAGAAATACTGGATGACACAGAATCTGCAGAGCCAGAAAAAACAGGTAAGTCCATCAACTTTAACATAACTGTATCATTAAGCCTGAATTATACGCCCTGCCAATGAGTTGTAAGGGGGGGTATACTGACCTTTCAACCCTCTGTAGATGGAAATTTGTCTGGAGCTTTACTCGGCCATCCTTCTGACCTTGACCTAATTTGGACTTAGAAAAGATTCAGAATATATTGTCAAGGATGCCATCGGGGGCATATATAAGCATTTATTGAACCTGCAGCCATGTTAGCTCAATGTACGTCTGAGCTCATAAATTGATAGATATGGCCCAAATAACTAGCCTCATAAGTGATTTATTTTAATCTGGCCATCTCATGTGACATTAACCTGGTAATTTCCTGATACTTAGACAGTTGTTGCCTTGAACCATTCCAAATACACTAATATCGTCCAACCTTGATTTGACCTTGACCTAAAGATTCTGAATATATTGACAAGGATGCCATTTGGGAAATAAGTGTTTTATTGCAAGCACTCTTGTTTCTCGTATCATTGTGCTGTATCAGTTGAATGAACTGATGGCTTTGGAAGAGAGGATTTAAAGTATTTAGCAAGTTCTTGTGCATTGTCTCTGTAACAAGGGCTCAAAATAAGAGTGTAATTTACTTATTTTGAACTTTTTCTCCTTTATGCCTTCACCAAACCCTATGGTGTGACTACTCTTTATAATCTTCGCTATGCAACAATTCTAATGAGTGGGCACAACCTATAGTTTGGTGAAGGAATAAAGATTTTAAGTTTTCCTTGTGCACCTTTTCTGGAGCTTTGCAGCTGTCACAAGATTTTCTTTATTGATCAGTGTCAAGTATAGTAAATTGTTTTATGTCTATTTGAGGAAGTTAACTTAATCAATATATAAGCTTTGATATAAAAACAAACATGCTGAATTTAACTTCCTGTATTCTAATAGCAAATGTTAAAGATAAAGCACATGACTGATTTGGGATTTCCCCACCATTGCATATCATTTACCTGGTAGCAAAATAGTTTACAGTCTAACCTGTGTAAACCCTTTAATTCATAATATATTTCTAGTTTAAAAGACCGGTGACCACTTAAAGCAGGTTGAAAGTAAAGCAGAATGTGCCTAAAGCACAGTTTGCTTTATTTTCAGCCTGCTTTAAGCTACCATCTGCTACAATATAGACATTAGTTCTTATGCTGCATATTCATGACTACAGTCAAACCTGTCTGAACGGTCACCTCCGAACAACGGTCACCTGTCAACAACGGCCAGTCTGAATTCCTCCCGGCCAATTTCCTTCTTAATTGACCTCTGAATAACGGTCTCCTGCCGACCGCGGCCAACGGTCACTTAAACTGGCTCTTTTTGACACGTTTTACCCCAAACAGCGGCCAGGCTGAGACACAGAGGTGTCACCTGCCGATCGTGGCCGGCGGTCACTAATTCGGCTGTTTTTAACACCTCTTACAGCAGCCAAATAACACGATTGAATGGGTGCAATTTCTCCAATGTCGGCCGCCATCTTTGTTATGGATGCGCTTGGTTATATAATTGGAAGCAAATTCTAAGGTGCTAATGACAGTTTGCAACCGACTTTTGGGTTTAAAATAAGCCACATTATGATGAAAGAATTTCAAAAAAAATGTTTGTTTTTATATGTTGGCTAATTAATATTGAAGATGTCCGTTGCTGCTTATGTTTGTATGATTGTTTATAATCACGTTGTCCAGATTAAACAAATGATTTGGCGATTTCTAAAATGGCCTTATCCAGATTAGTCATTGGTGATTAATTGTTTTGTTTTGATGTAAGAAACCTTGGCAGATACGAATTCGTGAAATAAAAAAGTCATTTCTAGTTTAATCATTACGCTTTAAAAAGTTGTCTCAGTTCCGAAGTTAAGCAACGTTCTGCGCGGTTAATAACTGGATGGGTGACCGGCCCGGTACACGTTACAAAGTCAAAGATAAAATGGAAAATTAACAATGCCGTCTACTCTAGTCGATGAAGTTTCCGAGTTACTGTCGCTGAGCGGGTAAAGGTGCTAAAACCAACAGACTGTGCTATAGATTCTAATATTCAACAACTGCCGTCATATCACGTCAACATTTATGCTCAGCAATGTCCGTGTTTTAGTCATAACCTCATTATCATAAATGGCGTCCTTTCCAAATAAACTTTACACCAGCAATAAATTCACGGTGTATTGTGAGTGTTTCAATTGAAATGAAGAAAAACCCAGCACATTTAAGAATCAGAGCAACAAATTAATCATTCAGACAAGCAAATAATGAAAATATCGGCTTTTGAAAAGTTCTTCGTTCTTATTAAACGAGATGATTTCGAAGCTATTCGTCCTTTGAGTTACCCGCCCTTTTCCGTATTTTCTCGAAAGGGGCGATGGAACATCATTCAAATATCCATATCTACATGTACCAATCAAAATGAGAAAATGCGATCACGTGACCAAAACCCTTCAGAGTTTGCTATCTACCGAGACATTTACTTTTAACATGGATATCCGTTCAAAAGAAAGATGATGGCCGTGATATTTATTGAAACTTCAAAGACTCTGAATTCTTAAGCAAATAAATATTTTTAATATTTAAATAGATAAATAACTTAGAGTTTAAAGGTATCAAATGTTTCTCTTTCATTACTTGCGTACTTGTACTGTCCCTTGTAGATATAAAATTCAGTACATGTAGTTGATGAAAACTTAGCCATTTTGCACACCTGAGAACAACAGCCACCTGTGAACAACGGCCAGTTTTGCTAGTTCCCACAGGTGGCTGTTGTTCACAGGTTTGACTGTATATAAATTTGAACTATTCAGCAGTGAACCCTAGAGACATTCCGACTTTGCTTCAGTATTGGCGCTTAATTGTTATAGGGAATTATTTCTGTTTATTAGACCTATATTATCCCATCTGCCAGGAACTAAAAGGAAGACAGGTCAGTGGTTTTGATCCCATGCGCTGCTTCCCAACGAATGAGATTAGCCAAAATCATCTTCCTGAAATCATCATCTCATCTCATTATCCCTCATTATTCATCGGCACTATGTCCTATATTGTGTCCCAGTGCTGTAAAAACCCAATTCATCCATTATCTGCAGCGGAGAAATATATTGAAGGTATAAGAATGTGTAGCTAATTCTATCTATGGAGTAATGGGTTAAGCGACCACTCAGACATTTGTATTTGTAGCATGTATGGCAGGTGTCTCCCAAATAACGCAGTGATTAATTTAGAAACAAGGATAATGTGATATCAGGTTGCACATTCTGTTAAACAGTGAGTCCCATCTTCAATGATTACTTTATGATGCAGGACAAAAGTAAAGCAAAATGAACCATCTGACAACAACTTAGTACATGTGATGCTGTTCATGTGGTTTGGAACTTAGGCTGTGGCCATTTTGACTGATGCTTTTTAGCTCACCTGAGCTAGCTCAGGGTGAGCTTTTGCAATACTTGAATGTCCTGCGTCCGTCGTGCGTCGTCAACAATTTTAGTGTTTACACTCTATAGAGTCCACAATATTTATCCAATCTTTCTCAAACTTGCTCATATTGTATATTACCATAAGAGTTCGGATGAGTTTGATTATGGTTGAAATCCGATCAATAGGTCAAGAGTTATCTACCTTTGAATTGCTGGAAATGCCATATTTAAGGGTGTTTACACTCTAGAGGCCACAATTTTTATCCAATCTATCTCAAACTTGCTCAGATTGTATAAGACCATAAGAGTTCAGATCAGTTCGATTTTGGTTGAAATCAGACTAATAGGTCGAGAGTTATCTACCTTTGAATTGCTGAAAATGTCATATTTAAGGGTTTTTACACTCTAGAGGCCACAATTTTTAGCTCACCTGAGCCAAAGGCTCAAGGTGAGCTATTGTGACCGCTCACCGTCCGTAGTACGTCTGTCCGTTCACATTTACTTCAAACGACATCTCCTCTGAACCCGCCGATTGTAGGGAGAGTTCAAACTGCTCATGATGTTCCTTGGATGCTTCTCTACAGAAGTTGTTCAAATGAAAGGAAAAAAAGCACAAACTCTGCTTGAAAAAGCAAAAAAGCAAAAAACTTTAAAAAATCTTCTTGCCCAAAACTACTAGGCCCTAAGCTTTGATATTTGTACAGTATAATCTCCTGGTGGATCCCTCTATAGTTTGTTAAAATGAAATTCCTAGGGTCACATTTGACACCACCCTGCACAGTTTAAGTGCTGCTCTAGGCAGGTTTCACAGTATTTTTTATTTAAGCAGAACTGTATACTAAGGGCAAATAGCCAATATTTGCAAACAGTTTGGATCCAGATCAGATGCAACATATGCTGCATCTAATCTGGATCCAAACTATTTGCCACTCATTTACCAACTTAACATTTTCTAAAAAAAAAATTTTGTACATTTTTCACATACAGTAGGTATTTAGCAGACATCATTTCAGTCTGGTAAGGGTAAGCCCCCAGCAGCTGCTAATGCTACGGTACTCTTGCATAATATTTGACCTCAGTGATCAGGCCAACAGAACTGAACATGTTGTCTGCTAAAGTTTAGAAATGGTTCAGTCTGCTTCATACTTAGAGAAACAGGATCTGGAAGTGATCCACTGACAGTTATGTAATTATGTCTTATGCCATATTTATACATATGTTTAATATTGGTTTTCAGGGATTTCCCCAGGCCGTTTTCGCCTGTTGCGGGCGACATGTCTTCCTTCCAGGCGGTCTATTCGCGACATGCTTTGATCTTGCCGACATGCCTAAATCTGTAAAGCGACTAGCCTTAATCACGGCTCTGTGTTGTGTACTCGAGTAAATTGTTTCATATGTCAAATGCCGTCACGCGTGTCGGGCGTGAGCATAGCATCATCAACCAATCACAAGCCGAATTTCCCTATCTAAACGGTGATTGACAGGGTCTTGGATTATTTCTATTTCACCGAGATCAACTTTTTGACATTTCTAAAACCGTTAGCAATGGCGAGTACTGGAACATGATTTTCGGAAAACAAGCTACGAATTACGCTGGAAAAAAAAATACTAGCCGAAACCGGAATCTCAGACATTATTTTTCCCGAATCTAAACATTAAGAAGATGCTTTACCATTTTGCGGACTGAAAATTCGCCGCATTTATTGAGACGAGAGTAACAGCGGCGAAATCGCTTGTCGCCTCGGAAAAATACACTCGATACGGGGCCTAATTCTCCGAAAATATTGAACAAACGAACATTAATTACCTTTAAGAATTGATTTCCTCGACAACTCCGTATTAATAATCACGTAACAGACACAAACAGTATTCCAAACTTCCGAAATGAAATCCAATTGCGCGGCATGCTTCGAACTCTTGACACATGTCTTTACTGGTTTCATTGGTTATCAAAAAGGTAATTCCCAGCGTCATTTTGAAAACATCCAATTAGATTAGACGTTATATACTTCCATTTAGAAAGACTGTTTTGATACTAGTGAAATTAACATAAATTACGATGGTTAAAATTAGCACTTATTCGTATGAAATGGCTAGCGACGCGGAAGACGTTTTTCGTGGGAGTTTCGGGAAATAAGTTTTTTTTTAAGAACAAAGGCAAAACATTACACGCGGGAAACGAGGAATCTGCATTCTGGCATTTTTGGTATATATAGAAATTGAATACTTGGTGATGAAATATTGAAAAAGAAAATCGTGACAACAAATATTTTAGTAGACCTGGATTTATCTCGTGACACGGTCATACAGTCTTATTAATTGTTCACAAAGTTAAGATTTGTTTTCTGTTTTTATGATGGATGGTTGTTTAAAGCAGGCTTAAAGTAAAATGAATCCTCCATTAGACATCAGCCTGTCGGGATGCAGTGAAATTTTATATTCAACACAGGTTCTTGACACATAAAAAAAAAAAAAACCCAAAAAAAAATTTTTTTTTTTTTACTAGACCTCTTTTTTTTTATCTCGTATCTAGATCTTCGATAGAATAAAAAAATATTTACTTTAACTTCAAGGGAATAGTAAAGGCATAAAAACTTATCTCTAATGACTATGAGGAATAAGAGTTAAAACAATTTTCATTATACATTCAAATCACATTATACATGCACTGTACTTAATTCTAAGTAAGGGTAGGTGTTTGACTGTGTGTGGCAAGTTAATGTTAAACTTTTTCAAATAAATTCTTTGATTAAGTTTATGAGAGTCAGAGACTTATGAATGTTTTTCCATAAGACAACCAGTTCTACCCTGATCAGGGGCTTCCTGTTCTGGATCTACTGTTTGCAGTACATGCCCAATCTACTTGTTTCTGCATTCCTGTTTCAGAATTTATTTATTTGAAGAAAAAAAAAGTGAGCATTTCTAGTATGTGTGTGTATTATCTGATTGAGTGTGACAGTAGTGTAGTGTGTATGGCAGAGAAAAATGAAAAGGTGTGTACATTTCACATGCTTTAAACCAGAGACTGTATAAAGCCAGAGATACACGACTCCCTTATTTTCCTTCTTTCCCCATATAACAGGTGTCCGTTGAGAGGCAGTGACGTATGTCGATGCGGTCACGTGACCAGCACAGGTAATGACAGCGTCGCGATAATGGGAAAAAATACACATATCGACCAGTTGACTTATAAATATTGACTTTGTTTCGTTTTTATACAATATTTTGTGATACGAATCGAGTGAAACCAAAATATGAGTTGTGGATTAAACCGAGAAAGTGTATTCCTGGCTCAAAGGAAGATACGTTGCTGCGTGGTTGCTGGTAAGTTCCAAAAAAATGAAGATCGATTCAATATTGTATTGCCGTAAACGCTTAAAACTTCAGTATGAACATTCAAACATGGATAAGAATGGATTATCCATGTAGTTCAAACTAAGATACAGTTTTGGCAAAATTTTCATGTCAATCTGTCCACGCATTTTGCTATCAATTAAATTTTATTGAGGCCACCAACTGGTGCTTCGATTGAAGATCGATGCAATATCGTCTTGCCGTAAACGCTTAAACTTCAGTTTGAACATTCAAACATGAATAAGAATGGGTTGTCTATGTAGCTCATATTAAAATACAGTTATGGCGAACTTTTCATGTCAATTTGTCAAGGTATATTGCTATAAATTAAATTTTAATGAGGCCACCCACTGGTACTTCGATTGAAGATCGATGCAATATCGCTTTGCCGTAAACGCTTAAACAGCAGTTTGAACATTCAAACATGAATAAGAATGGGTTGTCTATGTAGCTCATATTAAGATACAGTTATGGCGAAATTTTCATGTCAATCTGTCCACGCATTTTGCTATAACTTAAATTTTAATGAGGCCACCCATGGGTCCATTCACACCTTCGTGCAAACTGCCGTCACTTTTCATTGAATCGGCATTTTCCAAACACTAATTAACGTGTGTGCGATGCGCGGAGGGGTTTAATTTATGCTCGGACTTTATTCTTATTATTCTTTTGTGTTAAACCTCGAAAAAGAGGCTTCTTTAAGGAATGTTTGTATTGTAAAATAACTGTAGACCGTATTAACGCAGCAACTGATAAGTAATTCCAAATATCGACTTTTTTCCCGATCGTCGCTAAAGCTTATATAACTCGCGAGGACCTGTTCTCGCGAAATCTCGCTCAACGGTCTCGTATGTATAAATCAGTCGAGTCGTGTATCTCTGGCTTTATACAGTCTCTGTTTAAACTTTCAAATACTGATTAAAGAGACTTTTCCATTTTGGTCAAAAGACTACATGTTGTTTGTGGTTTCTGTCAAAAGTAATTTTTCCATTTTTACAATCTTGTAAATGGCACTGACACTGATCAGAGGACTCACCCAGGAGATCAGACTGGGTCTACACTTTTTCCATAGGTCCAGGCATTCATAGTTTCAGGATATTTTTTTTGTATAGTTTATGTATAAAATAAGTGAATTAATGTGTTTCAGCTGTTTATCATTTTTGTGCTTTTACAACCAGTAAGGCTTTACAATGTAATACTTTGTTGCAAAATAATGGAATACTAGTTAATGCAAGCTGCAGTCAGCGACTAAACTGGGAGATCAGCAGGTATAATTGTAAACTTTAGTTATGATCGAAGTGACTAACTTTAATATTGGTGCTGAACTTGAAAACAAAAATCCTACACAAACTGGTTCTTTCAAACAGATTAACAGAATAATACTTATTTCAGCCATTTCCATATAAACACACTATACTATACACTACATATATGCACGAATGAATTATAACGTGCTTATTCATTCGTGATATATGTATTGCTAAAAATGCACTATTTCATTGTTTAAAGGGCAAAAAAAATCGCCGCAGCGCGGGAGGGCTCCTCCCGCACCCTCCCCCTATGCCCCAAATTCAACATGCCTTCAGAAAATCCTGGGGAAATCCCTGGTTTTGTCACAGTTATCTGTATGTCTTGTCATTTTTTCTTGTCTAGGATTCAACCCTTTCCCCCAATAAATACTGACGTTTGTTAACCCATTACCCCATAAATGTGCATTTTTAGGCCTTTGATTTATTCCTCCACTTAAGAAAATAATTCCCCTTTAAACAGTCATGAAAATGTAAGATGCGAAATAAGTTTCTATATACTTAAAACTGTTTGAAAGTAAAGCAAAGTGTGCATTAAGACCCATTCTACTTTACTTTCAACCTGCTTTAGGTGGCCACCTATTTTCAAAACTAGAAACAGGCTATGGGGTAATGGGTAAAATGAAATTGCCTATTTGGAAGAGCCTAATGAGAGGAAGTGCCATTTGCAAAGCCATAACTCTGACATCATTGTTTTTTGAGTTATTTCCCTTTGTGATATTTTCTTGTCAAGAAGACAACTCCAGTTCTACTGATGCTATTGTAATGAAATTTTATATATGGAAAGAAACTGATGAGAGAAAATGCCATGCACAAGGGCAGCAATATTTTGTTTTTCCCCTTTGTCATATTTTATTGTCAGGAAAATAACTCCAGTTCTGCTGACGCTAGTGAAATAATTATCATTTACCGGAAATGGAAATAGCTTGATAAGAGGATGTGTCATGGATAAGGGTCATAAGCTTGGCAACAAAATTAACTTTTGTCATGTTTTCTTGTCCGGAAGATAACTCCATTTATAGCTACATGTATATTAAAATGTTGTCTTGCCCAGTCAACTTAGGTACAAACTTCAATGTCCTCAGGTGAGCGAATTTAGGGCCATGGCCCTCTTGTTATTTAACCTATCAAACATGCTTAGATTGTATAAGACCATAAGAGTTCAGAAGAGTTCCATTGTGGTTGAAATCCGACCAATAGGTTGAGAGTTATCTACCTTTGAATTGCTGGAAATGCCATATTTAAGGGTGTTTACACTATAGAGGCCACACTTTTTATTCAATCTATCTCAAACTTGCTCAGATTGTATAAGACCATAAGAGTTCAGATGAGTTCGATTTTGTTAGGAATCAGACTAATAGGTCGAGAGTTAACTACCTTTGAATTGCTGAAAATGCCATATTTAAGGGTATTTACACTCCAGAGGTCACAATTTTTATCCAATCTATCTCAAACTTGCTCAGATTGTATATGACCATAAGAGTTTCATATGAGTTTGATTATTGTTGAAATCGGACCAATAGGTTGAGAGTTATCTACCTTTGAATTGCTGAAAATACCATATCACTCTAGAGGCAACAATTTTTATCCAGTCTTTTTCAAACTTGCTCAGATTGTATATGACCTATAAGAGTTCAAATAAGTGTGATAGTGGTAGAAATCGGACCAATAGGTCAAAAGTTGTCTGCCCTTGAATTGCTGAAAATGCCATATCGAACAACGTTTACACTTTTGCAACTACAGTTTTCAATGGATTTTGATTTTACTTGCACACAAAGTATATACCTATAAGTTCTCAAAGGAGTGCAATCAATTATTGTTGAAATCTAATCATTGTGGCAATAGTAATCTAGCTGCCCTTGATATACTTTGAAATGATAGAAAAGGCTTCATTTCAGTATTGTTTAGGCTCTAGTTATCTGCCTTTGATGTACTCTACTATACTAGAATTATGGGGTTGTATTCTAAAATTGTTTACATGCTATACTACAAATTTGAATGGATTTAGAATAAAACGGATGAAACAAAAAGGTAAAGCTATCAAGCTTCAGTACAACAGGTGAGCGATATCAGGGTCTTCAGGCCCTCTTGTTTGGATAGGGGGATACAGGGAAGAAGTGTTTTTCTCACAAACAATTTCTAGTTTCAATCTGCTTAAACCCTTTCCCCCATATAAGCAACTTTTAGTGTGTTTAATTTATTCCTCCGCTAAAGAAAATAGTTCCAATTTATAACTTCATGAACAATAACAATAACAAATATCTTGATATAGCCAAGCAGATAGTAGTTTAAAGCAGGCTGAAAGTAAAGCAGAATGTGCCTTAAGGCACATTCTGCCTACTTTCAATCTGCTTTAAATGATCACCTGTATTTAATGTTATAAATGGATTATTGGGTAAATGGTAAGCTACCAGCCAGAAACATGCTAGAAGTACCATCTGTGTTCATGTTTCTTAAGAACGAAATACTTTCCATACTGTAGAAATAATTAGAGGCATAAAAAGGTGTAATTATGGAGTAAGAAGTTAACTAATTAACTAACTGTCAGGTTTGTAGAAAAGTTTCATATTTCTCTTCATTAAGACTGAGTATAAGCATGAAAAGTATGAAGGTCAAGGTTTAGAAATAACTTATTTTCTTTACTGAATTTTTGCTGAAAACATGTGTGCCTTTATTTCAGAACCTTCAGAAGAAGAAAATCTTATCAAAGGTAAAAAGGTGCATGGCGTTGGCTTAGGCAACATATTTGGTGCTGGACCTATCAAGCTTCGCTCCACAACGGCGAAAAAACCTGCAGACAAACCACAAGAACCTCCCAAGGTAGGTAACTCCTCATTAAAATGTATGCTAGATATAGGGAAAAAAACCTCCCATCCCCTCCAACTCTCACTACCTTATAGCTTTGTTTCAATGCTGTGGGCAGATTGTAAGTAAAGCAGAAAGTTCCTGTAGCAGGCCTTTTTCTGGTGTATCCAGGGGTCCTGCAAACGGACCCATTCCCAATGAGAAACTGTTAAAAATAGTTCCCAATTCTGGAGAAAAAACCAAATCTATAAAATTAAAAAATAAAGGAAAAAAATACATGTTTTTGATGAGTCAAAATCACATTAAAAAAGAGGGAACACAACAGGCCCTTTTTAGGCGATTTAGCCTAAATATGTGAAATAAATTCCAAATTTTCTTCCCCAATCATTTGATTTTTCGCCTAAACGAAATTTCTAAATCAGGGATTGCAGTTTCCCTAAATGGCCATTAAAAGACCTGTTTAGGGGCTTTCTTCTTTACATTCAGCCTGATTTAAAGGATGCAGGAACTGTTTCCTATAGCTCTTATCAGGACATAGTAGAAGCATGCAAAAGCTTGAGCAAACAGTTTTATAAAAGAAAAATAAGAATGTTTCTAAATGTGGTGTGTGTCTGTACACAACTTTAAACTTGGCCATAACTTTAGAACTACATAAGAGAGAGACTTTATATTTGGTATGTGAACTCTTCTCAAGAAGCTCTCAAATTCAGTAAAACTTGGGTAAGGTTCATTAAAGGTGAAGGTCATTTTAGAGGTAGGATAGGGAGAATTTAAGATTGGCCATAACTGTGGAATGCATGTGATAGAGACTTAATATTTTGAAAGTGTACTCAACTCAAGAAGCTCTTGAGCTCGATACAACTTTGGTCATGTCCAACTCATGTCAAGGTAATTTAGAGGTCAAATACAGTTAAT
The DNA here is from genome assembly GCA_922989275.2 of Gari tellinella. Taxonomy (NCBI): domain Eukaryota; kingdom Metazoa; phylum Mollusca; class Bivalvia; order Cardiida; family Psammobiidae; genus Gari; species Gari tellinella. Next base: position 89,848,699 of record OV277860.1, read on the forward strand.
TTAACATTGACTATAACTCTGGAACTACATGTGATAGAGACTTCATATTTGGCTTGTGTACTCAACTCAAGAAGCTCTTAAGCTCAGTACAACTTGGGTTATGTCAGACAAAGATCAATGTCATTTAGAAGTCAAATAGAGTTAATTCAGTGACAAAACACCTAGGGGCATCTGTCACTTAACTATGACACCCCCCTTGTTGATTAGTTATGGTTATTTCGGTAAATGTATTCCTATATGACAAACAGTGCAGACCAAGATCTGGGTCTTCTCCGTTTGCATAGAACAAATGTACTATTCACAGGTACAATGTTAGCTCAAGACCCTTATATGCATGATTAGAGCTTAAATGGTTAATAAAAAAAATTGACATATTTTATTGAAGATATTTACATTATTTACAGATTGAGAAGAGAACAGAAGCATCAGTAAGAAGAATTAAAGGTAAGAACAGTATCAGAATCCTGTAGTATACAAGTGTTACATAGAATATGTATGACTAGCCTTTTCACACACACTTCTACTATGAGGACATACAGTTGAACTTATAAATCCTTTTTTCATTTAAAAGTAAAACATATTCAAAGTTAAAATGTGGCAGAGCCCAGCATGCAGACCTTTAAACACCGTTCCCTTGAATAGAAAAAAGGTCTTTAAAGCCAGTCAGATGCTTAATGTCGGACAAAAGTGATGCATAAACCTCCAATCATAGCTTTCTGCATTACACTGTTTTGCATTAACTTGCTACCTGTCTTTAAGACCATAAAGTCACCTTCTTACAATATTAGCCAGGCTAATTTAGCCTAGTAGCAGTTTTAATGCACTGTGTAGATTTGTTATTGTTTGCTGTGTAGTGCTTTCTTACACATTTGCTCTCATTTCACTGAAATATGTGTGTATGTATTGTTTTCTCCTAGAACAGCAACTTTTTTGCCAAAAAGGCGAAAAAAGCAGCAAGTCAAAAACAATGTATGGACTATGCTAATTTTGATATTAGTTAAAGCAATTAAATGCTGATTCTGCTTGTAGCCTCAGAATTTAATGTCTCTCAGCTCAATTTCTATCTTTTGAAAAAAAGTTGCTGGATTTAGATTTAGATCACTTTCTCTATTCCCTGCATAATCTACCATATAGCTTCATATGTACACACCGGGACACCGTGTTCATTGTTTACATACAGTAAGGACTTATAATTATTTACCTGTAACAGTATGATGATATCACATGCGTAAAGATTAGTATCTGCTTTTATTTCTTTAAATCATATTTAACCCATTCCCCCATAAATGCGCCTTTTTACGCCTTTAATTAATTCTTCCACTGAAGTAAATAGTTCTACTATATACAGTCATGAATATGCATCATGAGAAATATTTTCTATATCCTAGCAGATGTTAGCTTAAAGCAGGCTGAAAGTAAAGCAGAAGGCGCCTTAGGGCGCATTCTGCTTAACTTTCAACCTGCTTTAAGCAGTCACATATCTTCAAAACAAGAAACAGGCAATAGGGGTAATGGATTAATGCATCTTTTGATCTATGTGACTGTCAAACAGGATAGATACAGATCAGACAGACAAAGAATTATTTGTAATTTAAGTTTCAAACTGTTTACATATGCTGTTTAACCAGGTAAATGCAATGAAAGGTTTTATGCTTTTATCACTTTGAAAACAGAAAATTCTCATTCGTATGTCACCGACAATAGAAAGAATCAGAACAACATTTACTTCAGCATGCAAGATTTTCATAGATGTTGAAAAGATTGAATTCTTTTTGGAAGGATTTTTTTCTGATATTTGTCGGGGCCTCCGTGGCCTAGTGGTATAGTCACTGTGACTTACATCACTAAGCTCCTCACCGCTGTGAGTTCGAATCCCAGTAGGGTCGTTCGAATTGTTCATGTGGGGAAGCCTTCCAGCTGGCTTGTGGAAGGTCGGTGGTTCTACCCAGTTGCCGATTTGTGCCTGAAACAGTGCATAAAGGACTTCTGGGGTCTTCCTCCACCTGCAATAAGCTGGACGTCGCGATATGACTGAAATACTGTTGAAAGCGACGTAAAATCAAAACAAATCTGATATGTGTGAAAAATGAAATGATCTCTTCTTATTATGCAAAAAAAGTATTAATACCCCATTGTAACTTAAGAGATAGTAGCTCTGAACATGGTCTCTTGAACAGCATGTATAAGGTTTAGACAAGGGGACATTTCATATATAGCCTAAACTTGATACTTCAAACTCCTTTACTTGAAAGTCGAACTTAACCGCATTTCATAAATTGAATCTTGATGACTTGATCTGGCTAAAGTAGAACTTTCCCGTATTTCGAAGTTAAAACGTGGATAAGACCCGTTTTAACTTTGAAATACGGGTAAGTTCGAATTACCACGTGTTGACTGACTGAAGTCCATGTCTCCACCAAATCCTATATTGTAGTGTTTGCACTCTTGTCTGGATTCTAGCATGTATTTCTTAAACTCTTTGCAAGACTTGGTGAAATGTTAAATTGTTGATACATTTTGCAAGTATTTGGGATCCAGATCAAGCCCATTTAATATCTGGCTTGATCTGTGATCCATACTGTTTGAAACTTAAATTCAGTTTCTGCAAAGCTGCTGTTTAAAATAAATTACTTAGACATCACATCTGACAAAAAAACCATTTGAAAAATACTGAGTGTGCAAAGAGTGCAAACACCTCTACTTTGCTCTCTTGTTTAATCTGTGTGTATATTCAGTTGTCCATGATAGGGGGAGACTACTGCTCAATTGTAACCCAATTGTCTTCACCAAACCCTTTGATGTGATAACTCATTAAGAGTCATGTCTTTGTGGTTATTTTAATGAGTAGTCCCTACATGGGTCTGTTGGAAACAAATAATTTCCAATATTTCTACAAAATCCTATGTTGTTACTACTCATTAGAATAGTCTCTTTGGGTCAATTCTAATTAGTACTAAGAACTAAGGTTTTAGTTTCAAATTGGGTGAAAACTCTTTTTATTTGCTTTCACTTATCAGGAGCCCAGAATACACACATCTCCTTTCCCTGCTTGTGTAATCTGCTTGTATGCCTACCATAGATGCTCAATATACCAGGCCCGGAAGTTAAAAGACTTTAGAGTTGAGTATGCGATTGTGCTCAAGCAATGATTTTAATCAGATTTGAGCTTTTGCTGAGATGAATCAAATGCATGAGACCAATCTCAGACTTAACTCAAAAGCTTTATAACCTTGGTGCCAGGATGTATGTCACATATTAAAATCCTTATTTCTTCACCATAAACTATGGTGTGACTTTGTCTGGAGCACCAGCATGCTTTCCCATAACTCTTTGCTGGTGAAGTTTTAAATTGTTGAAAACTTTGGCAAACAGTTTGGACTAAGATCAGGCACACTAAATGTGGGACCTGATATGTGATTCAATCTGTTTGATACAAGTTTAGGTTCTGTTTATTTACTGAGGCATCTCGACTGATATTATAACAGTTGAGCACTACTTAGGGTGCAAATAGAGTAGCTCCTTCACTGCCTTAACCCTTTGAACCCTAGTCCCGCATATAGGCGTCATTTCAAACAGTGTACATGTGAATAATACACTTGTCCTGTGCAAACAGTGAAGGCCCAGATCAGAGGGCTCCGAAAGGAGCCCTCTGATCAGGGTCTTCACTGTTTGTCAGTAATGCCAAAATTGACAAAAACAACTCTTAAAAGACAGAAATGGACTAGACAAAAATCGAAACTGGAATTGTCCATTTTAAGTTTCAGGGAGGAAAGAGTTAAGCCGAGTACAATAGTTATTTGCAAACTATTCGGATCGTGATCAGGCGCCACGTAATGTGATGTTTGATCAAAATCCAACATTTACAAACAATGTACCTGTGAAGAGCATATTTGTTCCATGCAAACAGTGTAGACCAATATCAGAGAGTTTTTCGGATCAGGGTTTGCTCTGTTTGTCATTTTACAAATATATTGTCAAATCAATCTTAAATTCAGTAAAACCTCCCTTTTATGACCTCTAAATTGTGTTAATTACCGTATTTTGGGAATAATTGGTCGTGGTTAATAATTGGCCTAATTGGCCACCTGACACGAATGGCGAAAATTCAACACCCCAAAATATCCTTATTATAGACCAACAAAGAAGTCAATTATCGCCGGCGACATATAACTCGACCCAAACATAGGCCTGAAGATTCACACCTCCGTCCGTTAACCTGTAATTTGTATTAGGTAAACCGTGAACGATATGCAAACTAGGGCTATTGTTTACCTTTATTTTCTTTTATCCAAGTCGTTTGTGTAAGCAGATATCCCAAACTATAATTTACACGAGCGTTAATTCCTTAAAAACAAACATTCTCGAACACAAAATGAAACAGGAAACGTTCACTATTTACCTTAGACGGCGTTCTTATTTTTAGCACGTTAAAATCGATACAATCAATGCGATATACTGTAAACCAGTCTGACTGACGTTATTATTCGCCTTACGCATCGGAACAATTTACGAACTAAGTTGGAGTTGTATTAAATTTTAATTTTTGTACTCGAGGATTTTTACCAGATGTAAAATAGCCTTAAAAATCATTCTATTGTGAATATTTTTTCTGAGAACCGAATGCAGTAACATACTGACATTTTCGGACATAGAGTATTTTAGTCATTCCGTTTGAGCATCCGTTCTTCTTTCGAAGCCATTTTATCAGCAAGGTTTTTTTTGTGTGACGAGTTTGGGGCCCGTTTCATCAAAATATACGTTATATTTACAATCGTAATTATTATATCGTTACGTATATATACGATACGGTACTATAGGTGGATTACGATCTTATATACCATATATCGAAATACGTTTCATCAAGGCTATCGTTAATAAGACAATGGTGCGTAATTATACGATAGGTTTACGATGTTTCATGAACATTGATACATATAGGCGTTTAATTTTCGCCCCTTGGATCTCAGAATGGCCAAAATTAAACAAACCAAAATAAAAAACGATCTTTTAGCACAAAATGGCCAAATTATGACGACGCCAATTATTCCCAAAGTACGGTATTAGGTGTTTAGAACAGGCAGCTGCTAAAAGCAAAATGACAGTAAAACAGAAAGCTCCTTTTGGAGCTTTCTGTTTTACTGTCACCATGCTTTGAGCTGCCACCTGTCTTTTATACATTGAATTTGGAGATATTTTTATAGTGATCATAATAGAGAGGAATTACTGTAGTCAAAAACGGACAATCCGTATTGGAAAGTGGCAGGGGTCAATGAGTTACAGCAGATGGTGTCATGGCATTGAGGGGGTTAAAACCTGCATGGTTTGTGTGCTTGTGTAATGTGCATGTATGTGTTGACTGTTGTAGATGCTAGTGTTAACCCTACTAACCCTCCTAGAGCTTACCCTCACCTGGTGATGGACACCTCCCCAGACTATCTCTTGGTTAGATGTGATGATGTGTGTGAAGTAGGTCATCGAGAAGATAGGCATAACTTGAATAATAGTAGTGAAATAGACAATGACAGACAGGCCATGTTTTACATAGATTCTAGCCGTGAACTGAAAGGCAATGTTAGCTTTGAGACCGAGGAAAGCTTTGAAGATTATGATGAAATTGATCTTTCTGCAACAGACTTTAGTTATGTAAAAGAAAAAACTGTAGATATAACCAATGTTTCTGATGTAAGCCAAGGCTATGCATTTGACATGCAAGAATTTGTTCAAAGCAATGCAGAAATTGAGAATTCTGGTAGTCAATATGTTGTAGACAATTTAGAAGGTAAGAATGAGCCAGATGGTGTTAAGGAGTCTGGTGATTACTCTGAAAGTCTTAAAACGATATTAGATGACCTAGATAATTGCCTTGATCAGTCTGTAACAGATAATGAGGATGTTGATGAGAATGTTCAGAATTGTTCTGTAGTGTCAGTGGGTGATAGAGGTGAGAGTGTTGAGGGTGAGCAGTGTGGCTGTGTGGAGGGTGGGAATGATCTAACAGAAGGCGAAGGAGAAGGCCGGCATAGGTGGCTTAGCAAAGAAATCAAGTCTGAGAGCACACCGATTAAACCAATCTTTGATCATGCCATTGATAGTGTTTTAGTAACAAAGAAGAGGTTTATCAGTGCTTCAAGACTTAATAGTGACCAGACCCCTGTAAGACACATGTCTGGGACAGAAAGGTTAGTGTCTGGAGCAGTAGAACCCAACACCAATGTACCATCTCCACTGTATCTGTCAGGTACAACTAAACACCAGCCAGTCACCTACCTCAATTCACTGAAGTCAACTGGCAACCTGTCACCCTTCATGAGATCTATTGCTAATAAGTACAGACTGTTTGAACCAGACAGACCAAAGTTCAGAGATATAGATCTAGGTGTGATATCTGACGATGCTGATGAGGAGAATTATTCCACTTTCCTGATGGGCCATACCCTAGATGCCAGTATAGCAGCTGCTGACAGCAGATCTGATACACATAGTGAGAAGGTAGATCATGTGGAAGTCAATGACATGGTAAGGAACTATGTCTATGATGTTCTGGCTGGAGCTGACAAAGAACCAAAGACATTAGAATCCAAAGGTCTAGATGAGAGTGACATTGTTCTTGCTAGACAGGACTATAGACTAGAAGATGATGGCTCGATGATGGTGTGTGTAGATGAGTACTCTACAAGGTTTAATAATGTTTCATCCAAGGATGACTTGTCTGTTGATAATGAGTACAAATCAGAAGATGAGGAAGACAGTTTGTCCTCTGATGGTGGTGTTTTACTCACAATGACAGAAGGCAATGACAATAGTCCACCACTGAGCTGCTGTAGTGCCAGCCTCTACCCTTGTCATGAACTTAATACTGCTGGAAAACCAGGGGAAGAGGTGCCAGATACATATCCACTTGAAAACACACCTCACCAACAAAATGTCAAGTCTGTGCCGTTATCAAAAACAGAGGTAGACTCAACTATTGAGGGATGGAATCAGGACAGCTCTCAAAGTTTACCTAGGTACAAGACATTTTCTGCCGTTTCCCGCAGTAAACATCAAAAACATACTCCAACCAGGGCAACATCAAGCTACTGCAGGATTCCTTTCAAAGATGATGTTCCAACATTTTGGTTTAAGAAGGATTTTGAGGAATCACCAAGGCCAGGACAAAGTGTTAATCCTTTCACAAAAACGAGGTCACCTAAACGTTCTATCAGCCAGGTGTCAGGCACCTTTCCTTCCTTATTTTCTCTTGCTGAGAAAGTATACCTGGAGGACTTCAGACTGAAGATTGAAACCTTTAAGACGGAGAATTTATCAGTGCTTGGGGAAGAAGAAAATCAGTTATTCTTCAATGACAGATCTCCAGCAAGGAAAAAGAGAAGAAGAACACCAGTTAGCACTTATTGTGAAAGACTTTCACCAAGAGTGGCTTTGAACTTCAACTCCAATGCATTGTCTATAATAGACAAGTTAAGCATGCACAATGAACACATAGATCCAGAGCTGTGTGGCAGTATTGATACATACTTTGCAGAAAAGATTGAAACTCCAGATAGTACCATTCCACAGACTTTGCCCTCTAGAACTGGCATTGACTATAAGTCAGTATCTTGCTCTGCTTTACCAAGATCATCAAAAATTGACTGGTCAGAGTTTTTGTTTGACAAGAGAAAGTTAAAAAGCCAGAGTTTCCATAGACGAAAAGTTAACCATGTCCATGTAAGGGATGCACAGGTTCAAACAGTAGATAACCATTATCCAACAACCAATGAGAAACATCATACCTCAAGTAGGCAAGAATATCTTAATAATTTTATGGATGAATGTTCAGAGAAGAGAAGAAAGAGACGCTTTACTCCAAGGTCTAAGACTGATTTGCATGATGATTCAGTACAGTTAGTTAGCTTTAATAAGCTTGATGAGAATAGCAGTTATCTCTATGAAGCTAACAGGAGCCCAGGCAGAGTTGTCAGAGGGAGACGGGAAAAGATACACAGTAAAACTAGGAGTCTGGCAGATCTGATTTTACTGCAGGGAACAAGTGCATTTGTGTCCCCGGTTAAAGGAAAACACAGCCCAAAGGTCTTACCTAAGCATAAGGTACAAGAGCTTATGCAGCAGATAGCTGATGCAAGTACAAGTGCTGTGGTGTCCTACTTTGACCATGGGGATGAACCAGGCTGTAGTTATGAGCAATCACATCAAGAAAGATACCCTCAGAGTAGCCTGGAAGAAACTGATGGCCATGATGTTGATAAATCTATGGCCTCTTTGCAAGAAGCAGTAGAAGAGCATGCTGTATCAGCTAGTCGGCACTCCCAGGGATTGACCCATGTCATCAACATGTTAGATACAAGACAAAAGCTGTATGAAGCCATTTCAGATGCAGTAACATTTTGTGCTAATGAAATAGAGAAAGATATGGCAACAGAGGAAGATATAACAACCGAGGATGGCAGTGAAGTAGATGATACCCTTGAACCAGCCACAAAGCCTGATGACACGCATGATTTAACCCCGGATCCAGAGGCTTTAGCAAGTGACTTAAAGAGCATTGATCTCTCTGGTACACCAGTGTATGCTACCTCACAGGGTGCAGACAATGAGATAAAAGCATTCTTGAATGAGGCAATGGAGTCCTTTGACAACATCCTTATTGAGAGTTTTGCTTCATCATCAGATTCATTGATAGACGAATCACCATATAAATCTCCAACAAACAATGACTCATTGAAGAAGGTCTTGAATAATACCAATGAATCTGCTGCAGGACAAGATGAGGAAGGGGATGCAGATGATGATACCATTGAGTTAGACAACGATTCAGTTTTAGCCATTATTGGAAAGCAATGTACACTGCATGAGTCAGGGGTAATAAGTAGCAAAGTGCTTTGTCCTGGTGATACCTCTGTGGAGGTGATGGATGATTCTGTTCTGAATGTTGTTGGCAGGGAGTGTAGAATTCACCTACAGGATGCATGTACCACAGCCTATGTTCCACAACTGAAGGACATTTGCTGTATGGCCTTGAAAAGAATCAGGCAGGGAGCAAAAACGAAATTGAGAATTAGGGATAATGTAAACAGCTGTGACTATGATGAGGTATTTGAATTAGAAGATGATGGCAGTGAACAGACCTCACCTACTGGGCAAAGGTTCAAACGTAACGTGCCTTTACTGCCGATTGTAAGGACTGTAATACATAGTGATGGGAGGATGAAGGCAGTGTTGGTGTCTGATACTTCTATCATTCCTGGATACTACTCCACACAGAGCACTCTAGAACAAGGACTTGAGATTGGCATGCCAGACTATGAGAGCAGCCCTGTGTTAAAGACACAATCAGATGGTAATGTTGCATACTATAAGACTGAAGACAGTTTAGTAGAAGAGGATGAACTTGTTTTCCCTGAAACTTCAGCAAGTGAGCCCTTTAACATCAGCATTCACAACAACAGTCCTGTTAACGTAGAAGATAGTTGTAATGGAAATAGACCAGACATCCTGGAGGAGTTGAGTTTCGAATCTTTTCGAAATGTTCCAGACATTAATGAGAGGCTGGAAACCAGTGGCAATGGATCTGTAGATGAAGTGATAGAAGAGGACATAGTGGAGGGTTCTGATGACTCTAGTTGGTTCGAGGAATGGATGAGAGCAAGCAATGCTGGTACACCGGGCAATGAGAGTGTTGTTATGTCGGACTGTCCACCTGTCTTTGACAATAAACTCTCCTCATACCCTAGCCCAAAGAATTAAGAAAAGTTGTGTGTATGAGTAGTAATCCTTTACAGTTGTGTATGATATTGAATTCTTAAATGGCAGCTTTCTTGTTCCAATGAATGACTAGTTAACATTGTCTCTTGACGGTTTGTCCCCTAATTATTATTTAAAACTATGACAAACAGCGCAAACCCTGATCAGAGGGCTCCTTCAGGAGCCCTCAGATCTGGGTCTACACTGATTGTAAAGGATTTTTATACTTGTTTCCCTCACTTCAAGGGTTACAAATTTAAAAGGTCAAACGTGTAAAATCATAACAAATTCAATTCAAATGTGTAAATAGGTGTAGTTAATGTTCCTAAGTATTTTTTTGTTAAATTTTCTTGTTTAATAATAATTTAGAGATGAACCAATGTTTAATTAAAAAATTTATCCATGATATTGGATGTGCATTTATGGCCAAATGCATTTCATTAAATAGCCCTTATGGTCAATCATAACGAATGAGATATGTCTAATCATATTTAATACATGTTTAATCAGGTAACTATTTTCATTGGCTCTAATGTGTGAGGTAACTTTATTCTACATATATAGAAGATAACTTTTCGAAATTTAATTCATTGAGTTAACAGCAGACGGTATAATACATTTTCACGAGTGATGAAGCCACAAGTGAAAACATATCAGACTGATGTTCACAAATGAACTAAATTTTGATTATCACGTAAAAATACAGTTATTCTATTGATTTTAAGGTTTTAAACAACTTTTTGACCTAACGAAATTGTTTGTCAATTCTAAGGCAAAAGTACAAATTTTACCTCGTTTGGAGCCCCAAATTTCATCAAATACCTTTGCATGATGTTTTGCTCTACAATGACGTCCCTGAATATTTGATTTGACGTCATCGGTATTTTGTAGTTACTTCCGAGATCTAGAATTCGTTTTCTTTTGTTTAGTGGTTCTTGACAAATCAGGCTGTCGAAATTACACGATTGACTACCATTCTTAGGGAGCCCTATGGGAAAACTCATAATAGAAGCAACAGTTGGTTAATGATTAAATCGCATGGCGATAATCCCACTGTTTGAAATAGGCCGTGAGCCGGTGGGGTTGGTTGGTACCAATCGGGTGAATAAGGTTCACTATGATTTTCGGAAAGATCAATGTGTGACTAGTTAAGAAATGTATGATAGCAGTAAAATCATGGCAGCTTTGTTGACTTTTTAGGCATTTTTGTTACCCCACCCACCAAGTTTAACATTGCAAAAGGACCATCATTATCACAATCATACTTTTGGTAATGCATGCATTTTTATTGAAGCATTATATTGAAAATGTATTGTAAAATGCCACTTGACATTATTGGAATTGTTTAAGTAATTTACTTTGGCAAAAAGGCATATTTGTTACCCCACCAACCAAGTTTAACATTGTAAAAGGACCATCATTATAACAATCATACTTTTGGTAATGCATGCATTTTTATTGAAGTATCATATTGAAAATGATTTGAAACATGTCATTAGACATTATTGGAATTGTTGAAGTAATTTACTCTAGCAAAAAAAAAAGTTGTTACCCCACCCAACAAGTTCAATATTGTGAAAGGACCATCATAATCACAATCATACTCTTGGTAGCGCATGCATTTTTATTGAAGCATCATTATAAAAATGTATTGTAACATGCAATTAGACATCATTGGAATTGTTGAAGTAATTTACTCTAGCAAAAAAGGCATTTTTGTTACCCCACCCACCAAGTTTAACATTGTAAAAGGACCATCATTATCACACTCATACATTTGGTCATGCATACGTTTTTTTGAAGCATCACATTAAAAAAGTATTGTTACGTGCCATTAGGCATTATTGGAATTGTTTAAGTAATTTACTTAAGCGAAAACAATAAATTACGTCATCCTTTTCATAACGAAAAATCCCTGTTTTGGCTCCTGGAATCTATTGATGCAGGTGGCATAATTAAAGTAATCGCCCTGTTCGTTCGTACGAAGTCAACCATATCTTAACATTTTAACTAGCTGAAAACAGCTCACTAGAATGATTTTACACTTCTACAGTTGTTGCCTTGAACCATTCCCAGCTATGTTTGAGCTATTTCTTGGTAAAATAGATTTTACCGTTTCTCCAGAGTTATTACTTCTTTCTGGAATGATTTGATAATTGCATACTGAATACATTGAACCTTTCGAAATTCAGGAATATCACCAAAGCTCGGTTTGGCCTTGGACTTGACCTAATTTGGACCTTGAAAAAAAATCAGAATAAACAGTACTGCTAAGGGTGCCTCCGGGGTTCACTTAAAGCAGTAATGTTCTAAGACATTGTTACTCTCTTCTTATGCTAAGGCTAATATTGTACAAATCCTTGACTCTGCAATTTTCAAATATACCTACTAGCACATAACAGATGAAAAACATATATTTCGGGTCAAAGGATTTAAGTTTAAAGGCAATCTATTGGCGTTAACTTACAAACCATTGACAACAGTGTTATGAAAATGTCTAAACATCTAGTCGGCATTGACGAATAATCAATGCATTACAACCACTGACGTGTAGGTTGTAATTCTTATGTAAGAATACCAATTCTCACATCTCCTTCACTCTCAATGTTTTCAGCCTCTTCCAGTGGATATTCTTCATCATCTGATTCTGTACTAGTTGCCTGATTATCACAGTTAGGGAGTTTGCACATGTTCGTACTATTCAAACCATGAGAAATGCATACACATTTAGGCAAAGTACATTTACTAGCACAGCTCCCCGCTAGTAGGTCAAGCATTTACGTCGGACCTGTTTTCTATCCAGCAAGTCGTCTAATAGCTGATCAATCTCACCCTCTTTCACAACTTTCCATCCTCTTCCTACAGGACTTGGAATATCATCGATTCCAAATAGTAGCCTTGAGGTTAGCTCTTAAAGTGTGCTTATCTAAAACAGTCCAGACATTCCTATCTTGTTGTATTGTTGTGGGTTAATTGTCATACGGAATTGTTTCTCTTTGTTAGAACGAGATTACCCCCTCTTCTAAGAACTAAACTTAAGGAAGACGGGTAGTTGGTTTTGATCTTATTTGCTGTTTTGCAAAGGACGAAATTAGTCAAAATCATCTGCGCGAAGTCATCGTCATCATCGCGTCCCATCATTTCCCTATCATTCACTGGCGCTTTATGAACCATTTTGTGGCGCAATGCCGTAAACCAAAATAATTTATCCATCCATCCAGGCATGAGTTGTAGCTGGTGGCGCTCTATCTTACCCTATGTGGTACATAATAAGCCGTACCGCTGATAATTCACTTTTGCTGATGACGCTTACAGGGCATAGAGCTGACGTTTATATCTCAAGTCTGTATATCAAAGCAGGAGGGATACCCCTTTCCTATTCAAATTCTGGGAACATTTTTGAGCTTCAGCATTACCATTCATCAATTTCAGTGCGCGTGTTTTATTCTTACCAGCAAATGCGCTGACCGTGTCAAAACATGTTAAACCATACATTCAATTCAGTGACTTGCAAACATCAGTGTCAATCGCATCCTCAATTTTCAGGATATCATATATAACTTGTGCGTGTCTTTGTCCAGCATTTCTTAAATACGTTCATTTGCTTCTTCTTGGCTGCTTCAAAGACCATGTACCTCCTCGCACCCATTGTTTTTTATTTTGAAGCATTTGATTTCAACGTAAGGTGCGATATTTCCCTCTGTAACCTAGGGTCCTCCGTGGCCTAGTGGTATAGTCACTGTCTCTTACATCACTAAGCTCCCCACCGCTGTGAGTTCGAATCCCAGTAGGGTCGTTCGGATTTCTCATGTTGGGAAGCCTTCCAGCTGGCTTACGGAAGGTCGATGGTTCTACCCAGTTGTCGATTTGTGCCTGAAACAGTGCATAAAGGACTTCTGGGGTCTTCCTCCACCTATAATTAGCTGGACGTCGCGATATGACTGAAATACTGTTGAAAGCGACGTAAATAAGAAATTCAAATCAAATCCTCTGTAACCTTTGACTGTGCTCAGTTTTCATCCATTGATGCACCAGGAATGCTATAAGAATATTATTATTGACCATATTGCTAAAGAAGCGTCTCCCCTGTATATATCTATTCTATCACTGTCACTGCCGCCTCGACTACCATCGATAGAATAGTGCTTGCGCAGCCACAAAAATGCATTGGTATCTTTTGACTCTCTATACGAGGTTCATTCCGTCAATCACAGAGACAGTTTTTTTTCGGGACACCTTCAGCTAAGCCAAGCGTTTTCTGTTAGCTCAATGCAAATGCAGCATTGTTGGATTTCTTAGCAAACCTTTTGATGTTGAGAAAGACTTTTGCCAAAGAGCAATAAGTAAAATAATGAAATTTATCCGGAGATTGCGTGTGTGTGCCATAACTATGATGCGACCGAACAAAAGCATTATCAGCTATAAGAACTGCCAGTCTTCCACTGGATTTCACTTTCATGCTGCTTGAGGTCTAAACTTTGTTGCTCTTCATTCCATCATGGTTGTTCTCCTTTAAATTGTGCATACGAGCATTGACCAATAGCATCATTTACCAATCGCATGCGCACTCAGAAGGTCTTTTGCGATGCCTCAAGGTACTGCATTAACGGTGGATATGCTAATCAGATCTTGATTTATTTCAAATGGGTTGAACCAGCCTCTTATAAGATATGTTACTTTAGTAACGTTTTCCTCGTATTTCTGCATTTGTGACCTTTTCAGCTGTGTGTAAGAGTTCTCGTGTTTCGTATCTTCAAGAATGTCTCTAAATTGGCTGATAGATGCACTGTTATATAGTAACGCTTGGTGGCACCAATGTTCAAGCGGAAGTGTATGGTCCCAATGCGAGTTTGTGTGTCCTCATTGACAGTGATCTCTGTGGTATTATCAAGGTAAACACAAGGTTGGGTGATATGGATAGATTATGAATGGTACAAGGCGACAACTGTATATGTATCCAAGTATTTGATTAAGCGGTGCTAGACGAAAAGATAAAATCTATTTAACCTTGACATAGCACATAAAACATATTCTTAGTCCACAATAAGGTCAAGGTCAATGCCAAATTAAGTTTTGTTGATACTCGTTGATTGGGAATTATCGAATGTAACAATTGTGCAAGTCTTAAAGCATTCTAATAAAAGTTGTTAATGCTAGATGAAACGGTAAAATCTAGTTAACCAATAAACATCCCTTATAACAAGTCCGAATTCAGTCACGGTCAAGGTCAAAATGGAGGTTGGGTGATATGGGTGAACTGAGAATGATTCTAAGCTATAACTGTGAAAGTTTCATAGCATTCTAGTAAGCGGTAATAATGCTAGACGATGCAGTAAAATCTAGTTAACCAATAAAACAGCCCTTATAACATATTTTAGTTCCAAATTCGGTGAAGGTCAAGGTCAAAACTGAGGTAAGGTGATATGGATGAATTGGCAATGATCAAAAGCAGCAAGTATCAAATCATTCTTATATGCGGTATTGATGCTAGACGAAACAGTAAAATCTAGTTAACCAATAAACAACCCTAATAACATATTCGTAGACAAAATTCGGTCACGGTCAATGTCAAACTGAGGTTGGATTATATGGTTGTATTGGGAATTACCCTAACCAACAACTGTTTAAGTACCAAAGCATTTTATTACACGGTGTTATTGCTACAAGAATCGGTAAAATCTGTTTAACTCGTACGCACCGCCAGTAGGATCACCATATGCCATCCACATCAAAAGACATTTGTCTAAAGGCATAAAAAGGTGATATTTTCGTTTAAAAAGGTGATAAAATTTTGGTTTTAACCAAAGTTAAAACCTTTAATAATGTCAATAACATTTACTGGCATGTTGCAATACCCGTTTTGATATTAGGCACCAATAAAAATGCATGCAGTACAAAAAGTATGATTGTGATAACAATGATCCTTTTACAACGTTAACTCGGTGGGTGGGGTAACAAAAATGCCTCAAAAGCCAACAAAGCTGCCATGAATTTACTGCTATCATACATTTCCTAAAAGCAGAGGGTTTGGGCTTCCTGAAAATCATAGTGAACCTTTTTCACCCGAATGGTACCCGAACCTCAAATTTCAGGTGCCTGGCTCACGGCCTAAAAAGTGATAATCTTCTATTATTTCCGGGTAAATCACCGGAAAGTATAAAAAAATTCGTTATACTTCTGACAAAGGATGTGTAGGAGGCAGAGCTCAATGTGCATATGTACGTAAGGGCACATGCTTCTGTCTATCTGTCACATGGTCAGACCAGAATGATTGAAATAAAACGAAATACTTGTTAATCCCCTGAAAGCCACTAAAACATTTACTCTATAATTGGTTGTAAAAAAAAATTTGTGACAGCTTAAAGCAAGTTTTACTTTCATCTTACTTTAAGCAGCCAATTGTCTTAAACATTGAAAAGTCCCATTAGCTTTTTGTTGATTATCACATTCATGTGTAGATTAGGTCTATTTGATCTCTTGTTTACAGAAATGTTCATCCATCACAAATGTGTGGCAAAAAATATAAAACCACTCCCTGATAGCATGTACAAATTTGAAAATTGTCATGTCATTGCAACCCCTAACAGGAAGGTTAATTGTTGCTATTGATGACAGCTTAACTCATCTCATGCTGGAAAACAGTATACAGTGAAACCCCTCTAAACCGGACAAGTGTGGGGAAAACAAAAATGTCCGGTTTATAGGGGTTTCTGGTTTAGAGGGGTTTTAACTTGTTTCTTGTATGGAAGATAGCTGACAACTAAAGCAGGTTGAAAGTAAAGCAGAATGCACCTTAAGGCGCATTCTGCTTTACTTTCAACCTGCTTTAGGCTATCATCTACTAGAATGTATAAACTATTGTCTTCAGTGTAAGAAAAATACAAAGATGAAATAAGGCGTGTTGATGGTGTAATGGGTGAAAATAAAAAGGATTGGAAACGGGACCAAAGTTTTTGTCCGGTATTCAGAGATTCCGGTTTAGAGGGGTTTCACTGTATCAGTATGTATATTTTGCAAACAATGTAGATCCTGATAAGAGGGATCCTTAGGAGCCCTCTGTTCAGAGCCCGCACCAATTTTGTGTACAGTTTAAATTTTATTTTTGTAGAACATTTATTAAATGACTCTTAAAAAAAATCAACATAAACTGGTCATTTTTCAAAGTCTGAATAGTCCATATGAAATACTCAACATAAAATAGGTTAATGAAGAGTGAAATTACGGTTGAAAGCTCCTTTAGCAGCATTCTGCTTTATTTTCACCATGCTTTATGTAGAAATTAGCACATAAATAAACATGTCTTGATTGTTTGTAACAGTAGGGGATTTACTGTAATAAAAATTGAAGTTTCACTGGATCTTCTAGATGACAGCCAGACTATGATAAATAGTGTGTCATCATATGATTCAATATAAGTATGTAAGCAATAGATTGATTTATTGGGAGATTTATAAAGAAGAAAACTCTTAGTCTGAATAAATGTACTCCATTTGACATTTAGTGGTGATAAATAAGTATGTCTTTATTTTGTTATTTACAAAAAGATACAGTTGAAACTAGATATTTCAAACTCGCTGAACCCATTACCCCATAGCCTGTTTCTAGTTTTGAAATTAGGTGACCAATTACGGCAGGTTTCATGTAAAGCAGAATGTGCCTTAAGACGCATTCTGCTTTACTTTCAGCCTGCTTTAATCCAACATCTGCTTAAATGTAGAAAATATTTTTTATCATACACATTAATTTTATAACTGTATGAACTTCAACTATTTTCTTTAGTGGAGGAATGAATTAAAGTCGTAAAAAGGCCTATTTATGGGGTAATTGGTTAAATCGAACTAACCTGTAATTCTGCAGTTATTGTTGATAATTTGAGCTCGCTTTAGTGGAACATACTCTTAATTCAAAGTTTAACCATTTGAACTTTGAAATAAGAGTAAGTTCAACTTTAGCAATTTTGAATTATCATGGTTCCACTGTACTTGCATGTTGTCCTAAAAGATGTTTTGAAATAGGAATTTATGTTTGAGTTTAGCACAGAAAAAAGGATGAGTAACTTCAAGGGGAAAAACTCTGACCAATCAAATTAGTTGCAACATTTGAAAGATGTGATAGTTAAAAGTGTAAAAACCCTTCTTGCTGAACATTCATAAAGACTGACATTTACTATTTAACATTGAATAATTAAATACAGATCTTTTTCTCAGGAAAATGTGCAGACTCATGTCAGAAAAATCCTGTAAGAAAATAGTGCAGACAGCTTCGTCTGGAGCTGTAATGATCTAGGTTTACACAACGTCACTGTTTTCAAAAAGTGTCAAGTATACATGTACACTAATAGAAGGAGAAGGGATTGAGTTATAGTGACTTGAAACCAAACATCTTAGCCTCAGGGCAATGGGCAGTGAGTAATGATAAATGATGATTACCTCTATTACATAATTTGTAAAATCACGTCAATCATGTTTAACCCTTAAATGACTGATTGATTATAGACTAGTTTCATGGTGAATTTAATCTGATTCATATATATGATTAAAGGAGCAGTGTCACTTGTTTGTTTTAAAGGTACACAGAAAGTTCATATGTTTTAAAGGTACTCATAAAGTTCATATGTTTTATAGGTACTCATAAAGTTCATATACATATATGATTAAAGGAGTAGTCTGTCACTTGTTTGACTTAGAGGTACTCATAAAGTTCATATGTTTTAAAGGTACTCATAAAGTTCATATGTTTTATAGGTACTCATAAAGTTCATATATATATATGATTAAAGGAGTAGTCTGTCACTTGTTTGACTTAGAGGTACTCATAAAATTCATATGTTTTAAAGGTGCTCATAAAGTTCATATATATATATGATTTAAGAAGTAGTGTCACTTGTTTGTTTTAAAGGTCTATCAGTAATGAATTACATGTTTTGGACTTGTAATATTGTTTCAATAGAATCACTCAAGGTTTATCAGTGTAGGTTATGGTTGTATTCACACAGTAGGCTATCAATTTGTTAAAATCATAATTCTATTTAACCCTTTCCCCCATAGAAGAGCCTTTTAGCGCATTCAGTTTATTCTTGCCCTGAAGAAAATAGTTCCAATTTATACATTCATAAATATGTATAATACAAAATATTTTCTATATTCTAGCAGATGATAGCTTAAAGCAGGCTGAAAGTAAAGCAGAATGCGCTTAAAGCGCATTCTGCTTTACTTTCAACCTGCTTTAAGTGAACACCTATATTCAATACTAGAGATATGCTATGTGGGAAAGGGTTAAAGATACAGTAAAACTCCTCACTGCCATGACATCATCTGCTTCAAACAATTGTTGTCTGCTTTTATTTCTCAAATTTAGATGTTCAGGTGATTTGCCATTAGAAACATAAGTATGAGTGCCAAACAGTTACGATTTTGATCAGACGCAGTGTCATGTGGGGTCTTATCAGGATCCAAACTGTTGCAAATATTAAAAATACTCTGCAGTGAAGGGTTAAGCTATTACCCCATGGCCTGTTTCTAGTTTTGAAAATAGGTTACCACTTAAAGCAGGTTGAAAGTAAAGCAGAATGTGCCATAAGACACATTCTGCTTTACTTTCAGCCTGTTTTATGCTCCTGTCTGCTAGATATTAGAAAATATTTCTTATGGTACATGTGTATGGCTTTAGAAATTGTAACTATTTTCTGCAATGAAGGAATTAATTAAAGGTCTATTGATGGGGTAATGAACAATGGGTTAAACTCACTACATGTATTTTGACCACTCATAAGAAGAATCATTGCTGGTGTTTAGATAAAGAAAGGTAACCTAAAAGCCGGATGAAAGTAAATCAAAGCATGATTTCTGCTTTACTTTGATCTTGCTATAGGCAATTAATTTAATTTAATTTTGAAGAAAAGTGACTTAAAAGCAAGTTGAAAGTAACTTAACAGAATGCGCATTAAGGCACATTCTGCTTTACTTTCAACCTGCTTTAAGCTATCATCTTATTCTGCAGTGATATAGAAAATATTGATTCTGGTGCATGTCCATGACTATAAATTTTAGCTGTCCGAAAAACCGTACTCGCATTTTTTTGTGAGTTTGTTGAAAAATCACTCGCAATTTACAAATTCCACTTGCATTTGCGAGTATGCGAGCTTAAATTCGAACCCTGGTTACCATAGGTTTGACTTTAGTTACAAAATAGAAAGTTTGAGAACTGATATGTCATAATGATTGGGTGTTACATTTTGGTATCTCTTGACAGTGTTTAGATTAGTTATGTTAGTGGCTTGTTGTTATCATGTTCTTGCCTGTTGAGTCTGTTCTATAGAAATAAATCAGTTTGGAAAGATTCATATTGTTTACTCCATGCACTTGGTAATCCTGTATTTTAAGAAAACATCTAATAATGGTTTGATATCAATCTTCTCTACCCTTTAAGTCTCAGACTTGAAGTCAGTATTAACCCTTTTCATGCTAAGCGTGACTTAGCTAACATTTGCAAGCATTTTGGATGGAGATTAGACGTCACATAACAAGGCATCTGATCAGAATCGGAACCATTTGCCATTCATCTTCAATCTTTTGTCAGTTTGAAATGCTTAAAAACTAACTTTTATCTATTTTCGCAGTTAATATCTTTGAAGCAGACGGCAATTCAGCATGACAAGGGTTAACTGTTTGACACAAACTGACCTTATTTTGGGAAGAAATTTTGGAGAATTTTGATTTTAGAACAATTTAGCAGACTGCAATTTCTTCAGACGAAAGTTAAAGAAGCACAATAAAAACATTCACTGAATTATACACCTGGCCATCAAAATGTCAAGTGTTGTTGAACGAATTCTTGATGGATAAATTCCATTGTGTAGATTTATCTTGCTTAGTTACTGAGTGAGGAAAAAACTAGAACAGTAGAAAGACCTTTTCTCCCATAGAAGGAGCATTTGGCTTATTTACCTGATCATCATAGTAAATGCCTTTCCATGCTACTATCATAACCTGATAATGAGTAAAAAAAACAACAACCCTGCTTCCTGACAGGCAAGATTGTTAAAGCAGACTTAAAGTAAAGCAGAAAACCTGTAAGAGCTTTCTGCTTTACTTTCAGCCTGCATTAAGTGACAAACAATCTAAAACTATGATCTTCTGATGTTAATCTTTTCTTATCTAAAATCTACCTGAAGAATTCTGCATTACTTATGATACAATGCTCCCTCACTACAATAACACCCTATGGCAGACAAAGATTGTGTCTGTTGTTTGGAGGGAGTTGTTATAGGGAGTGAATTTTGTTGGCTTACATTTGCAAATAGCTTGAATCTAGATCAGACGCTGCATTGCTGGGGTCGTATCTGGAATCAAGCTGTTTGTCACTCGTCGAAAAACAGTAGATGACAGTTTTAAGCAGACGATATTGCAGCAGTGAAAAATAATTGTCTTGTGTTGGGAACAAAATGAAACTATATTCCTAGTTTGAGGAATAAATCAAAGGCATAAACAGACATATTAATGGATTAATGGGTTAAATGTGTTAAAAGGTGCATCTATGGAGAAATGGGTTAACAGTTACTTGACAGTATCAGAGATACATAATTTATGATCTATGCACATATCATCTTTATCACCTATCGGTAAACATACAGTCAAACATGCATTTACTACAATGTAATCTACCCTTGAACATTGTTTAACATGACAGAGGTATTGTGGGAACACCTTATAGGAACAATCTATACATAACTTTTGTTCTGCATTTAGCTGTTACAAATATGTCCTCTTAAACCCTTTACCAAATAGCTTATTTCAAGAAGTGGGAGAATAACTAAAAGGTGTTAAAAAGGTTTTTTTGAGGGTAATGGGTTAACTAGAAGTTCCACTGTTTATCTATATTTAGCTGTCCTCAGGTTACCCTTGCTAGTATAGTTACAGTCAAACTTGAGTTCAGCAACCATTGATTCTTTGAAAGCTAACATTCTCTTTTAAATCATCTGAATGCTAAATGCAGGATGGCAGTTAAGCAGAAAGCTCCTGTAGGAGCTTTCTGCTTTACTGCCATCCTGAATTAAGCTGTCACCTGTATTTAAGATTGATTACTTATCTTCCTTTATGTGACCTTGTAACAAAACTTTTAACTGTGTATCATTTATGCATCATCAGTTTAATCCACTTTCTGAAATTCACAGTAAACTGAACCTTTGCACCCTCCAATAATGAAGTAGACTGGTCGGATTATTCAAATGAGTAGTCTATTTTAGTTCCCTGGGGAATACTGAATTATTAATACCCTCCTGTATACTGTGTGTTGATATATTCATGAGAAGTCAAGTATATATACTGGACTTTGACTCGGTATATCTGGTATGATGACACACAATGCTTTCTTGTAGCTTCATAGTGTTACATACATACCCATGATTAAAACTCACGATTTTAATTGGAAAGTAAAAGTGAAACAATCGTGTCATACGATACACATAGGAAGCATGGATAGCACAAGTGGAAGTAAGTGTTAAATATATAATCAAACTTGTCTCAATCACGGAATTATACAAAACGGAATAGCAACTAAGCGAAGTTGAATAGGCGAGCATCTGAGCTCTCGCGGCGGTTGAAATTTGCGAGATTATGTGTCACGTGACAACATCCTCACTTTTTGCCTCGTTGTCCGCCATTTCTGGCGTGAAATTTACCGACTCGAGTGTTTTTATTGACATTTTATAGGATTTAAACGACTTGGTAGACATTCCCATCAATTCACGGGAAAATATAAACCCGTGAACAATGCTTCGAAAACACACATTTATCATATTGACTACCGATAGACAGTCTCTTATCAAGTCTCGCGAGTCTCGTATGCGCCGCACGAGATTTAAGACATAGCGGGAGGTTTCGATTCCGTCAGTGTATGATTCTGTGTCTCAATCAAGTATTCAATTAGGCATCAATTGACAGTCATTTATACAGGTGATCTTAATCTAGGACCAAAGTAATTTGCATTTGAAAACTGGTCAATGGACGACAAAAATTATGCGGGATGCTCTTTCAAGAACGGGCATACTTTCTTCAGAAAACACAGGTCAAAGACAATTGTCACTGTATTATGCTGCAGAGAATACTAGCTATAAGTAGGAGCATTCTGCACTACTTTTGTTCTGTATTAAGTAGTCATCGATTAACAGCTATTGCAGTGCTCTTTTACAAGTTTTCTACTTGACTTTAGCTCTTCAATGAGCAATCGCTTGTCTTTAGTGATTTAAATGCATGTTTATTGAATAGCTGATTAAACATGTTTGAATTATAGATTGAAAGCTTGTATCAGCATTTCTTAAGAAATAGATTTTTGATGGCTGGTGTTTTAACTTGAGATTGGAAACATTGAAGAAAAAGTTGTTTGGAAAATTGGTCCAGATTTGAATGTTGAAACATGAGCTATGTTTCTTTTGAATATATACTTGCCAAAACTGTCAATATAGAATAATACTCAAACTAAGTCAGTTTGGATACTAATTGGTCAACCCATTATTCTATAAATACTCCTTTTCATGCCTTTAATTTATTCCTTCACTGAAGAAAATCATGAATATGCACCAGAAATAGTTTATATATCCTTGCAGATGGGTTGCATTATACAGGCTGAAAGTAAAGCAGAATGCAACTTAATGCACATTCTGCTTTACTTTCGACCTACTTTAAGTGATCACCTGTCTAATGGGATAAAGTGTTAAGCAAACAGTTCAGATCTTGATCAGAGCATTCTTCCAGGAGCCATCTTATCTGGGTAGAGATGGTTTGCTTGTGTCTGAAATTAGTGTCATCACAGAACTCAAGTGACAACTGATTTTCATATGAACTTGATCAGGCGCCAATAAAGTCTGGATTCAAACTGACAATAAAGGTCTTCAGTACAGGATTTCAGTGATGAAAGGATTAACCCTTAGCCCGCCAAATAAATTGTCGTCTGCTATATTTTTCGTCTGCTTCAAGTTTCAAAGTGCTTCAAAGTTGCTCGAAATTGCTGAAAATGTTGTCCGAGTGTCAAACAGCTTGGATCCGGATGAGACGCCGAGTTACTCGGCGTCTCATCCCGATCCAAGCTGTTTGCATATGGAGCTATAGTTGTGAGTGGCAGGCTAAGGGTTAACCCTGCAGCACATCATTGTTGCTGAGCAAATAAATGTCAAACAGAATGGCAGGCGTTCTTTTAACTCTTTGCATGCTAGCGGCGGATAACTATGTGCCACTGTGGTTACCTGTGCAAACACTGTGGATCCAGATGAGTCAATGCATATTGCGGCGTCTCATCTGGATCCAAACTGTTTGACTTTCTGACCCCGTTTTGAAACAAGAAATATCTTTAAAAAAGATATTCAGCGGAATGGGTGGTGGAATTCATGCTGTAGATGGGTGTGCAAAATTGTATGAAATTGTTGTTTTTTTCAAAGAATTGTAATATCTTGGATTGAAAAGCAAAAAATACACATTCAAGGATAACTATAACTCTGAATGCAAAACAATTAATAATATAACCCATATCCTAGCTACTGGTAGGAGATCCTCAGATTAAACTACTGTTCTATATATCAAACTGTCTTTCTATAGAAAGACAAATGGGGCCCTACCGCATTACAGAGTTATCCCAATTTTCATCACGAGTTAACTCCCCTGATAAGGAAAAGGTTGTTTCCGGTTAAGTTAACGCATCTCATTGAGACGGTGTCGATAACGGTCATAAACGATTCGGAAAAGAATAGATCGAATGCGGTTTATTAGTTTGATACCTATATCTATATGCAGTCAAGCTCCCGTTTATCCCTATGTATTTTAATGTATTAATTTCGTTTAATGTCAAATGCGACGGTTATTTATTTCATCGTTTTTAGCAAACCGAAAGTAGCACTGATCATACTTTTTCTATATAACAAAGAAGCTGACTTTTAACAAACTTAACAGACACGGGTTTTCACCTCGGTAAAAGAACGTTAACATGGATTAAAAGTAGATCCTGATCAGATGGTTACTATATAGGAACAGTCTCTATAATCAATGACTGTCCTCTCTGGTTCTTAAATGACATTATAGGTCTATAAATGCTGCCTATTACAGGTGAAAAAGGGGATATTTATTAAGACATTACCGGTATTAAACATAAACTTTGTATTATTCAGTTATTAATAATGACATGAATATTCATTAGGCAAAGGGTTAAACTGATCTTTTAAAATATGTTGAATGGTAAACAGTTTCTTCAAAAATGTAAATTTTGTTGTTCATTATATACCAGCAGATTTTAGTTGACAGAAATTTCATAGAAATAGTTCAGCCTGTCATGCTCATAGCGCACATGGATTTCACCTCTCAAGGCTTCTGCCCAGGGGCCATAAAGCGCAAAGCATCATCACAACTAACAACAGGAAGTAACCAATTAGCTAGAAATTGAATTGTATACTGACCCCCCACTGGGGTGCAGCTGCTGTCCCATAGTCATCTCTGCTATGCCAAGCCATAAAACGGAAGCTTAAGTCTAGGGTACACAGGCTGGAATCAAAACACACCAAACTATTTTTTTTTATATAGGATCCACATTGTTATTCATGTGGGGAATAAATTTTAATCTCCTATACCATGCACTCCTTCATGTGCAAAAGCTTAACCCATTACCCCCACCATTATGCCTTTTACTCCTTTAATGAAGTCCACTTTCATAAGAAAATAAATCCTCTTCATGCACTAAGCAGTCATAATTATGAAACATAGGTGATATTTTATGTCGTAGTGGGTGGTGCCTTAAAGCAGGATTAAAGTAAAGCAGGGTACACCTTAAGGCGCATTATGTTTTACTTTCAACCTGCTTTAAGAGGTGACCTATATTAAATACTTAACACGGGCTGTGTGGTAATTGGTTTAGGTAATGGGTAAATCCATTACCCGATCGCCTGTTCCTACCTGGAAAGACAGGTGTCCATTAAAGGTAGATTGAAAAGTACATGCCACTTTACTTTCAGCTTGCTTTAAGCTACCATCTGCTAGGATATTCAATGTTTTTAATGTTGCACATTCATGCTAATAAAAACTTTGAATTAGAACTCTTTCCTTCAACGGAGGCATAAACCAAAGGCGTATTTAAAGGGTTAATAGGAAATACATACCGTTTTAACAACATAAATACTTTAGAACCCCTCTCCTATCATTAAATGTGTACTCTATTGAAAACTCAATGTTGAAAGTAAAGCATGTATTCCATCGTTTTAGTAGATTAAAACTTTATTTCTGTTGATCTTTTACCAGTTCGCTAATTATAATAGGCTTAAAACACTATCATTTATAAAAAGTTTGGAACCAGATAAGATGCAGCATATATACTAACAGGCTGATCAGGGGTAGAACTGTTTCACACTCATATATGTTTGAAGTCAAAATTGATATCATGTTCTAAACTTTTATCAAGAAAGTAGGCAGTACTTTTTTTTTTTAAATATTAACCCTTATCATGCTATTAGCATAATTGATCATTCCTACTATACGGTATTTTTCCTTATTTAATCAGCTAAAGCAGGAACGTAGATTATATAATCTACGTTCCTGGCTAAAGTAATAAATTGAATGATAGGTATTCATAGCGGGTAGGGTTTATGGTTGATTAACAGCAACCAGAATGTGCTATGACACATCCATGTAACGGGGTTTAACCCTTTACCCAATAGATGGTATTAGTTTTGAAGATAGGTGACCCCTTAAGGCAGGTTAAGGTACATTCTGCTTTAAGCTATCATCTGCTGGGAGGTATAACATATTTATTGAGGTGCAGATTGATGACTTATTTTAATAAACATATGAATAAATGATATGCATAGAACGGTATATCTATGGAAGTTTTTGTAAGTTTTATTGTAGGTAAAGTAAATGCATGTCTTAATTCTATTTTTGAACAATATGAGAGATTGCGCTTTCAATAATGTATAGCCAGGTTCTACTGTATATAATATAAGCTCTACACTAACAAGCAGACGATCTCCTCAAATTCGTGTTTGAGGATAAAGGATTTTCGATACTATGTGTACTTCACTATTGAACCGGAAACAACCGCTCATTCAGGGGGCGCTACTCTTATCACACTTTCCATGCGGGGTAACTCTGTATATCGGTAGGGCCCCATTGTCATAATCTTAAAATAGAAGCATGATGTCATCAGCTCAGTATTAGTAAACACTGCACTGTGTCTCACAATTAGACCAGTAGCACTGGCTACAGTTTATCAGGGCTCCAGATAAGAGGGAGTAAACTGAACAAATCTAACATTTTCTCTCATTTCATCACCAAACCCTATGGTGTTACCACTCATTTTTATCGTCTCGAAGAGACAATTCAAATGAGTAGGACAGCATAGGGTTTAATGCACAAATAAAGTTTTTAAGTTTTGAAATAATTCTCTTATCTGGAGCCCTGGCTACTATCCAATCAGACAATTCAGTTTCAACAGGTGCTCTTAATTCTAAATTTCTGATCAAATATGATTGGTTGAAATGTTTGTCTAAATAAAAATGTAGGTCTAAATAGATAATAGGCAGCTCCGCTGAAAAAGATTAAGAAAATTCTATTTTTAGAACAAAAGCAAAAATTGTCAAGCATGCAAAGATTAAAGGTTTTGTTATATTGACAAATGTCAAGGTTCCAGATAAGAGGGAGTAAACAAACTTAACCCATTACTCCATAGATATATATAGGATATTACATGAGTGTTCATAATTTATTGGATTTATTAAACGAGTCTTTTAGAAAACAATAAAAACAATTAAGGCTTTGCCGAGTTTTTATCGTTTTCTAAAACGATGAGTTTGATAAATCCAATAAATTATTAACATGAATGTTATATTCTTTTTATAACATAACCTAGAAATGTTATTTATCGCAGCCTTTGAGGTCAAGTGAATGCTAAGCGCGATATAAGTAGATCTATACAGGAAAAAAGTTGTTCCAAATTAACCCCGTTCACTAGCATAATGTTTTTATGTTGTTATATGTATTAATAAACACTTTCATGTAGATCTAATATTGATTAATTACACCAAAAATCTCTAAATTGAATCTACATGATGGAATGAAGAGGAAATCGAACGCATAGAACGCATTTTAATGACGTCACAAGTAAACGACGTTGTGGCCTTCCTCATTTGCATAGTTATTTAGCTAGTTATATATGACATTTAAACAACGGGTGTTATTTAACGCTCACGCCGTCTGTTATGTTATAAACATTATTACGCCATTTATTTATTGTTCCAATGAATAAAATAGTTCCCTTTATAAGTCAAGAATATGTACAGTAAAATAGTTTGTATACTGTAGCAGATGGTAGCTTAAAGCAGGCTGAAAATAAAGCAGAATGCACCTTTAGGTGCTTTCTGCATTATTTTCAGCCTGCTTAAGTGGTTACCTGTCTGTGACGTTTGTTGGGCCAGTTTTGGACAATGTACAGTACTACAACCACTTTACATAATTTCCCTATTGCTCATGTGCGATGTTGCATTTAGTGACCTTCACCTTTGACCTGCCCTTCTGATCGAGGCCTCGGTTTAAGGTGGTTCGCGGGTCAGCTTATTCTGTGTCAGAATTCTTTGAAACCTTGATTAAATTGAAATATACCACATGGAGAGTGAAAAATCGTTAAAATAAAAAAAAGTTACAGTGCCGTTTTTTTCTGACAGGACCTTTTGTCGAAAAAAGCTCCTTTTTTGATAAACAGGAATATTTTCTTTATAAAATGATATAACTCAATAATTTCTGTACCTTCAAGTAAACTGTACATAGACTATAAGATATTGGGCAAACAAAAGTATTTTATGACATATTTGTTGGAAATATCAATATTTAAAAAAATTCAAATTCTGAAAATCTCAAATTACACAAAATCTAGCTTTTTAATGTACACTTATTTTACTCTTATTAGATAAATATAACTTAATTCTACTAGTCACAAAAATTTAATGAAAATCTACAGTGGAATTTACATTTTATACATGATTTCCTGAAATTCTGACAAAATGTAAACACAAAACGAGTAACCTCCCTTGAGTTCAACTTTAAAATGCCGTCAGCTCTAAATAATACCATAAGTCAAACCTGTAATAAGGGACCATTGAAAACGGTAGCCTGTAGATCTTTAAAGGCAAGTGACTGCTTAATGCATAACAAAAGTAATGCATAAAAGCTCCTTTAGGATCTATCTTTTAGCATTATTTTTGTCCTGTGTTAAGCTGCCATCTGTCATATAGGCTATAAATACTCACACATTTCCCGGCTGTACTTTTTCCAAGGTTCAGTGTAAAATTTCCATGGAATATGAATAATTTACGTGGAATTTACATGGAATTCTAAAAGTTCCATGGTTATTCGTAACAATTTCCAAGGTTTTTGTTTAGTCACCAAAATGTCCATGGTTTATGCATGCTTATGAACAAAAAAACCACGTAAATATCAAGAAAAAACCTTGGAAACTCTTAAAACCTTGGCAAAAGCTCGGAAAAATTGGACTTTAGCAAAAAAAAACACGGAACAATCTCGGAAATAAGAACTTAACCATTTTTTAGCACGGAAAATCCTTGTAAAATAATAACTTAGACAATTTGCACCTCGTAAAAATTGTACTTAGACATTTTCCAGCACGGAAAAACCTTGGAAGTACAACTTAGTGAATTATAAATATAAGTAATATTTGCTACAATTGTAAGTTTCACAAAACAGTGAATATTATACACACCCAGGACACCAGCTCACAACAATCAGAGGTCAGAGATTTAAGTTGTCTGTTTATCTATACTTTAAAATGTGAATGTGGCAAAAATTAAAGACTCCAAACCAGTTCAGACTCCTGACAAAAGATTCATGGTAAGTTACATAACTTACATAAATACAATTTTATCATGATCATAATATATTTTGGATATTTACATGATACAAACAAAAGCATGTGGTACCCCACCCACTAGTAGTTAACTATTCCTCGTATATATATACTTTTCCATGGTATTTTGTCGAAACCACGTAAAATGGTTCTAATATTTCCATGGTTTTTTCCTAAATATTTTACAAGGATTCCTCGTAAACTTTTCCGAGGATTTTTTGTTTCCGTGGTTTTTTGGAGAAAACCTTGGAAATTAAATATTTTACAAGGATTCCTCGTAAACTTTTCCGAGGTATTTTGTCAAACCATGTAAAAACCAAGGTCTTGTATTTTCTAAGGTTTTCTCGTCTTTTTTCCAAGGTTTTTGTAATATGACCGTCCGAATACTCCGTGGTTTTTTCCATGTTTTTTTTCCATAAAACCTAGGAAAAAGTACAGCTGGGATAGCTGTCACTTGACTATACTTGCATCTGATATTATTCATTATTACTTGACTAAACATAGCCTGTCCTTTGATCACTGCGTTATTAAATGACTAGTCACTAAAATCAGACAATTTGTTAAAAAATAGTTTTGAACCGAGTGGGAATCGAACCTAGAACCTTTGGATTGCAAGTCTATCACCGTATCCACTGCGCTAACAGAGCAGACACTGAGTAAGATCAAACTTTTCTTTATCTAAATTTTCTACTATAAGCACGTGCCGCAAAGATCAGGTGAAAGTCATCAGCATTTCCGGAACTCGAGATGCGGGCCGCCCGCTGTCGAACCACCTTAAGGATGTGTTTTGGTCAGTGATAATCAAAGTACTGCAGCTAGAGTCATGCAACAACTGATGTGACTTGTTTAGTATAGCATGTTGTACAACAGTTTAATGACTGACCTTTGACCTTGACAACTGTGACCTATATTCAGGTCCAACTTTATTTTTTCTGTTAGCTCTCTAACTCAAAAAGTACAATTGCTTTACCAACCAAGCTTGGGATACAGGGGCCCGTTTAATAAAACTTTGTACAACAAATGTTATCGTTAATCAGATTATAAAAGTCTCAATTATTATTTATTTCTCCATCTAATCCTGTCTTGTGACATCTCTTTGGAATCGTCTTGAAAAGATGATTCTAAAAAGATGTCATAAGAGAGGATTCTCACCAATGCGGTCTCGAGTTCGATCCCGGGTAGGGGCAGTATGTGAGAGGGTACATTGGTCGCCAGTGTCCGAACATGTGGGTTTTCTCCGGGCGCTCTGGTTTCCTCCCACAGAAATGACCAGATACGCCACCATTCGAGCCACAGAGAGTGATTTGTTTCATAATCCATGTAAAAGAAATAAAGTTTATACTTTAGATAAAGAAATGAGTAAGTTTTGACTTAGGACTGTTTTTGTCTGAAGAAGTTTTATGAAACAGGCCCCAGATGTATCAAGTCTAAATGTGTGGAATTGTGGGCAAAGTTGGAATGGCAAGACATTCAATTACAATGAATTCTTGTTTATAATTTATTGCAGATGACAAACAGTATAGATGTTGATAAGAGGGCTCTTTAGGAGCTCTCAGCTCTGGGTCTACACTGTTTGCATAGGACAAGATCACAGATACACCTTTTGTTAATGATGGGTAATACTAACTGCTAGGGCTGAATGGGTTACCAAGTATAGATCAGACATTGAATAGCTTCTCTGATTTGGACTTGAACTTTTTGCAAATGACATACCAGTAGTAAGTTTTTATGATATTTTAACAACTCGGTCTCAAAACCAAGACACATTAATGAAAATTTTGGAAACATGCATGATGTGGACAAGCCACTATTGTCTGTAAGAAATGTTTTGTTTTGAAAACTGCCAATGACCAAAACATTAACTCTTTGCATGCTGAGTATTTTTTTCGTCTGCAACAATTTGTTGTCTGCTTCTTTTTTAGCCTCTATTGTTTTAAAATAATAATTTTCAAAATTTCTTTTAAATTCAGTGTCAGAATAGCAAACTGATCCACTCTGTTTGCAGACGTAATCACTATGGCAGATATATCCGCCGCTAGCGTGCAAAGAGTTAAGATAAACTTAAAGTTAGGGTTATATTTTGTAAATTCAATGGATAATAAAAAACACAACCCAAAAAAAAAACATGAGCGTCCGATGCAGAATTTCATGGTGTCTGATCTGCATCGACACTGTTTGTAAATGCCAGTGATGTCATGCATGGCAGGATAAGGATTTAAACTCCCAACAGATTTAGAATCAGCTGCTGTTGCTGGCTGTATATTGATTTGATGGATTGGCAAGTGTACTAGATAAAATACCAATTACTGTAAAACCTCTCCATTATGACCCATTATCAGAAGTTATGTGATAAGTATTTACAGCAGGGGGCTGCTCAAAGCAGGATGGAAGTAAAGTAGAAAGCTCAATATGGAGCTTTCTGCTTTACTTTCATGCTGCTTTAAGCACTTGTCTGTTTTAACCAATGGATTAATTGGTCTTAGTTTGAGTGGTTATAGTTGTGAGGTTGTACGGTAATTGCAAGTGTCTGAACTGTGGCCGGTAGGGTTGTGCATCGATTGTTACCCATGGATTACCATACCAACAAAGTAACAGGTAATGTTTGAAGTTTGCAAGTTATTTTGGCTAAGTGTTATTCTTCTTTTCTTATTTTCTTATGACTGTTTTTGAAAGTTATTTCACATACTTTAGAACAGATTGAATAAAGCAGTTAAATTTATTCTGGGCAAACTGGTTAAAGCAACGTTAGCTGACAGGTAGAAAACCATCCAGTGCTTTCTGCTTTTCCTTTCAATTTGATTTCAGGAACCGCCCATCTTAAACACTGAGATATGATATGAAGTAAAATCAATTAAAAATCAAGTGGTATATTTAATCAATGCAAATAGCTGTTTTGCATAAACAAAGTCATGATAACATCTTCCCAGCTGTATATGTCCCTGGCTTGGGGTTGAATCATCAACCAACTACTGTACTTCATGAAGGAGCTTTCTGCATTAATTAAGTCCATCATTAACCCTTTACCACATAAAAGTGCCTTTTAGCGTATTTAACATATTCTTCCACTGAAGAAAATAGTTCTAATTTATACAGTAATAAACATGTACCATAAGAAATATTTTCCATATCCTAGCAGATGGTAGCTTCAAGCAGATTGATAGTAAAGCAGAATGTGCCTTTACCCCATAGCCTGTTTCTATAGTTTTGAAAACAGGTGACCACTTAAAGCAGGTTGATAGTAAAGCAGAATGCGTCTAAAGGTGCATTGTGCTTTACTTTCAGTCTGCTTTAAGCTTCCATCTGCTATGATATAGAAAAGATTAATGTTTCTTTTCGTACTTGTTTTAGGAAAGATTTAAAACATAGGCTTCACTTCACTCATAAAAGGAAGTCAGTATATATACATTGTAATTGTTTGATGTTATTTATGGTTAACTGTTGTTTCTTAAGAGTTATTACTGAAGTGTTTCAAGTTATGTTTTAAGTTTATTATCCTTCCTTCCTTGCTGGAGACCTTGATTGTGCTATACATAAAGCAAGGCAAACAATGCTTGCAGTGTACACCAAGATTAGATTAATTGTAAAAATTATGATGGCATTGTTTTCAATCGCCATATTGTTTTGTGAGACAAAAGCATGAAGTCATAGTATCAGAAAAATAGCTAATTCTGTTAAGTCCTGAAGGAGCTTTCTGCATCATTTTCATTCTGCATTAAGTTTTAACTGTCTTAAAGAAGTGATTATATGATCATCGTAATAGTTGCTTTACAAAGAGTTGATTTAGTTAACCTTTTGAATTCTAGTCACGTGTATAATAACCTTTTGAATCTTAGTCATGCATATACACGTCCTATGCAAACAGTGTACATGTGAAGAGTACACATATCCTATGCTAACAGTGAAGACCAAGACCGGAGGAAGGAGCCCTCTGATCAGGGTCTGCACTGTTTGTCATATTGCAATACATTGACAAAAACAACCCTAAATAGTCAAAAAATGACTTAATTGAAAACTGGAATGACTGAATGTTGCTTGTAAAACATTAGATAGTTTGTAAAAAACAACATTTAAAGGTTTCTGTAGCATCTGCAAAATTAACCAATTGTGAAATGTTGACATTTGACCCCCAGTGTCTTGTACTTCCTTATGTAATATGTGGTTAATATTATAAGTCTTTATACAGAGTGTAGACCATGACAAATTTCATTTTTTTGTCATTATTTATTATATCACTGGAAATATCAATCTGATAAGTTATCAAATACTAGCATAGGCTCAACAAGCAAGTGAATATTTAATTTAAACCTCTTAGATACAACAGAGAATTTATAGACAGGCTCGGTAAATGTTTTTCTGAGTAGTCACAATATAGGGTTTTAAGGACACATAAAGATTCAATTATTTGAAATTGTTGCTTTGTTTCTCAAGGAGTTTAGTATTTAAAATCCTGACTATCTGTAGTCATGGACATGAGATTTTCACTTTCTTGTTGCCTTTTTCAGACACAAAGCCAGTGGAGAAAGCCGTGGTGCGGTATTCCTACGCAGCAGAGAACGAGGACGAGTTGAGTCTTGGCGAGGGTGAAGTCGTAATCATTCTTGATAAAGAGCTTGAGGACAGTGGTTGGTGGAAAGGAGAGTTGAACGGCAAAGTTGGAGTCTTCCCTGATAACTTTGTAGACCTAATGAAGGAAGAGGTAAGAATGAATTAAAGAATATACTAATTTTATACCAGAGCACCATGTAAAAGGTTTATTCCCATTTTGAACAATTTTTCCTTCAGGTCTACACCAACCTCAATTTTGTAACTTTTCAATAGAATAATCCTGAGACAATTCTAATGAGAAGTCACATTAACATAGGGTTTTGGAGGGATTTAAGGATTTTGGTATTTGAAAACTTAGCTTTTTGTCTCTTGAGGGAAAACAAAGATTCACATACAGTCAAAACTTGATACTTTGAAATCGCTTAAATCGATCGTACCAGTGTTTCATAAGTTGGATTTGAATAATTCAATCTCACTTAAGTCGACCATACCCGTATTTCAAAGATAAAACGTGGCTTTGCCACGTTTTAACTTTGAAATATGGGTATGTTCAAACTAAAGCGAGTTCGAAAGTATCAAGTTTCGTCTGTATTTGAAAACCCATGTACTCCCCACAAGTTATGTATACATTTTAGTGTCTTGGATTTTCTTTATGTTGAAAGCTACTGTTGAGGTTGAAACTAAATGCAATATCATGCAGAACTTACATGAGCTGGGCATTTTATATAAGAACAATGTACTTTGGGCATTTTATCTAACCCTTTACTCCATGGTCTGTTTCTAATTTTGAAGACATGTCATTTCTTAAAGCAGGTTGTAAGTAAAGCAGAAAATGCCTTAGGCACATTCTGCTTTACTTTCATTCTGCTTTAAGCTACCATCTGCTAGGATGATATGAAATATTTCTTCTGTTGCATATTCATTTCTGTATAACATGGCAGTCGAGGAAGAAGATAAATGCATAAACAGGAGTATTACTATGGAGTAAAGGATTATGTATTTTGTGGTGCCAAACCACTACACAATTATGGTAGGTTAACTATTTTGTTTTGAGTGACCAATCACATAAAAAGTGCACAGACAGTCATTAAAACATTGGGCACATTCTACTAAGCAAATAAAGTCTCTTAAGTCTCTTAATCCATTGAACCTGCTTGACACATCTACACATTCTTGTCCTATGCAAACTTTGCAAACCCGGGTCAGAAGCCCTCTGATCAATGTCTGCACTGTTTGTCATGTTACAATGTATTGTAAAACACAAACTGAATAGTCTAAAATGGAACTTCGAAAGCTCCTGATGGAGTTTTCTGGTGGAAAAATCTATGGGGCAAAGGGTTATGATTTGATCAAATATGTGTGCAATATTGAGGGTGTTCTAGTTATGGTGCACATATATCTAGCTTCTGTTATGGGTAATGGTTTTAGGGTGCACTATTGAAATGATTGGATGACTGACATCTTGTCTTGTTTGCAACAGATAACGAGAAAGGTTCCGTCCCAGGTATTTATGATGTGTACAAAATTATTTACTTTTGCTAGACTGACTGTGTTTGTATTTTGTGTGGGATACAGATCTATATGGCATGGAGATGCGAATCTGAGAAGTTCCAATGCACAGTTTAATTTTTGTTGGGTGTTTTTGTAGATCTTCATTTTTGTCTCACAATAATTGTCTATGTTATCAATGCATACAAGAGTTATTTTTCTTTAACCCATTCTACCCTAGTAAGAAGTAAACTCATCATGTCCAAAACGTGTACATGTGTAAATCATGATCTGAATCTATATGGTAGTTTAAGGCTAGTGTTACAGTTTTATGAAGGAAGGAACTTTGCATGCTAATCTGGTAACAAACATAATAAGATTCACCCAGACTTGAGTTATTTTGGAGAGAGGTGATTTGTAAGAATATATTAGCTATTCAGTTACTTTTATGCCTGAAGTGCTCCTAAATTGGTAGAATAATTGGTATTACTATAGATAGGATTTTTTAATTTTTGCATGAAATTTCACCTAAAAACCAAAATCACCTACCATCAGATTTGCATTTTCTACAATAATTTTGGCTGATAATTGCTTGGCTTTGTGTTATTTCGCCTGTATTTACTATATGAGCTATGTCAGGAGAAGAAATGACTGAATGTATTCCGAACTGTTTAGATCCAGACCAGATGCTGTGTCATAGACACAATGTTTGGTCAAGGTCTACACGAGGGGTGTTCCCGTTCCATAATTAAAGCAACTTGCTCAATAACTTTAATATATAAAAGTGCAAAATGTGTGTGTGACAATATATCATTCAAAATCCTTTGCCTACACACTTGTATAATGCCAGTAAGTTCACATGAATCGATAAGTCTCAGCACAACTTAAATGACCCCAAGTCCAGGGCATTGTGGGTAAGCGGACAGCAGCCCCCGCCTGTTTTGCGCAGGCGGACATGCTGGCAATATATGGCTAAGGCAGGTCTAAGATACCAGAAACATGCTGAAACTAAAGCAGAAAGCTCCTGAAGGAGGTTTATGTTTTATGTTTTACTTTCAGCTTGCTTTAAACATGTACCTGTTCGGATGTAGAAAAATTTTCAATGTCTATTTAAGAGAACATGATAGAAGCATGATTAGGGCTGAACAGTGAGATTCACAGACTAGCATTTATTTACTATGTCCTATGATAATTTAAATAAAGGTTACACGGTTTCAGTGATGAACAGCAGGTCCTGCATGGATATTTATTATTGATACATGTATATGCATATTTTATAAGCTGAATAATATTATATTAGTACACGTATAGGATTTGTAATCAATGGTTGATTCAGTAAATACATGTATACAATTGTATACCATATAAATAGTCATATCAGCATGGGGTTTTGCTTGGCTTTTTGAAAGGCAGGCATTTGTCATTGAAATGTATCATGTTCAAGGTTTGTTTTCAGATATAGTCAACTGATAGAATGTACAAAATTAGAACACTAAGATTAAATCCTGGAACATTGTATTTTATACCACAAGATGATGCTGATCAACCTCTGAGTTTTTCGAAAAATGTTTGCAAAAGAAGTTTAAATAGTAATAAGGGTTAGTATTATTGAACTATGATTGAAAGTGACTTTATATGACACACATATCATTAGTAAGAGTAGGATTCAAATACAGTCCCACGGTCAAACTTGTATTAAGGGACTATGGTACTAAAAAGAAGATACAGTAAAACCTCTCTATTACGACCACTAAATCTCTCTGCTTATAACCAAATACATCTATTTTGTGTTTAAAGGCTTATTGTTATTGCAATTATCATTATTATTATTATTATTATATTATTATTATTATAACCACTACAACTTTTGTTGTAACATTCCAACTTGTTTTAATCATTCAGTAAAAGACTAATATTATTTATGTGTAAGTTACACAGTAACATCAATATCAGTTCTTGTATGTTGCTTATTTTCAATAATACTAAACATATCTAATATTAAAGGACAGAACATCCCTTCTATTATATAGAAATTTGCACAGCAGCCACAACGTCGCAAGCTGAATTTGCAACATTTAGCAGCTTTCCCATCATTGCTTTTCTTTGTTGTACGATTTCGCAGGTCCTGTGTACCGCTAGACATATAGCATATGTCTCACAGCAGCCGTATGTCTGCCTTGTGACCTCTTATTAATAGTCTCATGGTGATCGCAAGGAAAATGAACATGTTGAAAATGTAGCTTGGGATGTTGCGGCTGCCGTACCACGTTGATTATTCTTATGGCTGTCATACGAAACCTTGCAATTTACCCCTAAAACTGGTCGCAAGGCTGCCCATGGCGGATATGAAAGAGGCTTAAATGTTGAAAATCCAGCTTGCGACGTTGAGTCTACCATGCAACCTTGAAGAGTCATATTGGTTTCGTATGAAACCTTGCGATTTACCCCTTAAAACCGGCCATACGTATGACTGATATGAAGCGGGCTTTAGAGTCTGTGCAGGAGTTGTCGACAAAGAAGCTTCTCAATCAGGTCTCCACTGCTCACATTACCCCATGTTTTCAGGGGTGTAGTCTTGTTAATGTATACAGTAAAACCCCTTTATTATTTATGACCACTAAATAGAGGGCTTATTGATTGTATCAAAATACATGTAGGTGACAGCTGAAAACTGGAGTGGTGTAATAGGTAAGTATGGTCAAAGGCTCTACAGGCGAGGAAAGGGTGAAAACGAAATGTTGCACATGCTGGTGTTATAGTGTTGGGACAAAGAAGTTTATATCCTGATAAATGTTTCAGTACAATAAATCCAAACTTATATTTTATTGTCAAACCTTTCTGAAGCAATCACTTGAATAGGATAAATAAGTGATTAAGAATAGAGGTCACAGCTTAATGCAGAACAAGATCATGGCAGAAAACTCTTAATTAAAGGAGCTTTCTGCAATTCTGGGTATAAATCAGAACAAATACATTTATTTGAAACAAGTTGTGCAATTTTAATTATTGCTAAAATGTTAAGGTTTACACAGTCATCTTATTTCCCTCTAAATTGAATAGTTTTGAGGTTGTTTTGCAGTTTGAAGACCAGAGTCTGAGCAAAACAAATTTGCTATACATGATGATGTAGTTCTAGCAATATCAGGGACTTAAGTAGCCCTTTTTCGTTCAGTATTTTTAGTTTTTTTGGCTTGAAGTTATGTGTTTTCTGTGGACTATTTCAGTTGGTCAGCGACAAACCCCCTATGCCAGTGCTGGCCCCTACACCACAAGTATGTGTACCCTCTAATTATCTCCCTTAGTTGTTGTACTCTAACCCAGGGCACCCACGGTGTTGACTAGTTCTGCCTATTAACATTTTGTTCCATATACAGACCAACATTTACTTATCTTATAGAGGTGGTCTTCTATAGGACACAAATATGTTTTTGTTGTGGTATTTTGAGAAGCTTTCTCGATATACTATATTAGCACCCACTTTGCAGTGAGGGTTGGAATCACACTCTGTTATACAGACATTCAATCAGTTATGTTCAAACTTTTGTTAAACAGCCATGAAAACATCTTAAGACAAAGTTGATTAAGAAAGATGTCTGCTTAAAGGAAAACAGAAAGCTCATGCAGGTGCATTCCGCTTTAATTTCAGTCTGCTTTAGGCATTCGCCTCTCAGAAATATTTTAACAGACTTGTTATATCAGCTGACAAGAAAAACAAAAACTAAAGGCATTTCTTTTAGGAATAAATATATGCAGAAAAAAAGACTTCTATAATTAATACAGGACAACAGTCCAAGCGCAGCTGTCTGCATTACTTTTGTCATGCATTGTGCTTTCACATGTCTCTAAGATTACGTAAGAATGTTATGAATGGCTGTTTAACAGGCATTGACTATAGATCTTTCAGTTTCCTTCTATATAACACCCAAATTGGTATACTTAATATTAAGCTTTACTGATCCCTGAACAAACTGACAACATATGAACCTATTGAAATGTATCCCCAGCTACCCTGAGTTAGAGTCAAGGAATCCTCTACAAGTCCTTTGTATATCAGGGTTATGAATATTAACCCTTTTCACTGACTTACGGTATACGGTAGATTGTTCTCAATGTTCCAAGGAGGTGGATAAGCAGTTTAACCCAGTTTATATGCCTTTAACCCATTACCCCATAAATACGCCTTTTATTTATTACTTCACAGAAGAAAATAGTTTCAATTTATACAGTTATGAATATGTATGATAAGAACTATTTTCTATGTGGCTTAAAGTAGGCTAAAAGTAAAGCAGAATGCACGTAAAACCTCAGCACGGTAAAGGCCCATTCTGCTTTACTTTTAGCCTGCTTTAAGTAGTCACCCCTTTCCAAAAGTAGAACAGGCTTTTGGGTAATAGGTTAATTATGTTTACACTTAAGAAAATAGTGCTCACCTAGGCAGTTCTGAACATAAATACAGAACGAGAAGGCATTTCCAGTATCTGTCCAGATGGAAGTTCAAAGCAGGTAAACAGTAAAGCAGAATGCTCGTTTAGGAGTATTCTGCTTTACTTTCAACCTGCTTTAAGTATTCACACATCTTCAAAACTAGAAAACAGGGTTAAGCATTATGAAAGTAAAGCAGAAATTTCCCTAAGGGATCTTTATTCTTTACTTTCTTTCTGCTTTATTTACTACTATCCACCACCTGACAGAATGTGTTCTAGAGAGTTACCGTATATGCTTAAATTAAGTAAGCTGGAAGTAAAGCAGAAATAGCTTTTACTTTCAGTTTGCTTTTAAGTAAACAACCACAAGAGGATGTTGGAACAGTTTCCTTTGACTAACTTATTAGGCTGAGTAGAAGCATGGAAAGCCTTTGAAGAGGAGGTAAAGGTTGGGATATGCATGTGTTGGTGTCAGGGTTAAACCCATACCCCATACGTATGCATTCTTATGGCTTTAGATATATCCCCACTGAAAAAAATAGTTTCATTAAATAAAGTCATGTACTACATTGTTTAAGGAATGTTGGCTCTTTCCTAGCAGATTGTAACTTAAAGCAGGCTGAAGGTAAAGCAGAATGGGCATGAAGGCATATTCTGCTTAACTTTCAACCTGCTCTTCTTTGAGTATTAAGTAGAAGCTAGATTACTCCAGGCAACTCACTGTACATTTTGTTTAGTGTTTTTTCACCACCCTTGATCATGCAGCCAAATGGTTCTACATTGAATACAGTAATTATGGCCAATCAGAAGGTGTGAATGAAGGTGGCAGTAAGACAGAAAATGACAGTAAAGGAAAAAGCTCTGTTCATTCTAGTTTAGCACCATCTTTGAGTCATTTTATGGTCGTAATATTAGCAGGGTTTAGCTACAGAGACCCAGACAGACTGCTATTAGGTTTAACTGTTTGAATGAAGGAACCAATGT
Source organism: Gari tellinella (assembly GCA_922989275.2). Classification (NCBI taxonomy): domain Eukaryota; kingdom Metazoa; phylum Mollusca; class Bivalvia; order Cardiida; family Psammobiidae; genus Gari; species Gari tellinella. The sequence goes on from OV277860.1 coordinate 89,889,771, forward strand.
TTTCACCTTGCAAAATGTTAGAATCCTGAACAGATAGTGGTTAACTCCTTCTCTGATCAGGATCCAAACTGTGTATCTCTATCACTTGGATTGTATATCTACTAATATGAAAAAAGAATGAGCCAGTATAAGAATTTAGATATACTTAATATTCAGCTGATATTTATTTGGACAGTACTAAATATATATTACAACAAAAAAGGCAATTATGAGGTGGCAATTTTTCAAATAATTCAGCCTGCTTTTACCCATTGCCCCATGGCCTTATGGTTTCTAGTTTTGAAGAAAGTTGACTACTTAAAGCAGGTTGAAAGTAAAGCAGAATGTGCCTCAAGGCACATTCTGTTTTACTTTCAACCTGCTTTAACCCACCATCTGTATATATATTTAAATATTTCATATAATATCATATTCGTGGCTGTATAAATTTGAACCATGGAGGAATTATACCTGGAGAAGAAATGTATACTCAAATCTGCATTTTCCCGAAAATGGTGTCGTCCATTACCTGTATGCGCGATAACGCTTAATCGATCGATAATTCAACTACACCGATACGCCGAAAGCGAGCTATCGCGTTTTTTATCGTGTTGAATGGTTACCTACTGTTAGTTTAAGTTACATAAAATCCTTAATTTTCACCCGATTTTCATTATAATGGTCTTAAAAGAAGGCTAAGATATTTATCTTTCACTTGTAAAAATAACAGATTTTATTTTTTAAAATTGATCAGTTTTATCGCGAGTTAAAAGTGATTACCAAATGAATTTGCCGATAAAGGGAGCAAGCACTCGCGCATAAATATATCACGGCCCGTTACAAAACCTTTCATAAAACCCTCAATTTTCGACCGATTTTCAAAAAAATGGTCTTAAAGGAAAGCTTAGATATTTTTCTTTCAGTTGTAGAAATGCCAGTCTTTATTTTTGAAATCGACAAATTTTATGGCGAGTTAAAGAGCGATTGCCAAATGAAATAGTCGATAAACGAGAGCAGGCGATCGCGAAATATATACTACGTCCCGTTTCAAAAACTTGAATTTAATCCATAATTTTCGTCCGATATATATATATATATTTTAAAAAAAGGTCTTGATATAAAGCCGTGACACTTATCTTTCGGTTGTAATAATACCAGGGTTTTTCTTGAAGCGAAAAAAGTAATGATGACCTACAAAGGCTGCTGGCTAATGAAATGACTAGACCAACTCGCGTAAGAAAAGAATTCCGTTCGTATAAAAACTTAAGCAAACTTCTTAACTTCTAAAAATGTGTTCATGCATTGTTACAATGTTCTAGATGGAGGAAATATTTCCTTGGAGGCAAAAAAAAATTCATTTTGTATGTAAAGAGACATTTGAAAGGAGTGCGCGTCAAACGGCCAAAATCAAACGGCCAAAGTTGTAACTGTATTATTATGTCGTATGTGATCATTATTATTATTGAAAGGAAAATTAGAATTATTAACATATTACTTCAAAAAAAGGAATTTAGGGTTAGTTTTACATCCAGACTAAAATATACATATTATCCGTCCCATTTCTATGAAAGGGGTAACAGCTTGCATTATCTTCAGAAATTAATTGCAAACATGATAACATGAGATCTCCGTTTCTTTCTGCTTTACTTATGTCTTATATAACGGAGTAAATTATAAAGCAGTCAATGTCTTAAGCAATCTATTTTAGTGACTGCTTAACTTTTTGCCTGCTGATCGCGCCTTTACTTTTTTTTTTGCAAACAACTTGGATCAAGATCAGATGCCGCGTAATGTTTGACACTCGTCTTTAGCTTTATTTACTTACAAAATGTACAAATCTAAATTTAAAAAAAAAATGCAGCCGACAATTTCGAGCGATAAAAACAAAAGTGTGAAAAAACTTGCTACTTTACTTAATACACATCAATCAATTAAATTAAGATAATAGACGTTTATTTAAGAATAAAATCATCAAGTAAATGTGGTTTAAATAATAAAGTAGGTCTATTCATCTGTAAACTACATGTCTACGTACCATATTACACATCACAAAGGAATGTGACACATTACGTAACCGTACACAATTAGCAGGAGATTTATAAGCGTCATAAAACTCTCCCAGCATGAAGTCCATGCTTCTTGAACATGCCGATTATCTATGAAGTGCATGTTAGGGAACTGGACACCAGGGGGTTGCCACTTTAATAAAAAAAAGATCAATGCTACCCGTGCGTGTAACTTGAACATGTGTTTTTGACTTCTGTAACCGCATGATTTTTATATATTATACAAATCACAAAAAATAAAGATAATAGAATTGAATTGAAAAAAAACAAAAACAACATCAATGCACCTGGTTTGGTTGATGACTGGATTAACCCTCTCATTACTGAATACCAGTAACATGATGACTATTGCAATTGCAAACAGTTGTAATCCAGACCAGGCTGCAAAAATGTCGGATTCATAGAGTATGTCTCTTGAAATATAGTTTACCCCTTTTTCAAATTAAGCTCTTTATGACACATTTTACCTTTTCTCCGCATGAGGATCATCAGAGAGAGAGACAGACAGACAGACATTCATACAGAAAGATGGAGACAGAAAAGAAGAAGCGAGAGACTGACAGACAGAGAAAAGAGAAAAACAGACAGACAGACAGACAGAGAGGCAAACAGACAGTGGCAGAGAAATATACATGTAGACACACACAAACTTCGTAGGTAAACGAAAAAATACGTTTTTCTCTCATTTTCAAAACCTCACTAAACTAACAATTTATAAGCTATCGCCTCAAATTTTGTACTATGCGTAAGATCATGGTCAGTCAGGCACGGATTTACCGGGGGGGCACAGGGGGCACGTGCCCCCCCAGCTGGCCTGAATTTTTTTTTGGGGGGGGGGGGCAAAAAAAAAAAAAAAATTTTTTTTTTTTTTGCTTGATTCATATATTCTTCATATAGCTGGGTAAGAAGGTCGCATTGGCATATGGCATTACAGGCACATATCCACTGGGGGCACGGGGGCACATGTCCCTCAGCTGGCCTGCTTGAACTTATCTGGAGCTGTTGCAATGGCTTGTGTCTCTTATCTCTGGCCATCAAATCCTCAGTATGCCTGGTCTGTGTTAGAACCCGACACAGGCCCGTAGTAACAAGGATGGGGGGGGGGGGGGGGGGGGCACGACAGTGTTCCCCCTGTGCCCATCCCCAACCAAAAAATAAAAATACCTGTGTCTGTGCCCCCAAATTGCATACCCTACAGGCCATGGAGTCAATCCTAAATTGCCCTTGTGCCCCCTCAAATCCTCAGTATGCCTGGTCTGTGTTTGAACCCGACACAGGCTCATAGTAACAAGGATGGGGGGCACGGCAGTGTGCCCCCTGTGCCCCTCCCCAACCAAAAAATAAAACTGCCTGTGCCTGTGCCCCCAAATTGCATATCCTACAGGCCAGTCAATCCAAAATTGCCCCTGTGTCCCCTCAAATCCTCATTATGCCTGGTCTGTGTTTGAACCCGACACAGGCCCATAGTAACAAGGATGGGGGGAAAGGCAGTGTGCCCCCTGTGCCACTCCCCAACCAAACAATAAAACTGCCTGTGCCCCCAAATTGCATATCCTACAGGCCAGTCAATCCAAAATTGCCCCTGTGCCCCCTCAAATCCTCAGTATGCCTGGTCTGTGTTTGAACCCGACACAGGCCCGTAGTAACAAGGATGGGGGGCACGGCAGTGTGCCCCCTGTGCCACTCCCCAACCAAACAATAAAACTGCCTGTGCCCCCAAATTGCATATCCTACAGGCCAGTCAATCCAAAATTGCCCCTGTGCCCCCTCAAATCCTCAGTATGCCTGGTCTGTGTTTGAACCCGACACAGGCCCGTAGTTACAAGGATGGGGGGGGGGGGGGGGGGGGGGGGGGCACGACAGTGTGCCCCCTGTGCCCCTCCCCAAACAAAATATAAAACTGCCTGTGCCCCTAAATTACATATCCAACAGGCCAGTAAATCCAAAATTGCCCCTGTGCCCCCTCAAATCCTCAGTATGCCTGGTCTGTGTTTGAACCAGACACAGGCCTGTAGTAACAATGATAGGGGCACCGCTGTGTGCCCCCCTCCCCAGACCAACACAGGCATGTAGTTACAAGGATGGGACACAGCAGTATGCCCCCTGTGCCCCCCTCCCCCATCCACAAAATGAAAATGCCTGTGCCCCCAAATTGCATAACCTACAGGCCAGTAAATCCAAAATTGCCCCTGTGCCCCCTCAAATCCTCAGCATGCCTGGTCTGTGTTTGAACCAGAGACAGGCCCGTAGTAACAAGGATGGGGCACGACGACCAGAAGACAATCTGTCAAAGGTATTATCCTATATTAAAGATTTTGATATATTATTTTGAATCGAATATTTACACAGATTTATGTAGTATTTTACCTATTTTGAATGCGAAAAAACTCCCATCAGAACGCACCATTGATCATCTGGGTATAAATTTTCCAGGGGGTGAGAGGAGGGGGCATGCCCCGGACCTCCCTAATGTAACAGTATGCATATGAATAGGAGGGGTAGGGTTAGAGATTAATGGCTGGACTGCAACCTTTCACCAGAGCCTGAATGCAGGAAATGAAGCGTTTCCAGGGGGAGTACCCCCGAACCCCCCTAAACCTGTTGGGACGCATCTTCGGCCTGTTGAATAAATTATAACCAAAGAATAATTATGGCTTTGGGCGAGAATGTCTTTAACTCAAGATTGCGGATTACTTAAATTTATATGAGCATGATGACTCCATGTGATATTTTGTATCAAACAGTTCCTACTATTTTATTGAAAATCTTCCTCCTTTTTCCTACTTTTCCACTTGAAAAACTCCTACTTTTTTCCTACTTTTTGCATTGAGATCAGTTGATGGCCTGTGTTTTCAATGCATGAAACGCTGGAAAATTTATCACCTCTTTGTCTTATGAAACCACTTTTTTGGGTGTTTCATTGGGGGTGTTTACATCATTCTATCTATGTTAACTTTCTCTCATAATGCCCTCAGAATGCGCTATTTTTTATGCAAGTTTTTTCGTACCTATCCTACTATTTTCCAACTTTTTGTTTACCTTCCTACTTTTCCTATTTTTCTACCAAAACCTCCTTCTATTCCTACTTATTGCCTAATAAGTCTTGAAGCACCCTCAGTATGGCCCAGAATGCAGGAAATGAAGCGCTTGATTTCAAAAAATTTCAGGGGGAGTACCCCCGTACTCCCCTAAACCTGTTGGGACGCATCGTCGACCTGTTGAATAAATTATAACCAAAGAATAAAATGGCTTTGGGTGAGAATGTCTTTAACTCAAGCTTGTGGATTACTTAACTTTATAAGAGCACGATGACTCCATGAGGTATTTTGTATCAAACAGTTCCTACATGAACTATTTAATTGAAAATCTTCCTCCTTTTCCACTTGAAAAACAGTCCTACTTTTTTCAACTTTTTGCATTGAGATCAGTTGAAGGCCTGTGTTTTGAATGCACTGATGAACATCTTTGTATGACCCTGGTGTGGAGTAATAGATTTCTGAGAATGGAGATAAAGCTATTAAAAAATTCTCCAGATTATGATATTTTTTTTTCTCTTATGAAAGCACTTTTTTGGGTGTTTCATTGGGGGTATTTACATCATTCTATCGATGTTAACTTCTTCTTAGAATGCCCTCAGAATGCACCATTTAGTATGCAAGTTTTAAAAAACTTCCGGGGGAGGCCCCCCGGACCCCCACCTATGGGAGGGGTTATACCCCTCCCATACCCTCCCCATCTGTGCCCCCCCCACTGAACAATTTCTGGATCCGGCCCTGTGGTCTAATAAAACATCTGTATTAAAATTTATAACGAAAAGATGACATTAAAAGCGTTTCTATTAACACCAAACTTCGTAGGTAAACGAAAAAATACGTTTTTCTCTCATTTTCAAAAACTCACTATACTAACAATTTATAAGCTATCGCCTCAAATTTTGTACTACCCGTAAGATCATTGCATGTCTAATAAAACATCTCTATTAAAATTTATAACTAAAAGATGACATTAAAAGCATTTCTATTAACATCAAACTTCGTAGGTAAACGAAAAATTACGTTTTTCTCTCATTTTCAAAACCTCACTTTACTAACAATTTTTAAGCTATCGCCTCAAATTTTGTACTACGTGTGAGATCATGGTCTAATATAACATCTGTATTAAAATTTATAACGAAAAGATAACATTAAAAGCATTTCTATTAACACCAAACTTTCGGAAAAACATTGTTTTCTAGCCGCCAGCGAGCGCCGCTGATTGACCGATTTTGAACGACACAATAAATCGCGAGCCGGCCGGATACTTCTCCAGGTATAATTCCTCCATGTTTGAACTATTTTCTTCAGTGGAGGAATAAATTAAAAACGTAAAAGGGGTATTTATGGGGTAATGGGTTAAGCATCCACCTGTTAGGATGCAAGAAATCGTACAGATTTGTATCAGGACATTGTAGAATTTCTGTCAAAATAAGTAGAGATGTCAAAAGCTATTCCTATTTAGGGGTTAACATCTTCTTTTATAAGTTGTACAAATGTAGTGCTTTTGTAGCGTTTGAAACACAATAGTTGATGTGAACTTGTAGTCAATTTGTGTGACAACGTCCCTTCTTTTGGGAACCCTTTCTTTTAGTGCAGAATAAAAATATAGTGGAAAGTTGCCATTGAGTTTCATCTGCTAAAAATTTTTGTCTGCTGAAACTTTGAAATTGTTTTGATCTGTCTATAATTATGTCTAGAGAAACAAGACATTTAGATCCAGATAAGACCCCATATTGGGTGGAGCTTGATCTGGATCTAAAGTATTTGCAAAGGGCAATGTCTGTCAATTAATCATAATCATTCTATCCAAGACTCTTCTGATATTTATTAACAGTTTGGATCTTAATTAGATGCTGCAATACATTGCACCAATTCAGGATCCAAACTTAATGTCAACTTAAAGAAACTACAATTTCTTGTAAATTTTTATAATCATGCAGACTTCAGCTGCAAAAGCAGAAGATATTATTATGGCATGGAAAGGTTTAACCCATTACCCCATAGCCTGTTTCTAGTATTGAAGATTGGTGACCACTTAAAGCAGGTTGAAAGTAAAGCAGAATGCACCTAAAGGCACATTCTGCTTTACTTTCAAGCTGCTTTAAGCTACAATCTTCTAGAATATATAAATCATTTCTTATAATACAAAGCCATAACTGTAAAAATTCGAATTATTTTCTTCAGTGGAGAAATAAATTCATGGCTTAAAAAGGCATAGTTATGGGGTTATTGGTTAAGACAGATTGGCAGCTTTATTTGTGATTTACATTCACCTTACTTTAAGCTTCCACCTGTACTCAACACTCAACAAGGACTATTCATGTGTGGTGCAGCATATATGTGATGGGGTATAGAGAGGTGCCCTAAGGCACATCTGTGAAAGAAAACATTAAAGGCTATAATCTTGTTTGAAGTTTTGGGCACCCTGGGGTACAGTAGGCACTGGAAGTAGATGATGTAATTAGGGTACAATACTCAACCAGCAGGAGGTCTAATATGGATGGGGGCCCCATTTTGTTCAATTAAGTTTTTGTGTATGTATAAGTCAACTTTAATCCATTACCCCTTAGCCAGTTTCTAGTTTTGAAAATAAGTGACCACTGAAAGCAGGTTGAAAGTAAAGCAGAATGTGCCTTAAGGCACATTCTGCTTTACTTTCAGCCTGCTTTAAGCTAACATCTGCTGAAATATAGAAAATAATTTTTTACCATACATAATTATGATTTTACAAATGCAACTATCTTCTTCAGTTGAGGAAGACATTAAAGGCATAAAAAGGGGTAATGGGTTAATCAAGTATCAATAATTAATTATTAAAAAATTATTTCACTTTTTCAAATGTTTCCAGATGAACCATTCTCTTACTGAAAAAGTTATCTTTTGCTAAAATATAGAACCAATAACCCAATAACCCTATGTATACTCCAATAGCCTGTTTCTAGTAATTGAATATAGGTGACCACTAAAAGCAGGTTGAAGCAGAATGTGCATTAAGGCATATTATGTTATACTTTCAGTCTGCTTTAAGCTGCCATCTACTAGAAACTAGAAAGCAGTTCTCATCAGGTCTCATCATATTCATGACTATAAATTTTAACTATTTCTTTCAGTTGGGGAATAATTGAAATACGTAAAATATGTATTTTTGGACTAATGGGTTAAAGGAAAACGGACAGCTGGTGATAAATATCTTTTAAATGAAAGATATTGAAAAAAAATCGCCTTCTGCCTTTGAAATTTTGAAAAATAATAAAAAATGAAGTAGTTAGAGCCGTTTAAACTTTGTGATATATGACTGTGCAAGCGACCATGGGGGCCGCCATTTTGTTTACCTGTGTGACGTAACTAAGGCCTTCCGCGACCTTCCGGTTATAGCGAGTCTAACCGGGAATGCCGTAGAGTGCGCGGAATTTACCTCGATAACATTAATAAACTGAAATACTGAGAAAAATTGGGCATGTGGAGGAAGGTGAAAACACTTTAGAACTTCAGTGTTACGATTTCGATCCTAAATTATCAGAGAATGTAATATTAGAAGACAGAGACTACGACGGGTCGGGCGAAGAGAAAGCGCATTCGCCGGACGAATTTGCGACTGCAATACTTGTGTATAAATGCCTACAAAGGAGGTTAATACTTGCTGAAGAACAAATGAAATGACGATTGGGTGTCTTGGTGACAATGAGTGCATAGCAGAACCATCAAAATTTCGAGCTATTAGTGCTTAATCCAGCCATACTTGAGGTAGCGTATATCAGGCAAATATCATAGGACACCGGAATCGGGCACGGATACTCTTGATAATATTTGCATACTGGTTGTGAATAAAGGCATCGAAGCCCTGTGACTTTCGAAAAAAGTTTCTTATTTAGTCTTATCTGTTAATATTTCCGTAAATATTAATCATAAACATCTTATGAGCCCGTAAAAGCGCGACTTTATCTATTCCCTGATAAGCGCGGCTTTCCGTGGGTTACGAGTCCTCTATTGAGCGGCTAAAATCTCATTCTTCTACTGAAATTTTACTGTCCGTAAAGTGTGTTCAAATATCTTCCGAAATCCCAAATCTAATTATTGGGGTTGCTACACAATGAATTGCATAAAAAGAGGCTATAACGGTCATTAGGTGTGACCTATTGTTGATCGGTGATCTCCGTAAGACGTGCATACGATACTGCACGCACTACTCGTCACTTTTCGGAAAGTATGATCTGTCAACTTATGAAATATGCAGATAAGTTATCACACGAAAGTTTCTAACTGTTCCTGAGGTCAACATCTAAATATAGTTAACCAATGGAATCGCGGAATTCCATAGAGCACGCTCCACATGCATGCTATCTACAAAAATATCACAGGGGGATGCCGCTTGACCGTTGCGTCACACACCGGATGCAAGGGTAATAAAGTTTCGGCTCGGGAATAAAAGCTTCGGCTCATCAAAAGTAAGCATAATCCTAGGCGGTAGACAGAAATATCAAACAACTAATTAACCAATCAAACAAATCACATCTGCAGGTCTGTGACAATTCTTAACTGTCCCATCTCGCAACTCGGATTCTCATCTAGATCCAAACTGTAAAAATGAAACGATAAAACTCAGCTGTGAATCATTTTGGATCCTGATGAGAACCAAGCTACTCGGCGTCTCATCTACACCAAACGTGTGCAAAACTGGAAAGAAAGTAAAAATTGAATAATGCAAAGGTGTCAAACAGTTTGGATCCTGATGCAGTGCCGATCTACACGGTGTCTGATCAAAATCCAAACTGATTGCGTAGGAATTCACGTGAGAAAAAAACACTAATATCAAACAGTTACGACGCCGAGACACTCAACATTGTGATCGGGATCCAAACTGTCTGAATTTATACCAAAGGAATATTTCTTCATAAAATGTAAATCTGTTTAGATCTTGATCAGATGGCGAGCTACTCGGCGTCTCATCTTCATCCAAATCGCTTTTGTAAAACTATAATAAAAAACAATTGAATGTATTCCAAAAGTTTAAACAGTTTGGATCCTGATGCAGTGCCGATCTACACGGCGTCTGATCAAAATCCAAACTGATTGCGTAGGAATTCATGTGAAAATAAATTCTAATAGATATCAAACCGTTACGACGCAGAGGCACTCAACATTGTGATCGGTATCCAAACAGTCTGAATTTACCGGTATATAAAAGGAATATTTCTTTATAAAATGTAAACCTGTTTAGATCTTGATCAGATGGCGAGCTACTCGGCGTCTCAGCTTCATCCAAATCGCTTTTTTAAAACTATAATGCAAAATAATTGAATGTTCTCTAAGATGTCAAACAGTTTGGATCCTGATGCAGTGCCGATCTACACGGCGTCTAATCAAAATTCAAACTGATTGCGTAGGAATTCACGTGCAAAATGTTTTCTAATAGTTATCAAACAGTTGCGACGCCGAGTCATTCAACATTGTGATCGGGATCCAAACTGTCTGAATTTATATCAAAGGAATATTTAATTCATAAAATGCAAATCAGACTCCGAGTTACTGAGTACCTGAGCTATATCATTGCTTTTATTCAGATTAGACTCCGAGATACTGAGAATCTGAGCTGTATCCATGCTTAGATCCAGATCGGACTCCGAGTTACTCGGCTTTTAATCTGGATCTTAGTTGTTTTGAAATACTATTCTATTGTATTCTTTTGTAGACAGCAGGTAAATCGTTACTCCATGCGGCATATATACTTACCATAGTAACATAAATCTAAGTAAAAATATATTGGAAATATATTGACTTGTATCGTTTTCACCCAATTGCATGCTACTTTTTCAAACTACCATAAAACTCGAATTTAAATCTTAAATTAAAATTCATTTAGGCCTATCTAAAAGTTGTTTGAATTTTTTTCTACAGAAATGACGAGTGTAAAACTACACCCAGAAATAAGAACGATAAAACTAGATCCAATCAAAATCGGATTTGGACTCAAGTAAGATCGCTCTATCAGATCGGGATCTAGAGAATCGCGATGATTAAATTAAGAAAGAAAAAACCGATCTAGATCTACCCGTACAATATGTAGATCTAGTAATGAGACTTTTTTCATTAAGAATTTCTGTAGCGTTGAATTCCTAAACCGAGACGAACCAGCTAGAAAATGCTGATTTGTAAACGAGTTGGTAGATCTAAGCCAGTTCAACATTTATGTCTAGATCAGCACAATAACGCACTGATTATCAATTTTTCTTTTATTGTAGATCTAGATCTATTATTATAATCATCAATCAAGGTATTATGGATGTCGCCATACTCTACTGTTAGCCATTTCGCATCATTGTTTTCCCAGATTCTACAGCTGGGAATTGGAACGGACATTTCTCTAAGCCGATTAACGATAGCTTCTGATCGTTTCTGGATCTACACGACCTTTCAAGTTCATCATAATCAATATGAATATACCATCTATCTATTATCTTTTTTTTAACTGTATGCGACCTTGAATTAAGCTTGCCGTTACCCTTACTGACGAAGTGTGAAATGTCCGTCCAAGTTACAGTGGTTGAGTGAAAGAGCCAATCAGCGTTTAGGCCTTTGTGTCGTCACAAAATGGATAAAAATCGAGGGTTCCGAATGATAGCTTTGCCAATATGGCGGCGCCCGTTCCAATTAGCGATAGCTTACCTGTATGTAGTAAATCGATCTTTTTCGTACCTTATCGATGAGTAATAATTGCAGGACCTTCATGAATGTTGCTTTTAGGATAAAATCTAGGATCTAAGACCATATTGTCATCAGCTGTCCGTTTTCCTTTAATGCAAATTTTCTATTTTGGAAACTTGTCTGTTGAGCAGTTCCTGTCATTCATATAGATCTGATGTATGATTTTCCCATTTACTCCAAGAAAGACAATCTGAGTGTCATGCAGGTTTGATCCAGATGAGATACCAAGTTACTTGACACCTCATCTGGATCTAAACTATTTACAAAAGCATTATCAATGTATGGAGTTATCAAAAGACAGTTAATAAACAAAACAAAAACAGATTGATACCAGCATGTAAGCAGTGTCACAATAACAGGTGATGGCAAAGCAAACGCAGTGTACAGTAAAACCTCTATTACCGACACTATATGAGTATAATATTTCAATGGTTAAGGATGAGTTTGCTTAAAGCAAGAAAAAAGTAAAGCAGAAAGCTCCTATAGGAGCTTTCTGCTTTACTTTTCTTACTGTTAGCTGTCAACTGTCTTAATATAATTTTCAGTGGTCGTTATAGAAGAGTTTTACTGTAAAATAATTTATTTCCAGTTAACAAGTTTCATCTCACCCGATAAAGTATTATTATAGGAGTATTTCTCTTCTCAATTGTTTATACTTTTAGACTTATTTCTTTAGTTATTCAGATCTGAATGCTTTATTTCTTTTACTCGAAAGATATAAGGTCTAGTAACAGTCAAATCTTACTTGTATACAGTCAAATCTTACTTTTATTAACAATCTGCTGGCTATTCCCTTACTGACTAGAATTTCAAACTGTTTCAATCCAGATCAGAATGTGAGAAATGCGTCTGATCATGATCCAAACTATATGACACTTATATTAAGGTGTCAGAAGTCAAAGTATATTTCAAATTAATATTTTAAAGGAGTGCTGATGATCTGGGAAGCAGACGATAGGTGATTTTCATAGTCCATTTTCTTAACCCTTTAGTCAATTGACTGTTTCTACTTTTAGAAAGACATGGCCATTTAAAACAAGTAGCAAGTAAAGCTTTCAACATTAAGATCTTTTAAGTGGTCACCTGTCTTCAATACTAGAAACAGGCTTATAAGGGTTAAAGAGGCAAGGAACACTCCAAGACAGGTGGCAACTTAATTAACCCTTTGAACCCTAGTCCCGCATATTGGCGTCCTTTTCAAATAGTGTACATGTGAACAGTTGACTTGTCCTCTGCGAACAGTGAAGACCCAGATCAGAGGGCTCCAAAAGGAGCCCTCTGATCAGGGTCTTCACTGTTTGTCATAATGCCAAACATTTACAAAAACAACCCTTAAAAGTCAGAAATAGACTAAAATGGAAACTGGAATTGTCTATTTAAAGTTTCAGGGAGGAAAGAGTTAGTGTAAGCTGTAATGTTATAAAGGAGCATTCTGTTTTACTATGGCCCGACATTAAGCTGCAGATTGATATACACTTTTTTTAGAGGCAGTTTTACATAAGGTTATATCTGTATTGAATAGAAGAGAATAGATTACAATAGAACCTCCCAATCACAACCATTAGCTGGTGGTTAACCCATTACCCCATAAATACACCTATGCCTTTCATTTATTCCTCTACTGAAGAAAAAAAAGTTCCAATTTATACAGTCATGAATATGACTGTATAATAAGGAATATTTTCTTTATTCAAGCTGGTGGTGGTTTAAAGTAAAGCAGGCTGAAAGTAAAGCAGAATGCGCATTAAGGCACATTCTGCTTTACTTTCTAAATGCTTTAAGAGGTCACCTGTCTTCAAACCTATAAAATGACTGGGGGTAATTGGTTAAGGTGGGTGGCTTCTTAAAGCAAGCTGAAGATGATAAAAACAAGAGCTTTATGTTTTACTTTCATCTTACTTTAAACTGCCTCCTACTTTAAACTGCCGCCTACCTGTCTTGAATACAACAATAAGCTACTGTGTATAGAAATTACAGGAATAGAAAAAAATAAAGATTGAGAATTACTTATCAGCATTTTTCTGCATTTGAAAAATTTAGTCTGATATAAAATTGTTTTCTGCTGAAATTTTTAGGTTATTTTGTTCAACCGATTTCTTTATAGATGCTCATGCATTTAATTTATTCCTCCATGAAATTGAATTGTTCCAGTTTATACAGTAATGAATATGCAATGTATACATTCAGAAATATTTCCTATTTCATAGCAGATGGAATCCCTAATTGGATTGTAGCTTAAAACAGGCTGAAATTAAAGCAGAATGGGGATCCGGACAATTCCCCACCAGGACAATTCCCCACTAGGACAATTCCCCACCGGACAATTCCCCACCGGACAATTCCCCACTAGGACAATTACCCACTTTTTGGCAGGGCGGACAATTCCCCACTGTTAAAATTAAATTGTTAATAAATCAATTTTTTGAAATATTTAAGAGGTAAAAAACACAGAGCATACAAATTCAAACTAATATTAATAGTTTGTAACCTTTAAATTAACAATTGATGCATAAAAATGGTTGTTAGGCCATGGTTGAAATTAGGTGGATTTATGACAGAATTTGTAATTTTTATCCTAGGATAATTCCCCACCGTTAAAATTAAATTGATATTTGATCAATTTTTTGAAATATTAAAGAGGAAAAGAACACTGAGAATACAAATTCAAACTAATATCAATAGTTTGTAACCTTTAAAATAACCATTGATGCCTAAAAATGGTTGTTAGGGCATGGTTGAAATTGTGTTTACATTATGACTGAAACTGTCAGTTTTATCCCATATTTTAAATTGAAATAGTTAGTATAGCACTAAAGGAAAAAACACATTAGTGATAATATTAATTCATAGTTATAGCAATATATTTAATTTTTTAATTCAACCATAAATAAATAAAAGTAGTATTTTCAACTATTTTGGGCTATTTATTGATTAAGAAAAAAGGACAATTTGTTTATATGTCAATTTTATCCCATATTTTAAATTGAAATTTGGTGGTATTTTGGGCTATTTATTAAGAAATCTAAATACTCGTGCTCTGGATCAGCCATCACTGATGCTGAGGTAGGTTCATATGTTTCATTGTTTATTTAACCCATTACTACATAACCTGTTTCTAGTTTTGAAAATAGTTAGTTTAAACATATTTTATTGCCATATATTTGTACAACCATATAGCACAAGTTCATAATCATATTTACAAAATACAAATATAAGAGCAAAAGGGTTGGGCCACAAGTTCTACCAACATTAGTTGACCCGTTCAAGCAGATTGAAAGTAAAGAGCAGACATCAACTATCTTTGTATTGCCTGCAAACAGTTAAGGTTCAGATCAGATATTTGATCTGGATCTAGTGTTTGAAATTCTTATGCATAAGGCATTTAGTAAAAAGCAAAAAAATGTTTATATCAAGAGCAGACATCAACTACCGGTATCTTTGTATTTCAAACAGTTGAGATTCAGATCAGATATTTGATGTTTGATCTGGATCTAGTGTTTGAAATTGTTATGCATAAGGCATTTAGCATTTTAAGAACGGTTAAAAAGATATGTCATTATAATTAAAAATTGTTTTAATCAAGAGCAGACATCAACCATCTTTGTACTTCCTGTTTAGATTCAGATCAGATATTTCAAGTTTGAATTGGATCTATAGTGTTTGAAATTGTTAAGCATAAGGCATTTAGCAAAACTAAACAAGCTATGGGGTTATGGGTTAATAGTAAAGAAACAACCTTTATCAAGATCAAGCACCTACTGTTTATCATTGACTGATCTTTGTCAAAACTGTTTTGCAAATGCAACTAAAATCCTGATGTGATTTGAGTCTACACTGTAAGTTTTATAGTAGGCATGTTAAAATTGCAATAAGTGCTTAGATTCATTAATTAAATACATAATTATAATTAATAGTGGGGTATTGTCCTAGTGGGTAATTGTCCTGGTGGGTAATTGTCCTAGTGGGGAATTGTCCTGTGGGTAATTGTCCTAGCGGGAAATTGTCCTGGTGGGGAATTGTCCTACACTCAGCAGAATGTGCCTATGTCACATTTTGTTTTTCTTTAACTCTTTCCTCCCTGAAACTTGAAATGGATAATTCCAGTTTCGATTTTTGTCTAGTCAATTTCTGGCTTTTAAGAGTTGTTTTTGTCAATTTTGGCATTACTGACAAACAGTGAAGACCCTGATCAGAGGGCTCCTTTCGGAGCCCTCTGATCTGGGTCTTCACTGTTTGCACAGGACAAGTGTACTATTCACATGTACACTGTTTGAAAAGACGCCTATATG
Source organism: Gari tellinella (assembly GCA_922989275.2). Classification (NCBI taxonomy): domain Eukaryota; kingdom Metazoa; phylum Mollusca; class Bivalvia; order Cardiida; family Psammobiidae; genus Gari; species Gari tellinella. Next base: position 89,905,842 of record OV277860.1, read on the forward strand.
CGGGACTAGGGTTCAAAGAGTTAAACCTTTTATAAGTTGTCACCTGTCTTCACAACATAAACAGGCTATGGAGTAAAGGGTTATACTAACCTTAACCCATTACCCCATAAATATGCCTTCAATTTATTCCTTCACTATAGAAAATGGTTCATGTTTATACAGTTATGAATATGTATAATGAGAAATATTTGCTATATACTTGCAGATGGAAGCTTAAAGCAGGCTGAAAGCAAAGCAGAATGTGCTTTAAGGCTCATTCTGCTTTATTTTCAAGTTTCAACCTGCTTTAAGTGTGCATCTATTTTCTAAACAAAAATCAGGCTATGGGGTAATGGGTTAAGCCTTTATCCCATAGCCTGTTTCAAGTTTTCTAGTTTTGAAGACAGGTAACCACTTAAAGCAGATTGAAAGTAAACCATTCTGCTTTACTTTCAGCCTGCTTTAAGGATATGGAAAATATAATAACAGTTCATACTTATTCTTGACTGTATACAAAGTGGAACTAGTTTCTGCAGTGGAGAAATAAATTAGAGGTATATTAAGGCTTTTATGGGGGTAATGCTTAATGTAACTTAATGTAAACCAAGTGACAACCTGTTTCCATCCTGATCTTTGCCTGATCTTGATCCAAACTGTTTGAAACTGCAAGTCAGTAATATTCAATCACTTTAAAAGCTGAATTAATTTCAACTTTCAAAATTGTTGTCTGCTATTTAATCTAAACCAATACATTTAAGTTTAAAAAATCATATATAAGTTTCTTAGCATCTGATCTGGATAAATACTGGTATTTAAAGATATGTCAAAAAAGCTGTTAGCACAATATGCCTTTGAAAACAGCTTTAATAGGGGATATTTATCAGACATCAACATACAGATTGTATCCTAATTAGATGCTGACTAATATGGTATATCTAATCTGGATCCAAACTGTTTGACACTATAATCATGTTTTGGAAACTTGAGATCATTTTTCCTATGATAAGAAGCTTACATAATATTATTGGAAAATTCCTTAGTTTGCAAAAGTCTCTTTGATGACAGGATGAACATCCTGTGATTAAGGGCATCAGAGGGGAACTTTATGACCCTGTGTATTAAGGGTGACCCTTTGCCTAATATGGTTCTAGTTTAAATTGGCACCCTGATGTGATCACAGCCAGGGTCTCAGACCACATCAGGGTCTCTACCCCCTACCCAAACTCCTCATGACTATCTGTGATTGGTTAATATATTTAGCTGTATCACAAAATGATTGGCTGATACCAATGAAGCTGCTTCATAGCATGAATCTAATTGGATACTTTTGTAAGACAGGGTGGAGCTTAAACAACAAAGTTGAGCTTGAATTTGAATATATATTACAGAAAAAATAGTTTTTTGTCAAACATTTAAGAAGTTTTACTGTTAATCAACTAAAGTGTTAATTGCCGCAAGTCAAGAAGTTGAAGAAGAAAGAAGATTAAGAAGATAAAAGAGCAGAGGACAAACTGTGAGTATACTTCTTATTATAGTAGAATTATGTAGGTTATGTTGCTAACTTATGTTACGGTTGTAGAGAAAATGTTATTTAATTTCCTAGTAAGCATGTTGGAACTTATATTAACTTATACAATTATTTCAAATGCAAACAGGCTGGAGTCAGATCAGAAACAGGGTAACCTGGCAACTGACCAGGCTCCAAACTGTTTTTCACTAAAATCAAATAAATGTTAATATCTACATAAATTGAATTGTGTTTGCCTTTTGCTTGCTTTTAATGTTAAAGAATAACATCTTCTCCTACACTGTCAGCTGTCATTCTTTGAAAAATTATGATTTATATTAAAAGATCATTGTTTAACCCTTTACCCCATATACTATTTCGAGCTTTGAAAACATGAAACCACATGAAGCAGGTGGAAAGTAAAGCAGAATGTGCCTTAGGGCACATTCTGCTTTTCTTTCAGCCTGCTTTAAGCTACCATCTTATAATACAAATTAGAATCTAGAAATACTTTTGTTCTGGTACATTCTATTACATCGTAAATATGAACTATTTCCTTCAGTGGAAGAATAATTTAAATGCACTTAAAGGCAGTTCTATGAGGGAAAGGGTTAATACAAGAGTATGGTAAACATCACAGAAGAACTTTACCAAAGGTCTGCATTAATCACCCAAGTGTATTTATGCCTGCTTACTTTTTTGCAGTGGCAATTTAACCCATTACCCTAAAGATATGCATTTTAACACCCTATACATGTATATATGCATGCTGAAGGAAATAGTACCACCACTTTAATTAGTCCTGAATATGAACTATCAGATTTTTTTAACTCTCTGTCATTCTTTAAAAAAAGTTACACTTTATTGAGTTATGAATATGTCCCATTCAAAATATTTGTTGAACCCTAGCAGATGGTTACTTCAAGCAGGTTAGAAGTAAAGGCTTAAGCAGAATGCGCTTTAAGCTGCATTCTGCTTTACTTCCAGCTTGCACTATGCGATCACCTCATCCTTTATAGGCTATATTGGGTAATGGGTGAAATGTTCTCACTGTTTTCAAAACTGAAACAGTCTATGAAATAAAGGGTATATATCATATGTATGAAAATCATTTTAACCTGCAATTTCCAAACAGTTTAACAGGGTTTTCCCCTTAAATGTTACAATAAAGGCATGTTGCATATGGGTTATGGTCAAAACGTACAGTCGTAGTGTACCATTTTGGTCGAAGCATACGATTACCACATATAGGATTTGTAGGGGGGAATTTTAATACAGTAATTTTTAACCAATGACGCTTAAAAGCTTGTTTGCAAACAGTTTGGGTCCTGAACAGACACTGTTTAACATGGCGTCTGATCAGGACCCAAAGTCTGTGACACTTGATATTTATTAAGTCATACAGCCTTAAATGAATGCAGTGTTAAATGAAACTACAATACTGAAGAAGACGAAAATAAAGCGATGAAGGTGTAAAAATCTCCTTTATAATTTGATAATGAAAGGGTTAAAAGGTGACTGTGGCTTTCAGGATCGAAATGTTGCACCCATGATAAGGAAGGAGATTTGTGGATTTTAATCAGTAGCCAAACTGCCTGAAAATAAAATCTTGCATTCTGATAAGGTAGTCATTTAATACCGGTAAAGGGATTCTGATCAGGATAAAAAATTGTTTGAAATTAAAAATAGAACTCGTATGAACATGAAACAACAGCCAGTAGATATATAATTATGTTCAGTATCAAAACTTCTTCTAGCTGCTTAATATATACTGCTTGTACAGGTATTACATTTATTACAGTTATTATTTATGTACTACAGTGAAATCTCTAACTTGTCACAGGTATGACTTAGTAGATTTAACTTATGGGCTAGTATATATATATGATCAGCATCAAAACAACATGTACTTCTAGACTTTTAATAATATATTTGCACAGTTTATCGTGGTTTTACGCTAATTATAGGTGTTAAAAGAGATACCAATGATAACTTACTGAAATTTTCCCCATATATCCTATATGAGGTACACTTCAGCCAAAATGGATCACATGTGCAATGGTCATTGACTTTGGTATCTTTGACCATAACCATTCCATATGACAGAAAAATCTGGTTTCAATATAACCATTAAGTGAAAACTATTTATCCATAAATAGGCATTATTTTATCAACCTGAAATGGTTTTCATACAAATCTGATGATAAACAGAGCACAGAACTAGTAATTATAAAAATTTGGTTGGCATAAAAAGTAACCTTAATTTAAGTAATAGTTCCTTTGAAATTTAAGGCATTTTGCAAGATATGTTTTGACATTAATGCATCATGTTGCAAGGGACATGCCCTAACTCATTACCCGAAAGCCTATTTCTAGTATTGAAGATAGGTGGCCACTTAAAGCAGGTTTAAAGTAAAGCAGAATGTGCCTTGAGGCTCATTCTGCTTTACTTTCAACCTGCTTAACTACTATCTTCTAGAAAATAGAAATTATAACTATGACATATTTTCATAAGTGATTAGTTATAACTATACTTTCAGTAGAGAAATAAATTAAAGGCATTAAAAGGCATATTTATGGGGTAATGGGTTAAATGCTTATGGGAAAACAAAGTTGAGATCCAGATCTGATGTGCATACTGATGATAGCGTGGAGTCTGATATGAATCACATCTGTTTGATACTTGACGTTCAGTTTAATTATTCAATTTGAAAATGTATAAAGCTGAATTTTATAAAATATGCACAAAGGTTGCACTAAAAAAGAATTCCAGGAAGTCTTGACTTCTAGTATGAAAAAAAAGGAAGTCCTATCCAACATTTCAGGAAGTCCTAATCTTCAGTGCACGAAAAATGCGACAATAACCCGCCTAAAAAGCCTTTGATTTGGATACATAACCAAAACTGCTAACATATTGATATTGTTGCTTAAATGTGGAAATATTTGCAATAACGTGTATTTTGAGACTTCAATGTTTCTTAAGTGATTGGCTGCAGATTAAATTTAACCCTTAATTCAGGTTTCATTGTACTTAGTTCACTTAGGTGTATCTTGTTAAAGTGAGATATTTGATCAGTTTATTATCCATGGCAAGTCTCACTTCAAAGTCGGCATGAAATATTTATACTATGCACTGACAGTTGCTTATAATTGTGAAGGTTACACTGCATGCACAAACCTGAACTAGAACTACTTGTACATTTCTACAAATAATGCATAGTCAAATACAGAAAACAGTGAATTCAACTACAGCTTTTCTTGCTTTTGTAAATGTTTTAGATTAAGATTAAACAACAACTTATCTGAATAAATCTTCTGAAAAAACGTTTCTTGTTTTAACCCTTTACCTGATAGCCTATTTCTAGTACTTAAGATAGGTGACTACTTAAAGCAGGTTGAAAGTAAAGCAGAATGCGCCTTGAGGCGCATTCTGCTTTACTTTCAGCCTGCTTTAAGCTATCATGTGCTATAATTTGGAAAATATTCCCCATAATACATATTCATTACTGATTAAATTGGAACTACTTTTTCAGCGGATGAATAAATTATATCCGCTAAAAGGCGCGTCTATTGGGGAAAGGGTTAAAAAAATATTCCCCATATACAAAAATTGTTTTTAAGAAATTTCATTTCAACTGGAAGTGTTGCAACTTATCAGTCAGAAGAAAAAAATGCTGAACGTTTGGTACATCTTTAGAAGCTTAAAAAGCGCTAATTATTACTTAATATATTACAAAGAATTAATAATTATCATCAAAAATTCAGATGAATGTCTATAATTTCCATATCCGAAATATGGAATGTCCGAATAACTAAGCAACCATAATTCCAAATTAGCGACCGATCACAATAGAAAGTTAAATTTATCAAACACATTTTTTGTTTTTGAATGCAATATACATGTACTTAATAAATTACATTCATATCAATATTTTGTATAGCTGCAATTATTATTCAGAGGAAATAGCTTAGATAGTTAAATTTGGTGTTTTCAGAATGGGAATCTCGCACCGAAAAAACATTTCTGTTACAATGATATAATTTGACCAGATTGAATAGAAACTTCTTCATAAAAATACAATCAAACTCAATAATCTTAAAATAAATTGTTTATTTTTCGCAGAATCCAGATTATATTGCATATATATTATGGCTATGTACTTGGTGGTTAAAATTTGAATCAAAATAACAATCTCCGGTAAAATCAAATATGGCCACCGCTTTCTTTATGCCTAGTGAAAGTGTTTAAAATGCAAAGGGAGATGGTTTCCGAACCCAACTGACAGTTCTGCGATATTTGACTGACAGGTCTCAAATAATTATATAAGCCAATCAAGTGATCAATTTTCTAAGACATCCAGCTGTTGGTGATCAAATTGTTAGAGGTGGGGCTAATTGGTTGTGTATTCCTCTGACAGCAACACGGGGGAGCAGCGCAGAGCGATACTTGATTTTTAGCTCACTTGAGCTAGCTCAGGGTGAGCTTTTGCAATACTTGAATGTCCGCCGTGCGTCGTCCGTCGTCAACAATTTAAGTGTTAACACTCTAAAGGTCCCAATATTTATCCAATCTTTCTCAAACTTGCTCAGATTGTATATTACCATAATTTCGATTATGGTTGAAATCGGACCAATAGGTCAAGAGTAATCTACCTTTGAATTGCTGAAAATTCCATATTTAAGGTTGTTTACACTCTAGATGCCACAATTTTTATCCAATCTTTCTCAAACTTGCTCAGATAGTATATGACCATAAGAGTTCAGATGAGTTCGATTATGTTTGAATTCAGACTCATAGGTCAAGAGTTATCTACCTTTGAACTGCTTAAAATGCCATATATAACAGTGTTTACAGAGGCCACAATATTTTTCCAATCTTTCTCAAACTTGATCAGATTGTATATGACTATAAAAGTTCATATTAAAAAGATAATGGTTAAAATCGGACCAATAAATCAAGAGTTATCTGCCCTTGAATTGCTGAAAATGCCATAGCGTTTACACCTTTTGCAACTACAGTTTTCAATGGATTTTGATTATACCTAAGTTCTCAAAGAAGTGCTAATCATTGTTGCAATAATTATCTGCCCTTGATATACTTTAAAATGCTAGAAAAGGCTTCATTTCAGTATTGTTTAGGATGTAGTTATCTACCGTTGATGTACTCTACTATACTAGAATTATGAGATTGTATTCCAAAATTGTTTACATGCTATACTACAAATTTGAATGGATGGTGTTAATCTTGGCTTATTCAAAGAAAATGGGATTTTTCACTATCTTAAAACTACATTAATAATTTTTTCTCTTTGGAAACTACACTACATTAATAATTTAGTGGCTACTTGAAGCAAGGTGAAAGTAAAACAGAAAGCTCCTTTGCTTTAAGCTGCCACAGGATGACTTCCATACAATCATTAACCTATTTTAGCTCACCTGAGCCAAAGGCTCAAGGTGAGCTATTGGGATGGCCCTGTGTCCGGCGTTGTGTGGTGTGCGTCGTCGTTAAGAATTGCTTCAAATGACATCTCCTCCTATACCGCTTGACAGAATTCAACAAAACTTTACAGAAATGTTCCTTGGGTCAAGCTCTTTCAAATGTGTTCAAAGAATAAAAAACAATGCAGAACTTTGGTTCAAAGTGAAAAAATAAGGAAATCTTAAAAAATCTTCTTGTCAAAAACTGCAAGGACCAGAGCTTAGATATTTGGCACATAGCATCATCTACAGGTCCTCTATCAAGTTTGTTCAAATTATGCCCCTGGGGTCAAAATTGGCCCCGCCCCGAGGGTCACAGTTTTACATAGAGTTATATAGTGATATTTGGCATGGTGACACTTCTTGTCCTATACCAATAATGTTGAAATGGTTTTGGTCGGTTGCATATCGATGGCTCAGCGCAAAACTAGGCTAACTCACTATTTTGGCAAAAGTGCTTTTTTCAAAAATTCTCAAGTCTTATTACATTCCCCATCATCCCACAAAATATTGGGCTTATATTCCCAATATTTTCAAAATTATTGCATTTTTTATAAATTATGCCAAGTCTAAATGGTAACTTCTTCAGTGCAAAACTATGTCTAAGTGGAGTTAGCTAGAGTTTTGCTCTCAAAATTTGATAAATTGAAAAATATTGTCAGTGCAAAAGGTGTGCTAACTTGACTTAGACATAGTTTTGCACTGAAATAATAATGAAAATGTAGTGGTTTACAACCAAAATTTGAAAGTTACAAAATGCAAGAAGAGTATCAGAGCTTAAAAAGTGAGTAAAATTTGCTCTTTTATTTGTTTGTTCTAGTTTGATACACATTTATTATTATGAAGCTTCTTGACAATAGAATAAGAACTATTTTGGGAAGGTCAAAACGCACATGTAATTCAAAAGTGGGTGGGGTAAAATTAAAAACAACTTTTAGCTTAAATATTAAAACTTTCTTAACAATAGCTTGAATGATGAAGAATAAGTGAAAATTATTAAATGGAGGCTATGTGATCATTGTTTGCTTATTATTAAAGGTTTTTGAAAAGGTTTTAAATAAAACAGCATTGATTTTGGTTTTGAGTTCTGATGCGGATGATTAACCATGAAACTGAAGGTCTGATTTAATTTGATTAACTCACATCAGAATGAAACTATATTTTACTTTCCACTTTTTGTTGAGGCATCAATTTATCATGACTGTGCCTGTATAAAATATAATTTAATTAATCCATTACCTCATAAGCTATACATATATTTAGAAGTGTTATTTATTGAGAATTTCATATTTATACATCAGCTAAGAAATATGATATATTCACAGCAAACTAAAACTATTTTTAGTTATTTTATGATGTAATAGGAGGAAATGCATTGTATTTCAATTTAAAAAAATGGCATAAGGCCATAACTTTGTTTTATCTTTGTAAACTACAGCACTCGCAAGCAAAACAAAAGTGCCCATTTAACCGAAACCCCGTTTGAGAAACATGGTCAAATGCTTGGCTGCTAAAACTAGTAAAAACTATGAAAACTCTACATATTTCCCAAGCAAAGTTTAGTTTCCATTAGATGCAAGTTATTAGAAGAACCAATATAGTAAAGGTCCAAATAAATCAATGATATACTGTATCAATATTTTATCTATCAATGACAAATCTAGCCATATTCAAACTCAATCTCTATGAATGAATCTTCTGAAAATGAGCATTTACTAGAAAAAAAGAAAAACTTGGAGCAATGCTCTGTTTATCACCATGATTTCAAGAGTGACTTTTATAGAGGCATCAAATGATATCAGTATGAGGAAATCATCATGACAGGTCATCTGCAGATGGACACGCTCTCGGCGCTGCCAATCAGTCCTGTTGCTCATACACATGGCCAATTTTTCTTGGCCTGCTGCTCTGACTTTCTTCATTAAAACATTGATCATGATGGTTGAGGTAGGGTGTCCTGGTCTCAGTTTCCAGATGACTACTCTGCTTGCTAGTAACTCTGGATGTTGATAACAGTGGCCTGCTTGTCCAATTCTGCGGTGAGCTATTTTGTCAGTCACTCTTTAGGCTCCCTGGTATAGGTCATTATTGTTGGTATGGTCATTTAGGTCGATGTTTAGGGCTTGTCTCAGCATCCTGGTGTAGCAGCCGTAAAGCGACCTCTGAAGATCTGAGGTTAGTGTCCCAACACTCTGAACCGTACCATAAAACTGACCAAACTGTAGCAAAGAAGAAACCGTGCTATGTTTCTCTCAACACCCTTGACATCCAAACTGTCTTCATTACATGGAGGACTTTCCAGGCTATAGCTTTTACAATATTTATATTTCCTCATCTGTGGTGCTTACCCATGACCCCAAGAATTTAAAACATGTGACCTCTTTGAGTGTTCAGCCCTATTATGGTAGTTAAAGAAGGGTGGTTTATCTTTAGTAAGTATTAGTTCTACTTTAGAGCATGCCTTCTCAATTCCAACTAGAATATTATGTGCTGTCATGTATTATTTGAGAGGAGAGCAATGTCATATGCAAAATCAAGATCAATGAGCACAATCAACTTTTGGAGATCTGGAAGATGTCCTTGGTTGGATGGTGGCTTGCCAGTCTTACACTGTAGTCCAGCACAATGACATAGAGGTAAGGTACTAGAGTGTCCCCCTGTAGCACTCCTGATGAGATGTCAAACTCTTTAAAGTCACCCTCAATGGTTACAGCCTTGGTTCAAGTGTTGGAGTACAAACATAGCCGATATCTTGACTCCCTCAATGATCTGCCTTATTGAAAGAATCAGTGCAACTGTTGTGAGTTTTGTTGGAAGCCATTCTGATTGTTCCTCAAGTGGAGGTCTATGACAGAGTAATGCAGGAGAGGTTGATTCCTCTGAAATTGTCTGGCTTGGAAAGGTCACCCTATTTGGGGATTGGAATGATGTTGGACAGGGACCCCTATCTAGGATTACCACCTACCAGCAATGTTACACACATCAAGAACTAGGTCACCTGTATCACAGTTCTTTATTACCTCTGGCAGTATGTTAATTGTTAGGTCCTATCAGAGCTCTTTCCCTGCTTGAGTGGGGCTTTCACTTAGCTGTATTCATTGGATGTGAAGGGTCCATCATCAATATTGAGGACAGAAGGTACCGGTATTTCTTCCTTCTGGATCTTTCACTGTAGGATTGCCTCCAAGAATATTGCTGAAGTGAGTTTCTCAAGTAGTTACGCTTTCTTCAGGGCTATTTGTCCCTCTTTAGATCTTTTCCTCTCAGTTCATCTCATTAATGACATTCCAGGATTCAGAATTATTTCAAATTATCATGTGCTGGTTCCACTATTCTGTATCCTTTCTCTCAGTTCTGCACTCTACAATATGTTGTGCATGTCATACAAATGCCTCTTGGCTTCCTTATAAGCTCATTCCTTAAGCTCATAGCAGCTCACTTTCTCTTTTAAGATTGAAAGCTTGGTTTCGTTCTTTTCATTTTCTCTTGGGCATTGACAGTGTCAGGATGCTTGGTGCACTAAGACACTTTTATGCATTCTTTCATTGGTACCCATGCCATCATTGCTTCTGTATTTGCCGTGATTAGGTTCTTGTAGGAGTCTGTAAGGTCTGCTAGTGCTCTGAATTGATTCTTAACTTCCAGAGTGTATTGTCTTTGCAGTTCTGGTTCTGCTGAGAATGCCTTCCTGTTCTACCTGATTGGAGGCAAGGCTTTGGTTACCCTGAGGCTGAGTTGAACACTTTTGAAGGAGCTAGGCTCTGCATTGAGAATGCTCAGTTCTGCCATTTCTTTTCACAATAATGTAAACAAGCTGTCTCCCATACAACTCCTGATGCTTGGCCTTTCAATGTCCGCCTCCTGTAGGACCTCTCTCATTAGGGTCTGCACAGTTTGCCATAGGAAATCTTCATAATACAAACACTTCTGGTATACTATTGTCAACACACAAAATGTTGCTGCTTACCCTCTACTCAGTCTATATACCCTCAGCCTATACAAAAAATACCTAATGAACCCATTACCCCATAAATATGTCTTTTTTCACCTTTAATTTATTCCTCCATGGAAGAAAATAATTTCAATTTATGAAGTAACGATTGTGTACTACATGTATATGAATTTCTTTATCCTAGCAGGTGATAGCTTAAAGCAGCTTTACTTTCAACCTGCTTTAACTGGTCACCTGTTTTCAAAACTAGAAGCAGGCTATGTTATGGGTTAAAAGTCATAGACGGAGAAGTAATTTGAATTTATTCAGCTGGTTAAGGGTTAAATACATTTGTCAAGAATGCCAGGTGGGGGCATCTGTGTCCTCTGCTAGCTTGTACAAAATTTTTAAAGTTCTCCTTCAAGAGCTCTTCAATCTGGGTCTACAAGATTTTACTTGCTATATTCAGGCTCTCCTACCTTGTTCCCTACACTGAAAAGAAAGAAATGAATTGGAAATTGTTCTTAAGCTTCAACCCTTTCAGCCTTCTACATGCTATGATTGAAGACAGTGTAGACCCATATCAGAAAGCTCCTCTGATAAGGATCTGCACTCTTTGTCATTTCAAAATCAGATTCTAAATTAATTACGGTAACAGACCTGTGAAAATATCCAAACTGAGAAAATATACTGGTCCAAGGTTTAAGGTTGGCAAACCATTAGGTATATAAGGGTGAAAGGGTTAATCAGTTAGCCTTTTTGCCATTTTCTCCATATTATTCTCTCTACATTATGCTCCTTATGTATTTACAAACAGCTAGTACACCAAGTCTGATCAAACAGCTGCAACAGGAGGTTTCTGATGATCAGAGTCTACGCTGTTTCCCCATCAATTGGATCTGTTTGGGGGAGTTTACCTTGCCTGCTAGGGAAAATGTCAATATACATTTGAAAACATAATTAAATAAGTTAAACTATACTCATGGATGGGTCCCTAGATTAACTGACAAGTCATTTTCAAAAAAAAGAAAAAGAAAAAAAAAGGTTGTATTCTGCTTTTCAGTATTGTTATAGTATTTGAGTATTGCTGTAAATCTAGAAACAGTTCATTGGAGAATGTGTGACACATAAATATTCACTGAGCATAGGACTAATCAAATCATTGTAAAGTTTACAGAAGTAGTCTATCATTAATCTGATATGAATTTATAATGACAATAATATTTTGTTCTAAGCGGGGTTTTTTCATCTTTTGTCAGTTTGGTTAGAAAATATCAATAATTAGCTAAAGCCTTCTCGAGTTAGTACTTATTTTACAAGTATGTAATCTTAAATATAAGTATATAAGTATATTACAGTATAGTTTTGCGCTGAGTTTTTTTTTTAAAGACAATTGATTTCCAGCGCAAAAGTATAGCTAACTTGACTTAGGTATAGTTTTGCGCTGAGTTTTTTTCTAAAAAACATTGATTTTCAGTGCAAAACTATAGCTAACTCAAAAAAGTTATTAAAAACCTTTAAAAAATGGTTTTAAAAGAAAATCACTATTATCATAAGTTTAAAGACTTGGATAGGAAAATATACATATAAAAAAATAAACAAGATATCAAATAGGGGAAAAAATAAACAGTTTTTTTGCTCTCCTGTAAAATTTTCTAAAATGGAGTTAGCCTAGTTTTGCGCTGAGCCATCGATATCTCGGTCACAGGAGCTAAAAATAGATTTTTTTCAATGAAAACTTAACAAATCTTCTTGTCTGAAACTACAAGGGCCAGACCTTAGATATTTGGCACATAGCATCGCCTACAGGTCCTCTATCAAATTTGTTCAACTTATGCCCCTGGGGTCAAAATTGGCCCCGCCCTGAGGGTCACAGTTTTACATAGAGTTATATAGTGAAAATTTCAAACGTCTTCTCTGACACTAATATTGCCAGAGCTTGATATTCCGTATGGGGACGTATTTTGTTCAAATGGTTTTGGTCTGTTACATATGTAGGTCACAGGAGCTAAAAAAAGTTTTTAGCTCACCTGAGCCAAAGGCGAGCTATTGGGATGGCCCTGTGTCCGTCGTCGTGCGCCGTCGTTAACAATTGCTTCAAATGACATCTTCTCCTATACCGCTTGACAGATTTCAACCAAATTTTACAGGAATGTTCCTTGGGTCAAGCTCTTTCAAATTTGTTCAAAGAATTAAAAACAATGTAGAACTCTGGTTGCCATGGCAACCAAAGTGAAAAAATAAGGAAATCTTAAAAAATCTTCTTGTCTGTAACTACAAGGGTCAGAGCTTAGATATTTGGCACAAAGCATCATCTACACGTCCCCTGGGGTCAAAATTGGCCCGGCCCGGGGGTCACAGTCTTACATAGAGTTATATAGTGAAAATTTCTTATGTCTTCTTCTCTGACACTAATATGGTCAGAGCTTTGATATTTGGTATGGTCACACTTCTGAATATCCTTTACGTATTTTGTTCAATTCGAATGGTTCCGGTCTGTTGCATATCTTGGTCACAGGAGCTAAAAAAAGATTTTTCCTATAAAAACTTAAAAAATCTTCTTGTCAAAAACTACAAGGACCAGAGCTTAGATATTTGGCACATAGCATCATCTACAGGTCCTCTATCAAGTTTGTTCAAATTATGCCCCTAGGGTCAAAATTGGCCCCACCCTGGAGGTCACAGTTTTACATAGAGTTATATAGTGAAATTTTCAAACGTGATCTCCTCTGAAACTGATATGGCCAGAGCTTTTATATTCAGCATGGTGACACTTCTAGATGTCCTTTACCTATTTTGTTCAAATAGTTTCAGTCTGTTGCATAATGATATGTCGGTCACAGGAGCTAAAAAAAGATTCTTCAATGGAAACTTCAAGACATCTTTTTGTCTAAAACCCTACTACCCTGATCTTAGATATTTGGCACATAGCATCATCTACAGGTCCTCTATCAAGATTGTTAAAATTATGCCCCTCAGGTAAAAAATGACCAGTCCTGGACATAAATCATTATCTCCATTTTGTCAGCAATTCTCAGGTGAGCTAAATATGTCCCATTGGGCTCTTGTTAAGCCATTGAGCATATTCTCTCTCTACTGTTTTGTGATATTCTTTTTAGCTCACCTGGCACGTAGTGCCAAGGTGAGCTTTTAGGATCGCTGGATGTCCGTCGTCTGTCTGTCCGTCCACAATTGTTCGTTAACACTCTAGCAGGTTCAAATCTCATTGGATCTTGATGAAACTTGGTCACAATGTTTGCCTCAATGAAATCTAGGTCAAGTTCGAATGTGGGTCATGTCCGGTCAAAAACTAGGTCACTAGGTCAAATTATCGAAAAACCTTGTTAACACTCTAGAGGCTACAAATTTCATTGGATCTTCATGAAACTTCATCAAAATGTTTGCCTCAATGAAATCTAGGTCAAGTTAAAATGTGAGTCATGTCTAGTCAAAAACTAGGTCACTAGGTCGAATCATCGAAAAACCTTATTAACACTCTAGAGACTACAAATTTCATTTGATCTTCATAAAACTTGATGAAAAGGTTTGCCTCAATGAAATATAGGTCAAGTTCAAATGTGTCTTATGTCTTGTCAAAAACTAGGTCACTAGGTCAAATCATCGAAAAACCTCGTTAAAACTCTAGAGACTTACAAAATTCATTGAATCTTATGAAACTTGAACAAAATGTTTGTCTCGTTGGAATGAGAGTCATGTCCGGTCAAAAACTAGGTCACACGGTGTACATGGTTACATGGTTACCAGGTGAGCGATTTAGGGCAATAGTGGCCCTTGTTTATCTGAGTGCCTAACAACTTCACTGCGACTGAGAGTCCCCAGTTTTTAGCTCACCTGAGCCAAAGGGAAATGGCCTGTGTCCGTCTTCGTGTGTCTTTAACAATTGTTTCAAATGACATCTCCTCCTATACTGGTTGACATATTTCAACCAAACTTTACAGGAATTTTCCTTGAGTCAAGCTCTTTCAAATTTGTTCAAAGAATAAAAAACAATGCAGAGCAACCAAAGTGAAAAAATATGGAAATCTTAAAAAATCTTCTTGTCAAAAACTGCAAGGGCATCATCTACAGGTCCTCTATCAAATTTGTTCAAATTATGCCCCTGTGGTCAAAATTGGCCCCGCCCGGGGGTCACAGATTTACATAGAGTTATATAGTGAAATTTTCAAACATCTTCTTCTCTGAAACTAATGTGGCCAGAGCTTTGATGGTGACACTACTAGATGTCCTATACTAAAATTGTTCAAATGGTTCTGGTCGGTTGCATAACTAGGTCACAGGAGCTAAAAATTGATTTTTTTCAATGAAAACTTACAGAAATCTTCTTGTCTGAAACTACAAGGGCCATAGCTTAGATATTTGGCACATAGCATCGCCTACAGGTCCTCTATCAAGTTTGTTCAAAATATGCCCCTGGGGTCAAAATTGGCCCAGCCCCGGGGGTCACAGTTTTACAAAGAGTTATATAGAGAAAATTTCAAACGTCTACTTCTTTGACACTAATATGGCCAGAGCTTTTATATTCGGTATGGTGACACTTTTAAATATACTTTACATATTTGTTAAAATTGTTCTGGTCTGTTGCATAATTATCTAGGTCCAGTTCAGTTCTTTATTTGCTATAAGGCCTCCGGCCCATACACAAAAACATTCAGTACATAAGTATAATATAGTGTAATACAGTGCGGAGTGTAAAGGAACTAAGTTGTTCCTTAGGCAAAACACAGAAATTCTGCTTTATTACAAACAGTTACATGTAATTGGTATCATTCTGTACTTGCAAACAGTGTAGATCCAAAACGAACGATCCATTCAAAAGTCATTGGCTCTACATTCACACTGTTTGTCAGATGAAGGAGTTCTCAATAATATAAAGTCACATTTACCTGACTATAAACATGTTTAGAAAGGAAGAAATATATACTTCTACAATAGTTTTGATACATTCAAACAGTGTGAATCAAGATCACAGTGCTAGTACATTAGCTCTCTGATCCTCATTCACCTATTGTGCCCTATCAGAGTGAAAGTCATGCTAAACAAATGCCAGTTTAGTTTGTTATAGAACATTACAGATATGGAATGGACTTTAACACTTCCACTGTAAACAGTGGAGATCCAGAGTATGATGCACATTGATGGACCCTCTAGTCCTTATCAAACATGTTAAACCAAGCTTTTGAACACTTTACTTGTTTAACTGAAACAGTGTAGACTCAGAACCTATAACTATGTTAAAGCACAATCACAGGATCCAGGTCTTCACTGTTTTGTTACTATCAGATATTAGTTATCATAACTTTTTATATGTTCACACCTTTCCTTGAAGGCATAAAAAATGTACATAGCAGTGTTGCGTATAACCGTCTTATTTGGACATGACATCAGTTTTGCAAACTTGTCCACTGTTGGATTTTGTGTGAAATATTCTGGTATATACATTAAGCGCAAATGATTGTACAGTGGACAAATCAACAAGAAATGATATTCATCCTCGATCAACCCTTCACAGTAGTGACAATTTCTAAACTCTCTTGGAATACCATAATGTCTTCCCTTTTCAATCATCAAGCAGTGTGACGAACTTCGCAGGTTCACTATACTCTTTCTAAACTTTGCTACATCAATAGCTGATATATACTGTTCAACCTCATATGTATGTTTAAAGTTGACATAATAACATAGTTTACTACTTTCAAGACATTTTGATCTCCAATTTTGTACATGCAGATACTCAACGTCTTGATTTTGTACATTCTGTGCCTCCCAAACATAACCGAAGCCTGGACATATATTATTATCACAATTTTTTCAGCTAATCTCAGGTGAGCAAAATGCCCGATTGGGCTCTTGTTTACACAGGTTCCTGTTCTAATCAATTAAAAGATAGTGTACAGGGGTTGCACTAACCACCGTACGGGTGTATATTATGTCCAAAATTGAAGTTCATAGATCCAGATTTAATCCGCTAGATGTACAGTAGAATTAATTCCCGTTTTCTTTGAATACACCGAGATATAACCCCCGGGCCTACTATCATAGATTAAGCCCCGCCTCTAAAACAGGCTGTTAACCAACAGCTATCATTTGATTAGTTCATAAAATTATTTCTGACCTGTCATTGAAATATCGCAAACTGTCAATTAGGTAAGGTAATCATCTGTAATTGATGATTAAATCCCTTTCACTAGGCATAAACATAGCGACAGCCATATTTGATTTTACCTTACCGGAGGTCCAATATGTTAAACCATATACAGGCGACCAAGTAGAGCAATATATTTATGCTATATAATTCAGATTTTGCAAGAATTAAACAATTTATTTATAAA
Organism: Gari tellinella; assembly: GCA_922989275.2. NCBI lineage: Eukaryota > Metazoa > Mollusca > Bivalvia > Cardiida > Psammobiidae > Gari > Gari tellinella. The sequence continues at coordinate 89,923,087 of OV277860.1, forward strand.
GAGTTTGATTTATTTTCATAAACAAGGAAAAAAAATCCGGTATTATTTGACGAAATTAACCGATTTTTCGGTGTGAGTTTGCCATTCCGTTAACACAAAATTTAACTATCTAAGCTATTTCTTGAGTGTATATACTGCAGTAAGATTAGCTAATATTAATATGAATGTTAAATAAGTATATCGCATTAAAAAACAAAAAATGTTTTTGATAAATTTAACCGATCGCCGATTTGTAAGTGCGGTTGTACAGTAATTCGGACATTCCATATTTCGGATAAGAAATTATGGCCATAAAAATCTGATGATAATTATTAATTCAATTCTATTTAATGAATTTAGAAATAATTAAGCCTCAATATGTACCAAACGTTCTGCAATTATTCTTCTGACCGATAACTGCTTTTAATCCCTTTGAGTAATTAACACAATATAATTATGCATTATCAATTTTAAGTCTTCTGTCAAATTTTTGAAATTTGTTCTGAATGAAGTAACTACAATTATAACCCTGTCCAGGTCACAGGTCCTTGGTACTACCACTAGTATTCAACCTTGATCTGAAATATTTACAAAAAGCATGAAAAACTAGAGTTGAAATAACTGTATTCTGTTTTTGTCTATTTGACTATTAATAATAAGTAGAAAATATATTTGTACAAATTTAGCAGTTCTATTTCAGGTTTTTACTGTACAGTGTACAGTAAATGTTTCAAAATTATAAGTGCATAGTATACATATTTTGTGCTGACTTTGAAGTGAGACTTGGATTATAAACTGTATAGAATCTCGCTTTTAACCATGGGATTCAAGTACAATGAAACCTGAATTAAGGGTTTAAGCTGCAGCCAATCACTGAAGAAAGTCTAAAAATACATTTTATTGCAAAAATAACCATATTTAAGAAGCAATATCAATATGTTAGCAGTTTGGGTCATGCATAAAAATCAAAGACTTTTTTTGGGCAAGATTTTACAGCTTTTTGTGCACAAAAGATTGGGACTTCCTGGAATTTTGGATAGGACTTCCATTTTCATCATACTTGAAGTCAGGACTTTCTGAAAACATTCTTAGTGCAAGTTCCCTGGTGTATAAAATGAAACTTATTGTTAACAATTGTTCAGTTTTACTCAGATATACATTACTCAGGACAAACTACCATCTGTAGGGACATACGGAATACTTCTTATGGTCAATATTCATTACAGTATAACATGGAACCCTATAATATCCATTGCGATATTGCTTTTCCTATTTGAAACATGTGTTGATGGACAAAACTTTTCCATGCATGCAAAATAATTTGAACCCTGTGACCTTGACCTGGATCTAAGGGCCTGCGTTTAGATTTCAAAATCTGTATTTAGGTTTCGAAAAAACTCAAATGTTATTTGAGGTATTGCTTCCATATTTCATATGCATGTGTATAATATACTATATGGACATAACCTAAGGTTAAGAAATCTTTGTTTAGGATTTGAGATATGCACATAACTCCTTTCCTTTGTCCCTTGAGGTATTGTTTTCATTGAAGATAGGCTACCAATAGGCTACCAATCAAGCAGGTTGAAAGTAAAGCACATTCAGCTTTATTTTCAGCCTGCTTGTATAAAGTGAAATTACTTTTTTCAATGGAGGAATAAATTTAAGGTGTAAAAAGGTTTATTGTTATTAATGGGGTATGGAATCCATACTTTGGATGAAAGGTCCAACTTTGCATACTCCTTAAGATAGACTTGAGGAATTGTATTCCAAAGCCTATGTGTTGACTCCTCATTAGGCGGGGTGACCCCGGTCCTTAGTAACTTGAATTCCCCAGATACAATTCTTCCAAAATTACATCTCATAGCCAAAATACACCAGAATACATATATGGAAATACCTCTAACCAATTTAGAGATAAAAATATTCCTATTTGATTTGATGAGAATAATTTCAGGGAATACAGTACTTGTGCATAGTCACAATCTAGTGTTTTGTGTTGAGACTACTCATTAGAGTCATCTTAACTCATTCAACACTAAGCATCTCTTCTGGGTTACATTAGGTTCCCTTTGGATATTTTCGCTACAAAACATGAACCAGTCTACTTGGAATTCTGGGTAGTTAAATAGATAATGTTCTAAATAAGCAAACATTGCAGAGCAGACCCTGATAGGAGGGACTTATAGCCCTCTGATAGATATACATTGTTTGCAAATGTGATGAGTATATTTCAAACAGATCCATGGTTTTGAAAGAGTTAATTCCATCTACATAACCACATAAGAGTGCTACTTCCCTCTTCACACTGGTTAAAAAATTGTTTTATGGTGTTGAATACAAACAACAGCTGAACAGTTGAAGCAAAATAAACTTAAGCCAGGAGTTTTCTTCTCTACTTTCATCTCACTTTAACCCTTTACCTTATAGAAGCGCCTTTTAGCACATTCCGTTTTATCCTCCGCGGACCATAATAATTCCAATCTATACAGTCATGAATATGTATCAGAAGGAATATTTTCTTAATTCTAGCAGGTGGTAGCTGAAAGTAAGCTGAAAAGTAAAGCAGAATGCGTCTTAGGACGCATTCTGCTTCTATCAACTTGCTTTAAGTAATCACATATTTTCAAAACTAGAAACAGGCTATGAGGTGTTGAAAGGGAAAGAGTCTAATCCAATTCCCCATAGTCTGTTGCTTGTTTTGCAGTAGGTGACCACTTAAAGCAGATTTAAGTAGAGCAGAATTTGTCATACGGTGCATTCTTCTTTACTTTCAGACTGCATTAAGCTATGATTTGCTATAATGTAGAAACATTTCTTCTGTATACATATACATCATATACACAACTGTATAAAGTAGAATAATATTTTCTTGTGCAAGAGTAAAATAGAGGCATTTAATGGTTTATATAATTATGGAGTAATGGGTTAAGGAATTCTTGCAACATATTTATGAATATATAAAGGGGAACTATTTCGTCATTGGAGCGATGAATAAAAGGGTAAATGTGTGTATTTATGGGGTTAAGGGTTAAGACCTATGAATAATATGACAGTCACAACATTAGGTTTAGTGAATGTCTTAAGCTTTAAGTGGTAAAATACTTTCATTGTCTTTTACTCATGCAATATTTCTTTTCTTTCAGGTGATAGACATCCACCATGTCATACATCATGCTCAAGAAGCCTGGGCTTACCCACATGGTCCTACCTGACCTACTCCATACCAGTACACTGCCTAGGACCTCACAGGATCTCTACAAGGCTGAAACTGTCAAGCATGGGTTCAGGGAGAACCAGGTTCCTGTGCCAGGACCACATACAGTCACAGGAACTGGAAGACTCATCACTACTGCCTCTGGACCATACATCAAGACGGCTGGGAATATCAATGGGAGCAGACCTGAGACAGCAACAACAGTTCCTGGTCGCTTTGTACCAACAGCTAGACTGACAGGGCCATGTACAGTCACAGGAGACAAAACTGGAAGACTCATCACTACTGCCTCTGGACCTTACATCAAGACGGCTGGGAATATCAATGGAAGCTTTGTACCCACCGCCAGACTGAAAGGGCCATGTACAATCACAAGTAATATAACTGGAAGGCTTATCTCCAATGTCCCTGGACCATATATGAAGACAGCAGGGAATAATAAGGATAGTTCAATGTGGAGCAGAAATCAGACAGCAACCAGGGGACAGCAACATCTAGGTGAGGACATATTGCCGCTGTCAGCTGAAGCACTGATGAGAACAGAAAGTCTTTCAAAGTTATCTTACATCTTGGAAGACTTAAATGAACCCATTCATATGAACAGGATGAAAACAGATGCATCCAGAGGCCCTGCAGTGACAAACGAGTTCATGTGTAGAATTGCTTCTCAGGCACCAGTAGGGCAGAGCCAGTCGACTACACAGGCAGAGAGCAAAACAGCAATGCAGACACAGAGCAAGACAGCAATGCAGACAGAGAGCAAGACAGTTTTACAGGGAGAGGTCAATACAGCAATGCTGGCAGAGAGAAAGACAGCTTTACAGGCACAGAGCAGTTACCAAGGACCAGTGACTTGTGATGTAAGCCAGTGTGCTTCTGTTTCATCAACATCATTGTCAGCTGGGGCATTTGAGGACATCTCTGATGAGGATAGCATGGATGACTGTTCTGATCTAAACACTTTACCATCGCCTTCAATGCAGATTGATGACATAGATGTTTATACTGCAGCACTCCTTGCCCTGTCTGCACATCCCTACCAGCCAACTGTAGAGACCAATGAGAACTGGTCCAGTCAGCCTCAACACAATGACAGTTGGAAGTTATGTAAGAAAACTTTACAGTACAATGTTGGAACCTCTGCTCTACAGTCCCAGCAAACAGCACAGACCTGGAGTGACAGCAGAGTAGACCCATTACTGTATCAACAGTATATGCCAGCACACCAGCCATCTTGGACATCTCTCCAGAACAACACAGATATAAGGAGAAATATATGGCCAGCCCTGAATGGCACAATAGCACCTGTTGCAGACAGAATGATACAAGCCACTGAACCATGTAGGAAAGACATAGAGTTGTTCACAAGTAAGGAAAATATGGATAAGGAGCCTGTAGTAGAAGGTGCATCAAGTTGGTCAATGTCTTTCAGAAGAGAATCCAAGATGCGTGGACAGTTGACAAGATTGATGTACAACTATGCTTCAATGAACAAGCCCACATTTGCCTTAATGGACAAGCTGAAACCTTTGAAGCCGTACATGATAACAGGATGGATTTCAGACAAGTATCTTCGTGCTCTGATGTATGAGACAGAGAAGGTTGGTGAAATGTTTGACAATGCTCTTGACTCTGTTGGTGAAGTAAGGAAGGACGTGATAGCACAGTGCTGTAAGACAAACACAGTGGTGTTCACCAGAGAACTAGTGTACAGGGTATTCACTCTGGGAGAGCTGGAGAATACAGGTATGAACTTTCAGAGATTGTCGAGGAGGAAGATGTCAGCTGTGAGAAGATGTGTAAAACTCTGCTTTCCCTCACTGAACCAGAGCATGTGGTCCAGAGTGTGTCTAATGAAGCTGAGATGTCACATGACTTTTATACTGAGTAAACGAGTGAGGAAAGTCCAAGGTTTCTTCCTGAGAGAACTGGAAAAGTCACTGGAGTGAGGAATGAAGTATCAACCTTTTATCGTGACATATCATCATGGAATTGAAAACTGCCAGAAACAGCTCTGATCTCGATTCTCTAAGGTTGTGAACAGTGATTTTAGTACAAATATGGTTCCTTCATGGCACCTATTTATACCTTAACCCATTTGTGACCACTATCCTATATATGGGACATAGGCAATAAGTGTAGACTCTGATCAGATGCTGCATTATGCGGCGTCTGAACAAGTCTACACTGTTTGCTGATAGGAATTTCAATATAAAATAAAAATGACAATGAAAATTTTGACACGGCATCCCTTTGATAAAAAATGGATTAATCAAATATACACGTACATGTATATAATTATATAAACATTGAAGAATCAACTGGGCACAAATGGGTTAATCTATAATTCTAACTGTTCTTAATTAGCATATTCAATTCTAGTGTCAAGTATACTTACATTGACAAACGAGTGTACCTGTGGAGTGAATACTTGCACCATGAAAACAGTGCAGACCCTGATTAGATGGCTCCTTTAGGGGCCCATGATCAGGATCTGCACTGTTTAAATCAGCCTGAAATAGTTATGTTAGAATGAACTCGACTTAAACTCTAAGGAGTGAATGAGTTATGACAACAGGGGCCAGTTTCATAAAACTTCGTACGACAAAAACGATCGTAAGTCAGATTATAAAAGTCTCAATAATTATTCATTTCTCCATCTAATCCTGTATTGTGACATCTTTTTGGAATCGTCTTGAAAAGACGATTCCAAAAAGATGTCACAAGACAGGATTAGATAGAGAAATCAGAAATATAATATATTTTAAAGTTTTGACTTACGACCGTTTTTGTCGATGAAGTTTTATGAAACGGGCCCCAGGAAACTTACATTGTGACAGGTGGCAGCTTGACCCATTACCCTTAGCTATTTCTAAAATGAAGACAGGTGACCACTTAAAGCAGGATGAAAGTAAAGCAGAATGTGCATTCTGTTGTACTTTCAGCCTACTTTAAGCTACCATAAGCTAGGATGTAGGAACTATTTCTTATGTTGCATAATATTGACTATATTAAATAGATATTTTTCTTGAAAATGCCGATCATGTATCTGAAAGTGGCTACCTTCATATGGCAGTGAAATAACAAATAAAGATTCAAGATTTATGAATCAGGATGAAATCCCAAGTTGTAGAGCAGTATCAGGATAGGAATCTTTGGCTAAAGTAATAAATATTTGCAAGTATCATCATGAAAGGGTTAAACTGGAATCAGATCAGTGTTCAAGTCACTCTGCATGTGATCTAGCATGTATGAATCAGCATGCCATACCCATGTACTTCATAGCATTCCGGTGAAGATAACGATTGACCTATGCAAACTGTAGACTCATATCAGATCAAGGGGATCCTGTAGGATCCATGTGCTAAGATATGGGTCTACACTGTTTGTTGTTTTGCAATATATTGTACAAAACCCAAGAGGTTAAAAAGTTGTTCATTCATTTGTTGTTTCACTGGTGAATAAGATAGCATTTCAATGGTGGAGAGTGCTGTAAATCATGACTATCAATGAAATAGTTTGTGTTTATGATACAATATATAATATATAGATATGTATATACATTCTAGATTTGCTTTATATATCCTAATCTTATGAGATTTATGTGATAAGAATCATGGTTGACCTTGAAGACCAGGGGCCAATTTCATTAACTTGGTACGGCTGTTGTAGTTAGTCAGATTATAAAAGTCTCAATTATTATTTATTTCTCTATCTCGTCCTGTCTTGTGACATCATTGGAATCTTTTTGAAAAGATGATTCCATAGAGATGTCACAAGACAGGATTAGATACAGAAATCAGTATTTTAAACTTACAACCTCTTTTATGAAATTGGCCCCAGAACCCTCATATACAGTTAGACTTGTAAAATAGACATGTTTTAAAGAAGCATAAAGACAGAACAAAGAAAAGCTCATATTGGAGCTGCCTGCTTTGCTTAAGTTCTTTTACATGTAAAAAAGACTGTTTTATCATTGACTTAAAAATAGCAGCTAATCACATGGTCTTCACAGTTTGCTAGTCAGCTTCAGCTTATATGGAACATACAGGCAAATTTGTATTAATCCATCAGCTTCCTTTGAAGATATGTACAGATAGTAATTATAATTGACTGCAAAATTGGAGGATAAAAATAATACAGAAAGCTCTATTATTTTTTCCTGCATTTAGAAACCACCTATATAAAAGACTGCTGGTCAGCATTGTATTGATACAGGTTTGACTGTATTTGATTTTCATTGTTTGTAAATTATGTACAAAGTAAAAGATGATGTTTATTTATTACACACCCAGTATTGTGGTGCCTGTTACCAAACACTTCTGTTTAGCCTTCTCCACATAGAAACATCTTAATTTATAATGGTTAAAGTAAAGGGGAAACGGCATGTAGGAGATGCTTCAAACAGCCACCTGTTTATCTCTTTGCATGCTAAAAATATATCTGCCACAGTGATTACCTTTTGCAAACATTTTGGATCCAGATGAGACGCTGGTAACGGGGCATCTCATTAGGATCCAAACTGCTTGACACTGACCCTTTTTTTGAAAACAAAATTTGAAAATTCTTATTTTAGAACAGAAGCAGACAACAATCGCTGCAGACGACAAACAATACCCAGCATGCAAAGAGTTAAAATGAAAGAAAAGTTTAGATGTAGGTAATTGGATGACACTAGGCTTCACTTTACAGTAGATCATGGTCTACAGTTTGTCACTCAACATTGTTATTACAATTTGTCAATTACCACATAGTATAATGAGAGTCCATATTGTCTGACATAGCTCTAGATAAGGGGAATACCCCGTGGTATTTCACTTACTAGAATCCTTATGTCTCAACTATGAACACTCTTTCACAAAGCAAAAACTGCAAATCACTTATATCTAATTTGTTTAAGGCAGGATATTGCTTAAAGCAAATGAAGTAAAGCAAAAATCTTAAGCTTTCTACTTTACTTTCATTTTGTTTTCAGCTGCCTCCTTCAGCATCATAATTTAATACCCTTCTGTGGCACCTTGTTATGTGTCTGAGTACGTATAGGTGTAATTAACGCACTTCAGTGGAGGAAAGAGTGATCAAAAGACTTACTCACTAAAATCGTCTTGACAGGAAGATTTTAAGGAGTAGTCTCAAGATGGGGCATAGGGAAGATGTAAAGGAAAGAATATTGCAAATGTTTAGTTATTCCTTCTTATATGGAGCTCTGGTTTGCTGAGTGCTAAACTCTGTTTACAATGTAGTTAAAATGTTTGTATTGGCTTGTGCATTTTGTTTCTAGATATGTATATTTACTGTAAAATGAATATATCATGTGTATATTAGCTCTGTAAATAAAAGTACTTATTTTAAACTTTGTTTTGATTTCTTTGTGACAACACACACTCACTAATTTAGCCATCACCCTTTCCATAGCCCCAATAAATTACTTTACTCCAAGTTACTGTCTTTAGGAAATTAGGATATGTGGTAGCTTAGAGAAAGATGGCAGTTAAATAAGTTAATTAGTTAACTCGCTTAACCCATTACCCCATATCCAGTTGCTAGTTTTGAAGACAGATGACCCCTTAACCCTTTCCCTTATAGAAGCGACTTTTAGCACATTCATTTTATTCATCCGCTGAAGAAAATAGTTCCAATATAAACGGTAATGAATATGTGTCATATTTAATAATTTCCTTATTCTAGCAGGTAATAGCTTAAAGCAGGATGAAAGTAAAGCAGAATGCGCCATATGGCGCATTCTGCTTTACTTTCAACCTGCTTTAAGTAGTCACCTATTTTCAAAACTAAAAACAGGCTATCGGGCAATGGGTTAAAGCTTCAACTTGCTTTAAGTGGTCATCCGTCTTCAAAACTAGAAAATATGGAGTTTCTTGGGTTAAGACAGAAACGATAATACACAGACATAAATTAAAGGGGTAAAAAGGTGCATTTATGTCTGTATTATCGTTTCTGTCTTAACCCAAGTTGCACACAATTTTTGTCTCCCATTGTTTGTATTTACCAGCCAATCATGGCTTCCATTTATAGGAATACATATTGATAATTAAGAACAAATTGAAGCTTAGTCCAGGATCAAGGTAGTGCAGAAAACTCCTGTAGGCGCTTTCAGCAAAACTTGTTTTGAATTAAATAATCAACTGTCACTACAGATTGCCACACTTCTTTACTGAGAAGTCACATAGCGCAAGTTTGGTTGTAATAGAGAGGTCTCTAGATCACTTACTAAATTCTATTAATATTAAGTATAGTAAAATCTCGCTGTTATGACCACAAAAAAGAAATCTTAATTTATTGTATAAAAAAGACAGGTGACAGCTTAAAGCAAGATGACAGTAAACACAGAAAGCTCCTATAGGAGCCTGTCACCTTGCTTTAAGCAGTCACCTAGCGTAAACATATTTAATGCAACCCAGTGGTAGCAATAGAGAGGTTTTACTGTAATAGAGGCAGATGACAGCTGCAGGCAAGGTGAATGTAAAACAGAAAGCTCTGTTAGGAGCTTTCTGTTTTATGTTCACCTAAGCTTGCTTTAAGCTGTCACTGTCTTAAATGAAGTCAAGAAGCATTCTTTAAAGTGGTCGTAACAGAGAGGGTTTACTGTATTTAGTCAATCAAGATATATCATCAAATTGATGTTTTGGTCAAACTGGCGTAACACTCTAAATATTGTATTATATAAGAGCAAGATAAATGTGAGGAAATATGAATAGATTTTAACTAACACTAGTGCATTCAAAGACATTAACTTTAAGCATTAAGAATAAGAATAAATCACAAAAGACGGTAAAATGTCAGTCTTTAACCTGTTGTGTACCAGTGTTAAGTTTATGTGTCCTGTTAACCCTTTCCCCCATAGAAGCGAGTTTTAGCATATTAAGTTTATTCCTCCGCTGAAGAAATATTACAAATATTTTAAAAAGCCTAGCAGATTTTAGCTTAAAGCAGGCTGAAAGTAAAGCAGAATGTGCCTTAAGGCACATTCTGCTTTACTTTCAACCTGCTTTAAGTGGTCACATGTCTTCAAAACTAGAAACAGGCTATTGGGTAATGGGTTAAGTGTACCTGTGAAGAGTGCACTTGTCATAATTCTATGTAAATATTGTAGACCAAGATCAGAGGGCTCTTTAAGCCACCTCTTCAGGGTCTGCATTTTTTGTCAATTTTGAAATAAATTGTAAAAAAAACAAAGCAAAACCAACATTACAACAAAAAAAATTTGATCGGAACCTGTTGACTTCAGCTCTTAAGTCATGCATTAAACTGGATTGTGCTCTGAGTAATTATTGCCTATAATTGACAGTGTGAATCTTTTAGTATTTCTTATGAGAAAACTTTAGTATTATCAATATGAATCTTGGGTATTGGATAGATGTAGGTATTGGAGTAAATTTCAACTGTTTGTAGAAATTCATTGGTACTAAAGGATTTGGCCCACATGTGTTGTTTGTTGGGAGTTGTTATTTGGAGGAAATTGGCTTACATTTGCAGACAGCATGAGTCCAGATTTGACACTGTGTTACACAGCATCTGATCTGGATTCAAACTGGTTGACACTCAACATTATATTTCTTTTATCAAATGTCAATTTATTTGTAGCTTTGAAAAAACCCAGTAGACAACAATTTTAAGCAGACAATTATTATTGTATCAGTTAGTGTTAGACACATCAGGGGCCTGTTTCATAAAACTTCTTACAACAAATGTTGTCGTAAGTCAGATTATAAAACTCTCAATTGGAAAAGACGATCCCAAAAAGATGTCACAAGACAGGATTAGATAGAGAAATCAGAGATTAAATGTATTTTAAAGTTTTGACTTACGACAACATTTGTCGTAAGATGTTTTATGAAACGGGGCCCTGTTATGTTTGGGGAACAGCAGCAAGCGTTGTTGTCTAGAGGGAATGGTTGTTGAGAGGACCGTGGTTAATAAAGGCAGGAGCAATGTAGTAGCTTTCTTTCTGCTATAAGCAGCCGCCTTATAGAATAAAAGAAAAGTTTTCAATGCCTCTTTAAAAGAAAGGTAAAATTATTATTAAATTTTATGAAAAAAAAGCCAACTAAAAATCAAACAAGAAAATCGTTTGAATGGTGGATTTAATATAGAATATAGGGCAGTACATACCTCAATATTCTATATTAACCCATGGCCCTTCAAATAATTTTTGATCACAGAACTCAATTTTACCCTCTCAAAAAATACTGTATGGAGTCACATAGATCTTCATTCAGTGTATGAAAATGTGTTCAATGTAGCAAATGTGTGGATATGTTTTCATGCCAATATTTTGCTTTCAGGATAGATTTGATAGATTTGATGATTATGACAAGAGACAACTTTCACATATTAAAATTTGTTTTTTTATCAACCACATTCACACTAGTGCTTACACTTTCCTCCACGGCTAGCATTCAAATAATCAATATTCAACTGTGTTTAAGGAAGAATGCCATTAAAAATAAAAGAAAGTAAAGCAGAAAATTTCTTTAAGAGCTTTCTGCTTTACTTTGATCTTGCTTTAAGATGCCCCATGAACTATACTGAAAATGTCCTTTGTGGCTACGTGACTTATGTTCAGGAGTAGATAAAGGTGTTCTATGATGCATATCTGGAGGAAAGGGCAAAGAAGTCATTTAGAATCATCAGTTTAGCTTAGCATGTTAGTCAATTTCTTTCTGCCAAAAATAATGCACAGTTAATATCAGGGTTGGCTTATTAAGAAAATATCACCAAAAGGTTCCAACTTAAATTGACTCTATCTGTATATATATCAGTATGTTTAAGTAGTACTATAGTTTTCTTTACGTTTCAGCCCAAGCCCAAGAAGCCTCCACCCCCTTCCCAGCCCCCTGCCCCAGCCAAGCCGGTGCCTAAATTGCCTGACAAGGCCCCTGCCATAGAGCCCAAAGCTGAACCAACAAGAGGTGAGTGGAATGGCTGCTGTACACAAGGATTCCTACATTATGATTTTGTATTTTCAGCAAAATTGTTTCATGTAACATTACTATGAAGCAAGACCCAAGATAAGTGTAGTCTTCCAAAAAAAAAAATGGTTCTACATTAAACCCTTCGATGTCACTACTCATTAGAATTGCCTCTTAGTGACGATGCTAATGAGTAGTAACACCACAGGATTTGTGCTTACATGAGTAGAAAATGTTGGATTTATTTTGTTTACTCCCCATTATCTGGAGCTCTGAATGAAGGTGATCCCTTTCTAAAGGACAACATTTTTGAGATGTCATTTCATGATTTGGAACAAACTTGATCACTGTGTTCCTGATTTGAGTTAAAACTTGTTTGCTAACTTGTCAGTGTATGTGAACCCTGTCACAGCCAGAATATTGTCTGCTTTACCCTCTACCCCATAGCCTGTTTACAGTTTTGAAGACATTGTTGACCACTTAATGCATGCTTGCAGTGAAGCAGAATGCTCCTTTAGGAGCATTCTGCTTTACTGCAAACATGCTTTAAGCTTCGATTATTATGGAAACCTTGTAGTACTGCTCTGTGTTTCATCATGTTCTGGACTCCGAGTCCCTTGGTGAAAACTACTTTCCTAAGTGTGGAAATGATTAAAGGCATATTAATATATGGTGGAAAGGGTTATAAACCCAACATTTAGAATGTAGGCATTTTGGATAAAGGAAAACATTAACCCATAGCCTGTTTCTAATTTTGAAAACAGGTGACCACTTAAAGCAGGTTGAAAGTAAAGCAGAATGTACCTGAGGCACATTCTGCTTTACTTTCGGCCTGCGTAAAGGTACCAACTGGTAGAATATAGAAAATATTTCTTATAATATATATTCATGACTGCATAAATTGAGAGTATTTTTTGGGTAAAGGAATAAATAAATAGCGTCAAAAGGCATATTTATGGGGTAATGGGTTAATATGAATTATGAAACTGTTCTAATCCTAACAGATGCTACAAAAGACATCATTGGCAGTGAGGGAGTAGGTTTTGAAGAAAAAATGATATTTTACTTTGACAAGAGCACTACTATATTGTCTAAGGTTTACCTGTGACCTTGTGCCTACCTTAATGGAGTTATATGATGTCAGCTATGCTCTGCCGTGTGCAATACCTTGTGTTTGTTAAAGCTAAAGCAATTCATCTGATCATGAAGCCGTACAGTAACACATTGCCTTTAGAGACACCCCCATCCCTTTCCAAAAAGGAAAAAAAAATCTTAAAGAGGGAAAAGGGGCTTTCCTCCCAGGCAATCAGTGTTTCTATATTGAACAGATATTACATACAGTTAAACCCTGCTATTACAGCCACTGATAAGAAGACTTTGATATTATGGTTTCCTATAGTAGCTTTCTGCTTTACTTTCACCTTGCTTTAAGAAGCCACTTGTCTTACACACCGAAATAATTATTATCTCATGTGGTTGTAATAGAGGGGTTACATTGTATATTGTGCATTTGTGTTTGCTTTGTACTGATGCGGTCTTACTATACTGAGCCTTTATGGTGATTTCCATTTCTGTATGCAGTTCTGCTTTTGATTGCCATCTGTATGATTCTTATTGCTCAGCTCGGCAGCCTATGTGAATTTAATACAGTCTCTGTTAGTTTTCATTAAGAATCCTGAACTACGCTTTCAGAAATGTGCATATACGTAAGAAAAATGGCAAAAAAATGTTTTCATTATGGATACGGTACTATGCTTTCTGAATTTTGCATATATATACATAAGAAAAGAAAAAAATGCTAAAAACATTATTTATTGCATATCAAACTATGGAGTAAAGAGTTACAGAGATGATTCTGATATCGTGATTGATATTTAGATCTATTTATAATCAGGAATCATTCAAAGACAATGCATGTACTATCTGTTACAAACAAGGTGACACCTTCAATGCAGAGCTCCATGTAAGGGAAGTATTTCAAAAAACAAAAATCTTTATTTCTGCATTTAATCATATGGTGTTACTTCTCATTAGAATTGTCTCTTTAGGGTGATTCTAATGAGTAGTAACAACATAGGATTTGGTGCTAAAATGAGCAAAAAAGTTGAATTTGTTCAGTTTATCTGGAACCCTGCTTGAATGCCAGATTCAGAAGAAAAAGATAATTAAGCTTATTAGGAGCATTTTATGAAACTTTTAACCTACATAAACAGTCACCCATCGCTGGAGATTTTCATGTTTCTTCATGAGATAATTACTTCTATAAATTTATTTAAAAACTGACTGTTGAGTCTTGGTAATGAAGCTTAGCAAAGACAGTAGTCACACCTTGTTTGATAGAACTTGATATACGCAAAAACATTCACCAACAAGTAAAGAACCCCCTTTTCAGATGAGAAGCCTCCACCCGCTCAAGTTCCAGGGAGGAAGTTCACCCACCCACCTCCACCCCTGACCAAAAAACCCGTGAAACCCGCAGACCCCCCTCCTGCCAAGGAGGAGGACAAACCTAAACCAGGTATAGAAAAATACATATACATGTACACATGTAAAATATATATACATGTACACACTAACACTAGGTAAAAGGTATGCACTAGCATGGAGAAAAAAAAAATACACATGTATGTACATACATACCTGCTTTTGTGTTCAGGTCTGGTCTCCGATTTCACGATTTTACATACCATATAGCATTTCATAACAATAAAAATTAGTACCCAGTACTCTTAAACAACTAGATTAAATTTTGCAATTATTTTGAATCAAGATCAGGTCCAACAAATGGTGAGGCCAGATCTGAATAAAAATTGTTTGACATTGGACTCAGATTTATGCAAAATTAAGGTTAAAACCTTATTCATTTTTTGGAGACACAGGCCGTTAATAATAATTCAGAGTACAAATGTTAAAATAAAGTTCAGGGTTTTCAGGACTGTAAATGCCGGTTTTTTAGAGAGCCTGGTACGTTTCATATTGTACATGTAATCATTTTACAACCATCAGTGTAAAAAGGTCCAAATATATCGCGAGAGCATTTACAGAACAAAGGCAAACAGTGAAGGATGAGATGCTGAGAAAAAGGCCATGTCCCACCAGGGTCTGTACTGTTTGCTCATCTCCATGATAAGTTCTTCTGCAGTGTCTGACAGGTTGCTGCTGAACGCAGGATGAAGGATCCAGGATCTTTCTGTTTTACTTCCACCCTGTTATGATCTTAGTTTCCTGAAACAATCCTCTCATCAGGGTCTGCACTTGTCAATTTGCAAAAATATTGTAAAAAGCAGCCTTAGATAAACAAACAGGGACTAGACTACATTAGAAAATGGATGGGACCCTTTTAAATTCAGGATGAATGACTTATGATATGCCAATTTAATGCTACTGAAAGTCAGTTGTGCAAGGCAAGTGCATGTTAAAGTCTTGATATCTTTACCTTGATTGCATCCCTTTTCCCTTGTTGTTTGCTTTCTGTGTTTGCTACAGGTGACTGCTACAGCCGGGCTGAAAGTCAAGCAGGAGATTTCAGAACCTACTTTATAGTGTAATCCTTTCCAAAGTGCAAACTACCCATTTCTCACATAACTACTCCTGTAGTAGCAAACAATAATCACAAATACCCTTGTCTGCAATATGTTTGAGATCAATTTGATGACTTCACTAATGTCACTATTGATATAGGTGTGATTACATCACTGAGATTCGAAAAGGAATCTTGTCGCATGTCGAACTTTGAAACAAGCAGATCTCAACTTGATCTAGAAAAAAAATGTAATGAAGGTCGCAAAGGCTTGCCTCATAACATATCAATTCTAGACTTGGTTGAGATCAGCTTGTCTCAAATATTGACTCATAACAGAGTCTGTATATCCAATTACATTTATTGTAGGTTGCAGCTTAAAGCAAGATGAAGCAGAAAGCTTGTTTCCGTTATTACAATTATCTTTTTTAAACCTTTTCCCCATAGAAGCGATTTTTAGCGCATCCAGTTTATTCCTCCGCTAAAGAAAATAGTTCCAATTTATACAGTCACGATATGTATCATAAGGAATATTTCCTTTTTTCTAGCAGGTGGTAGCTTAAAGCATGCTGAAAGTAAAGCAGAATGCGCCAGAAGGTGCATTCTGCTTTACTTTCAACCTGCTTAAGTGGACACCTATATTCAATACTAGAAACAGGCTATGGGGGAAAGGGTTAAAGCTGCAGCCTGTATTCAACACCATCATTGATTGTTCAGTTGTTGCTTTTCTGCTTAAGAAGAGGTCCTATAAATTATGCACAGGAAACGGTTAACCTTAGAGCACTTGTATCTAATCCTCAACATAATAATGTGTCAAAATTGAAAAAGTTTAATTGGTTAACTTATTACAATCCCTAGCAACAAGTATGCTTATCATTGACAAACAGTGCATCCGTATAGGCGCCCTCTGATCAATCTTCACTGTTTGTTTTGGGCAAGTGTACTTGTCACAGGTACACTGTTAGGAAAAGATATGTATATATGTCACTAGAGGTTAATGACACAATGTTAGGTTTTCTGCTTGTAAGCTATTACCCAATTGATAACTCCTTTTGTAAAGCCTAATGAAGCAGCATTTAGTGCATTTAATGTCTGGCCAGATTCAATTGTCATGAACTTTCATGTAATATCTTACTTTCATGTAATATCCTGTAAATAGCAGTTTAATTTCTGGAAAATACCTAACTTCCTAGGACTACTTATTATAGTACATGTATATGAATAACTATTAGCTCTTTGCATGCTAGTGGAGAATATATGTACCAAAGTGATTACCTTAGCCAGATGAGATGCCGCATAATGCGGCATCTCATCAGGGTCCAAACTGTTTGACATTCTCAGTCATTCTGACTCTGTTTTGAAAAGAGATTAAGAAAATTCTACTATTAGAACAGTAGCATACAGCAATTGTTGCAGACAAAAAAATTACCCAGCATGCAAAGAGTTAGAGGCATTAAAATGTTTATTGATAGAGTTTTGAGTTACCGTATACTGTGGCTCTGTCCACTAATATATGTAAATGAAGGCTTAATGCTTTCAACCCTACATCCCTCTGTAGAGATTACTGATTACACATGCAAACAGTGCAGACCCTGATCAGAGGGCTCCTATAGGAGCCCTCTGATCAGGGTCTGCACTGTTTGATAAGTTTCATTCATTTTAGTTGTCATACCAAATATGTAATGTTTCAGTAGACTGGTTCAAAAGTCCTGTTCTAGAAGAGTCCAAAAGGATAATGTATACCCACAAGAGATATTTAGGGTTGAAAGGGTTAACACAAGGCTAACTGTGTCAAAAATTGTTTTCCTATTCCAGAAGTGAGTGCCAGTGGATTTGAAGCAGTGAAGCCAGCAGGAGACAAACTGACACACCTTACAGCAACAAGACATGCAGGACCACCGAAAAGACCGCCCTCACAAGTATTCGTCCAAAACGTTAGATACAATTTCTTATTTTCATCAATATGGAGCTCACCTGTATTCCTGCACCTAGTGGTTCAGTGTTGTAGTTTCTTCACGTCACTATTGATAGCGTACAGGATTTTATTTTCACTTTCGTCACCTCTACCCTCTAACAGTTGCAATACCTAAAGGTCTAATTGGGATTATTTAATTGGTATCCTGGTGTTAATATTAAGCCTATAGCCCACTTCTTGCTATTAATTGTTAATTAAAATTTTGATTACAGAAAGCAGTTTTTTTGTTGGGTCAAATCGTCAAAGGTAACGCGGCATCTAATAAGGATCAAAACTGTTTGCAAATGTCATGATTTCAAAGCAAGCATGCGACGATCGAGTTATAATATTCATACTGCAAATAATTTATTACTTGCTATAGATATCCACTCAGTCATAATTTAATGCTTTGGCTTATAGTTTGCTTACAGTGTTTGATTAGACAAATGGTTGACTAAAGCAGGATGAAAATGAAGCATTTCTGCTTTTAGTTCACCTGCTTTAAGTCGTCACCTGTCAGGATACAGGATTATTTTCCTATGACTCATAAGGAAGCATGAATAGCCTTAGGTATTAGGAATAAATAAAGGTCGTGAAAAGGGTTTCTTTGAGGGAAATCTTCAGGATAGATAAATGTGTATAGAAATAAGTGGCCTGTTGCTTTCTTCTAATATAGCCCTTGTTTATTCGCCTTTAGTTTAGCAGCCCTAGCTTTGCCTATTGGTCAACATGGTATAGGGGTTTCTGTTGTACAGACTAACTTGTATTAAGGGACCATTGAGTATGATTCATTAGTAGTCTTTGGGACAGGTGACAGCATAATGCAGGACAAGGGTAATGCAGAAAGCTCACTTTGGAAGCTTTCTGCATTACATTTGTTCTTCATTAGGCAGTCACCTGTCTTTTGAGATCACAATGTTCAGTTATTCAGTGGTTGTTTAAAACAGGGTTGGTTGTATTTTGTTGTGGTATCCATTCCATTTTCTTACAGGCTTGTCACGTAAATGACCATATCCTCAATGAGCTCCTTTTGTTGAAAATATATATTTTGTTTGGCTTAAGCAGCTTAAATTTTATGCATGTTTAAAGGTTTGGAAAAGAAGCTTTTGTCAAATATCTTTTTTCAATACTGCTTTAACTTAAGTTTACTATGGAAAATTTGCTTATATCAGTGTACAGTGACCTTCCAATGGAGACTTTAAATCTATATTTACCGGTAAAGACAGATGGTTTCATAGTGCAGTAAAAATAAAAATGATGTAAGAACTTCCTAAAGCATCTTTTTGCATTACTTTTGTTCTTCATAAAGCACCCAGCTTATTGACTGGTCATGCATCTGCATTTGAATGGTCACTAAGCACGTTCTTGATTGTATGTTAAATGCTTTACTTCTGACCTGTTTAAGTTGATCTTTTATTCTGATATTCTGATTTTATATGATTGTATATGAGCTTGGTTTAGAATATCAATTATTTTATACATAAGATGTCCTTTCAGGGATAAGAAAAGTATAGGCGATAGAATCTTGATTTACTCTAAGCCGTGTGGAATTTTTAACCCATTACCCCATAGCCTGTTTCTATTTGTGAATATAGGTGATCACTTAAAGCAGGTTGAAAGTAAAGCAGAATGTGCCTTAAGGCACATTCTGCTTTGCTTTCAGCTTGCAATACGCTTCAATCTGCTAGGATATAGCAAATATTTCTTACCATACATATATATTGCTGTATAAATTGGAACTATTCAACAGTAAAGGAATAAATTAAAGGTGTTAAACGGCATATTTATGGGGTAATGGGTAGAAAAATGTAAAACTGTTTTCTTTGCAAACAGTTAGTTTTGGCTTGGCTTCTTATTGCAGTGAAACAGTTAACTATACAGTAACACCTCTCTATTACCACCACTAAAAGGAGCACTAATTGATTACATATATGACAGTTGACAGCTTAAAGTAAGGTGAAGGTTAAACATTCACCTTGCTTTAACAGCCATCTGCCTTAAGCACCTGCAAATTAGCACAATTGAGTGGTCATAATAGAGAGTTTAAATGTACAGCTAACTTTACAAAGTTCTTATTTGAAAAGACAACTTGTCCAGCCTGGAAAAAACAAAAATAGGTAGAGAGATATTTTAGGAGGACAGGTCAGGAGCTTACTGTTATTGGGTTAGACAACTATTAAGAAATGATTGGTACAGGAAAACCCCTAAAAACCCTTTTACAGCCAGGAAACAGAAGACTTATTAAGCAACATGAAATTAAAGCAGAAAGCTCCAATAGGAGCTTCCTGCTCTACTTCCTACTTGCTTTAACTCTTTCCTCCCTGAAACTTTAAATGGAAAATTCCAGTTTCCATTTTAGTCTGGTCCATTTCTGACTTTTAAGGGTTGTTTTTGTCAATGTTTTGAACTATGACAAACAGTGAAGACCCTGATCAGAGGGCTCCTTTTGGAGCCCTCTGATCTGGGTCTTCACTGTTTGCACAGGACAAGTGTACTTTTCACATGTACACTGTTTGATAACAACGCCAATAAGCGGGACTAGGGTTCAAAGAGTTAAGCAGTCGCTTATTGTGAACACCCAAAACTTGACTTCATGTAATGGCCATACTAGAGGGGTTTTACTGTGTATGTACTGTAATAATCAGCTGTACTTTGCAATATTTAGTCATTATCTGTAGTCAACACTATTCTACAAAATATCTGTAGACAATTAATAAGACTATTATATGAAATTCCAGGTTATTTTGATTATATGAAAAAAGTTTTAAATATACCGGACATGACAAAATGTCAGCATTCTTTTAAGCATTCTTTTAAACATGGCATATATAATCAGATACAATCTTAAATCTATAGAAGCAGAATGCATAACCCTTCTTCATAGATTACATTGTGTCTGATCTTTATTCACAATTAATTCAAAATCAAGGCTCCAGAATGATAAGGGGAGTATTTCAAAAACGCAAATCTTTATTTCTGCATTAAACCCTATGGTGTCACTACTCATTAGAATCTTTTTTTGAGAGATACTTATCTCAAAAAGATGATTATAATGAGTAGTAACACCATAGAATTTGGTGCTGAAATGTGTGAGAAAATGTTTGATTTCTTCAGTTTACCCTCTCATATCTGGAGCCCTGAAATTTGTATTAGTAGGGTTCCCACTAACTCCTAGTTGACTAACCCAAGTTTTTTGTGGTGTGTGTGCATGTGTGTGTTGTTTGCAATATTGTCATGGTATATGGTACATGTACGAGGGGTGTTCAAAAAATACGCGGACAGATGCTGCCATTCTCTCAGATTTTTACTGAACGGCGCAAAACTTGCATATCATGATGCCCAGGAAATTCTGTATTTGCAGTGAAAATTTCATACAATTGACTTCAAATATGATCAAACGTCTGTTGTTATGGTAACGTGGTGTCGTCAAACCCGGCCCAACGTCATTCAACGTCACATTGACGTCGAGTTATCCTAGAGTGATTATTGACTGTTGTTTCACATACCTTTCCGTAATATCTGTCTAAAGGCATTCGTCCTTTTCAAAGTACTCCCCTTTGAATGAAATACACTTTCTGCACCTTTTAACCCATGAATAGAAACAGTTATTGTATGCGCATGGTTCAAGGGAAGCGATCGCGAACTGTACCGCCCTTTGCAAATCGGCAATATCGTCAAATTGTCGACCTCGCAGAATCTTCTTCAGTGTGGGGAACAAGAAGAAGTCACAGGGAGCCAAATCGGGGCTGTACGGGGGATGACCAATCACTTCAATTGACCGTCTGTCGATCGTTTCCTGAGTCGTAGAAGCCCGGTGACTAGGTGCATTGTCATGATGAAACAGCATGGTCGACAACTGGGGCGCTCGTTTCTTCCGCATGGCTCGAAGAAGGTCTCTGTTCAGTACCTGTTGGTAAGAAATGTAAACCATAACAAACAATCTATTAAACATGTTCTCGATTGTTTCCATATTATAATAAACTATTTTCTATAAATGTAAAATGTTGTTTAATTTCAAACTCACCTTTGAGTAGTAATTTGCTGTGACCGTCTGTCCTTGCGGAACGGCATGGCTAAGGATGACGCCGTGGATGTCAAAGAACATGATAAACATCTGTTTCTTCGTTGAACGACTGACTTTAAATTTCTTGGGTGATGGAGACCCGGGAGTTTTCCACATAGTAGATTGTTCTTTTGATTCCGGTTCATATAGACTGATCCACGTCTCGTCTGCGGTCACAATCCTACTGAGAAAATCTTCTCCTTCTCGTTCGAATCGCTGAACAAAACGCCGACACGACTCCACCCTTTCAGCTTTCTGATACTCCGACAGCATTTTAGGGATCCATCTCGCACATAATCTCCTCATATGTAATCTGTCATGAATTATATTATGAACTGCCCCAACACTACAGTCTACCCGCTGGCTAACTTCTCTTATCGTGATGCGTCTGTCCTTATCCAGGAGTTCTTGGATTTCCTTAACTTTCTGCGACGTTATTGACGTCGGCCGCCCGCTACGATGTTCATCCATCACACTTTCGTGTCCGTCTTCATACCGCGAGTACCATTTATGTAATGCCGTCCTCTTCATTGCAGCATCGCCGTATGCCTTGACCAACATTTCCATAGTCTCTTTTCTGGTTTTTCCATTGAGAACACAAAATTTAACCGCCGTTCTCTGTTCGACACTCATTTTGATGCACCTTCTACAAACAAAATGGGCGCTAACGCTCAAATTACGTCAGACGTTGATGTGACGTCACTGACGTCGTGTCAAGAATTGGCGCCATACTGTGTTAAAATTTGGTGACGATATTGGATCAGACGAAAGTGATACACATCATTTTCGGAGCGACACAAGTTTGCATTTTGTTACATTTTGGGCCGGGTGTTACGAGGTGACGTTACCATAACAACCATACATTTATCATGCGTACAGATTTTGTCGGCAAAGTTACACTTTAAGTACAGAATTCTTTGGGCATCATTATGTGCAAGTTTCGCTCCGTTCAGTAAAAATCTGAGAGAATGGCAGCATCTGTCCGCGTATTTTTTGAACACCCCTCGTATGTCTTTAATTTGTGATTGCTTGCAGCCCAAGTCCCCTGATACACATGCACCAGTGAAGGTATACAAACGCATCATGTTCTCTCTAAGCAATACTAGTATGCCTTGTCATATGCTGCTCTTAAACCTGGCTCAACTTGCTTCAGAAGATAAAGCTTTGTCCCATTATGATTTCATGATGTAACCAAGCTCATTGGATTGCAAAAGCTTAACTTCTTCACTGCTACTAGGTAACTAGGCAACTAGGTATTGATTAGCTTGTATCAATATTTCTCCAGCCAAAAAATTCAAATTTGGATACAAAATACAGCTGTGTTTAATGAAAATTGACTGACTAAAGCAGGCCTGCTTTAGACATTTCACCTGTCAGGATTTAGGAAAAGTTTCCCATGGTTCTCTATCAAGGCAAAGTAGAAACATAAAACTGCATCTCTATTATGAATAAGTACTGGTAAAAGCATCAAGTCCTTAAAATTTACCAAGACAAAGGTCTGTTTCAAACCCCCCAATTATCATAGGTAAAAACATGTAATGGCTAAGCCAGGTTTTAACCATGATGAAATATTGGTAAGTTAGAGGTAAGAAGGTTAAAAATGTTGTTATTCTGAGCCCTGATGAGATGCCTCAAAATATAGTACATGTTGTACCTTATTGTCTATGAAGTTTTAAACATGTATTTACTACAAAACAGATCTATATAGAAAATTCATTTTCTGGATAAATCCCCTAAAATACAGTATTATAACCTTTCCAAATAGTACATTAAAGCATCACGGAAACATTGGGTAGAATATTAGATCCCTACACCCCCTGAGCATGTGTAACTCTGTGAGATGCCATCTCTTAGTAAACTATTGATAGTTTGCAGTGCACATACATACAGTAGTAGTATTATGACATTTCAAACAATTACTGTTTGGTGGAAGCTTCATAAGTAGGTTTGTGCTTTACATTCAGCTTGCTTTAACCTTTTGCCCAATAGAAATTGTTTTTTTCATGCCCTACCCATTCGTGATCAAAATACCTTTTCATGTTCATACCCCCCTTTCCTTAGAAAGCAGCTATAAGTATATATTCCAACACTTTATCCTGTCAGATGGTTGCTTAAAGCAGGCAAAGAGTAAAGCAGAAATGTAACAAAGACTTCTCCACCTTTCTTTAAACCTTATTTAAGCAACCAACAGGCTTACCTCTTTACTCCATAGCCTGTTTCTAGTATTGACGATATGTAACCACTTAAAGTAAGCTGAAAGTAAGCAAAATGTGTCTTAAGGCATATTGTGCTTTACTTTTAGCCTGCTTTGAGCTATCATCTGCTAGAATATAGAAAATATTTCTTGTGATACCTAGTCATGATTATGAATTCCAACTGTTTTCTTCTATGGCAGAATAAACTAAAGGCGTAAAATGTGTATCTTTGGAGTAAAGGGTTAAAACACAGAAAACATGGACTGAAGTAAAACACACTGTTTGAGTTGTCATAATAGCTGGACATTATTGTATATCGGGTTCTGTTTCTACTGTTATGTAACACTTTGTAGTGCTAGTGGGTTAGACATTGAAGAGTTAATGGGCCATGTATGAGCCACATAGGGAGAAAAAGAGCCTTCAAACGTTGCAAATAGTAAAAGAAGTATATTTTAAGAATGCAAACTCAGGGAGGTGGTTGCACATGCCATGCACTCCCAAGTGAGTTTATAGCTGTGGTATAAGTATTCTATGTAATGGAGCAAACTTAGGCACATAAGAGCTTAGTTGTGGCAAAATGTTTATGCAAACTTTGGGAAATTGGTATAGTTGTGGAATTGTTATTTTATATAAGGGAGCAAGACTTGAGAGTTCACTTAGTGTATGGAAACATGGTGTAGCTGTGGCATTGGTATTCTGTGCAAGTGGGCAATTTAGATTCAATGTAGTTTTGGGATAGATATTCTGTGTAAAGGAGCATATAGTTGAGGAATTAGCATCTTATAATTATAAGGGTGGTAATCACTTCAGTTTTTATTTTACTTTCAGCAGGCACTGTCTCTCTATGAGATGAGAATAAAAGTAGGAGAAATTTTCATTTGCAATACATAGCATGACTAGTTGAAGGGGATATAAGTCACTAAGGCAATGTTAGAGGGAAGTTTGTTTAGTTTGAGAAGGATAGATATACAGTAGTACTGTCAAACATGTGTAAGTAACCACTTAGAAACTAGTGATCTTTTAAGACAAGTAACTGTTGAATGCAGGACAAAAGTAATGCAGAATGCTCCTGCAGAAGCGTTGCATAATGATTTATGTCCTGCATTGATTTGTAACCTGCAGGGAGCCACCTGATCAGTGTCTGCCCTGCTATTCCTTTTACAATATTAAAACAGTTTTAAAGACAGGGTAACTTTTTAACAAAGAATAAAAGTTATCAAAATACACATACAGGAGCTGTTTTAACTCATTACCCCATAGCTTGATTTTAGTTTTGAAAATAGGTGACCACTTAAAGCAGGTGATAGTAAAGCAGAATGCACCTTAGGGCACATTATGCTTTACTTTCAGCCTGCTTTAAGCTATCATCTGCTAGAATATAGAAAATATTTCTTATACATATTCATAACTGTATAAAATGGAACTATTTTCTACAGTGGAGGAATAAATTAAAGGAGTAAAAAAGCGTACTTATTGGGGTAATGGGTTAAAGTGCCACTGTTTTATAGACAACTTGTCGTCTTCCTATTGGTTGCCTATACAGATATGACTATATAGTTTTCTGTGGAGATTTCAAACCTTACTAGAGAGTGTTTCTGTTCAAGCTATTCTCTTGTTCATAGCTAATGTATTATAAGCCATTGCACATTAATCAGATTACTAAATACCTTGTGTTGTGAAGTACATGTATATAAATCACATGAGTGAAAAATCAAACTTGTTATAAGTGTCCATTCAAAAGATAATTGAGCCGTTTTTGAGACATGCAACAGTTCAACCCATTACTTTATTATAACAATTAATAATAATTACTTACTGACTTTTCAAATGAACTCTTCCCTAACTAATTAATGAGCAGTTTCCTTTGACCCTTGAGGGGTTTATTCTCAAATATTTTAAAATATGATAAATTGTGCAGACCCTGATTAGAGGGTTCATTCAGGATTCCTCTGATTTGGATCTACACTGTTTGCAAATGATGTATAAACTCTTTTCCAGCACATTGGGTGTATATTGGGAGTGTTACTCTTGTTACCTTTTAACCTTTCCAGTATTATGCACATGTACATGTTATACATAAATAGGGTAAAAATATACAGTATAAATTATATATCCTAATATATTACTAAAGCCCCAGTAAGCACATGACAAATGTTTTTAGGCAATAAAATTTTAACAGTAAAGTCCTTGATCAGCAATTATTTGAGTATCTGATCAGGATCTGTACTGTTTGCCAATTATCATTGTCCAACAATGCAGACCCCAAACAGAATTGGATGTGGCTCTATGGTATTTGAAATAACCAAGAGTTTATTTCTATGTGACATTGCTCATATATCTTGATTGGTTAAAATCAAGTGCATGTATAAATTGGACTGTTCTTTTAAGCTGAACTTTACTAAAATGGTATTAAAGAGCATTGCAGGTTCATCAAAAAACAGAGAAGCAGTCTTGTTTGTGTGCCTTATGGGTCACTCTGTTAACCCTTCTCCTGAAATTAGTAAACAGTAAAACCTTTCTATTACCACTGCTAAATGGTTTTAATTATTATAGGTGTTAAAGATAGGTGACTGCTTAAAGTAAAACAGAAAGCTCCTTCAGGAGCTTTACGTTTTAATTCAGCTTGATTTAAACTGTCACCTGTCCTTTATACAGTCAATCAGCCTCTTTTTGTGGTCGTGATAGAGAGGTTTTTTGTATATTGATGCTTTTTGACAACAATGAAGACCAAGATCGGAAATCTCCTAAAGGAGCTGTCTGATCAGACTCTGTTCTTTTGGTTTTGTTTGTTTTATAATTATACATGTATATATAGAATATGGCTTTTTTCTTGGGATTTTTTTCGACATTTCTTGTGTACGTAATAATTCAGATGATAGATATTGTAATTTGGTTGAGTTTTATATATGGGTTAACACTGTGTTTGTTTGTGTTTTACAGGAAGAGGAGCGGAATGGGGATGTTAAGGACAGCCACTGGCTGAAGGAAACCAAGCCAACCTCACATGTGCCGTCACACCCTGTAGCAGAGAAGAAAGAAGAGGTCAGTTGACCCAATACTACATAGCCTATATCTAGTATTGAAGACCAGATAGAAGACCATTAAAAGCAGGTTGAAAGAAAAGAAGAGTGCACCTTTAGGCGCATTCTGTTTTACTTACAGCCTGATTTAAGCTACAATCTGCTAGGATGTTGAATATATTTTCTAATAGGCTATGGTGTAATTCATGACTGTATGAATTTGAACCTTTTTATGCCCCAAGAATCTACGATTCGGGGGCATATAGTTTTTGTCATGTCTGTTGGTCTGTCCGTCCGTCCGTCTGTCCGTCCGTCTGTCTGTGCCAAAAACCTTAACCTTGGCTATAACTCTTGCATTTTTGTACCTGGACCTTTTATACTTGGCATGTGTCTTCCCTGTATCAAGACCTTTCCATCCATACAAACCTTTTTGACCTTGTGACCTTGACATTTGACCTACTTTTGTAAAAATCTTTAAATGGCTATAACATTTGCACCAGTAGGCCCAGGGCTTTCATATTTTGTATGTATATTTCTTTTGTCAAGACCTTTCCAACCATACCAACATCTTTGACCATGTGACCATGACC
Source organism: Gari tellinella (assembly GCA_922989275.2). Lineage (NCBI taxonomy): Eukaryota > Metazoa > Mollusca > Bivalvia > Cardiida > Psammobiidae > Gari > Gari tellinella. Next base: position 89,950,555 of record OV277860.1, read on the forward strand.
TTGACCTTTGACCTATTTAATCAAACTTTAACCAAAAACCTTAACCTTGGCTATAACTTTTGCATTTTTAAACCTGGGCCTTTTATACTTGGAATGTGTATTCCTCATGACAAGACCTTTCCAACCATATAAAACTTTTTGACCTTGTGACCTTGACCTTGACATTTGACCTACTTTTGTAAAAATCGTTAAATGGCTATAACATTTGCACCAGTAGGCCCAGGGCTTTCATATTTTGTATGTATATTTCTTTTGTCAAGACCTTTCCAACCATACCAACATCTTTGACCATGTGACCTTGACCTTGACCTTTGACCTATTTAATCAAACTTTAACCAAAAACCTTAACCTTGGCTATAACATTTGCATTTTTAAACCTGGGCCTTTTATACTTGGCATGTGTATTCCTCATGGCAAGACCTTTCCAACCATATCAAACTTTTTGACCTTGTGACCTTGACCTTGACATTTGACCTACTTTTGTAAAAATCTTTAAATGGCTATAACATTTGCACCAGTAGGCCCAGGGCTTTCATATTTTGTATGTATATTTCTTGTGTCAAGACCTTTCCAACCATACCAACATCTTTGAACATGCGACCTTGACCTTGACCTTTGACCTATTTAATCAAACTTTAACCAAAAACCTTAACCTTGGCTATAACTTTTGCATTTTTGCACCTGGGCATTTTATACTTGGCATGTGTATTCCTCATGGCAAGACCTTTCCAGCCATACAAAACTTTTTGACCTTGACCTTGACATTTGACCTTCTTTTGTAAAAATCTTTAAATTGCTATAACATTTGCACCAGTTAGCATAGGGCTTTAATATTTTGTATGTACATGTTTTGTGTCAAGACCTTTTCTACCATACCAATATATTTGACCATGTGCCCTTGACCTTCACCTTTGACCTATTTAATCAAACTTTAACCCAAAACATTAACATTGGCTTTAACTTTTGCATTTTTGAACCTGGGCCTTTTATACTTGGCATGTGTATTCTTCATGGCAAGACCTTTCCAACCATACAAAACTTTTTGACCTTGTGACCTTGACATTTGACCTACTTTTGTTGAAATCTTTAAATAGCTATAACATTTGCACCAGTAGGCCTACGGCTTTCATATTTTGTTTATATATTTCTTGTGTCAAGACCTTTCCAACCATACCTACGTTTTTGCCCTTGTGACCTTGACCTTTGACCTTTATTTGTATAAATCTTTATACGCCTATAACATTTGAACCAGTAGGCCTAGAGCTTCCATACTTTATATGTTTCTTGTGTTAAGACTTCTCCAACCATGCCAATGTTTCATTTACCCTACGACCATGACTTTTGACCTACTTTTGCAAATAAGCATTACATTACAGAACATGATGCTGGCTAGGGGCATTTGTGTTTCACAAACACATTGCTTTTCATCTGATCATCACCAAACTTTCTGAAAATGTTTGTTGACATAAAATGGAGACCAATTTGGATAACCAGCGGCACCAATTTATGCTAGGCCCTTTGGAGTAATGGCCCTTGAAGTCCTCAAAATGGCGCTCCACTACAGTTTCAGCTCTCTAACTTTTACGTTTGATAGTCTGGATTCCCCTCCCTGTATCATCGGGGGCATTCGTGTAACTGGGACACGCTCTTGTTTCTTCAGTGAAGGAATATATATCAAGACATGATAATGGAGCAATGGGTTAACTCATTAACTGCTAGGTCATACTTAACTGGTATATTCAAGTTATGTGGAATACTGATCAGATGCTGTAATCTGTAATCTGTAATCATAATCTAAAAAAAAATTACACATTCATATTGATATTATTTAATGAAAATGCCTTAAATTTTTATTTTTAGGAATGTAAGAAGACGTCAACCTTCTGAAGCTCTAGGATTGTCATATTTCATTAAATTGTAAAAACCATCCCTTTATAGTGAAAAAGGGACATAGGATTAATTTTATTGTTAACTGAAATCATTTATTTGAAGTTTCAAAGGAGAATTAGTTAACCAACTACCTATATCAGAAGCACCAGTATTTTGTCCACATCCACAGAGATGATTTTAGATTGTGTTTTCAAAAGTCAGCTTCTGGTTATATAACTGTCAGTTGTATTATTATTTTGTAGCCACATGTACACACCAGAGAGAAGCCCCATACTGCCCCAGCGAGACCACCAGAACCCACAGCAGGTAAGCAATCAATTTTATTTCAAATCATTTGTTTCATGTCTTTTAGTTTAGCATAACGAAATCTACATACATACAGCTTGGTCTCAAGGTAACAGTCACCTATTGACTTTTATTAGCCCCTGCCATGATATTGGGAGGGCAGTTACAGTTTGCTGTTTCCATCAGTAAGTTCATCTCCAGATAAGGGTCCCGGGGTATTTAAAAAACAAACCAAAACAAACTGTATTTCTGCATTAAATCTTATGAAGTCACTACTCACTAGAATTGTCTTTTCAAGACAATTCTAAAGAGTAGTAATGGCATAGAATTTCATGCTGAAATGAGTGAGATAATGTTTGATTTGTTCAGTTTACTCTGTCTTATCTGGAACCCTGCGTTTATCTACATTTCTCTAATTAGGTTTGCATTTAGCAGGCAAGTTGTAACATGTTATTTAGCTGAAATTAGCAGTTACTTTAGTACATGTACTTCTCCCAAGTTTCATTTACTAAAATGTTCATGTATACCATTGGTGAGAACTGTTTGACCGTGCAACTTACATCTTGTTTCAAGTGATAATTGTAGATTTCTGTCACTAGAAACTTTCTTCATAAATAGATCTGTATTGAGCTGCCAGTCTGCCATTAGTCTTGAACTCTTCTAATCAAGACTTTTATAAAAAAGAAAAAGAAAAAAAGTGTTATGTCCTTTACACAAGTTTTCTGTTAGAGATTTTGGTGATACATTATGGTTACATTAGAATTCTTGATATTGTGTCAATTCATTCTTGAAACCAATTACTCCATAGCTTGTTTCTAGTTTTAAAGACGGATGACCACGTAAAGCATGTTGAAAGTAGAGTGGAATGTGCATTAATGCTCATTTTGCCTTACTGTGGGTCTGCTTTAAGCTACCATCTGCTAGGATGTTGCATATATTTGTTATACTGCATATTCATGACTGTATAATGTGAAACTATTTTCTTTAATGGAGGAATAAATTAAAGTTGTATTTATGTTGTAATGGGTTAAATCAATCATTCATGTGGACCTTTTTTCATTCTTTTTTACAGTACCTGCAAGTATACTAGCTGCTATCGAGGAGCTGAAGAGGGAACTCCATGACTTGAAATCGAACTCTGTGTCAAAAGCGCAATTTAACGAACTGAAAACAGAAAATGAAAGCTTGAAGAAGGAGCTTGAAAATGTTAAAAGCAATAACTCGCGGAGGTTAAAAGATATTATGGCTGAGGTTGATGAGGAGAAGAAAATCAGACTGTCTACACAAGTTGAAATTGAGAGGATAAGAAAACTAGTGGCAGAGTCGCATGTGTGATGAACGTGTGATAGGGGCTGATTGAACAAAATTATATACAATGCAACCTCTCTATAACAACCACTAAAGTGTGATAATTTATTTGGTGTTTTCGACAGGTGACTGCTTAAAGCATGGTGACGGTAAAACAGAAAGCTCCTTTCGGAGCTTTCTGTTTTACTGTCACCTTGCTTTAAGCTGTCACCTGTCATATATACAATCAATTAGCCCTGGTTTTAGCGGCCGTTATAAAGAGGTTTTACTGTACATTCAAAACTGTGCTGAGAGACAATTTAATGAAAAAGTATGAAGAACCTTGAAAGACAGGTGACAGTGTAAATAATGCACAACAAAGGGCATGCAGAAAGCTACAAAGGGAGCTGTAATGCATTTATTTTGTTCTGCATTAAACTGCCACCTGTCTTAAGAGCTTGTTGGTGTATTTTCTGTGGAATTGTCCCTAAACACAAGTTTGGTGTATGTATGTACATACTTAGACAGGGCTCCAGAATTAAGGCAGTAAACAAATTCCAACTTTTCCATTATTTCTTCACCAAACCCTATGCTTTGACTACTTACTTGATCACCTCTATGAGACAATTCTAATGAGTAGTCACAACATAGGGTATGATGGAGATGAGGGTTTTAGAAATACTCCCATGATCTGGAGCAATGTTTATACAGCTACAAATGTTTTCTAGGTAAATGTTAGTTATATAAAATTTCAATAATTGCCATAATCGTTAAGAATACTAATCATTGTGCAAAAAATTGGGCATTTTGTTTTGAATCTAACAGGTGTTAGGGATATATTACTTTTACTAAATTTGTGTTTCAGATAAGAGGGTGAAAACTATTAAATTCACAGGCAATTAACTTGTTTCTCCTATACACTGTTTTGTGACCACTGGCCTTTAAAATTGTACACAGCATCCTCACTTTGAGAATGATGATTCTGATGAATTGTCAAAGGGTTTAGTGGAAGTTATAAAGAATTAAGTATTTGAAATAATCTCCTTTAATATCTGGATCTATGTGAAATGCATGGTAAATTGCAAGGAATATAAATGTAATTAATATAAAAACAAACAACAGTAACACAAAATTTAAGATTTTTCTATGCTTGTTCTTAGATTTTTAACTGAATCCCTTTTAATTGTTGATGATGATGTTAGAAACATTTCTTTCAATGATTCAAGTTTTTGTAATTTATTATTGTAGTTCGGTAAAACTTCAACTCAAAAACAAAACTTAGCTTCTTCAATGTTTAAGGCATTTGGACTGCTGAAAGTAAAGCAGAAAGTTTTGTAGAAGTTTCTGCTTTATTATTTTCATTCTGATTTAACCTTTTCTCTTTCAATGTTTAAGACTGATGGCTGTTTAAACCAGGCATAGGGTAAAGCAGAAAGCTCCTTTAGGTACTTCCTGTTTTACTTAAAGCCTGTTTTAAGCAGTCACGTGTTGAATATTCATTGAGTATTCTTTTGAGTAGTAGTCTTTACTACATACATGATTCTAGTAGACCCCTGTCCAGTCAAACAATCAGTTAACTCTTTCCTCCCTGAAACTTTAAATGGACAATTCCAGTTTCCATTTTTGTCTAGTCCATTTCTGACTTTTAAGGGTTGTTTTTGTCAATATTTGGCATTATGACAACCAGTGAAGACCCTGATCAGAGGGCTCCTTTCGGAGCCCTCTGATCTGGGTCTTCACTGTTTGCACAGGACAAGTATACTATTCACATGTACACTGTTTGAAAAGGACGCCTATATGCGGGACTAGGGCTCAAAGGGTTAATCAGTTAGTCTAGTAGACATAATCAATCTAGTGAATCTCAGTTTAGTCAATTAAGTTAGTTAAATATTTTTTACACTCTTATAACTCTATTTCTCTTTACAACTCTCCGCTTCTCTCCACTCTCTGGAGATGGTGTGTCATAACTTTCTATTTCTCTTATATATCTCCATTTCTCTCCACTCTCTAGAGAGGATGACACTCTGGAGATGGTGTGTCATAACTCTCTATTTCTCTTATAACTCTCCATTTCTCTCCACTCTCTAGAGAGGATGACACTCTGGAGATGGTGTGTCATAACTCTCTATTTCTCTTATAACTCTCCATTTCTCTCCACTCTCTAGAGAGGATGACACTCTGGAGATGGTGTGTCATAACTCTCTATTTCTCTTATAACTCTCCATTTCTCTCCACTCTCTAGAGAGGATGACACTCTGGAGATGGTGTGTCATAACTCTCTATTTCTCTTATAACTCTCCATTTCTCTCCACTCTCTAGAGAGGATGACACTCTGGAGATGGTGTGTCATAACTCTCTATAACTCTCTCCACTCTAGAGGAGATGATAAACCTGTGTTTAGCAACAACCTATACAAGAACTCTTTGAATCTCTCAAGACAAGTGTCTGTTTAACTCTTTCCTCCCTGAAACTTTAAATGGACAATTCCAGTTTCCATTTCAGTCTAGTCCATTTCTGACTTTTAAGGGTTGTTTTTGTCAATGTTTGGCATTATGACAAACAGTGAAGACCCTGATCAGAGGGCTCCTTTTGGAGCCCTCTGATCTGGGTATTCACTGTTTGCATAGGACAAGTGTACTATTCACATGTACACTGTTTGAAAAGGACGCCTATATGCGGGACTAGGGTTCAAAGGGTTAACCCAGGACAAAAGTAAAGCTGAAGGGTCCCTCGGTGCTTTCTGTATTTCTTTTGGTCTCTATTGAGGAACATCAACCCTAGTGAGGCATATATATTTGCATCCTTTAGAAACAGTTTACTAGTGTAGAGTACACTTGTCCTGGGCCATCAACATAGACCCTGATCAGAGGGCTCCTACTTGAGGTTCTGATCAGGGTCTGCTCTGTTATTTTGCACATTATGATTAAAGTCAACCCTAAATATCTCAAAATGGGCAGGACTCAATTGAAACTGGCAATGTCCATTTGATGTTTCCAGGTTTGATGAGTTAAAATGTCCATTTATTATCTGTTTGCTGAACACAGGTTTCCACCTTTTATAAGCGTTATGTTCTTATCTACCCTTCTCATGCTTAAAGTGTACAATAAAAAAGCTCTATTATGACCACTTAAAGTAAGGCTAATTAATTGTATAAAAGACAGGTGACAGCTTAAAGCAAGTTGACAGTAAAACAGAAAGCTCCTAAAGGAGCTTTCTGTTTTACTGTCACCTTACTTTAAACAGGCACCTGATATAAACTCCTAATAATTAACATAATTTAGTTGTTGTAATAGAGAGGTTTTACTGTATATTGAAATTAAAAGTTTGGATCTGAAAGAGATGCTGTAGTTACTTAATGTCTCATCTGGATCACAATTATTTTACACTGAGTGCACCTGCACTGATAACAGTAAGGAAGGAATGATCGTTTACAGAAATGCAAGATAGCTAGCTGACAGCATTTTTGTCAAGAAGACAAATTATCTTACCCAGATTAGACCACTTCAGAATTTTCATAACAGAATATGACTGAATTCTGTTAAAAGCAATGTTAAACCATAACAAAGCTAATCAAACCTAATCAGACAGCTCCTGCTCAGAATCTACACCATTTTCTAATGGGATCTGTCCGACATGAGTCTGCACTCTTTCCTACAGAAATGTTTATTTATGTCAATAGTAGTTAAGATGACAGATATTGATAGTGGGGAGATTTTTATAGATGAATTGTTCAATATACAACAGAAAAGGGTTATATGTGATATATTTGAATTAGAGACAACTTATTGGGCATGAGATGGGTAGAGCGTTAATAGATCTTGAGACAGTCATATTCTTTCTTGGTTGTTTTGATTGAACTATATGTTTGACAATAGTTATGACATGTTATGGATATATTTACCATGTGGTTGGATAGTTTTGTTTTTATCAAATATTTCTTTCTATGATTGACAGTTATGTCTTTGTTATTTGAATCAGTACTTGTAAAAGAAATCAGTATAACCCTTTTTAGCTCGACTTTTTCAAAAAGTCGAGCTATTGTCGTCACCCTGTCGTCTGCGTCTGCGTCTGCGTCTGCGTCAGCGTCTGCGTCTGCGTCTGCGTCTGCGTCAGCGTCTGCGTCGGTTAAGTTTTTTGCTTAAGGTTTTTGTAAGAGTCCATTTCTCAATAACTATCAAAGGTATCCATTTGAAACTTGGAATAGTTGTTCAGTATTAAAAGGGCAACTCATTACAACAAGACAGGTAACCCTGGGATTTGTCATTTCAGAGTTATTGCCCTTGTTTTATTTACTTAAAAATTATAAATTAACATATCTCAATAACTATCAAAGGTATCCATTTGAAACTTTGAATAGTTGTTCAGTATCAAAAGGGCAACTCATTACAACAAGCCAGGTAACCCTGGGATTTGTCATTTCAGAGTTATTGCCCCTATTTTATTTACTTAAAAATTATAAATTAACATATCTCAATAACTATCAAAGGTATCCATTTGAAACTTGGAATACTTGTTGAGTATCAAAAGGGCAACTCATTACAACAAGGCAGGTGACCCTGTGATTTGTCATTTCAGAGTTATTGCCCTTGTTTTATTTACTTAAATATTATAAATTAACATATCTCAATAACTATCAGGGGTATCCATTTGAAACTTTGAATAGTTATTAAGTATCAAAAGAGCAACTCATTACAACAAGACAGGTAACCCTAGGATTTGCCATTCCAGAGTTATTGCACCTGTTTTATTTACTTAAAAATTATAAATTAACATATCTCAATAACAATCAAAGGTATCCATTTGAAACTTTGAATACTTGTTTAGTATCAAAAGGGCAACTCATTACAACAAGGCAGGTAATCCAGGGATTTGTCATTCAGAGTTATTGCCCATGTTTTATTTACTTAAAACTTGTAAATTAACATATCTAAATAACTATGAAAGATATTAACTTGAAACTTTAAATACCTGTTAAGTATCAAAAGGACAACTCATTACAACAAGGTAGGTTACTCTGTGATTTGTGATTCCAGAGTAATTGCCCTTGATTTATTTACTTAAAACTTGTAAATTGAAATATCTTAATAACTGTCAAAGGTTTTAACTTGAAACTTTAAATACTTGTGTTATAACAAAAGGGCAACTCATTCAAACAAGAAAGGTGACCGGGGATTTGCCATTCCATAGTTATTGCCCTTGTTTTTATTTACATAAAACTTGTAAATTGAAATTTCTCAATAATTACAATAGGTATTAACTTGAAATTTTTAATGCTTGTTCAGTTTCAAAAGGGCATCACCTTTCAAGACAGCAGATAACCATGAGATTTGTCATTGCAGAGTTATTGCCCTTGTTTGACTAAGAATTTGTATATGAAATTATTCAGTAACCGTAGAAAGTTATTAATTTCAAACTTCCAATATATTTGAATACTTGTTTAGTTTCAAAAGGGCAACGCATTACAACAAGGCAGGTAAAGCAGGCAAAGATATTGTCCTTCTTTTGACTTATAGTTTACTTTAAGTGGAATGTAGACTGTCCAAGTATGTTTAAGTTGTTGTTGCTTACAAACTTCTATGATCAATAGGGCATTAAACACACATTCTTTAAGTTTGAAAAATATAGCCGTCTCAAGTATATGAAAGTCGAGCGTCCAGCACCCGTTTGCGGTGCTCTCGTTATGCTCAGGTCTCAAGGTAATAAAGCTTTTGAGTTGAGACTGAAATTGTTCTTGAGCATTTTATTGGTCAGGTTTGAGCTTTTGCTGAGCAAAAGCTCAAACCTGACCAATCAAATGCTCAAGAACAATCTCAGTCTCAACTCAAAAGCTTTATAACCTTGGACCCAGGGCTCCAGATAGGAGTGAGTAAACTAAATATTTCAAATATTGTCTCAGCTGAACCCTATGTTGTGACTACTCATTACTTGAGACAATTCTAATGAGTAGTCGCAACATAAGGTTAATATTTATTTTTCAAGAAGACATCTTGTGTCAAATAAAACTGTAAAATTACATTAGAACATCTTGTACAGCATATGAAGGGTTAACTTGCTACAGTTTTGTTACATGAATCAGGCTTGCTATTTCTATAGGCCTTGTCTTGATAGTCGGGCTTAAAAGATTCTAGAAATTTCCCTCATTGTTTATATTGAAAAATCAAGTTTCAGACTAAGAAATCAGAATTTGTCAGGCCCAGATATATTGAGACTACAATAATAGCAGGTCGTGTGTTTATAGATTGTCACAGTCAAAGCATATACCTCAACCTTATATATTGCTGTGTATGAGTTTGTTGCATTCTATTTGGTATTTAGGTGATGCATTTTGAACACTTCTTAACCTTTTACCCATTAGCCTTATCTAGGGTTGAAGACAGCTCACTACTTAAAGCAGAGTTTGTTGGTTGACCCCTGTACATTCAAGTTACTGTCCTGCATTCAGCAATCACTTGTCTCTAGCCACATCCATGCTTCATTGTTGAATGGTTTCTTCACATAGGCATAATTGTATCTCTATTGCTAGATACTTTGCGTGGACCAATTTGATAAAAAGGCATTAATTATAAATATACATTCCTTAGTAGTTACTGCATTAGCTAGGGCATTTTAAATGTTGATGGTTTTGTACAGTCATTCTTGTGTAAAGTAGCCATTGAATGAAGAAGCATGGAGATCTTACAACCCATTACTCCATAAATACACCCTTTTACCCCATTACCCCATAGCCTGTTTCTAGTTTTGAAGATAGGTGACCACTTAAAGCAGGTAAAAGTAAAGTAGAATGCGCCATAAGGCGCATTCTGCTTTACTTTCAGCCTGCTTTAAGCTATTATCTGCTAGAATATAGAAGATATTTCTTATGATTCTTATTTGTAACAGTGTAAATTGTAACTATTTTCTTCAGTAAAGGAATACATTAAAGGCGTAAAAGGTGTATTTATGGGTTAACGTTAATTTATTCCTCAGCTAAAGAAAATCCTTCCAATTTATAGTCATTAATGTACACCAAGAAATATATTCTGTATCCTAGCTGAGTGTAGCTTAAGGTAGGCTGAAAGTATAGCAGAATGTGCCTTGGGACACATTTTGCTTTACTTTCAACCAGCTTTGAGTGGTCACCCAGTCTTTAGAACTAGAAACAGGCTATGGGGTAATGGTATAAGTGAGGCGAATGTTTTCTGTAGGGCTTCAGTAAAGAGGAAGTCAACCAGGTTGTTGTTCCTCTTTGTATCTCCAGTAAACACTGCTGGAGCTCTGATATTTTGCATATAAACAAGCATGTACATGTATATGCAGGGCTCCAGATAAGGGGAGTACTTAAAAAAAAAAAAAAATCTTTTATTTCTGTATGAAAACCCTTCGAGACGATTCTCGATTGGTAACACCATAGGATTTGGTGCTCAAATGAGTGAGAAAATGTTGGATTTGTCCTGTTTACTCCCTCTTATCTGGAGCCCTGTGTATATGTATAACTAGTCTAGATTTTCTTCTAAGATCTGTGATGTAGATTGATAACTTAAAGCTAGACTCACTATTAGGACCATAGATCATTTATTGGAACGAACCATATCATATGAGCTGTGTTGTGAGAGAAAAAAACATATTTCATAAATTGCAGAAGAGGGTTTAAAGGGACTCGCAACCGGATGGTGTACTTGTCAAAATAAAATAAAATACTCAAATAAAAGCAAATTTGTGGCATTATTTGGCTTCTGACATTAAAAAAATATGATCAGTCCAAAAAAGTTTCAAGAATCGTCACCGAATCTTAGATTTTTAGATATTTTCCATCGTTTTTCTATACCGACTAGTAGACGGTATAGTTGTTGTTGTTGCTTCTCTACACGGGCTCAGACATAAACCCGAGCTGAATTACGAAGTTGTATGCACTTTCGACCGCTACACATTGAAATACGTTAAATCGATCCGAGATAAACGGATAGTTCCGTGGTCCATTGGTCTAAGCGGTTTCCCCTATTTTGCCTTCTGTCCGCCAATGCCGGGCCCGGGTTCGAATCCCACCAGAGACCAGTATTTTTTTTTATTGAAATACATTTTTTTTAAACAGAATTTATTATCCTAAACTAATTCTTTACCATTTATATAAGCGTTTGACACATATTTACAAATTACTATTTTTAATGCACCATCTGGTTGCGAGTCGCTTTAAGGCATTAAAATGAAAATGGTTATGGCACTAAAATGACTTAAGGGGGTTTAGGAAAAGTGTTCCCAGGGTTTTTCAGGACTGACAATATCAAGGCAATTATATAGCTGGTCTTCTGATAATGTTGGTCATGTTGCATTCAGGGTGATTTTTATGCCCCCGGCATCGACAGATGCGGAGGCTTATAGTAATCGTCCTGTCCGTCCGTCTGTCAGTCCAGTAGAATTTACCGTTTCTTCTAGCATCAACACCGCTTACCCAAATACTTGGATACTTATACAGTTGTTGCCTTGGACCATTCCCTATCCACCAATATCACCAAACTTTGATTTTGACCTTGACCATGACCTAATTTGGACTTAGAATATTTTATATGGGCTCTTCTAGGTTAACTAGATTTTACCGTTTCGTCTAGCATCAACACTGTTTACTACAATGCTTTGATACTTATACAGTTATTGCCTTGGACCATTACCAACTCACCAATAATACCCAAGCTCAGTTTGACCTTGACCTTGACCTAATTTGGACTTAGAAAAATTTCAGAATATATTGTCAAGGATGCCACCGGGGGCATAAGCGTTTATTGAATGCGCAGTCTTGTTTCTACTATAATTGTGAACAGTAAAGACCCTGATCAGTTGTGAAAATTTCAATGTCAATAGCTGTTCATATGGTTTCAGTTGAAATAGTGAATGTTGTTTTATCTCGCTACACAGCTCATTAATAACTTTACACAAACATTTCCATGTTAGCTTTGAGCTTATAATGTGTATGCATAAAAAAACGCTGCTGTAATGAATATTTTGGGGTAAGCTATGAAGTTTTCCTTATAGACAAAAATACAGAGTTTGGTATATACAGTCAAACTTCGATATCTCGAAGTCTGTTTAGTCGAATACACCTGTAGTTCAAAGTTCAATCGTTGCTAAGCCAGGTTTTAACTTTGAAATTGGGTGTTTTCGAACTTAAAATAATGCAATTCATATGTTGAACTATCAGATAGTTTGAGTTAAACGAGTTCCTGATATCAAAATTCAACTGTATATAAATTGAAGTATAATAGAACTTACAATGTTGAACATTTATAACTCGAACTCACTTTTGTTGAATTAACTGGTAGTTTTGAATCAAATTTCGATAACTCTAGATTGTTTAAGTCAAACTTAAGTTAAAACGTGGCTTAGCTACATTTTAAACCTAGAAATATGAGCAAGTTCACCTTAATTGAGTTTGTGTCATTGAGGTTTGACATGAACAGTTTATTTTAGACAGGTGACAGTTTAATGCTGACCAAAGTAATGCAGAATGGTTTTTAGTAGCTTTCTGGGTAACTTTGTTCTGTATTAAGCAGTCACCTTTCTTTAAACAATTTCATGCTTATTTGGTTAGTTGCTTTAGCACAAGTTTTGAGATATAAGAATCTGTTGTTGTAACTATAAGAACATGATATTGTAGTCATGTAAATATTTTTAGGTTAGGTCTAAATCAAGCTGATTCAGCTTTTAGCTGCAAATTTATGCTTTCTTTCATTCATATTCAGAGCTCAAGATAAGGGGAAGTATTTCAAATACAGTTGAAACTCGATACTTCCAGTTAGCTTTAGTCCATCTTACCCCGTATTCTATAAGTTGAATTTCAATAACTTGATCTCGCTTAAGTCCAACATACCCATATTTCAAATTTAATATGTGGCAAAAACACATATTTCAAAGTTAAAATATGGCTTTGCCACATTTTAACTTTGAAAAATGGGTAAGTCCGACTTAATCAAGTTTGAATTATGGAGTTTGGACTGTACTAATATATATCATTTCTATGCCAAACCCTGTTGTCACTCCTCATTTGATTATTATAATGAGTAGGCTAAGCATAAGACTTGTTTGAGACATACAGACAATGTAGAGAAATGTCTGAATTAACTTCATCTTATCAGGAGCTCTTGTATTGCTTGTAAATGCTTGGAAACACAATACGTTTGGGCTGTGTCCTTACAGAATGATTGCAGATCCATCTGCACAGCTATCAGAATGTTTTCAGATGTACTACAGTAAGACCTCTCTATTATGACCACTAAAACCGAAGAGTGATACTGGTGACAGCTTAAAGCAAGATGAATGTAAAACAGAAAGCTTTTTGTTTTACTGTCACCTCGCTTTAAGCAGTTAACTGTACTAAATACCTAATAATTAACACACTTTAGTGGTCATAATAGAGAGGTTTTATTGTACAGTGGAGAAAACGTTATTCTTTCCCAATAAACGTGTTTACGCTAAAACTATTTTTTCCTATGCAAACAGTTTGGAGCCAGATCAGACGCCGGGTAACCCGGCGTCTGATCAGGCTCCAAACTGTTTGCCACCAAGATAAACAAGAATTATCAGAATTGTCCAAAAGTTGTTCTTTTCTACGTTTTAGTGCTTTGTGTTTGCGTACGTTTGCGTTTAAACGGGAAAGAATAACAGATTCTCCACTGTACCTGTCTTTATTACAATCCATGTATCTTACTCTGCTGAATGACTGCAGCACAGTGGACACAGGTGTGGATCTATTTTTTCTGATTTATTTATCTAGATTTGACTGTTGTAAAGACTATTGTCTAGCTGCCAAAGGTATAGACTAGTTTATGAAAAATCAAAACTGGTTACTGTGTTATGTACAAGTAGAAGTAGAGTTTTTATTTAGTTTGCCATAAAGTTATTGTTTTAGTGGGTGATATATATATGTTGCACTATTGTGCATCGCAGTCAAACTTGTGTGAAGCTGCCATTCATTATAAGCATGGCAAAATTATTAGAACTCTAAAAGTCACTGCTTAATGCAGGACTAATGTAATGCAGAAAGCTCCTTCAGGAGCTTTCTGCATTACATTAGTCCTGCATTAACAGGTCTATCCCTTTCAGGTTTTGAGATTTGCCAAAACCAATGTTTCTGTTTATTGTGAAATCTCAAGTTTCAGGCCAAGAATTTGCAGGTCTTGAAGGACGTTTCTTAAAAAATGCATTATACAGTATAGCTCCCATCTGTTTTGCAACTGTCCAATGATTGGTCACTCTACCAATTTCCCCATAGCTTGTCTTCATTATATCAGGCTGAGAGTCAAGCAGAAGGTTCTTGTACGAGATGTCTGCTTTACTTTAAGCCTTTTTTAACGCTTTCCCCATTTTCTTATTTTCAGAGTTTAAACTGGTGATGGCCTTCAACTGGCAGTTTCAACCATTTACCCAATACAATGTAGCCTGTTTCTAGTTTTAAAGACAGGTGACCTCTTAAAGATGTTTAAAAGTAAAGCAGGATGCACCTTAAGACACATTCTGCTCACTTCAGCCTGCTTTAAGCTACCATTTGCTAGTATATAGAAACTATTTCTTATGGTGCATATTAATGTTTGTTTATAGTGAAAATATTTTCTTCAGTGGAAGAAAGAATTAAAGGTGTAAAACAATTTATAAGGGGTAATGGGTTAAGCTGCTTCCTTTGACTCAGTTGTCAGAACAGAGTAGAAACATGAAAGTGAATGGAAAGTGATGACACAAGTTTGGCTGTACTATTGAATCAAGAGTTACGTGTAAAATAATTATGTACATATAAAGGTCTTTAGTTCAGTATTTAGCTGTAGAGGTATATGTTAAGCTCTTGACTTTCAAAGCATTCTAAAAAGAGATGAAAGTGATTATTATCTTAATAACCAACAGTATGTGATTGATATTATTAAAACAGTACTACAGGTAGTCTTGATAATCGAAATACGCTTAACAAGCACCATCATAGCATTTTCCAATGTTTAAGACAGAAGGTTGCTTAAAAAAGGCTGAAAATAAAGCAGAAAGCTTTTCAGGAAGGTTCTGCTTTCATTTTCCCTGCGTGTTAAGCTATTGGAAGAGATATATCCTGTACCAGCACTTTAAGTAGTTTTATTGAAGCATGTTTCAAATTATCAAGATTACCAGTGTACTGTATACATATCTATGTTCCTCTTATTGTTCTGATTGTCTATATTAGACAGTATAAGTCTAGTATTCTGTCATATGGGGCTCTGAAGTGAAGGCTTACCATTTCCTTCATGGATTGAGAAAGGTTCATTGATATGTCATAGATCTGCTCTTGTCTTGTTAACTTGTCTGAGTTATTAATGTCTGTCTGTCTGTCTGCCTAACTGCTCTTCTTTTAGTTTTTCTTCAGAAAACATGAAATGTATAAGTAGTTAACCCATTACCCCATATCCTGTTTCTAGTCTTGAAAATACTTGACCACTTGAAGCGGGTTACTTTCAGCCTGCTTTAAGCTATCATCTTCTAGAACATAGAAAATATTTCTTATGATACATATTCATGACTGTATAAATTGGAACTATTTTCCTAAGTAGATGAATATATTAAAGGTGTAAAAAGGCGTATTTATGGGGTAATGGGAAAAACATATTTCTTAAAGTTATCCTTTGTAGAGTTTAATGGGTATTCAGTTTTACATGGTGCTTGCTTAATAATTGTCTGAGGATATCTACAGTAGAACATGTGTCAAACTGACATCAAAGGAAATCATGGTGATTTCTAGAGAAGGTCTATTAAAACAAGTGACTGCTTAAAGCAGGATGAAATATAAAGCAGAAAACTCATCTTTTGGAGTTTTCCCTAATATTTTGTCATGCATTCAGTAACCACTTGTATTAACGACTGCCTTGGATCTTCAAATGAATGGATGCTTAATTCAAAAATGAATAGAAAGCAGAAGTCATGTAGGAACCTTCTGCTTTACTTTTCTTCTTTGTAGAATTTGGTTGTTTTTGGGTATCTACAGTATACAGTAAAACCCCTCTAATACGACCACTAAACAAAAGGCTTATTGGTTGTATAACAGACTGGTGACTGCTGAAAGCAAGGTGACTGTAAAACAAAAAGCTCCTAAAAGAACTTTCTTTTCTGCTGCCACCTTGCTTTAAGCAGTCATCTTTCTTAAACACCTAGTAATAAACACAATTTTTGGTCGTAATAGAAGGTTTTTACTGTAGTATTTATTCTTTGCATTTCCATTGTGGGTTCTTCTTGTAGGCATTTAAAATGATATTGTCTCCATGCATAGTAGAAAATATAAACAAGAGAAACATAGTTACAATTATACCATAATTATTCAAAATAAGTCTGAAATTGATAAAGGTTTCTGTTTCTTTTGCTGTGTACATGTTATTTTCCTACTGTATGATGTACTGTTAACTCTTTCCTTCATAACTTATATCAGTGTTTAACCCATTACCCCATCACCTGCATCTGTTATTAAAGATAGCTGATCACTTAAAACAGGTTGAAAGTAAAGCAGAATGCGCCATAAGGCGCATTCTGCTTTTCTTTCAACCTGCTTTAAGCCATCATCTGCAAGGATATATTGAATATTTCTTATGGTACTTATTCTTTCAGTGGAGGAGTAAACTAAAGGCATATTTATGGGGTAATGAGTTAAGACAGGTGATTACTTAACTCATTGGCCCCTGAAACTTCAAACGGATATCTCTAGATTCCAATTAGGTCTAGTCCATTTTTGACTATTATTTTTTTAATTGGAATATTATATACATGTAGTGCAAATGTAGAGTCCCTCTAACATGGGTCTCCATTGTTTGCATAAGGCACATGTATTAACCACTGATACTCCTTTTGTAAAGGATGTTTATGTGTCAATAGGGTTCAGTGGGCTAAAGCAGGTAGAAAGTAAAGCACAAAGAACTTTCAGCTTTACTTTCAACCTGCTTTAAACTGCCAACTGTCAGCTTAAGTATGCTATGTCTATATCAGGACAGTTTAGAAGCATGTATAGGAATCTCTTTGAGATAAAAGACAAGGGAGTGAAAGGGAGTTATGAAGGAAAGGGTTATTTTACTTATATAATCTTTCTTTTTTACATACATGTATCATGTACTCAATTTTTGGCCTGTTTGACCCAGGCAGTGTATGAACCCTAGGGCGTGGTAAGTGTGTTTATAACATTGTAAAAATTCTCCATTCTGTAATATTTATTTCTTCCATTGAGGCGTATTAGTGTTATACAGTAAAACCTTTCTATTATGACCCCTCAAACATGGCTAATTGATTGTATGGAACACAGGTGAAAGCTTAAAGCAAAATGACAGTAAAACAGAAAGTAGCTTTCTGTTTTACTTTTCTACTTGCTTTAAGAAATGACTTGTCTTTAACACATAATAATTAGCACAATGTAGTGGTTGTAATAGAAAGGTTTTACTGTAGTTTAAAACTTAAATGACACCATTCTGTGTCTTCATTCCAACCAATCCTATGCTTTGGGAGAGAAAATTATAAACCTTTTGCACATTGCAAAATTGTAGACCAAGAAACGTTAGTAACTGATCAGGATCTACACTGTTTGTCACTAAAGCATGTGCTAGCAACTACTAGTGTAGACCATGACCAGATGGGTTTTATACACCGTTTTACACAGCTTGAATCATTTATTAAAACATCAACACTTTGATACTAAGAGCACATGTTATTGCAACTCGCTTTCTTGTTTGATTCCACTGCATAGGCATGTAACACTCTAGCATTATTAAATCATGCATGGCTTCTTGGGAACAATTTGCTTATAGGGCTAGTTTGAGTATCTTAGTGAATTCCTGCTGTAACAAGTACTCAAATGAACACGTTTTCAGTGTTCAGGAAGGATTATTGCATAGAGCAAGATGAATGTACAACTCTGAATGTAGCTCTGTTTTACTTTCATTTTGCTTTAAGGCAGTAAACTGCTAAAATGCTTAAAACAAGTACTTAACTTGGGGACTGGTTGCAAAAAGCAAGATGAATGTAAAGCAGAAAGCTACTGCAGGATCGTTCTGCTTTACATTCATCTTGCTTTAATCTGCCTTTTGTCCTTGACACCTTCCATTGAGTCATCATTTGAGTGGCCATAATAGCTGGAATTTACTGGGTACTACTGTTACAGTAGAACCTCTCTTGAGCAACATGCTATTAGGAAATAATGGGTGTTTAAAGGCATGTGACTGCTCAATGAAAGACAAAAGTAATGCATTAACTTACTGTTTCCCCCATTTTAGCGCTTTCAATTTATTTCTCCACTGACGAAAATAGATTCAATTTATACAGTCATTAACATGTACCATTAGAAATACTTTCTTTATCCTAGCAGATAGTGGCTTAAAGCAGGCTGAAAGTAAAGCAAAATTTTCCTTCAGGCGCATTCTGCTTTACTTTCAACCTGCTTTAAGTGGTCACCTGTCTTCAAACCAAGAAACATGCTATGGGGTAGAGGGTTAAGTTGTCACCTGTTACAATATCAAACAGGTATGGTTTTTCCGAGTTTAGTTTAAGAGAGGTTTTACTATACTTCCAATTTCCAGTAACAGATTTGTGATAATGAGGTTGAAAATGTATTGGTAAAAGGGGGACGAGAAGTGTGAGATTTGTTTTTATAACTGGTGATAGTTGGAAGGCTGCAAGTGCTATGATAGGAAACTCTCTACCAGATCTGTGAGGCTTGTATATGCATTCCAGTAACATAAATTTGTATTAACCATTACTATGAAATACAATAAACAATTTGAAACTTGTCTTATAGTTATTATTATTATACCTCTTTTCACACAGGGGTTGTGCGTTCAAAAAGGCTTAGGAAGAAGAGAAAAAAGTCATATTATATTTTGTCATATTTTTATTGAACTCTTTGATAGAATTGTATTTATAACATCAAATAAATAATTTCTTGACAATACAGGTCATGAACATAGACCAAAATGTGTTCAGTTACCATTCAATATAGGAAGCATTGAGGTACAGTGAAACCTCTCTATTACGGCTACTAAATTGCATTGATTATCAGGTGTTTAAGACTAGTGACTGCTTAAAGCAAGGTGAAAGTAAAACAGAAAGCTCATCCTTTATGAGCTTTCTGTTTACTTTCACCTTGCTTTGAGCCGTCGCCTATCTTTCATATAGACCATTACCATTCTTTTTAGTGGGCGTAATAGATGGGGTTTACTGAATTTGAACGTGGCTGCTTATTTCAGGTCTAGAGACAGGTAGCTGCAGAATGCAGAAGTCCATTTCTTTTGGTGTTTATAAAGCAGCCACCTGTCTAATAGACTACCATTATGCATTATTTGAATGGTTTGCTTAACACCTGTACAGAGATGATTTATAGAAGCATAATTAAGCCATTCCCTCATAAAACGCTCGTACTTCTACCGTGCCCTGATAAATAGCCATTTGAAACTTTCTCTACATATTGATAGGGTTTCTATGGTTATTTATTAGAACAGGGTAGAAGCATGAAAAAGGTATATCAATAAAATAAATGAGTTGTGCCACGAGAAACATTGTATATTGCAAACAGTGTAGATCAAGGCCAGCCGCCACATCAAACCTTGATCTACACTGTTTGACACCCACATGCATCTAAGATTTTATGTTGCTGTATTATATATTGTATTTTGTGGTGAAGACCAAACTCGGATACAGAGCCTGGTATGACAACAGCGCTTGGTCTGAACAATGTTGCAATGCAATAAGGCTGGTTTTGTCATGTCACAGTTCATGTAAAGACATGTCTGTGTGGGAAAGGCTTAACCCATTACTCAATTCATACACATTTTAATTTCTCCACTGCAGAAAACAGTTTCAATTTATACAGTAATATAATGAATATGTATCATAAGAAATATTTTCTATATTTTAGCAGAAGGCTGAAAGTAAAGCAGAATATGCCTTAAAGGCGCATTCTGCGGTGCTTTCAGCCCCCTATCTTCAAAACTAGAAACAGGAAGTGGAGTAAAGGATTAAGCTACCACCTGTTTTTAACAGCAAATCTTTGTTTGATTGATGATATAAGCATGACCCAAATGTTTTGTAAGATACATGTAGCTGTTATAAATGATGACTTTTGTGTCAATAAAGTGATGATGATGGTACGGCCACAAATGACAAGCAATATATAATATTACGTTTGAAGTAATCTGAGATCATTTCACTAGTAGTCAACATAAACATAGTCTACATAATACCAGAGGTCTACATTTTACCGGTGGTCTACATAACACCCACCATTATACTTCAATACTTTTCTGTTGCACTTTTAACCCATTACCCTATAAATATGCCTTCAATTTATTCTTCCACTGAAGACTGAAGAAAATAGTTCCACTTTGTTTAGCTCTGAATATGCACTATAAAAATATTTTCTATATCCTAGTAGATGGTTGCTTAAAGCAGGCTGAAAGTAAAGCACTACAACCGACGGCTTAAAAGTAATAGATGATGAGCACTCCTGTGAGATTCTCTATTTAATTTCTTTCTTACATTCGGTAGTGATATTAAATAATAAGTAATGTATAGAATATTTTTAGCTCACCTGGCACGTAGTGCCAAGGTGAGCTATTTTGATTGTCCTCTGTCCGTCGTCATTCGTTCATTTGTGCGTCGTTCCTCCGTTCGTCGTCAACAATTTCTTTAAACGGCATCTCCTCCGAAACTACTTGATAGATTTTTACCAAACTTGGCCTGAATGATCCTTATATTGTCCTCTTTTAAAGTTGTTCAAACATTTCCGGTCCGTTGAATATCTAGGTCACAGGAGCTAAAAATAGATTTTCAATGAAAACTTGAAAAATCTTCTTGTCTGAAACCACAGTACCCTGAGCTTAGATATTTGGCATAAAGCATCATCTACAGGTCCTCTATCAAGATTGTTCAAATTATGCCCCTTGGGGTCAAAACTTCCAAGGCCCTAGGGGTCCCAGTTTTACATAGAGTTACATGTATATAGTGAAATATTATTCTCTGAAACTATTATGGCAAAAGCTTTGATATTTAGCATTATGAAGTGACACTTTTAGATTTTCTTTACCAATATTGCTGAAATGGTTCGGGTCTGTTGCATATCTGGGTCACATTAGCTAACAAGAGGGCCAGAATGGCCCTTAATCACTCACCTGTACATGGTGATGGGTCAGTGATTTCAGAAAAGAAGATTTGTGAAACTTTGACCCCAGGGACATAATATGAATGCTCTTGATACAGGACCTGTAGACAATGCTATGTGCCAAATATCTAAGCTCAGTGTACTATGATTTCAGACAAGAAGATTTTTAAAGTTTTCATTGAAAAAAATCTATGTTTAGCTCTGGTGACCCAGATATGCTACAGGCCGGAACCAATTCATCAACATATGTGAAAGACCTCTAGACATTACATCATGCAAAATATCTAAGCTCTAGCCATATTGATTTCAAAGAAAAATGTGTTTGAAAATTTCACTATATAACTCCATGTAAAATGGCGACACCCGGGCCGGGGCCAACTTTGACCCCAGTGGCAAAATTTGAACAAATTTGATAGAGGACCTGTAGATAATGCTTAGTGAAGTTTGGTTGTAATCAGGCATGTGGTTTTGAAGAAGAAGACGTTTGAACATTTCACTATATAACTTTATGTAAAACAGTGACCCCCGGGGCGGGGCCAATTTTGACCCCAGGGTCAAACTTTGAACAATAGATGATGCCATGTGCCAAATATCTAAGCTCTGGTCCTTGTGGTTTTTGACAAGAAGATTTTTTAAGATTTCCTAATTTTTTCACTTGGTTGCCATAGCAACCAGACTTCTGCATTGTTTCAAATTCTTTGAACACCTTTGAAAGAGCTTGACCCAAGGAACATTCCTGTTAAGTTTGGTTTCAATCAGACATGTGGTTTTGAAGAAGAAGATGTTTGAACATTTCACTATATAACTCTATGTAAAACGGTGACCCCCCGGGGCGGGGCCAATTTTGACCCCAGGGTCAAACTTTGAACAATCTTGATAGAAGACCTATAGATGATACTATGTGCCAAATATCTAAGCTCTAGCCCTTATGGTTTTTGACAAGAAGATTTTTTAAGATTTCCTTATTTTTTCACTTTGGTTGCCATGGTAACCAGAGTTCTGCATTGTTTCACATTCTTTGAACAACTTTGAAAGAGCTTGACCCAAGGAACATTCCTGTGAAGTTTGGTTGCAATCAGGCATGTGGTTTTGAAGAAAAAGATGTTTGATCATTTCACAATATAACTCTATGTAAAACGGTGACCCCCCGGGGCGGGGCCAATTTTGACCCCAGGGTCAAATTTTGAACAATCTTGATAGAGGACCTATAGATGATGCCATGTGCCAAATATCTAAGCTCTAGCCCTTGTGGTTTTTGACAAGAAGATTTTTTAAGATTTCCTTATTTTTTCACTTTGGTTGCCATGGCAACCAGAGTTCTGCATTGTTTCAAATTCTTTGAACATCTTTGAAAGAGCTTGACCCAAGGAACATTCCTATGAAGTTTTGGTGCAATCAGGCATGTGGTTTTGAAGAAGAAGATGTTAAGTTATATAGTTCTATGTAAAACGGTGACCCCCGGGGCGGGGCCAATTTTGACCCCAGGTTCAAACTTTGAACAATCTTGATAGAGGACCTATAGATGATACTATGTGCCAAATATCTAAGCTCTAGCCCTTGTGGTTTTTGACAAGAAGATTTTTTAAGATTTCCTTATTTTTTCACTTTGGTTGCCATGGCAACCAGAGTTCTGCATTGTTTCAAATTCTTTGAACAACTTTGAAAGAGCTTGACCCAAGGAACATTCCTGTGAAGTTTGGTTGCAATCAGGCAAGCGGTTTTGAAGAAGAATATGTTTGAAGAAATTGTTGACGCACAATGCACGACGCACGCCGGACAAAGACCGACCACAAAAGCTCACCTTGAGCACTTTGTGCTCAGGTGAGCTAAAAATAGTTTTTATGCCCCCAGCATCGACAGATGCAGGGCATATAGTAATCGTCCTGTCCATCCGTCCGTGCGTGCGTGTGTGTGTGCGTCCGTAACAAGGTTAAGTAGATTTTACCGTTCCGTCTAGCATCAACACCACTTACCCAAATGCTTGGATACTTACACAGTTGTTGCCTTGGACCATTCCCTATCCACCAATATCACCAAACTTTGATTTTGACCTTGACCTTGACCTAATTTGGACTTAGAAAAGTTTAAATAGGCTATTTCTTGGTTAACTAGATTTTACCGTTTCATCTAGCATCAACACAACAGACTACAATGCTTTGATACTTATACAGTTGTTGCAATGGACCATAACCAACTCACCAATATCACCATACTTTGATTTTAACCTTGACCTTGACCTTATTTGGACTTAGAAATTTTTTAAATAGGCTATTTCTTGGTTAACTAGATTTTACCGTTTCGTCTAGCATCAACACAACTGACTACAATGCTTTGATACTTATACAGTTGTTGCCTTGGACCATTACCAACTCACCAACAATACCAAAGCTCAGTTTGACCCTGACCTTGACCTAATTTGGACTTAGAAAAAATTAAGAATATATTGTCAAGGATGCCACTGGGGGCATAAGCGTTTATTGAACGCGCAGTCTTGTTTTTCAATGAAAAGTCTTCCTGTCTGAAACCACCCATGTACAAAATATTTGACAGAACACTTAATTTTCAACTTCATCAGCAAGATATTTGAAATTATGTCTCTGGGGAAAAAATGAGCCCACCCCAGGGGTCATGTGACCCTTGTGTAGGTTTTTCCAGGTGAGCGATATGTAGGCCCGCATGGGCCTCTTGTTTGTTTTTATGAAGGTATGAAAAAATACCTGGTCACACTTTAGTATGAAACAAACGCTTTACGGTTTCATACAGTGTGACCAGGTTTTGTTTTTCATAACTCCATGAAAGCAAAAAATATTCTATATATTCCTTAAATGAAAATACACAAGAAGTAACATTTTCTGTATTCCTAGCAGATGGTAGCTTAAAGCAGGCTTAATGTAAGTAAGTCAGCTTTACATTGAACCTGCTTTAAGTGGTCCCATGATCTCAAAACAAAACAAGAGCCGTATACGGCCCTAAATCGCTCACCTGGGACCGTTGATGTAAATGTAACATATCTTGGAAAGCTGAGAAATTATGAAAATATGATTGTGCCAATTGCTGATTGGATGATGCTGAGTGCAAAATAGCTAAGCTTAGGGTACTGTAGTTTAAGAGAAGATTTTTTAAGTGGTTTTTTTTAAATCTATTTTTAGCTCCTGTGACCTAGATATGCAACGGACAGGAACCATTTGAACAATATTGGTAAAGTACCTCTAGAAGTTACTATATTGATTTCAGAGAAGAAGAGGTTTGAAGATTTCACTAAATAACTCTATGTAAATTTGTGACCCCTGGGGCCACAGGTACTTGACACATACTTTATTATCTATGAACCCCCTCCCCCCTTAAAAAAAAAAAAAAAATTTTTTTTTTTTTACTATACTTCTATTATAGATACAAGGTAAACAGCGCAATTCAACACCTAGTCTTTACTATCCACTTAAGCTGATGCTAAAATAGACTCGATCGCCGATATTCTCTTGTGGTACCCTCGGGAAATGATTAATTTATCAATATCTACTTTTTATTTCATCAAATTCCGTCAAATAACGCCACAGTACGTGAATTATAACGAAAATAAGCATCAAAAAGTTTTATGTCGTTTTCATGGTACATAGCAACGAATGTACATGTAGGGGTGATCTGTTATTTGTCCACAATAAACGGCCTATGCCACTGGAACTTTCACCAAATATTATAAATCATCTTTAAATGAAATATTATCAGTTTTATATAATTTACATAGAATGCAAAATTAAAAGAAACTTCACCTGTTTAATTTTGACCAATGAGATCGCTCCGTTCATTCGATTCATTCCGGTATTCAAAATGGCATTGAAAATGAAATGAGTCTTTCACTTGTCAATTTCGTGCCAAATTACATGTATATTTCATATAGCTGATAGTGAAGAGGGTCATGTTCCGACACAAACGCATTTGCTCTAATGAAATTAGGTGAACGTTCCAGCCGTAAAGGCCGTTAAATGTGCAAACCGACTAGATTACCCCTTATTTTGGGCAATAAATTCTGTACCAAGAGAACGACATAAAACTTTTTGATGCTTATTTTCGTTATAATTCACGTACTGTGGCGTTATTTGACGGAATTTGATGAAATAAAAAGTAGATATTGATAAATTAATCATTTCCCGAGGGTACCACAAGAGAATATCGGCGATCGAGTCTATTTTAGCATCAGCTTAAGTGGATAGTAAAGACTAGGTGTTGAATTGCGCTGTTTACCTTGTATCTATAATAGAAGTATAGTAAAAAAAAAAATTTTTTTTTTTTTTTTTTTTAAGGGGGGAGGGGGTTCATAGATAATAAAGTATGTGTCAAGTACCTGTGCCTGGGGCGGGGTCATTTTTGACCCTAGGGACATAATTTGAACAATCTTGATATAGGACCTAAAGATGATGCTTTGTGCAAAATATCTAAGCTCAGGGTACTGTGGTTTTAGAGAAGAAGATTTTTTAAGTTTTTATTGAAAAAATCTATTTTTAGCTCCTGTGGCCTAGATATGCAACGGACTGGAACCATTTGAACAATATTGGTAAAGTACCTCTAGAAGTTACACCATGCCAAATATCAAAGCTCTAGCTATATTGATTTCAGAGAAGAAGAGGTTTGAAGATTTCACTATATAACTATGTAAATTTGTGACCCCGGGGGCGGGATCATTTTTGACCCTAGGGACATAATTTGAACAATCTTGATAGAGGACCTAAAGATGATGCTTTGTGCAAAATATCTAAGCTCAGGGTACTGTGGTTTTTGAGCGGAAGATTTTTTAAGTTTTTATTGAAAAAATCTATTTTTAGCTCCTGTGACCTAGATATGCAACGGACCGGAACAATTTGAATAATATTGGTAAAGTACCTCTAGAAAGTACACCATGCCAAATATCAAAGCTCTAGCTATATTGATTTCAGAGAAGAAGAGGTTTGAAGATTTCACTATATAAAATTATGTAAATTTGTGACCCCTGGGGCAGGGCCATTTTTGACCCCAGGGACATAATTTGAACAATCTTGATAGAGGACCTGTAGATGATGCTATGTGCAAAATATCTAACCTCGGGGTACAGTGGTTTCAGAGAAGAAGATTTTTTAAGTTTTTATTGAAAAAATCTATTTTTAGCTCCTGTGACCTAGATATGCAACAGACAGGAAATATTTGAACAACTTTTAAAGAGGTCTATATAAGGATCATTCCTGTCAAGTTTGGTAAAAGTCCACCCAGTAGTTTAGGAGGAGATGTCGTTTAAAGAAATTGTTGACGACGGACAAAGCACGATCAAAATAGCTCACCTTGGCACATTGTGCCAGGTGAGCTAAAAAAGGCTATGAGGTAATGGGTTAATTACTGTCCTTGTGTCTTTTGCAACAGGGCTGCCATAAGTTGATAATGAAAATTCCTAAGATTTCCATCTTTCCTTTTTTTAGCTCACCTGAGCCAAAGGCTCAAGGTGAGCTATTGTGACCGCTCACCGTCCGTCGTACGTCTGTCCGCGCCACTAAAGTGGGTTAGAGGGCCAGATAACGGTAAACATAACAAAAGAAGACAATAGAGTACATTCCGTAACAATACACTAAGGGGCCGTGGCCCGTTATTCGAACAAAAGAAAATAACAGAAAAGGCCCTCTAACCCAATTGGGTGGCACGGACGTCTGTCCGTTCTCATTTACTTCAAACGACATCTCCTCTGAACCCGACGATTGTAGGGAGAGTTCAAACTGCTCATGATGTTCCTTCGATGCTTCTCTACAGAAGTTGTTCAAATGAAAGGAAAAAAGCACAAACTCTGCTTGAAAAAGCAAAAAACTTTAAAAAATCTTCTTGCCAAAAACTACTAGGCCCTAAGCTTTGATAATTTTACAGTAGTATCTCCTGGTGGATCCCTCTAAAGTTTGTTAAAATGAAATCCCTAGGTTCACACTTGACCCCACCCTACGCAGTTTAAGTGCTGCTCTAGGCAGGTTTCATGGTATTTTTTATTTAAGCAGAACTGTATTTACCTGAGTTACCCTTAATATACTAAGGGCAATTAGCCAATATTTGCAAACAGTTTGGATCCAGATCAGATGCAACATAATGCTGCATCTAATCTGGATCCAAACTATTTGCCACTCATTTACCAACATAACATTTTCTAAATTGTTTTTTTGTACATTTTTCACATACAGTAGGTTTTAAGCAGACATCATTTCAGTCCGGTAAGGGTAAGCCCCAGCAGCTCCTAGATGCTACCGTACTCCCTATTGCATAATATTTGACCTCAGTGACTGACACAGAACTGGTGGTGTCAGCTGAACATGTTGTCTGCTAAAGTTTAGAAATGGTTCAGTCTGCTTCATACTTAGAGAAACAGGATCTGGAAGTGATCCACTGACAGTTATGTAATTGTGTCTTATGCCATATTTATACATATGTTTACTATTGGTTTTTTCAGAGTTATCTGCATGTCTTGTCATTTTTTCTTGTCCAGGATTCAACCCTTTCCCCCATAAATACTGACATTTGTTAACCCATTACCCCATAAATGTGCATTTTTAGGCCTTTGTTTTATTCCTCCACTTAAGAAAATAATTCCACTTTAAACAGTCATGAAAATGTAAGATGCGAAATAAGTTTCTATATCCTAGTAGATGGTAGCTTTAAGCAGTTTGAAAGTAAAGCAAAGTGTGCATTAAGACGCATTCTGCTTTACTTTCAACCTGCTTTAGGTGGCCACCTATTTTCAAAAATAGAAACAGGCTACGGGGTAATGGGTAAAATGAAATTGCCTATTTGGAAAGAGCCTAATGAGAGGAAGTGCCATTTGCAAAGGCCATAACTCTGACATCATTTTTTTTTTAGTTATTTCCCTTTGTGATATTTTCTTGTCAAGAAGACAACTCCAGTTCTACTGATGCTATTGTAATGAAATTTTATGTATGGAAAGAAACTGATGAGAGAAAATGCCATGCACAAGGGCAGCAATATTTTGTTTTTCCCCTTTGTCATATTTTATTGTCAGGAAAATAACTCCAGTTCTGCTGACGCTAGTGAAATAATTATCATTTACCGGAAATGGAAAAAACTTGATAAGAGGATGTGTCATGGATAAGGGTCATTAGCTTGGCAACAAAATTAACTTTTGTCATGTTTTCTTGTCCGGAAGATAACTCCATTTATAGTTATATTAAAATGTTGTCTTTCCCAGTCAACTTAGGTACAAACTTCAATGTCCTCAGGTGAGCGAATTTAGGGCCATGGCCCTCTTGTTTTCAAACGTGATTACCAAAAGCAGGTAAAGTAAAGCAGAATGTGCCTCAAGGCACATTCTGCTTTACTTTCAGCCTGCTTTAAGCTACCATCTACTAGGATAAAATCTGAAGATTTCAGAAAAACTTGGAGTAATGGCAGTCCTGTTGGGTGATCACTGAACAAATATTTGACTGTACAAGTAGTCGCAGTTAATAAACTTATAACCATTAAACAGTTCACTAAAATCTGAAAACACAAAAATAACGCAACGGTTTCCCTTTGTTCACACCATATGTACATGATTAGGAATGTATTTGTACAAATATCTTATCACAGATATAACCTTGTCAAAGAAAAATAACACACTAAAACAACGATACATGTAATTATAAACATGTACAGCAAAGCCCGTCATGAGAGACCACCCTGTGAGGAAATATTGTGATTCTTAACCAATTACCCCATGGCCTGTTTCTAGTTTTGAAGACAGGTGACTACTTGAGGCTTAAAGCATTCTACTTTACTTTCAACCTACTTTAAGTGGGCACCTGTCTTCAAAATGCGAAATAGGCTATGGGGTAATGGGTTAAAGCAGGTTGAATGTAAGCAGAATGTGCCTTATTAAGGTGCAATGAGCTTTACATTCAACCTGTTTTAGCTACTATCTGCTAGGATATTGGAAGTATTTCTCATGTTGCACATTTATTAATGTATAAAATGGAATTGCTTTCTTTAATGGAGGAATAAATTAAATGTGTAAAAAGGGGTATAGATATTTTGAGTAAAGGGTTAAGCTGTCATCTGTATGGGAGACTGATAAAGTCTTATTTTGTATGGTCGCTAGAGGGGTTTTACTGTAAATGTTAAAGTGAAACAAATAGATCCTTTGATAAAATTAAGTGAAACATTTGCATAAGCTCTTAACCCCATTACCCCATAGCCTGTTTCTAGTTTTAAAAACAGGTGACCACTTAAAGCAGGTTGAAAGTAAAGCAGAATGCGCATTAAGCGCATTCTGCTTTACTTTCAGCCTGCTTTAAGCTATCATCTGCTAGAATGTAGAAAATTATTTTAAATATTTTTATGGTAACATATTCATGACTATATTCTTTAGTGGATGAATAAAATAAAGGCGTATTTATGGGGTAACTGGTTACTTAATAGGTGTCCACATTATAAAGTCCTTTATAATTCAACTGTATTTTTCAAAAAGAGATGAGCATTTGCACCCACTTTGGGCACTCTTGTTTAGTGGTCATAACAGAGAGGTTTCACTGTACATTGAAAATCAGAATTTTATTTTTTTCA
This sequence comes from Gari tellinella, assembly GCA_922989275.2. Lineage (NCBI taxonomy): Eukaryota > Metazoa > Mollusca > Bivalvia > Cardiida > Psammobiidae > Gari > Gari tellinella. Next base: position 89,980,676 of record OV277860.1, read on the forward strand.
AGTGTCAAACAGTTCAGTTTCCAATCAAACACTGAGTAATTTGTCAAATGATCTGGTTCTAAACTGTTTGCAAATGGAAGCAAATTCATGCTCAGCAGATAACCGATTGAATTGGATAAATGAATAATAAATGAAAGAAAATTTGAACTTCAATAACAAAAGAATAGCCATTTTCTATACACACTGCTTAAAAATATAAATAAAGGGAATGTACTCATGGAATGCATTTAATATATGCTGTTGTCTCCCTTGAATATACAATTTATGACATGTCATGGCTGTTTAAGATATGGAAAATAAGAAAAAACAGCACAGGAGCTTTCTACATTATTATTCTCCTGCATAAAGCTACAACCTTCCTTATTTAAAGATTGTTCATGTTCCGTAATAAGAAGAATTGAACACTTGTGTCATGTCATATAAGATCATGAGATTGTCAAAGGTAGCTCACTAAACATTACATGTTTATAATAACAGTTTATCTGAACTCCATTCATTTCGTGTTTTTGTCATAAAGAAACAAAAGAAGCTTTCAAGAAAGAACACAACCATAAGACAGAGGCACAAGACGTCATTGTTTTGTATAAGACTAGAATAGAGGACAAACACATGGCTCCTTAAATGAGCTGTATCTAGGATACGACAAGATAAACCCTTCCTCTATAGTCAAAAGTGCTAATCACCTGGGGCCCATTTCATAAAACTTTGTACGACAGAAACGATCGTAAGTCAAAACTTTAAAATCGTTTAATTTCTGATTTCTCCATCTAATCCTGTCTTGTGACATCTCTTTGGAAGCGTCTTTTCAAGACGATTCCAAAGAGATGTCACAAGACAGGATTAGATTGAGAAATAAATAATAATTTAGACTTTTATAATCTGACTTACTACAATATTGGTCGTACGAAGTTTTATGAACGGGCCCCTGGTGAATATCCAACTCCTTTAGGAGTCCTCTGATCTGGGTCTACACTGTTTGCATAAAACAAGTGGACTCTTGATACAAGACAGGTGTACTTGTTGTTAGGGTTTTAAAGTGTTTACATGTTGCTTTTAAAATCGACCTAGCAAGATAACTGTGTCCAACTCTTTTCATCTGTGTTTAGACTGTAAGAAACAGCTTATATAAAGCACTGTGGCATTTTAAAGCCACAGACAACAGGGCAGGTATGCACCAACACATTCTAAGACTTGAGACAGGAAAATAGTCTCTAACACTTTGGTTTGGTTCCCGGCATCTGTCCTTCAAACCAGTAAGCACAATGCTTAGAGATTATTCTTCAGTCTCAAACTTAAGAATTTGTGGTTTTTCCTACAAAGCCGGTGATTTTCTGACTGTTCTCTATCTGTAGTGTCCCTCAATGCTTTTAACTCATTCACCCCTGAGACTTCAAAAAATATTTCCGATTACCAATTAAATCTAATCCATTTATATATATTAACCCATTACCCCATAAATACCCTTTTAACGCTTTTAAATTTATTCTTCCATTGAAGAAATAGTTCCTCTTGATACAGTCATACGAGGGCTGTCCCAAAACATCGTAGACTTTTGTAATAAAATTGATATTTATAACAGCAGAGACAAACGCTCGTCATGGTTTATAAACATAGGGATTAAGTAAGTCTGTGTGAATTTTTAACGCACTATCTTAGAAATTGGCTAGCGCAGAGTAGTTTGAAATATACTACCCGTGCAACCCCGGCGCACACCATAGTTACGTAATGACGTTATCGACGTCAACGTTACTCTTTTTCAAAATATTTGCCGTGATGAGCGATGCATTCGCTGTTTCACACAACCGGTTAATTTGTCATATACGCTGACGAACAATGCCTTTCTTCATTCCTCACAAGACTCTCAATGTTTCTTGTTTCAGCTTCTCAAAGTTTTCAAACTTAAGTCATAGTAACTGAGATTTCAGGCATATAAATACGACGAAATCTGATAGGGCTATGTCAGTGATGTATGGCACATGTTCATGCTTTCGAAAAACCCACCACGGCAATTTTGAATTGTGTATACTGGGAAGTCTGGCACCGAACGTTATCCTGGTGGAATATGATGTTTTCAACTTGAAAGTCAATGTTGTCAATGATCCCTCTGGTCTCTTCTTTCGTATCGCAATGCGGCATGCGAAAGATATGTGGGATGAATTTGTTGAGAAATGCCTGCTCTCTCGTCTTTCTTTTTTATGCACTTAGCAAGCGAGCCATTCACCTAGTATAGCCTTTCAAGATGTTTAGTTTCTCAAGCAAAATCCGATATAAAGACGAGTTGCTGACCCGACGTATCACCACAAGATGCTGATCACCATTGATGACGCTTCTCACGTTTTTCTACAATGAAGTCGTCAATTCATATCGGCCGTCCCGTCTTTGTAAACTAATTTTCAATCCATCCTTCTGAAAAACGCTTTTGCTGTTTGAAGATAAGAGAACAAGATGCTGATTTATACTTTTCTGATGATTGTAGTTGTTTAAACGTCTGTGTCGGGGTCATATTTAACCTAACACAGTATTCTGTAACATTTTGCTGCGCCGCACTTTCCTTTGACGTCGTCATTTCTAGCGTTTTCAGAACACAGTACCATTCGCGATAACTCTATCGATGTTTTCAAAATACCGCTACCTTAATGATATTTTCCAGGATGACGTCACACATAGCAACGTAAACGTTCATGACGCAATTTCGCGCGAATTCAAGCTCAAAGTTGCATTGTAGGAGGTTTAAAGATGCACATCTCTAAATCTACCTGTAAGATTTTTGCGTGCGCCGCACATTCTAACCAGCAATTTATATTTGCTAATAAATAAGGGTCAAGTTTGTTAATGAGTCTCATTCTTTTTTCTACAAATGTGAAAATGTTTGAAATAGCATCAGTAAAAAAATCATAGAAATAATACGTCGTGTTCTTCATAAAAAATATTTGTCCACGGTGTTTTGGGACAGCCCTCGTAGATATGTATCACAAGAAATATTTTCTATATTCTCGCAGATTGTAGCTTAAAGCAAGCTGAAAGTAAAGTAGAATGCGCCTTAAGGCGCATTCTGCTTTACTTTGAACCTGCTTTAAGTAGTAACTTCTCTTCAAAACTAGAAACAGGCTATGGGGTAATGGGTAAGGGTTCATTTAACAATATTCAGCAAAAGACAAACAGTGCAGACCCTGATCAAAGGGCTCCTGCAGGAGTCCTCTGATCAGGAGCTACACTGTTTGGGTAGGACAAGTGTTCTCTTCACCGGTGCATTGTTTGTAGATGGTGAGTATACTCGTCACTAGGGCTCAGTGCTGTTGACATCCACTAAATCTCTCCACCTGACTCCTCTGTCTGTGGGTCGCGAGGTTCCATCATGATTCACCAGTGACATGTTTGGACTAGTAGCTATAGGCCGGGGAGTCCGTGTCACCAGTGATAAATGTTTGAACTAGTAGCTATAGGCCGGGGAGTGGGTGTCAGGAGGTGGCTATACTGTAGCGGCGTATCTGGCCCCGGTCTTGTTCCTTCACTGCTGTCAGTAATGGGTGGTGTAGCACCCCACTGTTTCTCTTCTGGTGAAGACGACTAGGTATGGCAAAGGGAGATAAATGATGTTTCTTTATGACTGAGTCAGTGGGAGTTGTCTCCTCATCTGAATCACTGGCAGTGGTGTCTGTAGGTTCTAAAACATTAATGTTGATAGTTTAAATTTTAATTGCGATGCTTGTTAAATTCAACGTTTATACTACAAGAATTTGCAGCCTTTATGCAAAGTATTCAATTCTAAGTAAGTTTGGGTAACACAAAAATTGTGACAAAATACATTCATATTCTTACTTAATTAATTGATAGTACCATTTTGCAATAAAATTTTGCAATAAAATCAGTTTTTGAAAATCATTTGCCAGTAAATATTGCATGGTGACTTTCTATAGATAAGTCAAAAGAATATTCTAAAGATTGACGAGCAAAGAATTCTCTGATCTGGAAATCCACTGTTTGCAATGACATACGGACCATGCAGATCTACTAAATTCCCACATTTAAAAAAAATAATGAGAAAATTTAGAAAACATTTTCCAACCTATCACAGTAAGCTTTGGTGGGCATCTAAAATTGCTGCGTATCTCGGGCTCGCTCCCGCCATTGTACATTCCCAGCATGCCAAGGTAGGGGCAAGTAACTCTAGCCACCATGGACTCCAGTTCCAGGTATTTGTCAGTACATGGTCTCTCATGAACACTCTGAAGCACCAGTAACATTTGCTGTGTCGCCGGGGAAACAGATTCATGTTCAGCCAGACATTTTAGAGCATCTGAAATAAAGATGTCTGAGATACAAAAATGTTCAATCATGAAATATAGAGTATCCCTTTCCCCCACACTTTAAGTGCCTTAGGGTACCTTTTAGTCATACTTTGAAGTATATATGAGCAGTTTACCTATCTCTGCCCCTCTGTCCTTATAGCCAATCACGTGATAATCAATGATATTGCAATCATAGCAATCTGTAATGTATACATTATATTACTGCTAAAACAGACAGGACCATTCTTGTGCTATTGGTGTACATGTACAGTAAAACCTCTCTATTACGACCACTGAATTTTATTAATTATTTGGCGTTTTGCAACAAGTGACTGCTTAAAGGAAGGTGACAGTTAAACAGAAAGCTCCTTTAGGAGCTTCCTGTTTTACTGTCACCTTCCTTTAAGCTGGCACCTGTCCTTTATACAATCAATTAGCATATATTTCTGTGTCCGTAATAGAAAGGTTTTACTGTATATAGATGCTGTTCAAAAGCAGAGCAAACCAAGATCAGTCAGGTCCTTCAGGAGCTGACGTCTGATCAGAATCTGGCTGCACTGGTTTTTAGTTGTGTGTGTTTTGAATTGTATATAGAATCTACAATATGTCTTCTTCTTGGCTTTTTTTCCCTCATATTTTATGAGCTTTTTGAATAGTTCAGTTTACAGGTGTCCATTAGTGCTACAGCGCTCTCTCTTTTAAAGGACACCCAATGGGAGACAAAAAATATGTGCATTGTTTGGAAGGAGTCGTTGTAGGGAGGGAAATTGGTTTACATTGGCAAACAGCTTGAATCCAGATCAGACGCCGCGTACCATGACATCTGATCTGGATTAAATCTGTTTGTCACTCGTCATTAAGTTTTTTTTTCTGTTTAAATGTCTAATATGCAACTTTGAGAAAAAAAGCAGACGACAAATTTAAGCAGACGATATTGTAGACATGAAAAGTTTGGACATAATTGTCTTGTTTGGGAAACAGCGGCATGGGTCGCTGTAAGAAGGTAGTCATTGTTAGAAGGGTCGCTGTAAGGAGGGAGCACTGTATATATAATATGTCTTGTAATTGGGCTAGACATACCTGATACAGGGAGCTTCAGCAATACTGTGTTCCTGAACTCTAACAAAGTAACCTGACGAATGGAATAACTCTTCACCTGAAATCAAACAAAACCAACTGGGCCTCAATAAAACCAACTGGGCCTCCATAAAAGAGATACAGTAAACTCTCTATATAACGGCCACTAAAGCAATGGCTAATTCATGGTATAAAAAACAGGTGACTGCTTAACCCATTAAGCCATACTGACTCATATCGACTCATTGCGCAATAGCCTCATACTGACTCATTTTGACACACTTTAATCCACTAGTTTGTAATGAGATAAGCATTGATAATTGTTTTCGCTTATGAGTTAAAGCAAGGTGACAGTTAAACAGAAAGCTCCCAAAGGAGCTTTCTGTTTTACTGTCACATTGCTTTAAGTAAGTCCCCTGTAATAAATGCCTAATAATTAACACAATTTAGTTATTGTTGTAGAGAAGTTTTACTGTATTGGACAAAATGTTTTCAACATTGTCTTCATTATGTCTCCTCAAAACCTAATTTTTAGAACCTGTCTTTAGAAGTGTCATAGTTATTATTTAATAGATTCACAACAAAAAGTTAGATGCAGAGTACTGTTATGCATTATGAAAAAATAAATTTACCAAGAACTCTGAAATATATCTTTATGACTGATATTAAGGTGAAAATGCACATGGATCGAAATTGCAAGTGCTGAATAGTCGAGTCATTATACTAAGACTTAAACAATTATTATGATAATGATGACAGTAGTAGTTATAATAATAACAATAATTATAACTATTAATAAAAACTAGTATTTATTAATAATGATAATGAAAGTTACTAAGAAGTTCAATAATAATGACAATATTTATGTGCCAGCAGGGCTGCCATAAGTTGACATAAAAAATCCTAAGATTTCCAAATTTGCATTTTTCAAGTGCGATTTTACGAATCGTACATTTTCCCCATAGCCTTTTTCTAGTTTTGTTGACACGTGGCTGCTTGAAGAAGGCTGAAAGTAAAGCAGAATGCGCCTTAAGGCGCATTCTGCTTTACTTTCAGCCTGCTATAAGCTACCATGTACCGGTACTAGAAAAAAAATCCGAAGATTTAGGAAAAATCCGGAGAAATGGAAGCCCTGTGCCAGAGATGTCTGCTAGAGTTGCCTTACCTTCACTGGGTACAGGAGAGCTTGAAGAACTGGCAAGATTTCCCTGTAGAAATAATCCCACTGTTCCCCTAGTTTGGTGAGCAAGCTAGTACCTGAAGCCAACACATCACAACACAATTAACTCAAAATGTACTCAAAAGTTAAACCAGTTTAATGGCAAACTTGAACACATTTTCCCCAATAAGCAACATGATCATGTTCATAACAAACAGTTTGGAGCCAAATTGGACGCCCGGTAACCCAGCTTCTGACCAGGCTCCTAGCGGTTTGCCAATCATAGAATTAAAAGTATCAGCCTTCTTAAAGCTCTGTTATTTTCTCTATCTCATTGCATTTTGTTTGCATTTATAACCCACTATGTCACAAATACCGTTACCTTTAATTTATTGCCCCCACTGAAGAAAATAATACCACTTTATTTTACAGTCATAAATATGCATCATAAGAAATATTTCCTATATCTTAGCAGGTACATGTAGTGGCTTAAAACTGGCTGAGGTTGAGGCACATTCTGCTGTACTTTCAACCTTCTTTAAATCTTTCCTCCCTGAAACTTTAAATGGACAAACCCAGTTTCCATTTAAGTCCAGTCCATTTTTTAGTTTTAAAGGTTGTTTTTATCAATGTTTGGCATTATGACAAACAGTGAAGACCCTGATCAGAGGGCTCCTTTACTGTTTGCATAGGATAAGTGTACTATTCACATGTACACAGTTTGCAAAGGACGCCAATATGTGGGACTAGGGTTCAAAGGATTCAAAGTGATCACATGTTTTCAATTTAAGAAAAAGGCTATGGGATATTTGAAGGGATAAATGATGAAACGTCTTCTGTACCCCTGTAAGAACAGCTAGCTGCTGAATGTTTTATTTTCTGTACCTTATCCCCCTTACCTGTTTCAAACTTTATTTTCTCTCTCAGAATCACCATTCCTTTCTTCATTAGTTTGTCCTGGAAAATGTAAAGTACAATGATCGATTGTGAGTATAGCGAAACTAATGTCTAGTGAAAGCCGCTTTATTTATTCCTCCACTGAAGAAATTAGGTCTATTTTTTACAATAAATACAATCTTTGTATATGTACATGCATGTGCAAGATAAGAAATAGTTCCTATATCCTAGCAGATGGTACCTGAAAGCAGGCCAAAGTAAAGCTGCTTTAAGTGGTCATCTGCCTTGAAAACTAGAAAACAGGCTATGGACTAATAAGTAAACAAAGCAATTTGAAATGCAAAGGATATGTACCTATAATGGCAGTATAGGGGTTAACAAATACTTTGAATTTTACTTATTTTGAAGCAAAACAGCATTGGAGAAGATAAGTGGGCAGTGTAAGTGGAAGCAAACAACTTCATCGTCCGCCTAATCATGATAAACTGTACGTCAACGATCATGATGAACTATACGTCAACAATCATGATGAACTATACGTCAACAATCATGATGAACTATACGTCAACAATCATGATGAACTATACGTCAACAATCATGATGAACTGTACGTCAACAATCATGCACAAGGTACAGTCAATCCTCAATAACTCAAACTCGTTAAAGTCAAGTGAACCGTAATTTTCAACTCAAATAGTCAATCCCAGTTAAGTTGAACATACTCGTATTTCAAAATTTATGTCTAAGCCACATTTTAACTTTAAAATACTGGTAAGTTCAACTTATTAGCAAGTTTTAATTATCGAGGTTCGACTGTGACACTTGTTGAACCACTCAAAATCTATATAGAACAAAGACGGAAAGTTTTTATTGAGTCTGTATAAACCTAATCAGAGTTGGCATATTGAGTCTGTATAAAATATGCCAAGTTACTCAGTGTCCTTGTTTTGATTCCTTCACCCCATAAATACATTGTAGGCCTAAACTTTTTACCCTTCTAGTAATTCATATACTTAGAAAAGGCATTTCCAGTACCTTTCCAAATGACAGCTTAAAGCAGACTGAATATATAAGCTGAAAGCTCCATTTGATTTATTCCACCACTGATGAAAAAAGTTACACAATTTCAATTTATACAGTCATGAATTTGTATCATAAGAAGTATTTTCTATATTCTAGCAGATGGCAGCTTAAAGCAGGCTGAAAGTAAAGCAAAATGTGCCTTAAGGCACATCCTGTTTTACTTTAAACCTGCTTTAAGTAGTTACCTATCATTCAAACTAGAAATAGGCTATGGAGTCGAGGGTTAAATCAGACTGCTGCCTGAGGAAAGGAGATGAATACTCCTTAAGGTGCATTCTGCTTTACTTTCAGCCTGTTTTCAAATCCAGGAGCAGGCCACTGTGGTAACAGGCTATGACATATCATACATAAATAAACTATTTGACACTCAGATTGTAACCTCCACAGCAATAGGGAAGGAAACATCAACTTAACACTTTGCATGCTGGGTAATATTTTGTATCTGCAACAATAATTGTTGTCTGCTATTGTTCTAAAACTAGAATTTTCTAACTTTCTTTTCAAAACAGGATCAGAGTGTCAAACAGTTTGGATCCTGATGAGATGCCGCGTTACGCGGCATCTCATCAGGGTTCAAACAGTTTGCAAAGGTAATCACTGTGGGACATATCATATCTGCCGCTAGCATGATAAGAGTTTACCCTTTTCCTGTCATCATGCAATGTTTTATGAAACTGAAGAAACTTTAAGATGAGAGACAAACAGTTTGGATCCAGATCAGATGCTGCATTACACTGCATCTGATCTGGATTCAAACTGTTTGCAAAAATTAGTAAGTCGAAATCTGCAGGCAAAGGGTTAAGAAGTTGTTACATGACAACATTTTACAAGAAGACTTGTTCTAAATAGTTCTAAAATCTTTTTATATATACAACTTGTTAAGCCTGATAAATTTCATTTCAGCATCTGATCAAGGTTCCCTGTATTTGTTTGTCCGGTGCTATACAACCTATTTTGTGTAACAGTGCCGTAAAACCCAACCCATCTATCCATCAATCTGTTTGTCTAGCTCTTAACCCTTTACACCATAGCCTGTTTCTAGTTTTGAAGATAGATGACTACTTAAAGCAGGTTGAAAGTAAAGCAGAATGCGCCTTAGGGCTCATTCTGTTTTACTTTCAGCCTACTTTAAGCTTCCAACTGTTAAAATATAGCAAATATTTCTTATAATATATATTCATGACTGTATAAATTGGAATTATTTTCTTCAGTGGAGGAATAAATTAAATGTGCTTCTATGGAGTAAAGGTTAAAATGAATTGCTGGAAATGTATTGTGAATGGATTGAGTCAGTTTTAGAATTTATTTTATGAAGCAGTAAAAAGGTGAAGCCATTTGTGCTAAATATTCACATGATAACATTTCACCCAGTATGAATTTCTATTACATCACTATTACATCGGCTGTTGGAATCAGGAACATTTCACCAAGATATGATCTGCATATTCATGCATGACTTATCCTATAAGAAAACAGTGCAGACCCTGATCAGACAGCTCCTCTAGGAGCTGTCTGATCTGGGTCTACACTGTTTTCAAAAAGCGTCAATATATGCTTATAGCAGGAGAAAGGCTAATAATTGTTATAACTCATCATCCCTTACAATAACAGGAAATAACATGTTAATGTTCACTGTGCGAGGATATCATGTTACAAACTGTCACCAGCACTAAAAATGGCCCTCCCAACAACGACTCCTTTCTTACAACGACCCTTGTGGCAGTTCCCTAAACAGGACAATTTTATCTAACGCTTTTACTGCTGTAATATCGTCTGCTTAAAGTTGTTGTCTGCTATTTTTCACAAAGTTACAAATTGGACATTTTGACAGAAAAAACTTAATGGCAAGTAACAACAGCTTGAATCCAGATCAGCCGCAGCGTTACGCATTGTCTGATCTGGATTCAAGCAGTTTGCAAATGTAAAATAATTTCCCTCCCAATAACGACTCCCTCAAAACAATGTACACAATTTTTGTCTCCCATTGGGTGTCGTTGTAGAGAGGGAGCGCTGTACAATCAAATAGCCTTCATTTAGTGGTTGTAAAAGAGGTGTTTTACTGTATTTGAAGGTGGAGGGAGGACCAGATACTTTTCATCTTATCTACTTGATCTAGATGTTTGAATAGGTCACAGTAAGTTCATCATACAGCAGCTTTGAAGGTTAATTTAGGTTTATTGAATGTGGTGTCCTATTGTCCTTATGCTGGTGTATTATCTAGCACTACTGGCTCTCTAACATATACATGCGATAGCTAACACCGCGATAGCTAACACAAGTAACCCATTACCCCATGGTATGTTTCTATTTTTGAAGACAGGTGACCACATAAAGCAGGTTGAAAGTAAAGCAAAAGGCGCATTCTGCTTTACTTTCAGCCTGCTTTAAGCTATGATCTACAAGGTTAATGAAAATATTTCTTCTGCTAAATATTCCTGATTGTATAAAATGGAACTATTTTCTTCATTAGAGAATTGAATTAAAGGGTGTAAAAAGGCATATTTATGGGGGAATGGGTTAAGATGAAAAGTCTGTCATCATCATCATCATCACCAGAATTTTGATCTGTAGATATTGTAATACCAAAATGAGCATCAAAAGGTTGGAATTCTGACCAAACGCTTCATTGGGCATAACCTGGGCAGAATCCGAACTGTTTGCAAATAGCCATTGTACTCGGTGTAAGCTTAGGCAACAACCTTTCTGCAATTTTGTCTTCAAGAATGGGCAGCTAAACAGGTTTATTCCTGGCATATTTCAATATTTATTTTAGGATTAGTTCTGTTTCACTTTGTATTTCCCCAATGGTAACATTTATTCTTTCTATTGACAGCAGATAAATCAAATGGAAATATGCTGTCAGTGAAGGATTAATGCCTACTCTACTGAACATTTATCAAAGTTGTCTAGCATCAGGTGTTATTGAAAATACAGTATGACAAAAACCAGTATTGAAATACAGTAATGTTAAGCAAACACATGTGTATTTGACATGTTTATGGTAAAGGAAGCAGCTTCATGCATGACAAAATAATATTCATTATTTTTGTCCTGCATTAAGCAATGATCCTCCAAACCTTATCACCGAATGGCCGCCTTATCCTTTACCCCATAGATGGTTTCTAGTTTTGAAGATGGGTGACCACTTAAAGCAGGTTGAAAGTAAAGAAGCATAAGAAATATTTTACAAAGCAGGTCTTAGGAGAATATGCCTTATGGTGTTTTATTTTCAACCAGTCCTGTTTTAACCCTCCCCCCCTTAAAGCGCCCTTTGGCGCATTAATATGTTCCTTCATTGAAGAAAATAGTTCCAATTTATACAATCATAAACATGTACCATAAGCAATATTTTCTAAATACAAAAATGTAGTAACATTACAGTAAAGAATATGAACCATTTGAAATATTGTTTACATCCTAGCAGATAGTAATTTAAAGCTGGCTGAAAGTAAAGCAGAATGCGCCTGAAGGCACATTCTGTTTTACTTTCAACCTGTTTTAAGTGGTCATATATCATACAGGTTAATGGGAAAAGGGTTAAAGAGAAGAAAAAAAGTTTATTTCTAGAATAAATGAAATCTCTGCTATTTCTGCTGTTTATAAGGTTTATACAGATGTTTATTGCGCGAGTTATCTTTGACAATATTTTTACACTTCAATCTTTCTTGGATTGGCCCTTTTTTCTTTTTCTCTTTTTACTTCAATGGAAACTATTTAGGGGTTTTATTACAAACAAATATACATGTATATGGCAAAATGACAAATAGTGCAGTCCCTTCAGGAGCCTACTTATCAGGGTTTACACTGTTGCATAAAGCAAGAGTACTTCTCATAGGTGTGATGTTTGTAAATTATGAATATACAGTAAAACCTCACTATTACGTCCACTAAATTATGTTAATTATTAGGGTGTTTACGATAGGTAACCGCTTAAAGCAAGGTGACAGTGAAACAGAAAGCTCCTATAGGAGCTTTCTGTTTCACTGTCACCTTGCTTTAAGCTTTCACCTGTCTATTATACACTCAATTAGCCTTCGTTTTAGTGGTCGTAATAGCGAGGTTTTACTGTACTTGTCAATAGGGTTGAATGTATTTATTATTATAAAAACAATATTTATGTTTTCATACTAGTTAGCACCCAGACATCAACTTAAAATATAACCCACTTAGTTGACACTTTTTTCTGTACATCATCAAACAGTTACATTCTTCATGAAAACCTATTGCATATCCTGAGCAGCAGATAATTATTTAAAGAATAGCAGATGTCATTTTTCAGCAGACGAATCAGTTATTCGTGTTGAAAGTGTTCAACATATGATGGATAGGACTACTAGATGAGATGGAGGAAGGAAACAATAGATTCTTACCTTGTAATAATCATAAATCAACGGACCAGCGTCTGAATTAACTAGCTCCCTGTAAATGAATTGAGCAAGTTAGTTTACGATGCAACAAAACCAAGCTGTTAAAGGATTATGTTTCAATCAAAGTTTGATTGGGTTTAAGGAGCTTTCTGTATAACCGTTGTCTGAAACAAGGCTTCCAAATGTCTAAAATGGCTGTCAATGTCAATTTAACTTCTTTAATTGAAAAGCCACTACATGATAAACCTCTCTCAATGGGAAATCTTTATTAACCTAACTTGTTTTGCTTTGTTCAGAAACGTTCAAGTTGACGTCCGTTTTTCAAAAAAATGTATCTTCAAGAATTGTATTGGGATTATATTGATTAAAACTGAAGCATTGTTTTCCATGAGTAAATTCAGTCAGCTGAAATTTTTAAATCCTGAAGTATCATGTGCAGCTCTAGTTGTTTCTTATATTTAAGGTGTCATCAATGTTGACACAAAGAAATATTCTAGATAAATAGGTTGTCCTCTTTCTACAGGCGGTTGCCAACATGCATGATTGAATTAATTCTTAAACCCTGGGAAATTTTGTCGTCTGCCACAATAATCGTCTGCCGCTGTTGTAAAAATCAGAATGTTCTAAAATTTCTTTTAGATTAAAAATATCTTATTTCTTAATAAATCATTTCTATTATTAATTACATAAATGTAAAAAAAAAAAAAGGATGAGATCGCAAGCATACGCTTATTTAAGAGCTTCTCCTTTCTTTTAAAACGTAGTATGAAGGTGACAAACAGTTCAGATCCTGATGAGACGCCGCATAATGGATCCAAACACGGTTTTGCCTTTATCGTGCAATAGATAAGCTGAAAATGTCATCTGCTTATATATTGTCATAGTACTAAATAGTTTGCATACCATTGGGAACAGGTCCCCCAAAAAGGCTGCATTTAGACTAAAAGTGTTTACATTGTTAGCGAGATTAGCCCTATTCATAGTAATTTCCTATCTGTCAGAGCATAAACTGTGTTTGTTTTACACTTTATAACATGTCATAATCTTTAAAATAATAATCTGCTGTAGTTTTGCCTATGTAGATGCAAGTCAATATGGCAAAACAGTTTGCAAATATACAAGGGACTTTATTTAATTGTGTCACTATTTTGCCTCCGTAGCACGTGGTTGTAAGAAGCACGTGCAAATTGTGGTAATGGCGGCATGAACTTTTTTTTGAATCCGTTAAGTCTTTCCAAAGTTATTGACAATTCAAATAGATGTAGATTCTAGTTATATAATGCCACTTGTATGTTTATATAAAATGAAAATCCTTCTTATCTGTCTTCACAGATTGGATTTCAAAAAAAGAAAAATGTATTTCCGTAAAGGAGAATACTCTCGGGTTGAAGAGAACAAATAGTGAGTGGGTCTGATAAATGATTGAGCGACCCTCGTATAATCGGGAACTGACTGTGAAGTGGTTAAACAACCCACTTAATATTATTTTGAACGATTCTCTTCAAATTTTCCAAGGATACTATAAATATCTTCCTTTTAATACTTCTTAGAAAAGATATAATAAAGTCAATGATGGCATCCTTATGAATACCAAGGATGCCTATTTCCATGAATTGACCTTTAAACAATTTGAGAAATGTTCGTCTGCAAAATGTGTCGTCTGCATCAATTCCCAGAACACATGTATAGATCTGCCATTTCCCTAGAAGAAATATATGTTGAGAGAGTCAAATAGTTTGGATCCGGATGAGACGCCGAGTTACTCGGCGTCTCATCTGGATCCAAACTGTTTACGTCAGTAGCTGCAAAATTGTTAAAAATGAAATTAATTACAAAACTTAAATACGTTATTCTGACAAACTCTGCACAAAGAGTCAAAGACCCAAGAACAGTTCTTATAGATCCTACCTTACGTTTTCCTGCAGTGCACACAGTTCATTTTCCTGCAGTTTCTTCTGTTGAAATAAGTGAACCACTGCCGCAGACACGCTAGAAAACACAAGCATAGTACAAGTAATGTCTAAAAGAGCTTCACGATAATAACCATAGGCGGAGTTCGTCCTGATGCACCGAGAAACGTAATATGGTATTGGCAAAAGTGCACGCTGATATACAGTATTCTACGGACAAGATCTATAAGGACAGTCTGCTACATGAGCGGATCTATGAGTTCAGCTTTTAAAAATGCAATCAAAATAAATTTGATAAAACCTTCAGACGATAATTCAATGCAACAGGGATGGATTTTATACGTAAACTCTTACGTATGGGAATCACCTGATGCTATAGCCGGAAACATATTTTCAAAAATTGCATATCCGGTTGTCGTCTATTGCGAGAGTCTACAGCATTAGGAGATTCATTTGCATAGATGGAATATAATAAAGAGAAATGTCAACGTTAAAACGGTAAAATGTCAGTAGGGCAATGCAGCCAAATTTGTATAATTAACTTATATCACTGGCAGTGACAGCTATGACGTCATCTCCACAAATCAATTGTCACCTGCTTTCATTTTCTACAATTTCCGGTCTCAAAATAGTTTGTCCTAGTTTTACACAAGTCATTCATTGGATTTCGAGCTCGAAAGACATATTATTTTATTATGATTTCTATAGTTATTATTATCAATATTACTATTCTTATTATTATTATTTTTATACCAGAGTTATAAAGCACTCTTTCCAGAGAATTTGTGCGTTCTTGAAAATGCGCTTTACATTAACTAAAATGTATACATGTACAAACAAAGTGAAAAATACAAATAAATACATTTACAACGAAGTAACACTAAAATGAATTTAAATCGTGAATAAGGGACACGTTTTCTGAACGCCTGTTAAATTGGTCTCCACCGAGGTTATTCACCGTTTATAAATAAGCTGTCCAAGAATTATACCACAGACTTTCAAAGAGATTAGAGTCATTGTTCCTTCCATCAAGATCCATAAGCCAAGCACAGATGGTGTCTTAATGAAAGTCAACCAGAAATCTTCGGAATTTTATCCTTGCATCTTGTAGGTTAAAGCAGGTTTTAAGTAATAGCGCTTGAAAAAAAAGAGAAATTTTGGAAATATTAGGAGTTTTAAGATCAACTTATGACAGCCCTGGCCAATTACATCAAGGCAGAAACTCCTAAAGAGGTTTTCTGCATTGTCCTGAGTGAAGCGGTCACCTGTCGTAAATGATCACAAAAATAACACCCTTTTTATATAAGTGACAACTGAACGTCCTTAATCTACCGAATTTTCGCTTATTGGAAATTATAGAGTTTTCAGAGGTTTTACGGATTTGAATGTTATTTCCCGTGGGATAGCAAAACGGTTTAATGTAATACCTTATTTATTGAACTAAACAGATTTGTATGCCAAAGACCAGTATGATGCATAGAGCTATATTTTGCAATAAAGTTCAACTATTTAACGAGCTCAAGTCATAACTCATTTGAAATGTTCAAGTCAGACGACAGCTTATAACACTAGATGATCGGAATACAGAAAACTCCTAAAATAACTTTTTGTTTTACTGTCGCCTTGCATTAAGCAAGCATCTGCTAAAACACTGAAAACGAATATTTTTTGAGCGGTCGTGAACGAGAGACTTTACTATATAATATTGAAGGCCTTCTAGGTTTGAAGCAGTTATATTTAGCATTCAAGATTATTTTGAGAGAAAAAACAACAACAAAAAAACCCGTTTTCTTTACAACTCTGTGATATTGTTTCCAAACAGTTTGGATCGAGATGACACAGAGAGTAACCCAGTGTCTCAAAATGGCTCAAACTAAATACAGTGCTCCCTCTCAACACCGAAACCCAATTGTTTGTGTTGTACGGAGGGAGTCGTTACAGGGAGGGACATTAAGCCTTGTCTTACATTGCAAACAGATTGATTCCAGATCAGATGCCGCGTAATTTGGATTGATTTGGATTCAAGCTGTTTGTCACTCGTTATTATATCTATTCTATGAAAATGCCCACTTATATGTAACTTTAAGAAACACAGCAGATGACAATTTTAAGCAGACGATATTGCAACATTAGGAACAGAACAGAACATAATTTTATTTCACGTAATTTTTACATTTTCTAGTGATTACAACTCCATACATATAATATAAATAATATTTAAGGAACTGCAGCAAGGGTCGTTGTAGGGAGGGAGTCGTTGTTGGGGGTCGTTGTAGGGAGGGAGCGCTGTAGTGTATATTGCAAAAGTCATTGTAGAAGAACCGTAGATCTACTTCAAGAATGTTGTAAGCATTTCCTGAAGATGAATATCATTTAACCCTTTCACTGTCAATGGCGCCAAAAGGCGCATTTGCAAACAGTTAGGATCCTGATCAGAGGCCACATAACGCACCGTCTGACCAGAATCTAAACTGTTTGCATTCGTTTCGAAATTTCGTCAGTAACTTAGAGGAGATATTGCAGACAAGAATATTGAAGTATATAGACGATACTGTTGCAGTGAAAGGGTAGCAATATCTCGATAAATTTGACGATGAAAGTGTTCAAGGTCAAATTCGTATTGCACACACTGCCTATTGCAATTATTTCTGATTGGATTCAAATGCGACTATGAAATTTAAAACGCACGACGACTGGATCGAAGTACAGTCAAAACTCGATGATTCGAACTCGCTTAACTCTTTCCTCCCTAAAACTTTAAATGGACAATTCCAGTTTCTATTTTAGTCTAGTCCATTTCTGACTTTTATGGGTTGTTTATGTCAATGTTTGGCATTATGACAAACAGTGAAGACCCTGATCAGAGGGCTCCTTTCGGAGCCCTCTGATCTGGGTCTTCACTGTTTGCATAGGACAAGTGTACTATTCACATGTACACTGCTTGAAAAGGACGCCTATATGCGGGACTAGGGTTCAAAGGGTTAAATCGATCATAAGTGGAAATTGTTAAGTCGATCTCGCGTAAGTCGAACATATCCGTATTTTAAAGTTAAACGGTGACTATGTCAAGGGGTAACTTTGAAATATGGGTCTGTTCGAACTAACTTGAGTTCGAAGTGTCGAGTCTCGACTGTATTGTTATACAATAAAGCCTCTCTATTACGACCACAAAATTATGTTCATTACTACGTGTTTACAACAGGCGACTGCTTAAAGCAAGTATACAGTTAAACAGAAAGCTCCTACATGAGGGGTTTTACTGTATTGTATGGAATGCCTAGACTGTCTTACAGTGGAGAATCTGTTATTCTTTCCCGTTTAAACGCAAACGTACGCAAACGCAAAGCACTAAAACGTAGAAAAGAACAACTTTTGGACAATTCTGATATTTCATGTTTATCTTGATGACAAACAGTTTGGAGCCTGATCAGACGCCGGGTTACACCCGGCGTCTGATCTGGCTCCAAACTGTTTGCACTGCAAATAATAGTTTTAGCGTAAACGCGTTTATTGGGAAAGAATAACTCATTCTCCACTGTATGTTAAGACCAGACTGTATATTTGGTTCATCGTGTTTGTGTTTGGTCATATGCAAAAGATGTTCAGTCAAAAACAGTTATTATTTGGTTATTCTTTCGCGATGTTCGGTGGAGTGGATATTGTATGTACTAAATCTGACTGTTATGTCCTGTTTATAAAAATCATGTTGGGTCAGATTAGAATTGTATTGTGTCAGATCGCCATGGTGTTCTTTTGACTCTAAATTATGTTCGGCTCATCGGCTATTATGATGGGTCATCATAGCATCATGTTCGGTTGTTCTTTCATTATGTATAGTGTTGTGTCATGCTGATGTGTTGTTCGGTTCGCTCAGTAAATATGTTCATTAGTATCGTAGTCGATATGCAGTCCTATCTATTTGATTCCGGGTCGTGTCGGCCCAGAGCTGTTTCGGCCTGGGTCATTTCGGCCTTTTTTGGGAGGGGTGGGGTTCGTTTTGGCCCATTTTATTTTGTTGAATGTGATTGAATCAAATTTCAGGAAACAGATGCTGTCCTAAATCGTTTTTGAACATTATCTTTGAGATGTATTCCCTAAACAATGAAGATTTGCATTGTCTAAAGGTAATACAAACTAGATATTTTCGAATTAATATAGAATAAGTTGACCATGTCATGTCAGCCACTAATGTAAAGTTTCAGGGGTGATTAAGTTAAACTATCATCTACAAATATATACAAACATTGCTTAGGCTACACTTTTCAGCCTTAATAAACGCAATCAACCTTAGCGACGAATATACTCATCATTTATCAACAGTGTACCTGTGAAGAGTACGCTTGTCCTATGCAAACAATGTAGAACATGACCAGATGGCTCCTGTATCAATTTGCCCTCTGATCAGGGTCTGCACTGTTTGTAATTTTGCAGTTTAATGTTGTAAAATCAACTCCCAATGGTCAAATCGAATAGACTAAATTGGATATGGGTCCATTTAAAGTTTCAGGGGTGAATAGCTGATATACCGAACATAATTTGAAGACAACAGAACATCATGGCAATCTGACACAACAAAATACTTGTCCAACCAAACATAACTTTTATTAACAGGACATGCTAGTCAATATCCACACCACCGAACATCATGATAGAATAACCGAACATGATGCTATGATGACCCAACATAATAGCCGATGGACCTAACATAGTCAGATAAGTGTATGTAATATCCACACCACCGAACATAATGAAAAAATAACTGAACACGATGCTATGATGACCCATCATAATAGCGGATGAACAGAACACTAATAGTTAAAAGTCAGCAGAACATCATGGCAATCTAACCCGACATGATTTTTATCAACAGGACATGATAGTCAGATAAGTGCATGCAATATCTACACAACCGAACATAATGAAAGAATAACCGAACACGATGTTATGATGACCCAACATAATAGCGGATGAACCGAAAATAATTTAAAGTCACGGAACATCATGGCAATCTGACACAACACAATACTTATCTAACCCAAAAACATTTTTATAAACAGGACATGATACTCAATATCCACACCACCGAACATAATGAAAGAATAACCGAACATGATGGTATGATGACCAATCATAATAGCCGATGGACCGAACATAATTCAAAGTCAACAGAACATCATGTCACTCTGACACAACACAATACTAATGTAACCCAACAACATTTTTATAAACAGGACATAATAGCCAGATAAGTGCATGCAATATCTACACCATCGAACATACGGAAAGATTAACCAAATAATAACTGTATTTGACTGAACATCTTCTGTATTTAACCAAACATAAACACGATGAACCAAATATAATGTCTATTCTAAACATGAGACAGTCGAGGCGATCCATAGTATTGTATTTAAAATCCATTATATGAGGCCGACGCGGAGTCTGATCAGGGTCTATACCGATTTGTATTGTAGGATTGTTTTCGTTGCGTGCCATGCATTGTTACGATGCCTACCTGTATTTTGCGCCCCTATATCTGCCCTCTTACGCAAACCCTTAATCCGCGCATATGCACTGCTATATGTCAACTTGAAATAAATATTCTAAATATTTGACATTTGGATACTTTACATAAATTGCATGTCATTCGAGTCACATTTTTTAACCAGAAGGTTAAGCGTTTTGGACAAAGTTTATTCCGCCATTCGAGGCAAATGTTGCTGTTTCATACTCTTAAGGTTACTGTGACAAAATGTTTGGTTAAACCTGTATAGCGTGTGTACATTATTTCCTCCCTACAACTGCCTCTGAACAATTATTCCCTCCTTACAACAATGATTGCTACTGTTCCCCTAAAACGACAATTATGTCTAACGCTTTCATTACTGAAATATCGTCTGCTTAAAATCAATTCTCGTTTGTCTTTTTTCTCTCAAAGTAACGTATAGGACATTTTGAAAGAAGAAACATCTATACGAGTGACAAATAGTTTGAACCCAGATCAGACGCCGCGTTACGTTTTTCAAATGTACATACTCTAAGGGTATTAATTAATGTTCCCTCCCTATAACAACTTCCTCCGAATAACACACATAAATTTAGTCTCTCATTGGTTTTGTTGTATAGAGGGAGCACTGTATACTGTTTGACCTATTAATCCCCAGTGACGCATGTATGCCGTTTTTTTTTTTTACAGACGTTGTACCTATGAAGAGTATAGTTGTCATCTGTAAACAATGTGAACCCATATCAAAGGGTGCCTGTCACTAAACGACACAGCTAGCTAGACTTTCTTCATTCAGTGCTTAGTACATGTACATGTTTTGCCTTTATTAGTCTAGTTTTACGTGTCTCATGATGTTATTAGCTACAATCCTAATTTTTCGTATGTGTAAAATTTATATTCAAGCAAATATCAAACTAGTGGAATTTGATTTTTGTCTTTTACTTTTTGCAAAAATCGCCTGCCATTTCCATAACCCTTCCATTATATAAACTACCTCTCATTCCAATTATTCGTCAAAGAATTTGTATTCCATACTTCAATCACGTTATGTTAAACCCCCCAAAGAAAACCAATTTCTTACATCCCAACAGGCCGAAAGTAAAGCAGGGAAAACTAATATAGGATCTTAAGTATTTTTTAACAAACCACCTGTCTTAAAACTAGAAAACTAAACTTCGATAAAGAGGGTTACATGTTTTTCAAACGGCCACCACTTAACTCATTTACCATCACAAACTTCGAACGGACTATTCCAGTTCTAATTAACTTGAGTCCATATTTGACTATTTAGGCACTTTTAAATAAAATATTTCCAAATGACAAACAATGCAGACACTTATCAGACAGCTCCTGTAGTAAATGGTACGTTTACTCTGCACTCGTTCGTTGGTTTTAAATGACGCGAATACTCGTCGCTAGGGTTTAATGGTTGTATGTTGTATTATCTTACCTTTCGAAGTTGGCATTTTTAAGTGGCAGGTTGGCTCTGCTAGGGGATAGATGGCGATGATGGTGTCGACCCGGGATCGAATCCCTGTGAATATGACTCCTGATGGCCTCGCTGATGTTCGCTATACTATGCCTGAAAAAATAAAAACAAACAACCTGATTTATTGTTAATACGCGTTAAACGGCCAATCAAATGAGTTGTTATTTGACTCCTGGTAATAGGTTATTTGCAGCTTGATGCAGGACAAACACAATACAGAAAGCTTATGTATGAACTTTCTGCAATTTTTTGTCCAGAATATAGTAGTTAACTGTGCGAAGTGACAAACATGTGTTTTTTAAAATGGCAACTGAGCAAGTCTTTCATTTATTTTCGAACAAATTTACCCACAACTAACGATATGACCTTGGGAAAAAAATCACTTAAAAGTAGGAAATAATAATTTTCGTGACATGTAAGTATCAATCACATTTACATTATATATGACCTATAAGCAAGCAATTCAAGGTAAAAACAAACAAACAAAACAAAACAGGTATGGCATTGACATTACATATGGACTCTAAGTATGAAACGGATAGTATATGCCCTCTTAGTATGGTATTTATTTTGAACGTGTGTATGACAGTTGAGTATGACATTGTCATTATATTCAAACTCTTAGCATTACTTTGACAGTATATGTGGCCTATAAGAATGCATTCTCAGGTCACAAGTAAGTATGTTATTGACGTAATACGCATAAGACCTCTAAGTGTGACATGAACATTACGTACAGTACATTTGGGATGACATA
Organism: Gari tellinella; assembly: GCA_922989275.2. Classification (NCBI taxonomy): domain Eukaryota; kingdom Metazoa; phylum Mollusca; class Bivalvia; order Cardiida; family Psammobiidae; genus Gari; species Gari tellinella. The sequence goes on from OV277860.1 coordinate 90,003,210, forward strand.
TTTACAAATGATATTTGCAATGTTCCATTGAAATCAGTTTTACATGTAAGTGTGTCACTATCATCATATCTGACCTTTAGGTATGGTATTGCTATTACATGTATATATGGCCCATAAGAATTTTATCTACGATGAAATTGAAATTGTGTATGGCACATAAGTATGATATTAAAGAATGACATTGGACACTGTTCACTTATTTTTATTCACTTGTGCAATAAACTTTGTATGAATATATATACCTGATTAAACACGTTATCCCTGTAATATATATTTATTTGATAGAAAAAGGGACATTTCATCAATTCCCTCAAACGCCCGGTGATTTAAAACATCATGCTTTCTTGAAATATTATGGTCTAATGAACAGTTTGATGTATAAGTATACTATTGTTATACCCGGTTTAGAGGGGTTTTAACCCATAGCTGGTTTCTAGTATGGAAAATAAACTGATCACTTAAAGCAGGTTGAAAGCAAAGCAGAATGAGCCTATAGGCGCATTCTGCTTTACTTTCAACCTGCTTTAAGCTATCATCTTCTAGAATATAGAAAATGTTTCATTGTGTAATGGGTTAAAGTAAAGAAGGGTTTGAAACGGGACCAACGTTTTAGTCCGGATTAGAGAGAATTCCGGTATTAAGAGGTTCCGGTTTAGAGGGGTTTCACTGTATATATATTTTGAAGTGCTCCTAACTTCATACTAATAAATTTAGCCGTGCCATGACAAAACCAGACTCATTGAAATGAAAACAGTGTATGATCAGATCAGCTGCGGCGTATGTGACGTGGCGTTCGATCAGGGTCTGCACCGTTTGCCATTGATCAGAACACATCCAAGTTTATTATCAGTGTATAGAATTCGCGAAAATAGTCTTATGTAGCGACCGCGACTGGATTTGGTCTACACTCTTTGCGTGTCAATAAGTCTTGTTTTGTCACTGTCTAAAAATCCATTTTAGCGCACATGGCACGACGTGCCAAGTTTAGCTAAAAATCCCAATGAACAATGAACATTTTTCAAATGGTTTTCCATTTTCGCATTACTACGGCGATCCCTCTCTACAACAACACCCAATGGGAGACACAAATTGAGTGCGTTGTTCGGGGAGTCGTTATAGGGAGTGAAATTGGCTTTCATTTGTTAACAGCTTGAATCCAAATCAGACGCCGCGTAACGCGGCGTCTGATCTGGATTCAAGCTGTTTGTCCCAAGTCATTCAGTTTTTTCAGTCAAAATATCCATTATGTAACTTAGAGAAAAACAGCAGACAACAATTTAAAGCAGACGATATAGCAGCAGTAAAAGCGTTAGGCATAATTGACATGTTTAGGGAACTGCAGCAATGGTCGTTGTGAGGAGGGAGTCGTTGGTAGGAGAGCCGTTGTAAGGATTGATCACTGTATTTACATGTACACATGTACACGACATTGAAAGTTTTTTTGCTGTATCCGATTGGTAACTATACAGGTATGATAAGCTGGTACGCACGGGATTTCTATTAAACCCCACAAGGCGCTGTAGCAAGATTTCACCTGCCCCAAAAAGAAAATGATCTATGCACACAGAGTCTCTCTAAACTAGCCTCAGCGAATAGATAAAACTGGGTCTTCTTCTTTTAGACCTATTTTCGGATAAATTTGGAATAATAGTGGTTGGTTCGGGCCTACACTGTGTGCATATCGACTCGTTTCTGCTATCATGCGTTAAGTACATTGTAACGCTTGTTACGGTTCTTTTCAGAGGAATAATAATCGACGACACCTGCTATTAGCTTCGCTTTCTGCTTAACTTCAATCTACAGAGGACGAAAAAGATAATTTCCAACAGATTAGATCGCTTTTCATTTCTTTACAAATTCAACCCCAGCCCTATCCTAGTGTCAGGTAGCGCATGTTCTTCGAAGATGCCACTGCACCTATGTCCCGGTAACAACTAATAGACGATGTGAAAGAGAACGAAGGAAAGGGAGAAAACTGAACCGGATTATATACCGGAACAGGGTTTGTGTTGAGCTAGCTTTTGCGAACGTAAAAACATACAGGGCTATTAGCTCAGTTTAAAGGAACAGAAGGATGCTGCTTCAAATCAGTGTAAAATTGACCGCATGCTTGACAAAAAGAAGGAAAGCACTAAATGTTATCCATTAAACCAATAAAAAGTGCATGCCCTTGTGCGTTATATTACAATTAAAATAATATTGAGAAAGCCCCTTAGAAATAAAGCAAATACATAGTACATTTAAGTTTACAATTACATTTAAGTTTAATGTGGAAAGGTCCAGTATGACACTGGCAGTGTATATGTCATTCGAGTATTCCCGTTATACCAGTTTGACGTATAAGTATACTATTGTTATCATATCTAGCATTTAGATATGACAATGGTAACCATATCATATATGACATTTACATTTGGCGATTGCATTTGATGCACCCTTAATTGTTCGAGAAATACCGTGGAGAAGACGTTAGTATTCCCCTTTAAATGAAACTAAACGGAAACGCATGCAAAATGTTTTGTAGAAAATAATGAATTTTTAAAAAAAATCTGATGATCCGTTTTAATGTGGCAAACTGTTTGGAGCATGATCAGAAGCCGGGTTATCCGGCGTCTGATCTGGCGCCAGTCTGTTGCACTTCAAATAATAGTTTCAGTGTAAACGTTTATTTAAAGTTTCATCATTATAAAGTCTTCACCACTACAAAATAAGGTTTGTATCATATATCTTTTAAAGTTTATTGTCCAGGATAATATTCAAAATAGACGGACGGAGGAAGCGAAAAGAAAACCAAACTCTAAAAACACAAAAAACAAAATGAAAAAAGCCCCTTTCTTCGATTTTGAGAATTGGAAGAATGGAAAAGATTGAAAATACTTTCTTGTTTTTATTAGGTCACGTGTACTAGTATTACTATAAGCAATAGCTACTCGTATTTGAACAGTTTGCACCAGGACCAGACGTCATGTCTCGATGTCAAGTAAAATTTGATTCTGTTGAAAAATGAGACGGGGTAAATTTTCAACATAGAAAAAATACTATGGGTCGATTCTCATCGTTTAATTAAAAAACACCAGAACGATTTTCAACTTTGTAAAAAACAAACTCGGTCCGCACTCAAACCCTTTAACGCCTTAGATCAAGTGCATTGCTTTGCAAAAGAAGGAATATGTCTGACCAGGATTTAAACTATTTTACACTAACATCTATGTTTCTTTTGTCATTTTCCAAACAATTATTAACCCTTAGCCTGCCACTCACGACTATAGCTCCATATGCAAACAGCTTGGATCTGGATGAGACGCCGAGTAACCCGGCGTCTCATCTGGATCCAAGCTGTTTGACACTCGGACAACATTTTCAGCAATGTTGAGCAACTTTGAAGCACTTTGAAACTTGAAGCTGACGAGAAATATAGCAGACGACAATTTATTTGGCGGCCTAAGGGTTAATTTGAGTAAGAAAAGCAGAAAACACTTATTTAGTATACGATGTCCTGGCATTGGACGGGTTAACGCAGGAGAAACTCATTTACAAAGCTTTGATAGAATACGTTCACGCGAATATCGAATCAGTTATTGCACGCAACACAATATATTGGCGAATTTGCATACAGACCATCTTGTATTAAGTGACGACTAACTATAGCAGTGAGGAGATTTCTAAAGAAAAGTCACTGCTTAATGAAGGATAGAAATAATGTAGAAATTTCTACATTATTTCTATCCTGCACTAAGCAAAACTCTTTATTTAGGAATACCAATGTATCGTCTATTGATTGGTCGCTTAATACGAGACTGACTATAATGCTCGAATGTACAAGTGTGTGCGTTAAGCATATATGCAAGAAAATGTCAAGAACTCCAAAGAATAAGCCAAATTGATCGAACTCATTTAAAGAGTCAACAACACGACCAGGATTTTTTTTATATCGAAAAGACAAGAAATTTGTCAAAATTAAGGTTCAAAACTTAGAAAAAAGTAGACAGACAGGCACGTAGACACAAACATATTTGGATAGAAAGACAGACAGATAGACAGACAGACATACAGACAGACAGACACACGATAATATAAATCAGTATTAATATTGCTCAATTTTACGAATTGTATATCGGTTGCTAAACAGTCGTTTATTGGGAAAGATTACTATCTGCATGGTAACTTGGACATACGAGCGCGTGCGGCTTGAGCAAGTTTGAGTTATTGTTGCTCAAGATACAAGATACAAGAAGATTTGTTTAACGTCGGATACATTATAACAGTAAACATTAGCTGTAACTGCTATTTCCCGACAAACACGATTATAGTTTAAACAAGAGTAAAAGGCTGTAACAAATACAGTGGAGAAAACGTTATTCTTTCCCAATAAACGCGTTTACGCTAAAGGTATTATTTCCAATGCAAACAGTTTAGAGCCAGATCAGACGCCGGAAAACCCGGCGATGATTAGGTTCCAATCTGTTTATCATCAAGGTTAAATCAACTTGTACACCTCATATGTAAACCCTTTCCTTTACATCCCTTATTTGTTGCTTTTAGCTTAACTCATTCTCAACTGAAACAATTAATAGACAATTCCAATTTACAATACAGTCAATAGAGATTTTAACACTTTTTAGCGGAGCTGTATGGTATGTATTTAGACCTAGCATTTGCAAATTCTCAACCAATGATAAATGGACAGAAACTCAGGCTATTGGGCACCTGCTTAAAACAGAATGGTCTGATTGGACAGGGGACACATTGCATGCAGACTGGTTTATGTACCAAATTACAAGTCTTACTTGAGATGAATTGTGAGTGCAAAAATTTAATAGACACAGTCTGTAATAACTTTGACAGCATGTTTCTATTTTTAGGTATGGCATCTGTTCAAGTATAGTCTGTTTCAAGAAACTCCATTAATGAAGTGTGATATATAGAACACATTAATGCACGAATTTACGACCAGCAGAATAAGGTTTGAATTATCGCTGGCAATTCTGTAGATTCTGTACATAAAAGTTATTGTGATTGAACTTTTTGCTTTTCAATCCAAGCTATTACAATTCTTTGAACTCCTCGATTTCATACATTTTCACTCTTTTTTTGCTCTTTTCAGGTATACTATGAATGGCGCGTATATTCATCACTGGACGTTAGCGGGTTAAGAATTCCAAACATAATTGATCTTGATCAGACGCCGTGACACTCGGTGTCAAAATCAGGATCCAAACTGTTTAAAACAAGGCTTGAATATATCTAGAAAAAACATTAGGAACAAACCAATCTCAGAATTTCTACAGACGACAGTTTTGAGCAGACGACATTTGTGCGTTCAATGGGTTTCAAATGAGATGCAGTTCCTTGAACTCCCATCTGGATGAAACCGTATGCAAATACAAATGGTCTAGACCGATCATCTCAATTCATGCATTGCCAGGTCGGCGTCTGCACACACTGGCGTCTGCATTCATTTCTCAAATTATTCCGTCGAATTGATGTTAGAAATATCAACATGAGTATCAAACAGATTGTTTCCTGATCAGACACCGAATAACCCGGCGACCGATCATGATCCAAACTTTTTTGCCATAATCAGTTCACTAGTTGAACTATGGTGAATGGATAAGTTTATGCAGTGTTCATATTTCTGGCGCTTTGGGTCAATCTTTAGGACAACAACCTTTCTGAACGCCAGAAACGAATTTTCTAGGCATTTGCAAACAGTTTGAATCCTGGCTCCGGGGTTATAAAGCTATGGACCTATTTTCTTTGGCGGATGAATAAAATGAATGCGCTAAAAGTCGCTTCTATAAGGTAAAGGATTAACTGCTTACGCCATCAAATATCAGGGAAAATCAGTAAAATCACATTCAGATTTTCCGATATGTGGCCACAGCGAGCGTTTTGCTGAAATTCAAGCATCGGTAAAAAACAACAACCTCTGTCTAAAACTATGCTAAGACTGATTGCATGTGCATTAAACAAGCTTTGTCGTTCTTCCATTATTGGAAAACGTGTAATTTAAGAATACTAAACATTATTGACAGTCCTGTATCACCTACATTACGTTGTGTTTGTAAGACGAGTATTTTCTTCAATTTCAGAGGAGCTATGTACAGTGGAGAATCTGTTATTCTTTCCCGTTTAAACGCAAACGTACGCAAACGCAAAGCACTAAAACGTAGAAAAGTACAACTTTTTGACAATTCTGATAATTCATGTTTATCTTGGTGGCAAACAGTTTGGAGCCTGATCAGACGCCGGGTTACCCGGCGTCTGATCTGGCTTCAAACTGTTTGCACTGCAAATAATAGTTTTAGCGTAAACGCGTTTATTGGGAAAGAATAACGTTTTCTCCACTGTATATTGTCTTATTTTACAAGAGTCGGCTGCATATCCTTTCATATTTAGATTTAAATATTAAACTTAACAATCAGTAGAAGAAACTGAATTGACCTTGTCACTGCCAGAAATGACTTACGTTTACATTGCAAACAATTTGAATCCAGATCAGACGTCGCCTTACGCGGCCTCTGATCAGGATCCAAACTGGTTGGCACTTATTTAAAATCCTTAAATTTAAATTGGAGAAATTGAAGCTGATGATTATTGTTTGAAGCCGATTGCGTCATGGCAGGGAATGGATTAAACCCACACACCACCCAAATGTATAAGCGGAATACAAATGTACTTATTGGCAAATATAAACATGCGCTATATATATATACACATGTATATGCGCATTGTTTGAAGAAATAAAATTGTTTTTAAAAGCCTATAATACATCATCTATTTTTTTTAAATCATATATATTTATGATGATTTAGTTAGTTTTCTACGGAAAGATATACTGTTTAGTGTTTATAGACCTATATTCAGTGCAATATCTAATCTTTTTTTTAAAAACATGCGAACGTTCCCCTAATCCACCCACATAATACAAACTTCCATCAAATAAGTCACGCAATGAGGAAAGGGGACTATCAGTATTTATCAATAAGTGTATGCGCACGCACGACACCATATATGTAAAAAGAAACTCATTTAACTCTGAAAATCCAAGTGGTCAATTCCAGTTTCCATAGATATTGTTTCAAAGTTAGATTTAAGGCAGCATAACTGACGTAATTTCAAAACAAGAGGCAAACAGTTTTGATCCTGATCAGACGCCGCGTTACGCGGCGTCTGATCAGGATAGAAACTGTCTGCAAATGCGCTTTATGACGGCATTGCGAGTGAAAAGGTTAAATAAGTTGCGCAATGTTACTAATGTTCACAGGCTAGACACTGTAACAGAGAGGTCTTGACTTATTCTACAAATAAAAACCAAAAGTGTGTCTCAGACTCTACAGATTTAGTGATCTAATCACAACTTAAATCCTAAAATAAATCGCTCCTATACTTTAGATGGTAAACAGCTGTTCTTTCCAAATAAAAGTGTTGCTACTCAAAGAAAGGGTGGGTGTTCATTGCAAAAAGTTTGGATCCACGTCAGACTACGTTATCGCGTTTCAAGCTGTTTGAAACTCAGTATCAACTCTTTATATAAGTAGAATTTTGCTAAATTTATTAGATCTACCGTGTTTAAAACGAGAAGAACGTTCTTCCTAGATCCGATCCTGACATCATTATAAAGAGTATGTATCATTGCCCTGTCAAACAGCTGACGTAACGAGGTCACAGTGGAAAAATGCATCAGATACAGTAAAATTACTAAATAACGACCACTAAAATACCATTCTCATTTGCAATGTCAGAGACAAGCTGTAGCTTAAAGCAGGGGTGCAGTAAATTCAGAGACAATCTGTAGCTTAAAGCATGATTACTTTAATTCAGCTTTTAGCAGCAGTATCAGCCCGAAATACCAAGTATTTATTATTTTAACTGATGTTCCGACCGGAACTATACGGTATTTGACAGAAATAGGACACGAAAGAAATATGCCTGAGATTTTAGACGCCAGCGTACAATATCTGAAATCTTGATAGAGCTGTTAAGAATTGCAATCGGTCCGTATAGCAAGATCATTCTAAGACTTAATCTGAAATTCGTAGAAATTTTCGCAGACAGATGGCAGTACAGTTTAAGGAAGTAGGGCAGTGCAATAGAAGCAATTGAGTAAGATACAATAAAATAAAATTAAAACTTAAATAAATGTATATAAAATCAATATTGAAACCAATCAGATCGATTTATGTAGTTCACTACTTTATACTAAGAGAAGCAGCAGGGTGATCAATTACTGGTGACTGCTTAATGCAGTCACCTGGCAAGAACAAACAAATGATCCGGCTTTTAATGGTCGCTTAACACGAGTTTGACTTTATATAGCTAGTGTATTCAAATTGTAACAACATTGTGCCATAACATACAATACATCTACAGTCAAGCGACCAATGTAGCAAATATATATATCTAAATAAGGTGGTTGTATAATTGACTTATATACGTCGTACTTCAGTAATTGGTTAATTTCCAACAGTTTTCACAGAAATGAAGCTCTGATGCCTGATTGAATCGAAACATAAGCGGAAAGCTCGTTATTTGTTTCACGTTAACCCGTTTGTGCCTAGCGTCCCATAAATGGGACGTACTCAAATAGCGTAGACTCTGATCAGACGCCGCATGATGCGGCGTCTGATCAGAGACTACACTGTTTGCTGATAGGAACAAAACGAAAATGAAAATTTAGACCAGACACCCTTTAGATCAAAACTGTACTATTCCAATACATAAGCATGGAACAATCCACTGGGCACAGGTAGGTTAATTATACTCTAAGCTTCCTAGTGCCTATCACACAATCGATGGGTCTTCGTTAAATCCAGAGCCCTTGTGACCCTTATATGCACCCTTTACAAACAGGGTTCTTTTGAAGAGTACATTATGTATACTCAGAGCACATGGCTCCTATGAGAGTTCTTTAACCCTTTACCTGATAGCATTGTTTCTAGTATTGAAGATATGTGACTATTTAAAGCAGGTTGAAAGTAAAGCAGAATGCGCCCTAAGGCGCATTCTGCTTTACTTTCAGCCTGCTTTAAGCTATTAACTGCTAGAATAATGAAAGTATTGAATATGAGACATATTCATTACGGTATAATTTGGAACTATTTTCTTCAGCGGATGAATAAAATGAATGTGCTAAAAGTCGCTTCTATAAGGTAAAGGGTTAACCCTTGCCGCTTCACTATTTGCAATCATTTTTGCAAACATATACAATGTATTGTAAAATCAACCCCGGATAGTAAACTATGGGTTATCTAGACTTAACTAGAAACTTGAGTTTCAGTATTCAATGGCTTAACCCTTTACCTGATAGCATTGTTTTAGTATTGAAGATATGTGACAACTTAAAGCAGGTTGAAAGTAAAGCAGAATGCGCCCTAAGGCGCATTCTGCTTTACTTTCAGCCTGCTTTAAGCTATTAACTGCTAGAATAAGGAAAGTATGAAATATGACACATATTCATTACGGTATAATTTGGAACTATTTTCTTCAGAGGATGAATAAAATGAATGTGCTAAAAGTCGCTTCTATAAGGGAAAGGGTTAAATAGTTGCAATGCTCTTTTTTTTTATTGTACTACTATTTTAGTCGACCTGCCATACTTTTAGGTAGATATTCCTCATGTTTTTTTCTTGTAAACATAGTCTAGTATACAACCCATTTCCCAAAGGGGAATGTTTCGTCTCTATCAATGAATACATCTATTATTATTCGTGCCAAATACATACAGAGAGAAATCCCAAGAACTGTTCCGTCATTTTCAATAAAATCAAACGGTCCACAGAAAGTCACGCGGTTCACTCACGTCAGTAAACCACTGACCCCTGGAGCTTTAAATAGGCAGACCCAGTTTACATTTAAGTAAAGTCCATTACCGTATGTTTAGGTGTTTTTTTTTTTGTTTTTTTTTTTAAATCATTTCCAATCGGGTAAATGGTGTACCTAACTCATTACCCCATAGATGCGTTTTAACGCCTTAAATTCATATATCAATTTCAGAAAATAGTTCCACCTTAAACAGTTATGAATATGCACAATGCAATATTTTCAATATATTAGTAGATGACATGTACTAAGGCACATTCTGCTTTACTGTCAATCTGCTTTGTGGCCACCTGTCTTAACTAGAAAGAGGCTGTAGGTTAAGGGTTAATGCATGTCTTTTTTCAGCGGATCTGTATAATATCTATTTAGATCAAATTTTTCAACCGATGATATTTGCTCAGGAATTTAGGTTTAAGAGCCCCTGCTGAAAACTGAAATGTCTGATTGGACAGGGACCAGGTTAGTCTGTGTACTTTTACATTTTTTTTTTACTAAATAAGAATTGTGTGCAAAATTAAGATATGCTGTCACAGACCTTGAGTGAGTTCAGTTCACCTACTAGGGCTGTACAATTAGTTTGTGAAAAACTCTATTTCCTACAATTTTGTACACCCATCTACAGCATTACTTCCACTACCCATAAAATAAACTTTATGGCAGGATTTAGTTTTGAGATTAGCACTATTTACATGGTTTTAGTTTTAGTTCTAGGGTTTGCTTTGAATCACTGATACTTAATATATATATATATCAGAAAAAATAGTGTGTTGTAATAAGTACTACATAGTCATTTATAATTCTTATTTGAATGGTGTGGTTAATGTTATGGATAAATGTATATTATGTTTGTATTATGAGCCATGATGAGACTGAAATAAAGATATTATATACCCACTCCACTGAATATTTTTTAAAAAGACACATTTTTGTTATTTCTCAAAGCATTAATAGAGATAATGCTTTTCAAAACAGGTTGTAACCTGATTGAATACCAGAAAAAGAGCGTTAGATCTGTATAAGCATATTAATAAAATAAGATGATAAAGAAGGAAGAAGCACAGGCATTGTTTTATTGTTTCATCTTATCAAAGAGCTGTCAGCGCTCATAAAAGTCCTGGGTGACTTGTAGCACTCGTATATCAGGGGAAGGGATCAGGTGGTGATATAGCTGCGCAAATAACCAATACTTAACCCCTTCACTGCCATGACGCCATCAATTTTAATTAATTGTCGTTTGCTTTTATTTCCCCAAAACAAATTTTAGGTATTTTGACTAAGAAATAAAAAATTGAGTGGCAAATAGTTTGGATCCTGATCAGACACCATCTGATCAGGATCCAAACTATTTGCATTATTATGATTATTATTATCAAGCTGTTAGCAAATAACCATTGTAACGACGCTAACGTACTCCGAATAACACACTGTATAGACGTAACGGGGATGCTGCCGTCATTACGTTGAAGCTCGAGTCAAGTCAACGTTGATGCTGGTAAACAAAGATGGCGCCGCCAAAGCATTTGGACGAGGTAAGCACATAAATTGGTTATTTTAGAGAGTGTTTCTTTGAAATATCAAAAAAGGAATAGTGTCACGGAATGACCCGGTTCTATCTCCATGTTCCGCTGTTGTTGTCTTGTGGGATAAACGCTTGTTTACGAAGTTTAGCCAGAAAAAGTTTTGACAGATACGGGAAATCTTGAAACATTTGGTGTCTAGACCTCTAACAAACATGTTGTTTTCTCATTTCTGAATTGTTATGCATACCAAAAGATCCCCTAACGGACTGTTTTGATAATTTGACACTAAAAGGCCTGCTGTAGTGCGTAGTAAAACATATTTGGTCAATTTCAATAGGGAAGGCACTCCGCTGCCGATTACGAGGCAACGTTGATACTGCTGGATGAAAAAATGGCAATCTAATTTAAGTCGTTTTTGTCTGTTTAAAGACCATTTTTAATGTTGTGCACCTATTTATATTTTTAAGAGTATAGTTCACCAAAAACCGTATAATAATTTGTGTGTAACATTGTTCGGACTTAACCCTTATGTATTCTTAGATCGAAATTAAGATGTACAGAGAGAGGATGGCGGAATATAGCGCATTCACTCGCCCTACCCCCACGCTCAATTGATGAATTATATATCATTCAATAGTTAAAATTAGCAAAATTTATGTCCTTAGGTTGGCCTTAATTGACTCATTTTCCATTACATGTATATTGTTCTAGAAAATATCAGACACGAATAATTACCCCCGCTTGGTACCGCAAAACTAATTTCTGATTGTTGAGGATCTACAACTCCATATCGTTTATTTTCTGAAGTTTACTTTCCAACAGATTTCGGTCCCGACATGAAACAAAGAAATTTGCCGTGAAAAAGTCGATATCCGGCACGCAAAAACCGCTTGTTTCTTCAAAGTACCACATTGACTGGGTGGTCAAAGAATTATACCATCGTACAATTTCTAGCTACAGTAGAAGCGCAATGTTTTTCAGAGAGTACCTATTTTCTTTAACTAAAGTAAGGAACTGAATCAAGTATATCAGTAATCCCGCGCTCGACAAGTTTTTAAGCACTTCGAAGTCACTTGCTAATTCAATGAATTCTTTTGCGCCATATGGAATGTCTTCATCAATAAGTGTGTGCGATTCAGGCACACCATCATTTTCAACTTCGTCTAACTCTAGATTAAGTTTTTTTCTGCTTTTATGTCTTGACTGTGGTGAAAGAGTGTGTTTCGTTGTCTTTCTTGATGGGCTTGCTTTAACGGTTCCATGTGGTTTGAATGGACTTGCCAAATATTTGATAGTGCTTGGAGTTCTTGGGCGACTAGCACAAATGTTTTTTTCAAGGTGTCGTGAATGTTACTTCACGTTTCTTTGGCCTGTTCAGCCAAAGGTTTACTTTCCATTTACGCTCCCCCTTCTGCGTTGTATTAATATACCTGAAAATTGAAAAAAAATATATCTAATAAAATATCTTTAACATATTCAACCCTAGCGATGAGTATACTCGTCATTTACAAACAGTGTACCCATGAGGACTACACATGTCCAATGCAAACGGGGTAGACCCTGATCAGAGGGCTTCTTAATGAGCCTTCTGATCAGGGTCAACACTGTTTGTTATTTTGAAATAGATTGCTACATTGAACCCTTAATAGTCAAAATAGACTAGAATTATATTCAAATTGGAATTGTTCATTAAAAGTTTCAGGGGTGAATGAGTTAATAGCGACAACAAATTAATTTTGCTACAGCGATATGTTTAAAGTTCGATTCAAAGACATATGGTTTAGAAGATGCTTGTATTCACAAATTGACAAGAGTGAGTTGAGACAAATGATAACCAATTATTGAAAGAAAAAAACTCTCTTTAGTTTACATTACACAAAAGTGGCTTACAGGAACAGATAAATCTTGATTATTTATGGTATCTCCTATATGACAGCGCCAGTTTAAAAGATATAAGGCGCATATGTGCGTCGTAGTTCAAACTGACAAAGATAAGTCTTTTACATGTCTCAAACAGACAAAAAACACTTAAACTAGATTGCCATTTTTTCATCCAGCAGTATCAACGTTGCCTCGTATTCAGCAGCGGAGTGCGTTCCCTATTAAAAGTGATCAAATAGGTCTTATTATGCACTACAGCAGGCCTTTTAGTGTCGGATATCAAAACAGTCCGTTAGGGGATCTTTTGGCATGCATAGCAATTCAGAAATTAGACAACAACATGTTTGTTAGAGGTCTAGACACCAAATGTTTCAAGATTTCCCGTATCTGTCAAAACTTTTTCTGGCTAAACTTCAAAAACAAACGTTTATCCCATAAGACAACAACACCGGAGCATGGAAATAGAACCGGGTCATTCCGTGACATGATTCCTTTTTTTATATTTCAAAGAAACACTCTCTAAAACAACCAATTTATGTGCTTACCTCGTCCAAATGCTTGGGCGGCGCCATCTTTGTTTACCAGCATCAACGTTGACTTGACTCGAGCTTCAACGTAATGACGACAGCATCCCCGTTACGTCTATACAGTGTGAATAAGCCCGTAGCGTGCGGAAGGTTACATATATTTCACTATTATTGTATACCTTACTATAAATAGTAACATATTTTGCTAAACGCCCTTGCTGAGCGGGCCAATAACCAGATGCAGTCCAATAACCGGTTATTTGGACTGCATCCGGTTATTGGCCCGGGGGCAACAGAATTTATGAACGTGAAAACGTTAGCAACGTAACGTTTAAAATAACCAACGTTCGTTATAGATGACGTCATTTGATTTCTTTAACGGCTGCGCTTATGTAAACATTCAAAGAATCTACATACAATATTCGTTGATTTTGAACCAGGTATACAACAAGCACCTTAGAGCTGATATCCCCTGCCGCAGTGATTGTCCAGAAGAAAGTGGCAAACTTTATTGTGGGAGGAAGGGGCAAATGGTGATCACCTGTCTTTAAAGATCAACATTCAAAAGCTTTTTACAAAGTTTTATAAAATCCATTCAATTTTGTACATTTTAAAGCCTAAACAATACAAAAAATAAAGCCGTTTGTAGCATTATAAATCTAAGTATGACAGGGGCAGGTAACTCTTGATTCAAATTCAACAGTAATTAAACACTTTCAAGAACTTATAATTGTGTGCAAGTATTATTTAAAAAAATTCAGAACTGTAGAATTTACTAGAGTGTAAACACATTTTCAACTCATCAAGGGCAGAGTATTCTTGACTAATTTGCACATTTTCGATAATAACTGAACTCATTCTATAAATAATAGCCATATATGATTTAATTTTTTTTTCAAAATCCATTCACATTTGTACACAATAGCATGTAAACAATAAAGCCATGTTGAGCATTACTAAGTACATAAAGGGCAGATAACTCTTGCAACAAAGTATCCTATTTTGACAATAATTGCTACCCTTATGTTTATATACATCATGTGTAAGTTAAATCAAAATCCATTAAAGACTGTAGTTTCTAGATGGTAAAAACTGTTAAATATGGGTTTTTTTACTCATCAAGGGCAGATAACTGTTGACTAGCTTCTCCGTTTTCAAAAATGATAACAATTATTTGAAAACTAATAGCCATACATAGTTTAAGAATTTGTTTTATCAAAATTCATGCATATTTATAGATACTAGGATGTAAACAATTTTAAAATAAAGCATTTTCTATCATTTCAAAGTACATCAAGGGCAGATAACTATTGCCACAAGTATCCTTTTTTGACAATAATTGCACACCTTCAAGAACTTTTACTTATAGACATAGTGTGCAAGTATCATTTAAATCCATTCATAATTGTAGTTGCCAGAGAGTAAAAACAGTTAAATATGGCTTTTTTTACTTATCAAGGGCAGATAACTCATGACTAATTTCTCCGTTTTCAACAATAATCAAATTCATTTGAAAACTAATAGCCATACATAATTCAAGAAAGTTTTTCAAAAATCCATGCATATTTATAGGCTCTAGCATAGGCATTCGGCCCGTTGGCTATGACACTACCCCTAGCTGCTATAACCCCCTCAATCACCACCAAACGTGGATAAAATACCCTAAAATCTATCCATACATTCAATAATCATCATAAAAGAACATTTCCTGAAGTTTCGTGAAATTTAAAAAAAAAAATTTTTTTGGCTAATTTATTAAGTAAAATAGTAAAGGCTGCCATGAAAAAGCGCCTTGCAGAAGCAACCCTCAAGTTCCCAACCCTGTCATTTTGTCAAATCTTGGACGATCTGGACAGATGATGGCTCATTGCTTACAGCAAACAGTTTTCTTTGACGATAATTGGTAAAACATTCAAAGCAATCGGCGAACACGCGCATGGGGACTCGAAGGGTGGGGAGACCCCTTATTCGGAAACCATCTGTCACGCAAAATTTTCCCAAACAAACGACTGGTTGCCCAGTCAAACTATTATCATTCTAGCGAACCCGAGAACCAGCTTCAAAGCAGGAAATGACGCAAAAGTCAAGCGCCTCAATTGGTCGTATTCGAATCAGGACAACTATAGCGTTAGTTGGACGTGTTGTCAACAGGTTCTATTCGAATCACCACTTGATGTTTTCCGTTGACAAAATGTTGTCAAACCATCAAATCGTTGACCACAATTTCGATTCGAGTCGGGTCAAAAACGTTGTCATCAGTAAATCTTCGAGCATTTGCTCCGCCTAGTTTTCGTTGACAACAAATTGAATGATTCGAATACGACCAATGATATCATATCCGTTTGTCAACCGAAACGAAACGAAAGTTATCTAGAAATTTATTTCGTAACAGAAAATGCTCAGTTACCGATAATTCAAAAGGTATTTATTATATATTTCATTTTCTATTAATTACCCGTACCATGGTGTAATGCATGGTCGCAAATGCACTTGTTAATCGCTGAATCAGTGAATGACTGACGAACAAGTCCAAAAATTAAGGTGACAGAAGGATTCCGATATAAGGTGCCTATCGAACTTTTTATTTCTTCACTTGTGCTCGTGTCTTGCTTGGGCTGTGAGCTAACTTTCTTTGAACAGAACTGTTAAATGTAAATAATAAGCCATCATTTGTCAAAATCGGCCCAAAAATGACAAAATGACAAGGTTGGGAAGTTGATGGCCCTGAATACACATCCACCTTCTCATTGTATACATACATGATACGAATTTTTTTTTTTTTTGAAACTTCTTGAAACTTCTTGAAACATTTGTTAAGGATGTTTGTTGAACATATGGATGTATTTTGACTCATTTGGGGGGGGTGGGGGGGGGGGGGTGGGGGGGGGGGGGGGGGTCATAGCTTACGCGCCGAAAACCTGTGGGCTCTAGTATGTAAACAATACCAAAATAAAGCATTTTCTAGCATTTTCTAAGTACATCAAGGGCAGATAACTCTTGTCACAAGTATCCTTTTTTTTACAATAATTGCACACCTGCAAGAACTTGTACTTATAGACAATGTGTGCAAGTATAAACAAAATATGTTGAATACTGTAGTTGCTAGAGTGTAAAAACTGTTAAATATGGCATTTTTAACACAAAAAGGGCAGATAACTCATAAATTCCTAAAATTTTCTGAAATTTTTTTGATTTCCCACGGTGCTCCTATGATGACAAATAAGTATACCAAGTTTAATCCAAATCTGTTTATAGGTTTCGGAGATACAGTTGCGGACGGAAAACGTGACGGACACACGGACGGCATTTTTAACACAAAAAGGGCAGATAACTCATAAATTCCTAAAATTTTCTGAAAAAAATTTGATTTCCCACGGTGCTCTTATGATGACAAATAAGTATACCAAGTTTAATCCAAATCTGTTCATAGGTTTCGGAGATACAGTTGCGGACGGAAAACGCACGCACGCACGCACACACACACACACACGCACGCACGCACGCACACACGCACGCACACACGCACGCACGCACGGACAGCCGGACGGACAGACCTAAAACAGTATCCCTCTGCCTTTCGGCAGGGGATAATAAACAAGCCATTAAACGGCCGAGGGCGGACCGTCGTTGCTTATTGGCACTCGTTAGCCACATTGGCACTCGGGCCAAGGCCCTCGTGCCATTATGGCTAACTTGTGCCAATAAGCAACGACGACCCACCCTCGGCCGTTTACTAACTGTATAATAATACATCTCACAAGAAAATATGCCATCTCTATTAATAGGAATACAAAGGTTATTATATTTCCTTAGAGATGTGCCGTCACGTTCAATAAAGTCATGTCGCTTACAGCATGTCACGCGCTGTACGTCACGTAATAACATCGCTGGACAGCAGTTTGCGGTCTAAAGATACATGAGATAAGAGGCATATTCAATACAAGAGGAAAATGATGCAGAAATGTGTTGCATGAATTCTTTTATCCACGATTTACATCCATGCATCTGCGTTATCTATCTTCATTTTCCGTACTGGTCGTCTGCACAATAGAATGCGTTATGTGATAAGACAATTCCTGTAGAGCATAATAAAGAAATGAATTGAAAGGGATTTAGAGGAATATAATGTAAATTTAACCCATTGATGCCTGGTGACGCATATACGCGTCCTGATAAATAGTGTACTGGGCTCCCTCCCTACAACGATTCACTCTTAACAAAACACTTGCATTTGTTTCAAAAGCAAAACAAATATGTCCAACCTTCATTCTGCTATAGTGTCTGCTTAACATTGTTGTCTGCTGTTTTTTCTCAAAGTTACATAATAGACATTTTGACAGAAAAACTTAATGACGTGTGAAAAACAGCTTGAATCCAGATCAGACACATACATGAACTAGACTTTATTGGAAACTAGATTTTATTGGAAACTAGATTTTAATGGAAACTGGATTTGTTCATGTAAATTTGTGTTCAATGATTTAAACAAGAGCTGTCCGTAAGACAGCAAGCTCGACTAACTGCTCCTTTGTAATAAAAGCAGTTATGGAATAAAAACAGTAGTTGTAGTGATGTGAGGGCATTTTCTACGTTTGAGGTTAAGCGATTATTGAATAAAATATTTGTTGTAGTGATATATGCCCTAAGTGAAGGGCAATATCTAGGTTGATCGAAAATCTTAACGTGGATGTCTAAGTTCAAAAGAGGAGATAAATACCACTAGAATTATCCGCCTCTAGTCTCGGGCAAGAGAGATGTTTGAGGTAAAGGGATTATTGAATAAAAACATTAGTTGCAGTGATATATGCTTTAAGAGGATGGTATTTTCTAGGTAACCCGGTTTCTGATCAGGATTCAAGCTGCATGACACAGGTTTTCAGTTTTCTTTCCTTCAATGGATAACATAAAGATATAGACATTTGTATTGCAGACAATGGATCTGAAAACAGGTGTTATAAAGCATATTCAGGGATAAATACTCAGTGTTATTTGTTAGTGGTTGTCATCTGTAATTGTCAATAGAATCACGCGACAATGAACAACACGAATTCAAGAGACTCTCAAAGTATATTTATGGAAATATTTTGTATAAACACGCTGTAATTGATGGCCTTAATAAACACTTGAGAGCCTTAACCCTTACAGTGTTGTGAATGTACAATAACCTCCCTATTACGATCACTCAATTATGTTAATTATTAGGTTGTTTACGGTAGGTGACTGCTTAACCCTTTGAACCCTAGTCCCGCCTATAGGCGTCCTTTTCAAACAGTGTACATGTGAATAGTACACTTGTCCTTTGCAAACAGTGAAGACCCAGATCAGAGGGCTCCGAAAGGAGCCCTCTGATCAGGGTCTTCACTGTTTGTCATAATGTCAAACATTGACAAAAACAACCCTTAAAAGTCAGAAATGAACTAGACTAAAATGGAAACTGGAATTGTCCATTTAAAGTTTTAGGGAGGAAAGAGTTAAAGCAAGGTGACAGTGAAACAGAAAGCTCCTTTAAGAGATTTCTGTTTCACTGTCACATTGCCTTAAGCTTTCCCTCTTTATTATACAATCAATGAGCCTTTGTTTTAGTGGTCGAAATAGCGAGGTTTTACTGTATACAGCATTCGAAAACAGTGTAGACCCGGATCAGTAAGCGCCTAAAGGAGACATCTAATCAGTGTCTGCATTGTTTGTCATAATTTAAAATATTTTGAGAGATACTACCTATATGGGAGTGAATGTAAACTGGTCATGTATAGGAAACTGGAAGAGTTCACTTTAAATTTCAGCACTGAAAAGGTTATGGTAAGTGAAGTGCATGCTTGCATCAACTCTCCGTGTACTGATTAGCAACTTTCCTAAACGATATTATGAAGCATCATTTAGAGCAATTGTTGTCTTAATTGAGACGCTCTTGCACAAATATTCAATTCCAATATTAGTGTTTTTAATTAATCGCTCGCCTTGAATTTGCATGCAAAAGTGCACGTGTAATTTGCTTTCTCGTTTAACCCATTAATGCCCATCGCATTATTCGGCGTCTAATCAGGGTCTACACTGTTTGCTATTTCATATGAATTGATTTGTTGTAATGGCAAACATTGCAGTGGATTCAGATCATCCTTGTGTATCTACACTCAGTGCAAAAAGAAACGCACACTTTTATTACAATAGTATCTGTATGTAGAAGGAACGTATTTGTGAATTAATCTTTTCATTACAATCAGTAGTTCCGTCTTGGGCTATCAATGTTGAAAATGGAAGGTTTATCATTGAATTGGTATCATCACAACTTGTACAAATCGGTGTAGTGTTTTCAACAGGCACTAGTTAACTCTTTCGCTGACAAATTAATCGTGAGATTTTTATCCTACTACCGTTTCATTGTCGTCTGCTTCAATTTTGTTGTTTGCAAGATCATTTCAAAGTAAAATTTAAAGTAGTATGACTCTAAAGTATATCTATACGAGTGTCAAACAGTTTGGATCCTGATCAGACGCCGCGTTACGCGGTGTCTGATCAGGATCCAAACTGTTTGAAAACGCGCATTTTGATGTCATTAAGAGTGAAAGGGTTAAAATACAGCACAGTTATTTTAAGTATATGTTTTTCTAAACTTGTGGCAGAATTAAATTTATCTTGAGATATGGTCTTAGTATCTTAAAAAAGTCTCTTAATCTGCGCCTGAGCACAATGTGCGTTTCTTTTTGTACTGAGTGTATATTTGAAAAGTTCCAGAGAGCATATAGGTAGAGCTCATGCAATATACAGGCAATAGCGGGTTAATATCCAGGTGTGTTTTAACACTGGAGTGAAGACGTGTACTTGTCTCTAATTACAGGTGGTTGCGATGTGCCACCTGATCAAGGTCTACACTGTTTACCCAGAACAAAAACTCTTCACAGGTACACTGCTTGTTAATAACGAGTATACTCGTCGTTAAGGTTGATTGTGTTAAGTGGGCTCATTACTCACTAGTCGCACGATACGGACATTGACAGACATCCTAACAAACATCACTGTCGTATAAAGTGCTTTGCAAACAGTGAAGAACATAATTAGCATTCACGTTTGAACCGCAACCTCTAAGCAGAGTTTATAGTGTATGCCATTTGCCAAATTCATAATAATAATAATAATTATAACAATAACATTAAAATAGAATAATAACGACTACATATTTGGTAGGGCTACCAACAACCATGCAATTTTCAAGATGGTCCACAATTGATATGAACAGTGCAGAGCCTAAAGGTGGTCGCGTTGCCAACGCATTTCCGGTTTCTATTTCAGGACATATACTAGTTGTCACCAAAATCACCAGTGTTTTCTCTCTTGACTACTCCTGCAAACAGTGAAGACCTTGATCAACCGCCTCTCAAGCACGCCATGCAATTTTCGCCTGTTAACCCTTTAACCGCGATAGCCTAAATTTGGTTTTAAGAACAGTTGACTACTTAAAGCAGGTTGAAAGTAAAGCAGAATGCGCCTTAAGTCGCATTCTGCTTTACTTCCAGCCTGCTTTAAGCTACCATATGCTAGTTTATAGAAAACATTTCTTATGATAAATATTCTTAACTGTATAGGTTGGAATTATATTCTTAAGCGGCGGAATGCATTTAATAAATACGCTAAAAGGCGCTTCTGTTGGGGGAAAGGGTTAAACATGTCGTCTTCACTGTTTGCAAAATACATGTAATAATAAAATCTCAGTACGTTTCCTATGATTTATAATAACTTATATACACTTACGTTGATCCGCTTGTTTCCATCGCTGGCATGCAATGTTCTTTTGTATTCCTTTCTCCTTTATAATTGAAGGAGATGTCACACGCTGAGCTTTCCTTATATTTATGATAACAAAGAACAGAGTTATTTCACCGACAGCTGTTGAACATTCTATTTCTTCTTGTATGTGTTTTATATAGTAATTACATATACATCAGCTTCACAGTGGGCAAGAAAATGTTCAAGTGTCGTATAATAATATAATAATTCTAAACACGGGCGTAGTCTTAGATGAATGAAGAGCTAAACAAGTCCATGTCCAAGTGTCATTTTTATACTCTTAATGTCGGTATCCTATAAACAGGGAGAATTAAGCGATTTCAATTTATCGAAATTCATTGTGGAATTTCTTGTAATTTCGAAATAAGCGAGTTCGAATTATCGAAATTCAGTTGTAGAATTTCATGTAAGTTCGATTTCAGCAATTTCGATTCATCGAGATATTGGAGTGCGTTTGTTTCTTTCCTAACGACCTGCTCTACCCTGACATGGACTGCTACAGGGTGGGGGTAGGATATACGTTATCCTTTCGTATTTAAAAAACTGATGCCCATTGCAAACAGTTGGACCTTGATCAGACTACAAGATTGGATACTAATGATACAGTTGTCAAACAGTTTAGATCCTGATCAGACGCCGCATTATGCGGCGTCTGATCAGGATCCAAACTGTTTGCAAATATTAGTGTTGTCGGGCGTGGCAGTGAAAGGTGATACCACGTGTCCATGACGTCATCAATCCCCCTCTTCCTTTGAGTGGCCGCAATATCTATATGACTTTTAGCTTTACTACTCGACCACCAATACAGACACCCCAGACAATATCAGCAACAAACCAAACAGCAACAGCGACAGCAGCAGCAACAACAACAATAACAACAACTACAAACACTTGAAACACCAATCATAATAGCTGTATTTGAAATCTGAGTTTGATAATGAACTACTCCAACAATCACAATAGCAACAGTTACTCCCATTGAAAATATCCAGGCTTTAATTGGCTAATGCGTATGCAGAATGCACAACACGTTGCTTTTTAGCTTTCTCTCAACAAAAGAGAGCCTAAAGGAGCCTTCTGATCAGGGTCTGCACTGTTTTTCATTTTGAAATATATGTCTATTGTTCAAGTCGACACTATATATGTAAAAATTACTAGACTTATTTTGTTACTGTAATTAGCCATTTGAAGTCTCACGGGGCTTTAACCCCAATGGTCAACCCTAGCCCGAGTGCTGTGGTTATTCTGAACTGATTGGATGCCGAGTAACTCGGCGGTTGATCTGGATCCAAACTGACAGATGCTCTTCAGCAAATATATTTAAAATGTAAATCAATGAAATAAAATCGGGCGACCAATTAGAAACAACTGATGTTCTGATATTATTAAGTCATTCGTTCCAGAGACAATTAAGTTAATTACGTCAGATAATAACATTTGTTTTGGCTATTTAGTGCTGCATTGTAACAACATACAGTAGAACCCCTCTATTACGACCACTAATGGAAGGCTAATTGTCCGTACAAAGGACAGATGACAGCTTAAAGCAATGTGAAAGTGAAACAGAAAGCTCCTATAGGAGCTTTCTGTTTCACTTTCACGTTGCTTTAAACAGTCACCTGTCTTAAACGAGTAATATTTGACACAACTTAGTGGTCGTAATAGAGAGGTTCTACTGTATATGGAATGACAGACAGTGTAGACCCTAATGTCTAGCATGTTTGCCTATGACAAGTATACTCTGCACATGTACATTGTGTGTATACTCGTCGATAGGGTTCAATATGCTTACTGTTGGAATTCGCAAAAAAGATCCAGATTAAACGACGAAAAAAGCGGCGCCTGACACGCACCCAAAGTAGTTGTTACAAGGACAATATTTCTGAAAATATACAGTTGAATGCTTATAAGATTATCAGAAGATGACACTATGCAGGCATACGACATTTATCAAGAGTTCAAATTGTTGCAACTTCCTGAAGGTCGTGTGGATGTGCTCTTTTTTTCTAATTCCATTTATAACACTCGTTAAATAACCCATGTCAGACTTTAATGGCGTCTGCTTAAACACTGCCTTCCGCTAATAATTAAGTATTGAGTCATTCTTTGCCTCTGAGCGTCAAACAATTTGGATCATGATCAAGGACTGAATAGGCTGCAAGTAGCGCCATAGCACTCGAATGATCTCAAACACTTCTTAAAAGTCCACACTTTCTCTTGATTACATAGTCCCACGATATTGTTAACTCATAATAGAGGATTTGTGGTTAATGTTGCGGACTTGCTCGATTATATCGATCTATATCTTTACCGTCGGTCTAACCCTTTCACTTACAAAGGCGGTTCATCTTAAGTTTGTAAACAATCTGGAGCCTGGTCAGACGCCGAGTTACTAGGTGTCTGATCAGGATCTAATTGTTTGACACTTATATCAATACTTGTTTAGTCGAAATATCAAAAGTCAAACTTGTAATAAAACATTGCAAACGATTTTTAAGCAGACGACAGCATACGACAGCATATCTACAGTGCAGAAAAAGTCTCTACACTCATCTAGATATGATAAATCAAAATAATGAATCTTGATAATTTGTATTATGTCGTTCATGATAGATATACGCCCAACAGAATGATGTACATGTATTATTGTATACAAGTGTATTACAGTGATACCTCTGTTAAGCGGCCAACCTATTGTTTTGCACCTTCTGCACTGAATATTGTTTTGCACTTAACACTGTTCTTGCATTAAATATTGTTCTACACTAAACATTGTTCTGTATTGAATATTGTTCTGCATTTAACATTTTTCTGCACTGGGTATTGTTTTGCACTGAACTTTGTTCTGCACTTAATATTGTTCTATATTGCATATTGATCTGCACTTAACATTGCTCTTCGCGCTCAGGAAATACGGAATCCAAAACCGTCATACAAGCCCGTACACCCTGCCGAAATACCGTGTAACTAATATTATTCTGCACCGAATATTGTTCTTCAATGAATATTGTTTTGCACTTAACATTGTTCTATATTGAATATTGTTCTGCATTAAACATTGTTCTGCATTGAATATTGTTTGATACTGTATATTTTCTGCACTGAATATTGTTTTGCATTTAACTTTGTTCTTGCACTGAATATTGTTCTACACTAAACATTATTCTGTAGTGAATATTGTTCTGCATTTTACATTGTTTTGCACAGAGTATTGTTCTGCATTGAACATTGTTCTGCACTGAATATCGTTCTATATTGCGGATTGTTCCGCACTTAACATTGTTCTGTATTGAATATTGTTCTACACTGAATATTGTTCTTCAATGAATATTGTTTTGCACTTAACATTGTTCTATATTGAATATTGTTCTGCATTGAATATTGTTCTGCACTGAAAATTGTTCTGCACTGAAAATTGTTCTGCATTAAACATTGTTCTGCATTGAACATTGTTTTGCACTTAACATTGTTCTGCACTGAATAGTGTTCTGCACTTAACATTGGTCTGTATTGAATATTGTTCTTCATTAAACATTGTTCTGCATTGACTATTGTTTTGCACTTAACATTGTTTTTCAATGAGTATTGTTCTGCACTTAACATTGTTCTATATTGAATATTGTTCTGCACTGAAAATTGTTCTGCACTGAAAATTGTTCTGCATTAAACATTGTTCTGCATTGAATATTGTTTTGCACTTAACATTGTTCTGCACTGAATAGTGTTCTGCACTTAACATTGGTCTGTATTGAATATTGTTCTGCATTAAACATTGTTCTGCATTGAATATTGTTTTGCACTTAACATTGTTCTGCACTGAATAGTGTTCTGCACTTAACATTGGTCTGTATTGAATATTGTTCTTCATTTAACATTGTTCTGCATTGACTATTGTTTTGCACTTAACATTGTTTTTCAATGAGTATTGTTCTGTACTTAACACTGTTCGACATTTGACATTATTCTACATATAACGCTGGTTTGCTTTGAACACTGTTCTGCCCTAAATAGTGTTCTGTACTTAACATTGTCTTGAATTAAACACCGTTCTACATTAAACATTGTTATTCATTTGACCTTGCTCTGCGATTAACATTATGCTGTATTTCACGTTATTTTGCATTTAACAATGGTTTGCATTTAAAATCGTTTCTACATTAAAATTGTTCTGCATTTCCCGCTTGTTTGCTTTGAACATTGTTCTGCACTGAGCATTTTTTCTGTATCTAACATTGTTCTGCATTAAACACTGGTTTGCATCAAGGATTTACATGCCCTAAATATTGTTCTGCAATTAACATTGTCCTTCATTTAACATTGTGTCACATTGTTATCATTTAACAATGGTTTGAATTTAACATTGTTTCAACATTTAACAATTTTCTGCAATTTACGCTTGTTTGCTTTGAACGTTGTTCTGCAATGAACATTTTTCTGTTTTTAAAATTGCTCTACATTTAACACTGGGTTGTATTGAGGATTGACCTGCACTTAACATTGTTCTGCATTCTGCCCCTCATTTAACATTGTGATGCATGTCCCATTGTTCTGCGTTTAACATTGGTTTGCATTTAACATTGTTCTGCATTGAATATTGTTCTGCATTGACGATTGTGCTGCTCGTTCTACATTTAACATTGTTTTGCAATAAATATTGTTCTGCACTAAACATTTTTCTGCATTAAACATTGTTCTACGTTTTACACTGTGGTATATAGCTAGTGGTTCTGCCTTAAAACTGTTAGTAGCTTCAAAAACTGCATATTCAATTCTTTAATAGTGATTGCTTAACTCTTAGCAATGCTTGGGTGAAACCATGATAACATTTGCAAACAGTCTGGGTTCCGTTTCATAAAACTTCGTACGACAAAATATAATGTTGTCGTAAGTCAAAATTTTAAATACATTTAATTTCTGATTTCTCTAGCTTATCCTGTCTTGTGGCATCTTTTTCGGAATCGTCTTGCCAAGACGATTTCTAAAGAGAAATCACAAGACAGGATTAGATGGAGAAATAAATAATCATTTTTATAATCTGACTTACGACAACATTTGTCGAACGAAGTTTTATGAAACGAACATTGGATCCTGAAGAGATGCAGTGCAACGCATTGTCACATCAGGATCCAAACCGTTTGACACTCTCATCCTGTTTTGAAAAAAAGTAAGAAGATTTTTTTACGAACAGAAGCAAACGAAAACATTACCCAGCATTCAAAGAGTTAACACGTGCAGAACTAGAGTAATGTAAACACCTCCGTAAGCTCCTTAACTCTTTCCTCCCTGAAACTTTAAATGGACAATTCCAGTTTCCATTTTAGCCTAGTCCATTTCTGACTTTTAAGGGTTGTTTTTGTCAATGTTTGGCATTATGACAAACATTATGACAAACAGTGAAGACCCTGATCAGAGGGCTCCTAGGAGCCCTCTGATCTGGGTCTTCACTGTTTGCATAGGACAAGTATACTATTCACATGTACACTGTTTGCAAAGGACGCCAATATGCGGGACTAGGGCTCAAAGGGTTAATGCAGCACTACATGTAAAGTCATGCAAAAAGTTCAGTAAGGAGCTTTCGGTATTACTTTAAATCTTCATTTAGCTACAATATTCCTTGAATAACTAACCAGTATTTTATCGAATACCAAGTAAATACATGATTGACTGTATTAATACATGTAATTACGTAAATGGTAAGCGTACATAAGATACTTGAATAAAAATGAACGAACCCCTTCCGGTAAACAAGTTCATGTGACGATATTTCATGGAGTTTGATACGATTCATGTGAAATACCAAATTGTTTGTATAAAAATGTGACAATCTATATATCTCTTTATTTACATGCAAGTTTTATTTTTGGCCATAGGTCTGAATTCACGCAATATGAAGAGAATGTCTCTTTGCTTATTTTAAAGTTAAGCCTCTCTATGGCAACCATTCAAGACAAAAGGTCTAATGTCAGCATAATGTCATGCAAGTGTAAGCTTACAGTAAAAGTATATTAATGCAGGAATATTGAACATTGACAACAAGTATAAATTTAAGTAATTGTAATTTAAGAGTTCAAATTGCTTTGATTTCTAAAATTCAGAAATTTAAGCACTTTGACTTAAGACACGCCCAAGTGATTTACTTTGAGAATGATTTATTTGCATAAAAAAACCCGTTAGATTTTCAACAGTAAAGGTCCTTTTCAATAGTCTTTGCAAATCGCTAAAAACGTGTTTTGTCGCTTATAGTCTCATTAACCCCAGCTTGCTCAAGTTGACTCATCCGGATTTTAAATTTTAACTTTAATAATATGGGTATATTCGATTTATGCAAGATCGAGTTTTATGGCAAATTTACTTGTAGAAATAAGGGTTAGTTTGACTTAATCAGTGACCTCCAATTATCGCTATTCGACTGCATGTAGCCTATAAATTAACCCATTGAACCATAGGGACGAGTACACTCGTCCTGTACAAATAATGTACCTGCATGCGCACAGTACTTTTGTGCTTCAGCATATGCAAACAGTGATCAGGGTCTGAACTGCCTGTAATTTTGCTTTGCGTCAAGAACAACCCTAAATACTGTAAAACAGGTATTTTAGGGTCATGAATATTTCGCGTTATGCGATTTTGTATTAATTCGCGACACCATGCACTATTTCTAGCAGATGGTAGCTTAAAGCAGGCTGAAAGTAAAGCAGAATATGCCTTAAGGCACATTCTGCTTTACGTTCAACCTGCTTTAAAAGGTCACCTATTTTCAAAACTAGAGACGCGAGGCAACACATTCGCGAATTAACGCGTAAATTATACTCTCGCGAATAAAAAAACGGTTTTGCAGTAGTCAAAAAATTAACTACACTGTATTGCCCAAAATTGTTCAGCGGTAAATGAGTTTTTGATATCCCCACAACTAAAATTACCTCATTGAAGTCTGTTTCCTCTATACCTTTTGAAGCAAAAACACCCAACAACCAGCTTATTTCGTTAGATCACATATAACAGAATTAGATCTATACACTTGGCCTTTTTCAGTATCCAATATTCTCGTTTCTCTTTCCACATGTTATTTTCCTTTAGAGTACACTACTCCATTCACGTCATAACAGTGATAAATAGCTGTTGATTGGTTAGACTTAGACTGGTTATGCAGAAAAGGAAATTGACGTTATAGATTTAGCAGATAGCGGTAGTACGCTAGTAAAGCCGAAACTCGGTGACTTTAGATCAAACTTACAAATATTTCTACATGATGAATTTTAATGACACAATTTCGCTTTCGTCGATTTTATCCCTATTTCAAAGTTAAAACGTGGCTAAGCCACGTTTTAACTTTGAATTAGGGATATGTTCGACTTAAGTGAGTTCGAGTTAGCGCGGTTCGACAGTATCAATTCACACATCCTTGTTAAATTACTGTCGAGTCTACAGAACCCGGACTCGCCGTCATCTAAATGTCGCCTGTAAAATTTGTCGTCTGCAACAAGTTTTAGACTTCATTAATAAGCCTTTTTTCTTTCCGGAAATATGACAAGATTATCAAACAGTTTAAACCCAGATGGGATGCCGAGCTACCTGTCTTACTTGTCTATTCAGGTTTAACTGTTTCGTAAGTATCAGTAATTTCGTCTATAGTGTTCTGAAGTGTTTATTGGTGATATTTGTGATAAATATTTTGACTAAACATTGAAATGGGCGTATTCGATATTAAGAGGTTTTCGCGCCAGATTTGTATCAACATTCCTAGAATATTGTCACTCGATTACAAAAACAGGAAGACCATTGATATAAATGATGGATAAAGTATAGTGGAAATGAAGCATTTCTTCTTTACTAACACCATGCTTTCACAGCACTACATGTACTTGTCTTTAACACGAAATCAAACCCTTGTAGCAGCCGCAATATATGGGCTCAATTGTTTTAAAAATACGATAAAACAAGTAGCGGCCGTAATAGATGGGCTCAATTGTTTGAAAAATACGATAAAAACAAACCCTTTTAGCGACCGTAATTGTTTTAAAAACACGATAAACTTCTTCATATTCCTATCTGACTACTCTGTTTTACTTTCATTCTGTTTTAAACATCCGGGTTCCTTAAATACCACAAACAAGCTTACTTTAAGTGGGGGTAATAGAGGAAGCAAATTGCAATGCGAATTATTTTCAAATATAACGAAAGTGAAACCTTTTAACTACTGATAAAACCTGTCATCTCTCTGTCATGCTGTTGAACCAGGTACATTTTAACCCATTACCCTATAGCCTGTTTCTAGTTTTGAAAACATGCAACCACTTAAAGCAGGTTGAAAGTAAAGCAGAATGCATTCTGCTTTACTTTTAACCTGTTTTAAGCTACCATCTGTTAGATATAGAAAAATATCTTGTGACACATATTCATAATTGTATAAATTAGAACTAATTTCTTCAGTGGAGATATAAATTAATGGCGTAAAAAGGCGTATCTTTGGGGTAATGGGTTAACAAACAAACGTGTGTTAAGTTATCATCTTGTACAGACGATATATTTCTTTGAAACATACACAGAATCTTAATGCCAAACAAAAATGACACCGAAAGCTCCTAGCTTTCTGCATCACCTTTGTCCTGCATTTAAGTTAACACTTTGCTACACGATTCCAAATTCATCTGATTTTGAGTCGGTTCAAAGATGCCAAAATACGCCTGTGCAAATAGTTAGGATCCTTTATCAAACGCCGTGTCACGCGACGTCTGCCCAGTATCAAAACTATTAGACACTCGTTTCGAAACTTCGTCAGTCGACTGCCTTAACTCAAACTTTGAAACGATATTGCAGACAACAATATTAAAGCAGACGATAATATGGCGGTGAAGGTGTAAATTTTACCATGAAAGGGTTAACACAAAGTTGACTGTACATAATGACCACGACAAACAGTGTTGAACCAGATGAGCAACCATCAACGAGATAAAGTAGACTTACAACTAACCCATTTGTGACAAAAAAGAAATCTATATAAACAGTGTAGACCCCAAACAGAGACGAACATTTCACAGCGTAATTCTAGTCCTGCATGAGGTAAATTGTCTTCAGTGCAGTTTTAAATGTATATTTAATACAGTTTGCATAAATATCGAAACGAGTGCATCGCTGTTTGGATCCTAATTAGACGCCAATTTACTTGGCACTTGATTAGGATCCAAACAGTTTGCAACATATGTGTCGTCCCACAAGGCAATGGAAGTGTTAGTACAATACCCTATACTACAAACACACAACGCCACATCACCTAACACTAGTGAGTACATTCTACTACTAGGAAACGCAGAGCTCCAGATAAGGGGAGTATTTCAAAAAATAAAATCTTTATTTCTGCATTAAACCCTATGGTGTCACTACTCATTAGAATCGTCTCTTCGAGACGATTCTAATGAGTAGTAACACCATAGGATTTGGTGCTGAAATAAGTGAGAAATATTTGGATTTGTTCAGTTTACTCCCTTTTATCTGGCCCCCTGGAAACCACATAATCAAGAAAAGTCCAATCTTTCACGTCACAGTATATCCTTCCGAAGTCGTCTGCTGTAAAGTAATCGCCTGATGACACTTTTGAAACACGTTATACCTCCAAGAGTTTTATAAGTAAAATCTGCACATTTACAAGCTCGCTATAGATCTATATTTAATCACATTCAAAACCACTATTGCAACGATGTTAGAATGCTAATTATATGTGGCTGTGTGTATGTGTGTGAAAGATGAATGGTGATACCATAGTTAGGTATATATTAGTATTCACTTCATCCCTATTGAACAACACCCACACATACATGTACATCGAATCATTGAAAGATATTAAATACAGGCAGGTAGTTTAAAACGGTCATTTAAAGCAAAAAGCTCATAACTTTCTTCTCACTTTAAGCAGCTATCCACCGTTATAACTCAATCACCTGTTTTAAAGTGGTCGTAATGTAAGGGTTATATATGTGTATATACAGTAAAACCTCGCTATTACGACCACTAAAGCGAAGGACAATTGCTTGTATAATAGACAGGTGACAGCTTAAAGCCTAAAGGAGCTTTCTGTTTCACTGTCACCTTGCTATAAGCGGCAACCTATCGTAAACACTCTAATTATAAACATTATTTAGTAGTCGTAATAGAGAGGTACACTTGTATTATACAACACGTTGTGTGATCTACGTAAAGATATAGTACTAATGCCCAAGGCGCAGTCAACTATGCTTTAACACAATTTATCAACCTTTACTGATTAAACGTGGGTTTGGGGATGATAATTGCTTCGATAACCCTTGATTGAATAATGAGGAAAAGTTACACTCTCTAGCTCGCCAGCTTCAACAATTTTACTTCTATATATTCTTCAAGATTCTATTTCATAAGATTACAGACTTTGATGGTAATGCAATTCTCGATTTCACCCAGATGTTAACTTTCATCACAGTTTGATTTGGATCCAAATAACTGCAAACAATAGTTTTGTGAGTGAGTATAATGAGGATGGTAGGTTTAATCTGTACGGCAAAGTCCCCCTTCTGAGACCAAATGGAACGTTTGTTTTCAATATTTCATGCAAGTGGCATATTAAAGCAGGTTGAGAGTATTTTAGCAAAAATCCCCAGCAGGTCCTACAGCTTTCCTCTACTCTCGTCCTACTGTAAGTTGCCACCTCACGGTATTTAATGCCATGAAACAAGTCTTCCCTCTTGGGTGGTAGTGGTGAGTTTTAACTGTATAATCGAGTAGTGTCATCATCCCTGTAACCCTTGTAGATAAAATCTCGGAGCCTTGTCTCGTCACTGAATATGTCGCCTGCTTCAGAAAGTATGTCATCTGTATCTAAAATGTAGTTTGTCTAAAATATGATCTGTTTCAGAAAAGTAATCTGTCTTTAGAAATGTTGTCCGTCTAAGAAATACCTCCTTTTTTGATCTTCCTGTGTCTGTCATCCGTCGTCGTCCGTTGTTCGTTCGTCGTCAACAATTTTTTTAAACGACAAATTTTTACCAATCTTGGCCTAAATGATCCTTATATGGTCCTCTTTCAAAGTTGTTCAAACATTTCCGGTCCGTACCATATCTAGGTCACAGGAGCTAAAAATAGATCGTTTCAATGAAAACTTCAAAACTTTTCTTGTCAAAAACCACTAGGGCTAGGGCTTAGATATTTAGCACATGGCATAATCTATAAGTCCTCTACCAAGATTGTTCAAATTTTGCCCCTGGGGTGTGAAATCTTCAAGCATCTTCTTCTCTGAAACTAATATGACCAGAGCTTTGATATTTGGCATAATGACACATCTAGAGGCCATTTACCAATACTATTGAAATGGATTTGGTCCGTTGCACATCTAGGTCACAGGCGCTAAAAATGAATTTTTCATTGAAAACCTAAAAAATCTTCTTGTCAAAAACCACAAGGACCAGGGCTTAGATATTTGGCACATGGTATCATCTATAGGTCCTCTATAAAGATTGTTAAAATTATGCACAAGGGGTCAACATTTGCCCCGCTCCAGGGTTCACCGTTTTACATAGAGTTATTTATTGAAATCTTCAATCGCCTTCTTCTCGGAAACTAACGTGGCCAGAGCTTTGATGTTTGGCATGGTGACACTTCTAAAGGCCCTTTACCAATTTTGGTGAAACAATTTCAGACCGTTGCATAATTAGGTCACATGAGCTAAAAATAGATTTTTTTTTTTAAAATTTAAAAAATCTTCTTGTCTGACACCACAGTACCCTGAGCTTAGATATTTGGCACAAAGCATCATCTACAGATCCTCCATAAAGATTGATCAAATTATGTATATGGTGTTCAAAATGACCCTACCCTGGGGGTCACAGTTTTACATAGAGTTATAAAGTGAAATCTTCAAACATCCTTTTCTCTGAAACTAATATGCTCAGAGTTTTAATATTTGACATGGTAACGCTTCTACTTGTCCTTTACCAAGGTTGTTGAAATGATTCTGACCAGTTGCATATCTGGGTCACATTAGCTAAAAATAGATTTTTTTTCAATGAAAAGTCTTACTGGCTGAAACCATGTACAAAGTCATGAGCTTAGATATTTGACAGAACACTTCATTTGCCTGTTCATCAGAAAGATGTTTGAAATTATGTCATTGGGTGAAAATGATACCATCCCAGGGCTCATGTGCCCATTGTCTGGGTTTTCCCAGGTGAGCGATATTTAGGCCCGCATGGGCCTCTTCTTTAGAAATTTCGCTTGTCTGGGAAACGTCGTCTAAGAAATGTCGTCTGCGGCTCAGAAAGGTTGTCTACTTTAGAAATGTCGTCTGTCTAAGAATCATTGTCTGTCTAAGAAATATCTAATATCTTAGAAGTTTCGCCTGTCTGGGGAATGTAGTCCGTGCAAATATTGTCGACTGTCATAGCAATGTTGTCTGCCAAATCTCGCCTGTCTCAGCAGCAATGAAGTATGTCTCAGAAGTTAATATGTCTCAGAAATGCATTCTGAGAATTTTCCTCTGCTTAATTAAGAAATGTCGTCTGCTTTAACAGTCGTATGCACTAGAAATTTTCTGTTTTTGAAATGTCATATGTCTCAGAAATATCGCATATTTCAGGAATGTCGTCTGCCTCAGTAATGTCGTCTGCCTCAGAAACATTCTCTACCTCCGAAAGTTCGTCTGTCACAGAAAGGTCGTCTGTTTAAACAGGTTGTCTACTTCAGAAATGTCGTTTGCCTCAGTAACATTATCAGGCTCCGAAATGTCGTCTGCCATGGAAAAGGTCGTCTCAAACTGCCTGTCTGCTTCAGAAATGTCGAATGTCTTAAACAGGTAATCT
Organism: Gari tellinella; assembly: GCA_922989275.2. Lineage (NCBI taxonomy): Eukaryota > Metazoa > Mollusca > Bivalvia > Cardiida > Psammobiidae > Gari > Gari tellinella. Next base: position 90,037,563 of record OV277860.1, read on the forward strand.
ACTTCAGAAATGTCGTCTGCCTAAGAAATAAATAATACGAAAGAAGACTCAAGCAGGAAACGCAACACAAACAATACACCCACCTCTAAAGCAGAACACACACACAGCCATACCATAACAAACACACACACACGCAATCCCACACACCAAACAGAAAACAATACGCAAGACAAACATAAAGCAAAGTGAACATAGGAGCCCGCCTTGGTACGGTCAGCAGCAATCAATAATTAATTATAAATTAACCATTAACAACCACTGGGGGGGGGGGGTTAAACCTGGGTTTAGGGGCGCCCAACCTCACACTTATCTCCTATATTCCCCTATAAAGACGAACAGTGTACATAAAATATAAACCCTGTTCCACAACCTTACAATCAAAAAGACCGCCAGCACAGTAAGTAAATACATGTAAAACATCTAACAAAATGACAAGATTATTAGTAACACGGGAAAGAATTAAACATTCAAGCCCGTGTTAAAAATAACCCACTATGGCAACGGTCAAATTGTACTCAAGCGACTTGTCTGTAGTCACGAGTAACTGTAAGACATGGAAGGGTTCAGGGTACGACAGAGAGGGAGAGAAAAAACAAAGCACGAAAATCCGACATAACTCTCCCGGTTAAGGACGGCTTTAGAGATACATCATCATGTAGTGCTAAGCCCTGTCTGTCGTCGCACAACCAAAGAGGAAAGCATAATTATCAATTGTAGATTGATCGATAACCAAACGTGAAGTGCGCAGTAATATAGTTGGATCATAATATTTTTTGAGGGAAAAACTAATACGTTTTACAAATAGGTTTTGAAAATACACATGTCCAAGAATCTTACGAAGTCTGTAAATCACATCACCATAAAACTCCGGATGTGAAATACCTTGCCGCAGAAAAGACTTTAAGTTACATTTATACTTGTTAATGGGAGGAAGATTTCTATAAAAGAATTTAGAAAATGTTTTACGAAGTTTATGAAATCTGTACCCCTGTTTAAGAAGCTTTTCAGTAATAGTTTTATTACGAATGTGGAAGTCCTCAACAGAGGTACAAGCTCTAGCAAAACGAATAAGTTGTGAAATATAAACCCCTGTCTCAGAAAATTCGTCTGCCTAAATAAAATCATCTGTCTCAAACAGGTTGTCTTCTTCAGAAATATAGTCTGTCTCAGAATGTTCGTCCCTCTCAATAATGTCGTCTGCCTCTGAAACGTCTATCTCAGAAATGTCGTCTCTCTTAGAATTGTAAGGTTGTGTAGTCTGTCTCAGAAATGTCGTCTCTCTTAGAATTGTAAGGTTGTGTAGTCTGTCTCAGAAATGTCGTCTCTCTTAGAATTGTAAGGCTGTGTAGTCTGTCTCAGAAATGTTGTCTGTCAAAGAAATAAGAGAAATGCTGTCTGCTTCAGAATAATCGTTTGTCGCAGAAATATCGTCTAAGAAGTGTTGTGTGTCTCAGAAATGCCGTATGTCCCAAAATTGCATTTATTCAAGGCAGCAACGGTGTTTGTCTCAGAAATGTCGCCAGTCTAGAAATATAGTCTGTCTCAGAAATGTCTCCTGTTTCAGATAATAACAATTGGGTACACAAGATTTACCTGACTTTTTAAACGGAGATGTCTATTTGAGAACGCGACGTATGATTAAGATACAAACTATTATAAACTGTCGTAAAAGTCGAAATTCAAACCAGACGTCAAGAGGGGAAGCCTTCCAGCTGGCTTGCAGAAGTTAATTGGTTCTACCGAGTTGTTGAATTGTGCCTGAAATAGTGCATATAGGGCTTCTAGGGTCTTCATCCGCCTGTGATTAGCTGGACGTTGCGATATGACTGAAATACTGTTAAAAGCGACGTAAAATCATAACAAATCTATTCAAACAAGACTATGCTTGAGAGCAGGCATTATTTTGACATTGAATGCGTTAGATAAGTTAAAACATCATCGTGGCAGTAAAATAATTCAGTTAGAAAGAATTATGTCCGAGTATCTTTAACGATTATAAAACCACGTTCCCATAAAAATTAACAATTAGCCAAAATAGTATATCTTTCGGTAGCCAGTTGATCAAGGTCTGCACTGTTTGCTTTACAACAGTGGAGACGACGAGATTGTGCTACCATTATTGTTGCCATTGCGAACAGATTAGAGACAGATCGGATGCCAGGTAACCCGACACTGATCAAACTGTTTGCTACTCAGATAAACACAAATCACGAGATTTAGCAAAAACCCGTATGTAGTATTCTCCATTGCATTGCATTGCGTTGCGTTTAGTTTAATTTAATATGGACAGTAAAAATCGTATTCGTACTGTGATTAGTAAATCGACGTCTTATCAATCTAAAACTATTTGACGCCCGTATTGCTTTTTCCTCCAGTAAAATGCTCAATACTAAATTTTGGAAACAAAAACATCTGACAATTTTGACAGCGAACGGCATCTTGCTAGAGAATGATTTAAACCAAAATAACAGAAACGGAAATTAATTTCCTCACATACATCATCCAGTGTCATCATCTTATAAATGTGTGATATAACACCCAGAGGTGGGGTTATATAACCAATTATCGCATCACAATTTATGTGATATATATCCATATCACACAAGCACCAATGCAGTAATTTTTCACTTGCAGTGAACTTTCGTTAAACAACCGGTGAAAAGAATGTGCATATATAGTCTTAACGACAAGATGTGGCTAAAATGCAGAAAGCTCATTTGCGGACATTCTTCATACGTTTTGCGAGATGTATTATCCAAGGTCAATTTATTGTTTACTTCTTTATTAACCCGTTCACTGTCAAGTCAGACAGCTTTGACATTTGTAAACAGTTTGAATCATCATCTGGGGTCCGTTTTATGAAACGTCGAACGACAAAAACGGTCGTAAGTCAAAACTTTAAAATACATCTAATTTCTGATTTCTCCACCTAATCCTGTGTTGAGGCATCTCTTTGGAATCGTCTTGAAAAGACAGGATTAGATGGAGAAATGAATAATAATTGATAATTTTAAAATCTGACCTACGACGACGTTTCAAAAAACGGGCCCCTGAACTGTTTACTTGACAATCACATCAATATTTCAAGATGCACACGACATTCTAGATTTTATCAATTTAAACGGGCTGCATTGTTTTTTTTAAAAAAGCAGACGACCTATAATAATTATGGTAACAGTCCGCCATTACATACAAATACAGTGGAATTCGCTAAAATTGATCAAACCCGTATTTGCTAGTGTTGATTTTTAGCTCGACTTTTTCGAAAAGTCGAGCTATTGTCGTCACCCTGTCGTCTGCGTCAGCGTCAGCGTCTGCGCCGGTTAAGTTTTTATAATAAGGTTAATGTAAGACATCATTTCTCAATAACTATCAGAGGTATCCATTTGAAACTTGGAATACTTGTTCAGTATCAAAAGGGAAACTCATCACATTAAGGCAGATAGACATGGGATTTGTCATTCAGGAGTAAATGCCCTTGTTTTATTTACTTAAAATTTGTAAATTGAAATATCTAAATAAATATCAAAGGTATTAATTTGAAACTTTAAATACATGTTTAATATCAAAAGGGCAACTCATAACAACAAGGCAAGTAACACTGAGATTTGTCATTTAAGAGTTATTTCCCTTGACTGTTTTAAAATTGTAAATTGAAATATCTAATCAACTAGCAAATGTATTAACTTGAAACTTTAAATACTTGTTAAGTTTTAAAAGGGCTACGTATTACACGAAGGTAAGCTACTCTGTGATTGTCATTCAAAAGTTATTGCCCTTATTTCATTTACTTAAAATTTGTAAATTGAAATATTTAAATAAATGTCGAAGGTATTAACTTGAAACTTTAAAAACATATTTAATATCAAAAGGGCAACTCATTGAAATAAAGGAGGTGACCCGGGGATGTTCCATTCCAAAGTTATTTCTCTTGTTTTTATTTACATAAAAATTGTTAATTGAAATTTCTTAATAACTATCTAAGGTATTAACTTGAAACTTTTGTATCAAAAGGACAACTCATTACAACTTATAAAATGTGCATATACCGATGACTTCTGGAAACAGATTAAGGATATTTCCTCAAACTTGGTATAACGCACAACATAAGAAATCTTGAATATCTGGTCATCGGCTACAAAACTGTCTTTAAAGAATATTCAGATGTAAATTTTATTCTTAGTCAAATATATTATTCATTGTACAAAACATATATGATAAGTGAAAGGCGGCGAACAAATATAAACATGTTCAACATTTTCTATGATGACCTGAAAACAGCAGGCGAATATTTTAAAGGGGTAAAATAAGTCTCTCATAGCATTACCCCCCCCCCCCACACAGCTTGATACTTGGAGATAAGATGCTTATTGCAGGCCAATTCTCACAGCAGGGTACTAATTGATAGATGTTGACCAATCTAGGGGATGATAGCTGTGCAATTAACCCTTATGCTGTTGACTGTGAGTTGAATGTTATTTGTCAACAGTTTGGATCCATATCAGATGCGGAATAATGTCGCATCTGATCTGTATCCAAACTGGTTCCCAATTTCAAAGCAAATGAGCTGGAACAAAACTGAGTGATTATGTATACAACAATCACAGTGTTGAAATGGATCAGCTATAGATCCCTTATCTACCTCGAATAATACATAGTACCATAGGCCATGAAGGATCTGGGTGCCTCTGGGTAATATGATGTAACAATTGTGTATTTAGCATGTTAGGACCCTTCCATGTAATCAACAGTCCAATTGATATCCTGCTGAGCCAGAGTTAGGCCTTTAACGGTAAAAAAGAAAATCATCACCTATTTTTTAAATGTCTTAAGCATGCAACACTAGTCGAACGCTAATAAGATATATAACATACGTATATATGCATGTATAAATATTTATATACATGTTACACCTGTAACAGACGTGTATATACATGTGTGTAAATCTATATACTTCTATACAATTTACATCCTACATAATTTGGAACTTCATTTTTTCCCAACCTAGTTATTACTATGGTGTATAGATAGCTACTATACTGTTATATTTCGTTTCAGAATGTTTAACTCCTGATAACAAATCATATCCACAGTGAAGACAATATTTTCTGTTAACTTTCGGTTATATACTACTGTGATGTATAAACATTGTATTTTATGTTTAAGTGAATAAACGGACCATCGTACTTTGGTTCCAAAAACAAAAACAAAAAAACACACACACAAAAAGGTAACCCTGGGATTTGTCATTCCAGATATGTTGTCCTGTTGACTTAGAATTTGTTAATTAAATTTCTCAATAACTGCCCTAGGTATTTACTTGAAACTTTGAATACTTGTTCAGTGTCAATAAGGTATAATCTACAACACGGCAGATAACCATGGGATTTGTCATTGCAGAGTTATTGTCCTTGTTTTGACTCAAAATTTGATAATGAATTTTCTCAGTAACTGTAGAAAGTTATTAATTTCAAACTTCCAATACTTGTTCAATATCAAAAGGGCAACTCATTACAGCAATACAGGTAAGGCAGACAAAGATATTTGTATTGTCCTTGTTTTGACTTACAGTTTACTTTAAATAGAATTTCCCATTGACTATCAAAGGTATCAAATTCAAACTTTGAATACTTGTTCACTATCAAAAAGAGTAATTCGTAACAACAAGGCAGCTAACTCTGTGATTTTTCTTGCAGATTTAGTACCCTTGTTTGACTTAGAATGTACTTTTAATGGAATGCATATGTAGTTATCTATTCTTTTAAATAAGAAATGAGATTTATTTTATTGGAAAATGTAGCCATATCATGTATATGAAAGTCGAGCGTCCAGCTTGCGGTGCTCTCGTTATTATTTCCATCTGACAGTGTCACATATAAACTTTGGAATACTGGTATGCTAGTTTTAAGTGAGATCGAGATAGCGAATTTCAAACCTTTGGCGTTGAAGTCGTTGAAAACAACCACCTTCCGGAAATTACAAGCAGTAAAACGTAACAGTTTTTACCACATCTTCTTCCTTTAATCGTCCTTGTTAATCTTTTCGCTGACAAAATATCACCTGCTAAATTTAATACTTGTCGTCTGCAATTTATTGCAAAATTCAGATATTTGAAGTTTTGACTCTAGAAATACGATACGAGTGCCAAAGAGTTCTGACCTTGATCAGACGGTACGTTACGTGGTGTCTGATCTAGATCTAAGCTGTTTGCATGGTCGACGTACGTCTAGAGTCGCCTATGATGGGGAAAGGGTTCATCGATCACATAGGATCAAGCCTCGCCTGCACATTTACAATACTTTTTGGGTCAAGAAACATAATATTAAAATTGTAAAATGCGAAGTCTCAACAGGATCTACACCGTTTGCTAATATATACTATTATTACATCTCGCTTTATGTTACAATGTTAATTTCCCATAGACCTAAAGTTAACATTTTGCATGTATTTTACATCTATTCAAAAAATGTACTGTCACTCTTTATGATATTCTTTTTGTAACGTCACTCTATACGATATTATTTTTCTCCATCTTAAAAATACTGTTAGCTATATGACATTATTTTCGCTATGGCAACGTAACAGAACGTTGTTAAAGAGTGGTAACTCCTAACCAACTTTTGGCATTTTCTGTACAAGTTGCTTCCCTTTGTCAACTACCCTTACAAGAATCCAAGCGCCTGGACCATTTGACGACGCCTTTTCCGACCCATATTACTTGTCATCAGACGACAACAAACGATTTACCACGATTTCGGGAGAGGCTATTTGCCAACTAGACAATGAAAAGACGCGATGTCTTCAATCTACTTGTCATAACGTTTTTCTTTCTTTCTTGTACTATAATTATAATCAATATTTGCAGCAGTTTAGGGAACGGCGGCAAGCCAGATCGTTGTAAGGAGGGTGTCGTTGTTGGGAGGTCCATTGTCGGGAAGGAGCACTGTAATGGATTATCAAGAAGAAATTTTGCAGACTGATTGAATAACCGTAACTCTGTTCTCTATTGACATTCTTAGAAATCGAACTCGTGCGCATCAACTAGAATGACAAAGCAACTAATCACACTTTTATAATGAATTTTCTGCAGAATGAGCAACTAGTACAATTAACCATTTTTCTGTCTAACACTGCTCGATTGGCATTTCCCAATATTTTGGATCAAGATAACATAACAAGTAACTCAATGTCTGATCAGAATCCAAACCATTTCATTCTAGAACTTTATCGCATAGTAAAATGAAATATAATAAAACAATGCCGACCAAAATATTGAAGCACACGACACGATTTATAGGTAAGGGTTAAATCACGAATATGCAAGCATCAGCTTGCATTCCAGCGCAACCAATCATAATAAAATAGGCACAAATGTAACGTTTATGCTTTACCATTATCATGTTTTTCTCGAATTTACAGACAGTTGGGGTCCAGATCAAAAGCCGACTAACTCGGCGTCTGATCAGAATCCAAGCTGATTTGCAATAAATACCATTGTATAATCAACTCAATTGGAATAAAATTGATTCTATTTTTAATTTGATACTGCCAAATATTGAATACTACTGTATCGAAGCACTTCAATGATTATTGGTACTACACTTTCGACTTTTCTTCTTAATATTCTGTATACAATACTCACTTTACATCTAATCCCGTGTAAAGCAAATAATAAAATAGAATTTGAAAATTCTAAGCTGAAGGATATGGATTAAGATTTTTGCCTATACGTATATATATACATATATCTGACAGTAAAGATGGCCTAAAAATTACTGTAGTTGTACAGTAAACCCTCTATTTCGACCATTAAAACTAAGGTAATTTGATCGTATAATAGATAATATGACAGCTTAAAGCAATATGGCAGTAAAACAGAAAACTCATAAATAGGAGCTTTCTGTTTTACTGTCACATTGCTTAAAGCTGTCACCTGTCGCAAACACCTGGGACCCGTTTCATAAAACTTCTTATGACAAACACGATGGTAAGTCAAAACTTTAAAATACATTTAGGATCTGATTTCTCTATATAATCATGTCTTGTTACATCTATTTGGAATCGGTTTTTTTTTCAAGACAATTCCAAAGAGATGTCACAAGACAGAATGAGATGAAAAAAAAATTGATACTTTTATAATCTGACTTACGTCAACATTTGTCGTAGGAAGTATCATGAAACGGGCCCTTGGTATATAACCCATTTGTGCCTAAGTGCCCATATATGGGACATATAATTAAATATAATAGGCAAACAGTGAAGACTTTGATCAGACGCCGCATAATGCGACGTCTGATCAGAGTCTACACTGTTTCCTGTTAGGAATTTCACTATAAAAAAAATGAAAATGAAAATTTTGACCAGGCATCCCTTTGATAAAAATGGACTAATCCAATATAAAACATGGAAGAATCCACTGGGTATAAATGGGTTAACACAATTGTGTGGTCGTAATAGAGTAGTTTTACTGTATTATTAACCATCAGTACGCTAGGCAGTTGTGTCTATAGCCCATAGGAGAACCTTTCGATTTATTTCAAACCTGCTCTAAGCAACCATCTGTCTTAAACACTGAAAAATTAGATATGAAGTAACAGTTACAAATTAATAACTACAGTACTCCCGCCCTACAACGGACCTCCCAACAACGAGTCCCTCCGTACAACGACCAATGTCGCAGTTCCCTAAACAGAACAGTAATGTCCATCCTATTCATGACTGTAACGTCGTCTGCTGTTTTTATTAGAGTTACATATTGGACATTTGACAGAAAAATAACTTACGCGGCGTCTGCTCTTGATTCAAGCTGTTTGCAAAGTTCCCTCCCTATAACGACACCCCCGAACAACGAACCCGTTGGGTGTCGTTGTTGAGAGGGAGCGCTGTAGCCTACTTTACATGTAATATACCGTCTATATGAGCCGAGTCATGAGAAAACCAGACTTATTGCATTGTAAACTGTGTAGACCAAGATCAGTCGCCGTGTATCGGAGATCATACTTATTGACACTCAACAGGGGTCCTCAACCTTAAACCAATATTAAAGCTATTGGTAATCGATCAAAACTTGGTTAAACTCTTTGAGCCCTAGTCACGCAAATATGCGTCATTTGCAAACAGCGTACACTTGAGGAGTACACCTGTCCTATGAAAACAGTGTAGACCCTGATCAGAGGGCTCCTTAAGGAGCCCTCTGATCAGGGTCTACACTGTTTTTCATTTTTAACAAATATTGTAAAAATCTACCCTAAAAAGTAAAACACGGACTATACTAATTTGAGGTTTCAGGGAGGAAAGGGTTAAGGTCGAGGACGTAATGAGATCTGACCCATGGCGCTCAATGTTAGAACACTAATACGGAGAGCGAATGGCCGATCGCTTTACATAAAGTACAGAGTTTGGTCCGATCTTTTCAGTGTCCTCAACCTTAATCCATTTACCCCTGAAACTTCAAATAGACCATTCCTGTTGCCACTCGAGTCTAGTCCGTTTTTGTGTTTTTTTTGTGTTATTTTGTGTGTGTGTGTGTGTTTTACTTTTTATGGTTGTTTTATATGGTATGTCACATATTATCCTACCATACGCCTAACATTGCAGACCTTGCTCAGTGGGATTCTGTAGGAACCCTCTGACGTAGGTCTACACTCTTTGAATATGAAAAATGTACTGTTCACATGTACATTGTAAACGCCGCATCCGCGCGCCACCAGGGTTGTATTAGTTAAGGAGTTAAAGACTTTTCCTCAGTCCATTGAGGAACCACCAGCATATTGTTCTGGAGGTGTCAATGTAACTGTAAAGCATGTGCAAAACAATCTCAGTTTACCTGGTGAGGTCCAGATTATACTCATGGTCTAGTGATTATCAATGGTTATTTCTAACCAAACTATCAAATATAAAGGTCCGGTCTCACATAAGACGATTCAATGGTTCAATATGCACAAGACCCATGCTTTTTGCAAAGGAAATTGACAGTAAATAATCTGGCAAGACGTTATGACCAAAAGGTCGTCAGGAGATGTCTTCAATGTTGACGATCCCCAATGAGATCGGGCCCAATTCGGTACTCTACGAAGAGCGATCGGCCACCTTTGTCAAGTGTCGATAGTTGACGAGAAGGGACGAACGCTCTCCGTAGAATACGGATATTGACCCGATCTCATTAGGAGTACTGAACCTTAGTAGTATCAATTCTTACTCTATCTATCGCGACATGAACAGTTTTTACACACACTTTGGAACCAGACCAGACGCCGTGTCACTCTACATGCTGTCCGACACTCGCTTTTAGTTAATTCGAATAAAAAAATTAACAATACAGTTGAAAGACAATGATCAAGCGGCAATTTTAAAGCCAAAGATACATGTATGATAACAGACTGTGGTTTAATGGCATCCATTTATATAATTGGTCACGTTTATAAAGGTATTCAACAATTAATGAATAAATCATGTGCTGAGACAGATGCCTTCAGGAATTATTCCAATTGATTCCAATGATCCCATTTACAGTACTGTATTGTGATGATATTGTCGGATTTAGAATTGTCGTCTGCACACTTATCTTTAAAGTTTCTATTTAAGACATTACAAATGACAAAAAAATCGATTATATTGTCAAATAGTGTTAATCCTGGTCAGACGCGAGCTACACCTGACCAGGAACTAAACTGTTTCAAAGTCAGTGTTGTCGTACTTGGCTTAAACGGGGTTGATCGATCTTGAACTGTTCCATATCATATAATAGTGTGTCCAGTGTTTTCAAACCACGACCTCGGTGGACAAAATGTTGACTTGAATGGACCATGTATTTAGTTTCATTCTATCTCACAAAACTAGTCAATATAGTCCATTAACATTTCGCCTGCTTAGTGCTACATGAGATTTTACATTCAAGTTTACCTTCAATAGCGGTATCGAGTTATTAGGTGACTTCTCACATTCCTGTATTAAAGTAGCCTCAGTTAAAATAATGTTAAACTTAATTCAAAGAAAACTATGTAGATTGTACTTTGAAGCAGATGGCTTCTAAACAGGTGGTTGATTATTCCAGTATAGTTTCAATGAATTCTGCGATTTTGCTTGTGTTAAGGTTTCAATATAAATATCAGATATGCTGCTATCCCTCGTTCGTTTACTGGGTCCATGCTTATAAAACGTTTGAGTTGAGTCTGGCATCATTCTCAAGCATTCGATTGGTCAGAGTTGAGCTAAGGGTCAAATATGACCAATCAAATGCTTGAGAACGAACTCAGACTCAGCTCAAACGCTTTATAAATGCTTGGTCGGATCTGGATTCAAAATGGTTTCAAATACCAGCCAAGTCACGATTGGCAGGCAAAGGGTTGAATTGAATAACACACATATTGCATGCAACTAGTTGTTTCGTGACGCTTAATGATCTGTCAACCGTTCACACAGAGCCGATTATATCTTGTGATAATGCTGTCATAAAATAGTCGCAGACACGCATGATAATCATTTGATTCAAAATGTAATTGCAATCGCCTGTTAAGTATTTTAGAATGGTACCTTTGGGATAACGTTGTTCTTTCATGTTTAAACAAAACCAAACGAAAGCATAATGAGGTTTGTATAGAAACATCTAGTTCGTATCAACCCATTTCAACGTCACTGGCAAAAAATTGTCAATTATGGTTATCCTGACTATGTTAGGTCTCTACAAGAGTTAATTCCCTTGTTTGACAGCCATTTGCTTTTCTCCAAATCATATTAAGCATTTATGTATATGTCAACATGGTTTCTAAAAATTCATACATATAATTTATGCTTTAACGACTTGCCAGTATAAACATTGCTAAAAAACAAAATACCAAAAAATATGAAAGACATTTTAGTTTTAAAATAAATTATTTGCTATCAAAGTGAGGTAGTTTATAAATATTTATCAGAAAGAATATTCTTTTTTTTTTTTTTCATTACAAGTCTGAAAATTCAAGTTTTGATAAACAGTATTGAATACCATTTAAACCAGTTTGAATCCTGTTGTTTGTGATGCCTGATCAAGACCAAAATTGTTTGAACACTGTTTCTTTAAAAGAAACACTGTTTATGAACAGTTAGGTCTTTGTTCTAACAAATTTAATATGTTTTTCTATATTGTTGCTGTTGCTGTATCTAAGTAGAATTTACTACCGTTCAAAGCCATGTATGATGCAATCGTACCAATACTTGGATTAATGTAGTCTGTAAAAAATCGTTATACATTGAGTAGTGTAACTGATTTGGAATATACACTGCCAGTAAGTTTCTCATATATACGATTTACTAGCATAGTATATTTCGTATTAGGTACAATATGCACTGTAAACTAATGATATACACTTTAATGAGGAATATAACAAAGTAGACAGTATCGAGAAAATTATAGTTACACAAACGATGTTCGTTTAAGACACCATAGCGTGTTTTGGACACCTCCTTTCAAATTACGTGAAAAAATTAGTTCGAAAGTTTTTAATGCAGAGCAAATGTGACATGGGAGATTGCTTTTGCATTGTGCAAGTAATATGAGGTTATAAATATTCTCATTATGATTAACTGTCAGTCAAAATATTGGCTTTAAACCAATATGTTCCGCCTGACAAATATATTGGAAATAAACGTACACCATACAAAGCACATCTTGCCTAACCATTGCAAACAGTTTGGTTCTAGATCAGACGCCGCGTCGTCTGATCTGGATCTAAATTGTTTGTTACCAAAATTCAGGGTTTTTTTTTCTGTTTCAAAAGCATTAAACCTAATTTTTATACTTTTTAGTAGACGATTTTTTTTAAACAGACGAGAATTCGACATGATAATACATGTATTCAACTTTCCATTTCTTAACATTTTCACTGTCATCGACGGTTATAGTTGTCTTGCCATATAGTTTGGTTACAAAACACTGCATTTGGCATAATATTGCAGACTTCAAATTTTAGTAGACAATATTTTGCCAGCGAAAGGTTAAAGCAAACGATTAAATTTGATATGAAATGGTTAATGCCATCTTGACCAGTACAGTCGGACAACTGTCAATGTTTAACCATGTATCATTAGGCGAAACAGCCTTCATTAGCATATGGAAAAAGTGAGAAATCCGGACTTACCTTTTAAGGTTGCGTACTCCAGATTGGATAAACTCCATATTAGCGCCGTCATTGACGACAAGTGTAGCGCCAAAGTCACCGCGCCTCCTTCAGCATGGCGATAACTTAGAAACCACACGCGCTCACAATTAAAGCTGAATCCTCATTCACCAGTTATTGCGAACTGAAATAAAAACACCAGCAGTCAATATCTATAATCTGTTTTTAACTGGAAGACAATAAACGCGTTTAAAAAGCTCATCAATAAACCATTTATGCCAGTCGTCTTCAAAAATAGATGCATCGACTCATCAGGATCTGCACTGTTTGCTATTTCATATAAAATGACCTGCTATATAGCGAAACACATTGGTGTTCTTATACCCTTTGTACATTATACATATCTAGTTTGAAATATTCAAATAAACACACGTGAGATAGTTCACTGTAATATCCAGTGAGATAGTTCACTGTAATATCCAGTCATAAATAAACACACGTGAGATAGTTCACTGTAATATCCAGTCATAAATGGGTTAACCTGCCTTTTGGCTGGTTCACAAAACAAATACAGTAAAACCTCGCTATTACGACCACTAAAACGAAGGCTAATTGAGTGTATAATGGACAGGTGACAGCTTAAAGCAAGGTTACAGTGAAACAGAAAGCTCCTATAGGAGCTTTCTGTTTCACTGTCACCTTGCTTTAAGCGGTCACCTATCGTAAACACCCTAATAATTAACATAATTTAGTGGTCGAAATAGCGAGGTTTTACTGTACATGTATATTCAAAACACTTTTAAGACTAGAGAACAATCGTAACCTTTGCTCCCAGCTTCTGTCAGAAAAGTCCCAATTAAGCCTCAGATTAAGGAATTACTTAAAAAACACATTGATCTGCTTGTAAATTTCCGTAAAGAAATGTCTTATTCTCAAGTATTAGAAATGATAGTTTAAATTTAGTCTGGCGCCAATCTTTTGAAATAACCTTGTTTAGGGTGGAGACCCAGTAATAAAGTCTCTAACACGTGTGACTGGTTGCCAGCTCTGCAAGGAAATATATCGCACTTGGGAATAATGAATGATTGGTAACATTTCTGTCTGATTCCAAACTTCTGCCAGTGCATCTAGAACAACCTGTAACAGTTTAGACTGGTCCCCAGTTTCCTCGGTGATTACTTTTCGAATAATCTCTAAAGCTTTGGACTTGCTCCAAGTGCAAGATTTGCTCATCGGCTTGGAGCACACTTACTATCTCACACTTTGTTTGGTATCCAGCTTCAGCAAGACATTCTGAGGCTAAGAGTCAAAACTGACCGGAGTTTGAGACGTTGTTTGTAAATTTAAAGCGGGATTATTACTGAACTGCTTCCAACCATTTGTATGTCGAACTATTATGTAAAACATTACTGCAAACTACCTGCCATTCAGGTAGAAAAGAATCGTCAGAAAATAAAAAAAAAATAAAAAAAAAAGATTCTCAAGCTATCTTTACATATTTTCATTTTCTACATTTTATTTTATTGTGTATAAGAATAACGTCTTCTCTGTTTCTTTTATTACAGTAAAACCTCTCTATTACGGACGCTAAAAAGAAGGCTTATTAAGTGATGAAAATATAGGTGACAGCTTAAAGCAAGGTGACAGTAAAACAGAAATCTCCTATAGGACCTTTCTGTTTTACTGTCACCTTGCTTTAAGCAGTCACCTGTCAGAAACACCTAATAGTTAACACAGTTTAGTAGTCGTAATAGAGAGATTTTTACTGTACTTGCAAAACGCGACTTGACTGGTACACGAAATCATTTTGGATAAAGATGAAAAGCCGTGTAATTCAGTGTGGTTGCGGGGACCAACATGTTTAGTGCTCTAAATGATATCTGTTTTCCACTGAAATACTATCACTGGGGGCCAACGAGGTATCACGAAGACCCGTTTCGCACAGAAGTCCCGTATATGTTTCGCACCTACAATCCATGTAAACACACCCATTTGTGTATTTTTTATACGCTGACATTCGCATTAACCACTTGTGTCCATAGACACACGTATCAATTGAATTATGTCTTTGCAAATTACAGTATAGGTTCGTTAATAAACTGTTTACATACCATTTCTTGTAGTATTTATGGAAAATAAGTATGTATATCAAGCACAGACGTCAATTTGTCACTCTTAAATGAATATTACCGGGCGATTATTGAAAAAAACATTGGAATGGTCCACTATATTTACAAATATTCGGGAACCCCATCTCAGACATGATGTATGTTTATTAACAGCTTCATTTTTCCATATTTTTTCAACTTATTTTTCACAATAATGTATACAACTTTGAATCAATCACAGTACCCTGAAGGGTTTATGAGTGTGTATGTGCCCTCCTGAAGTCGCATTTACGTGTATACGTTACCAACAGAAGGTGTATGTGTTACCTCCTGAAGTCAATTAATTGATTTCTGTTGCAGTGACAAAAAATGGATTGGAAAAATGTATCGTTTATGCCTAGCTCACATTTGCTGCGGCGGCCGTATACGGCATTCGCACGGATTATTATTCCTACGGCGAATAGCAATTTCCCGGCCGCCGTAGATTTCCTACGACCGCCGTATGTTGTGCTCACATTTGCTGCGGCCGCCGCAAGGCGAGATTTGATGTTTTGGGGTTAAAAAACTTGCGGCAGTGCGGTCTCCGTTCGGCAGCCGTATTGAGCTTTTGCGGCGGCCGCGATTTGTAATAAAACCCACGGCGACCGCCAGATGGCCGTACGGCGGCCGTTGATACTACTTCTGCTACGTGTACAAACATTGACTTGCTACATGTGCACATAACTCATATCAGTCCAACTACACCGAGAACTCAAAGGCCATATATGGACAGCATTATGTCTCATAAGAACATCCAAACCCACTTTTATATCAATAGACACATATGAACAAAAGTGCAAATGCCCAATATTAAAATTAGCCATTGAGTCCCGGCGGCCGCACGGTGGCCGTACGGCAGCCGCAGAACCGCTCTACGGCATGTCGTTTTCTACGGCCATCGTAGAAATGTACTTTTTGTATAACTCCACGTTATAATACTGCGGCGACCTCTACGGCCTGTAAAACTTTGGGATTTGCCGTGCGGCCGCAACACTGCCGCCGTAGGATTTCTTTGGCCAGCGCAAGAATCTTCCTATTTCACGTTTAGTTTAAACATATTTATTGCATAATATATACATGCAGGGGATTAGGCTACAAGTCTTCACAACTTTATATAATGCCCGCTGCCCGATTTAACCTTTCTGCGACCGCCGTACGCCCGACGTAGAGCAAGTTTGGGCGCACTTTTAGCGATGAGGCCGTGACCATACCAAGTGGTTTGTGACGTTAATCTTGGTACAACTGACAGCTAAATTATCACCAAAAAGCCTCGATTCGGAATTTTAATCAAATGTTTTTTGTTTGTTTTTATTTATGAGTCGATTTCAAGGAAACATATCCTATGCTAAGGGTATTAATAAGTTATTTTAGAATGATGTCAATGTATCTGTCACTAGATGTATACTTTTTGTCTGAAAACGAGGCAAATATCCAGAAATGTTAACACACACAATGATACCACGACAATTTAATACTAGATATTGCCAACTAATTTGCCCCATTTTCAGGCAAAATGTATTACCTGGGTGACAAATCCATTGATATCACTGTAAAGAATCCAGTTCCCAGTATCATAGGCTATGTTTCGTTGAAATCGGCTAAAACAAATTTCTTACATTTGATTGAAATTCCGAATGGAGGCCTTTTTGTTGACAATTTAACTGCCAGTGGTATCCACATAATACGTCACAGACCATGTGGTATGGTCACACTTGGTACTGTCCATTTATTTTATCTTCGCTTTTTGATAAAACGTGTAATATAAAAGACATTCACCCATTACCCTAAAGCCTGTTTCTAGTTTTGAAGACGGATAGTCACTTATTAAAGCAAATTGAAAGTAAAGCAGAATGAGCATTAAGGTACTTTTACTCTGTTTGGTTAAGCTACCATCTGCTGGTATATAGGTAATTATTAGATTATTGTTTCATAAATAGAATATATATAGGACAAAACCTGTGCAGCTTCTCATACACTTTTCTTAACACTTTCCCAGAGTAACTGCTTATATATGAAGGTGTTCGTGTAGTTTGGAATATTGGCTGTTTCTGTTTTACAAAAGTATAGCCCTTTGAATATTTTCCTATAAAGAACATGCTGCAAACTTTCACAGATTAATTAATTACATAGACGAAAGGTGTTCATGAGGTTTTCAATTCGGGATGCAACATTTTTAAAGATGTTATGTCGCTTTGAATTTGTTTCCAGTTGCTCGGACAAATCAACCACTCTGTCAGCTTCATCTGCTTCCGGAACAGTTGATTGATCGAATTCATTTCCTAATCCTGCACTTTTAACTGCTTCAGAAACTTACATGAAATGGACCAGTTTTTTGTGTGTTAACCTTTAAAAATTTTCTCACTGGACTGTCACTATCAACAGATTTGGTGGAGATCATTTATTTTTTAGATAAACGGTAGGCAACATGATACGTGGCGGTTTGTATCCTATAAATTCAATGATGACTTCAGTTGGTAACATATACATATAAAATGGACTTCGTTTAGTAACATATACATACTCTGTGCGGCACCTATACACGGTTAATTTGTTAAACTCGATTTAAAATCCATTTATTGCATTACTACAGATTCTTTATAACCCAAATAATATTCCATTGATACAATCAATCTAAAAAGGGAATGTTATTATCATGTTTATAGCATTGTTTATCAATTCGTGTTTTACTTTCGTTTTGGGTACACGAAATATGCACTTTATCGGTGCGGAACATATACAGGACTTCTGTCGTGATACTCCGTTGGCCCCCAGTGACTATGAAAACAATACATGTTTATAAAATACAGATAGATAAATAAAATAGACACGCAAAATGAATAACTTGAAATGTTTTGCAGACGACAGTTTCAATGAAGGCGACATAACAGGAAAAGGGTTATGTTACAGAAGACATAGAGTGATGAGTACTGTCAAACCATTATACGAGGTTTTATGCGATGTAACCGGAAGTTGAACCTTAAGAGAACTTTATTCGTAAAATTGTGAGTACTGTTGCAAACAGTTTGACCCTAATGAGACGCCAGGAAACTCGGCGTCTTATCTGAATTCGAGCTGTTTTGACAGTTTGTTGATAGTTTGTTACAGAAATTGCATTGCCATTTTGAGAATTGTTGCATGCGACACCTTTTACAGACGAAAAGCTACATAACATGCTTAAGGTTACCATTTCGCTCGTTTAAAACTTGCGAATAGTTTGGATACAGATCAGACACAGAGTCATTCTGTGTTTGATCAGGTTCAAATATGTTTATCACTTGTATGTAAGTCTCTTCAGTTAACTAAGATTAATTACAAATAGTTGCAGACACCAATCTTGAAGCAGACGATTATTTCTGCCTACGAGAGATTAATCAAGTTGTGACCACAGGGCCCCGACACGATTAATTTTTAGTGAAAAAGATTGTCAGAAAGTATATATAGAGACAAGGGATACAACTGATTTTCAGTATATTCTCACCCCACCTCGACAAAACCGGGCATATCATGAATAAATATTGATGAAACGACACCCTTTTTGCATTTCTGTCTAGCTAATATGATACCCTTCCATAAAAACATAACATGAAACCAACTGTAAGCATGCAATTTGAACAGTAACTGCGTCCACTCACTGAAATCACCGATTTTCGGAAAACGGGACAGGTGTTCGTTCATAGCCAACACAGCATTAGACACCACTGTACGCTTGTTTAGGCGGTATTTTCGAGCATTATAGTAATACAGTTCCATAGATATCAATTTTGACACATATAAAAGCTGATTTGTACTCAAATCATTGCCATACAATCAACAAATTCGCATGTTTTCATCGGCAGTAAAGTTATTCTTGTACATGTAAGCTTTTTTGGTACGGCAATGATTTAAGAAGAAATCAGCTTTGATCGGTGTCAAAATGTATATCTATGCAACTGTATGACTGCCATGTTCGATATTACCGCCTAAACAAGCGTGCAGTAGTGGCCAATGACTGTAATGCTCGACAATACCGCCTAAACAAGCGTACAGTAGTGACCAATGCTGTGTTAGCTATGAACGAACACCTGTCCCGTTTTCCGAAAATCGATGATTTCAGCGAGTGGATGCAGTTACTGTTAAAATTGCATGCTTACAGTTGGTTTTATGTTATGTTTTTATGGAAGTGTATCATATTAGCTAGACAGAAATGCAAAAAGGGTGTCGTTTCATCAATATTTATTCATGATATGCCCGGTTTTGTCGAGGTGGGGTGAGAATATACTGAAAATCAGTTGTATCCCTTGTCTCTATATATACTTTCTGACAATTTTTTCCCCTAAAAATTAATCGTGTCGGGGCCCTGTGGTTGTGACAGATGGTAAACACGGGTCACCTCAGTAAAAGCTTCTTGCCGTGATGTGTAAATTCTTAGTTTTTTATGTAGACCACATCCTTTACACTGTCAAAATGTTGGTAAAACTTCGCCAAGATGCTACGTTTGCAGTATTTAATCATTTACATGTTATGTGGACACATGAAATGCGTTTTAGGTGTGAGAAACCAAGAATACAACTGTTTTCAGCTAACGTCGCTTAAACATTAGACTTGGTTGATTGTGTTATAGTTTTACACGTACAAAGTGATGAGTACGTTATTTTCCCCCGAAACGCGCTGTGCTAAAATGGTCTATATTGCAAACATTTTTCATTTTCTTTACTGGGGACTCCATTTCGATACGGACTAAACGTTTGGAAAGAAATGTTGTTTTTTACTTCTCCTACATTGAATACTAAAACAATGTGTATACAGTCGAACTTCGATATCTCGAAGTCGGTTTTGTCGAACATACCCGTATTTCAAAGTTAAAAAGTGGCTAGGCCATGTTTTAACTTTGAAATATGGGTATGTTCGACTTAACCGAACATGAAACAATGCAGTTCATATGTCGAAATATCGAATAGTTCGAGTTAAACGAGTTCGAGATATCGAAGTTCGACTGTATGTAGAATAAGATAAAAATCCTCATGGCATAAAACACAGTAGTACACAGTGGAGAAGCCATCATTATTTGCCGATCAAACGAAACGAAACGAAACGCAAATACAACACAATAAAATATAGAAAATGGCAAACAATTTTATCAGACATGGAGTAACACAGCGTATGATCAGTTTCCTAACGTTTTGAATACATTGCCAATATATTTTATTGAAAATTTACAAACAAACTTTTGTCCAGTGCTTATTTGGTTTATAAGGGAAAACATTCTTAAATTTCTCCCAATGAAGACCTTCTTTGCAATGGTAATGAGCATTTCAATCTAGCAGACAATGGAAACATTTATGTAAATTATCAAGCCACAAACGAGGAAAAGCAAACTAGTTTACTGCTTCTGGTAAAATAAATGACACTTTGGATTTTGATTTCGCTTCACCCGCCTACTACCTAGCTCAACTACATTGGTATTTACAAATAGTTTTGATTCAGATTAAACGCCAAGACATCTGATCAGAATCCAAACTATTTGTTCACAATACCGGCACGTTTTAGATCAAAATACTTCAGATATATATTTGATAAATAAAAGCAGACGAAAATGTTGAAACAAACGATACTCTAGCAGTGTAAGGATTGAAATGCAAAGGGCTGCCTGATTAATGAACGTTACGAGCGTCAACATGCAAATGAGTTCGTGTAGTTTGCAAACAAGTACAGCAACATTCACAAACTTCAGGGCTGCTATTTCTCACATAACTACCCCTGTTTTCTATAGCGAACAATCCTTATCTCCAACATATGTAAGATCACTTTGATGACGTCACTATAACGTCACTATTTATAACGGCGTTTTGTTTAGTTTAAACATATTTATTGCATATAATATACATGCAGGGGATTGGGCTACAAGTTTTTACAACATTATATAATGCCCGCTCCCCAGATATTAACAAAACAGTGACATGACTATAATAGAGGTAACATTACTATTTTCAGTATAAATAGCATAGCAATTTGAAAACAAATGACCATGTTAATAACATCATAAAGAGAAGAGAAAGAGAGGAAGGAAGAAAAGTGCTAAGATCAAATTCTTTAATTCAAAAACGGTTGGAGGCTCGGATGTAACGATGAACTGCATTAAAAATAACTTTGTTGCAATCAGGAGAACAGTTTGGGTTTCCAAATAGTAAAATGTCTAAATTGACAGTTGTTATAGGTATTATATCATGGAATAGAATATCCCGCATATGTACATAGTTTGGACAATCTAAAAAGTAATGGAAAGCATTTTCACATTGATATCCACATATACATGCTGGGTCGTTTATTAAATTACACCTGAAAAGATCGTAATTTAGTGAGCTACAGTTATGCCTAATTCTGGTGTGAACAATATCTAACCGTCTATTGCCGAATAAATAGTGAAAAGCGGATTTTGGTGTTACTATGGTTAAGGACGATTTAAATGCAGAAATAGTTTCCTTAATACGAATACTATTGTCTAAATTATTCCATAGCCTTACTGACGTTGGTATATATGATTTGTCACTGAGGGTTAATCTATTGCTTGGCATAGTATAGTTATCACTATTTCTTAAAGGATACGAAGACATAGTTGATACTAAAGGTGGTAATAGGTCATTAAGATAGTGTGGTACCATATTATTATGTATTTTATAGAACAATAGTAATTTTCATCTTTCCCTTCGTTCGTAAAGTGGTTCAAGGCCTGATTCAAAGTATATAAGTTCCCTTTTGCAAAATATGGGAAGGCCACATGCTATTCTAGCAGCTTCTAACTGTACATTTTCTAACCTTTGTCTATCGATAGCTGAGCAACCGTCCCATAACTCACACGCGTATTCAAGAATAGGAAGTATGAAACATTTATAAATTCTGATAAGGGTCTTTTTATTTAAAATATATTTAAGTTTTCTTAAGGTGATAACTTTCTTCATACCAGATTCATATATAGTGTTAATGTGAGCTGTCCAATTTGCATCTTTTGATAGAGTTACTCCTAGATGGCGATGTGTATCTACAGGATTCAATGTAGTATTGTCAAATATTAAGGATATATCTTCATTATCTAATGTATTGGAGATGAACAAAATTTCTGTTTTCGAAGGATTAAACCGAGTTAGCCATGACTTTGACCATTCATTTAATACAGTTAAATCTCTATTCATAAAAGTTTCAATGTCTAATGTGTTAAAGGAAGAATATGAAAGGGATGTATCGTCTGCAAACAGGCGAGTTAGACTTTCTAAATTATCAGCTATGTCATTGATATACAATAAAAATAATAAAGGGCCTAACACAGACCCCTGTGGGACACCAGCATTAGTATTACCATAATTTGAAATATTACTGTTTAATAAGACTGACTGATGTCTGTTGGAGAGATAACTCACTAACCATTTTAAAAATTGACCATTAAACCCATAACAATGTAACTTTTTAATAAGACCTTTGTGCCATACTCTATCAAACGCTTTAGAGATATCGCAAAATATTAAACACACATGTTTCTTATCCTCTAGCGATTGACAAATACTTTCATATATTTCTATCAATTGGTAAACAGTTGTATGGCCGGGTAGAAAACCTGATTGTAGATTATAAAATAAATCATTGTCATGTAGATAATTATACATATGTTTAAAGACAACCCTCTCAAAAACTTTACCAACACATGACGTTTTGACGTCGCCGGGGTTCCAAAAACATGCATATTGCTTTAAAAATAGCTTAAATCGTTCGTAATGTGAGAAAAAGAATCTGTCACTCGTCGATGTTTAAGACAAGTTGATCTCAAATTCGTCTTGAATAGAAAAGTTATTAAGCTCGCCAAGGCTCGCTTAATAACATTTCAATTCTAGACTCGTTTGAGATCAGCTTGTCTTAAACATCGTCTCATGACAGATCCTATATTTCTCCGATTTTTTCAGAAAGCTTTGGATTTTTCCTAATTTCTCCGGACCGGATTTTCCCAAACTCGGATTTCTACTCTTACTTTTAAAATTTGGGATTTTATGCGGCTTGTTTTTACTTAGAAAACATTGATATGGGTGTCAAACAGTTTAGATAGATCCAGATCTGGACTGAAACTGTTGGCAGTATTATGTTATTAGTGTTCATATAGAGCCTGGCAGTGAAAATGTTTAAGGTACAATTCCTAACACCGCGCTTGAAAATGTAAAAAATCTTAGGTTTTTATAAACAACTTATGGTAACCCTGGAACTTATACTTTTGTTTGAATACACCAAGTAAAAATGATACAGGTGACTGTTTAAGGCAAGGTGACATTAAAGCAGAAATCTCATTTAGGAGTCTCTCTGTTTTATTGACACCATGATTGAAGTCACTTGTCTTTTATACAATCAATCAGCCTTCGTTTTAGTGGAAGTTATAGAGAGGTTTTACTGTAGCAAACTGAAGCAAACGTAGGGCAAAGAGTTCCAGCGACAGTTGGTGCATGGCTTGCGTGTTATGAAAGGCAGTAGAAAATAGATAGTTCCCTACGGAGCTTTCGGCATGAACATAGTCCCTATCAAGCTGTTACCTGTATGAAAAAAAATAAGAAATTCAGCTTATTTCAAAAAGTCGTTTAATCTCAATTATGATCCAAAATTCGCACATTTTTGTTAAGTCCACATTAAACCCCGCAAAAACACCACATACCCTCATTTCCACCAACAAACCAATCAACAAGCTACATAACAAAAAACAACACCCTAAACGATCGAGTTTATTAGGTATAATACATTCCTATCTTATTTATAAGCCAGCGTTACAGTTTGCATCAATAAAGAAATAATTTAACGAATTCTAAAGTACGCTTCGTATATATGCTTACATTAAAATACTAAGCTATTAATCGTCTAGAAAAAAAAGGTTTCCTGTTCGTTGAACATAGTTATGCTAAATAGATATAAAACATGCGGACAGTGACTGACTATTCATCATGCCATTTATGACGTGTAAAGTAATTAATGTCGCATTTACCAAGCTGCACTGGCCTGATTAGCAAGTGTACAGTAAAACCTCGCTATTACGACCACTAAAACGAAGGCTAATTGATTGTATAAGAGACGGGTGACAGTTTAAAGCAATGTGACAGTGAAACAGAAAGCTCCTACAGGAGCTTTCTGTTTCACTGTCACATTGCTTTAAGCGGACACCTATCGTAAACATCCTAATAATTAACATAATTAAGTGGTCGTAGTAGAGAGGTGTAACTGTATATGCAAAATATCCCTTCGCTTGCTTCAAACAGACTGCTTCTAGTTTGCAGTACCAGTTACCACTTTTGCAGATTGAGAGTAAGGCAGAAGCTTAATCCTACTACATGTATCTGTTAGGATAAAGAAAATGTATCTTTTGTTGTAAATTCGTGGCTGTAACTTTAATTGAAACCATTTTCTTCAGTGAAGTTAAATTGTGTATGTACATTACAGGCGTTAAAATGCGTATGTATAGAGCAATGGAATAGTATTAAGTATATTAAGGCATCGAAGACGCTATTGTAAAGTTCAAATCTAAACTAAACTAAACGCAAAAGCTTTACCATAATTTAAAGAAAATAATAGTCTTTTGAAATAGCTTACGATTTATTCAACTCTGAATGGCAAATAGGGTGGAGCCTTTCTGTATTACATATCAGTAACCTGTTTTGGGGCATTTTTACACTTCTGAACTGAATGAGCGCCAAATTGCTTTACTGTATTGTGTTTTCTCCCAGTTCGTCGACGTACTTCAGACATAGCTTTCTGCAACGATGCCGCAGTTTATACAGTGGAGAAAATGTTATTCTTTCCCAATAAACGCGTTTACGCTAAGACTTTTATTTTATGATGCAAACAGTTTGGAGCCAGATCAGACTCCAAACTGTTTGCCACCAAGATATACATGAATTATCAGAATTGGACCAAAAGTTGGACTTTTCTACGTTTTAATGTTTTGCGTTTGCGTTTCGTTTCGTTTCGTTTAAACGGGAAAGAATAACGTTTTATCCACTGTAATACGCACAGGGGACAATACCTTTGAAGGACATAGCTTTCTGCAACGATGTCACAGTTTACAATACGCCCAGGAAACGAATCCTTTGAAGGAAATACTATATGACTTTAACTAAGGCTACTTGCAATACGAGTTTGTATTAACATTCGAATCCGTTTACACAACTACTTTTTGTGCTACTGTAAGTATCTCCCGGGAGATGATTAGCACAAAACATTGAACATTAACCAACTGAACCCTAGCGAACCTGAATACTGTGGTGTGCAAAGTCAGAGGGCTCCTACAGGAATCCATTGAAACGAGCCTGCACGGTTTGTCATTTTGCAATATATTGAATCCCCCCACACACCTTGCAAAACAGTTCAATGTTGTGCTAGAAAATTGACGTCATATCTCTTAATAGTACGTACCATAAATATAGAATAATCATGTTGTTTGGCGTGTGTATACATACGGTTCTCAGGGATCCAGATAAGGGGATTATTTCAAAAACTAAAATCGTTATTTCTGTATTTAACCCTATTGTGTCACTACTCACTAGAATCGTCTCGAAGAGACGATTCTAATGAGTAGTAACACCATAGGAGTTGGTGCTGAAATGAGTGAGAAAGTTTTGAATTCACTCAGTTTACTCACTCTTATCTGGAGCCCTGGGTTCTGAAATCTGCAAAGAAACCCAACTTACGGATAAATGCGATCCGTCAATGTTTCTTGGGTTAATTAAATTTTACTGACCAAGTTTGAATGCCATGTCTAATCTAACACAAAATACCGCATTTCTAGTTTATTCTAACACTTTCCTTTTGTTTTCACCCATGTTCCAACCTATAGTTATCAGCCCCTATAACTCTTGGCACGCAAGCGGTGAAACCTTGATAACCTTCCAAAACAGTTTAGATCTTGATGAGACGTCTTGTAACTGTTTGAGACACTCTGATCCAGTTTCGAAAATAATTCTTTAAGAAATACTATTAACCAATTTTTGCCCACGATCCCATCTATGTGACATAGGCAAACAGTGTAGACTCTGATCAGACGCCGCATTATGCGGCGTCTGATCAGAGTCTACACTGTTTGCTGATAAGAATTTCAGTACAATACAAAATGAATATGAAAATTTTGACCAGGCATCCTTTTGTTAAAAAATGGACTAATCCAATATATAAACATGGAAGAATCAACTGGGCGTAAATGGGTTAAAGAGGCTCGCAACCGGATTTAGCATTAAAAATAGCAATTTGCTTATATTAATGGGTAAGATTTAGTTTAGGATAATAAATTCTAAATAAAAATGCATGTAAAAAAAGAAAAAAGAAGAAGCTCTGGTGGGATTCGAACCCGTGACCCTCCATTGCGGAGACAAACATGAAAAATGAGGACACGCCTTTACCACCTCGGCTACCAGCGCTCTCTATTTATATGGGAGTGAATTAACGTACTTGACTGGTAGCGATCGATAGTACTTTATTCGGCTCGGGTTTATGTCTGAGCCCGTGTAGAGAAGCAACAATAACAACTATACCGTCAGCTGACGCTATAGAAAAAGATGGAAAATATCTAAAAAAAACTAAGATTCAGTGACGATTTGGACTGATCATATTTTTTTAATGCCAGAAGCCAAATAATGCCACAAATTTGCTTTTATTTGAGTATTTTATTTTATTTTGACAAGTACACCATCCGGTTGCGAGTCCCTTTAAGAATAATAGCAGACGACTATTGTTGCACCCTGCATGCAGAGAGATGAGGAAACTTTAGAAATTCTGGAGCTGCGTTGGAAACAAAAAACAACAAAACAATCCGTGATAAATGAGTGCGATTTTGAAATTGAATACGACATAATGATGGCGGGTTATCTTCTTGTGACATCGATCTTCTGCAATTATTGATTTTGACAACATTCTGAATACTCGACATGGAAATTGCTAATTCTTTATTTGTATTTCAAGACATTTTCAAGAAAGAATCCGTTGGATAACTTAGCGTCATCTGGTTTAGAATATGTTCAAATATGTTTTATCCTAGCCAGACGCCGACTGACTCGGTGTATGATCAGAATACAAACTATTTTCAAAAAACAAATAGGTTACGCTGCAGAACTAAAACACTGAATTGGAGAAAAAACTGTTTAAATCTTAGCAGCCTAAATATTAATACCATTTTCGTATCAAATTAAAGGTTAACATCCGCAGATATTTTGATTCATGTCTTTGTAACGTGTTATTTGGAAATTGATTGGTAATCAAAGTTGGATTTTTCCTGAAATAAACCCCCGGTCACCAATTATGTTTAAAGCATTTTCTGAAACTTTAGAATTGAAGAGTTCTTGAATTCTGTTTCTGAGTATCAACTATATTGCAGAACAAGTTAATTGTAGCTTTTCAAAAAGTTGGCTTCAAACAAGTTGTCTTCTGGAAAAACAATGTTTTATATACTCGGATACATTTTGTATCTTTATCTTGTATCTTTATGGCAGGTTTTAGATTTGAGATTAGCACTATTTATATGACTTTAGTTTTCTGGTTTGATTTCAATTACTGATATATAGATTTACTTGAACTATGAGTTTCAGTTTAGTTTGTTGTGATAACTACTTCATAGTCCCCAAGTCTTAATTCCTATTTGAATGGTGTGGTTAATGTTATGACTAAATGTATATTATGTTTGTATTATGGACCATTATAAGACTGAAATAAAGATCTTTATAATATATATCTACGCGATAAGCATGAAATCAGTAAACGAGTAGCCCCTGAACCGTATAACCCTCAATGACGCTTAGATGCGCGTTTTCAAACAGTTTGGATCCTGATCAGACGCCGCGTTACGCGGCGTCTGATCAGGATCCAACCTGTTTGACACTCGTTTTGAAATTTCTTCAGTCATACTTCCTTATTTTTTAACTTTGAGTCGGCACTACAAACAACAAAATTGATGCAGACGACAATATGGCGGTGAGGGGGTAAAAATCTCGCGAAAAATTTGGCAGTGAAAGGGTTCAAAGTAGACGATAAGTGGTCACTGGGTTAATGAATGATGCTTCTGAATGCTACGTCATCAGCTCAACATTAAACACGTTATCTAAGTGTCGTCTGCAAGAGAAGTCGTCTGCAACAATTCTAAGGGTTAAACCATCTATCTCTATTTTAGGTTAGAAAATAACAACAGAGCGTCAAACAGTTTGAATCCAGATGAGACGCCGAGTTACTCGGCTTCTCATCTGGATCCAAACTATTTGCAGATCAGACGCCGAGTAACTAGGCATCTGATCTGGCGCTAAATTGTTTGAGACATACATCAGTATTCGTATAGAAAAGGTGATATGTGGTGGTATATTTAAGCGTTACGCGGCATCTGACCAGGCAGGCTTCAATGTGTTTGTAAGCTCAGTATGTTTTGACTCGGGTTAAAAGGCTATATATAACCTTTATTTATTTGAACACAAATCAGCATCGTTGTTACATTACAATAATTGTTGTCTGCTTTTATTTCTCAAATTTAGATTTTACATGTTTATATTATTCATATTGAAGTGAGTGTCAAACAGTTTGTATCCTGACCAAACGCCGCATTACACGGCGTCTGATCAGGATCCAAACTGTTTGCAAATAACTATTATACTTGGGGTAAGGCAGTGAAGGGGATAACATTTATTTAGACGCAGTTCCAAAATATCAGAAAGATTTCGATATTTCTCAACAGGCTTCACATTAAATTGGAACGGACTGTTATCCAATTGATTATTCCAGAGAAGATTTATATAACCTTTCAGAAAGGAGACGACCAAGATTTGTTGAAAAGAGATCGGAGAAGGATATCAATTCTAGAACAGGTCACGTTTAAAAACAGATTTAACATTCCGTATGCTACGAGAAAATTTGTGGAATCTACGATAGCAACGAGTTTCAGTCTAGATGAGACACCGAATAACTCGGCATCTCATCTACTTTGAGAAAACGGTATTTTTTCTTGTTTAAACGCAAAAGAAACGCAAATGTAGATGTAATAAAATAAAGCAACTAACAACTTTTTGAAAATTCTGAGTACCATTTGAAATGTGAGTGGCAAACAGTTTGGTGGCTGACCAGACGCTGGGTTACTCGTCTGATCTGGCTCCAATCTGTTTACAAAGGATATAAAAGTTTAAGTGTAAACCCGTTTATTGGGAAAGAATATAATAACGTTTATGCAGCAATGCGATACTGAATGTGTTATAAAGCGCCAATGAATAATGAGATGAGATGATCATGATTATCTGGGCCCAAACTGTATGGAACTCTGGCGATACTTTAGACACAATGTAGATAGATAGATACTTTTATTTCCTCCTTTTAGGAGAGCACAAAAACTTACAAAAAAAACCTCATGGAATTGTTGCAGGCTGCATTCCATAGTAACATAACGTTTAATGGTTACAGTGGAGAATACGTTATTCTTTGTCGTTTATACGCAAACGAAACGCAATACGTATAAATTTTTTTAAAGCAAATGATGATTTTTTGACAATGCTGTGTACCAGTTTTAATCTGAGTGGCAAATAGTTTGGAGCCTGATCAGACGCAGGGTTTCTATGCGTCTGATTTGGCTCCAAACTGTTTGCAAAGGAAATAAAAGTTTTAGCGTGAACGCATTTATTGGGAAAAATAAAGTTTTCTCCACTGTATCTCCACAAAGATATTCCTCAAGCCCAATAATAGACGTCACATGCTTTAAACAATCGCCGTCTAACTTTCTTCTGAAATTTAATTTTTAAGGAAATTGACATAAGTAATATCTAAAAGGGTGAAGCTAATCGCAAATAACCATTATACTCGGTGTATAGCAATGAATGGGCGTTATGCCACGTCTCATCAAGATCGCTACTGTTTGTTTTTTCATATATGAAATGTTCTACTGTATGGACAAACAATGCACGGTCTTTATATCACCATTGTTCATCTATAGTGAAATCTTCTAGCAAGCACACATGGATTGCAATATCCAGGCATAAATGGGTTAACCCATTAACCTCATTCTGCTTTTTCAGCCTGCTCTAAACTACCGATCGCTAGAATATATAGAAAATATTTATTTTTGTTCATGTTTATGACTACAAATTTATACTGTTTTCTTGAGTGGGGCACGAAGTAACTGGAGGCATAAATTAAAGGCGTTTCTATGAGGGGAAAGGGTTCAGCGAAATGCTCTTGTAACCCACAAGGAGGATAACATGAACAAATACTATTTGCATATTTTATACAGTATCAATGCGGCTGCTTCTATCATGTCCATGTTTTACCGCCGCTTGAACCAATCGACCCGTATAATATCGCCGACTTTATTACTGTTGTTGTACTACATTTCTCCCTCCCTACAACGGTCCTCCAAGCAACGACTCCCTCCTTACAACGACCATTGTTGCTGTTCCCTAAACAGAGCAATTATATCTAACGCTTTTACTGCTGTAATATCGTCTGCTAAGAATTGTCGTCTGCTGTTTTAACTCAGTTACATAATACACATTTTGACAGAACCATCTGACGAGTGACAAACAGCTTGAATCCAGATCTGACGCCGCGTTACGCGGCGTCTGATCTTGATTCAAGCTGTTTGCAAATGTAAACTATTTTCCCTTTTATAACGACTCCCTCCGAACAACGCACACAAGTGTTGCCACCCATTAGGTGTCGTTGTAGAGAGGGAGCGCTGTATAGTGTACAGTGCTCCACTCTACAGCAACACCTTATTAGAGACAAAGAGTGTGTGTGTAGTTCGGATAAAGCTGTTATACGGCAGGGTAAATTGATACCCTTAGAGAGCTGAGCACAACTTGACATACATTTGCAAACAGCTTGATCAGATACTGTTTGCTACTCGTCATTATTTTTTGTGTGTCAAAATGTCCAAAAATAACTTTGAGAAAAATAGCAGACGACAATTTTAAGCAGACGATATTACAGCAGTGAAAGTTAGACAGCATAAATGTCTTGTTTGGGGAACAGCGACAAAGCGTTGTTGTAATGAGGGCATCGTTGTTTGGAGGGCCGTTGATGGGAGGGAGTACTGTAGTCAATATGGCTAAAGAAATAACGACACGAGTGTCAAATAGCTTGGCACCTGATAAGACACCGCGCTGCTCAGTGTCTGATCAGAATCAAATATAGTTGTACTGGAGGGCGCATTGTTGTGCCTAAGCCGACGAAAGGGTTTAAACACTGTTGAAATGTTCAGAAAACGCATTAAGAAAATAAACCGTTTTAATTAATTGTCAAATTTTGATTAGATAAATAGATTTAATTAATTAACCACACTGAGAGATAAAGATAAACCGATAGACAGGATGCTGGTGCTGTTAAATCTAAACGTCAAATGGAAATGCCCAGTTTCCATTTGAGTCTAGTCCATTTTTTACTATTTAAGGTTTATTTCATAATTTATTGCAACATAAAAAACAGTGCCGATCCTGATAATACAGAGGAGTCCCTAGTCTCTACGTACAGGAATCCTTTTATCTATAGTGTACACTGTTGCATAGGACATAGTGCACTCTTTACAGGTACAGTAAAACCTCGCTATTACGACCACTAAAACAAAGGCTAATTGATTGTTTAATAGACAGGTGACAGCTTAAAGCAAGGTGACAGTGAAACAGAAAGCTCCTAAAGGAGCTTTCTGTTTCACTGTCACCTTTCTTTAAGCGGTCACCTACCGTAAACACCCTAATAATTAACATAATTTAGTGGTCGTAATAGCGAGGTTTTACTGTACTCTGTTTGTAAAATGACGAGTATACAGTGCATACAAGTCGCTAGAGTTGAATGTGTTGATAAACAACTAGAACAAGACATAACCAAAGAAACATGAAGGAGGTGAACACTATCAAACGAAACAAAATATACATATATCCTTGATTCTCATACATAAGACCCTTCCCATATTTCCAGAAGCCTCACAAAACGCTTGATATAGCGCGTGAGATCTGATGACGTCATCTCATTAAACGGTTCCGGTTTGGTATTAGGTGTTGGCATCAAAATAGCCGAAGAAAGTGCGATTATCTTTATGATCGTATTTTGCTAAGGGTTCTGGTAATACGAATGCAGAGGATACTATGAGCATTTTAGAAGCAGATTCTTTATTACACCGGGAATATTTATTACCACGAAGACATCTTTTATCAGCTTATCCGGGCCAAGTGTTATCATCTGTTTTAATCCTTTTATCGCCATTTTATCATCTGCTTTAAAAAGTTGCCTAAACTATTATTTCAAAGTAAGAGATGCATTGTAGGAAGTGTTTTATGGTGCATATTGATGACTGTATAAAGTGAAACCATTTTCTTTAGCGAAGGAATAAACCAAAGGTGTAAATAGGTATATTTAGTATGGGTTAACACTTATTTGTGTTTCTTTAGTTATATTTCTATAATTACATCTTGACCAATTGGAAGATATCTCTGAATTAAAGCTTGATAGAGCAACGTTTTAACTTTGAAATACTGGTAAGCTCGATGTGGAAGTATTGCAGTTAGCAAGCTTCGACTGTACCTGTAGAATGTAGTCGAACTTCGATATATCGAATTCTGTTAAATCGAACATACCCGTATATGGGTATTTTCGAAATAACCGAGCATGGAAAAATGCAGTACATGTGTCGAACTATCGGATAGTGTGAGTTAAGCGAGTTTGAGATATCGAAGTTCGACTGTAGGTAAAGAGTATAATGTAGTCTTATTTCGCTATGTACAAAGTACAAAAATATTCAAAACAGTAAATAGCCTCTCCTGACACGAGACAACAGCTTTACTGTTGCTTATTTTAGGATGAATACATTTGTTACTTTCTTTAAAACAAATGTCTTATTCTAAGAGCTTTCTTAAAGTACTAACTAAATTCCACAAAATAAGTATGTTTGTGTGTGGGTTTCCATAATTTAATCAATTTAAATTCAAATCAATATATATAATACATTTCTCCTAATGCTCAACTGTTATTTACAAATCAAATCAAATTAAACGGAATTATTCTAATATATCTCCAGAGTTGTAGCATAAACCATGTCTTACAGTACCATCTAGTTTATTACGTGGAAATCTGCCTGCCTGAATTCTGAGGAAAGTAGCTTGAAATTTCAGGAAAATTTATATTTGTTCCGCACACGAGTTCGACCTTTTGCAAACATGCATGCGATATCTGGCAACTTACATAATCGCTTCACGCACTGCCTCACCCCGAGTACAATCATGGTTATTTTCAAACAGCTTGGATCATGATCAGACGCCGCGTCACGCGGCGTCTGATCGAGATCCAAACTGTTTGACAATCATTTCAAGATCCTTAAGTCAGTTTACCTGAAATTTGAATATTTGAGAAATAAAAGCAAACGACAATTGTGTAAAACAGATGACGTCATTGCAGTGAAGGGGTTAATGCTGTTTATGTACAGAACGTCCTGCAGTATCGCGTCATTTCAATGAAGAAATAGGCGATTTCTTAAGGCAGGTGACTGTTTAATGAAAAGGACAACAAAAATGCTCAATCTCCAAGATGATCATTACTATGTTCAACGGTAGCGGATATTTGTAATGAGTTGAAAACTGTGTATAATCCGATCAAGAAGTTTTAAAATACACACATGCCTTTCTAGAGTACAATGCATATCGCTCTAGTATTTATATTAAATTAGGCGACATGCTTAACTAGCATTCTGAACCATTTGATAAAGCCAGACTTTCAAACGTGATTCATAAAACAGTGAATTTGGAATCTGGTGGAAAATACCAACTTAACAGAGATTTGGCGTAACAAAGAAGGGTTCTACACAGGAGCGTTTTGAATTACTTTTGCCCTGCTTTAAGTAGTCAGTTATGGTTTGAAATCGCGGTAATTCGTGATTGGTTGATCGCTAACACGAGTTCGATAGTGCCCCAAAGCTGTGGCATGAATCCAAAACCTAAATTATAACAAATGACTGCCAGAAATAAAATAGTCTCGACCTAAAACTTAATTATTTCCCTACCATTGGCGACTTAAGTCGATTTTACAAACAGTTTGGATCCCGATCAGACGCCGAATCATGCTACCTCTCATCAGGATTGAATCTGTTGAATGAATGAACGAATTTATTTTACGAGGATAACTCACTTAGTTAGGTGACTAATCTACCGCGAGGCACTCAAAGAAGCATTTCTTACAGATCATATAATTAACAACAATCACAATCAATATGAACAAGCAATAACAGTTTGTAAGAATCTCTTAACTATAATATTCATGTATTATAATCTATAGTCAGCCATTTAGGCGTTCTCTGTATTTAGTGTACCTGTTAAGAGTACACTTGTCTTATGCAAACCGGCAGTGAAGACCCAAATCAGAAGGCTCTAAAAGGACAAAGAAAGTCCTCTGGCCAGGGTCTGCACTGTCAGTCATATTAGAATATATTGACAATAAAACAAACCCTAAAAAGCATAAGGTGTACTAGGTTAATTTGGAAACTGGAATTGTCCATTTGTAGTTTCAGGGAGAAAAGTTAAAGTTATTTAATCTAATGTTGGCCAATCGTATCGATATTTTTCAGCCAATTTTTAACTTTGAAAGTATAATACTGACAACAATATTAAAACATACGATAACGTAGCGAAAAATGGGTAACAACATACGATTAACTTGGTGTTGAAAAGGTTAACGATAACATACTTATTAGACTATAGCTTCCCTTTTCAAATCAAATATATATTAAGAACGCGGAAGAGACCCGAAAAAGACCCGGGTATTTTTGTTCATGCATATTCTGGATGGTGCTAAAGGTAAATGTTCGTTTAGAATCGACAATGTTGTAAGACGACCTATCATCAGGGCCCCAATATGCCATGCTTTACCTCCAAACGTTTTACCTATCCATGAAACGAGATGTCCATTGCAAACAGACAGACAAAATGAAACATTAATTCATGTCTGACTTCTTTGATATTATTTCTAAATTAGATATACGTATTCGCGAAAGTGTTGACAAAATACTTCATTGATCAGAACTGTTCACGGATAGAACAGTTTTAAACATTATGAAGTGTTTTGCAAGCATGTTTGCGTGACTGTAACCGCTTGTAGATAGAAATTAAACATCGTGTAGTAGCCTATTATGTAATATTTGTTCAAATCGAAAAATAAAGGGTTTAATATAATGGATTATGATGAAATATTTAATGTTACACACTGTCAAGCATTTCTAATATCAAGTATACGGATCACTAATTTTAATCATCAAGTCAACAGGTTGAGAGTAATGCCTAAATATATCTGGATTTAACTTTTTCGCTCTGTATCTTGAAAATAAAGCAGCGATCTTTTTACCGTAATGACGGTTTTTTTGCGAATTTATGTAAACTGTTGCAAACAGTTTGAATCCACATAAAACGCCGTGTTTAGCAGGTGAACTACTGTTTTGCTGAATCGACAGTTTCAGCTCCTGTCCTAATAACTATTTTCTGTTAGCCACTGGCTATTTACCAAGCCTTTAATCAGTATGCTAATGATAACTGTCGTTTTGAGGTTCCTTTAAACCCACATTGAGGTAAACGACAAGAAGAAGTATCACAACCCGTAAAACACACACAACAAACACAATATCTAACATGACATTTGCAGCAGACGACACTTTTGCAGCAGATGAAAACCCTTTCATGATCAAATTATTCGGGAGGTTTTTACCTCTTCACCGCTTTATTGTCGTCTGCTTTAGTATTATTGTCTGCAAGACACGTTTCAAAGGCAGATTTAAGGTTGTATGACTTTATAAATATCGATAAGAGTGTCAAACAATTTGGGTCCTGATCAGACGCCGCGTTAAGCGGCGTCTGATTAGGACCCAAACTGTTTGCATACGCGCTTTAAAGCGTCATTGAGAGTGAAAGGGTTGATAAAACATGACAGCGGTTTACTGCAGAGGAAGTACGATGCATTGTCATTACATATGATGGACGTCTTTATAAATATCAAATTGATCCGTTTACAACGTCTATGTGCAATCAAACACGTGCCCAATAGCCTACAACTATCACCTGGCAACCATGAGTTGGATTAGTGGTCATTCGCCAAATGTTGCAATTATCGTCTGCAAAATGTGTCTTTTGCAACAATTTTCAATATATATTATCAGAGTGTCAAACATTTTGGATCCAACTGAGACGCCAATTTACTCGGCGTTTCATCTGGATCCAGACGGTTTGCACCAGTTATCACAAACGCGATCACATCGTGCAGAAGTAAAGCTTCTGCACGATGTGACCAAGTTTGTTATTACTGCTGCAAATAGTGAGGACCCAGATGATCCAATCTGGGTCCAAACTGTTTGACATACTACGGTGCTATTGTCTTTAAGAGATCGTAGATATCTTAACTTTGTTGCAGACGAAGAATCGTTGCAGACGATAATTGCGTAACGTGCTTAAGGTTAATACATACTGACTATGTCAGCTTAAAGCAGGACAAATACTTATATATAACAAACGAGCTCTTTTATGAGCTTTGTGCATTACATCCACGTGTGTGATTTCATTGCACATTAACTCATCGACCCCTGAAACTTCAAATGGACAGTTCCAGTTTCCAATTAAGTCTAGTCCTTTTCTTCTTTTTTTTTTTTTACAAAACTATGGCTGATTTTAACAATACATTGCAAGTTGACAAATAATACAGATCTCTATTAGAGAGCTCTTGTAGCAACCGTTTGATCAGGGTCTACACTGTTGCACAGAACAAGAGTATTAATTGTTAATGACGCAGATATGCGTTACTAGGGGTAATGTGCCAAGTACACACATATCTTAAGATTTATCTATACTCCTTCATTGATCTTTTCTCAGTGACCGCAGATGTGTCTATACAATCAAACTCCAATCGTACGACCACACGTAAATACTTCGCATTTTCGATTTGTTTACACCTGTTACTGCTTAAAGTAAGATTAAAGAAAAACATGAATCTCCTTTAGAGATTTCTGCTTTATTTTCATCTTTCTTTATGCAGCCACCTGCCTGAAACATCGAAATGACTTGTCCTAGTAGAGGGGTGACTGTATATCATTATTGGTTCCCGATCTGTCTTGACCACGTGTACCCGTCATAAACCTGACATCTTTTTCTCGTTTTCATGAAATATTCATAATGACATAATCTACTATAGTGCAAAAGTGTGAATTAATCTTCTGCGTCCGATTAGCAGAATTACGTACTGAACACAACCCAGACAGAACATAACCCTTATAAGTATGTATTATCGTCGGCTTCAAAATTGCCCTCTGTAAACAAAATATATTTTAATTCAATTTCAATTTGCAGTTCATTTCTTATTTTCTGTCAAAATGAAGGGAAAACATGCACCAAAGTGGTTAAGTATGTAGGATAAAACGCCAATTTACCCGGCGTCAGATTTGGCTGTAAAATGTTTGCCAACAAAGTAAAGTGTTGTTCAGCTAGATAAGGGTAAGTGTCCAGTACAGTCAACACAGTCATTACCAATTGGACGATTGTCTCATTGAATCGATGTTTAACTCAGTTGTATTTAGTGTCTTGTCTTAAAGAGACATTAGCAAACATTACAAACCCAGATTTGAGAGCCCTTAAAAAGACCATGAATTATGCCTGCACGGTTTGCCCCAATAAATACAAATGTACCATTAGTTTTATTGTAAAAAAAAAAACCTATCATTTTTTTTTGGAAATAACCTCGTTTTCTTTGCTAATGCACTGCTCCAGTCAATATGTTGCACGAGTTCGCTATTTGTCAGGTTCGAATAGGCCATGGCCTACATAGGGTCTGTTGGTTAGGAAATGAAAGATGGATTTATGACCATAATGCATTACAAACAGTTAGTGGTTTTGATTATGTCTGTATTCGGTTCACAAACAGACTTTCATTATGTAAAATGGCCGAGAGTATGTCTGTGAAAGGTAAAAAGGTATTACTATATGTTCTAAATTCGTTGAAAAGTTATGAATGCTTGCCATATAATGTATTCTTTAAAATAGTTGATACTAAGATAGCACCTATTTTATTATATGGTTCAGAGATTTGGGGTATTAATGGTTATCCATGTATTGAGAGTGTTCAATATTTAGCTTGCAAACGATTCCTTGGTGTTAAGCAACTCACATGTAATGGTGCAGTCATGAGCGACCTAGCTCGATACCCAATGTATGTATGTAGCTCGAAAAGGTTTATTAAGTACTGGATAAGATTGCTTTCTTTGACGAATGATTATGTTATAATATGTTGGTTTATTATGATAGGTTAGTTTACGTTACAGAAATTGGGCTATGAATATTAGAGAAAATTTGTATCGAAATGGATTTTGCTATGTATGGGAGGCCCAATCTGTTAATAATGCTACATTGTTTCTTAGCCAATATTTTATGTGATTAGAAAAATTTATCTATCCAAAATTGGTGATCTTGATGTGAAAATTAACATTGTACATCCATTTTAAGAAGTCATTTAATATTGAAAATTATGTAACTTGTATAAATATTGCTAAGTTCAGGTCACCGTTTGCATCTTTCAGAGGTTCATCTCATTCGTTATCAGTTGAAACTGGGCGTTATTATTCTGTTGATCGTGATTATAGATTTGTCCTTATTGTGATTGCTGTACAGAGGATGAGTATCATTTCGTTATGATATGTCCGCTATACAGTCATCTAAGGACGCTTTACATACATAGTTCCTATACAGTAAATCCTTCGATGGAGAAATTTTGCTATCTTATGTCTAGAGATAATAAAGAGGTACAACCGCTTGCAATGTTTATTTGTTATGCACTAAAAGAACGACAGTCGTATATAGGTATATTCGATTGATATCGCATGTTTATGCGATTGACAAAAATTATCTGCATAATTACGTTCTCTATGTTAATTTATGTATAGTGGTAAGATATACTTTCCACATTAAAAGTATGGCTTTAATGGATCTTAAGGCAGATTACCAGGATAACAATTATGTAGAAAATTTATATATAAAGCTGAATTGACGAAATATATATATGAAGGTTTTTTATCAGCTTTGACCTGCATAGTATGTCGAGATAACTGTTCAATCCAGGGTAAAAGGTATGCAGAAGGCTTTTTCAGTAGCTTTCTGTGTTGCTTTTGACCTGCAATGACTAAATTCGTCTGTATAATTATGTTCTGTATGTTTATTTATATAAAGTGGTATGATCTATTTCCAAAATTTCAAGTATGGCTTTAATAGATATTTAGGCAGAGTACCAGGATAAACGTTACGCAGCAGGCTTTTTCATCAGCTTTCTGTGTTGCTTTCGACCTCCATGGTCTGCCTAGATAACTGCTCAATCCAGGATAAAAGTTATGCAGAAGGTTTTTCTAGGAGATTTCTGTGTTGCATTTGACATGCATTGACTAAATCCATCTGTATAATTATGTTCTACATGTTAAGTTATGTAGTGGTAAGATTTATTGCCCGTATTTCAAGTTTAATAGATCTTAAGGCAAATTACCAGGATAAAAGTTATGCAGAAAGCTTTTTCATCAGCTTTCTGTGTTGCTTTTGACCTACAGAGTCTGCCTAGATGACTACTCAATCCAGGAAAAAAGTTATGCAGATGGCTTTTTCAAGAGCTTTCCGTGTTGCTTATGGCCTGCAATTGTATAACTGCCTTTGTATGAACTGTACTTATATATTATGCACATTAATTAGATAAACCGAAACTGAAACTGAATTTATCTAAAATGTTTCACTACTACACATGTTTATATATGTACATTTGTTTATATTATCTTGTGTATGGGCCGGTGGCCATAATACAATAAATATTGAACTAAACTGAACTGATGACATAAATGTTTTAAATTGCAGGGCTGCCATTTCTCCGTTAGAATTTTTATCCTAGCAGATAAAAGTAGGCTTTGCTTTCAACTTGCTTTAAATAATCGCGCTTGAAAAATAGAACATTTGGAAAACTTAGGATTTTTCATGATCATCTTATGCAGCCCTGATATTGCAAGTCTCTGGAGCAATGAGAGAGGAATTTTTACGGTCATGCTCATAGATCATCCTATACCTGAGTACAAACAAACTGCATAAATTAGAAAAAATAAATCTTGTTATAAGCCACAACGAAGTTTTATTATGAGTTGACTTATTGTACCGGATGCTCTTCGTCTCCAGTGTCTATGTACGTGTAGTACAAGTTGTCAACAAGATGGAGATACAGTTGAGAACACGTTATTCTTTCCCAATAAACGCATTTACGCTTAAACTACCTTTTTACATTACTGACAATTTGGAGCAAGATGAGGCGCCGGGTTACGTATCCTGATCAGGCTCAAACTGTTATCATTCAGATTTCAATGAGATATTATACTTTTCAAAGCGTTGTCATTTTCTGGCATAACTCCATAAACCATAAGAAACATTTTCTATATCCTAGCAGATTGTAGCAAAGCATCACCTGTCTTCGAAATTCGAAACATGTTACGGGGTGAAGGGTCAATTGTACAGTAAATCATTTAATACCCGGAGTCTGCTTACCAGGCCACTATTCCATAAACACGCTTCAAACGTTTCTTATTATTCTTATACTAAGAACATTTATCATTAGCTAAGAAGTCCTTGAAATGAATTGTGTATGACATTTCCGGTATTTTTCCCGATAAAAACTTATAGCAGACAGAAAGAAAAGCATAATGCTTCTCCAGGAGCACTCTGCCTTACTTTAAATCTGCTTTGAGTGACAACATGTCGAAATATCAAAATATGCGTTTAATCTGGCTTCAATCCGCTTTTTATTCGTATCGATATTTCTTCGGCTATGCTTTAAATCTATAATTTTACACAAGACGATTAAACAGTTGGCCTGTCTGTCCGCATGCAGATCAATGTACGCAGAATGATTTAGAGCATGCACAAAAGATATGACATATACGAGATGCCTGGTCAGTCTAAAACATGAAAAAAAATATCAAGAAATTTCTTATATCAAAAACCCTCCCAACAACGACTTCCTTACAACGACCCTTGTCGCAGTTCCCTAAACAGGACAATAAGGTCTAAACTATTCACGACTGCAATGTTTTCTGCTTTTCTCAAAGTAACGTAAAGGACATTTTGACAGAAAAAAAACTTAATGACGAGTGACAAACAGCTTGAATCAAGTAACGCGGCGTCTGTTATGGATTCAAGCTGTTTGCAAATGTAGGCCAATTTCCCTCCCTATAACGACTCCCTCCAAACAGCGCACACAATCTTTATCCCCCATATGGTGTCGTTGTAGAGAGGGGCGCTGTACCAAGACGGTTGAGGTTTTCCATTTCGTTCTGTGGGAGGTAAGCCACACGCGTCTAAATACTTTCGGAATTCATGTATTCAGGGCTGCCATTTCTCCGGATTTTTCCTAAATCTCCGGATTTCCCCCCAGTACATAGTTGCTTAAAGCAAGCTGAAAATAAAGCAGAATGCGCCCTGAGGCGCATTATGCTTTACTTACAGTCTGCTTTAAGTAGTCGCATGTCAACAAAACAAGAAAAAGGCTAATGGGTAAAAGGTACGATTCGTTAAATCGCACTTGAAAAATGCAAGTTCGGAAATCTTAGGATTTTTCATGTCAACTTATGGAAGCCCTGTGTATTTCAGAATTCTAAATTTCCCAACATTGGATTTTTACGTGATCTGAGAAAAGAGTCCATTGGAAACGGCTGATCCGATTCATTAGGACACATGTTCGCATTTGGTTGGAAGTTGAAAACTAAAAATGAACCAATGTTTATGCATTCAACTAACCATGTCCTCCATACCACAGAAAAGGTATACATATGGAATCTAACAGATCGACTAGATCACTCAAATTTGCATGTGGTGCCCTCGTGAAATGATTCATTTTTAAAGATCTACTTTTAATTTGATATAAGTCCATCAAATTATACCACAGTTTTTAACTTTCAGACTGCTTTCAAAACCACATATGCTATTACATAGAAATATACTTATGATCCATATCCGTGTATAAATTGGAATTATTTGATCATCAGTTGAGGACTAAATTGAAGGTGTATTAATGGGGTAATGGCGTAAACTAGTGGTACAATCACTGTATGTGTTATAAGCAGTCAGCTTGTGAGGAGATATGTCATTTTGTATTGGCCTGTGGACATTCGTGACCTAAGGTGACCTTACTGTTATGTAATATACATGCGGTCAAGAGCATACAGTTTAAGTACATCACGACCCACTTGTAAACTTCATGTGTTTGTGGTAATGCTTCCGCGTCGATTAGTCTGGTGATACTGTTTATTCCTGTCCGTTCGTCGTCGGGCTACAGGTTCTAAGCTACAGCCGTAAAGCTTTGCAAGATGTTTTCACCTAATATTATTATGTATGCAAATGTGAGCATATTGTCAGGATTTGATAAAATGCATTGTTCATGAATAACGGGCG
The DNA here is from genome assembly GCA_922989275.2 of Gari tellinella. Taxonomy (NCBI): domain Eukaryota; kingdom Metazoa; phylum Mollusca; class Bivalvia; order Cardiida; family Psammobiidae; genus Gari; species Gari tellinella. Next base: position 90,080,232 of record OV277860.1, read on the forward strand.
AAGTACGAGTCGTATTTTAGCATATACGGTACATGCAACTAGTGGGTATTACACATATGTATCTTTCTAACAGACATGGTTAGGTTTCTAGTTTCACCTGTAATTGGCAGGTAGCGAACTCTTTGAGAGATGAAAATAGTGCCATGTTTAGACAGGTATGTTTAAGTGTTTCAGACACATTCGTGCTATTTATAAGCAAGTTGAAAGTAAAACAGATTCCCCCGTAGGAGATATCCCTATGCACAGTGCAGATTTGCCCAGAGGTTCAAGCACCATTAACTGAATATAGTAGTATGCATCTGGATTCACTTCTCACATCAGAGACGGATGTAATGTGCTATTCGTTCGATTGCTTGCCGCTCAGAATTAAATAAATCGTCCAGACTTTCTAGAACGATGCCATTTTTCTAATTTTTATTTCATTGAATCTCTGCTTACGTTTAATCCTTTCATGATCAAATTTACCGTGAGATATTTACCCCTTTACCGCCATATTGTCGTCTGCCTCAATATTGTTGTCTGCAATACCGTTTCAAAGCTAAATTTAACGCAATATGACTGACGGAATTTCAAAACGAGAGTCAAACAGTTTGGGTCCTTACCAGACGCCGCGTTACGCGGAGTCTGATCAGGACCCAAACTGTTTGCAAGCGCTTTATGACATCATTGAGAGTGAAAGGGCTAAACGCGAAATAATAACCGCCTTCCTCACCTTGTAATTAAGTTTGGGCTGTTCGTAAATTTTACATTTTATCAAGATCATATACAAAGTTTCTATTTGAACTGGAGATTAAGTAGATCAATGGAGATCCTTATCAGTGAAAGTGTTTTGACTACGAAATATACGACTTGACTTCCTAACCCTGTTGGTCTTATAAACACATTTATTTCAAACATTCAGTAGTGTAGACGTTATTCTTTCTCCTTCAAACGAAACGTTTACATAATTTACTAAACTGTTTAACATTACATGATCTTGAAAGTCATACCGTTTTGTTTTGCATTGTTTGGCAAGAGGTGTGTTTGGAAAGAATAAAGTATTATACATAAGTACTCTGTATATCTATTTCAAATACAACATACATGTGCTTTAATACTTAGACTACACTGCCCTATTAAGGATTCTATGCCCCTACAAGTGGCCTCTTAAATCATACTGAGAATAAGTTAGAAAGCTCATCGCGGAGCTTTCTGTTTTACTTTCAGCCTGTTTTAAGAAACCACATGTTTTAACACATGCAACTCTAGCGACGAGTATAGTCGTTATTTCCAAACCTTGGGAAAATACACTTGTCTTAGGTAGTGCAGGCTCAGATCAGTGGGCTCCTAAAGGCGCATTCTGATCAGAGTCTGTACTGTTGTCATTCAGCAATACAAGGCTAAATTCAACCCTAACCCTTTCAATCCTAAATATCTCTTGTGGATATTTTTAAGCATTTTGGACTCTTCTAGTACATGCATTTTGAACCAGTCTGCTGTTGTATCTTTTGGTACATGTATGACTACAAAAACAATGAAAATATCAAAAAGTGCAGACCCTGATCAGATGGCTCCAATAGGAGCCCTCTGATCAGTGGCTACACTGTTTGCGTGTATGCAATCAGTAATCTCTACAGAGCGCTGTAGGATTGGAAGGGCTAAATAGTTTTTTTTCTACATCATTTCTATCCTGCATGAAACCGATCTGTTATAATAAAAAGATTTTAGAAATATACAAAAAAAACTTGATTTAATTATTCAGCAAACACATGAAGGAATAAATAATATGGGAAGAGAAGAACAGAACAGGGGCCCGTTTCATAAAACATCTTACGACAAATGGTGTCGTAAGTCAAAACTTTAAAATACATTTAATCTCTTATTTCTCTATCTAATCCTGTCTTGTGACATCTTTTTGGAATCGTCTTTTCAAGACGATTCCAAAAAGATGTCACAAGACAGAATAAGATGGAGAAACAAAAAGAAATTGATACTTTTATAATCTGACTTACGACAAAATTTGTCGTAAGAAGTTTTATGAAACGGGCCCCAGAACAGAACACAATTGAATATGGACCAACCCTTATAATCGCACAACTGTTGTTTGCTTTAGAATTTTGAGTTGCGAACAAGTTATAATGGTTAAATACAGTTTTAACGTAATTTATTCCTGCTGAATCATCATTACGAGGGTCAAACAGTTTGGATCCTGATAGGAAACTAATTTATCTGATCTGGATCCAAACCGTTTTTAATTCAAACTTATCTTAGTCGGAAAAAGATTTATGGACACTACAGTGTGAGGGCCTTAATGCTTTTAGCACGTTGATACAAGCATGTCATTTCAACCCTTCTTCCGGCAAATTATCGTCTGCTTACAATTGTCGTCAGCAAACTACTGAAGTTCATTTTTTAACGAACTGTTAGACCGACAAACATTTATACAAATGTCAAACAGCTTGAATTCAGATCAGACGCCGAGTTACTAGGCGTCTGATCTGGGTCCGAACTGTTTAAAAATACACGCCCAAATCATGGTTAGCGGGGCATGGGTTGTGGGGAATTGGGCTTTAGTACTTATAAGCTGATAAACGAAATGAGTAACATAAATATTGGTAGTGATTGAGGACAAGTTGTCTGGCAGTCTATGTTCAGTACAACAAGGTTACTATGGTAGTTCGAACCCCTTTTTATAAAACATTGATATTGAATATTCCACTTTTGAAAAATGACCAGTCTATGATGATTTCACAGTTTATTTTATGGAAAATATTGCCTTTTTATACCCTGATCGAAGGGCTCTGTAAGGAGCATTTTGGTAAATACCTGCAGTGTTGTTTGCAAATGATACATAAGCATAGTGAGTTACAGCACATACATGCATGTACATTGGCAAAGACGTAGAATTGGATGGTGGCTTGAAGCAGAAATGATAAACAGAAACATAAACTTGCAGTCAAACACAGAAAGAGAGGAAGGGATATATAGCTGACAAAGACAGAGAGACAGATAGGAAGACAGACAGAGAGACAAACAGAGATGCATACAGATATATATTCAGAGATGAGAGAAACACACAGAGACAGACAGACAAACAGAGCGAGGGAATTAGAGAGACGGAGAGAGACATACAGGCATATATATACAAAGAGAGAGAGAGAGAGAGAGAGAGACAGACAGACAGACAGACGCAGAAATAGAGACCCGTAAAATGGAGAAATAAAGTGCAAATACTACGAAATATTAATCTAATACTATAACTACGGTATCTCCCTTTAAAATGTCAGTTTATAGCGATGCAGATGAAGTTGGCGATGATGATGACGACGACTATGGTGATGTTGATAACAACGATTAAGATTGTCAACTTCACGATGACGCAATAGATAATGAATTACAATGCTTATCTAGTTGTTGTTAATAAATAGGATAAAACAGCAGAAAACTAGAGACGTAAGACCTGCATATTGTGATGCCCCGAGCTGCATGCACCGTATATTCTATAAGAGATAACATTACAAAGTTCATCTGACCGTCATTCTTTAAAAACATGAAGCATATCAAAATCCTAACAACATGCACATCAGTAGAACCGGTATATATTTGCAAGCATTTAGACGGACGCACGGAAAACCAGGGCGGACGGACAGGGGTAGGGCGTGTCCCTGACTTATCGTCATAGATAATGTAAAAATGTTCAGTTCATCTTTGTAAAGGACATTTAAATTAGATGTCCTCCGATGACACAAACACTAAGTAAAACGGGTTAATGCCCTTCTATAATTGTGACTTGTATAGCCGCCAGACAGGTCATAAACTTCATCAACACACATCTCAAATGACTCAATGTTTATTACAGAAATAACAATACCAGCTAGGCTATAAATAAACATTAACATTAAGTGCAAACATTATCACTTTCTCTTTAAAAAAAACCGCCAACACGATGTTAAAAATCTTTTCTTGAAAAGGATGCTTTTTTGCATAATCAAGCTGAGTGTCAAATAAATGAGAGCAGATCAGACGCCGAGTTAATCGGCGTCTGATCTGGCTCCAAACTGTTTTTGATAAATAGTACAGACCCTGACTAAGTTATCGGCGTCTCATCTACGGTGCGTCGATGTCCCAGAGGGGGTCCTGCATGCACTTTAATGGGAAGAAGAAGTTCCAATTGAAGGCAATGGTCTTTTCGAACGTTAGGTTTAAACGGGTACAGTTTCAATAAGTTATTCACTGCGCTAGCATAATTAGGACACCGACCTTTTGAGCGAGTCGTTGAGATTATCTTGTTGGAAATTTAATATCCCGTCAATAAAAGTATGTCATATAAAGGAATGTAAGAATGGCGTACAATACAGGTATAAGTGAGGTGTGTTCTATTTATCCCCAAATGTAAAATTAGTAAAATTACTACATACATTTGGTTTATTTATGCCTTTAAAGTTATCCGAGTATTTTCTTAACTAGAAATAACAGCACTGAGACTAAGTACTATAATAAATAACTTGAACCTTTATTACATGTAGAAGGGATGTGAATAGACAAATATGTCCAAAGCTTAAATATTATGATCTAGTTATTGTTTTAAAAATGCATGTACAAGACGACCTCTTCAACAAGGTCATTTGTTACGCCATTATAAAGCAGTATTACTTCCTCGAGGCCACAGGTTTTCGGCGCGTAAGCTATGACCCCCCCCCCCCCCATAAACTTTCAAAATGAGTCAAAATACATCCATATGTTCAACAAACATCCTTAACAAATGTTTCAAGAAGTTTCATGAAGTTTCAAGAAGTTTAAAAAAAAAATTTTTTTTTCGTATCATGTATGTATACAATGAAAAGGTGGATGTGTATTCAGGGCCATCAACTTCCCAACCTTGTCATTTTGTCATTTTTGGGCCGATTTTGACAAATGATGGCTTATTATTTACATTTAACAGTTCTGTTCAAAGAAAGTTAGCTCACATCCCAAGCAAGACACGAGCACAAGTGAAGAAATAAAAAGTTCGATAGGCACCTTGTATCGGAATCCTTCTGTCACCTTAATTTTTGGACTTGTTCGTCAGTCATTCACTGATTCAGCGATAAACAAGTGCATTTGCGACCATGCATTACACCATGGTACGGGTAATTAATAGAAAATGAAATATATAATAAATACCTTTTGAATTATCGGTAAATGAGCATTTCTGTTACGAAATAAATTTCTAGATAACTTTCGTTTAGTTTCGGTTGACAAACGGATATGATATCATTGGTCGTATTCGAATCATTCAATTTGTTGTCAACGAAAACTAGGCGGAGCAAATGCTCGAAGATTTACTGATGACAACGTTTTTGACCCGACTCGAGTCGAAATTGTGGTCAACGATTTGATGTTTTGACAACATTTTGTCAACGGAAAACATCAAGTGGTGATTCGAATAGAACCTGTTGACAACACGTCCAACTAACGCTATGGTTGTCCTGATTCGAATACGACCAATTGAGGCGCTTGACTTTTGCGTCATTTCCTGCTTTGAAGCTGGTTCTCGGGTTCGCTAGAATGGTAATAGTTTGACTGGGCAACCAGTCTTTGTTTGGGAAAATTTTGCGTGACAGATGGTTTCCGAATAAGGGGTCTCCCCACCCGTCGAATCCCCATGCGCGTGTTCGCCGATTGCTTTGAATTTTTTACCAATTATCGTCAAAGAAAACTGTTTGCTGTAAACAATGAGCCATCATCTGTCCAGATCGTCCAAGATTTGACAAAATGACAGGGTTGGGAACTTGAGGGTTGCTTCTGCAAGGCGCTTTTTCATGGCAGCCTTTACTATTTTACTTATAAATTAGCAAACAAATTTATTTTTTTTTAAATTTCACGAAACTTCAGGAAATGTTCTTTTATGATGATTATTGAATGTATGGATAGATTTTAGGGTATTTTATCCACGTTTGGTGGTGGTGGAGGGGGGTTATAGCAGCTAGGGGTAGTGTCATAGCCAACGGGCCGAATGCCTATGCTCGAGGCCATAATAAAAAAAAGATTAGCAGGTCATGAATGTCAAAAAATACAAAATTATGTTGACGAAAGAGCGCGTAAATTTATGAGTTGTGTTTTATATCAAGCGTAAGCAGTGTACAGTCAATCTTTCAATAGGTGGCAGTTTATGTAGGACTAAAGCAAAGAAGAAAGGAGCTTTATGTTTTACCTTTGCCCTACATTAAACAATCATTAGTTTAAAAGACTTTCTAATGTTCTGTGTTTAACCATAACGGGTAGCTTCATCTTAACTGAAATTGAGCTGGCTGACCGTGTATGTCAACAGATCGGTCGCTAGAGCGTCGTACTATGAAGCTGGCGACGGGTTTGATGCCCGGCTGAGCCATACCAAATATATTAGAAGTTCGCTTGCTTGGGGCTGCAAATATGGGGTAGTCCTATGGCTTTTTCCGGTATCAGGATATAATATAAAGGGACTGGCTATTGGGTTGGCGAGAATGGCCGATCGCTTTACGTAGAGTACCATTACTGACCGTTATTTGCCCGATCTCATCAGGGACGTTCAACCTTAAAACACCATCGCTTTTCAGTATTGTATATTCATGGCATGTTAACCCATTTCCATATAAATACACATTTTTACGCATTTTATTTATTGCTCCACTGAAGAAATCCACGTAGATCTAGTTCCACTTTACGTAGTCATGAATACGTACCATCCTAGTCATAAACATGTACATCGCTAGCAGACGGTGCAGGCTGAAAGTAAAGCAGAATGCGCATTATGGCGCATTCTGCTTTACTTTCAGCCAGGTTTTTAACTTTTTAGTGGGTGTTTTTTCTTCAAAACAATAAACAGGGTGTGAGATAAGGGTTAAAGAACCAGATGACCCCTATAGACACATATACTACCATCTAGGGCGTCTCGATATCACCTTGATGTAAAAGGGACTTAAAACCAAAACTGACTGACTGGCCTTAGCCAACTGCCGGAACATAATCGACCCGAAATCAATTGTGCAGATCACAATTGTATTTCATGTTATTATAGTGTTATTTATGACAATATTTGATTGACAATGACGCGAGTTAGTTGTATGTATATCAGGCAGCGACAGTATTCGTCTAAAACAAGTGTCACTTGCAGCAGTTCTAAGAGTTGACTCATGTATTTGCACGCTTGCATAGAAATATGCAAAGTGTCAGTAAAAGAGATTGAATGTGGTTGAAGCGAAGAGAGAGAGGTGAGAGAAAGTGAGACAGACAGAGAGACAATAGAGACAGAGACACAAAGAGAGACACAGAGACATACAGAGTGAACGAGGGAGAGATATAGTGTGAGAGATAGAGAGAGAGAGAGAGAGAGGGGAGATAGACATAAAGAGAAGAGCGGGGGATGAAGAGAGTGTGAGTGCTTACCTTAGATTATTTTTATTTTCCGGCACTAGTACAATCCGCAATAGATAAAAGAATATTTAGACTTAGTCACAGCACTGTTATATTCCATGTCATAGTGCACATTTAACCAGCTTGTATGTATACGTTATCTACCTTGTCACTGTCTTTACGGACTAATAGAGAGTAGACATACCGTGATATCCCCGCAAGCCCCGCCTCATATATATAGGTAAAGTCCCGTCATTACCTACACTTAAACAATGCTTCAGGTCGGCGTTTTATCGTCAGCTTAAAATGTCGTCTGCAATATTTAAAAATTCTGATTTTTTTTATTATTACGACTGAAAGAAACATTTATACGTATTTCAAACGGTTTGGATCCTGATCATGTGCCTACTTACTCGGCATCAAATCTTGACCAACACTGTCTTCAAATACAAGCGGAACTTCTCGATATTTAGTAGATCTTGACAGTAAGTGGCAACTTAAAGCAAGATGAAAGTAAAGCAGAAAGCTCCTATCGGAGCTTTCTGCTTTACTTTTATATTGCTTTGAAATGCCAGTTGTGCCTAGGTGATCAGTTGTAAAGATGTGACTTTATACTATGCCATACTATTTAGCTCTAGTTTTATGCTGAACACTCCGCTGTTGAAAGAGCTCTTTAAATTCCAATATTTCCACCAAATTCAAACTCACGTACAGCTAACAAGAACTCGCCAACCCTCTCATACATGATAGTCAAATTCAATCTTCTGCTTTACCTCTTCGTTGCCATTATTTCGTCTGCTGCAAACATATAAATTTGTAAACATATGGCCTAAACTATTATTTATAGAAAGGATTCACTACGGTATATAGCAGTTTGTAGGAAGAAAAATCGATACAAGTGTCAAATAGTTTGAAGTCCTCGTCAGAAATGCCGTCTGATCAGGATCCAAAATTTCCTTACTGTTTTCAAAATCAAATTCGGTCGCCTATGGTGATGAAATAGTTGAATTGTTCAGTTTCTGTTTTCTGCGAGGATATAAATCCTTATTGTTGCTGTCATAAGATATGGCTTATAAAACGTGTCTGCATGCAGTAACGTCAAAAGATATAAAAATCTGAATAAGAGGAGATCCTTTGAAAGCACAGAAAACAAAGCAAATACTGAAAATTGCAGACTCGGTTTAATTGAGTCTGTTCAACGAAAGTTTTCGTATATCTATAAGTGGGAAACATGACCATATGTACCCAAACAGTTTGGTTCCAGACCAGAAGTCGACTCGGAGATTTTCACCGGCGTCAGCTATAAATTCAAATGCATTTAACTGTTTGTAAAACGTCAGAGATTGAAATAAAATAAAAGTGTATCGTATCTAGCATAGAACTTAATAGTGAAAATATAGATGTAAAACCTCTCTATTACAGCCAATTAATTATCGATTATATTAATCAGCAGGTGTTTAAGGCAGATGACAGCTTAAAGCATGGTGAATGTAAAACAGAAAAGCTCCTAAAGGAGCTTTCTGTTTTACAATCACATTGCTTTAAGCAGTCACCTGTATTTTATGAAATCAATGAGCTCTGTTTTAGTGGTTGTAATAGAGAGGTTCCACATGTATTTGTGCTTGGTATAGTTGAGGTAGGTAGGCATGATAAGAGCAGAGTGCTTTGTGTATTCATGCGAATTCATACTCTTATCGTGGACTGGCCATGTGAGAGTTCAGATATTATTTTAGATGCCTGAGGAAATTTCTAAATGTGTTTGTCTACCTTTTAAACTATCGATGTCTATTGACGCGTATACCTGACCTTTCTAAACAGTGTACCTTTGAATGTACATTTGTCAGTCCTATACAAACAGTGTAGACCAGAACTCTCCTAAACCGAGAGCTCTTTGATCACGGGGTTTGCACTTTTTTGTTATTTTGCAATGTATTGTTAAAACAATTCTACATAATAATTTGAGGGCACAGTAAGCCTGAAAAGCCAGATACTATCAACATTCATTTAGATTCTGTATATTCATGTTTAAGAATAAAATGCAACAGAAAACTCTTTTAGCTTTCTGCATTTATGTGCCATGCATTAAAAAGACTGAAATGTCGTTGTGTAAATAGATGCTTGGCACCTACAAGTATATAAACTTGCACATATTAGTTAAGGAAAGGATTTATGTTTCAATGAATGAGCTCAGTTGGGATTCGAACCCCTGTGGAGAAGGCAAAGCAAGATATACT